>CAXIVR010000008.1:42159879-43402379 GCA_964035755.1 Teleogryllus oceanicus
GACCGTTTCGCTCTTCGTGTATGTTTTCGCATCTTGCGAACGATTTCGCATTTTATGGCAGACTGAAAACCTTCAGAAATATACTGCCTCGACAGTCAAACATACAATTACCATTTTTCAGCGTTTGAAATTATTGCGTATTTTTAGAAGTTTCTAAAATCTACCATCTCTAATATTGTGTACAGGGAGAGATGGCTCAGGACATCAACTTGCATCAACCGGTAGCGGTAGCTCAGTGCATCAACTGATGTCACGAAGCAGTTGACGCGCCCGGAAACACGAAAAAAACAATCAATCAATCAACTTATATCACTGCAGTGTCTCTAACCGTGAAGTTCTAGGTTCGAGTGCCGACGGCGGCAGTATTATCGGTACTAGCTTGTCAGCTAGGTCAAATTCAGACAGTCTGGAGGAGAATTCTAGTCTCCGGCTGCTCTGAATGGTCGTTTTCCGTGGTTTCTCCAGGCGAATACCGGAGCAGTACTCTAACAAACGGGCCACGGACCGCACGCTATCTTTCGTTCATCTTGCTTGTCCTATCCTCACCACTTAGTTACACTCGCTTATACTAACATGCACTTCATTACCACACACGCTGGGAGACCGACGATATTTCGAGGAAACACATGTAGGAAACACTTACAGGACTTATGACAGCTACTTTTTAAAAACATGATTTTAGCTCCCTCTTTGAAAGGTAATAGGAACCTTTCCTTTATATGCATTGTTTTTTTTTAAGCTGTATTTAAGAAGATTGTTTAGAGTCATTCATGTTTTGGCATGTTCAAACCTATTAATCTGTCATTGTGATGTGTCACTATTGAGGTGACTTTGAGCTTGTTAGCACGAATAGAACTGGTGAAATACTTCCTTCCTTTTTGTTTAGAAGTGTATTGTGTAAGTTATGTTTTAGTGTGTTTTGTTTTTTTATCATACCAAGAAAGTGTGTAAATCATGCAGATAATTTCTGCTATATTTGTGGTGACCTCTCTTCAAGTCTCTGAGGGAAAAGTTCACACCATTTCTGAAAATAGGTCCCTGGTAATGGCCTTAGCTAGCCCAAACTAAAAGATTCATGATTTAAAAAGTATCCTAAGACAATAGCTGTTCCACAGAAACATACTTTCTCAAACAACCAAAACTTAAGGGAAACTCACACACATTCAATGAGAGGCGCTACGATATGATTTGGAAAACAATTCATTAGGCAAATATTCTATGATACAAAATTAAAAAAATTTAATATGCGAATTCTGTAGCACTGTCTGGCTCGACTTTCCTAATAGAAAATTCTTCTCGCATACTCATCTAGTGAAAAGAATTCGTCCTACTTTAACGACTTTCGAATGAGAAGTATCTGTCTTACTTCCTCGACGTTTGAAAAGAAACTGCATTTCCTAGTTTCTTCGAGATGACCGTTTTCAGCCACCTCGCTTGATTGATGCCGACCAATGGCAATTTAGGGTCTTATCGACCCTTACCTAATTGGCTAACATCATACTGGTCACAGGTTTGAAAACAACCGTCGCTGCGCGTCATCCCCTGACGTCATCCCCGCGCGGTCTTCAAATGTCATGATGGCTACACATACGGTGAAGCCATCTCTCGGTTGTGAGGAAAATGGGACATATGAGGAAATAGATTACGTCCGTTTCGTATGTATATATATATATATATATATATATATATATATATATATATATATATAAATGAATTTATAAAGCATACTACCGGGAGTGGTAGCTCAGTGGATTAACAGATGTCACTGCAGCGCCTCTAACCGGGAGATCCTAGGTTCGAGTCCTGACGGCGGCAGGATTTTCTACACTAGCTTTTCAGATAGGTCGAATTCAGTCGCTGTCTGGAGGAGAATTCTAGCGGCCGGCTGCTCTGATCGGTCGTTTTCCGTGGTTTCTCCGATCAACACCAGGCGAATGCCGGAGCAGTACCCTAACAAACGGGCCACGGCCGCGCGCGATCTGTCCTTCCTCTTCCTTGTCCTATCCTCTCCCCTTACATACACACACTTACACTAACATGCATTACACTACCACATATTCCGGGAGACCGGTCGGGATCTTAGAGCTTGTCCTGGCTGGGGCGGTGCCCGTTGGTGGGAGAGTCCTGGTTAAGAGGAAACCCCACTAGCCGACGGTTGGTCGGTGCCGGATCTCGCCATCCAGCGGGGAAGATCACCGCCATTTCCCAAGAAAAAACATGCACAACTTTAACGGGACTAATGAGCAAAGCTGTTGACGCGCCCCGAAACATGAAAAAATCAAATCAAATCATTATAAAGCCTACTATTGTGGTTGATGCCCCGGGTAATTGAATCGAAGATGCACACGTGTGATGAATCGCGTGTGTGGCAGCGCGCGCGCGCTCGCGTGCGTGGTGGGCGCGTGCGCGGCGTGCGACGCGGCGGCGGCGGAGGCGAGCGCCGCCGGGCGCGTGGTGGCGCGCGCGCTGGCGCAGGTGCCGGCGGCCGGGCGCGCCGCGCGCCTGCAGGCCTTCCTGGCGCAGCTGGGCGCGGCGCGCGTCGCCTTCAGCGCCTGCGGCCTCTTCGCCCTGCAGCGCCGCTTCGCCTTCGCCTTCTTCGCCTCCGCCCTCGCCTACCTCTTCGTGCTGCTGCAGTTCGACAACTAGCCGCAAGTAAGACGCAGTTACAGCCTATGCTGGCCACGCGAAAGGATAATCGTATTGGTTTTTATACTCCCATCGTATGATTGTGGCATTTAATAGTTGCAACCGGTTGTGTAATTATACTCCTTACGATACAGATTTCATTATGATACAGGTTCTTGACCAATGTCGGAGAAGCTCTTCGCCCTACCTCTTCGTGCTGCTGCAGTTCGACAACTAGCCGCAAGTAAGACGCAGTTACAGCCTATGCTGGACACGCGAAAGGATAATCGTATTGGTTTTTATACTCCCATCGTATGATTGTGGCATTTGATAGTTGCAACCGGTGGTGTAATTATACTCCTTACGATACATATTTCATTATGATACAGGTTCTTGGCCAATGTCGGAGAAGCTCTTCGTCCTGCCTCTTCGTGCTGCTGCAGTTCGACAACTAGCCGCAAGTAAGACGCAGTTACAGCCTATGCTGGACACGCGAAAGGATAATCGTATTGATTTTTATACTCCCATCGTATGATTATGGCATTTGATTGTTGCAACCGGTTGTGTAATTATACTCCTTACGATACAGATTTCTTTATGATACAGGTTCTTGACCAATGTCGGAGAAGCTCTTCGCCCTACCTCTTCGTGCTGCTGCAGTTCGACAACTAGCCGCAAGTAAGACGCAGTTACAGCCTATGCTGGCCACGCGAAAGGATAATCGTATTGGTTTTTATACTCCCATCGTATGATTGTGGCATTTGATAGTTGCAACCGGTTGTGTAATTATACTCCTTACGATACAGATTTCATTATGATACAGGTTCTTGGCCAATCTCGGAGAAGCTCTTCGTCCTGCCTCTTCGCCCTGCTGCATTTCCCGCAACTAACGCCCAAGGTCAAGTGTCAAGTAAAATAGTTTTTGTGGCGTCACTATTTCTAAACAATTAGAGACTATGCTGACCATCAAAAAAGAAAATATTTATTCTTCTATTCCCATTCCATTATTTTGGCATTTGATGACTGCAACACGTTGCCAATGATTGTTCTTACGATACATTTCATTATGATACAAGTTCTTTACAATCACAGGTAAGTTTACAAACTAAGTATTGATATTTAATTAATAATTGATTGTGTACTTAAAAGTGCATTTAATATTTTTAAAAAAAATTCGCAGTATTGTATTACAGCCTGTTGGGATGAAGCTTGTAATTTCACTTTGATTCGATTGACTAGCGCAGTGGTAAATCACAGCCGGATCCGGCAGTATGCAAGGCTAAGGTTAGGGAGCGGTTACGTACCTAGCGTATCATGCTTGTCAATTGCCACGATACGATTCAGTGAAAATGTTTAACTTATAAAAGTGACCGTAAGGGGTAGAAAAAGTATCGTATGAAACTTGAATGTGCAATGGGTACAATTGTGTGAAGTTTACGACACTAGCTGGTATCGTAATATCACACTCGTGTATTAATACTAATTATTACATCATCGTTTCATGATGTAATCTTTAGCAATGGTATCTAATAAATTAACAAACAGTGGCGCTTATAATTTTAAAAAGACTAAATATGTACTATGCTGTAACGAATCAAAATTAGCGGTGATATTTCGGGCAATATTTGTCATCAAGTTCTGTTGATACACGACCCACTGGCTTAAAAGCACAGGTTGACAATGTTTTGAATGTCATGGAGACGGTCGACTTAAGAAACGTAGGAAATCAACAACCAGAGAGAGAAAATGAACGTTCTGCAATGAAGACGTAAATGATTGACAGAGCATTTCAATCGATGTGTCGTGGTTCAGTGGAGAATTTGGATGTAAGAAATGCAATGCGATATTTGCGGTATATATTGAGTGAGGACAACATTACGAATAGTAAATGGGCTATAATATTTAGGAGAGTCATGGAGTGAGGTGTACATATGGAATTGGACATACTGAAAGATAGCATATAATTCCTTAAAGGTGTATGCCTTAGCATCATCGGCACTAAACAAATAATTAAGTGGATAGTTTTATTTTCTCCCAATTAAGTAAATTTATAAATGGAATATTAAAAACCATCGCAATACCTGTAATAAGTTGCATACTCATACGTCAACTTCTGGGCCAACGACCTTCATCTCGATCAGTGTATTCGCCAAATTTCCCTCATTCATTGAGCGCGTGTTGAGAAGGCCTCTCGTTTTGCATTTGAACATAAATGTTGCCTCATACAAATGTTTTCTACATCAAAATGTCTGGTATTTGAGTGTTTGTAACCTCGCTTTGTTAGTTATTTTTTCATTTTTCAACTATCTCTAATGTAATGTTACCCATCCACATGTTTTCCGTCGTGTACGAAAACAATTTTTTTAGCTTTGGAAACCGCGCCGTCCTATTACGCCAGGAATTGTGCTTTCTGGACTCCGGGAAGGCGGTTTATGATTGGAAAGTATGCGAGAGTGGGTGACACCCACTGGGACAGAGGCTGCAGTCGCACACATGCACGCCAGATGTGCGACTGCAGAATCCACGTGGGTCAACCGCAAACGGCCCAATCTTAAGGTACTCGTGTACCTCAAAATCAGTTTCTTCCGGGAAAAATTGGAATGTTTTATTTGCATTGTTTGTTGTGCATTAATATTAATTTATTTTTTATTATTAAACCTGTTGCCGACACCTACAGGCCGCCATACTTACGTTTCCATGTTCTTCATAACACTGGCGAACTTCTCAAATGTTTTAGCTTTGAATTTTTCATACGACGTTTTTCTTACTGACTCCCGGTCTAACTGTTCGGCGTCGGCGTCAAAGAAACATTTGTCGCAATTTATTAATTTTTTGGTACTCTAGTTGCATAATAGAACTCGTGGGGTACTACAGAACATTTTTGCGCTTAGTTTATAACTCATGTAATTTTCGAAAATTTAGAATTTTCAACGAAATTGAAACATGGACTGTTTTAGGTGCCCCTTGCTCTATCCTAGGGAAAAAAGACGGTTCGGAGCCGATTTTGAGAACAAAACCTTTACCTCAAACATTACTTCAAGCTCTTTGAAACAGGGAAAGCAATACCTCGACCAACCACGATATATTAACTACAAAGAATTTAAAAATGATGAACGCAAAATATAGCTCCATCATTGACCATGAAATTTCACTTACATTTCTCAACTACTTACCTTTCAGCGGTCTCAATTTAGACAATTTAAATTGACATATGATACATAGGAGTAGTGGCTATAATTTTCGCAACCAGAAACAGCATACAAACGATTTCAGTAGTACAATGATTCCAACGGATGCACATGAAATAAAATCACTACGTAAGTAATACATTGCGCTGGCACTTCAACCACAACACTAATATGTATTATGATTCACATGCACACCCATACACACGTATACGTAATATTCTTTCAATATTCCATTGATAAATGGCTTTCGTGTTCATATTTTCGACTGCATCAAAACAAACACATTGTTTAATAACATTATTCCATTGGAATCAATTTCAACCCCAAACCACGGCGAATTTCCTAAGCGAGCGAATATAAAAAAAACACATTTGCTATAATATTTCCAATAATTGAGAAATATTGTGAAACAAAATATTTGAAACTTTTCAATTACGCGATGGTGTACTTTTACAAGCAATAGATCCTTTTTATTGTGTGTGTGTGATTAAAAAACCGCCTATATTTTTCAGCATTATTTTGATTTTTGGTGCCCCAAATATCTTGGCCGAACTCAAGCTTTTGGAATATCGGAAGAATTCAACTCTTTTCCACTGTGGAGAATTTTGGCGAGAAATTTTCCATAGTATTTGAAAAAAATGTATCAACCTTTAGAACATTTGCCATTTTCAGTTCCCATGTACTCAACGTTTGTGGACACTTAGGACATTTCAAAAACCATCATTAGAGATACTTTCAAGCCTATGTGTTAAGAAATGCATTGGACAATGAAATACATTTATAATGTAAATTTTAAGATGAATTTAGTGACAAGTAAGAAATTTTCGTTAAACATTTGGCCGTTTTTAAGAAAAAATCATTGTAGTGTAAATGCACTTAGTGTAAATGCGAAATTGAAGCTTTCTTCAGTGGATCATTTGTGTTTACAAAAAACTTCATTGGAAGACATTTAAAGCACTTAACTCACAAATGTAGTAATGTACAGAAATTTCTCAAAATGTGCATATTAACGGGGTGAGAGATATTTCAAATAATACATTGAATTTTTAAAAAATCCAAATAATTACTCTACAGCAAAGTTAATTTTTATTCATCTGAATGAGTGCAATTAGCACTGGCTGTACTAAACGTTTGAAGAATAAATTTGGAGTCGATTTTGAGGAAGTGGTGTTTGAGTGTTTCTGAAAATGCGGAAATTGATTTCATTAGAAACATAAAACTGTTGAGTTTTGAGAAACTTGATATTACATTATTTAAACACTGACTCATAAATACACTAAAATTGCCGCTAGTATAAATGTTAACGTCCTGCGAGACAAGCAAAATGTTAGAAAATGTAATTTTTGAAAAAAACAAAATAATAGAGCAATATGGCGTTTGTCATCTCATAGAGAATTATTAGCGCTGTGTCTTCCAAAAGTGAGTTAAGGGAAAAGTTTGGTGCTGTTTATTTTAGAAAATCTTGCTTTTGTTGTTTTTAAAAAAGCACTTAATGCGCGCAATATTGCGCAAAACTACTAAAATTTTCAAAAAATAAACTTGACCTTAATAAAAGAACTAATTATGGCCAACAAATTTCATTTGAAGGAAAAACCTGTACCTTCAATTTTGAAGTTGTAGGAAGAATCCGAAAAAAATTCAAACTTTTACAATTATCGAAAACTCAGAGCTAACAGTGAAAATCTGACCTATGCATCTTAATGAGTGTATTTTACTCTTATAAAGAATTTAAAGAAAAATGTGAAGCCATTTTTGAGAAAATTTGAAAATGTCGCCAGTCCCCAAAATTTAATGATGTTTTCAAAATAAGAGCTCACTCAGGCTAATCGACAGGGTTTATTCAGTTTGGAAAAAATGAAACGCATAGTTTAGGCACTAGTGTTGTTCACCATCGGACTGACTGACATTTTGCAGTCAATCGATTTTACGGTATCAAGGACTCAGAAAACATGGATTCTATCTACACCGTATGTTAGAGAATTTTTTAAACTTTAGCAATTGGATTTATTCACTTTTTGGCTACCAGGGCCCCGCAATAAATGTTTTTCTGTCAGAAACTTTCCGTTTTTTCCGCGCAGCATTACATAACTTTTTCTCTACTACATATATTATTTCATGTGTACGTACGTACCCGAGAATGTAAAAAAGGCTCGTGAAAATCACCAAATCATCTTGCGATTAATCTCATAAGCTGCAGCCAAGAATTTAATGAGATTAAAAGCATATGACTTGAGGTGTAAGTGTGAATCATTCCCTGTAACAGTCTGTAATTTTTAAAATAGAAAAAGTGAGAATAATCTTTGAATTTTTAATTAACCATTCCAATTTCCTACTGTTCTGTAATTGAACGAATTGCAAGTAAACTATTATGAAAATATGCAATTATGCTGTCAGCGTAAGTACATCTAAACAGTATCGATTTCCGTAAAAAACATATGCGAAGTAAATGGAAATTAATTTGCAAAAATCCCATCCAAATTTTTGATTCTTTCAACAACAACTCTCTGGGATGGCCTGTTTCTATTCCTACCATTCCGAGCTCTCGAAGTGTGGATGGATGTTTCACATTCCCGGTCTCCCTGCCAGTGCCACGTTCACAACAGAGTTGGAGGTCTTGTCCTTGCGACTAGTGGTGAATCGTGCCAGTTTGATGTGTTTTTGCTACAAACGAACTGTGGCTATTTAAATATTTTTATTTAGATATAGTTTGTAATATGCACAGAACTCTAACTGGGAGGTCCTAGGTTCGAGTCCTGTCGGCGGCAGGATTTTCAACACTAGCTTTTGAGCTAGGTCCTGGTGGGAGAGTCCTGATTAGGGGGAAACTCCACTAGCCGACGGTTGGTCGGCGCCGGATCTCGCCATCCGGCGGGGGAAGATCCCCGCCATCTCCCGAGAAAAAACATGCACTACCCTAACGGGACTAATGACCGAAGCAGTTGACGCGCCCGGAAACACGAAAAAATCAATCAATCAATATGCACAGAAGTGTTAAAAAAGCACGTAATTGTTTGTAATATGCATATAAATTCACTATTACTCACCCGAGATTCACACTTCCTCTGAGTTTCAGGTTTCACAATTTTTCTTATTTACTTCCAATCAGGAAGATAATTATCCGTGTGTGTACTGCGAGTCCGGCTGTTTACTCCACACTGAGAGCCGCGTAGGGGATGACAATCCATAGTTAACCGTGTAGTTATTGGCAGTACGTATATTTAACGGGGCGGCGATCATAATGGGACCGACTTTGGCCG
The DNA here is from genome assembly GCA_964035755.1 of Teleogryllus oceanicus. Lineage (NCBI taxonomy): Eukaryota > Metazoa > Arthropoda > Insecta > Orthoptera > Gryllidae > Teleogryllus > Teleogryllus oceanicus. The sequence goes on from CAXIVR010000008.1 coordinate 42,168,950, forward strand.
ACATTTCGGTCATCCGTCGTGGGACATTTTTTCTGATGTTTAGGATTCGTTCAAACCGACCTTTTAAACGGTATTGGTCATAGAAAACTCGAAAGACATTTTTCCGACGCCATCCGAAAACATTGCAGACGGACGAAGATCTGTTGCGTTTGGTTTTGCCGACGGACGTCGGCCGATCGAAATGTTTGCCAAAATCGGATTCCCCACCACAACGGAGGCGGACCGTCATCACTTACATCTCTATTGGTTGCCGCAGACAACCAGTTACACCGCAAGGTAGTACATAAATCACGCCATGTATGGCAGTAACTATCAAAATATTTCACCTCGATCTCAGATTGTATTCATTATATGTGTAAGTTGGCAGTACCGGCAGTGCGTAACAACGCGTAGGGCTGAAGCATATGCTATTGATCATGTGTAGTTATTTAAAATTCTTCTGTCAAGAAATGAAAGACTGACCAATTGTGTGCTCCCCCTCAATGGCACTGGAAAGGCCAAACATTTCTGCGCAATACGATGATAGTAACGAGATTACACAGGCACACAAATAAAAAGTTGTAAGGTTAAAAGACTTGAAACATGTTCCTCTGTGTATTTCGACGCGCCCAATCCGAATCTGAAGCCACAATTGCGCCACTGTACTTAAATGGTTTTTAAATGCAAAAATAACTGTGAAATTGTATTGTTTGTTTTCGAGGGTTGTTGACAGACCCAAAGACTTGACCTTGTTTCTCTATGATTGTTGGTGCGCTGAATCTGAATCTAAGAAGAAAGATCCAGAATTCCGCCGCCACCCTCTAGTTCTTTTAAATTGCGAAAAATCACTGTGAAGTTGTATTTTTTTTTCCGGGGTTGTTGTCAGACCCAATGATTTGACACATCGATGGCTGAGAATCAGATTGTTTTAAGTCCAATTCTGTAACAAAATGAGATTTTTGTTTCATTGTGTTGTATCTCCCTGTCTACATGTGTACATCAAACAAAAGTGTAAATATTCCACTATTAACATGGAACAAGCTCAATCCATACCAATCCATTCCAGTCGCTCCCACTACATACAAAAAATTTAAATGGCTCTCCAGAAAATTTATAAAAATGGACTTAGAACAGTCTGGGTCTCACCCATCAACGTGCTTCTCTATGTACGTAACGCGCTAAATGCGAATCTGACGCCAGAATTATGTCACCACCCTCAAGTTTTTTTTAAAATAGCAAAAAACCACTGTGAAAGTGTAGATTGTAAATTTTGTTATCTGTAAATAAAAACGTTATCTGTAAAATATAAATATGTTATCTGCAAATAAAAACGTTGAATGGAAGAGCTGTCCCAGAAATATAGACCATCCCTCTTGTTTTAGTCGGAGTGCCTACGTAACGACCTTATCTGCCGTACCAAGTCTATGTCGCCATAAGAGTGAGAAACAGAAAGTGTATGTGTGTGTATATGTGTCAGAGAGAGAGAGAGAGAGAGAGAGAGAGAGAGAGAGACGGAGAGAGAGACGGAGAGAGAGACGAGAGAGACGGAGAGAGACGGAGAGAGACAGAGAGACGGAGAGAGACGGAGAGAGAGACGGAGAGAGAGACGGAGAGAGACGGAGAGAGGCGGAGAGTGAGACGGAGAGAGAGACGGAGAGAGAGACGGAGAGAGACGGAGAGAGAGACGGAGAGAGAGCGGAGAGAGAGACGGAGAGAGACGGAGAGAGACGGAGAGAGACGGAGAGAGAGACGGAGAGAGAGACGGAGAGAGAGACGGAGAGAGAGACGGAGAGAGAGTGGCGGCATTGGGAGGGGGAGCGAAGACAGTCGCCGATTATCGCGCAGCTTCCCCTCACTGGCGCAGCTGCTGCACGCAAATCTCGCAGCGCCGCTCCGCCGCGTTTAAATAGCTGCGCGCGGGCGGGAGGACGGCTGGCCGGCCATAAAGAAGCCCGCATTGAGCGCAGTGGGATACTCACAGTGTTCGGCTGCTTTCGTACTTGAGGCAATCCCTAGTCCTTCGCTCCTTCACTACACCGCACTAAGCTATTCCCCAAACATGGACTTCTTTTTCCTTCGTAAGCTCCTACTGCTTAGCATTATTGCTATTATATTAAATTCAGAATGAGTGAATTTTATCTCTCGCTGAATCAGCTAATGGATTGTATATAGTTGGAATGGGACAGATGGAGTGTTGAGGTTATACCAAACGACAAAGAAACTCTCGAACTAGTTAGTCCCACTTTCTTTGCCGTACCGGTTGCTATCTCTCGGCGACTTAGATACCTATTGGATTGGAATAATGTGAAATTTCGTGTTGATGGAAGTCTGTTGTTTTGCAGAAAATTGGGCCAGGAAAACAAACACTGTTTTTCTGTTTGTATATGACGCAACCTCCATTAATCATTCGTTTGCCAAGAAAACAATCTCCATTGGCCAAAAGTGTTCTTCGAACTGTGTCCCTTTCATAATATTTTTAAGACTTTCTCTATGCACTTTTTCACTATCGATAACTTATCATAATAGGACAATTGTCTATTTAGAAGTTTACACCTTCCCAAAAACATATGTATGATAGGGATAATTCCCTACAATTCATTATTCGTGTCATAAATAACTTTCCCTGTAACCATCAACATTTAGACACACAAAACAAGAATACAAATGCGGTGGCCTTGTATAAACAGATCAAATACTTCCATTAATGCCATGGTACGTGAAGAGAACAAATACACAGTCTGAATACGTTGTAGAAAGGCCACAACAACAGCAGATAGCTTCAATACCGTGCCATTCGAAGACAAGAACCCCAGCGTAATGTTTGTTATCTCAGCCATGTTACCGTAAGGAGCTTACATATGCCCTAATACCTTCCAATGAAGCGTAAATGATAGCACCGTAGTGAGAAAAGCAAAATATACCCATATTCCTTCGTTGCGTGCAATTTGTCACTGTGTTAACGGTCTCTTGGACGAATTAATTTTGCATCAATGCAAACATGAACTTTTAAGAACAAAACAGAGAGACACAGACGGACAAAACAATGTCCACTTTTTAGAACCAGAGACTCAAAAAACGTGCTTTGTTTAGAAAGAAAAAGTATACCTATTTTGCTATAGCATTGCAGGACATTCTCTATAATTTTGTTTCTTATTTTGATAGTTTGTAGAACACATTTTTCAGGAATAAATTGTGCAGAATTAAATGTCATAACATGAAAATGTTATGACAATAAAATATCATTCATTCTAGGTATGTGGTTAAGTCAGTGTCAAATTATAATAGCAATTACATTGCACGTAGTAGTGTTTGAAAACAAGATGCACTACAGAATAATATTACAAATATTTAAATCACAATTATGACGCATTTTAAAAAGCTTATTTCACAAAGTAGAGGACTAATGATGTTATCGTCATTTATTTTCAATAAATGTAAATAAGTATTATCCTTTATCTTTTTACGTAAAAAGCCTACCTTCCGATTTTTTTGATGTGAAAAGGCATGGCAATGAAGCAGACTGCGAACTGTTCTCGATGGTGATGCCATGCACAGAATCACTGCGCATCCACCATTTCGCTCTACTTCATATATTACGCACAGATTAAAACGTAGTGGCACTTCAAGGTCACGAATTGGACGGAGAGGGGAACACTGTCATCCAATCGGGAGCTTAATTACTGCGCAAAGTTTTGGTATTGTAGGACTGGATTGCCTTGATTGGATGACTTTCCCCCTCTTTTCTAGTTGGTGATCTTGTTATCTTCTGAGTTGCCGTCTTCTTCTTGACGAAGGTGGCGACGTTGGTCTGCAGTTCGAACTGAGGTTGCAAGAGGTTCCGTTAGAGAAATGACGAGAGAACCCTTAATAAAGTTTTACAAGTGATTTATTACGTACTTGCTGAGATCTAATCAATACAGAATAATAATTACGTACTTGCTGAGATCTAATCAATACAGAATAATAAGAAGTGAACATTTAAAACAACTCTACTTCCATATTTATTTGCAGGGAGAAATCTCAAAAGGAACAAAAATATGTATTTTAGATTGAATTAGGGAAATCCGCTGTTGTTCTCTTTACAATAAAATATCATAAAGGAAAACTTTTTAGTCATGGGCGGCGCCTTTGTGACATATTTATCGAAGGAACTTCCTGATGGGCAGGAAATATCCCATGATAATGTATACGAATATACTTTTAAAATCTCTAAGTGAAGGTTGCAGGCCCTGTCTTCGTGTCCGGCCGGGGTAGGGAACATGAATCGTTTACACCCACCATCGGTCCTTGACGACCGGGAGAGGTGGCTCAGGGCATCAACTGGTGTAACTGCAGTGCTTCTGGCCGGAAGGTCCCAGGTTCGAGTCTCGACGATGGCAGGAATTTTGACACTACTTTGTCAGCTAAGTCAAATTCAGTCGTTGTCTGGACGAGAATTCTCGTGATCGGCTGCTCTGATCGATAGTACCGAATGTTAAGTGTACTGATTCGGCATTCGCCTGGTGTCGATCGGAGAAACCACGGAAAACTACTGTTCAAAGCAGCCGGGCATGAGATTTCTCATCCAGAGAGCGGCTGAATTCAACCTAGTTGTCTACCTAGTGTCGAAAATTCGCCTCCGGCGGGACTCGAACCTAGGGCCACCCGACTTCTAAGTCTAAAACGTAAAAACTCCAAGGCTGTTAACCCTAGGGAAGGAAGTATGGAAGTGATGATGAAAGCTGAAATCTACTGAGACACACAGAGTCATGCCCGAGGCGGGACTCGAAGCCGCGAACCTTCGACCCAAGATTGCCACGGCACTACTGCCTTAGCGATCTCGGCTACCCGGACGGGCTACTATAAAATATTACATTATATATTATTTCTCTAACGTGTTATGTAAACATTCCTTTGCTGAATGAACTAGTTAGTCAATCGCATTCAAAAAATGGTGTCATTTAAAAGCAAGAATTCCCCTATGTCTGCACGTGTAGTTTGCGTTTTTGTGTATGTTACACACACACAAATGCCCTGGGGGATGATATGATATAATCCTCCAGGACATGATGTCGACATCACGCACAACCTGGCGGTATAGTGAGAAGTATGAGGGTCAGGCAAGGTGCGTTTGAGCAGGCCAGGGCGGGCGAGGGGAATGCAGGGTAAAGGGGAGCAGGCCACAGCTGGTCACGCCAGGTCAGAGTAGGATGAGTATACGCTCTGGACAAAATATATTCCTTTTCCGGGCGCAAGAAAGTTCCTGTTCTTTTGCTTGACAGCCCGCTACGGGCCTTCGCCGATCATTGACTCGGCATGGGATAAGGGGTTCGTGTCGTGCCCTACCCAACAAATACCCTAGAAACACCGACGTGATCGGAGTTCTGGGTGTAAAAAGACCAATTCTTGCCGGAGCTTCAAAGGCGCTCGGCTACGGCGCTTGCAAAGGCGCTGGGGCCGAAGGCGCCGCGCATCCTGCGCGACACCGGCCGAGAGGCGAACAGCGACACACATCGGTCCTATCTACGGAAAGGACCGAAACACGTCCCTCACTTCCGTGCGCTGCCTCCGACACGCTTGCTACCTTGGCAGCAAGGAGCAGCCGAACGCGGAGGGGAAGACTCGCCCTCGGCCGAGGCACGCGTGGGCAACGCGACGACGCGACCCTCCTGCCACACCTCCCAATGGGCCTGAGCGCCACGGACACTGAGTCAAGTCAGTGCCGTGGCGAACAGAAGACATTCAGTTCATTGGAATGATCTGGGAATGAATGAGTAAAATGAATGGTTAGGTATATAATGTATGAATGATGTGTGAATGAAAAATAAATTTTAAAAAATCACCTATAAATTATACGAAAACTTACTTAGAATTAAGAAATAATAATAATAATAATAATAATAATAATAATAATTATTATTATTATTATTATTATTATTATTATTATTATTGTGCAAGTTAGGTATGCCAAAACGTTGTTCGTGTGGTTTAGCACGAAAACCTCCCTTCACCGTTTAGACTAGTCTTCATAACCTTCGGGTGGGCTTTCTCATCGTCACAGCTATAGATACTGGGACATTTGAAAGGAGCGCGCACAGGTGTAATTTGCTTCGGCCCGGAATCGAACCTGGTGTTGCGCAGTGGAAAGCGATCATGGTAACTAACGAGCCACCAAGGGAAGCAGAGGATATGCCATAGACAGATATTCATTTTCCTGTCTGAATAGTGTAAGAAGGTAAATATCCAGACAAGTAAAAGGATTCCGCTTTAAACAATGCGATTTAATCGCACGGTTTAGCAGTAATTATTACTATTACAAACTGGGGACCCGGTACTGCTTTGCTATTGGAGTGTATTAAATAAATACAATTCCAGTTCAACATTAATTTATTCAACAAAGATTAACTACGAATTAACTACACTTAACTATGTATTAACCACACTTTACTACATTACACTTCACTTCAAAAGTCAAATATTCGAATAATGTACTGTCCCGCCAACATTTAGCTCAGTCTTACTGTTTTCTAGATCCCAACTAAGATGCAAGTTAAAATGAGGTGTGAATTTAAAAAACATACCCATAGATCGCATTTTAAAGCAAGGAAGGTCTTCTGGGAACGGCTTAGACCCCATCTCGTCGATTAACTTTGCAAAAACGACGCCACCAATACTGATTTAATTCAAATCACTCTTTAAATATTTCCGAAACTAATAAGAGCAAAGTTTGAAACTTTCAGCGAAATCAAATTTATCAACTGATAAAATAACCATACTAAAAATTACTTATGTAATAATTTTTTATCTTAAGTAGGCGTGTAAGGTCTAATCGAAATTTAGAAAGTAAGTAGGATCTTATGCAGGATTATAAATAAAATGTTCTCTCCTATTTGGCATCAACTAGGTATCTCCCGCAGCGGGGCACCGCCATAGCCAGGACACTTCTAACCTCCCCACCAGTCTCCCAGCATGTGTGGTAGTGTAGTGCATTTTGTGTGAGTGTAAGGGGTGAGGATAGGACGAGGAAGAGGAAGGAAAGATCGCGCGCGGTCCGTGGCTCGTTTGTTAGGGTACTGCTTCGGCATTCGCCTGATGTTGATCTGAGAAACCAGCAAAAATACCGATCAGAATGCCATTGGCAGACCAGCCCTTAGATAACTAAGAAAATACTTATCTTAGATAACTAAGATAAGTGTTTTCAGGTTTACACAATATTAATGAATTTGATTAATCTGTTATTTGTAAATTGGTTCATTTAAAAAATTATATTACAATTATTAATTAGTTAGCTTTTCTATCTATATGCCTGTATTGTTTTAAGTTTTTTAAGGTTGTAAATTGTATGTATATTCATATCCGGTTCCTTGGTGTTGTTGTTGTTACACTATACTGATAATAATAATAATAATAATAATAATAATAATAATAATAATAATAATAATAATAATTTATCTTACAAGTGTAAGAAAGTAGAAATAAACAAATGTGTAATCTATATATCACTTCAATGTAAGAATTGTTTTGAAGTAACCAAAATAGCACATTTTCTATTTTTAATTAATTGTAAACTCGCACCGGAAGCTAGCGTGTACCTCACTCATATTCTCGTCTCGCCACCCAACATCTTGCTAGTATCAGTCATGCTGTGTGTTGGTGTGGTGAGGTGATGTTGTGTCCCTCATTTCGTGTGAGGTGCCGGAGATGGAGGATGGTGCAGTGAATGGTGTTGAGTTGTTCACGATGTTGCAAGGTATGTAATGTTTATGTAATATATAATAAAGGAAATTGTAAATACGTTTTGAAACTTAGCTAGAAAATTGTGTCTCATACGTGTGTTTTTGGTAACATTATTCATGAACAGTGTTGTTTTCATTTTCTTTCATATTAGTTCTGATGATGGAAATAAAAGTCCGAAAGTTGGCAAAAACTAGTTGTAAAATTCTTTTGACCAAGCCCCGTTAACCTGCCTGCAAATATTTCATTATGGTCGTTAATAACTCTTCATAATTAATCTCTTATTTACTCCAGTTGATTTTTTTTTGCTCTCCTGTAAAATTAAGTTTGTTTACTAAATCAATATTTCTTCTTGATTGTCAATATATGTTTACAATTAAAAGTATCCAAAGTTTTTTATGACAATCATTTATTCAGTAATTTCACAACGTTTCGTAACTCGTTTTGTTACGTCTTCAGGTGCTAAACTAATGGGACACATAATGATGTGTCCCATTAGTAATGGGACACATAATTATGTATCCCATTAGTTTAGCACCTGTAGATTTAGATGTAACAAAATGAGTTACGAAACGTTGTGAAATTACTGAATAAATGATTGTCATAAAAAACTTTGGATACTTTTATTTGCAAGTTTGTTTACCATCATGGTATTCACCGGGATCTAAGATATAGAATCTAGAAGATATCTCCACTATTATTAGAGGTGTGGGTGTGGGCGAGGCAGCTGAGCGGGGCGAGCAGCCGGCGGCGGCGAGCGGTGCGGCGCCAAGCGGTCGATGCCGGCCGCGCTGCCGCTGACAGCCATTGCCGCGGGCGACAGCCGATTCGCGCGGCCCCGCGCGGCGCCGCAGCACAATGGCCCTTAGACGAGGCGCGGCTGCTCCCCTCCGCGGCGCCAATTGCCCTGCACAGTGAATGCCGACTAATGCATCTCGATAACCAACATGTAGAAATGAATTACGACTTATAAACGAACATGTTTGAATTATATTTTGTTAATTATTCATCATTGTAACAAATATTGCATCCATAAATAAATACTTTAAAAATTATTGATGTCTTAAGGATTATGTACAGGAGATATTGATATTTATGTTATTGATATTTACATATTGAATATTAGATATGTATTTAGATATTTATTATTATGTTCATCGTACGTTTCGATGGAGTTTACCACCTGTTTTCACGTGGTGAAAAATTGTTTAAGCAGTTACACCATATGAATTACACTATATTAACTTGAGATATACAAAATAGAAAATCATTCACCACAAAAAGCCTTAAAAACAAGAAAAATCAAACCAGTTAACATGAAGTGAAAAAAAAGTCATATCATTACATGAAATTTTTTCCCTCAATTCCCGCTTCAGTTTTTTTCATTGAAACATTTAAATGGAGTGATCTTTATGACACAGGCGCCATTCTCATTAAAAATGTTGATTTTCCAAAAGCTACAATATAAATTTTTTTCAAAAATTTCTCATGTCGTTAATATTTACATCTCAGATGTATTACGAGTTTCTCAATAAATAAATAAAATAAAACAATAAATAAATAAATATCTCTAATGAAATATCTGCAAATATCAATTGGGCTATTAGAAGACCGTCAAATAAAGAAAAATTGGCAAATATTGCTGTTGAATTCACAACACAAATAAACAGTTTTGTTAAGCACATTATTGGCGATGTTTGCAACAAAAATGTCAATTTCACTTACTTAGTAAGTTTTGGTTTTCAACGTGTGCTTATTTCAAAGAGTTTATTCTAGAGAGATTTCAAACAAAAGCTTATGTATCGTTAATAAATTGCTAAATATTTATTGTCCTTTTACATAACCGTTACGATTTGTGCGTGAATGTATGTGTCATGTACATGCACTATTTGTAGTAATATAATAATATTAAAAATAATAATATTAATAATATAAAACCACAATACATCTATAATTTGAATATTTTGTCTTAAAATGCTTGTCTGTTACTTGGGGTTATTATCAAGCCTTAAATGTTTATATAGTAAAATATTTTAAACAGTTGTGGAAAGGATAATATCAGGAAGCAAGACTTTCATCAGTCGTAATTCAGTGAAACAGAATATAGTTACGGTTACAACCCAAGTAATATAATCAGATATGGAGATACTGAGCTATGCTTCATGTAAAAATACAAGAATGTACTATTTGATTCTTTTTGGTTTCGATGTGCAAAATTATCATTGTATTGATGTCATTCCGTTTACGATCAGGCAAAGTTTACATCTGTTAATTAATTTACACATTCCACGTTAGTGAAACGGAATTTGTAGTTGCTGTGTTGACCGCTCTATGAAATAAAGGGGTGGAATGCAAGGAGTGACAAGTGAATTTCACTCGCACATAGTATTGTGGTAACACGATGAAGTAGACATATATGAACTTAAAAACACATAACTATGCAATACATTTCTCCATTTCAACAACTGAAATGGGTATTAGTAAAAATTTGAAAAGTAACAGACACGTATTAGCTACATGAATATCCCAAATGTGCGGTAATTTGGGAAAAATATTACTTTTTACATAAAATTATTAATAAGACAAATTTCCTTGACACCAAAATGTCTTATTTTTATCTGAGATGTAATATTTACATCTCAGATGTAATACAGTTTCTCAATAGATAAATAAAACAATAAATAAATAAATTATCTCTAATGAAATATCTGCAAATATCAAAAAATTTTCGGCCGAAGTGTACTTAAAATGCATTTTCAGTGGTGCTCTAACGATTTTGTTTCAAAATCAGCTGCACGTTATCATAAAAAAATCAATAATAAAAAACATTAAGTTCTGCAATGGCAATCTGAATCCCTCATATCAATTGGGCTATTAGAAGACCGTCAAATAAAGGAAAATTGGCAAATATTGCTGTTGAATTCACAACACAAATAAACAGTTTTGTTAAGCACATTATTGGCGATGTTTGCAACAAAAATGTCAATTTCACTTACTTAGTAAGTTTTGGTTTTCAACGTGTGCTTATTTCAAGAGTTTATTCTAGAGATTTCAAACAAAAGCTTATGTATCGTTAATAAATTGCTAAATATTTATTGTCCGTTTACATAACCGTTACAATTTGTGCATGAATGTATGTGTCATGTACATGCACTATTTGTAGTAATATAATAATATTAAAAATAATAATATTAATAATATAAAACCACAATACATCTATAATTTGAATATTTTGTCTTAAAATGCTTGTCTGTTACTTGGGGTTATTATCCAGCCTTAAATGTTTATATAGTAAAATATTTTAAACAGTGGTGGAAAGGATAATATCAGGAAGCAAGACTTTCATCAGTCGTAATTCAGTGAAACAGAATATAGTTACGGTTACAACCCAAGTAATATAATCAGATATGGAGATACTGAGCTATGCTTCATGTAAAAATACAAGAATGTACTATTTGATTCTTTTTGGTTTCGATGTGCAAAATTATCATTGTATTGATGTCATTCCGTCGAGGCAAAGTTTACATCTGTTAATTAATTTACACATTCCACGTTAGTGAAACGGAATTTGTAGTTGCTGTGTTGACCGCTCTATGAAATAAAGGGGTGGAATGCAAGGAGTGACAAGTGAATTTCACTCGCACATAGTATTGTGGTAACACGATGAAGTAGACATATATGAACTTAAAAACACATAACTATGCAATACATTTCTCCATTTCAACAACTGAAATGGGTATTAGTAAACATTTGAAAAGTAACAGACACGTATTAGCTACATGAATATCCCAAATGTGCGGTAATTTGGGAAAAATATTACTTTTTACATAAAATGATTAATAAGATAAATTTCCTTGACATCGAAATGTCGATTCACGGCAAAACGTCAGTCCATCAGTCTGCGTGTGGTCAATGCTGGCGCCTAAACCGTTCAGACGATTTTCTCCAAAACTGACACTTTGTACTATTAAAATAATCTCCTTGCTATTATAAACACTTTACAATATATATAAAGTAAAATCAAATTTCAAATATATAAAATACTGAAAAATCGCGAAGAACCTTGAGTTAATGCGTATATAATAAACTAAAAAATATATATTCCCCTGATGAAAGAACGTCCGACTCTGCGACTTTGAAAAATTTTGATATTTTCAGACTCAAATTTTCCGCACATTTTTTGTTAGAAGCATTCAGCAGTTATCATGTTGCAAAACAAGAATGAGAACGCCGTTACACTGCTGCTTGGAATTCTCACAATCAGTATAACTTCTCATTATTGGTCGGTGTGTCTGGGTGTAGTGAACGGACTTTTGAATTTTTGAATTCATGTTGATGTATTATCTTTAAATAAATTAAATTTTTCATTCCTAATGTCCTTCGATTAGTAATGAGTTTTACAAGTGATGTATGAGATGTATTAATATTGTGGTGTACCTCGACCCCTATTCTCCCTCCCCTCAATGGTTTATTTTTATCACTGCTATGTGTTTACCCCAAAACGCGTATGAGATTTCCCGTCGTAAACTCTGACTCCTAGCATTTATCGATTGATTTTTTCGTGTTTCCGGGGTCAACTGCTTTGATCATTAGTCCCGTAAGTGTAGTGAATGTTTTTCCTCGGGATGATCTTCCCCCGCCGGATGGCGAGATCCGGCGCCGACCTACCATCGGCTAGTGAGGTTTCCCCCTAACCAGGACTCTCGCACCCGCGGGGCACCGCCCTAGCCAGGACAGGCTATAAGGTCACGACCGGTCTCCGGGAATATGTGGTAGTGTAGTGCATGTTAGTGTAAGTGTGTGTGTAAAGGGAGAGGATAGGACAAGGAAGAGGAAGGACAGATCGCGCGTGTTCCGTGGCCCGTTTGGTAGGGTACTGCTCTGGCATTCGCCTGGTGTTGATCGGAGAAACCACGGAAAACTACCGATCAGAGCAGCCGGCCGCTAGAATTCTCCTCCAGACAGCGACTGAATTGGACCGAGGTGAAAAGTTAGTCCTGCCGCCGTCAGCCTCGAACCTAGGACCTCCCGGTCAGAGGCGCTGCAGTGACATCAGTTGATGCTCTGAGCTACCGCTACCGGTGACTCGCAGGAACTAGAGGGGGTCGAGACGAAGCACTAAAGAAATTTATTTTTGCACGTGTCGTGTGAATCACGTCCCGTGCGGCAAGCGGGGGCATTTGAGGTTTTTAACTAAACATTTTGTGAAAAACATCCATAATCAAAGAAAATAAATAGAGAACATTTACTTCCTTGATTTTTACTACGAACGTTTTTAATTACAAATTTATCTTTGACATTCAACTTGAAATTTTGATGGATTAATAATAATACAAGAAAATAGTTATTGATGTAACAAGTCCCTTAAACTAGTCTTTAATAAATGGGACAAGATGCAAAACGGGAGAAGGGTACATAATGCGAAAATAGAGGCAAAATGGGACAACGGGAACAAACAGGATGGGGCATTAATGAGATATGGGGGCCAAAATAGAGAAAATGGAACAAAAAAGACAAGGCGCCAAGGGGAAAAAGTGGGACAAAAGGGACATATTTATCCAAAGATTTATGAACGCTGGTAAAATCTAAACCCGAGAGTCCGCTAAAATGTTTTTAATGGACTCTCAAGCATTTTAACGGCCGTTACTATGGACGCGCTTTTAGAGAGTTGATTAGATGGTTGGTTGCTAAGGAACTAAGCACCTGTTTACCGACGTGAATAACAAAAATATTTTCGTGTATCCATATCTACTGTATAAAAACAGTAAAATTTTTATTTTGTATCTAATTACTAAATCAACTACAAAGTTTTAAAGTTAAGTTTCCGTTTTGGCTTTATACAATAAAAATCACTAGCTAAAGCACTCATTTTATTTTAAGAAGTTGATAAAAATACGCGCATATATACAGAATGTGTTTAGAATACCGGCGCAGAATAATCATAACAATATAGTAATGAGACAGAGGCCCTCGCTATTTTAACTAACAACAGTAGGATAATTATTAAATATGTTCATATGTTTTATTATATGCATCCAGAAGGGGCAAAGTCAATTCATGCAGGTTGCCAGAGTGACAGGTAAATAACCAAGCCCGGGAAGGATGGACATTCACAGTATAACGGCGTACAGAAAGAGGGAAGCAAAGCTTCTCGTAATAAAAAAGAAGATAGGAGAAGAGTAGGAGGCATAAAGAGAAATACAAAAACCGGTTCAGTCTCTCTTTACTGCTGACCACCGAGCCGTCAACATCGAATTTGGTACGTTGCGAGTTTCATTAGATGGGCCGCGTGGAGGGTGATATTGTAATTTTTAATGTATCACGCTTATTAAGGAACTATTTCAGAAGAGAAAGCTATGTAATGCTGCGCGAAGAAACGACGAACGGTAACGAAAACATAAATAAATCCAGTTGCTTAATTTAGAAAAAATATCCTCTAACACGTGATGTAACCAGAATCCCTGTTCTGTGGGTCCTTGTTGCCGAAAAATCGATTGACGGCAAAACGTCTGTCTGTTCGTCTGTGAACGCTAGGGGCTAAACCGTTCAGTAAATTTCCTTCAAAATTGATATTCCCATGTCGATCTGGCTGATGTCAGGGCTTCTTGAATTTGAAGCCGGTATTTTAATTTTGGGGTATATTTACATGAAGCCCGTGGAACGTTTTCGAACTTTTCAAAAAATGGCGCCATCAATTTTGATTAAATTTTGTTGTTGGATAGTCTGACGAACTTTTAGGAGAATGGCGCAGTTTCATGTTGCTTAAAACTCAAATTTTTCAAAAATTAAAGTTTTTCGGTGTCTTTCTACAACTAAAATATTAAAGATAGAGTTTCTTCTCTTAATAAAATCAAAGATAGATTTTGAAATAAAGTCACGCGCAATATTTTGAAAATTTAAGTATTTTTCGCGTTATTTTGCGTGGGAATATGGACAATTTTTATTTTTGTTTAAACAATTTTTTTTCAAAAATGGTTCTATTGTTTTTTATGAAATTTAGTTAGAATATAGTTTGAAGGTCGAATGGTTTAGGACGCATGTTGGTTAAAAACCATGGTGATGAACATTCAAAAAATTCAAAATTTTTCGGGGTCTTTTACAACTACAATTATAAAGATACAATTTTTTTCTTAATTTAATGTGTTCATCAATAATATCTTTAAATAAGGCCACATAGAATTTTTACGAAAATGAGTATGAAAATCTCCATTAGTTGGTCGACAAATCTTGATGGAATAAATATCCACTCGCAGAGAAATATATTTCAAAAAGACAATTCACGCGAGATTGTTGAGTGCTAAGAACCTAATAGTAAATAAACCCTTTGCGAAACGTCAAAGTGCGCACAAAGGCTTATGTTGCAGATGCAACACGTAGGAGGTGCTTTGATGCGAATGCAACTACATACGGGATCAGAACGGGTTTATGGGGATTGTTTGCCTTTAGGGTGAATGATATGCAATAACAATGAATTGAGGTTTAATATTTTCATATATATGAACAAATTGCTTGTTTTAGTGAGTGGTAAGTTGGAGGACGAATGAAAGTTTATAAAGTTTATGAATGGTCTTCTTTTTTAAAGTTCACTTCACTCACAGTTTGTTGTAGTGCAAGCACCAGCCCAAAACAGTCGACTGAGTTTGTGGATGCCGTCAG
The DNA here is from genome assembly GCA_964035755.1 of Teleogryllus oceanicus. Taxonomy (NCBI): domain Eukaryota; kingdom Metazoa; phylum Arthropoda; class Insecta; order Orthoptera; family Gryllidae; genus Teleogryllus; species Teleogryllus oceanicus. The sequence continues at coordinate 42,184,298 of CAXIVR010000008.1, forward strand.
AACTGAGGTTGGCTCCAGAATTCGGCGGTGCGAACTGGAATGGGCGCGGACTCAGTTGACTGGAGCTGGTTGCGGAGTTGCCACAAATTTGGCCAGATGGCGGATGATGCATGCGAGCGGTCTGAATTTAAGGCTAGCGGCCTGTTGCATGACGAAGCCTCGGTAGGCGAAGCAGAAACAGCCGAATCGTTCGCGGGCTGTCTGCCTAGTGGAGCGAATATTAATACACTCGTCTTTCGTTATTGACAGATAAGTCAACCGCCAATATGCAGGCTGATGCGAGTTCGAAATGAGTTGCATTTTTGCGTCTGCTCGTCTGTTAGTTCTGCGTAGAATTTTGGCAGATGTCGTTGACTAGTGAGTAGTTGTATAAGTAGTAGTGTCAGTTCTGCTCGAGTTTGTCTGTTCTCCGATTTAGTCTCCCCGTTCTGTCTGCTCGCGTGGGTGCGAAGTTATGTAAATAATGAATGAATGGTTATGTATATAATGAATGAATGATGCGTGAATGAAATATAAATTAGAAAAAGAATCGCCTAGAAAACCCCAAAAAAGCATTTATAATTAAGAAAAAAATAACAATAATATTTTTCGCGTAAGTTAAGTATACCAAAGTGCTACTACATAATTATTAAATTATACTTAAGCTAGAATTAAGTTAGCTTTAGTTAGTATTAACTTCTTCACCTTTCCCTCTTAGCTGCTTAAGCCGCATGTCAGCAGCGTAATTTGTATGCCAGTATTAAATAAATTCCCGCCTCCTCAGGGTTACTGTGGAGGGAAAACATAAAAAAAGGGTGCGAAGTTGCAGAATTTATTATTTCGGGGTGTTATTGAGCTCAAAAAGGGGAGGCCGTGAACCTACAGTGAGGCGGTGAGATGCGATGTGCCTGTGATCGCTTCCTATTTGTGGATGCGTCTTCGGCCGGAGAGGACGTCACGTGACATTGCGCGATCGGATGCTAAGGCGGTGTCACGTAGGTCCCGCGATGGCGGGGGGTTCCGGTGCTTATGTTTGGCGAGGGAGCGGGGCAGCCACGCGGGCGCGTCCGCGTGGCTGATGTGTATCTCCTTGTCGGCAAGTTGCCTTAATAGTGCTGTATTGGCGAGGGAGGCACGTAGCGGTTCTGAGAAATGTTTGAATACATTCTGCGGTCGGTGGCGGGTAGTGAAACGATGGTGGTGTGAAAGCCCGCTGCGCGCCGGGGTAGGTCCAGCCCTTGCTAATGATGTCTTGCCAGCAGCCGAGGCGGCGTCGGGGAGCAGCAGTCAGTGCTCGCGGCGGACGGAGGCTTTTTCCCCGTTTACCCCCCCGCCAGTAGCCTTGGCGGAGCGGTAGTTTATTACATTGTACGGTATACATGCACCGCAGCTCGATGGCTTTTGCGGCAGAGAAGAGGCAGTGCTACTTACTAACTTAATACTAACTTAACCTATGGATGAAGCCGGCACTTTGGTCGGCAACCTAAGATTGCGTTCTTGCTTTTAATTGTGTCTTTAAGTGTTTCTTGTATGTAAAATCTAGCTAATTTTGTTTCCATTAACTCACTCATTCATACTTGTCTGTATTTACACTTATTTACAAGCCTAGCACACGCACATTCATACGATGTTATTTACCCTATTTACACTAGCACTTTGCACCACGGCGCCGACTGTGCTCAAAGCGTCCGTGGCGGTTAGACACTGCACACCCTGGTGACGATAGCCGACAGCTCCACATCTCGCCGCAGTTCACAGAGCTCTGCGAGGAGTTGCGGCGGCAGCGCCCGGAACGTAAAGGCCACGTGTTTGGGCCCTGCTGGGGCAAAATAGGCGGACGGAGGCTCAGAGAGGAGTTTGTTTTGAAAGTACGCGCTTCGGCGGAGGTGACGAAGCCGTGAGAAAGAGGCCCGCGCGAAGGCACTCCGCGTTAATGATTCTATTGCCCATTTGTATTTTGTACTTTCAATTCGCAGCTGCGTGCTAGAACGCTCTAGGAGTGGGCTCTGTGAGGGTGTTGAAAGCATACGTGACCGGCGGGTTGCCGCGTGGGTAGAAGCAATTAGGGGCTGAGAACTAGTAGCGAATTTTATCGCGAGATTTAACAGCTTTTAATGAGGAAATATAATAGGAAATCATTTCCAAAAGTGGCTTTGCGTATCTGATATGCGGTGCATCGAGGGGTTAATGTGGAATGCAATAGATGATTGTGCTTTCCTTAATAACATGTGGGAATAGAAAGTAATGCATGTAAAAACCGAGTAATTTTGACGAATATAAAAATATTACATTTAATTATTATATTCTTCTGACTATTTTCATTTTCTTGCTAGAGGTATCAATATTTCTAATCGTAAAAATGTGTATCCCATACGAATTAGAGCTAAGTGTTCTTTCTTGTAACGCCGCACTGATAACAGAAGGTGATGTCTGTTACTTTTTCTTTGGCGTAAATATAGTTTTTATGGCTAAAATACGTATCGTACATCGTTAGTATTCGCGTAATTTTGCGTGGTTTCTGTAAATTCGCGAGTTTTTTTGCGGAATTTTGCTTCAAAATACGGGCGAGAAGGTACGTGCTATTTTAGCTTCACTAGTTAATTAAGACATAAAGTCGAACGTAGGAAGGAAGAGGGCTAGCAAGCAATTATAATTATTATTTTCAGAATTGTAGTAGTAAGAATTTAAATCTTGTTGATTGAATGATAATTGAAGTGTCAATTGAATTACAAAACGGATAGAGTGCAAATATTAGAAAGGCCAAGTCCTATATATTTTCATTTCTTGAACAATTATTTGAATTGTAGAACGTGTGGGGGGAGGCGACAGTACCGGGAAGTTTGCAAACACCTTTAATAATTATTTGAAAAACCGGGAATAAATTGTCAAAATAGCAATTGACATTTTTAAGTTAGTAACTGACATCAGGTTAATATCACGTTAAGCAGAGCGAAAGTTTATCAACGCGGCGACCGAAGTGAGAAGAGTGGTGGACATACCACATTCTTCATTCGAAATTCAGACGAGAAGTCTTCCAATGCGCGCGAAGATATTAAGTTACACCATGAACCTTTAAGTTGATTTGTACAGAAAGGATAATTATCAAAACAATAGTTTCGTAATGAGATCATAAAAATGTTAATTTTGAATTGTGAATTTTATTTATTTATTAAAACGAAGGATAATAATTGATAGTTAATTGCCATCAATCAAAAAATAATTTAAACAAACAGACTCCCAGTCATCACTGATCTTGTTGACAGCCGGCCCGCATACGACATGGTAAGATGGAGTATATTGTGTGTCCATATTTACGAGAAATAAAATATTAAAAGTGATGTTAATTAAATCTTGATATATAGGGCGTGAGAGGTGCAAGGCAACAGAACTACATAAATTAAATATTAAAATTATAGCAAAGGTTTCAATTATATGGAAAATTAAATTAATTAAATCAACAATTTTTTAAAGGTGAAGACATTAAATTACATATAATTAACAATATTCAATTATAACAATCATTACAATATCTCCTATCCTGATGCATCACATATTTTTATAATTTATATGATACGATGTTTTTTTAATTTTCATATTTTATGAGAGACTTTTAAGTGACATTTCTACATTTTCATTTTTAACAAAAACAATATTTATTTTGTAATTTGAATCGAGTTCATGACATTAATTACTTTAATACATATTTACAAACACAAATCGATGATTCTTTCCGGTGTTTTCGGGGTGCTTGGGATGGTTCATGAATTTTCCAAAAGCAAATGCTTGTAGAAATGCTGCGGTCAAGTTTTATTTATTGGATACTTTCTGAAATCATTTGTCCCCGTTGGGAGCGCTAACCGTTGGCTTGCAACAATCAGTGTTGCCAGACATTTCAAGATCCTCGTATTGTTACCTGGATTTTAATGAAGATACCATGTACTGTACCTGATGAAGATATTCTGATACATTTAAGTACCATGATTTTAAGTCTACGAAATTGATGCTGTACGATTTTAGATTCGAACAATTATTGTTTATTCAATAACTTAAAACTTGTTATTTGTAAAACACAGCCCTAAAAACATTAAGGATGACATAGGAGATATATCATGAATGATAACGTGTTACGTTTAACGAAATTCCCGGCCCCTAGAAAACATATATGAACAATTTAATAATTTAAAGAATCGTCATTGGTACCATGAAGTTGTGAAAGTACCTAAATTTTGAAAGTTGGTACTATGATATACAAAAAATTATCTGCCAATGCCGGCAGCAATGCCTTGCGCTCGCTATTATAATATGTACGGAAATTATTCTATTATTATTTTACTTACCCGTTACTGATGTGAGAAACTATGTGCTGTTGTAGCCATAATAGTTTTGTTATCATATTAAGTGGAACTTTGAGATCTGGAATATGGAGAAAAGTTTGACTTAAGGAATATTTCGACTGAAAAAAGTTCTTGTGTTTTTTGTTTTGTCACTGTCAAAACTGTCACTGTTTAAATGTCAAAATATTGTGCTTCTATTTCGGTTTTTATAACGTGGCGCGTCAAGGCCTGTCTTCACGATAGAATATGGCTCGGCTTTACGCGTTTTTCTCGACCCTGCCGCTAAATGTTGCATGACCTGTAACACTGCTTGATCCGATCGCGACCATGCGACATCTATCGGCACTACCGAGAAAGACTCGGAAAGGTATCCATATTCTATAGTGGAAATACATGGGTGGGTTCCTGCGGTGCACCGATTTTAGCAGGTTCTGCGCATCACCAGTTTACGTCACGAACCACGTGACCACAGCACGGGCATTTCGTTTCAACAGTCAGACCAGACTCTGGCCACCATGTTGCATGGACTGCGAGAAGTGTTGAAACATTTTTAAAGTGGTTCAAAGTTTTCAAAAGTAACCAGCCAGAACTAACACGAAGGTGTACAAGATGCAATATTTAAAAGAAATTCTCCATAAATCTGTTTCAATGTCTTGTAAGGAGGTGATAATTTTCGTATATGGCTGGATTTAAAACTTCCGCTAATATTGTGTCGCAAACTGGTGTCTGAAGCTTACTGCCCGAAGTCTAAAACGATGCATAAGTACCTCCCCTGCCATATTCCATCGTGAAGACGAGCCTTGTCGCGCAACGTTACAAAACTGAAGAAAAGATGGAAAATAAAAAATAAAATAAAGTAACGAGCGTTTCTGGTTAACTTTGGCGTTTAAATCATCGGAACTTCCCTACATTTACTATTCTCGTTTGAATAATACTTGTATGTTCTGTTAAAATGCCAAACTCAGCGTTTGGAAGTGTGTCGTTTGCAAAGTCGTCCAGCGCCCCCATCGAGGTGGCGCTGGTTTCGTGCGTGAGTGGCGGAGCGCTGCGAAGCAGAACCAGCGGGATCCAGGCGAGCTCCGCTTCGGCCCGCGTCGCGCGGCATGTTTGGCGTGACGTCAGCGGACGAGCGGCGGGCGCCAGTGCGCTGCTGTTTGCACGTCCGGCGACCCACTTCCGCCTGTCCGTGCGCACCTTGGACTCGCCCCCGCCTTCACCGCCAACAGCGCCCTCGCCAACTCCCCCGACTCTCCTCCCGCCACTTAGCCTGAGTCCCCGCCGCGGTCCAACACCCAACGAGAGAGGTGGCTCAGTGCTTCAACTCGTGCCTCTGACCGCGGGAGGTCCTAGGTTCGAGTTCCGACGGTGGCAAGATTTCGACACTAGCTTGTCAGCTAGGTCGAATTCAGTCGCTGTCTGGAGCAGAATTAGAGGCCGCTGCTCTGATCTGTAGTTTTCCGTGGTTTCTCCAATATCACCAGGCGAGCTGGAGCAGTACCCTAAAAAACGGGCGCGGATCACGCGTGCTTTTTCCCTTCTTCTTTGTCACACACACGCACATGCACTACACGACCACACATGTCGGGACATCGGTCGGGAGTTTATACTTGGGTTTTCGTAACATGGGAGCGGTGTCTTCAAGATGGCACGGTATTTCGCGTCTTTTCCGGTCGTGCCGGTAGATTCGCTTGATCTGCAGCATTTCTTACTTGCGATCACGCGACATCTTGCAGCACGTCAGAGAAAGACACAAAAGCTCGAGCCATATTCCATCTGGAGGATATCCAAGTAAGGAGCCGTTCCCAGCTGGGACGGTGCACCGCTTGTGGGAGATACCTGGTTGGAGAAAATCTCTCTAGCCGACGGTAAGTCGGCGCCATGCAGTGGGAGAAGATCGCCACAACCTCCTGATGAAAAAATTCACTACACTTACGGGACTAATCTTCTCAGTAGTTGGCGTGTCCGAAATTACTAACAACCAACCAATCCAACACCGACCCCTTGTCCCAACATCGCCTTTCTCAGCACTTTGGCCCGCTCCACGCCATCCACCCAGCCTTTACAACGCCTTCCCCACCTCCACTTTACATCTCATCTTCAGAGCGACACAGTTACGTTTTCATCGACTTCAGTGGTTCGCTACTTCTTTGAGAAAATAAAAGCCTTTCTCGATTACGAAAAAAACTATTAATTTTCAACTTTTCGGTCTCACAGTTCATCAGTTACCAGTTCTAAATCACTTTGAAGTTATTCTGCTAAGATTGCTAGCATAACATGCACTCTTTTGCATAAATCCAAATTCTCATGGATCTTGGAGTTTTTCGAAATAGTCTCCACAACCTCGCAAAGCATTCTGCTTGTTTATTTGCGATCTTCTGTAATAGTACCCGCCTGCTAGGAGAATATAACAGACAACGGTAACCCGCTACGTGACAGCCAGTCCCCCACCCCCTCCAGAGACTCGGCAGCCGACCCGGCATTCCTACCCGCCACCCCCACCCCCACACCAACACTGCCGAGTGCCCGCCTCCCCTTTCCCACAACTCGCTACTTTTTCCTCCAAGCCCGTGTCCATCACCCACGCCCCTCATTTCTTCATTCTCGTCTCCGCCCTCACCAACGCCACCACCATCGCATCCCCTTCAGCCCTTTATTTCTCTTCCTTTTTTTCCTTTACGTCATGTCCTCTCCCGCCTCTGCCTCCGCGTCCGCTCCCACCGCCGTCCGCACTCAAATCGTGCATAGCGCCACCACCACCTGCCGCAGACGCGAGCGGGCTCCAATTCTCGCCGTCCTGCGTCGCTGCTAGGTCGCCGCCGCTTTAAACAGGCTGGCAGGCGACAACGAATTTCTCTTTAAAGCAGAGCGGAGGCTCCGATGTTCTTTCGAGAAGTTCTGCTTTGGGTCTGTTCTACACACAAGGAATTTCGGTACATTTGTTGGTTTTTGTAATATCTAATTTCTTCATATACTCCTTTTTAATTTCCCGTTACGAAGTAGAGAGAAAGTTATGTAATGCTGCACGTGCAAGCGAGCTGCTTAATGAGATTACTCATGATGATGATTTGGGTTTTGCTGTAAGAAATAAACTATAAATAGTGAGAAATTTACAGTTTTTCCCATTCGACAAACGCGGAAAAACTGCTGCCTTTCAGTCAGAATTATTGTTGCGATTAATTCAGCATTACCCTTCACTCACACGAAATGGCTACCCTATGACTCGCCGAGTGAAGCAATGTATGTATTCTCCTTGCTTTGTTTACTATCTAGTACGTAAAAACTGGCGGTTGAAGGAGCGATACAATGCTCTACTACACCAGGTGATTGCAATGCAGAAATGCAGAAAATGCAGAAAATGTTCATTGACTTCGAACATGTGACGTTAAGAATTTTTGAATTCAAACCATTCAGCGAGGGAACGCGTGTTTTTGAATTATCTCCTGTTTTTCTAGGCGAACTGCAAATTACGTTCCTTATGTGGGGAGTGGGGATGGCGGCAGCTCTTTTGCAATTTCTTTCAGAGCACAGCATCATACGGATCTACAAGTTTTTCAAGCCGTTCGTCACCTCGTTCGGGACTCGAATCTGAGACTCCTATTTTGCGTCGAGTGGCTATTACCATTATGTTACAAAGATCGAGCGTGTTTGGGAACCGTATTCTCCCGACAATGAGTATCATATGATTTTTTTCGTCGATACGTGTCAAGCAAGTAAGAATTATAAGAATATTTGAACAAAAAGGATGTTTGCAGAAGTGCAATGCAGATCAAATAAGAAAATGTAAGGAATGTCCAAAATATGACTATCAAACTGTGGAAAAAATTCATTAATATTTACTTACGATATAAGTGTAGTAAAACATCTGATCACAAGACGAGATCGGAAAATTGCGAAACGTGGCCTTTAGGCCGAGTCTTACACACCTCGCTCTTGCGGTTGTTTGAATTGCATATCCGCTGTTATTTGTGTAATGCTGGAAGGTTTTGTGTCGTTCTCTTGTATTACTTAGTCCCTTATTCTTTTACTAATATGGGAGACTGGGTCAAGTGTTCGAAATCTCTACCAAGGGCTAATAAGAGTGCACCGGTTGTCAAGATTGAATGTTGTTACAGTAAACTGGTGTTCCATGGTAAGTACGTTATCCTTATTACCAAGGACATTCAGTATTATCAAGATAAAGAGAGTATTTGAGGATGTGAGCCCTCTGCTAAAAACCGTCGGAAAAGCATGATTATTGAATCTAGGCCTGGATCTGTGGTTACCTATGATGATTTATTGAAACTTTTGTCGAATTTGGTAAAGGACCGAAAGGCTATCGAGGAAAATCTGGGCAAGTTAAACGTCAATGTCGTAACTTGGTGCATTTTACTAAACTTGCAAATAAAAATACAGAAATAAGGCAAATTAATCCGTCATGTACTAATGACGTGAGAGATATTTTAAGACGATTGGTTTTACAACAAACTTGAGTGCACATATTTTCTGGCATTATTTTTAAATTTGCCATTTGCAAAAATTCAGTCTTCAAGACAAATGAGACCTGCGCCATTTTTTAAGCGGCCTGGTTATATCCGCGGAAAATAATTAAAGAGAAACATTCGAGCGGTTTTTGACAGAATGCACTTTTTAGTAAGTTACATTAATATCAAGCAGGAATTATGTGAAAATGACTCGTTTTTTTTAAATTGCACATAACGTTTTCTTAAGTTCTGATTCATTAGAACAGACTTAGGGCAGAAATCTCTATCTTTAATTATGTAGTTTGAAAAGTAATTTTTTTGCAATATCAGAAAACAAAGTTCACTGCAAGTGTGATTTTCACCAATTTTTTACTTTCTCGTATACGTAGTATAGAGAAAGTTATGTAATGTTGCGCGAGAAAAACGGTGAATTTTCAAGAGAAAAAATTAATTGCCGATCCCTGAAAACAATAAATTAGATAAATCCAGTTGCTAAATTAAGAAAAAAAATTCTCTAACATGTGGTGTAGCAAGAATTCCAGTTTTGTGGGTCCTTGATGCCGAAAATTCAATTGAAAGAAAAGGTCCTTCCGTCCGTCTGTGAACACAACTAGCGCCTAAACCATTCGTACGATCTTTTCCAAATTGAAGAATCCCAAGTCAATCTGGCTCTAGTAGAAGCTTTGAGATTTTGAAGAGCATTCTTTACACTTTGAGGATACTTTATACGATCCCTCCGAATATCTTCAAAATTTTCTCAAAAACGGCTCCAAATTTTTTCTTTAAATTTCTTGTAAGGAAATAGTAAAATACACGTATAAAGGTGGCGTAGGTTCCATTTTTACGGTTAACTCTCAATTTTCGAAAATTGCAAAAGTTTGAATATCTTTCTGCGTCTTCCTACAACTATAAATTGACTTGTATACATAATTGTATTTGTTAGTGGAAGTGCTTCAATGTCTTAAAATGAAATTTTTCAAAAACTCAATAGATTTATGCAAAAAAGAGCGTCAAATTTGACGTTTCCAGTAATGTTCAATCGCCATTTCTTTAAAATGGATCCAATTTTTTCCATGAAATTTTTTATTTAGGACGAGGTTTTACTTCCTTTTTAATATTCTTGAAGTAGTATTTCGATTCTTCTATTAGGAAACCGAAATGTTGAGAACATTTCAAAAAAAATTAGGGTGGCCATAGTTGACAGCTGGCCAGAGAATGGAGCAAGACCTTAAAGCCAGTCCACAACAAGGCAATTAGAAACATTTGCTACGAGAAATTCTCTGCCATTCTGTAGTACCTACAGTTATATATACGTAGTGGAGAAGTAAGCAGTTGTAAATAGCAGCGGTAGTTGCGCAGTGGAGTGCGGATTTTGTGGGGTTTTGCTTATTTCACCACTTACCTTGACAACTCAGTATCTACCCGGAGAACCACTTTTCTATTTGTAAGCGGAATAGACTGCTTGATGTATCTGAAATAGACCTCTGCAATGTTTAGTACGAGGCAGCTATCGCGAAGAGATATTCATGAAATATGAAATTCATTTAATATAATTACTATAATGCATAATTACATGAATTACATAATAATTTATTGACTGGAGACTAACTAGAATTTTAATTGTCTTTGGCGTTAACTAAAAGCATTTAATACTTGAATCAGCTGCTTGACAAATAGAGCTGTTTCGTATTGATAAGGTAACTTGACATAAATGGAAGTAAAACACCTTGTGCAGAAAAAATACCCTGAATGAATGGTTACATTGAAAATAAAGGTAGTTTTTGCTGTAAGCCGAAAGACAAGAGAAACAGTGACAATTGATGCGACAACTCATGTTAGCACGCCTGAAACTACTGCAGCGACCAGGCGCAGGACCGAGTTCAAGAGGTGAATGACCTCACGTAGCATGGAGTGATCTGACTCCCAGCTCACGTATATGGAGGACATGATGACACCAACACAGACTAGGTAGGTCGAGATGTGTTAATCAGCCTCTCACCAAAGAGCGTAGAGCTTAACTTCACGTTTAGTGACACATTCACTGAGGTTGAGCATTTCACGGTTACGTAACTATTATAACTTGATTATTACGAGAACAATTGGCAGGGTTTTAGTGTTATTACATTGAGTAATGTTATGTGATGCTCGAGACCGAGATCAAGTAAATTAATGATGAGAAATTACATTGTTCACAGAATAAACATTACTAGGGAACGGATTTTCATGTAAATACGTATTTTTACAGGGACAAGAATTTTTTATTTTTTTATTTGTATAATTACATATTTTATCTATAGCTATATATTTCGTTACATTTTAATATATTTATAGGTCGAAAATAAACATTTCACTAGTGATGTTCAAAATACATGTTACTTGAAAACTAACTTAAATAGTGAAATACTTAAAAATACGCAATGCGCTTGTATTAACGCCGGACAATCCCTATTAATTGCCAAACTTATCTCCCCCGCCCCACTGCTTCTTGGAAATAGCGTAGTCGGGATCAACGATGAGCGGATGTATGTGAAACAGAAGGAACTTCAATCACGTGCTTACTCGTGTTTCATAGACTCCATGCATAACTCGATAAAAAAGAAATCAGATCGTATCGTAGGCTTCCGCGGCCAGAGTCATGATCTGGGCTGTCCGGGTGACGCCGCGTCGAAAGCTGGGGTGCCGACGTTTCGACCGACATATCGCGGTCCTCTTCAGGGCTGTACCGCCCTGTACTTCAGTACAGCCCTGAAGAGACCGCGATATGTCGGTCGAAACGTCGGCACCCCAGCCTTCGACGGGCGTCACCCGGACAGCCCAGATCAAAAAATCAGATCATTGTCTTATCCCTGTTCTGGAGTTGGGGCGGGAGTATGCTCCCTTTACCCCCCGCTTCTGTCAGGCTACACGGTACTATTCACTTGAGCTCCGGCTCCTCGTAAACAACATTGTATATAATACGAAAGTATTATGTTTCGGAAGAAACTAGCGAATAATTGCTTCTGTAGATGTAAAACTTTTATTCAGCCTCTCTGAATCCATGTAAAGTTCTGATCGCCAACGTACTCAGCTCCGAAAACGCTTGAAGTATGGAATTTTAAACATTATAACGAATATGTATTTCACATATTTCCTAATTTTTCTTCCATATTTTTGAAAAAATAAGTAATTATATATGTGCATATTTTGCTTTTTTTATTACAATAAAGTCCGTTCCCTAAACATTACACACGTAACATACCAGTTCACAAGGAATAATGTGCAGTTCGTTACACTCAATGAACGGCGCACTGCATTCAAAGTGAATGTTACACACTCACATGTTAAAGATCACTAGCGTACCTGTGCGAGAACTCTCGTATATTAAACTCCACCCTGTTCTGTATCCGTCCATTTCCATATTAAGAAGGAAAGTTGTTAACAAAACGTATTTATTATTTTAAAATGTATAAATGTAACTTTAAATGTACTTATAGAATATCAAACAATAAAACTGATGTTTGAAACAAATTTTGAATAAAGGTTTATATAGTTATTGATAGAAACCTTTTTACTTTCCCATTCCTTTCACAAAAAATATTTGAAAATCTATTTTACTCTAAAGAAAGCTACGTAAAGTTGTCCATACAAAACTACAGGATCGAGCATGTACAATCCTACTTTTTGGAGTATTACTTAACTTTATTACCGAACTGAGAGGCAAACCCATGCAATTTATTCGTCTAGGATATCAAGTAATTAGTTTAATTTCACATACATTTGCAGATTCTGCACGTCTCTGAACACGTGAGCTAATATTGAGAAGAGCTGGACCAACAAGAACCAACCAGCTGGACCAAGAAGCTCTCGACCTATACATTACGGAACGAGGAAAGTATGTTTGAGGCCCCTGATTAAAAATGTATGTGTGCGCGCGTGTGTGTGCGCGCACGCGTGTGGGTCCGCGTGTGTGCGCGCTGTGTGAGGAAATATGTTTGAGGCCCCTGATTAAAAATGTATGTGTGCGCGCGTGTGTGTGAGCGCACGCGTGTGGGTCCGCGTGCGTGTGTGTGTGCTGTGTGGTGCGGTGTGTGTGTGCGCGCTGCGCGTGTGTGCGTGTGTGTCATGTGCGCGCGCGTGTGTGTATGTGGCGCGCTCGTGTGTGTTCGTACGCGCGCGCGCTCGCGTGTGTGCGCGCGCGTGTGTGTGTGCGCGCGCGGCACACATACGGTAGGGAGAATTCGAATCGACTGCTCTCTTTCGGAAATTTTAATCGACTGAGCGAACAGGACCATCCTCCTCAAGAAAATTTAGAGCTCTCCTCTTCCAACGAAAAAAATACCCCTGCCGCGGTTTCTCTCAGTTTTCCTCGGGAGCCAATGGCAAGATTCAGTTCATGCTCTTATCTTGCAAATTTTTCATTGACCCTCGTGGGTTTCGCTCCACTTGACCGATGCCGACGTCTGGCGATGACTTTGCCAACGCCCCGCGTTTAACATGGTGGACCGCCTTAACCAACGTTTCGATTCGCCGTTTCAGGTTTGGTTCGTGGGTGGGGCAAATGTTTGGCTACGGCTCAATATATTGAAACATACCCCTAACTGCTACAATTATTGGGCGATTCGTTGTAACCCGTTTCCAAATTTCTCATAACATGGGCGCCAGGAAAAAGGTTACGATAATATTTTAACTATTATTACTCTGATAAAAACTGAATATTATCCCGCTAGCTGAGTCGATGGGTCACGTCAGAAATAATTGCTATTATCTATTAATAGCCGATTACCCGATCTGCCATCTATACAGAATGGCGAGGAATCTGAAAACAGAGATTATTTGATCTAGCTACTTATTAGCTTGAATTGAATTATTAATCTTAGTATATCCTGGTTCGAACCTTGTACGGCGATTCTGGTCTTCGCGTGCTCTTGATTGGTGGTTCCTCGAAGAAACGCCTTCCCTTCCTTTTTGAAGCTCCGAAGTTACGAAGTCCAATTCCCACGAATTTTCTGCTCTTCTTTAAAAACGAACACCGCCGATTCACCGCTTCGCACCGCTCAAATATTTGTTCCAGCTCCACTATATTATGTCTGATGCCCGTTCTCACCGTATAAATATCCAGTGCTTTTATGATTACACAGCAAAATATTCGGAACTCGACACTTTCCCCAAATCTTAGAATTATCACAAGTTCACTTCTGGTTCTGCACGAAAATATTCAGAGTCCGAATATGTCCAACCGATTCTTAACCATGCGACCGAATCAATTTTATCCTCCCTTTTAAAACCCACAATGCCTCGCCTTTCTTTTATTTCGACAAAATGGCCAAACTTCCGTTTTAATAATCAGTCGACGCTTCTTCAACCAATCCCCAAATCTCTTATATTTCCTCCTACTCGCCGTCACCTCCACGGTCAGATGAATGTTTGTTTATCCTGACAACGACCACGACGTCGTTACTAAGGCGCCATATTGCCTATTATTTGCCCTAACCATTTCGCCCATTTACGACAAATATTCTGTAAATAAACATGTCCCCATATTGGTATGTCACAATATGTGTGTGAATAGTAACGGAACACGCCGTCAAAATTCCGGCGGCGCGTCGTGCATTTGCAACTCTTCCGACCAGTCGTCGTTATTCCCAAGTGAGCTTCCTTCCGTGCGGACGTTATCTCCGACGTCCGACAGGTTACTGCCGATACGGCGTCAGACCTGTCGAGTTGATTTAATTCAATTGTTCTTTGTAGACTTAAACAAGGACTGCACCGTAGGGAGAATTTACGACAGGCAAGCGTACGACAAAGAAAAAGATTTTGGATCTGCGACAAAAATCTACATTCTTTAACTATAAATAAACACATACAAAGAAAAACTGGACTCCATTATCTAGGAGCCTTTACTCGAACGCGAATCTCGCAGTCGTAAGTGACACGGGACTGGAATGTCTCAGCCACACTGAAGTTTATACAAAAAAATCACTCCTTTTGGCATAATTTACCCTTTTCCCATAATTCTGAACTCTTTCTTTAATAATTATTCTTTACTTCGGCTACCAGCTCGTGCGAATGTCAATAATACCTATGCCTAGCCTCAACTAAATTAAGTTTGCAAAAATAACTATTTTATAAGTCATGGTTATTCACTTAAGATTAAACAACTCACTTAAAAATGTCGGCAATATCTTGTACACAAGTATTGCAAGCAATACTTCTTAATATTTTCGTTTCAAATTCAGAGTTTTGAGTTTGTTTCACATTAAATTCAATTTCTTTAACCCTGCGTCTGGCGAAATAAATGAACACCAACAGTGAGGCTGGTCTCTAAGACCGGATATTCGAGTTTTCTAAGCATAATGAAATGGGAATGTTAATAATGGATCATATATCACAAAGATCACACATTAACAGTTAATAAACACACAAGGAAAATGACCAATAAAACTAACATAAACAAAAATATAAACGAATTAGAAATTGTGATCACAATTAAAGTCAGAATACACGAACAACATTAGAAGACCGTGAATTAAACGTTCTCTTGTGTCTGTTTTGTAAAAGTTATTGGCTTAAATATGTTAGCGGGCTTAACTAGTAATAATGTCACCTAACCATTACTCACTAGTTACGAAATAGACTCACAGTTTATGTACAACACTTCAATGTGATGTTCTCAAGTGCTCAAATTTCTTGCACTTTCGACACTGTAATTTTGTTTTCTTTGTTATATAACAATAAATAATAATCACAATTCAATGTGAAAGTTCAAAACAATCACCGAAAATCACGTCAAATTAATATATATATATATATATATATATATATATATATATATATATATATATAAATTACCAGTTCCCTCTCAATGATCACAACAGAAACAGTGTGTCCTGTCTCAGGGACCGTGATGCAGTGTGTTCTCACAACGATCACTTTTCAAACATTAACAATATCTCATTCGCGTGAGAATTCAAAACTGCCGGAAGTACAAGAATGTACAGCTTCCGCACTCTAACAATCACAAATATAAATAATATATTTGATAGGCCCGGTCTCAGAGATAGTGACTCACCTTCGTATGTTCAATTAAATCAGTTCTTTGATTCTTGTATTTGTGTTCGTTCTTTCACCCCTTATCTTCACAATTTCGTTTCATCTTCATAGTTACCATAATGTTAACTCCAATAGTGGTCGTAATGATCTAGATGTTGATGCGACCTTAAATGAAAGGAAAAAAAATCTGGACCTCAGAGACCCGGTGGGAGCTCTTCGAGGAAACAAAAAGTGCCTCAGTTTTCAATCGTTGAAAAATATATTTTAGTGCATTAAGAATACGAGGAGAGTGTCCACGAGTACCCACAAACCGGGGGCGGTAGCTCAGTGCATCAACTGATGTCACTGCAGCGCCTCTGACCGGCAGGTCCTAGGTACGAGTCCTGACGGCGCCAGGATTTTCCACACTAGCTTTTCAGCTAGGTGGAATTCAGTCGCTGTCTGGAGGAGAATTCTAGCGGCCGGCTGCTGTGATCGGTAGTTTTCCGTGGTTTCTTCGATCAACACCAGGCGAATGCAGTACTAAATGGGCCACGGACTGCGCGCGATCTTTCCTTCCTCTTCCTTGTCCTATCCTCTCCCTTTACACACACACTTACACTAACATTCACTACACTTCCACATATTCCGGGAGACCGGTCGGGAGCTTAGAGCTTGTCCCGGCTGGGGTGGTGCCTCGCTGGTGGGAGAGTCCTGGTTAGGGGGAAACCCCACTAGCCGACGGTAGGTCGGCGCCGGATCTCACCATCCAGCGGGGAAGAACATCTCCCGAGAAAAAAACTGAACTACATTAATGGGACTAATGACCAAAGCAGTTGAAGCGCCCGGAAACACGAAAAATCAATCAATCAATCAATCAACGAGTACCCACGCGTACATTAAGAGTACGACGAGAGTACCGCTAAGAGTATGACGAGAAAACTCTACGGCGCAGATACAGTCAGTAATCATAAATGCAACTTGGCAATGTGCTGGGGTACAGTAATTATGAGTCTTAATAAATGAAATTGCAAATGATATTTGAATTTGCTCATAGATGAACTTTGATTTGAAAACGTTTAATAATTTCCAAATTATTTTAATATGCAATGTTATGGAATAATAAATGTAAATTTTCAAATGTTTTTCTACTTATTTACAGTTATTTTTGTGTTACAGTTTTAGAGAAGTAATATTTTAAAATTTCTTTTCAATTTTTTTAAATTTTTTTTTTATAATATGCGCGTATGTGTTGGCAACAAAAAGCACCACTTAGATACACATTTCAATTATTTATTTCAATGTTTGCTAGTGACATATGTGAAGCATTCCATACAATACCCTCGCGAATAGGTCATTGGTCAGCGTTCTCTCTTTCCATAATGCAACTCCAGGTTCGATTGCCGGTCGCACACGTATATAGAGCGCGTTTTCTTTGCAATGTTCCAGTACATGTTGCTGTGTGATGACGAGAAAACTCACTTCTGACCAGAACACTGTACAGGGATTCCTACGAGTAACCACACGAACCCTGTAACCCCTGGCCGCAAGGCTTTGTTAGGTTCGCTCGCTGGCAGGCCCACGCTTCGGTAAGTTATGTTAAGTTAATACCTTATTTTACGTGGCGAGACTCGGGCCATGGCCCGCTCTCCCGTCTAACCACGCAAATTTCGCTACGCTCCTTTCATCACCTAGCGGAGAAAGAGTATTATTTTGGGCGACGAAACAGGCGGATCTCAATTTTGCTTAGAGGTTCTTTTAGGCTTGAGGTTTTCATTTGGCCCGCTCTTATTTCACGTGCGAACTCGGGCAGTAAATCTACTACATGCGGCAGCCAGATTTACTTCCTCCGAAGCCTCCGAAGGAAGGCGTACGAAGGGTTTTTTCGCCCTTAAAAATCCACGGCTTCCATCAGCCCGGTACGTGAAAGTATAACAACAGCCCGGTACGCCGACCATTATACCACCGAATCGTTAGTTGCCCCAAATTACATTTCCTATGTTATAACATTTGATATGCATCTTCTAAAAACGTTCCTTTCGTTGAAATATCTTCATTATTATTTTTTGCATGGGAAGACTCAATGAGAAAATTCGTAAGATACACATTGTCGCGAGTATATATAAGCTCATGAAAACGCTCCGGACTTGAATCATAGTCGTAAAAGAAAGTAACACATCGTAAACTATGAAACTAGGATTGCCACATTCGAGGAACACATGATCCAGATATTACTAATTACGGAGGGAGGGGATTTAACGAAAAGTATATACATAAATTCACAATTAACATTTATTATAAAATAATATACGCCTTTTTAACGATAAAATTTTTTTTAAAATTGATCACAAAATATGTTCTCTTCAGTTAGATTGATTTTTTCGTGTTTCAGGGCGCGTCAACTGTTTCAGTCATTAGCCCCGTTAGTGTAGTGCATGTTTTTGTTGTTGCTTTTCTTGTTTTTTTTCTCGGGAGATGGCGGTGATCTTCCCGCGTTGGATGGCGAGATCCGGCACCGACCTACCGTCGGCTAGTGGGGTTTCCCCAACCAGGACTCTCCCACCAGCCCAGTCGGGACAAGCTCTAAGCTCCCGACCGGTCTCCCGGAATATGTGGTAGTGTGGTGCATGTTAGTGTAAGTGTGTGTGTAAGAGGAGAAGAAGGACAGATCGCGCGCGGTCCGTGGTACGTTTGGTAGGGTACTGCTCCGGCATTCGCCTGGCGTTGATCGGGGAAACCACGGAAAACTACCGATCGAGCGCCGTCAGGACTCGAACCTAGGACCTCCCGGAGAGAAGCGCTGCAGTGACATCAGTTGATGCACTGAGCTACCGCTACCGGTCCTCTTCAGTTAGTGTTATGTGAACTACTTCCCTCTGTACTTGTCGTATGAAAGAATTTTCTTCAGTAGTTTGATTTGTGCTGGTTGACTAACCAATCTGAAAAATCCTTCGCATGCCATTATTGTAATTTTACGGTTTTGTTCTTACAATCATCAATTTGAAACTTGCCAACCAAAACGGCTGGCGTATTTTGCTGCACAGTTTAAGTTTTATTCGTATAGTGTCATTAATATTAAAACATTCGATAAAAGTAAATTAATTATTAATCACCGATTATACTTTTAGAAAGTGAGTTTTATCTAAACCGGAGATTTTCAAAAGTATGGTGGAGCCTGGAGATCACTCTTGATACCCGGTGCCTCCGGAACAAACCCGAAGAGGTGGCAACCCTGCAGGAGACTTAGGTTCGCGTCCCGAACTGGGTGATGAACGCCTTGAAGAACACGTAGCGCCGCAAGATGATGAGCTCAAAGAGAAATCGGAAAAAGCTGCCCCCATCCTCACTCCTCACACAACGAACGCAATTTGCGCAATTCAGCGAACCAGGAGAAAACTCGCAAAAGCGCTTTCCGTCTTTTAACGGACTGAATTCCCAAATCCTCAGCGATATCTGTTCGAAGTCCATGGCCATTTTCTGCATTACACCACTTTCAACCATATGATGCTGTAGAGCATTGTATCTCTCCCTCGACGGCCACTTATTACGCACTAATGGAAATAGTGAGGAACACTTACACATTGTTTGACTAGGCCAGTCAGAGGATAGCCATTTCGCGTGAGGGAGGGGGTATGCTGAATCAAACGCAATATATCTTCAGGGTGGAACACGGCAATTTTTCTGCGTTTTTCTAATGGGATATTGCCAAAAGTATGCACTATTTTTACTTTTCTCCTTAGAGCAATAACCAAAGGATCATCTTTTCTAGAAACGTTATTAAGCCGTTCACTTGCAGATGGTTTTGTACAAATTTCGTTGTATTTCTCTATCATATCCTGAATAGTCCGGAAAAAAACTCCGGATCCGGTATAATCAAATATCCAACGAAAAAACCGGCTAAGACGTTCATTACTACGAACTGAAAAACTTACAAATACTAAAAGACGCAAATTTGGGATGTCGAAAGTACCCGTGATAAACGTCTTTATTGCTTGAAAAAAAAAATTCTGCTCTTGTAAACACGATGTAACAAAAGGCCGAAAGGAAAAAGAATTATTAAACTAGCGACGAAGAGATAATATGCCATTCCTGAGAAAGCAACAATGTTGGTCGAATAATGTGGAACTAAGAAGCAATAATTACTTTGAAAGTGAGGGTTCAAGAAATCAATTTGTACTTAAGAAGTTCGCCTGTGATTACTTTGACACTCCGTAGACATCCATTGTAACATCAATCAGATCATTATTTGCTCCTGTAAGTGTCCCATTTGATAACACTCCCCCATTCTGCACGTTGACACACCCTTTCAGATTGTCTGTATGAGAAGCAAGTAAGTGCATTATATCTGCATCTATACCATACCTCGTCCACACAACAGTATCTACACCTTGACGCAACGCGTCTCCAAGCCCCCCTTAAGGGGCGTTGAGCGCTTTGCACTGGGGAGTAATCCTCCATTAATGTGCTTTCTTTCTTGGAGTAATCCTCCGTTACAATAATCTCAAGTCAAGTCTCGTCACGTCGCAGTCAGTCAGTGCCTTTTATCCCTTCGGCCAGGGGCTCGACAACGTTAGATCCCGGGGTTCCTGGCCGGTCACCCAACCACGAACCCGCGAGTCTCCAATTCGCTTAACCTTCGTGACTTCACGGAGCGTAGTAAACGAATTCGGCTAGCGCCGCCGGCTATCTCCGGCTAGAGCCGCCGGCCAGTATCTGTGGAATCTCCCGTGGAAGTTGCGTAGTCGTAGGAAATTCCGAATTTTACATCTGGGGAAACAGTGCTTCTTTCTTCAAGAGGTTCAGGGTAGAGTTCTCTTCTGCACTTATCAACGGCATTTGAAGTAATGCATCAGGTGTAAACACAAAACAATTAAGAAAGTGAAAGTGATAGTAAAACTATATCATGTATCCATTGTTCTATGTTGAGGATTCTTTTTCAGAAAAATTCACAAATTGTCATATTAATTCACAGTATCTCTTGTCAAAACTTCGATTGATTTTCTGCAAAGAGAACATCTAATAAGTACAAGAAATAATTCACAATTAATGGCTGATGATGCAAATGTTCTGCGAGAAATAAACAGAAAAAATTAAATTCAGTAAGTAACACGAGTGCTGTTTAGAGAACAAATAATTGTCCGTATACTCTTACTTCATGGACAAAAGTGTGTTACTTGTGGCACGCAAGTCAAAAACCTAATAACACAAACTAATCGCTCTTCGTTTTCTGAAAACTGTAAATAGTATAATTACTAATGTGACATCGAACAAAATTTTTTCTGAAAACTATTGAAAATAAATAGGTACCACGAACCGATGTCTAAACAAGAGTTTAGAAATAATCAAATAAATAGAAAAGCACCGCAAGTGACAACAAATAAAAACATTTTCATAGTTTTGTAAAACGTTTTGAGCTACAGTATAAACTTCCTTATATGAAACTCGATGTGTAATTAGCATACCTGGCTTATAATCAGTAATTTTAATTTGTCTATTTTTTATTAATTATTTTCAACCGCAATTGTGATACATAAGTAGCAATTTGCAGATTGCAACATTTTGATAGTGGTAAGGAAGACTACTTGATTCATAAGTGGTTAATCAATATTCTACCTTCCGAACGTGTCGCACTTGTAACACACTAAGTCAAGAAAAGTTCCAGTTCCTGAGAGATTATTCCAACACCAATACTATTAAGGTTTTTTATTTCATTATATAAGGTCGCTTTTCATCAACTGGGTCACAAGGAACCACGTGTGTTATTTTGAAATTTACATAAGATTATATATTTTTTTACAATGTTTCCATTATCAATTACAAACAATTTATACAAGCATGTACATTGTCAAGAAGTGTCAATATTTTATGTACTTATATCATACGGATAGATACGCATATTTATTTATTGATTTAGAGTATACGAGCCTTAGATATTAATAACATGTTTGAAGGGTTGTACTAGATGAGATGTAGGTAAAGGAAGTCTTTATATTAAGGGTGCCCACTTTTGAGATTTTTAAAAGTTGTAAGAGTTATACATTATTCTGGAGAGGAGAAGGAATTAAAAGTTTTATATTTAAGGACTGTCTTAAATTGTCTCTAATTGAGGGCACTCCACAATAATATGGGATGAAGATTCTTGGGCTCCACATTTAGGGCAGAGTAATGGGTCAGTTTTTCTTATTAGGTGAATGTGGGAGAGATTAAAGTGGAAAATACGTAGTCTGGTAATTTGCACTTGTTGGAATCTAGTGAGTTGAAGGTTAGGGAGAGCGGGTTCGATAACGAATTTCCTTACGAGATGAAGTTTGGAGAAGGTAGTCAGCCATTTTTCGTTCCGCTGTTTCGTGACCGTACTATTAAGATCTATTTTGAAATCGGAGAGAGTACGCCCTTCACATCCTTGTTCGTTCTTGGTAATGAAGTTGTTTCTTTAGACGCGTTATCTCCTTTTTCATTCCTTTTATACCTTTATGTGCTGGAATTCAAACAAAAGAGATCCGTTGCTTACTTGGGTAAATAATTGTTCTTGGATTCTTTGGATTATAAGATTTTTAGAGAATCTATTGACAAATTTCATTTAAAGCAGCCGTATATACTTTTTCTAAGTTATGATAGTCTTCATAAAGATAATTCAGATGGGATGCAACTACTTCTGTAGAGATTAAGATTTTAGAATCTGTGCAGTCATCATATTAACTTCAGGTTTAAAGAATTGCCTCACTCTGCGCGGGGAGGCGAATGCGTAAACACGGAGGCCCCCCCACATTCCGCTCCGAGCAGCCGACCTGTGCGGACCTCTGAGCGCAGCTGCTCTCGGTAGCAGTAACCATTCATAGTGTAAGGTGTATTAGACAAAAGTTTAAGTATACACAGTGCGCAAATTAAATCAAAGTGCAGTGATCTAACAAGTGATTAACTCTACATCAACTTTCAACAACGCTGGCCTCAGCCAGTGCATCGCCGATGCCTTAGCATTGGTTTATCCAACCGTCGGCCAAATGGAGGTCGCGGAAGGCGACGGCCGCGATTTTACAGCTCTATACGCTCCAGCGTATCAACCAATGCCAACTCAACGAGCGCAGATGTATCATTACGCAGCACCGCAAGCAACAAGTATGCAACCACATATCCAAAATTATAGTCAGCCAATACAGGTCAGTCATTTTGCGCCAGCAGAAGGTGCAACCTCATCCTCAAGGTGCAGTGACAATATTAGTGTAAACTCCGTTCCAGACCCCCAAGTGAACAGTGGCAAACGCGGAAACAGTGACCCCATCCAAAACCCCAATCAATCCAAAAAAGTACTGTCCAACACTAATACCAGCTACGCTATTCCTACAGAGAATAGATTCAGCAGTCTAGCTGACCTTCCCGATGATGTTACGAACGCTACCGACCCCCCCTATACCGGAAAATGTTAGAATTCCACCCATCCATCAGCAATATTACAAACATTCTGGAACTAAATCAGGAAATTAAGGCCCAAATCTCTGCGCAATTCACCGTAACATTCAACAATAACAAAGCCAAAGTGAACTTCCAAAAAATAGATGACTTCAGAAAAGCAATTCAATATTTCATAAAAACCGAAAAACAATTTCACACATACAAGGACCCAACTAATAAAAGTTCTCGGTGGTTTTCAAAACATTCACCTCCATCAACCAAGAGGAAATATATAACGACCTGAAGGAACAATACTCTTCCCTAAACAGTATCACCAGACTACATAAAGATAACCAGCCCATCCCAGTGGTAGCCGCAGAGTTTTCCGGTGAACAATCGATTGAATTAATCCTCCGAACCAGCCAAATATGCAACTTAAAAGTTAAAGTTGAAAGAAGACGAAAAACAAATGGAATAATTCAGTGCCTTCGTTGTCTAGACTTTGGACATTCTAAAAATAATTGTTACAAACAAATCGCCTGTATACATTGTGCCGAGAATCACTACTCAGTAAATTGCCACAGACTGAACCAACCTCCGAAATGCAGAAACTGCGATGGGACTCACCGTGCGGATATCCGTACGAATGAATGCCAATACTTTAAAAATATATCGGAAAATAAAACTAGAATGCCCCCAAACCCCTCGTCAAATATGAGAACCAACAAATCAACTCCACCCCACCGGCACCCCCACCGGCACCCCCACCGCCACCCCCACCTCAAAACGCCCGCCATTTCCCTAACTCCATAGAACTGCTAACATACCAAATTTCACCCATGAATCAGCATTTAATCGTCCGCCAAATAATATCCCACCATATGTCCCAAACCATAATCCACATACTAGTCTCCCTCAAAATAACTTTCTGAACACACCATTCATTCATAATATTATCAATCACATAATCATACCCATATAATCAACATCATAAATTCAGTCATCCCAACTATTATTCAAAACATACAACAAGCAATTACTTCTAATTTTAGTTTCTCCAATGGCTCAAAATAATACAAATCATAAATTAATCCTAATGAACTGGAACGTATGTGGCATCAGCAATAAAAAAACGAAATCCATTTCTTTCTATTCTTTTCTCAACATTTTTTCAAACCTCAGTTATTTTTAGAGGTGTCGGTGAGTCCCTCGTAATTGTAGTAAGAATTAGATATAAGCCAACTTTACAAATGAAGAGTTTCTTGTAAACTGAACTTTGTAACACAATCCTATACAAAATAAAAATTTATATAAAAAAAAAAGAATTGCCGGGGGCCTTGGGGTGAATTCTTCTCGGTAGAATGTGAAATGTTTCAATATTCAATTCGTCTTGTTGAGAGTTGAGAGTATTTCTCTAGTAGTGTTGGATAGTTCATATGGATTGAATGGTACTGTTTTTACTTTCTCGCGTTTAAGAAGAAACTTCTTAAGAAGAAAAATTATATAATGCTGCGCGAAAACGCGGAGCATTTTCGGCAAAAAAGCTCTTATTACAGGGCCCTGAAAACGAAAAAGTGGATAAATCTAGTAGCTAATTTTAGGAAAAAAATTCTAACACGTGGTGTATCGAGAATCCATGTTTTGTGAGTCCTTGATACAGAAAAATCGAATGACGGCAAAACGTATGTCTGTCTGTCTCTCTGTCTGTTCATGTGTGAACAACTCTGGCGGCTAAACTGCTCAGGTGATTTTCTCCAAAATTGATATTCCGCAATCAATCTGGCTGATGTTGCGGACCCTTGAATTTGAAATTGAAATTCTATTTTTGGGGGACACTTTACAAAAAGCCCAAGGGACATTTTCAAAATTTTTAATACAAATAGTTCCATCGATATTGATTAAATTTTGTTGTTGGGTAGTCAAGGACGTTTAAGCTAATGGCGCAGGTCTCGAACCCGCGACCCCTCGGTCCGAGACCACTACGACGCTGCTGCCTCACCGATTTCGGCAACCGGGCCGGCCCAGATTAATTTATTCATTGATTCTGTTCATTTATTTATTTATTTTATTTATTTATTTTACGTAAAAAAACAGTTAAAAACTGCGTATGACGTGCTATGGGGAAAAGTGAATCGTGAAGAAAATCACATTTTCAAAATTCTGTGATCCCTACACTAAGTCATATACTACTTAAATTTTGAAAGGGAGAAAAAAAAACTCCCATGTAATAAAATCTATTTTTAAGGATAAATAAGCAATACATTTTGGCTGTTATTACTTCCTGTCGCGACAACATGGAAACGATAATTTGAATAATTGTATTTCCCACTGAATTCTAAAAGACGTGCTCAGAAAATGAAGTTACATTTATGTCCAGAAGCAAAACAAGGGGCCATCTCAGCATTTGCTCAATGGATCAGGGAAACTGGACGAAAAACTTGATCGAGATGTGCAATTTATTGCAGTCTGCAATTTATTAATTGGTTCTGTCATTCTTTGATTCAGTGCATGGTTGCATGATAGAGATCTGTTGTTCCATATAGTTATTTTTAGTTATATTATTGCCTTATATGCGATGACATTTTCTTAATAGGTTTTGAGTCATTAACGTTTTGAGACGTGCTAGTTCTTATAGACCCGCTACGAGCATTGTAGGAAAATGTGGGCATATTTCATCTTAGTTTTTTTTAAATAGATTTTATTACATGGGAGTTTTTTCCCCCTTTCAAAAATTCAAAATTTAAGTAGTATATGACTTAGTGTAGGGATCACAGAATTTTGAAAATGTGCACACAATTCACTTTTTCCCCATAGCACGTCATACGCAGTTTTTAACTGTTTTTTTGACGTAAAATAATAAAAATAGTATTTACTATTAAATGAAAGTTTAACCTATCAACTATTAACTCTCTCGCATTTTCAGTTAGCTTAGCACTGAAAACGCGTATTTTAAATATTTTTAATGGAATTGAATTTTCGTTACGAACATGGAAATGGATTATTGGTTTTTTTTAAGGTGGAATGTAAAGGAAGATAGGTAAAAATGAATGTGAAGAGGATTTTTTACGAAAGCGAAGAAGACATCGTTAATGAACATTAAAAAGTATTAGTGAAGAGGAAGGACGTTGACATAGTTGAAATGTGTGCCATTTACATTTCCGCTAGAAATTCGAAACCTAAATTTTATTACAAATGGTTTTTACATTGGTTTTTGTAATTTCGTAATTTTTAATCGCATCAATAACTAGGAAGTTTATACGTCTCTTTTTTCAAGAATTTGAAAATTCAAATCAGTTGTTCAGTGTACAGAAATATTCTAAGAGGTATTAGAGACAGAGTTACGTTCAAAAAATCACTTGTTTTGCAATTAAATTAATTTTAGAGGTATGATATGAAGGTTGGTGTAAAGAATTTGCAGGCAAAGGCAAACATCTCAATATTTTTGTTTCAAATACAAGTATTTTGGCTGAAATTTCTTTCGATAGAGTACATTTCATTTCTCTATCACGGGTGTCAGAGCAAAAATAGATATGTAATGTCTCTATTCTAAATGTTATTAAAAACACTTTTAGCAATAGTTCAAGAGAATATTTTCATTACAAAGGTGAACCGTCAAATAATTTTTGCATTGGTTTGCTAAAATATTAAACTTTACTAGTATTTTTGAATACTAAATGCACGAAGTTAAATTTTTTTTTTTTTCCTTTAAAAATGCACTCCAAATTATGTATAAATTATGTATTCATTTATAATACACAATTTTCATGGTTATGGAAGTCCATGGGTCTCTCAGATGGGATACAAACATTCCCGTGCTGACATTCGGCACGAGCCTTCCCCCGTCAATATCCCAAAAATGTACTGGGAGAGAATATAAATAATTGTATTAATGGGACCGGACTCAATTTTGAAGCATTTGAAGCGAATTGGTATCTTCTAATTTTATTTTAATATATTGAGGTTAGAGCTTCTAAATGACCGAGTGCATTGAGGTTTATAAGTGATGAACTAATGAGTGATAGTGATACTGACTACGGGGTGAATGATCATGCAGAAATGGCGAAATTAGTGGCTGAGGAAGCGGGAGAAGCGTAGTAGAGTTTGATAAGTCCACTTCAAATTCCACATGGATTCCACATTCCACGCCCGGGGTAGAACCTGGCACCAGCGATGAAAGACATACGCATTAAGACATTTATAGCGTCATGCAACGTCAACTACAATATGCTTTCGCTCTTTCTAATGTATTTAACATGTATCATTTATATATGAGTGCATGCAAGGTAGGAGTACCGTACACAACTGGCTGCGATCCACACTTCCACATAATATAACTTCTATTGGCCTACTAACTTTATGTTTGGCGTGTGGAAAAATGTTACTTTTAGTTAGGTTGCTAACCAAGAAAGTTACCAGTAAACGATGAATGATGTTGAAAATTATGGATATCTTAAATTTGAATGCAATTATCCATTTTACGATAAAAGTAATCGTTTCTCACATTTATCATCAATGGTTTCTTTTGCGAGGCTACATGTTCTTCTTGGTTGACAAGTACTGACGACAATTTCTCCATTTTGCATTGATAGACGAATACAGTCTAAATACAATTTATTTTTCACTAAACTAACTGCAGTATTGTAGTGGTAGAAAGACAATGCTCTTTTGCAATTTTCCAAAAATCTGGGATTTTAATGAACATGAGACCTTTCTCATTCTCTTAAACGTTCTTTAAGCTATTCGAGGATTAAAATTTGGAGCTAATTTTTTAGAAAATTTTCAAAATGATTTTGAGGCTGAATGTAAAGTACATTCAAAAATCAAAATATCCGTTTGAATCTCCTAAAGCTTATAGTTGTTTTAGATCGATCGAGGAATACCAATTTTTTTAAAAAAATCGGCTGAACGGTATAGAGGTGCCAGTCTTGACTGCAGACGGAATCATTTTGCCGTCAATCGGTTTTTCGGTATGGAGGACCCATGAAACAGGGATTCAGGCTACACCACTTGTTGAAAGAAGTAATTTACTTTACACAGCAACAAGATAAATACACTAATTCGTTACCAGGGACGGTATTTGATTTTTTTCTACCGAAAATTCGCCGTTGTCCGATTACATTACTTTTTCTTCTTGCGAAGTGCGAGAAAGTAAACACTAAAAGATTTCAATTATCCGTTGAGAAGCAATTGTATTTTCAGATATTATATGGCAAATATCAGTTATGTGGTTTGGTTATTGTGATATCTATTCTCCATTAAACGCAATTGGGTTTAAACGAATAGGACAATTTGGTGCAATTGGCGCATTTATTAAGACAAAATGTGTTTTTATATCAATGGAGTAGAGAAGAAATGTTTATGAGCTATCTCGTCTTTCTAAGTTTAGAAGAAACACGAGAGAAGGGATTTTTAGTTGAATTTATTACTACTTACCATGATTTCTTCGACAGGTTTCCAGAAAGGCTGAATATTTTAATTTTTCAATTTTATTGATTTCAATTTTGGAATAAAAATCAATTTTTGAAATATCTCTTATAATAATTTTTTTCTATAAATGTTACTAATCAAAAAGTGAGATTTTAACCCGTTGTTAATTTTGAGAACTTGTAAAATTATGAAAATAAAATTTAAATTGCTATATGGCAAGTGTAAATAATGGAGAAAATAAAATGAAACATACAAGGAATATTACATTTAACAGTTCCGATGATTTAAGGTAAGCCGTTTAGTCATGGTCACATATTCTTCACGGCTAGAGTTTCTTTCTTCGTAGTCAGTGTTTTCGAATGTTCCTCAAAATTATTTTCTTTGCAGATTAAGTTTTTGAACTTGTATATCCACTCAAATATCCAATCTATAAAAGGACAAATTGATGCAAGATACTGGATCTATTTTCTTGAGAAATTCAAGCCAGACGTATTTGGGGATGAATACTAGCACTCTCGTTCTGTAAATATTGAATATTGAGGGATTTTCTTGGAATTAAAGTCCTGAGAAAGTGTATCAAAGTGATGAAACTTCCGAGAATTCATCTTCTTCTTTGAATAAACAGTCTTGGAAAAGACATAAAATACTCTCTTCCCCTGAATCCTACGTAGTTAAAACTCAAGTGGCGGAAATGGTTCCTTTCTTTTGGGAATTAATGATACTACATTATTACTTGCCTACTTAATTTGACTATCGGAAGATTTAGGTACTACCAGAATATCACCGGAGCGGTAGCTCAGTGCATCAGCTGATATCACTACAGCTCAACTGATGTCAACTCTGACCGGGAGGTTCTACGTTCGAGTCCTGACGGCGGTAGGATTTTCGACACTACTTTTCAGCTACGTCGAATTCAGTCGCTGTCTAGAGGAGACTTCTAGCGGTCGGCTGCTCTGATCGGTAGTTTTCCGTGGTTTCTTCGATCAACACCAGGCGAATGCAGTACTAAACGGGCCATGGACCGCGCGCGATCTTTCCTTCATCTTCCTTGTCCTATCCTCTCCCCTTACATACACTTACACCAACATGCACTACACGACCATATTCCGGGAGACCGGTCGAGAACTTAGAGCTTGTACCGGCTGGGGCAGTGCCCCGCTGGTGGGAGAGTCCTGGTTAGGGGAAACCCCACTATCCGACGGTAGGTCGGCGCCGGATCTCGTCATCCAACGGGGGAAGATCATCGCCATCTCCCGAGAAAAACATGCACTACACTAACGGGACTAATGACCAAAGCTGTTGACGCGGCCGGAAACACGAAAAAATCAATCAACAAGAATATCCTTATCATCAGAAAGCTAGTTAGAATATGTGCATTTCATACATACGACTTTGCCGGAAAGTATCAGGAGTTCGATATCTAACTTATTTTTAAAAGATAAGTAAAATGTAACCTTTTGTCCACAGTATTACCGGCGGATTTTTACTTCGTAACCTACATTGCTTAAAAAGGCAGAAATATCAGCTAATAATAATTATTTTTACTTCTCCACTTACTAACGTAAGGAGAGAAAGTTGTGATAGTGCGCCAGCGAATTTTCGACCCCAAAACTTATTCTCGTGCCTTGACAATGAAAATGTGGATAAATCTACTTTCTAAAAAAAAATTCCTCTATCACGTGTAGCCAGAATCCATGATTTGTGCGTCCTTAATACCGAAAAATCGATTGACAGCAGAACGTTCTGGGATTGGTAAACAAGGAAAAATAACATAGGGGTTAATACATTTATGTTGGACAGGTTATTTTATTTGGCTTTTAGGAAGACGGAAATGGGGGTGGAAGAAAGGATGGAATGGATTGGGGAAATAGTATAAAGATTTGTATATTTATATTTATTTACTTTTATTTTTTATATTTTATTTTATTTTTTGTTATTTATTGTTTTGATCTTTTAATGTTTTTTATTGATTTTTACTTTCTCACACTTACTATCGTAAGAAGAGAAGGTTTTGTAATGTGCACCAGAATAGGCGAATTTTCGCAGAAAAACCTGGTAACGAAAAAGTGGATAAATTTATTTTCTACATTTAGGGGGGAAATGCTTTAACACCTTGTGTAGCCAGAATTCATGTTTTGTGGATCGTTGTCACCGAAAAATTGAATGACGGCAAACCGTTTGTCTGTCTTCCGTCTGTGAACAACGCTAGGGGTTAAAATGTTCAACCGATTTTGTCCAAAATTGATAATCCCCAATCGATCTTGTTGTTATCACGGTCCCATTAATTCGAAACCGATATTTTAATTTTGGGAGGTACTTTACATGAAGCCCGTTCTTTTTTAGTCAAATCTGTGATACATGACAGTTTAAAATCATTATTGTGAGAGACAAGAGCTATAAGAGTTTCTGTGGTATAGCAGGTAAGCGCACTGTTTAAGAAGCTTAGGCGCGTGAGATCGAATCTCATCCACGGCGAATAATTTTTGCGGGTAGAAACAGATTTGCGGTTAATTGTATAGTTATAATCATTCGTATCCATTATAAATATCACATAAAGCATGTGTTTTTGAGGCGCCACTACTTATTTTAGTGTGTTAATGTCTTTAAGAATCACGTATAAATATGCCCCTATTGCGATTCTGGCTTCAGAATGTCTGCATGCGCGCCCATGTTGAGCTCTAGCATTATCGCAACTTTCCGCTGTGACGTAATTCAACCTTGGCCATAGTCACCGAAAGATAAGACCGGGAACGACGTCCACAGATTGTTCTAAAGACCACGGCATCTGGTTGAAAATATTTCTTACCAAAATGAGCTATGTAGTTGCGTGGGTTTTAATCGTTTGACTTATCGTGAATTTGATTTCTTTGATATATGTAGAACATTTCTGTAATAAAAAATCTAAGTGCAATGAATATCACGTAACTATTCGTTTCGTAATAAGTGTGCTTGGACAGCGTGTTGGGAAATTATCTGTGATAGCACAGTGCGGTCGAGGTAGACCTACAGACTGCAGGGATCCCAGTAACGCTGGAATATTTTTACCTCCACGTGTAGAGTTACGTAATGCTGTAGGAGGAAGTGTCGAAATTTTCACAGAAAACACGTTTTGTTAGTAGCTAGTTCGTAATGTAATTAATATCTCTCTCCACCCTCCTTTGATACCACGACGCCTCACGTCGCGGCGCCAATGTAACAATATACTACTTCTAATCAAACACGATGGCCCACGTTAGTGCGCCGCTGTAATATTCTCTTACAAAATCTCACGACGATTGTAATCTTTTCCTCGTCACGCACACGATCTTGCCTTACCCTAGCCCTAAATTATAATTGGGTGCCATATTAGCGATTGACCGTACCTCTGCTAGCTCGTACTATTGTTTATTTCTTACCGTGTCGTAGTCCGCGCGCTCACTCCATACGGAGTTGAAGTAAGGGCCCGTTACGTTCTTGCCTGGTCAACATTCATACCACTACAGAATAAAAAGACATGGAATCACGGCAATTATGAGCCATTGGGATGCTCTTGCAATTAATTTTGGATTTTTTTTCGCTGATATCCCTTTCATTAACACAATCTGCCCCTCCGACTTACGAAACATAACAATACAAATATATAAACACAGGAAGAAAAAAAATAAACATACAAACTGAAATTACAATACAAAGAAAAATCTCATCCATCCATCAGAATGCGCATTCCGTCGTGACCTTCCTTATAATCCTTAGCTTAATAGCATAACTTGGTCTTCGACAGAACTTCTTTCTTTCTTTTGAATGGAGCGGAAACACCCCCCCCCAAAAAAAATACAGTTATTGCACAATTCGTGCCACTTCCCTTTTTTGCAGCGATGTCACCTTCCGTCAGCGCCCGTCGCTGGTAGTTGTCACGTGCATTATTCACGCACGCAGTTCCCCGTTCAGCTGCCACCAGATCCTCGATGCACTCCTCCGTTTAAAGTTTGCCAATGCATCCACAATTATTGTTTTTTGTCTTAATCGCGTCTTCCTGAATGTTATTTCTATATCTCGCGATATATATATATATATATATATATATATATATATATATATATATATATATATATATATATATATATACATATATATTATATATATATATATATATCTTTCATGACTCTCCTATTTCCTGACACCTACTTTGCGTAAATATTGTCTATGCAGATTTTTTCGTGAATTTCTAAATGAATTTAAATAAATTTTCGATACACTCAGTCTAAACAATTGTTTTTATGCAACCAAAATA
The DNA here is from genome assembly GCA_964035755.1 of Teleogryllus oceanicus. Taxonomy (NCBI): domain Eukaryota; kingdom Metazoa; phylum Arthropoda; class Insecta; order Orthoptera; family Gryllidae; genus Teleogryllus; species Teleogryllus oceanicus. The sequence continues at coordinate 42,217,165 of CAXIVR010000008.1, forward strand.
ACTTAATAACGTTTTACACGACACTTCCGCAAAATTTTTCAAAAACTTAACACAACATAAAAACGCGTGCGATCATCCTCAGATCCGAACTCATTCTGTCTGTAACACATTTCACATTGTTGGTCCCTACAATCCAAGTGACTGTCTTTTTCCAAACATATGCCGTCACCATAATAAATGTTCGAAAACTTTTACATTTTCGCTGTTTTCGGCATCTTCCGTCTTATCTCTCTTTCATAGTTTTATTAACTTTTGGTTTGTAATTATCACATTACCGAATTCCCTTTTCCCGTTTTCCTTTTTCCAAAAAACCTTTATTTTCCGTCTTCCCCACTCGTGATGACGTCACTTACATCTTCGGTCGCTCTTTTAATTCTTTCTTAGTTCGCTATGCTATGGAACTGGATACTGATTTATTAAAGCCTTACATAAATTCCCCACGCCGTAATTCATTTTGCCCTGATCTAAATATTTTTCCCTATAATTTCTGTAAGTTTGGCTAAAATCCACCCAGGCATTCACTGGATATTCAATAAAACTCGTCTTGTTATATATTTCCAGAAGTACAACAATGAGTTCCATGTCTTCCATCTTCATGTTATGCATGCAAATTATACCATTTATAATATTTACGGAACCCGTGGCTCGAATAACGTGGTTGTTGTTTTAATGTGTTTCTAAATTTGGGTTCTATTCATTGTTCCTCACACCTATTTCCGCCCCTTATGTTTTCTATTGCTTTCCTAATAATTATGATTACGCGGCACTGTTGTCTATTGTTTCTTTTTTTTTTAAATTCCTCCTTGCTTACATAAAAGTTCCATGCATTCTTGCGGGCTAGTCCCACAGATCATTACAGTAAAAAGGGGATTGTTGGTATTGTTCTTTTATTTTCAATACACAAGGCTGTCAAAACGGTTGTTTTTTGAACCCGAAAAAGTGATTTTCCAAAAAACCTCTTTGTCAATCCGTCTTCGTGAGAGTAATTCTAGAGCCTAAAGTCAACAAGATTTTTACCAAAATGGATATTCCTTGAACGATCTGGCTAATATTACGAATCTTCGAAGTTCCAACGAGTCTTTTAATTTTGAAGGTACTTTACACAAAACCCCATCATATTTACATAATTTTCTCAAAAAGAGCTCCAAATTTTCTGTGAATCCATTCCTTGAAGCACACGATGTTTAAAGATGGCGTACGTTCAATTTTTGGCGAACGATATCAATTTTCGAAAATTTCAAAAAAAACCTTGTAACATTGTCGAAAACAAATATTAACGCAAGAGAATTTTGTTTCATTAAATCTCTATTTAAAAATAGATATTATATTAATGTAAATAAACACTCCACTCTTTTCTAGTAATGATCCACTATTCACTAGTAATGGTTGCTGCTAATAGATCTAACCGCCTCCTTGCTCTTAGAATGGCTACTGTTTTTTAAATTTTTTTCCAACAGTAGTATCTCAAAAGTACTGAAAGAGAACAGTTAAAATCTGGAGTTGAATAGAAGGTGTTAGCTTCTATTGTTGGCCTGGCTTCCGCCTCTTTGATTTGCAGTTATATGGACGATTTAAGGAGCATCGGAATATAAGGAAAGAAAATATGACAGCGGTGGGAAGCGAACACACGTCTCCAGAGAGACTGGTGCCTAAACCCAGCGCCTTAGAAAGAACGGCCACGCTTCCGCCTCTTTGTTTAGCAGTTATATAGATGAATAAAGCAGCAACGGACTTAAAGAAAAGAAAATATGACAGCGCTGGGAAGCGAACATAAGCCTCCAGAGAGATTGGTGCCTAAACCCAGCGCCTTAGAAAGAACGGCCACGCTTCCGCCTCTTTGTTTAGCAGTTATATAGATGAATAAAGCAGCAACGGACTTAAAGAAAAGAAAATATGACAGCGCTGGAAGCGAACATAAGCCTCCAGAGAGATTGGTGCCTAAACCCAGCGCCTTAGAAAGAACGGCCACGCTTCCGCCTCTTTGTTTAGCAGTTATATAGATGAATAAAGCAGCAACGGACTTAAAGAAAAGAAAATATGACAGCGCTGGGAAGCGAACATAAGCCTCCAGAGAGATTGGTGCCTAAACCCAGCGCCTTAGAAAGAACGGCCACGCTTCCGCCTCTTTGTTTAGCAGTTATATAGATGAATAAAGCAGCAACGGACTTAAAGAAAAGAAAATATGACAGCGCTGGGAAGCGAACATAAGCCTCCAGAGAGATTGGTGCCTAAACCCAGCGCCTTAGAAAGAACGGCCACGCTTCCGCCTCTTTGTTTAGCAGTTATATAGATGAATAAAGCAGCAACGGACTTAAAGAAAAGAAAATATGACAGCGCAGGGAAGCGAACATAAGCCTCCAGAGAGATTGGTGCCTAAACCCAGCGCCTTAGAAAGAACGGCCACGCTTCCGCCTCTTTGTTTAGCAGTTATATAGATGAATAAAGCAGCAACGGACTTAAAAAAAGAAAATATGACAGCGCTGGGAAGCGAACATAAGCCTCCAGAGAGATTGGCGCCTAAACCCAGCGCCTTAGAAAAACGGCCACGCTTCCGCCTCTTTGTTTAGCAGTTATATAGATGAATAAAGCAGCAACGGACTTAAAGAAAAGAAAATATGACAGCGGTGGGAAGCGAACACACGTCTCCAGAGAGACTGGTGTAAACAACCAGCGTCTTACACGGCACAGCCACGCTATCGCCTTTACGATTTGCAGTTACATTAATGAATAAAGGATAATTGGAATCAGGGGAAAGAAAATATGATAGCGGTGGGATTCGAACGCATGCCTCCAGAGAGATTGGTGCCTAAACCAGCGCCTTAGAACGCACGGCCACACTTCCACCTCCTCAATTGGCAGTGGAATTAAAGGAATGGAATCAAAGAAAGAAAATATGACAGCGGTTGATTCGAACCTCGCCTCCAAAGAGATTGGTGCCGAAAACGAGCGCCTTAAACCGCACGGCCACGCTCCTGCCTCTTCGATTTGCAGTTTCGTGGACGATTTAAGGAGCATCGGACTTAAAGGAAAGAAAATGTGACAGCAGTGGGAATCGAACATACACCTCCAGATAGACTGGTGCTTAACAAGCGCCTTAAAACGTTTGGCTACGCTTCCGCCTCTTAAATTTGCAGTTATATTATTGATTAAAGGAGCATTGGAATCAAAGGAAATAATATATATATATATATATATATATATATATATATATATATATATATATATATGCATATTCAGCGGATGCAGAGAGATTGGTGCCAAAACAGCGCCTTAGAACTTACGGCCAAGCTACCGCCTCTTGATTCGCAGTTTAATGCTGGATTAAAGTAGCATCGGAATCAAAGGAAGGGAAATATGACAGTTGTGGGATTCGAACACACGACTCCAAAAAGATTGATGCCTAAAACCAGCACCACAAAACGCACGGCCATGATTCCGTCTCCTCGGTTTATAGTTTAATGGACGATTAAAGAAGCATCAGATTCAAAGGAAAGAAAATATGGCATCGAACACACGGCTCCAAAAAGATTGTGCCTAAAACCACCGCCTTAGAGAGCACAGCCACGCTATTGCCCCTTCGAATTGCAGTTTAATGGACGATTAAAAAAGCTTCGGAATTAAAGGGAAAAAAATGAGACTGCAGTGGGATTCAAACCCCGCCTCCACAGAGACTGGTGCTTAAAACAAGCATCATAAACTGAACGGCTACGCTACAGCGTTTTTGATTTGCAGATTAATAGATGATTAAAGGAGGATTGGACTTAAAGAAAAGAAAATGCGACAGCGGTGGATAACGAACACACGCCTCCAGAGAAATTTGTGCCTAAAACAGCGCTTTAGAACGCGCGGTCACGTTTCGACCTCTTCGAATTGCAGTTATATTAGTGTTAAATCAAGCTATGGAATCCAAGGAAAGAACAGCGCCTTAGACCGCCCGTCCACCTACCGCCTCTTCGAATTGCAGTTATATTAATGTTAAACGAGCTATGGAATCAAAGGAAAGAAAATATGACAGCGGTTGATTCGACACGCTCCAGAAGACTAGTACCTACCAGCGCCTTAAACCCACGGCTTCGCTACCGCCTCTTCGAATTGCAGTTATATTATTGATAAACCAGCATTAAAATTAAAGGAAAAAATATTACAACGGTTGGATTCTAACACACGCCTCCAGAGGGACTGGTGCCTAAACCCAGCACCTTGGACCGTACGGCCAAGCTACCGCCTTTTTGAATTGCAGTTATATTAACGATTATACGAGCATTGGAATCAAAGGAAAGAATATATGACAGGGGGTGGATCCGAACACAAGCCTCCAGAGAGACTGGTGCTAAACTCAGCGCCTTGGACCGCAAGGCAATTCTACCGCCGATATTTGCAGTTATATAAATATTAAACGAGAATTGGAATTAAAGGAAAGAAACTAATACAACGGTTGGATTCGAACAGACGCCTCCAGAAAGACTGGTGCCTAAACCCAGCGCCTTAGACTGCACCGCGACGCTACCGCTTCTCCGAATGGCAGTTCTATAAATGATTAAATGAGCATTGGAATTAAAGGAAAGAAAATACCATAGCGGTTGGATTAAAACACAAGCCTCCAGAGAGATTGGTGCCTAAACCCTGCGGCTTAGATCGCACGGCCACGCTATTGCATCATAGATTTGCAGTTATATAGTGATTAAACGAGCATTGGAATCAAAGGAAAGAAAATATTACAATGGTTGGATTCGAACAAACACCTCCAAAGAAATTGGTGCCTAAATCCAGCGCTTTAGAACGCGCGGCCACTCAACCGCCTTATTGCTTTGCAGTTATATAATTTATTAAAGGAGAAATGATTCAAAGGAAAGGAAAGATAACAGCGGTTGGATTCGAACACACGCCTCGAGAGAGAATGGTTTCTAAACCCAGTGCCTTAGATCGCACGGCTCCGCTACCGACTCTTCGTTTTGCAGTTATATTAATCATTAAACGAGCATTGGAGTGAAAGGAAAGAAAATATGACAGTGGTTGGATTCGAACACACGCTTCCAGAGAGACTGGTACCTACACCCAGCGCCTTAGACCGCATGGCCACGCTACCGCCTCTTCAAATTGCATTTATATATATATATATATATATATATATATATATATATATATATATTATGACCTAATGGTCATGCCACCATTCAGTTGTAAAAACGATGCCAATTTGAATCGGGCGCGCAGAAGGACAGGAGAGTCACGAACGAGTCCGGGGAACGAGTCGCGCGGGGCGAGAGGGGACGCGAGGGAAAACAAAGAGACGGCAGAGAGAGTTGAGATGGCGTGCACGGGCGAGAAGAGGTGCATGAATTACGGACGTGTAATCGGTGAGCATCGGGGAATCTAGATGGAGAGAAGTGTTGACAAGGAAGTGAACGATAACTAAAGACAGTGGATAGTAAGATGAGCTCGAAGGAATTGTATCATAAACGCTTACGAGTGATAACAATCGAGTGCAAACGAAAACACGTGGCGAGCGAGTGCGTGGGGCCATCAGCCATGGACAGAGCGATAGACGGACGATGTTAAGAAAACGCGTGATCGTAAGAAGACATCTCGCACAATAGCTCGCACAATAACGTCGAAGGCGTGTGATCGGACAATAAAACACCGGAATCGGAGCGACGACCACGAAAACCAGCCAGCGGCAACGCGAGAGGGCCGCCACGCCGTGGCGTGAAGGCCTTGAACAACAGCAGCAAGCCAGTGTTCCTGCACCAAGAGGCGGGAAATCCAGGTTAGTAGACGAACATTTAATAACCATGTAACTTTATATATATATATATATATATATATATATATATATATATATTATATGATTCAACGAGCATTGGAATCAAAGGAAAGAAAATTACAACTATTGGATTCGAACACACGCGTCCAGAGAGATTGGGGCCTAAAACCAGCGCTTTAGACGCACAGCCACTCTTCCTCTCTTTCATTTGCAGTTAAATGGATGATTAATGGAGCATCGGACTTAAAGGAAAGAAAATATGACAGCGGTGGATTCGAACACACGCCTCCAGAGAAATTTGTGCTTATAACCAGCGTCTTAGACGCACGGCCACGCTACCGCCTCTTCGGTTTGCAGTTATATTAATGATTAAAGGAACATTGGAATCAAAGGAAAGAAAATATGACAGCGGTTAGATTCCAACACACGCCTCTGGAGAGATTGGTGCCTAAAACCAGGGCTTTAGAACGCACGGACACGCTTTCACCTCTTTGATTTGCAGTTATATGGATGAATAAATGAGCATCGGATTTAAAGAAGGATAATGTGACAGCGGTGGGAATCGAACTACGTTTGGTAATAGCATCTTTAAGGGACGTATCTTAACTATTTCTCTAATCATCTTAATATTCATAAAAATAGTGTCGTTAACAGTTTAGTAGATGGAGCAATCCTATTGTCTGATGAAAGTTTCAATGAGGCCAATCTAAATTTGATTAAAGAAATTTTAATGAACAATGATTCCTTCGTTTTTATATTAATATTGCTATTACTAAACGTTTGTCTAAAATTAAAATATTAGGCTTATGTACAGAGGAGACTGTGTTGCAACCCACTCATCCAATGGAGAAGACAGGATAAAACTATTGTCGTCCCCTTTGTCAAAGCCTTCCTACAATATCAGAGGTGTTTTAAAAATTATCGGTTTGATGTGGTTTTGTAGCCACAACAAACTCCAACACATTATCAAAACTGGAAAAGACAAACTCCATAAAATAAAAGACTAACGTAGTTTACAAAATTGATTGTATAACACAAGTCTGCAACAAAGTCTATGTTGGACAAACCAAACGTCACCTTAAAACTAGAATTAAAGAACACCAGAGAAACAGTGAAAAAAGGGTGATGACAATGTTATCTAAAAGCACATCCAAATTTCTGGACATACTATGGACTGGGATAATTTCACCATACTTGACAAAGAAACCAATTGGCATTAAAGGCTAATTTCGGAAATGCTTTTATTAAAAACAAAATTCTATCCTCAATGACCAAAAAGATTCCTCCAATCTTAACCCTATTTATGATAAATTAATTAACTCGTAATAGGTGATTCTCTCCTCCCTCTATTCCCTGTTCACTTTAACCCGTTTGTAAATTATGTTTCAACACATTGACTTCAATTCTTCAATTTTCTTTGTTTAGCATAAATTCACCTCTCTCTGATATTATGTTTACATACAGAGTAACCTATGGCTCCTTCCTCCACTTTATCTTCTGAATCAATTAGACTTGCGATGTCTTACTGTACAGAAGTTGGCACCACTTACACAGTACTATGAACCGTTGTGTATCGAACATGCGCCGATATCTTAAAGTGTCAATTTTCAATTGGAAGAAGATCTTCCAAAATAAACAATTACAATTCGCTATGCCTCTTTAATATAGTCCTTTAGACCTCCATTAGTTTAGATCCGAAGTGCCTGGTTATATTAATATTTCAACATTATGGTGTAACTTAACCTAAGCAACTTACAGGTACCACGTTTTTTTCTCATTGTGTTTGGTTTAAAAGAAATTTTTAAAAATTGTTTTATACTGTAATATTATGTAAAATTATAACTGATTGGTGTGTTGACCTTTCAGACACTGAAGAGGGCCTCACAATTGAGGCCGAAACGTCTGCTCTAAATATATTTTACTGACTGGAATCATCGTCTTTTTTCTTATAATATTTGATTTATCCAGTGTATCCTGATTTATTTCCACTTTATGCAACACCATCTCTTTAGCTGATTACCTAGTATTTCTACAAACTGGGTCACATGGCGACAAATATTTGAGAAACATTAATCACTCCAGTGGCGAATTATTTCGTGTAAACCGCACTTTAAGGAAGTAACCTATACCGTTGGTAACTGGTAACCTATACCAATGGTAACCGACGTTCGGAGGATTGTATTTTGAAAAATCTTGAATTCCTTTTGGGTTTGTTTGTGTAGCACCGCCCCACACAGGACAGGCATATGTTAGTGATGGTATTAATGCAGTTTTATAAATATGCAGGGTTATGTAAGTGTGGGGCGCCGTTTTACGGTTTCCATGTCAGACGAGTGTCTAAGATGGCTCATAGTTATTTTACGGGGTTGTAAGGGACCAAGGAACTGGATAATTTTCTATTTTGATAGTTGGAGGGTTGGCTTTTCTTTTAAGTGTGAAGATAATTGCTTCGTATTTTGCTGCATTTAAGTGCAGGCGCCATTTTGCTGCCCAGTAGAGAAAGTGTTGATGCGTTGTAATTGTTGATTGCTACTAAAAGATCTTGCTGTGTAAAGAATATCGCGGTGGCATTTGCATATAAAGCCGTGGCACAGGATGTTGTACATGGCATATCTGCTGTGAACAAATTGAATAGGGTCGGGGAGAGAGGTGAACCTTGAGGTGCCCCGGCGTGACTTATCTTAGGGGCGGAGAGAGAGGAATTTATTCGACACGAAAAGCATCTATTTTCGAGAAAGCTCCTGATGATTTTGATAAGATAATCTGGAATGCCATAGTTCCTTAATTTGTAGAGCAGACCTGTGTGCCAGACTTTGTCAAAGGCACTAGCAAAGTCTAAAAGGACTGCAGAGCAATATTGCTTATTTTGAAATGCTGAGAAGCTGGTGTGACCTATGGTTTTAATATTGGGATTACAATGGATTTTTTCCGGCTTGTCAGGATTCCATATTTTCAGAAACGCTCAAACGCCATTTTCTAAAAAATGCTTCAATTTTTTCTTCAAACTTTTCAATGGAAAGTAGTTATGGCACTCTTCAATATGACGTACATTTCATTTTGGGAGTATTCTTTTGTTGTTTTTAAATCCACAAATGTAATTCTTTTCAATATCTCTCACGACATGAATATGCACATTTCAATAGATTTATATACATTATTGAATTTTTAGTGGATGTTCTTCAAATTACTTTAAGTGAAGTTTTTAAAACTCAATAAATTCCTGTGAAAAGAGCTTCAAATTTCACACTTATAGTAAATATTAACGCCATTTTCTTAAAAACTGCTCCAATTCTTCATTTAAATTGTTATTTAGCACAAGGTGTTAGCTTTCCGTAATATTTTTAAAATAATATTTCGTTACTACTTTTAGAAATCGAAAAGTTGAGAAAATGTCAAAAATGTATTTTGGGCACCGATAGATGGCAGCTGGTAAGAAGATTAGGCATGAGCGTAAAATCCAGTCCATATCAAGGAAATTAGAAAACCGAACTACGAGAAAGTCTGTGCCATTCTGAAGCACCTCTGGTTTCTTCTGAAATCTGTTTGATGTAGGACTGGGATGTAATTCTTACCAGTAACACACATAGGTTTTGTGTCGATATTTTCTTTTTATTTCTTATTTAAGGTCGCATCAATACCTATGCCATTAGCGACCACTATTGGAGTTAACGGTGTGGTAGCTATGAAGATGACACAATATGGTGATGATAAGGTGAAGGGACGAACACAAAAACAACCATGCCCGAGGCGGGACGCGAAACCGCGACCCTTCGGTCCGAGTACTGCCTTAGCGACCTCGGCCACCGGATCGGCCATTTTATTGTAAACTGCCAAAAACTATTATCTTTCCTTAGCGTACAATATACTTATGCTAGTGATTACAAAAGCTTAATAAATATAATTTGTATCTACATTTCAGAGCAATGATATTACTTTATTATATCCTTTATTAAATCATTACTCTAAATTACGAGTTGATTGCGTCTTGTTATTGTATAAATCAATAATTCGTCCATCTCTAACATATTCATGCCCCATTTGGTGTAATGCTTCTACAACAGACACATAAATAAAATACAAACAATACAAAACAAATTTTTACGAAAATTAGTAAAAGCTGAATGTTTTTTTCCAACAAACAAATTCACCGTGAACTTCAAATAGAAAATAATAAAAATTACATCAATCTTCAAACCAATAATTTTATAAAACTTTACCTTCTACTCCGCTTCTCAACACTAAGAACTAGGCTTAAATTATAATCCTTCTCGCATTAAATCACGTTTTCCAAAAGATAGTTTCCATCCGCCTCACACATACATATGTTCCAAATCTTTTCAAATATATATAACTTTTTTCAACATATTATTTAATAGATAGATAGATAGATAGATAGATAGATAGATAGATAGATAGATAGATAGATAGATAGATAGATAGATAGATAGATAGATGGATAAAAATGTCATACCGAGTATGGCGTAATAGTATAATCGCTGGCATCTTGCCAAAAAAGCTATTTACTTAATATATCTTCCTTTCAAAACCCTGAAAACTGTAAAAATTGAACAGGTATAAATAAAATTTAAAAAAATATTATTGAGTGCTACAACAATGAATACAAATGTTTAATAAATCCCAAAATAAATGCACAAAACTGCTGCAGTCATTTTCAAAGAATATGTAAAGGCAAGGAGATTTGAAGATGATTTGGCTTTTGAGAAGTTTAGATATTTTTTAGCCTGTTTCAGGGTTTTAAGACAGGCCTAATTAGCCTCAAGTAGGCCTAAAATTCAAAGCAAATATTTACGAAGAATAATCAAAGCCCCGAGGTGCACTAATTTCCGAAAATTTGGTAAACAAAAAAGATAAAACTAGAAATTAGGTAGACCTATTTTCAATTATGATTATGCAGCAGCAGCAGCCACATGTCAACAATAGCTAGGAATAGTCAAGCCTAAACGTGAGACAAATGTATTTATTAATACTTCTGAAAGGCAGCAATGTTGAATACGTGTAAAATATTTTAAAAAATCAATCAACAACTCTCAGCGCTGACAAGCATTTCAATTCGCATAAATTACAAGTGTATTCATTTAGTTATTTTATTTTTCAAACTTACATTTTTCTGCTTAAAATTTACGAAATATCAATTTTAACATTGTGTTGTGTGAAAAGTCAGAAAGAACCCCATTTTTATTAACATGGACGACATCAGAATATTACAATACATATTATGTTACTATATTATTATTATTACGTTTAATTTACGCATACAGAATGGGGCTCAATCAAGGAATACAGGTTTTCAGGGCGACCAGCAAATAAACATGCCTTCAGAGGATGAACAAATATGGTGATATGTCGGAACACAGAGAAGCAAAGCCCTGTATCTATCTATATATATATATATATATATATATATATATATATATAGATAGATAGATAGATAGATAGAGAGAGAGAGAGAGAGAGAGAGAGAGAGAGAGAGAGAGAGAGAGATAAATACACACACATCCACCTAATGTGTGGATAATGTGTGGACACCACCACATGTGGGGAGAGCATGATAGTATAAATGCTCTTGATGCGAGCTTAAAATTCTCAGGAAGCAGGATATTTTGGGTATGAGAAAGTCTGAACCCTTGACACAATGAATCAGATAAAATACGAATAAAATGAGCATATATTCAATGAAAAATCACAGTGGCACAATTATATAATAGGATTATGCACTTTAAATAGTTGGTCACTGAAAATAAAAACAAGGCAAAACAAAAAATAGTCATCTCGACAGCCTGAACACACTTTCACCAATTAAATTCACAGTTTGCTCATTCCTCTTTCTGAATTTTTGTCTATCACATTATTTTACTCTTTGTACTCTCTAGTTTTTCCGTGCATGGCTTTTAAAATGAGTTTTACACTTGTTCTAAGGTATCCCGTTCACAGGTGCTAGCTTTGGGCTTCGCACTCACTATAACATTGTGAACTTTAAAGAGAGAGAAAGAAAATAAAACGTAACATACACGTTACTTAAATCTGACCCCTTTACATATCACAGAAAGCAATTACTTTTAACACAATACAATAAACTATGACTTTTTCAGATAACATCACCTGTACATGTGAAAATCATGAATTATTTAAATAAAATTGCACAAGGTGTGGCCTCTTTGAATGAATTCAATAACATACGCAGTAAATGAACTTGAAACTGCCACTCACATCGTTCGGAATACTTCTCCCACCTATTCTGGACTTGTCATGTATTTACTACTATTCTCTTTCCCCAACTGATCGCTGCATAAAAGTTGGCAGTTCTTTTACCTCGACAGCTCCGCTTCGCTCGCCTGTAGGTAACCTTGGGATTTTCTGCCGCTCGCAGCCTCGCGTTGCCATCCGTCTTCGCTCGCTGTCCCACGATGTTATCAGTTTCTTTCCCTCGAGCTCTGGACTCCGCCACGCCTACAATTTCCACACCCTTCTCCCGTTCTCCGCACTCGTACGATTCTCGTTCCAGTCCAAATCTTTCTCACTTACGCTTCTCTGTTCCTGGGGTCGTCCTTCTTCTTTTGCCGCGCCTCGTACAAGTTTTTCGCGCTTTCAGCCTCGAATAATTAATGTTCTGAAGTTATGCTTTAATGCTTGACCTATCTACCACACTTTGGGCGTGTGTGGTCTCAGCGTGCAATAGAGATGCTGGATTAGTTAATGTCCTTCTGCGCGAATTTTACAAATTTGAAATTATTTCGAATCAAACAATCACTTCACTTGCTCTCTGAAATATTGTGAATGCGACGAATGCTTGTGCACTCCATTTCTTAATTACCTCACATTCGAAGATACGCTTCTCAAGCTAACTTTTAACTACCAAGTTAAAATTAACTCCTATGCTATCAAGTTACAATCACCTTCAGAACTCAGTCTAGTCGCCGTCGCTGCTGCAATCATAGAGAGCTCCTCCGAGGCGCGCCGCGATACTTATGTATTTGTATATGTATTTGAGGGGATGTGTAATCAGGTAAAATAATTCAATTTCAAGCTCTTGTGACGCTAGCAGCCGACCGAGACACATCAGCTTGGAATACGTTGCGACCGCCATTAGATGGGATGCGGGTATTGGGTTTGTATTATTATTTCAGACAAAGTGACTATGTAGGAGCGGAGTGTGCAAGTACGCAATTGTGTTCGAAAATTTTCAGACTCCTAAAAGCAGGAATTTATAGAATGTTAAAAGTATTTTAACTATTAATTGGAACTCAGAATGTACCTAGTTTCGGAAACGAAATTCGAATGGGGAAGAATCGTAGATTTTTTTCAGGGAACAATTATTTTTTAACCTAAGAAAGTCGCCAGTATAACCACAAGTGATATATCACAAGGAAGTTTCGCTGACGCGCAATTAATTAGAATAATCATTCGGCGAACCAGGAATGAACTATTAGAATCACGGGTGATATTTATATTAAAATTTTACAATGGGAAATATTACGGTAAATGGGAAAATAGAATTCATATCAATGAGGTGACATTAAGAAAGAAGACGAGAAGGAAATTCCATCCGAAATTCAATGGAGAAGTCTTATAAGCGAAGATATAAGTAAGTCACGAACATTAATTTGACCTGTAGGACCGGAAGGATAATTCAATTAAAAAAATAATTAACAGAACTTCGGATAATTGCGGGTCTTTACAGACAGCACATCCGCATACAGCAAATTAAGACTAGCAAGTTGTATGTCGATACTCACAAACAAGATGGTAATAAAATCAACTAAGCAATATCTCTTCATAAAGTAAATCCAGGAGCAGAGCAGGGCATATCAATCACGAAAATATTTATAGAAAATAGTTCACGTCAGTGTAAATATTTGTAGATAGTCATCAAGTGAGTTTCAATGGTGTGCCCGAGTGGGAAGAGTAAATAAAATGGTAATTAAATATTAATAAAGAATCGTCCGACATTAACAGTAGCACTGAAAACATATATAATTGCTTCAGTGGCGCCATAAAATATAGAAAAATAAAAATGGGTTAATAAGTAAGGATTGGATTCTCTCTATTTATGCATTTTTCCATCGAGAAAAACTAATAGTGGGGTTGGTACATATTCATTTTCTTAATCCTAAGGATAAGTTACCAGTTGAAAAAATGATCTTCAGTCATCAACGTCATGTCTTTCGTTCAAAGCAGACAGCATGAATTTAAAAAATGTTTTGCGGCATTTACAAGACGAGATGATTCATCTGTAAGATGTACTTTATATTCATCGACTATCCGAGGGTCGAGATAAAACTGAGACATCTTGACATTCAGTTATTGATTTTGTCCTTTTTTTTCTGTTCTCTGGTTTAAGAAAAGTGTGATGAAGGGTTCATGATTTGATTATCTCATGTAACGTTTTCTTTTAGTTAGAACCTCAACATATTTCAAAATTATTTTTTTGTCTGAACTTCTTACAATATAACAATATTAACATTGTTAATGGAGTTTGTTAGAGTCGATAACTATAGAGTGTGTCATGAGCTTTCCAATCATCTTACAATTTATTAACCTGCAGATACGTTTGTCATGTAAAAATGTATCTAAATGTAGGTGGGTGGTGGCAGGTTGCATAACTATAAGAATCTTGATATTGTTCATAAGATTTGTCGACACTGAGAGTGTACATCGACGTTATTACAATATCAGAGATCATATTTATTTGATGTTTAATTTTCTTAAACATTCAAAACAAAAAGGAAATTGTGAATTCTGTGTTAATATCGTTGGTTATGTTTTCATGCTGAACGTCGAAAGCTGCCGAATTGGGTCGATGATTCATGAGTGACTTAAATTGTAGTTCAGTGCTAGCCTTACTACATTTTGTGTTAATTATATCCTTTTTGTTCCGGAACTTCTGAAGGTTTCTTCGAAATAATCATAAACCTTGTGCTGTTTTAAACGTTAATTTATCTCCTCTCAGTTTTGTACAGAACATACATTTGTACAGAACATCGCATTTTGAACGAACAATTCGCTTTTCTCCATGTTTTAATTTGTCATTAGCCATTTAGTAAGCTGCTGAATATATTTTTTTGCTACTAATATTCTTGTGGTGTATAAATTTATTTACAAATCCTCATTAATTATAACAGAATGAATTAATACGTATGTGATGAAGACTTCCCTTGTGGTGAATTTACAAAAGAAACAAGATTTCAGAAAACAAACACACATTCTAATTGCACAAAATTTTGATTTTCAACGATGAGAATGCCGGAGCAGTGCCTTAGGAAAAGGGCAACGAATTGCGCGCGATCTTTTCTTTCTCCTCCTTAACCTGTCGTCACCCATTACTCTCGTACACAAAACACTTACACTTACATGCACTACACCATAGAAGAATAAACCTAAGACTGGGTCAAAATGACAGTTCGCCAAACAAGTGAACAAGTTATTCACAAAAGGATTTCTCTGCCGCGGCAGCTTTTCAGCCACGCCTCTTCGCAAAGTGTTTGGTTATGGCTCCCGTGAAAACATCACTATGAAGGAGCAGTACCCTACCAAACGAGCCACGGACCGCGCGCGATCTTTCCTTCCTCTTCCTTGTCCTATCCTCTCCCCTTACTCACACACTTACACTAACATGCACCACACTATCACACATTCCGGCAGACCGGTCGGGAGTTTAGAGCTTGTCCCGGGTGGGGCGGTGCCCCGCTGGTGGGAGAGCCCTGGTTAGGGGGAAACCCCACTAGCCGACGGTAGGTCGGTGCCGGATCTCGTCATCCAGTGGGGGAAGATCAGCGCCATCTCCCGAGAAAAAAGAACATGCACTACACTAACGGGATTAATGACCGAAGCAGTTGACGCGCCCGGAAACACGAAAAAATCAATCAATCAATGAAAAGCGCAGCCACTTTGTAACTTATTATTAGATATTTTGAAATTTAGAGCTCGCCACTTCTCTGGAAAACTCAATTGCGAATACTATTCCATGAGCCCCGGAAGCGAGCCGAAGGCAAATAGCGCGCGAGGTCAACGCATAACAGTCCTTCGTCGGGCGAACAATTCGTATGGAGAGATTACGAGTCATCCATTTCCAGCGGATGCAACATTTGCGCAGTAGACTTACACCGTCGTTTTAAATTCTCCAGGCATTTCCTGCGCAAATGCAAAGAAAACCAGAAATTTTGTTCTTTGGTCAGGTGAAGCGTGTTTTACAAGAATTGTCACAATTAATGAGCACAATTTGCATGTGAGGGCCAAGGAAAATCCGCATGTTCCACGTAGTGTAGCTCGCCAAGAGCGATTCTCTGTAAATGTGTTGGTTGGCATTGTGGGTGGATTTATCATCGGTCCTCACTTCTTACCCGAGCGTTTAAGAGGCCCCTCAGTATCTGAATTTTATAACTCAGGTACATTCAAGGCTTTTGGAGCTACGTAGCCAAGGTACGCATCTGTGCCGTGCAGCACAGATGAATACTTCGTGTTCACGCAGGAGGAGGCCATTCTGAACCATTTTAGAACCCCTGTTGCACGAGGTGAAAATGCGAAATTTTGGCTGCATACGCAAATATTAAAAACTATCGTGAATAACGCTTAATGTTTTTTAACGTTCTCTCACATTTGTTAAATAAGGCAATAATAGCACCAGGGAAAAATATTTAATGGAATATTTGGACTACAGTTTTTAAACAAATGACCAAATAGAAAGAATCTTTTTCTAAATTTCGAAAAAGGGTTTACACTATTTTTATTTGCACTCATGAATAACTTACGTATTAAATGAGTATCGAGGTCATGTAACAGCAACGAGGGCTGAATAAACTGTATATGTAAGATGAAATCAAATCTTCAACAATAAATACTGATCGTCACAAGCTTCTTTAAGAAATGTGTAAAATTTAATCTCTGTACAAGTCTTACTTTTATTGACTAGCGACATTTCCATTACTCTTTCAAAATTCAATTAATCTTCAATATCTGAAAATATCAATATCAATGAAAGTGTTAAACACGTATCGTCAACAATTTTTTCCCACAGAAATACGTACGCATACACTTAAAGATATCAACATTTTTCTTTAGACATATCGTTGCACTGACCACTGCAAAGTGCTTCCAAAACGATGAAAACTTGTATGTTTTTTTATTTATTATTTAAATACGCAAGTAAAATTTCTTCTGAAACTTTTCCTTCGTTCCAGTCATTTCTCCATTTGCAGAATCATTCCTACTCTTTTTCGTAGATATGCCTTCGATTTTTCAGGGAATAATTTTGAAACACCCATTCTACTTTTTTATGATATAATTAGAAATTTTTAGATCGCCATCTTCAGAGTGTAAATAATATGTATCGTTTGTCTGATTCAAAAATTCCTCTGTTCTTCCATGGAGAATGCAAACTAGCTGAAATCACAACCTCCTAAAGGTGGCCTCCAGAAGGATTCCCGCCGACTACTCCACTCCTTCGTGGCGTAGGTGTGCACGCAAAGAAATAAGTAACTCGAGAGAATAATGTCCCTGCGCTATCGTGCTCGGGACAACATTCTCTCTCGTGGATAAAGCTCTACTTAAACCCCTTGTTATATAAATATTATATCACTTATGGGTCGTGATAAACATTGATTTAAAGATTAGATACGTCTAGAATGCACCAATAGAAAGGTGATATGTCATCATAATCCGAGCCCTGCTCATTAGCCTGTCGACCCCCGGACAATTGATTGATTGATTTTTTCGTGTTTTCGGGCGCGTTAACTGCTTCGGTCATTAGTCCCATGAGTGTAGTGCAGGTTTTTCCTCGGGAGATGGCGGTGATCTTCCCCCGCTGAATGGCGAGTTCCGGCGCCGACCTACCGTCGGCTAGTGGGGTTACCCCTAACAGGACTCTCCCACCAGCGGGGCACCGCCCCCGCCGGACAAGCTCTAAGCTCCTGATCGGTCTTCCGGAATATGTGGCAGTGTAGTTCATATTAGTGTAAGTGTGTGTGTAAGGGAAGAGAATAGGACAAGGAAGAGGAAGGACAAGATCGCGCGCGGTCCATCGCCCATTTCTTAGGGTACTGCCCGGCATTCACCTGGTGTTGATCAGAGAAACCACGGAAAACCACCGATCAGAGCAGCCGGCGCTAGAATTCTCCTCCAGACAGCGACTGAATTCGACCTAGCTGAAGAGCTAGGATCGAAAATCCTGCCGCCGTCAGGACTCGAACCTAGGACCTCCCGGTCAGAGGCGCTGCCGTGACATCAGTTGCACTGAGCTACGGCTCCCAGTCGACCCCCAGACAACGCCTTGGTCATCATTGACCCCTTTTAAAGTTTCCTGGTCCCCAGGCGGGTCGATACTGACACCGTTTGGAACCCTTATTATAACCGAGTCTCTTCTCGGTCGCACGTGCCTCCACCGGTGCCTCGTGCCCCTGAACGGCTTCGCTCCCAAATTGCGTGGAGCGCCTCCGCAGCCGTAATGGCAGCCGCCCGCCCACCTGTTGTCTCGGCGCCACCGCCGCCGCCGTCGTCGCTTAATAGGCCACCGGAGGCCCATTAGCGGCTCATTAGCGCCGGCCACGCCGCTTCCGGTGCTTCCGGGTCTGGGGCGGGGCAGGCGGGAGGGTGGGGCAGGTGGGGCGGGGCGGGCGGCGGGCGGGGCGGGGCGGCCGGGGCGGGGCGGCGGCCGGGGCGGGGCGGCCGGGGCGGGGCAGGCGGGGTGGTGCTGGCGGGGCTGATCAGGCGGGGAGGGGCTGGCTGGGCGGGGCAGGCTGGGCGGAACAGGCTGGGTAGGGCAGGCTGGGGAGGGGCAGGCGGGGCGGGGCATACGGGACACAGGCAGGGTCTTAATACGAGGGTGGGGGCATAAGTCATGGCATATTTTACTTTTCCCAACGGAGTAGAGAGAAAGTTATGTAATGCTGGGCAAAAAAGCGGCGAATTTTCGGCAGAAAAACTCTTATATCAGAGCCATCGTAACGAACAGCGGGAATTTATAAGAATTATCTATCACGTGGTGTTGACAGAATCCATGTTTGTGAGTACTTGTTTTCGAAAAATCAAATGATGGAAACACCTCTGTGTCTGTCTGTCTGTCTGTCCGTCTGTCGGCCTGCCCGCGTGTCCACCTGACAGTCCGTTTGTGAACAACGCTAGTGGCTCAACCGTACAGCTCTTTTTCTCGAAAATTCATATTCCCCAATCGATCTGGCTGATGTCGCGGCCCCTTCAAATTGAAACCGATATTTCAATTTGGGGGGGGGGAGTACTTACATACCCTTGGGACGTTTTTAAAATGTTCATAAAAATAGCCCCATTATTTTTTTATAAAATGTTTTGGTTGGATAGTGTGAAGAACGTTTAAGAGAATGGTATAGGTCTCATGTTCATTCAAAACCCTCATTTTTCGAAAATTGAAAAAATTCAAAATTTTTTCGTGGTTTTTCTACAACTAAAATATTAAAGGAAGAGATGTTTTGCCTTAATGAAATCTGTTTCTTAAAATAGATTTTAAAGTAAGGTCATGTACAATTGTTCAAAATTGAAGTACTTTTTGCGTATTTTTGCATGAAATTACGGAGAAAAGGTATGTCCTGTTTTAGAATCACTAGTTTACTCTTGGTAAGATATGGTGTGGTGTTTACAACATTGGCAGTATTATAGTAGTAGATATGAGCCATTGTTTTGTCGTAAGTGATTATTTTCCCATAATGCTTTTTCGGTCATCTTCAATGTCGAGAAAGTAAGCGCGGTAAGAAGAGCTGCGATAGGGAGAAAATAATAATGAGATTAATAACTAGATTTTGTCCAAAACGGCTCTTTAAACTTTTTGTACGAATAGTGATAAATGCAGTGTTATAGTGCATAGTTTTACATATTTATGATGATTGACCATATTTTCATTTTAAGAGCATATATTTGAATATTTTGCATTTTTTGGTTCTTTTATTTTTTGTTTCTTCATAAAATTGGGAGAGACGTTGTGATGGCTTTCGAATTTGCATCATATCTGTGTGACAAGAGCGGTACAGTTCATCTGGAAGTCGACACAATCATGTCCGTGGGAACGAAACATGTCCGACCGAACTCTGTAGCAAAGTCATTTAACAATTTGCCAGGACCAATTGGACGAGTCTTATCAGAAGAAATGAAGGAAATTCAAGAAAAAATACTGGTTTGAGAACAATAAAAAGTTAAGTGGTGTTTTACAGGGTGAATCGCATGGTGTTGAAAATTACACAACTAAAGAAATTGAAGCTTTTAAATATTGTCCCCTCAACTCACGCAAACTTGAAAGAATTTCGTCTATATAAAAACATTCTTTTTTTAAAATTTATTTTAAGTCGCATCAATGGATAGGTCATTAGCGACTAAATACATACAATATATTATATTTTACATTGTCAGTTTTTAGTTTTTACAATATTGAGGTTACAATTGAGGTTACAGTACAGAGATGACATGGATATAAAAACATAAAACTTAAACGTGAAAATTACATAACTGTTAATTACTACAAAAAAGGAATAGAAAATTACGTTATTCTAATACAGTTAAATATTTCCTGAAATACCTATTTCATTGCAGAATTTTAAAACATTACTTTGGTAAGTATTATCCCTTAGAATGGCACTAAATCTTTCCTTATCAAAGAATTGAGGTCTCACAGAATTGAATTGGGGACATTCCTGGAGGATGTGATTAATGTTTAGCGGGCAATTGCAAGAGGTACATACTGGGATGGAATTTTTCTCTAGTATATGTCTATGGGAAAATTTGGTATGGCCTGATCTGATGCGTGAAAGAGTTATTTGTTCACGACGTAAGAGATTTTCATTAGTTTTGAGGGCAAAAAATTCACCAATTTTCTTATGCGTTGTGCTTGCTTTGAGATTGTTCCATTGGTTTGACCACATCTTTTTATGACTTTACCAGTAAATTTCACGTTATCCTCAATTGTGTAAGACATTTTGTTGTTTACTTTCTTTCAAAGTCAATAAGCAACATAGGTGTGGGTGATCTGCTAATCGGAGTTCTTGCTTCTACATTCTTTGTAATATGGATCACCACAGGTTGTATACACATGTCAGCTGTCTCTTTGCAGATTTCAAGCAGGTTGGTGAAGCTTAATTGTAGGTAATTACTGGGTGAAACCAAAGAACATTCTTAAAGGTAACAAAAAATAATTTAAATTATTATCAATTGAAATAAATTCAGTTTGTATCATTCAACATTTAAATTGAACTATTTTGTAGACACTAAAACACGCACTTTTCTCTGTGCATATTTTTGTTTTTAAATGCATTTTCCCATTTTTTAAAGCATATTTGCATGCATATTTTCAGGATTTTTAGTGCATATGAATGCGTACCCTAGAGAGGATATAGTCGCCATTGTACTGTATTCTTTTGTTGTTTTTCAAAAATTCCAGGCGTTATAATTTTCACATGCCCCTCACATTTTTAGTTCCGGTGATTTGTTCTTCAAATCGTGTCTTATGGAGTATCTCGAAAAGTCAATACTTTTCTGCGAAAATGAGCATGATGCAAAGTCCTTTGTTTGCAGCTGCACAACCCATCCGGTTTCAGCCAATAAGCTTCATCCCCCAGTTTGCGTCACACTATTGTAGGATACGCTATAGTAGGGAAAACTCTTTGAATAAACACACGTTTCAACAATAGCGTTTCATTATCAACTTGCTACGTTATGTGATATGTCAAATAAAGTACGCCAGTTTCTCCTCACATACCCTACCATACGGAAGTGTGTGTATCTTTCTCTTCCTCTTTCTCTCTCACTTTCTCTCTCTCTTTCTCTCCCTCTTTCAATCTTTCTCTCTCTTTTCTGTCAACTCTCCCTCTTTCAATCTTTTCTCTCGCGTTTTTTCACCAATCGAACCCCGGTTTCGATTCTCGGCTGCTTTCCTTATAAATGTCCCAGTATCTATTGCTGTGTGACGATGAGAAACCCCACTCTAAGGTTATGAAGACCAGAATATACGGTCAAGGGATGTCCTTGTGCTAACCACACGAACAATTTTTCCCTTGGCCGAGAGGCTGTGTTCAAGGCCGCTGGCCGTTCAAGGCCGTTCAAGGCCCGTAGCGGGCTGTTGCACCATATAATGGGAACGGGACATCTGCCAAGGGGATATCCATGTCCTTATGGTGAACACCCCCTCAGGCTAGCCTTCTCCAAGAGAACGCCACGCCAGCTTCATTCAGTATTATTTATGTGAATTTGGTTAGATGATCCATGAAGCGAAGAAAGAGTATCATTGCCCGCAAAATAAAGTTATTTTGATCCAACTGGCTGAATCTCCTCCATAATTCCGTATAAATTGAGGAACCGGATCCATGGCTGCATATTCAGTTGCAATAATTTGAAGATCCTTCTATTGTTAAGGCAGACTTAAAGGCGAACTTCTCGTCTCTCGACCTATTATGCCCTGAACCCATTGTCCTTCTTCACGCAGCCACGATGGTACTATTTCCGGCAGTCGCGCGTGCACTCATTAATTTCAATTACATGATTTTCGCCGCCGATTTTCAGTTGCTTGCTGTAGCGACGATTCAAGGTATCCAAGCACACTTCTCTAAATGACTGAAAGCACTGTGAGATGGTGGAGTTCGCAACAGGTGGCTCATTGACCCTTTAGCGCTTACGTCGCATTCGACCGAGAGAGAGGGCTTAGGGCATCATCCGATGTCTCTCTGACCGGGAGGTCCTATGTTCCAGTCCGGACGTTGGCAGGATTTTCGACACTAGCTTAGGTGGATTCAGTCGCTGTTTGGAGGAGAATTTTAGCGGCCAGCTCCTCTGATCGGTAGTTTTCCTTCATTTTTCCGATCAACACCACGCGAATGCAAGAGCAGTACCCTACCAAACGGCCCACGAACCGCGCACGATCTTTCCTACCTCTTCTTCTATCTTCTCCCTAAGCACACTTACACTAACATGTAGTACACTACCACACATACCAAGGAGACCGGTTGGGGGTTAGAGTTTGTCCCGGCTGGGGCGGTGTCTCGTTGGTGGGAGATACCTGTTTGGGGATACACTACTAGCCGACGGAGGTTGCCTTCCAGTGGGGGAAGAACACCGCCACTTCTCTAGAAAAACATGCACTACACTTAGGGATTAATGGCCTTAGTAGTTGACGCGCCCGTAATCAATAACAATCAATCATCTCACACTGTATTTGCTCGTTAGTATTTCTCAACACCTCTATGTACATTAGTATTAAAATATTGGCCGCAGTAAAGTGCGTATGAAAAAAAGAGTGTTAGGCATGGCGGCCACTCTAAACCATCTACCTCCATGATTGTTGAGACATCGAAAACCTGCGTTTACCTTCGTAGGGTGGGAAAGCTCGAATGGTTTGTCAATTCCCTCGAAATTTGAATTAATTTCGGGTCTTATGTGTTAACAATGACTTTCACAAACGAAAATGTTTCAAAGGAGTCATTAGCTGTACCTAAGCCTCGTGGCGAAGAAAGGGAGCTGCATTTCCGTCGGAACAAAGAATTGTTGTTCCACTCGGCCTAGAGCAGTGTGTTTCGTCGAAATAATCGCGATTAGCTGAGTTAAATTAAACCTCGACATCTTCGAAACTCAACAGCGAACAGAACTGAAAAGTAAAGTAAAAATACACAGAAATTCCACACTGGCGTGGCGAAACAGTCAGCACAGAAACAGCGAACGAAACTGAAAGGTTAATAAGTACAAAATACACAGAAATTGCACACTGGCATTTGCGACAATGGAAACAGTGAGCGAATTTCAGGTGGTATCCTATGAAATATGCACATAGTGGGAGTATTTCATGAACATGTGATTGCTGCACTCTGCTCATAACCCGCAGATCGATCGAACATCCAAATATTTTCTTCGAATACAGATCATAAAGGCATGGCATGCACAATTTTTTGAAAGGTCTAATAGTTTCCGTGTAATTTTGCGTGAAATAGAACAATTTTTAAACAATTATTTTTTCAATAAAGCTCCTTTTCATTTTTTCTCTAATACAAAAAATTTACATATAAATGATGCAGGTCTCATTTTCAGCGAACTCGATATTTTTGAAAATTGCCGGAAATTAACTTTGCAAAAGGAACAATTTTGATAAAAAAGGACTTTTAAAAATAGATAATTTAATTAATGAATAATTTGATTACAATATATTTTTATTTAATTACAATATATTAAATTTGGAACTTAAATTAAACTGGGAAGAACTCATCGCTTGACAAAAGCAAGATGGTGTCATCAGCAATATAAAATCTCTGTACATAACATCGGTTACCACGAGATGACTCAGACAATAAGAAGATAGAAAAGAAAGAAGATAACTGGAAATTGGTTCGACATCAGTGAGGTGTAAAAAGACCCAGAAACTTTCAGGCTTTATATCCAAAAAAATATTAGCAAACAGTGAATTCAGGACTCTCATACATTCGGAT
The DNA here is from genome assembly GCA_964035755.1 of Teleogryllus oceanicus. Classification (NCBI taxonomy): domain Eukaryota; kingdom Metazoa; phylum Arthropoda; class Insecta; order Orthoptera; family Gryllidae; genus Teleogryllus; species Teleogryllus oceanicus. The sequence continues at coordinate 42,241,366 of CAXIVR010000008.1, forward strand.
GCTCACTTCCAAACTGAAAAGGTAATGAAGATTCTCAATAAGCTCTGTTTTTGGAAGAAAATATCCCGGAGAATACGGAAGGTAGCCGGTTATTGCATGCTGGCATGAATGTCAAATATCCGAATAAAGGCTACGCAAACCAATGTATCCAACAATCTCACCGAAAGGAACGATTTGGCAGCTGTAGATATGTACGGTCCGTAGCCCAAAACTAGAATGAATAAAAAAGCACATTTTTGTGGCAGTTGATGTGTTTTCAAAATTCTCATGTCTTCATGTCTACCCTATAAGTAAACAAATACTCGAACATGTCTTAAGAAGTTACTGATATTCTTTAACATGGTTGGGCAATATAAGAAGGTTCATGAGATCACGGAATCATGTTTATGGCTTCCGGCAACAGGCACTGGAAGTCATAAGAGCATTAATAAGATTTCTCGTGAGGAAGATACCTTCTAATAATTAATGAACAGGTGTTGTTAGGTATCAAAATATATTTATCTTAAGATCTTTTCGATTGTTTAGTTATAGAAAATTGAAAGATTGAAGGCGTTTTAAAAATAAATACTATTGTTACAATACAACGCCTTCAATCATTTCAATTATGTAAATGTCAACTACAACTCACCACTGAATCAATATCATCAGCAAAGCTAATCTTGCAGCGTCTGGGCGGAAAACGAAGTTCTGCCCTGCAAAACATAGGGATCATACCAGTATACATGACAATAAGACATCCGGGATCCAACCCTAATCGAATTCGGGAGAGAGTGAGAAAAAATTATCGAGAATCTTCCAACATCCGTTACATTATGATATATGGGTAGAACTGATACATGAAGTGAACAATTTGTTAGTCCTAATCTCACATGACACTTCAGAAACAACTCCATACAATGCGTACATCCGACCCAGACCTCACGTGCTGTACACATTGGACAGGTACAAAGTATCACAGAAAACCCAGGAACCATCTAGCGAGTCGATCCACAGGAATTAGGTCAAAATGGAAGAAGCTAGGAATGCAAACCCGAAAAATCGCATGAACTCAAAGCTGTGTAGCAAGTTCCACTGAGAGTGCCAGGAGCATCAAATCCTAATTCAAAGTTACACTCAAACTTTTTCTTGTTGTACGACAGCACACATGAAACTGAAGTCATAAAAGCTCCCAACGTCGCGGAATTGGAACATGAGCAACAAGAAGTGGTAGACCAATACAACTTTTATAATGTCACAGCTTGTTGAAAAGGACATGACATTCTCAAAGTAAGGCTGCCTATAAAAACAGCTGCTGATATTAGATTCCTATTGAAGAACGTTTCAAAACTCCTCAACGTGGGGCAGATTGTATTAATAGCCTATAGAAGAAAATTTCATAATGGTGAATATTTTAGAATGTATTTCGTGTATGTTAGAACATGGTGAAATGTATCACAATAATGGAGGGCCAAATGTATGTGACAGAGAATGGGAAGTATAGTGATAAGGGTAGCAGTGATGAGAGTGATAGAGGATTCTAATAAAATCATAATGGAGTTGGTACATCAGTGATTTCAATAAATATGGAGTTGGTACAACAACGCCTAATTCGGGTCATGCAAAGAGACGCGAGGGAGAGGAATTGTTTAACTTCTTTCGTCAATTACTTACCGAACAAAAGCAAATGATAGCAGAACAGGAACAAGAAAGAATAACATGTTTATCAATAAATTAAGTTCTCAACAACAAATGAAGCAAAACAGGTACAGGAGAAGAATGAGATGATACCAGATCAGGTATGAGGACAATATAAAATCTTAATAGAGCAAATGCAGGAAGAGAACGGATGTGCGTGGAGACGCTCAGCTGGCAAAAGCAAATGATGCAGATCAGGTTGGAAATTAGGGAGGAAAGTAGCTAGAGCATTAAACCAAGTCGAAGAGCGGATTACAGATCAAGCAAAATGTTGCAAGAGTTTTGAGTTTTAATAAGTCAGGGTACTCGCTCTAACAACGGAGATTTTCTAAATCAATACGATAGGACATGTGAGACTAGGTGATCCACCTATTAATCAGCCCTGTTGAAGCTGCAAAACAGCTTCATCAGTTTTGGCAGAGCGACAGACGAAGGATAATTCGGGTAGTCGACAAGCATCATGCCACAAGGGAAAATTCTGAAAGGCAATTATTTAAGAAATATTAGTTTACCTCAGCGTAAGAATGATTGAGAATTGAAGTTGTCAATGTTACCTCGTCTACGCGAAAATAATATCGTTTTCTGTCGTAATTCGGGCCTAATACAATTTCAGGCAAATGTCCGCGCCAAAACACCTGTCTGCACGAAGTCTGCACGGCTGTAAGGTAGCCACCGCTATCAACAGTCAAAATTCTAATTTTTCAATGCAGCCAAATTGTAAATTACTAAACCTTTTTACTGACGAGGCGATCCTTTGAGAAACCGCTCGGCTGAAGGTTCCATTGAATTAGGTAATTATTTAAAAATGATATTGTATGGTATCATATATACACTACGAAAATAATATTCAGTATATACAGTAATAACAAATATGTTAGTATTTGATAGTTAAATAATAATAACAAATATGTTTAGTATTTACCAAACATTTATGTCCCCCTACAAAATGACTGGCTGGATCCAACCCTGATTCACACAAACACACACTCATAACAACTAAAGTTTTAACTTCTTGTTTCACCAACTTTATCATCCAGATACTACTTTTCAACAGTTTTTTCCAACTGTAATATAATTTCCTTAACTAATATATCTAACTAGTGGTGCTACAACAGTACATTTTCTCACATTATTTCTAAATTTGCAATTTTCAAAAATTCAGAGGGTTCATCGAAGACAAGACCTGCGCCATTCTCTTAAGTATTTCTTGCTTAAACCTGGAAAACAATTTAAAGAAAAAATGTAGAGTTTTTTTTTAGAAAATCTGCTTTATAATTTGCATCAAATTCAAGCGAAAATTATGGGAAAACGATATTGGGGCTAGCTTTGAGCACAGACCGGCAGACAAACGTTTTGCCGTCAATCGATTAGTCCGTATCTACAAAAAAACATGGATTCTGACTACACAACGGGTAAAGAAAGCAATTTACTGCAGATTGAGACATGATTTATCTACGTTTTCATTGGCAGGAACTGATAATAGGAGTTTTTCTGTCGAAAATTTCACGTTTTCCGATGCACAATTACACAGTCTCTTCTCACGAAGTACGGCGAGAAAGTAAAAAGAGAGAGATTTGATAATCAGTTACGTATTTTTCCGGTATTCTGTACTTTCTGAAACCTATACATTATCTGACCTGACCGGAATGGCAGGGCGTGACCGCGACGCGAAACGTTTGCGCCACTGGCTTTGCTGTATCGTCTGTCTGCGCGCGGAACGCACACCTCGTTACAGAGAAGCCCAGCGCGCCACTTCCAGGCGCCCGGCCGAGGGGCCGGTGTCAATTGTGGCCCCTCCAGGTGCACGAAAAAGCCACTTTCCCGCGGGAAATGGGAGAAGCGCAACAAGAAAACTTCCCGGAATTTCCGCCTTCTCTGAGGTTGTTCCAAGGGGAGATCGTGTGGCTGCACTCGTTTCCTCCAACAACCTCCAGGCCTCGCTCTCTCCGGTCACCGTTTGACTTGGCCAACCGCGCTACGCCACGCGCGGTCCCGGAATGTCCCTGTCTCCGCCCCACCTATTAGTTTTCCTTCCTATTACGTCCCCCAACCCGACCTGACGCGCTTCACTTCGAATATCCGCATCTCTGCCTGCTTTCCGCCCCTTCCTCTCGCCCCCCCCCCCCCGCCCGCCCGCCCCGCCCCGCCCTGCCTCACCCGCCTCGCCTCGCCCCACCTCGCCCCGCCTCGCCCCGCCCGCCTTGCACCGCCTCGCACCGCCTCGCTTCGCCCCGCCTTGCCCCACCCCGCCTCGCACCGCCTCGCACCGCCTCTACCCGCCTCTACCCGCCTCGCCTCGCCCCGCCTCGCCCGCCTCGCCCCGCCTCGCCCCGCCCCGCCCCGCCCCGCCCCGCCCCGCCCCGCCTCGCCCCGCCTCGCCCCGCCTCGCCCCGCCTCGACCCGCCTCGACCCGCCTCGCACCGCCTCGCACCGCCTCGCCCCGCCTCGCCCCGCCTCGCACCGCCTTTCCCGGTCCTGGTAAGGAAAAAGTGGATATATACAGTTGCTAAATTTAGAAAAAATCCTCTATCACGTGGTGTAGGCAGAATCCATGTTTTGTGGGTACGTGATATCGAAAAATCGAATGACGGCAACACGTCTGTCCGTCTGTCTGTTCGTCCGTCTGTAAACAACGCTAGCGGCTAACCCGTGCAGCCGATTTTCTCCAAAATTTACAATGCCCAATCGATCTGGCTGATGTCACGGCTCCTTGAATATGACAGGGATAATTTAATTTTTTGTGGAGTGGTACTTAATATGAAATCATTGGGATATTTTCCAAATTTAAAAAAAATTGCTCCATTTTTTTATTAAATTTGTTGGATAGTGTGATGGGCGTTTAAGAGAATGTTGCAGGTGTGATGGTCGTTGAAAATCCTGATTTTTCTAAAATTGCAAAAGTTCAAAATAAGTTCGGAGTTTTGCTATAACTAAAATATTAAAGAGAGACATTTTTTTCCTTAATAAAATCTGTTGCTTGAAGATAGATTTGGAAATTATTGACGTAAATTAAATCCAAAATAATTTTAATTTCTCTTTTTTTCTCATCTAATCTGAATTAAAAAGAGGACATAGTTTGACTTGCAGTAAAATCTCAGGTGGTTGGCAGGCATTTTTAGCATTTAGAGCAAAATTAAATGGCTTAACCATTCTTTAGTCTATAGTAGTTCAAATGCTAACATAGAATCTCTTTTTCATTTTTTATCAGATTTAATCTTTTCTGCTATAGTGTATCGTGGGGAAAGGATTTCTACAAAGCTTTTCTTTCTCTTGTGACTGTCTCTTTTGAGCGGCAGATCTAGAGCTCAGCAGGATGAACTAGGAAGAGCTTTCAGGAGGCTGCCATTGAAGCTCTTGTGGCGAGGGTTGCGAAAATTTCTTTAGTGAAAGGACTGTTATTTTACCAACAGGATTTTGCCCATATTAACATCATTTCGTCATGTTTGTGAGATATTGTATTTTCAATATCATTTGTAACACGATACTTGGTTATAAAATAACAATGAAGATAGGAGAATAATCACCAAAAAAGTATATGGGTAGCCTCTGTGAAGAAAATGTATTTTTTACCTCGTGTAAGATAATGCAATCTTTGTTTTCGTATTTCATTCTTTAATTAGTTAATAAAGCCTCTTCTAAACGACTAGGATAAATGATGTCCTGCGTTGCATTATTAAACAGCACCTGTTGTTTTATCAGCTACAGTTAAGACTCTTATGTCGATAGAACTATTAAACTAAGCTACTTGCCCGACATTCTCCATTGCTTTCAGCCTACTTTCCTAACAGGACTTTGTGGTCTTTCAATCAATTCTTTGTAGCACTCCGGAATGTCATTTACTTTTTCTACCACATTTCGCACTCAAAATAATGACTTAACTATATCAAAATGATGACTAGGGGTTTCAACTGGGAATTGAGATGATTAGACTGTAAATTTATTGACTGGGAGTTACACAAGATTATTTATTGACTGTCTTTGTACGAATTTTAAAACTGTCACAATTTCTTGTATAACAAGCTTATGAAACATAACAATATATGATATGTTTTCACGACTAAAGGTCAGGTTCGTTTATGTTAAATGGCAGAATATTTTTCCTGCTATTGAAACAATTCAGTATGAGGAACACAAATTATAAAAGATGCAATAAGATGTTGCTGTGACTGTCGTAAATAAAAAATGAAAAATATTATTGTAACTGAAATGACCGGATAGCAAGCAGATCCTATAAGCAAATTTTCGTGAAAAGTTGACGCCGTTTTTAAGGAAATATCATTTCCACGTTTTAAAAATATGCAATTTTCAGCCTCTTTTCATAGTAAACTATTGATTTTTTGATAAAGATAATTGGAAATGGTTTGAAGCACTTCTAATCACAAACAAAATAATGTATACAAGTTGCCGGCAGTGTTCCATTAACGTGAGAGATACTACAAAATTTACTTTTTCGATTTTTTTCGAAAATCAAAATAAATACATTAAAATTACGTTTATGTCATGATATTCGGTGCATTTGAACTATCTATACATAAAGTTCAAAGAAAACTTTGTGAGTTGTTTTTGACTAACACGTTTTTGCGACACGTTCGAACGACAAAACTGAGTCGTTTTGTGAAAATCTTGTTTTTAATACTGCTCATATTTCATTCAATACTCTTCAAAAACTGCTAAAAGTTTCAAAACAATGTATATGACTTGAAATAAATAACTAATTCCAAAGAACAAATTTCATTAGGAGAAAAAATTGCTCTCTTCAGTATTGTTGTTGTAGTAGGAAGATGCCAAAACATATTCAAACTTTTGTAATTTCTAAAAATTCAGAGTTAACAGTGAAAATTCAACTCTTGACATCTTTGTAAGTCTAGTTTACTTCATTATTACAAGAAATTTATCGAAAAAATTGAAGCTATTTTTTAACTTTTTGAATTTGAATTTTGCATTGCAATTAAATCTTTGAGTCGAGCCAGATCGACCGGGGAATATTCATTTTCGAAAAAATCCACAAATAGTTTAGACGCTAGTGTTGTTCACAGACAGGCAGTCAGACATACGGACGGATAACGCACGTTTTCGTCAATTTTCAATCAATTTTTCGGTCTCAAGTACCTACAACTCTAAATTCGACTACAACAGTTTAAGAAGTAATTCACACCTATTGGAACAAGATATATCCACTTTTCTGTTTCAGGGTCTCACAATACGAGGTTTTCCAGCGAAAAATCGCAGTCCTTTTGCATGAACATTACATATTCTACGTATACTACTCAATACGTTGTACATATACGTGAAAGTGAAAATATTTCAATAATAAATAATAATACCCTTTATTTATAAAACTGTTTTTAAAATTTGTTATAATATTCTTCCATTTATCTGTTTCTGGATATTCGATTCTTGTAATATGGAATGCTGTGACCTATTTAATGAGGTATCGGGTTCGGAGTTCCAGTTGATTTCGGCTAATTCCACCCGCATCTATTTTAATCCGTTCTAGAGACGTTCTGAGAAGCAATGTGTTCGCTTTGATCCCACAAATGGTGATGTAGACCGCTGAGCATTCAGGTCGCGACAAGAGAACTCTGAAGAGCACTCCACGGTCGACCATCGCGGCCATTGACGCCCGCCGCAAAAAGCGTATCGCCCATCGCCCCCGATGTCCACCCGTGCGCACACAGCAGCACGCCCCGCCAGCCACTCTGCCAGATAGCAGCGCCGCCGCCGTCGCTGCCGCCGCCTCCACTAAAGGCATCACACTACCACAATCACCACCACCACCACCAGCTAGAGAGCTAGGACGAGATCAGGCGGAGCAGTGCCGTAACAAGCGGGCCACGGACTGCCCGCGATCTTTTCTTCCTCTTCCTATCATAACTTACACACACTTATACTTACAGGCACTACACTACCACACATGCCGGGAGACTGGTCGGGAGCTTAGGACCTGCCCGGCTGGGGCGGTACCCCGCTGGTGGGAGATACCTCGTTTAGGAAAACCCCGCTATTCGACGATAGATCGACGCCGGATCTCGCCATCCAGAGGGGAAAGATCACCACCCCTCCCGATAAAAAAGCACTACACTTACGGGACTAATGACCTCAGTAGTTGACGCGCCCGAAGTCATCAATCAATCAGTCAAACCCATCACCACCACCAGTATCACAACGACTACCACCATCGGCACACCGCCCGCCACTCCTACCTCCGTGGTTCCCCCACAACCCCCCTGACCATCATCACCCCGCACTAGTTCCACCACCCCCATCGCCGCACTACCTTCATCCCCGCCACTCCACTCCATTGTGTCGACACCGCCACTACGCCCACCACGAGCAATGCCCATAGTATCACGACCACTCTGACGCCGCCCCCTCCCTGATGGCCACCGTTGGTGCCGCCAGTATTCCGATCGCCCCCCCCCCACTTTCCAACCACCGCAACTCCGCCGCCGCCACCGCCTCCACCAAGTCACCACGTCCGCTACACGTCATCGCATGTTGGTGCCACTATCCACCACCGCATCGCCAAACCATCACCGCCCCCACCCTCCACCACTGCTGCCATCCCTGCAGTCTCCGTCGATCTCACTGAATTAAGAAATATTCGATTGTAATTCCATGTAATTCCAATGTCAGGTATCCATATTTCTGGTAATCCGATGAAGATAACCAGACCAAAGTATTACACTTGTGTTATCTTGTTTAAGATAAACTTTAGTTTTGCTTAGGTCTGCTTCGTATGGTTATCATTTAAGTCCCCAGGTCAACTTTCCTATTTCTCCAGTAACCCGAACACATTTTTTTGTCCGCCGCGCCCTGAACACAGCTGTGCCGGTGGCCCATTGGTACATAACGTTTTAGACTGGCAGAAATCTAAAAAGCTAATTGTTATTTTTCGCAAGGTTTGGAAGTTTGTTAGACCGTAATATATTTGCTGTCAGGCCAGCAGGCCGACAACATTCTTCTTTAACTCTCAAATTCCGTACACGAATAATGAAATGTGGTAGGACTGACATTTCTGGGCCGCTATCTCACCGACTCAGTACGAGCTCCTAATTACTCAGTGAAACCTGACCATTGAGAGGCGCCTGCGTGACAGACGGCGTCTCAGGGAAGGGGTTCAATACCCGGGAAGTGCGGTCTCGGAAATCCTTTGAAGCGGTTTCGCGGAGCGAGCGTTTTCCTTGGCAGAGTAGGGGAGGAGAGCAACGAGGCAATCCGACCAGAGCGCCCTGTTTGTAGGACGGTGGTGCCATTCACACCACTGAATCCGCGCGCGAGAACACTCAGTGAACTTTTCTTCAAATGCTGCTGATTCTATGATTATGGCAACTACAACAATATTGGTCCTATAACAACACATTCTTTTAGAATTATTGGTATGTGTATTCATGAGAACACTCAGTGAACTTTTCTTCAAACTGCTGATTCTATGATTATGGCAACTACAACAATATTGGTCCTACAACAACACATTCTTTTAGATTTATTGGTATGTGTAGTTGGCTTTATTGGTTCATGTATAGGTATTATTTATTGGTTACGGAAACCTAATAATATACCTTCTATTTTACTACCACTTCAGCAGTCACCTTATCGGCTTAGCTGACTCAGGGCATCAATTGACGTCACTGCCTCTGACTGGGAAGTTCTAGAGATTGAGTTCCGGCGGTGGAAGAATTTTCGACACTAACTACATAACTAGGTCGAGTTCAGCCACTGTGTGGAGGACAATTATAGAGGTTAACTGTTCTTATCGGTAGTTTTCAGTGGTTACTGGGGAGTTAGGCCCCGCTGGTTGGAAAATTCCCCTAGCCGACGTGTAGGGCAGTGCCGCATCTCTTCATCTAGCGGAGAAAGATCACTGCCACATCGTGACGAAAACTGCACTACATCTATGGGATTAATGAGATCCGCTGTTGACGCTTCTGAAGGAAAAATACAATTAATCAATAATTCGGGGAGGTGGTAAGTACTTGCACCTGCCCTGCGACAGTTAGACCTGCGGCTGCCACAGTACCTCTTCTGGTGACGGCGACCATGCTTCCACTCTAGTACATCTTCAGGATAAATTGTAAACGACATTGTAATTGCTGCGAGATGGAAATTGGAAAATGTAGAACGTGTACACTACACATTAGTCATTGTTTACAACTGGTGTATTTTTTTGACACAACAGTCCTGAGAGCCAACCTAGGGTTAATGTGCACTCGCGAGACAGGTCCATTTGTGAGTTTAAAAGAAACACACTGATGAGCGCATGGCTAAATATAAACAGGTTTACATTGCTAAATGAATTTTAAATGTTTCCTGCGAATTTGTGGACGTGTTTAATTATTTATAATACGTAAGAATGTGCATATTTGTTTATTTTAAAATTGTATTTATTAAAAATGTATGTTTTTATTGATAACAATGTATAGCTTTATTTTGCTAATGTAAATGTACTTAAAATGAATGTTTTTATTGATGAGAGTGTATGGTTTCATTAATCGAATGCTTGTCTCTTAATGTTTTGAATGTTCATTCAAAAGATAATTGCCTCGTCACAGTATCGTTGAAAATGTGTAGTACCACACTTCATGGATCAAGTAGAAAGCTTAATTTATTTGACGATACTCGGTTCAAATATATATATATATATTGAGACATACAAAATTTTCTATACATTAACATCTGCCAAAGATCTTAGCGCCCGGCTTGCTGGGTCAATGGGTCACGATATATTATAACCCTTATTACCTTTATAATGGGTTATAGGATCCGCCGACTATACAGCGCAGCTGGGAATCTGAAATAGAATGATTCTATTCCTAGTTCATTTCTGTTTGGATTGACTAAATGAAAGATCACTTTCTTTTCTAAAGAACAAAATTTAACAAAGTTTATTTTTACCTTTTTTAGCAAACCATTTAGTGGGTTTAATAAAATGATTTGATGTTAGGCCTTTGATCAAGATATCTTTGAATTTACAATTTTATACCGCGGTTAACTTATCTATTCTTCGTTGATGTCCCTCGTAGACTTCTCAGTCGAAATATCTTGCGAGCTTGCCGTAGTCCAAAGTCCCAAGAAATCCTGTTCTGCCCCTATCCAAGCTGGTCTCAAACTATCAAAATTATCAGTCCCGATTACGTCCTATGACATAGTCCCGAACTCGATTACCACACCCGACAAAGTTCCAATTTATACATCAATATTACTTCCACATGAAAATATCTGCAATATCATTCACTGTCCTTAAAATTTCACTGATAACCCGATTCTGACTATCTGGATTATACTCGTTCCCTCTCACGAACCTACGATCAGTTCAGAAGCGCGATGCCGCGCAGAATGAAATCTTCCTGCATGATTCACCCCTCGAAGACTTCGTATTAAACTACCTTCCCTTTTTTCATAACATTTGACCGTCCTTCTCTCACCCAGCCAATCCATACGTTCGTTATATTTTGGTGTAGCTGACCTTTCGATCGTCTAAACTTCTTCGCCCAATCCCAGATTTTCTACTTTCGGCATCAAGCCACCTCTTAATGCATTTACAAAAAACAAAAACTACCTTGTTTATTCACGGTCGTTGCTAAGCCCGTGCTCACGTGATATTTGCTAATGCATGTTCCACCATATAGTCTACACATAAATGTTAGTTTATTTTAATGTGACATATCGGTATGTCACAATATATATATATATATATATATATATATATATATATATATATATATATATAATTTCAATTGTTTAATCTAGAATTTTACCTTATTTAATTTTTTGTTTAAAATTTGATATTTTTGGTAATTAAATCGATCAGTTTCATTAACATAATAGTGGCTATTACTCATAAAGTTATGAGTGAAAAGCGTTCTTTAATTGTACGTTATTTTGTTTGAAAATAATGTCCTTGTGTAATAAATCTTGCATACAGTGGTTAATTCCGATCGCGCTGTCTAGCTATTGTCAATAGCTCTATTGCCACTGCTGGGTCTCGAACCCCAGGACATCGGGGATGAGATGACTTGATGAAGGCATTAGTTGCCTAGAGAGCTTTGCTGACCTGGAGATCACACACTCATTCAACCTGGTCAACGGCGAAACGATGTTTTCGCGGAGCTTCCGTAGTTGGTTTTTTTTTCTTCTTCAATTTATGATCAAGCAATAATTTGAGATTCTTTGTATTCCGTATGCATTTCATCTATTGTATTGAAGACTTCCTGACAAAAATGTTCTAGTATTTTTTACAAAATAATTCGGAATATATGAACAATTATCAGCTTTGTTCTCCTTTTTTTAAATTTCACTAATTGTGGGCCATGTTACAATTTAAAAATAATTTATACATATTTAAAATAATTTTAAAGGCAGGTTTTTAATAAACCGCTAAGGTATGATTGAATCCAGTACTGAGATATATTCACATCAAGAGAACAGTGGTAGAAAGTTTGAAATATTGGTATGCTTGTATCCTGTCTTATGTATCTCAAAACCAACTTCTATGGACTTAGAAACAAATGGTATCAGTGGACGAAATGCACTCGGAGAAAAGCAATATTTTAATATTTTTAGTGAAATCAGAAATAACTATCAACTGCAATAACTACAACATCACTTGCTTGAGATATTAATTCTTCGAAAAGAAATAACTTCGCTATCGACTTTTTTTATTTGGGCTATACATTTGAATAGTGAGTGTTGAATATTTCATTAACAGGTATTTGCAACATACCTGCATTTACTTTACCTCTTGCAGATAAAGCTAACTTTAACTACAGGAGAAAACACTACTCACCACACAAATCACGACGAATTATAAACACAAACGTAAAAATACAAGCAAGGAAACAAACATCACGAGCACGTGCTTTTGCGTTCTTCAAAGTGTGGTTTTGTTGTTTTGTATCGGTGTGCTGTCTTTTGTCCATGAGACCAGGGGCCCATTTCCAACTTTCCTATTCTGGGATACAGGGTGACAAATGGCGTATGTAGTGGCGAGTTCTCAATAGAAGCTTCGTAAACCACAAGGGTTATGAAGCTGTTACGTTTCGACAGTGTCGAACTATCCATACGAGATAATCAGAATTAACAGTCTGACTGCTAGGATGTATTGTATCTGTGATTTCCTCTGAAAACTTCATGATGCTACTGAAGCCCTACCTTGATCAAATACATATTGATCGCACACAATATTTTCTTTCCTCTCATCTCCACACTACGATTTTTAAATGTGACTGTTAGTCTTCCTTGTTCCCCGTTGGCCCATCCTTCATTATCCTTTCATGGATCTGAACGTCGCCGAAGAGTAACCGAAACACGACCTCAACAATGAATAGATGAGATACATCTGACTGTCAACCATTTTGTTCACTAGTCCTGACGAAACTTGAAATGTTAGAGAACAAGATACAAACGGAACTCGGGAAACCGCCTATTAAATTCTGTGTACAAATTGTAATAACTTTTGAAAATGTTTTTCTTCTTGCTCGGCATTTTTTACTTTCAATGGTGTTGATATAAGAGTAATGATTTGATCCCGGAAGTTCGGCAAAATGACTTTTTATTATTGAATGGATTTTACGACTTTTAGCAATGGGAATCACTTAATTGTACTTCTGGAGTTGTTTAGTAAATTTTCTTTTTGCTTTTTTTGTTTATTTTATCGTTTGTGGTATTTTTGGTATTTTGCATTATTTGTGCCTCTTGTGCTCTTTTCCTCATTATTTTTACCTTTTTACCTCCTGGACGCAATATTTATAAAGCTGGAAACATAGCTCCAAGCCTGGACAAAAGAAGGCACGGTCGTGTATTGTCTTCTTGAGGACGGCGACCCTCCAATTACAGGTTGTGTTAGAAACGTTGTGAGAAAGGAAGATGATACGAATAAGGATTTTTGATATTTTATATTGATTTTTACCGACTTATTCACTCTCGAGAAATCTCATTATATGGTTGTATATGGCCTCGGATCCCTTTTGAAAACAGAGCTGTCGGTACATGATACACCCTTCTCAGTTTCTTCTTGTTCACTTCACCCTTCTAGCGATTACGCAATTGCAGGAACGAAACAAAATTCCGTTTTCATTGAAACCGTTTCAAGATTCAAACGGAAGTTCATTTTAGCATTTCGCAGAGACAGCGTCGCGAGTAAGATAAATTAGAAGTCGTCATACCGGATGGTCATAGGCAATCAAGATTATAAAAAAATGGTAGCTTTCTTCCACGTGAGTTCTAATGTACATTTTGGTTCGAATACAATTTACATCATTTTAATTATTAATTCTTTACATTAATTACTTTTAAATGGTGTTCTTTAATGTGTCATGCATGCTACCTAATACTTTAGCTAGAATAAATGCCTGGGTAAGATTGTTTGACAAACTGAAAGGGCGACTGAAAGCTCTAAGCTTCCGAATGGTGTGCGGTGCATGTAAATGCATGTGTAAGGAAGGAGTGAGAATTGAATAAGAAGGGAAAAGAAACATAGCACGCGGACGATGATCCGTTTGTAGTGCTCCAGCATTCGCCTGGTGTTCATCGAAGAATCCACGTAAAACTACCTATCAGAGCAGCCGGCCGCTAGTATTACCCTCCCGTTATCTGAACTCAGCCTTGCAATTGAGCTCGGAGAGTTTTGGTTTCGGCCTTAAATAAAGAAACACACGGTTGAGGAAGTTAGGAAAGTTGAGAAAATGTACATTCTCTGACACTGTCTATTAAGAATTAATAATTTGATCGGCAACGGTTTTAACAGCCTTAGCAACGTAAACAACCATCGATTCAATACGAGTCACATGTTTGTTAGGAAAAAACAAATTAGATTCAAAAAAGAGAAGAAGTTCAGAAGTAATCTCATTGGTTTGGGAAATAATTATTCTTAATTGTAATATTATTAATAGTACAATTAGAAAAATGCATATTAGGTAAATTAACCTCCTTTTCCTCACATTCCACTCTATGAAACTACTCCCGTAATCGTATTTACTGACGATGTGAAGGTGACGTCACTGGAAGTCAATGCGCCAGTTTCTCAATCGAATGTCGATTCGTTACATTCATGAGATTTATTTGCATCCATCTTTCTCGAACCACGATATAAGAATATTGTTTATATACATATATCGCAAGCAACACCCCACAATATCGTACTAGCATGCCGTAGCAACAGAATTAATGTGTTTACTATCGCAGTAATGTCGTAAATTTTCGTATAATTCGTGAGATTTTATGGTGACCGATGAAATGCTGAACATACCACGAAATGTTACGTATTATTACTGCCTCGTTCAAATTAAAAAATCACGGTTCCGCTACGCGTATCGCCTCGGTTTTTAACTTTTGCAGTAATAACACTCATAACATTTCTAGGTATGTCAATAGCTATAATGTGAAGAGTGTTTTCAATGGAAGTTTAAAAGAGTTTTTCTACTCCCATTTTTTAATTCTGTATTTTTGCTGCACCAGTTGCATAATGATACTTATTACGATAAAATTTTATTTTCTTTAAGTTCGTAATTAATTGATCATTTTTTATTATCGGTCATTTTTACGTGGAATATTATTTAAAATAAATTGAATCGTAATTTCACTTTGATCCAATTCGACTAGCGCAGTGGTAGTGGTAGAGGGAGCATTTGACTGACGTTAAGATCAGAATGCGAGTTATTTTGTATTATATGTTGCTGCCGTGTGTTTGTCCTTAAAAACCGGCCAATTCTTTAGAGTGAAATGTCTAGTGAATCAGAGGATGAATTGGCGCCTCCAGAAATAAGAAAAAAAAGTGAAAATGGTGATCTCGAAATTATTGCCTCAACTTTTGTACTCTCTCGCAGGCGGTCTGGTAAACCAAAGCCGCCTGCGGCAGGTAGGGTAGCTGTCCACTAGGTGGCCTTGGCTGAGTCCTGTGTGTCAACTGCGACGAAACGATTCAGTGTAAAATTTACTTTAAAAAAGTTAGCATAAGTTGTAGAAAAGTACCGTATAAAACTCGATGTCATGAGTATTTATACACTCGTGTGAAGTTTACGATACTCGCTCTTATCGTAATATCACAGTCGTGTATTAATGCCCGTATTAATAGTACATCATCGTTTTATAATGTACTTTTTGTGTATACCGGCATTATAAACGACTTTTTCTGTTGCAAGAAATTCTTCATAATCGGGCATATAACGGCACAAATGTTGTATCATTTTGCGGCACGTATGAGATCACACGTTTAGCCAATCGCAGCGAGAGAATCGTGGGGAAGTAAAAGTATACGGAACAGCCAACCTCCGTTTTCTCGCACAATGTCAAATACTTGAGTCGTCACAAAGTTTTTTTTAAAATTTATTTATAGTCGTATCAACTGCGAGGTTATTAGCGACTATTCTGTAAGTTTACAATAAGGAGTTTTCATAGCATGGTTATATACTTCTTTACATTTTAGTTCAGTGAATTACATTTCAGTTTACGTTGCACTAGTGGTTGGAAATATTTCACATGTTATGGAAATATACACAATACTTATACTTAAAAAAACAGTATTACAGTTCGTTAGAGACATTAATTGATTTACAAAATTTTAAAATTTTTTCTTGTTGGGTGCTTGAATGAAGTAAAACATTAAAGTTCTGTAGGATTGATTGGCGGGATTGGTTGTACTTAGGACATTCATGAATAATGTGTAATATTGTTTTTTGTACATTACGTATATTGCAAATTGGGGGAGTATTCTTGTTTAATAGGTGGAGGTGAAGTTTGCAGGTTGCAGAAGTTTTCTATCTTCTTACGAAGACTGCTACCCTTAAAAATCTTCAACTCTTGGCTCCATTTGGTTTTTATTTTTCCATGCAAGTATTTCCAGATATCACTCGCCGTATATGCTATATTATGTACATTTTTTACTGACTGGAGGTCGACTAGTGATTTTTCAACATGACTTCTTGGTACAGTCAGTGGTATATCTAGATGAAGGGGAAACCAGAAAATAACAAAATTTTTTACCAAGCCTTTGAATAAGGTGGTGCAGCTCCGGAACCTTGATAGCCATTTCAGAGTTTAAATTTTTTTTTGTAGCATAGTTTTATTGTAGAAAGTGAGTTTATGAATTCAATTATATTTGAGTGCAACGATTGATGCATCATTTTTAGAGCTGTCATTAAAGCATAGCTTTCAGCACTATTAGAACTGCAATAGTGATGTAGTAGAAAGCTAAATCTTTCATTGGGTGTATATACTATACTTCAGTATCTTGGTCCCTTGTTTGTTACTTATATAAAAAATGGGAGTAATTTTTATATTTCTGGATTACTTCTTTAAATTTGGTGTTCCAGTCTTCTTTTGTTAAGTTGTTATTGTGATAATCTGTGAGTGATACTCTATTTACATTTTTCCAATGGTCCACGGTGGTATCTGGAATTGTTTGTGTTTATCAGCATTTATAATTTTAATGTCTAGGTCTTTAAGTTGTTGGGTTATTCTACTGTACATCGGTTTATATCGAAGATGAAGATCACAAAGTTGTTTCGCAAAGTTAAGTTTTTATCCTCTAATACATTTACATTACTGATATAAAAAAGTTGCGTTTGCAACTCTTTTATATATTGTTTATTGCATTCGTAAAACTAAATTTTAACATTATAAACTAATTGCATAAACTATTATATGAAATTGCGAATCCGAAAAATAAATCTTGATGATTTATTTATGAAACAATTTTAAGTTTGCAGTGTTTTAACAATCTAACGTTAACTTTTTAGAACATTATCACGTTCAATAAAAATGTTTACTTGAAACTGTGATATGCAAAATATTTCCTAGAAGTATTTTCTTAAGTGAGCATATTTAGTCTAATAAATTCTCCTGCTGAATTGGAACACAGTTTCTACATATTTATGACGTTATCTGAATTTTGCACACTCTCAGGAGGGACTCACTGGTAAAAAATGTTCAACGAAATACAAAAGTTTGACAAGTGTTATCTCAGTCTTGACTTTCAACGCACTTTTACGAGCCCGTTGCGGGCAAGGTAAACTTAAACAACAAGCAACGTAGTACCTGAAAAATTATTATTGTTGAGGGTTTCTGGAGTTTGAGAAAAGTTTTGCCTTTCAGTGTGTGTTTCTGACAAATATCAGTTGAGCGTCTGGTGAAACTTTTAATGGTGCTGCAGGCAGTTGATTTTACGTCCCCAAGCGTTAATGAGAAGAATGAAAGAAAAGTTTGTGGAAAAATTCGTATCCTTCTTTTATTGATAATTTTAGGCCTTTAAATACACAATAGTGAGCTTTATTTACACTTTTAAAATACAAACAAAATTTGAATGATTTATCCGCTTCCCCAATGAAAGAACGAAATTCTTAAAATAAAAAGATATGAATTAAAAAGTTTACCTTTCTCACAAAAAGAATCTTCCGGCAAGAAAATTGCCTTAATGCAGTGAAAATTTTCCACATTTACCAGATTAAAAGCCCGATAAAATATATTTTCATACTGATGGTCATATTTTTTTCATCCCCACCATGGAAATAAATATTGTGTAGTGCCTCTTACGACAATCTTCAGAGGTAAACATATTTTATATTTCCTAATGTCAGTGAGAATCTCACCATCAGAAGAGCCAATATCAATTGTAAGTAAAACTACATACGTTTACACGAAATGCATTTATCGTTCTATTTCCAATACTGCATATTGTATCCTCTGTAAGCGAATTAGCCAGATTGGATTTGAAAACTGTTTGAGCATAACGTTCTGGAGAGTAAATTGGCTGAAAAATAACTTTCCTATTTCCGAACAAACGGTTCCGAAAGCAATGCACCGTTAATTGCATTGAATGCGGTGCTTTTCCATGAAGTGTAGAGCGAACAGCAACGGAACGGCGGTAATTCTGCAGATATTAAAACCGGCAAGTTCTCCAGTCGCAAAAGTCGATAATGAAACTTTAATCGAGAAAGAAATGCAACAATTTTTCTTGGATTAAAAAACTCATGTTAAACAGAAAAGATAGCGTTTATTTATCGTACAACTTCAAGTACGAATATGTAATATGAACGAATCCGAAATAATATGAATAATCCCTAATATGAACGAATTACATTTTACAAAATTACGAACAAAGAAATATGCAATAATATACAAATTCTGGAGTCAACTGCCTATCAAGGACCCACAAAACATGTATTCTGGCTACACCACGTGTCAGAAAATTTTTTTCTATATTTAGCAATGGAATTTATCTACCTTTTTGTTGCCAGAGCCCCGAAATAGAGTTTTTCTGCCAAAAATTTGCCGTATTTTTCGCGCAGCATTGCTAAACTTTCTCGTTACTGCTACCGCGGAAGAGAGGAAATAAAATTATTACAAACCTAAAGGAACTGCTTCCAGTAGATTGTAAGACATGGGCAAAGTTTCTTGTATACTAAATTTACACATTCAGCATTATATCGTTTGGGCTACATGGTTCTTTATCCTCTTCCAGATCTGTGGTTTAGTTTGAAATTACGAATTACAAATATTATTTAAAAGATGTTCTCTCTTGAAACTCTTTAATTGCGGTAAATAAATAGCAAAATTTTAAGACTTGAATTTACAACAAGGTCAACTGCAAAAAAAGTACACACCAGTTGTGGAAAATTAGTGACAATTTTGTATAAAAGAAAAAACGTTGTATTAGGCTTGAAATACTCCCAATGCTTTACCCACTTATGAATCAGTGAAATACTTCAAATATGACTTATTCATGTATATTTTTATTCGACTCAGACCCATGCTTTCACTTCTCCAGCTGACCGTATTCTATCCTTCTGGCCACAGAACCGGAGCCACTTACTGCACCTGTAATGAAAAGAAATATAGGAAAAATGTAAGGCTGAAACTACATACACAAATTTCTCTACTAAATGTTACGGAACAATAAACAAATAATCAGGGTTTTCAATTAGGCCGTATGGCTGCGAAATGCAGTTATTTAGAGTCGATAAAACCATTGAGTACAACAGCTAGTAATTTATTTCCCATTCAACTAATTTCATAACTCGAAATATTTCACTTCTCGGCTCAGAGAGAAACCTAAAGAAACCTTTTCTTTTGCCCTGCAAAACAGCGTTGGAACATTCTAGAGCCCAATATTTCGCCATCAATAACTACAACGCTTGAATACATCGTACATTGCCAAATATTGCTCGTAAATGAAATGACGTAATAAATACGTGCTCTGGGCAACACCCTCTCCACTAATGGAGTTGCTTCCTGTATGGAATGAATGAGATTATATCGACCATCAAAATGAAAGTAACACAAATTTTAATAATGATATTTCATTATTATTTACTTGGACTGTATAAACAACCTGTAACGAGTATTGTACCACAGCTTCTGGCTCAATGACACCATTTACGTTTTTGCGTCCATTTTCCTGATCTTTGAGCAAATGCTAAGATAGTCCTTTGTTTTGTTTCTGGACATAAATATAACTTCATTATCTGTGCACGTCTTCTAGAATTCAGTGGGAAATATAGTTATTCAAATTAACGTTTTCCATATCGCGCCAGGAAGTATTACTCCTTCACGAAGAACATGATGAGACATGACATGACAAATTTTATACCTGATTTACACTTAAAAATTAGATTTTATTGCAGCAGATCCCTCTGATTTAATAAGATTTGATATTTTGTTAACAATTCTTGCAAAAAACTCTCTTTTCTTCTATATTCAAAATTCAACTTGTATATGGGATCACAGAATAATGAAAACGTGCACAGAATTTACTTCTCCCAGTAGCACGTCACACACAGTTTTCAACTGATTTTTTAAATAAATAAATAAATAAATAAATAAATAAATAAATAAATAAATAAATAAATAAATAAATAAATAAATAAATAAATAAATAAATAAATAAATAAATAAATAAATAAATAAATAAATAAATAAATAAATAAATAAATAAATAAATAAATAAATAAATAAATAAATAAATAAATAAATAAATAAATAAATAAATAAATAAATAAATAAATAAATAAATAAATAAATAAATAAATAAATAAATAAATCGTAAAATAGCAAGCTCGCACCGCTCCCTAACCAGCAAATTACCAGAGAAGGGATTGAAATTACGCATGATCCCTAAAATAGATGTCATCAAACGGAAATAACGCTGGCGAATTCTCTAGATCGTTCTCTCATGACCGAGAGTTTCACCTCCTATTATATTCCTCCATTCTGGAGCCCAATTTTCCATTTAATTTATTGCAATATAAAATAAACTTTTTTATGTGTGATAACTTTTAAACAGTTGTAGAAAAATGTTTTAGTACAGAGCGCATTTCACTAAGTAAAAATTAGTGGATTGTATTTTATTTCGGTTGTTCATTCTTGTCAGTCTGTAACAGTTTTGACAGCTCAATTTTTACAATTCACGAATTTCAGGTTACCATGATTGACACAGTTTACATTAGATGCCACACGCTTCAAAGAATTGGATTTAACTTGCGATTGTCAATACTGTGTTATGTTTGCGTGTTCAAATTACGGCTATTATGAAACATTAATGTGCAGCGTGAACACCAAACAAACTTGAAGCGCTTCATGGAAAGAGATTCTACGAGGGAAAAGTTAATATTTCCACTCTGAACTCAGCGGAGGCAGCGAGCGTGTGCTCATATGCTGTATTCGACCTGAACTGAATTTTGTTCTGACGGCAGTTACGCCGCCGAACTTTTGCGCCAGGAGAACAGGGTGCGTGGAGAGAGTTGGCGAATTAGCCGATCACAGATGTGTATTTGTATTTCCTCTAGAAGGTTCGGGCTGTTA
Organism: Teleogryllus oceanicus; assembly: GCA_964035755.1. Classification (NCBI taxonomy): domain Eukaryota; kingdom Metazoa; phylum Arthropoda; class Insecta; order Orthoptera; family Gryllidae; genus Teleogryllus; species Teleogryllus oceanicus. The sequence goes on from CAXIVR010000008.1 coordinate 42,262,834, forward strand.
TGAACGGTTGCTACCGTTGCGAGCGTGGCGTGATCAGACATCATTGGCGTTTATTTTATTCTTAAACGGGTTATAACCCTTACAAGAGAAAATTGATACAGAAAATCTTTCAATATTGGAAGAAAAATGTACAAGTTTCAGCTATTAAGTACTAGGGCTAAAAATACAAGGATACAACATATCAAAAGGGCATGTAAGCAAATAATTTCGTAATATTGATGAATTAAAACTAGCATGTAACAATTTGATAACAGTAAGACACAAATGAGAAATTAACAGTTAACACTAAGACAAAATTACACAACTTGAGTATGACAAATGATAAATTAAGTTAACATAAAAACAAATGATATGAAAAAAATAAAAAATATAGACATAAAAAAAAGATATTTAAGTTTAAATTATGAAGGTTGGTCTTGAATGTTGAGACTGGGACCCCAAAATAATCTATTTTCATTGCAAATTTATTCCCCACTCTCAGGAGTCTGTGCATTGTATCGTTTTTACCTGTCGATGTTGATATTCCACAATTTCGAAGTTTGTGTTTTTGCAACGATTACGTAAATGCGGACCTTTAAAGATATATCTTGGAGTATTTTAAATGAAAATCTATAAAGTTTTGAAAAATGTAATGGCAAACATTCAACTTTTTTGTAAAGCGCCGGGATGGTTGAGCGAGTGATTTGGCTGAGTGGCGGATGGTGTAGGTGTTACTTGAATGGAGCGCTAACTCTACGGACCTGAGTTAGAATCCCAGCGCGAAAAAGAAATGATTGGTAGTTGCAAACACTTTTGCATGTTCATGTAGTATTATAATGTTGCGAAGCGCACAAATAATGCGAGAAAGTATATATTGTTGTAGCACAGCTACTTAATAAGGAAATCTCTTCTAAAAAATAAATCTTTAAATAACTTAAAGCACACATTTTTGATATTACGAATAGTTTTCGCGTAATTTTTGCTTGAAGTATAGGAAATGTATTTAAACATTTGTTCTAAAGTTGTTCTAAGAACAACTCCAAATTGTTTCGTTAAATGTTTTCTTCGGATAGATCTGTAGACAGAAAATGACAGAGATCTCATTTTTGTTGAAACTCCATTATCAAAAAACGCAAATATTATTGGTAATTCAATAAAGTATGTGCTGTGCTACCTCCACGGTTTCTCTAATAAATAGAGAAAAATAATTAAAAAGGTATTTGTCATGTCAGGGATGTGTCTATAAATATTACAATACATGGAGGAATTTTAGTATTATAAAAACGTAAATTGCAATAAATCGAGAATTGAGATTCTCAAAATCATGAATATTGAAAATTTTCTCAGAGATGCATAACGCATGTATACTTTCTTTTACCTGCACATTCGTTTGTAGGTTTGCATTGATTTCTCTCCACAAGATTTCTCTTTTGTCGCAATTTTCAAATCGTTAAACATCAGCAGACATTCAACAGAGCTGCAATATCTTTTAATTTTCCGCGTGAATTTTTTGGTTGCTTCAAATGCAACAAAAAACAGACTGTAAATAAACATGTGAATACTATTTATTTTATTTTCAGTCAAACAACGCAATGTAAATTTACCACGAGAAAACTAAAAGGAATCTGAACATGTTGGATACCAGCCAGCAAAGACAAAGGAAAATCTACACATCTGAAAATCATATTGTGGGATTTGGCTGCTATCCAACACAGGCTGTGTACAGCCATAATATCGAATGTTATTGGCTTTTCCGGTCAGCTATTTGCTCCGGATATACCCTATGAAAGTTTTCAGGCGCCGAAGTGTAAGTGATAATTCAGGGATTTTTTAGTACTGACTTAAATTTACTCATACTGTAAATGCTTCAACATAGATTTTGCAGTGACGAAGGAACATGTTTTTACGCGTTGTTGAAGGCATTGTTTGTTAGTAACTTCAATGTGCTTGTCCCACTTTTGGTAAAAATGCAAATAAGAATTGAATTTGTAATTTTACGTAATTAACAATTTGTTGCGAATTTCAAACGTCTCGTATTTTTCGTTCAAATGAGTGCTCAGTTTCAGTTACATCCAAAAAACTGGTGGTGCTAAAACCGCTCGTACTTTCTCGACATTTGTAATGGAAATTAATTTGTTTCAAGCTAAAATTAAATAGTTTCCAGCAATCGATATTTTATTTAAAACTTTAAATGAAAATATATTTCTGGCATTAAATTCCTTTTATAAGTTAGTGTATTCACGGACATATGGGATGAGTCTTACAATACTCTTTGTTAACAGTATGAGAGAAAGTAAAACAATTAAAAGTTAATAAATAATACGATACTTATAGCGTTGGAAAACAAGTGCCAATAGATCGAAAAATATACCACAAGACACTTCTAAAATTACGATCACAAAGCACAGGATTTTCAGAGCGGGCGACTAAGTTTGACGCCCAGTTACTTCAAAAATATTCATATTTTCGAAAATTCAACATGACTTATTGAGATCTGTTTTGATAAACACATTTCATTAAAAAAGTTACATCTTCGTAATTGTAGTCGTAGAACATGTCGAAAAATTTTTCCAATTTTCGGAAAATCAGTTTTGAACCAACATGAGACTTGCGCCTTTTCTAAATGTCCTTCAGATTATCCAACAACAAAATATAATCAAAATCGATGGCGAATTTTTTGAAAATTTTGAAATGTCCAAGTGCTTCAATCAAGTACCAACAAAATAAAATACAGGTTTCAAATTCAAGTGGCCGCGATATCAGCCAGATCGATTGGGGAATATCAATTTTGGAGAAAATCACTAAAGGTTTAGCTACTAGCGTTGTTCACAGACAGACGTTTTACCGTCAATCGATTTTTCGGAACCAATGACTCATTAAACATGGATTCTGGCTACATCACGTGTTAGAGAATTTTTTCTCAATTTAGGAACTGGATTCATCCTCTTTTTCGTAACTAGGATCTTGTAATAAGAGTGTTCTGCCGAAAATTTGTCGTTTTTTTTCGCGGAGCATTACATAACTTTCCCTTCTGAAGCGCGATAAAGTAATATATCAGATATATAAACATATTTTCAAGTGGGAGTTAATGAAAACGAGTCAAATATTGTGATATGGCTGATTGTCTTCTGAAGGAATATTTGTACCAATTTAAAAATAATGCAGTAGTTATGGAAACAGCTGTTAAGAAATCATTTCCGTAAGTCTCTGGAAAAGAAAACATACCCTGGATAGTACTCGTAGGCCGGCACCTAACTTAAAAATCAACGTTTAAAATATTAAAACCTCTCTGAGTACGCTACCATTGTTTTCATTTTCACAATCGTCTATTAAGCAGCCTGACCTGCCTGGTACGCTTCTTCCGTCTCTCCGCGCTATCTCTCTAAGTAGCCACACCATAGAGTAAAGACCTCTTTAGTCTATGGCCACACCGCCCTCTTATACTTACGCCCCGCCAATCCAGTGCATTCTGTTCCCCATCTGTCGTCCTCTCACCACATCATGGCCATTCCTTCCACTATCTTTCGCTTCAACTGCTCTTTTGGCCCCTGCTCCTTATGAGTTTCTCCTTATGAGGAATCTCCTTAATTAGGTAGCAGTGCAGTGATTCTGACAGGTTTCGAGTCTCATCGGTGGCGCATTTCCCGACATTAGATACATAGGTAGGTAGTCGCTTCTTAGGTAATTCTAGCGGCGCTGCTCTGATTGGAAGGTTCTCGTGCTTTCTACGCAAAACCGTGTAGTCTCCTATCAAACAGGCAGTGGTCCGTGCTTGATCGTTCCTTCCTCTTCCTTGTCCTGTCCCCTTCCCTTAAATACACTCAGTTACATGCACTACCTTCACCATTTCGAGAGATCAGTCGGGAGCTTAAGCCTGTCTCGATTCGGATGATGCCCCGCTAGGGGGGGGGATACCTTTCTAACCATGAATTAAGGTGGTTTTGTTAACTACTGCAAATTCACATGTTTTGCTTGTACACGTGTTTATTCGTTTGACATGACTCTGCATCCTAAGACGTTTCTTTGTCGCAATTGTCGAATTATTAAACATTTCATTACAGCAAACAGGCAATTAAACTCTGTGTCGCGAAGCGACGATGGAATTTATACGAGAATTTCCAAAGCGCGAGTGGAATTTAATAGGACTATATCACGAATGCAATTTCATTAATATTACTTAATGTAAATTTAATAAAACGTTCTTTGTATATTAATAACATTTATTTAGATTGTACTGCAAAGAAATGTAAACAACATAAGAGGAACAAGAAAGTAAACATAACCAAACAAAGAAAACGAAAGTATTTAAAGACACAATTATTAAATAGATAGTTTTCAAAGTTTAAATTCGAAGAAAACTTTATTTTTCCCTAATTTTTAATGTAATTATAAATTATAGTTTTTTGTCGGTGAACAAAAAGGTGCCAAAATTATCACCTCCTTGCAGGAGAATTAAACGACAATTACGCTTAGGTAAGTCGTCTCTAATTGGTACGCATGGTTCCCATTCCTTCACGCCATTGGCTAAAATTTCATGAGAGTAATTAATATTAAAATTAATATTAAGCCCGTACAATCTCTTTCGGGCAAGGCCTCCTGAAAGTCAGGGACAGCTTCCGAGCAGCCACTTCTGATGTTATGAGTTGGTATACTTGGGTTTTTCTAAGGTGGCGGCTGAGGGTAGTATCTCCAAGATGGAATCCTGCACGATTTTTTGAGTCATTCTTAGTCCTGTCACTAGAGTCATTTGATCTATAGCACCGCTTGACGCGGTCGCGATCATACGACATCTTGCGGCAGGACTGAGAGTGACTCAAAAAGTAGGGCCGGATTCCATCTTGGAGATACTACCCTCAGCCGCCACGTTAGGAAAAACAAGTATAGTACCTGTTATTTTTCATTAAAATTTTCGAACTTGCGTTAGCTATAAATTAACGAAATCGCGTTAGATATATAGACTAATTGCTAATCCATAATCTTTAATATTATATAATCCTATGTTATTATGTGTTCAGACTTTTTAAATTCAACTTTGTTCATTTGCATGTATTCAGTTCGAATTCACTTGAACTTCACTTCTCATTTATTACTCAGTTTTATCATTCACAAATCGTTACTTTTTTTTCCCCAATCTATCTTGTGCTGGTGGTGTCCTTATTACACACTGTATTTCGCGGCTCAATAGTGTCTTCAGTCTTTCCACACTTCTTCCTCTGATTCGTGAATTCCACGCGGTGATGGCATGAGTGAAATGGCCAGCTCTAATTAAATCTTGATAATTTTCTTGATAAAAGTTTCTAATTTAATTTTTAGATAAACAGTTTTTTTGTTTTCGCTTTATTTTACTCGTACAACGTTTCGGAGAACAAATGTGTCTCCATCACCAAGAACAGGAAGAAATTGGAAGGTACAATTGGCAGCTAAAATACAATAATAAAATACAAACATTATTTTATGTACAAAATTTTAATATAAATGAATAAAATAAGCATTTATATTAAATTTTATATCAAAATTCATGTATATTAATATTTTGTAAATCAAATAATGTTGGTATTCAATAATTGAATTTAGCTGCCAATTGTATCTATTTGTACCTATACATGATGATGGAAACACACTTGATTTCCGAAAAGTTGTATGAGTAAAATGAAATGAAAACAAAGAACTAATTGTCTAAAAATTGATTTGGAAACTTTTATCAAGAAACATAATAAAGCCAACCATTAATTGATATACTAAATCTCGTTAAATCTTGCAGTGAGCGAACTGCTCACGGCATTCGTCCGTCCTTCGCTTCGTCAGCGGCCGTAAGTTTCGATCTGTAGCCGCGAATAGCCCGCAATCTACAAAAATAACATCTTAAAATGCTTCACCTCGCCAAGTTACTGCGAAGACGGTCATTTATTTCTCTCGACATCTTTATTTCATACTTCTGCTTGATATCTTTATAACGTGTTTTTAAGAAATGTTTCTTCCGTTACAGCCCCTTTAATTTTTAAAAGCGTTTAATCTGAACGAAGTAAAAAATGAATCACACTCGCCATTTATCATCACTAAGGTTATTTATGAAGGAAGAGCTGTTTCTCTGCAACATTCGCGATCTTCGGAGCATCTCTAACAGTCTATTGTGTATTTTTTTCTTGTAGACTGCACGCCTGTTTACATCAATTGCATAAATGCAATTTTCTGCTAACGTCTGAACCGATAGAATTATGGTTTCTCACACCTGTTGTATAGTTTTCCATTCATTCAATGATTACATTTTCCTTCTATTATATGATTGGTGTAAATGGAAAAATTTGGTGGTGTTCTTCGTATATCCGGGCAAGTATATTTCTTTAAAACATTTCAAAGTAGTCTAATAGAAAACATTAGGGATTTTTAAAAGTTAATGGTTCTTATTATCGTGTTATACTATTATTTTGACGTATGGCTTAATCATCAACCGTGTATTTTGAAATGAAAATGTAATTAGCAATTTAGCAAACCTGTTACATTGTAAAAGTAAGTGCGTGTATGCTAATTATGAAGTTCACATTATGACGGAGTATTTTGAATACCAAATATTATTGCCACAAGCAAATCCTTGCTATTAGGACAGAATTTGAGCGAATAACAAAGTTATTTTTTCAGAAATTGAGTTATAATTCATAAGCCAATTCAACATTGTCTAATTCAAGATCTGGTGCCTCTTTTACAAATGTGTATTTAAACTAATGTTAAAAACTTTACTAATTCCAATTTTTCACTGTTACGTTCGAGTAATTCTGAACCAAGTATATCGAAAAACTACTATTTTTATAAACGGTAGTGTTTACCGTAAAAAGAACAGATTATACATGATACATCGTTATTTTGAAATGAAAGTATTTTGCCCTATTTCAATGTGTCAAATAAATACTTTATTTGCCGCTGAAACACGATACAAGTTTAAAGCGGCCCATACAAGTTGGTATTATGCATTGTTTGTCCAAACAAACACGAAATCCTGCGGGTGTGACCTGTCAAGTAAAATTGTCGGGTACTAAACAGACCGATTTATGAGATTACTATGAATACAAATATTGTATTGAAATTTTGCTTCGACAATGGGTCAGACAGCTTTTCTTGTCTTCCCAAGGAAGCCGTGTTAATTAAAAAGTTCATAACCAATTTCATTCTTTCGTAAATAAAAATTTCTCCGCACTATGTTTGTCTGGTGAAAATTTCCTTCCTTTTATGCATTGATCATTTTCAAATTTCATTCATTCACCCCATTGCTTCACTATAAAGTACATTCATAACGTAATGAGTAAACCTTCAGACGCTAAACCCACAAAAATGCTGATGGAATGAAACCGAATAGCAATCACATTCATAAACAGGTTAATTACACCTTTCCCGCAGGTCACCGTTGGGTAAAGGAGTCGTTCATAAATTACGTAACGCTAAAGTGAGGGGAGGGGATTTGAGGCGGCGTTATGTTGCGTTACATAGAGATAGGGCGGTCACAGATAAGTTTTCGATAATGCTGATATTTACTTTTAAAACTTTCAACATTTGCAGAAATAATTCCTTGTATTCAGTCTTACACTAAAACATTAGCATATAAACAGATAAAATTAAAAATATAAATTAAGGAAGATAGATTATATAAATTGTTATAAGAAATGTAATATCTTTCAACAATGAATCTTTTAAATTACGAAGAAAATATTCAATACTGATCTATAGTATATTCTAGAATCTAATTAAGTTGGTGCTGCAGACATGGAGCAAAGCGTCATCCATGACGGCTGTGCACGAATTGTCAAATATTTTCTCCCCTGAACCTAAGCATATCCCTTTCATTCAAACATTTGCCCCAATCTAATTGTTACATGCAGTCCGCACCACTAACTAATTATCTCCCTAATAACCATAAATTTTAATATGTAATCTAAATATAGTTAATACAACTCGTTGTTTCTGCTTTATAATTAACTTTTTCATACTGAAATTGGGAGGGCCATGTCGCATGCGTTACGTAATTATTTAGGGGGGATCAAACGCACGTTAAGGGTGCGTTACAGGGGGGAAAAAGATATTCAAAATATTTCCGATTTGCGTTACGTAATTTTTGGACGGAACCATTGAGAAGGTTTTCCCGCCTGTAACGCAGCGCCGTACTGCAATCTCTTTAAGTTTGATAAATATTTTTGTTATTCTATAGCGCGATATTATTATTTTGTTTCCGGTTGAGACCGCTGCTATGGTCATTATTTCCGGAATTACAGTGCACCTTTTTATTACGGGAGCTAGTAGAGTTATTTCCCGTTTGTTGGCGAGATCCGGTGCCGACGTACACGTCAGCTTGCAAGGTTGCCCCACTCAGGCGTCTCCCACTACCAGATTATCGACCCAGACAGACACACTCTAAGCTCCCGACATGTACCAAGTGTAGTGTATGGAGGTATAAGTGTGTGTAAGTAATAGGTGTGAAAAAGGTTAAGAAGATAAAGGAAATATCGCCCGCGGTCCGTAGCCCGTTTGTTAGGGTACTACCCAGGAATTTGCCTGGTGTTGATCCGTGAAATGACGGAAAGCTACAGAGCAGCCAGCCATTAGATCTCCAGGCCGAGGCTGAATTCTACCCAGCTGTCTAACTAGTGATGAAAATCCTGCCACCGTCGGGACTTGAATCCTAGGACTTCCCGGTTATAGGCACTGTATTGTTATCAGTTGATGTTTGGAGTCACCTCAGTCGATGAAACATTATTCTTCGGTGACGAAAACGCACGTACGATTTTACAAGAACGAGATATCACTGAAGACTTATTATGAACAACCTGACTCAGAGAATCGAAGCCTTTTTTGAATTACGCTAATACAACGTTTCACGGATATACTAGATAAGACGGAAGCCTCGGGTTTAATGTGAATGCTAAAATCGGCATCAAGCGTTAGTAATAATGGGATTGTAAGTAGGCTTGGAAATCAAAGAATATATGTTGTTAGGGCAACCAATAAACAAATGCTTTGTGTCATAGCGCTGTTCAGTCAGCGAGACACGGTCCCGAACACATTACATGCAAAAGGTGTGGAGAGGACATTGAAAGCCGTGATTCTCTGGGAAGTTTAAATTATTCAGTCTCTCAAAAGATATTGAAGCGTACACACGTAAGCAATCGGGGATGCGAATAGTTTTTCAGCATAAGCTGGGGTATTATTTAAATGATAGTGAGACTAGAACGTATAATTAGTCAGATATTTTGGTATGGTGCAAGGTGTTAGCATTGAATTATAATTGTAATTTTAATAATGTAGTTGGAAATTTTAATTCAAACAGAGTACGTGTTTCGATGGGATTTATATTAGGATAGCTCCGTAGATGAGAGGAATTTTCGATAAGTGGCTGAAGATAGTCGCTTAGGTGTTTCATACGAAGCACAGTTAGGGAAAGTCGCGGCCGCGTATTGATTTTATGGGAATTATTGAATCCTATTAAATACCAAATCGTTGACGACATTTCGGAACATTTTTAATTTATTCTAATGATAGGCAAGAACGCCATAATAGGGATATCGAGGACATTCCACGGATAACAGTCAGCTCATTCAACCGAGATATCATCTGAGAAGGCATTACTTACGAACTCTATTCAAAAGGCGGAATTTTAATGTTTGTACAGTAATCATTTATTAACTCAACAGAAGTTGTAAAAATATAAGAATAAATGTTAAATGTTTATTGTTTCGAGAAAAGGCTGACAGTTTATATTAGTGACCATCAATTCAATAATTGATTTTAATAATAAAACTTCAAGGAATCGTGATTCTGCTTAGAACTACACGTCTACATGTAAAAGGTAAGGAGTAAATGTTAAATTTTTAGAGCAACGCAAGAAATAAAAAATTAATAATAACAGAGGAAGTAATCCCCTTCATTATATTTGTATAATTGTATGTAGATAACATCAAGATTTAGTAATATCAATTATTGCGTAAAATAGGAGTATTCTCAATACATGTTTTATTTATGAGATGCCTCTGAATGGTTTCGATTCACCGATTCGTGTCCTCAATCTGCTAATACAATCCGAGTTCGACGCTCGTCGAGAAGAAACTTCATCTGGAACTCATGTCGCTCTGTTTCACATCTGTCAGATACTCTGTAATTTCATCAGGGTGCTGACCTACTTCTCAACAAATCAGAAGTTCTGTCTGAGACGCTTTTGTCTTCGGAAGGGGATGTAGCTGAGGAATAATACAAAACGCGTCAAAATGAACTTCCAGTTTAAGTTCGGAATGCTGAATGTGCACCAAGAGTTGCGGTCTCTATAGAAAGAGAAGTTACAGATGTATTTTTTAATGGATAACAGAGCTTTCTAGAGTGCTATGAGATCTTTAACAGAACAAATTACATATTTTTTAGAGTGATATGCTTCCCTTGAATGAACCAAAATATTTCGAACTCGTTCAAAAACAAAATATCCTTTGACCATTATAACTTGAATGCAAATATTTGTAAAGATTATTTGGTATTAGTTTTTATTAGTTAGCGAAACCTTCTTTCTTCCGTCAGATGAAGGGTAGTCTTCCTGCCAATGTTACATTTCGAACTAGTGATGCTAAAACAGCATCCCAAAGACTTTCTTCATGTTCGAGAAGTTTGTATGTAAACGAGCACATTTTTTTTCCCGTGGGAAAACAAAAAATAATATTTTTTCAGATAATTTTACAAACTTTACTTATTTTATCGGCGACAAGTTTCTTTTTTGAAATATTGGAAAACGAGTAACGGTAAAGGGTAAAGTGCCTAGGAAATGAAAATTTCAATGCAATCTTGTCATCGCCAAGTTTCGAAGAAAAAGTGTTACAATTGTGTTAAACTATCGATATTTTCTCGGAATTGTAATTGTATTCGATTTCGGTACTTGCTTATGACCTATGTAGTTTATGCGACTTAAAATAAAAAGAATGAAAAAAAGTAAAGTGAAATTTGAAAAAAAATCGACAGTAATGTTTCAATCATATATATAATGTTTCAATCAATATATCATAATCAGAGCAGCCGGCCGCTACAATTCTCCTCCAGACAGCGACTGAATTCGACCTAGCTTAAAAGCTAGTGTCGAAAATCCTGCCGCCGTCAGGACTCGAACCTAGGACCTCCTGGTTAGAGGCGCTGCAGTGACATCAGTTGATGCACTGAGCTACCGCTACCGGTCCAGGAGCTTGTGAGTGGCGCATTGTTTTGACCCCGGCACTAGCCTGGAGAGCTAGAATCTCTTATCTAGCAGGGTATCCCGACCCAGGCATTGTATGGAGAGGTTACCAAAAGGGCAAACTGCGTTCTGGTGGGACTCGGATACCAGGGCAAGGGTGTACTTGTACACCTGCGGGTGCAGATAGACGTTAACGCCGGGGTGAAGTACAATTGTGATGTATGCGCACTGCAGCTCATTACATACACACACTTAGAGCCACAGGTCTTTCGAACGTCTGCCTCCCTCCCTCCCCCGGCAGAGTTGTTTTGCACGGACAGAAGATCGAGATAAATCCTCCGTCTTAACACTTTAAGCTACGCCATGAACATGGGAAATGCGCGAAATGAGTTAAGTTTTCCGTGTGAAAATTACGACAGATATGGTTTGGTTTGTGAAGAATTTTTTTATCGGTAAATCGATTCAAAGTCATCTAGATATATGAATCAAAATCAATAATATTCAGCTGCATTTTTTTAAAAAAATTTAATACAGTGGTATTTCACATACACTAACATCATACCACATAACATTCAGTGACAAGTCGATTACTCGAAATTGGTTACGACTGCTATCGACTGGCAATGTCAAGTTAGGACTTTGAAATACCTCCCTTTTGAAGTTCAGTCAATTGTGTTTATTTCTGCATGACGCTCGTAACAACCGAAATGAAGGTAGAATAGGGACGCCACACGGCGTCGTGCAATGAAGACAGAATACCGATGCGACAGAGGGTTCAATTTGGGCGCTGGGTTGGGTTATTACTTCCGCGAAGGGCCAATATCTCTCCGTGTTCATTCAATTCCAACCCACTGTTTCATTCGCTATTTCTAACGGTCGTTTGCCTGCGATGCGCACTCAGCAGTGGTGATGTCCCAACGAGAGCTGTGTTGCGATGCACGGAAAAAAGGTTCCCACCTTGTCGGTTTTCGCCCAGAAACTCCAATTTATGAATGATCTCCGGACTAAAGTTAAAAATCTCCGACCGTCTTAGATGGCTCAGGAATCAATGATGTCATGCAGTGCCTTTGACCGGGAGATCCTATGGTTCAATCCCCGACGTGGCACAGTTTTGATAAGCTAAGACAAAATCAGCCGCTGTCTGGAAGAAATTCGGAGGCCGGCGGCTCTAATCGGTATTCCATGGTACATTCAATTAACACAAGGAAAATGCCGGACCAATGTTCTAAATTTTGTTGTTGAATAGGGTGAATGACGTTTAAAATAATGATGCAGGTCTCATCTTCGTTAAAAACCCTAATGTTTGATGAAAATTTAAAAGTTCAATTTTTTAACGTCTTTCTACAACTACAATTATAAAGATAAACATTTTTTTATTAATTAATGAAATGTATTAATTAAAATCCGATCTTAAAATAAGATTGTGTTAAATGTTTCGGAAATGTGTGTATTTGTTGTGTAATTTGGCGTCAAACATAGTCGCCCGCTTCGAATTTCCTGCGCTTTGTGAACGTAATTTAAGGAGTGCTGCGTAATTTGTATATTATTTCATATTTATTTGTTTGTTTTTTACATTCGAACTTTTGTACAAATTAATATTTTAAAATGATTAAAACCTATTTGATAATCCATATTTTTTGTATGTATGTTTTCCTACCTTCCAGCCGGTGGCGATGAAGCGTGAAACTATGAATGCTCGTGAAGCGAGCTTTGAATTCTCAGGAAGCAGGATCTTTCGGGTATGAGAAAGGTCTGAACCCTTGACACAATGAATTATATAAAATTCTGGTAAAATGAGCATATATTCAGTAAACAAATTACACAGTGGCACAAATATACAATAAGTATGTATTTTACGTAGATGGAAATGGATTACTTCAATACGCACTATTTACAGTACTTTTGCTTTGACCTCCTTCTCAATTATTTCGTGTACCTCATTTAACTGTGGTTAATCTAAAGTTTCTCCGTGCACGGCCCTTTAAGTGATTCTCTACAATTATTCTATTATAGACTTCACAGAGGTCAGCCTTGAGCTACGCATTTATTACAATGCTGTTAACTCTAACACAAGAATAAACGTGACACACACGTTACTAAATCGTACCCTTTACAAAATTACAGCAACTGATTATCCCTGATATCATACAATGGACACAATACTTTCAATAAGATTACTTTTACATTACATGAAAATTATAATTTACTTTAGAAAAGTTGTACAAGGTATGGCATTCAACGAATTTACTGGTGCGTACAGCGAATGAAATCAAAACTGCCGCTCATACATTCGAAATATTTCCCAGTAGTTATATGGAACTTTCACCTATTTAGGACGCTACGCCTGGTGTTTAAAGCTACACAGTTTCCCAACAAATTGCCGCATAGAAGTTGCCAGTTCTTACCTCGACATTTCCTTCCCGCTCGCCGTCAGTTAACCTTGGGGGTTCGGCCGCTCGCAGTCCTCGCCACGTCACTCGACTGGTTTGATGTCCCGCGGTCGCACCTCTTCTTTCGCTCGATCTCAGGATGACGCCACACGTCCAAATTCCAAACCTTTCTCGTCCTCGGACTCGTACACACCATGAATTGGTCCAAGTCCTTCTCGCCTACGCTTGAGTGTTGAGTCGTCCTTCTGCCGGCTGCCGCGTACCCGTTGCTCGCGCTTCCAGTTTTAAATAACTAACGTGCTTGAATTGACTACTTCTAGCACTCGGCCGACATACCACACTTTGAGCGTGCGTGGTCGTGGCGTACAAAATTAAATACTGGATTTCGTTCAGAGTCCTTCTGCGCGAATTTACTTCGATGATGAAACTATTTCAAGTTCGAGCAGTCACAACGCTTGCTTACTCGCGTAATGTTAATGCAAATGCTGTACATGCACTTTGCTTCTGAATTCTATCACTTATCACCGCGTTTCTTAAATCAGCTTTACTAAAGCAAGTAAAATTATACTCCTGCACTAACCGGTTACTACCGCTGAAGAATTTAGTTGAGTCGCCGTCGCTGTCGAAGTCGTAAGAGAGCTCTACTGAAGTGCGTCACGGTATTTATGCAACTCCGCCTGGGAAAATTTCTGGAGGGTGAATTTTCTCCTCCTTCGCGCCCTCTCGAGAAAATATTATCCGCTAACTTTGGACATCGGAGTGCGGAAACCTGCGGGTAGATGTCGCCTTCTCGGACCATCGCTCCGCCTCGTACCCTATTTCTCAGTTCTTTGGTCTTCTCTAGTGACTTATGGTGGCGTTACGGGTTCGTATAACCCGTGACGTCACAATATATATATATATATATATATATATATATATATATATATCTCATTGTTGGAACGATTTAGCTGTTTGAACCCAGTTATAATTGTCAAATTTTTTGTTGATATTTGCCTGACAATATTTACGTTTTTTCGCCTAATGTTCAACGATTTGTAATGAGATTTACAAAAACATATGGCTGAGATGGGTTAATTTCGAAAGAAAAAGAGTTATAAATAGTTTCACATAACCATTACTAAGGGCGAAAAAGTATGTGCTGTTGTAGCACCACTAGTTTTCTTTTCGGAATAGATTTCCAGCTCTGGTGGCCCCTCGTGTCCCGTACTCGGGCCGCACTACTAGAGGCTCCCGTGACTTCCAGCTCTGGCTCCCCTCGTGCTCCGGCTGGTTCTTGCCTGAATTGGGCCGTCGGTGTGAGCCTTCCGCTCCTGCTCCAATGAGTTCCTCACACTTCTGCAGCCCGCGCTCCCTTCGCACGACTGGGCGCTGGTTCCACCGGCCGTCCCGCCTCTTGTCGGCGCCCAAAGCTACCTATTCTGCTCTCATGGCTGTAGCGACGCGGACCCAAGCTGGGCTCACGGTAGGACCCCAGGCTGCGGCTCCTTTTCTAGAGCTGATGACGTGACGCCGCTGTCTCGCCCTTCGCCTCCGGTTTCGGACGCTGCACACACGGAAGCGACCACCCCCAAAAAGTGCGCCGCATCGCCGCGTTTAAATTAGAGGTGCTACAGAATAGCACACTTTTTCTCGTACCAATGTTTTCTAATTGCCTTGGTGTGGTCTGGCTTTAAGGTCTTTCTCCATTCTTTGGCCAGCTGCCATCTATGTTCGCCCAAAGTACATTTTTCTGACAATTGCTCAACTTTTTGCTTTTGTAGTAGTAAAACCGAAATATTACTTCAAGAATATTAAAGAAGAGTAAAAATTCGACCTAAATAGAAGTTTTCATTAAGAAATTCGTAGCCGTTTTGAGAAAATGGCGATTTAGATTTACTGTAAAAGCGAAATTTGAAGCTCTTTTTCGGGAAATTTACTGAGTTTTCCAAAAAGTTGATTTAAAGTCATTTGAAGCACCTCTACTCACAAATATAATATTTAATACAAATTGATTGAAATGCTAATAATAATGGGTGAGAGTTATTAAAAAAGTACAGTAGTGTAATACCCCAAAATGTACTTTACGACAAATAAAACAGTCCACATGCAATATCATTAGAAAAAATTGAAGAAAAATTGGAGCTATTTTTGAGAAAATGGAGTTTATGTGGTTCTGAAAATGCGGAATTTTGAGCTCATTTTTATACAAAATTGTTGTGTTTTCGAAAAACTTTATTTGACATTATTTAAAGCGAATGTACTCATACATACTACGTAAAAAATCGACTCTAATGTAAATGTTACCGACGTGAGAGACACAAAATTACAATTTTTGAAAAAGCAAACAAATGAACAGAGCAATATGGCGTTTATGTCATCGCATAGGGGCATTTGATACTAACTTTACCAAAAATTTGAAGCCGGTTTTGAGAAAATCTTTTTTGTATTTTTTAAATTGCAAATATTTCATGCTATATTGCACAAAAGCTACTGAATCTTTCGAAAAACTTACATGACCTTTATGATACAATTATTTATGAACAAAAATTTTGTTTGAAGGAACAACTTCTATCTTCAATTTAATAGTTGTAGGAAGCCGGCGGAAAAAATCAAACTTTTGCAATTTCCGAAACTTTGAAGTTAACCATGGAAATCGGACCTATGCCAGCTTTTTGGATTTTGCTTTATTCTTAGAAGAAATTTCAAGAAAAAATTTGAAGCCGTTTTTTGAGAAAATTTTGAAAATTTCCTGGGGGCTTCATGTAAAGTACCAATAATAAAGAATGTTTTCAAAATATCAAAGGTTCAACTAGAGCCAGATTGACATGGCTTTCTTCAATTTGAAAAAGATTGTACACATGGTTTAGGCGCTAGCAGTATTCACAGACAGACGGGCGGACGGACGTTTTGAAAAAAACAACTTTTTTCGGATCAGGGGACTCCAAAACGGGTATTTCTGTTGAAATCTCGAAATCGATTTTCCGCAGCATTACATAACTGTCTCTATAGTACGTATATTTACTCCCCTGTATACGTATGTATATGAGAAAGTAAAAATTATCGGTTTCTGTACGTGAGATCCTTTTCAGTATGTTACATTTCTGAAAATACACAGTTGTGTAACAAATTTTTTTAACAATTATTTTATTAGTCAAAATTAAGTTTAAAAATCCCAAAATGCCATATCTAGGATGAGGATTGTTTAAGGAAGAGGAAGATATGACTTTACGTGTTCCGTGCCCAATTTGTTGTGTTAGGGATGTGGCATTCGCATAGTGACGGTCAGAGAAACCCTGGTGACCTACCGGTCAGGGAAGCCGCCCGCAAGAATTCTCCTCCAAACAAAGGCTTAATCCGACCTAGTTATGTAGCTATACTGCGGGCAATGCAACTTTGGGATCGACAGTTCTGGTACGCCGTTGCCAAACTCACAAGCAAGCGATGCCTTCCGCCTTCACTAGTTCACTATTCACGGTACGTTAACAACCACACGACACTACGACCTTAGAAGACTGAACTGAGATCTCACCAACTTGGGAGATTGAATGAGTTTCCTGTTTGAAAACATAAGCTTAATCGGAAATCCTACTTATCGGTTACTATCTTGCAGGGCTTGCTTCATTCGGATCCGAGACCGAGCGCTGCGTCCCACGCTCGTAACCGAAAGGTGCACGTGGCCATTCATCGGCAACGCGGGTCGGCAGATGCTGACGTAACTGACACCCGATTGGCCCAGCGCATGCGTCGCCATGGAAAGGTACCGGAGCGGTAGCTCAGTGCATCAACTGATGTCACTGCAGCGTCTCTGACCGGGAGGTCCTAGGTTCCCACTCCCCACGGCGGCAGGATTTTCGACACTACCTTTTCAGCTAGGTCGAATTCAGTCGCTGCATGGAGGAGAATAGCGGCCGGCTGCTCTGATCGGTAGTTTTCCGTGGTTTCTCCGATCAACGCCAGGCGAATGCCGGAGCAGTACCCTACCAAACGGGCCACGGACCGCGCGCGATCTGTCCTTCCTCTTCCTTGTCCTATCCTCTCCTCTTACGCACACACTTACACTAACATGCACCACACTACCACATATTCCGGGAGACCGGTCGGGAGCTTAGAGCTTGTCCCGACTGGGGCGGTGCCCCGCTGGTGGGAGAGTCCTGGTTAGGGGGAAACCCCAGTAGCCGACGGTAGGTCGGCGCCATCCAGCGGGGGAAGATAACAGCCATCTCCCGAGAAAAAAACATGCACTACACTAACGGGACTAATGACCGAAGCAGTTGACGCGCCCGGAAACACGAAAAAATCAATCAATCAAAAACCATGGAAAGGTAGAGACGCCAGCGAACAGTCAATACCAAACTCTCATCTCGCGCAGTATAGTGTCGAAAATCCTGCCGCCGTCGGGACTCAAACCTTAGGAACCCCCATTCAGGGACATTGCAGTGAGATCAATTGATGCTCTGAGCCATCTAGCTTGATTTCTTGTATAGAGTCCGACCAAAATGAAAAATACTGAACCATATTTACATCCACCAACAAGTAAATAGTCTCTTGAGGCAAACAATGCAGAATACCAAACTCTCATATTTCTGATCTCCTTTATCCAGTGGAACAAGCAAGAACCTACACACCATACACTTTTGAGGTTGGTAATCGATGGAAACCAGCCATGCAGTAATCGAACGTGAGGGCAAGTAATTACTGGGAGTGCTGGGATATTGAACGGGGGAATTCCTCTCATGGGGGAACTGGGGAACTCATGACCTCTGTGCAATTCGATATAATAGACTGCTAATTTATTAGCAGGATTTACCGGAGGAAGTACACTTTGTAAATTCCCACCTGTTTACTCAACTTGAGAAAACAGCTTTCAATTTTCACAATAATTGAGATAGATATTTAGTAAGATAGATGACGTACTATTTTCATAATGATTTCGGTATTTTTTTAAATTTGTGTATCAGAGAATGACAGCCACTCGGTCGAAAAATTGTATGGTGAAACAAGAGTAACGCAACTCTTTCGGTATTTGAGCTGGAGTTCTGTCACCTCAACTGAGTGGATTAACACATCATGAAATCTACCATATGTTTTAATCTTCCGGATGCACCCTAGTACGCTTAGACAAGAGTTGCTGAGAGAGGTGGGCAGTCGTCACGTGTAACCAATGAGAAGGGAATCAATGAGAATGTAACCAATGAGAAGAGAATCAATGAGAAGAGAACAAAAATTTCGTAATCGAATGCGAGTAAGAATATCTCTTGAAACTAAAATGCCAAGCTATCTAAGAAAAAGGAGGACATAAAACGCGCAAATGAAGCAAGAGGATTACTTACCCAATTAATGAAATCTCCTAGCGATCACGTGGCCGAAATCTCCCAGCGATACAATACTGGAGCTTATTTATTTTCTGTTAAAAAGGAAGTATTTCCCTAGAGTATTTATTGATTCATGTGAAGTGGGAATCTCCAGTATCGCAAAACATATCTAATGGGCTGTACATAAGCTGTTCAATTATATATCAGTCATATAGACGTTCCTTTTGATTGTTGACTGAATGGGGAAGGTAATAAGATTTTTGTGGTATCTAGGTGTTTAGGGTGTCTCTGGGTTTAGAGGAGGAAATTTCGAAAACTTGAAAGAAGTGAAGATTAGCCCTTTAACGCCAAGCCACTTAAGGATGCGCATTTCAGCTCAACTTTGCTCTTTAATATTAATCAAAACATACTCCTGTAAGCACGGTTTGGCGCTCCTGAATGCTACATGTCGATTTAGGCGAGGTCGCTAGAGGAATGATTCCACAAGATGGCGGCCACCCTAGTGGTTCATCACTGGATCTTATCCAGTTTCATTTTAACTGCTTAGGTCTTATCTACGTTGCTTGGGAAAGACCCACTGAGGATGGGAAAATATTGTTCCCGAAAGGTACTTCTGGGCAAAAAATAAATATATATTATTTACTTTTACTATTGTGGTTTGATTATCCCAATACCTATATGGATTAGCACAAGATATCGGCTACCACCACGGAATTTAACATACAGTACACTTTCGGGACTATTGACCTTAGTAGTTGACGTGCCCGGAATCGCTAACAATCAATCTGTCTTGGGTGGATCGTCACCGCGCAGCTGCAGCGTGAGCGCCGCTTGCAGCGTGGGTGTGGCGGTTGCAGCGTGGGCGTCGCAGCCTTGGCGCCCCTCCCCCCACATTCCGTGCAGATGGGTCCTCGGGGCGCGCCGAGGCTCCTGCGGGGCGCGTAAACTGCTCGTTCGATTCGGGTTACTGCATCGTCCGCGATGCGCTCCAAGACACACACAGTAGGTCATATGCCATAGAGAATGGGGTAGATTGACTAATTATTCCGTGTTTTCGAGCAAGTTAACTGCTACAATAATTAGTCCCGTACGTGTGCATATTTTTATCATGGGAGGTAGCGGTAATCTTCCCGTACTGGATGGTGAGATTCGGCGCGGACATACTTTTGCGTAGTAGGGTTTTCCACACCCACATATCACCTGCCAGCAAGGCACTGCATAAATCGGATTAAAATCACTCAATTTAATTAATTTATCGTCAAAGTTGACATTAAAATCTGTTAATGGTGTATTGGGGAAGTATTATCTGTGCATGATTACTTGAGCTCCAGAGTATAGACTTCTCTTTCTTACTTAACATAATTGAATTATTTACAAAGATTCCAACTAGCGCGATTTTCAAAATTTGAAAACTAGACATTATGCTCGTGTAGGCTTACACGAGGATCACGAGTTCAATGATGCGACCGATAGTTGCAAAAATATCACGTACTTTCTCGCCATTAGTAATGAAAATTAAATAGTTTTAATCAATAGATTTTTTATTCAAAACTTTAAATCAAAAATGTCTCGCTTTGAATCCATTGTATAAGATATGTAATGTATTCACGAATACAAGGAAAGAGTTTTTAACTTCACAGTAAGTAGTATGTGAGAAAGTACAATAATTAAAAGTTAATAAATTATACGATATTAACCTTTAACTGTGCTGGTGAAGAATACTAACGTAAAAGTGTTCGTGGGGTCTGAAAAACCCAAGACAGGAAATAATTGGCTAAACGCAATATTTTTCAACGAAAAGTATATTTAATGCAATACAGCATGATGATAAGTTATATATATGTTGAAAAAAGTAAAGAAATTAAATATAATCAGAAAAACGCATCAATATTGATAAACGCACAAGAACAAAACGAAATTTTTAGAATGCTATGGAATTCCCGAAACAGAATTATTGAAACAAAGTTTGAGTGCTGTAAAACAAATTTGGGGCAGTTAATGCAAAGATGATTTGTCTTTCTGCCAGCGCCTCATGGACAATCTTTCTTATTTTCTTTGAAACTACTGATTGTTGTCTAACCACGGGTTGATAACGAAACTTGTTACTACTGTCCAACAACAATCCCAGGATTTCTTTGTCGGTGATTGTCGACATTTCAAATGCAATGCAGCAATTAAAATAACAAATGAACTCTTTGTAATACACACAATGTATTTCCTATCAATATTCTAATAAACGACGTCGCTTAATACTCAATTACACAAGAAATCACGTATTTAAAAAAACATACGTAACTATGCTGGCGGGATCTAGGATACCCGGAATCGTTCAAATCGACTATAACTTATCACTGAACAAACGTAACGTGAAGTTAGATCGTTAGTTCACAAACCACACGATTTGAAAGCAATACTCAAGTTGTTGAGAAAATATTTTTAAAAATAGTTAAATTATTTTTAAAAAAAATATAATATAGTGGGTCTCACAGACCCCACCAGCAAAGTTAAAGGTTAATAGCGTTTGCAAACAAATGTGAATAGATGTAAAAATATATAATAGTAAATATTAAACACTGGTATTGTAACATTCTACAAATATATAAAAGTATTAGTGTGTATTACCGCGAAAAAAGGCAGTCGTCATTATCGCCTTTTGTTATCAGTGCCGCGTTACTTAAATGGATTATTACAACCAGCAATGATCGCTCATCTATCGTTTTCACATTTAACACAATTAAAGGACACAATTTAAAATGAAATAAAATCAATATAATAAATATTAATAAAATGAAATAATGTACAATTTCTAACTTACGTAGCCTCAAACTGCGTAAATGTGGAGCGGGCGACTGAAGGCTAGAGACCTTTAGCGGTCTTAAGAGATCGTCCTAAAACACCTCCAACCCAAATGTTTTTATTTTTGTATATTATATATATCCTGAGGACAACTGAATATAATAGTTGAAAAATGAGTCACGTGTTCTTCAATATATTTCAGACATCACTTTCTTACTGCCAGTGATCGAATATTTGAATGTTCATTGCATATCTTTCCACCATGATATGGAGTGCACCACATTGGAATTCCAGTGTGTGTTAAAAAAAGAACGGACTACACCCATAACAACTTTATATGGAAATGTACATCTATATTGGGCTTGTTTCCTTCAAAGAGCATCCCTTGGCTATCCACTCATCGCGTCCAGCGTTTCTTCTAGCTTTCAATTGCTCTCTGAAACGCGTCTTTCGGAATCCCCGTAAGATCCACTGTACAATTTTTCTCGATGTTCTCGAGTGAGTGAAATAGGCAGCCTTTCAGGGTTGATTTCGATCTGGGTAATAGAAAAGTGTCGGCTGGATTCACATCTGGAGAACAGGAAGACTGCTCTATCAACGATGTGGCATTTTCGCGAAATGTTTGGTCACAAGGCGAGGCGTGCGCTGGAACGTTGTAAAGGAGGAATTTAAATTTCCAATCTTTACACAATTCCGGTATTTTCATCATCCCAGCGGCCCTTAGCTCCTTCAGAATCTCAACACAGTATTCTTTGTTAAATGTTTGTCTTTTAGTAACGTATTCATAATAAATTAGCCCTTGCCAGCGGAAAACAAACTATGAGCATGACTTTCATCTGGAACCAAGATATCCAGTCTCTTTTAGTCGGCGAGAAGTTGATGTCTTTCTGATTTAAATCAGTTATACAACTCAAAATACAGAAACCGGTTCATACATTCGTCGCAAAATGTTTTATGGATCATTCTCAATGTGTCTTTATCATTTTTAGTTGATGACGCACAGATGTGTGTCAAGGAAGAACGGGAGGCCTGAAAAATAATTATCTTCGCGTTTGAAGGTGACAAAAGGGAGAGAAGTACAACCAATTGATTGATTGATTGTTCGTGTTTCCGGGCGCGTCAACTGCTTCGGTCATTAGTCCCGTTAGTGTAGTGCATGTTTTTCTCTCGGGAGACGGCGGTGATCTTCCCCCGCTGGATGGCGAGATCCGGCGCCGACCTACCGTCGGCTAGTGGGGTTCCCCCTAACCAAGATTCTCCCACCAGCTGGAACGCCCAGCCGGGACAAGCTCTAAGCACCCGACCGGTCTCCCGGAATATGTGATGGTGTGGTGCATGTTAGTGTGTGTGTGTGTGTGTAAGGGGAGAGGATAGGACAAGGAAGAGGAAGAACAGATCGCGCGCGGTCCATGGCCCGTTTTGTAGAGTATTGCTCCGGCATTGGCCTGGTGTTGATCGGAGAAACCACGGAAAACTACCAATCAGAGCAGGCGGCCGCTAGAATTCTCCTCTAGACAGCGACTGAATTCGACCTAGCTGAAAAGCTAGTGTCGAAAATCCTGCCACCCGTAGGACTCGAACCTAGGACTTCCCGGTCAGATGTGCTGCAGTGACATCAGTTGATGCACTGACCTACCGCTACCGGTCCAAGATAGTATGAATGTAGCAGAAATGATCGAAGGGGCTGTAGGAAGTTGTCCTCGCGCAGTGAAGCGTATAAAGAGAGTACGTTTGATTCACGTAAAGGAAAATACTGCGAGAAGTTCGACTTAAGACGAGATTCTACAGTGATAGTTGACTTGTACATATCGAAGCAGGAAGCATTGCTTTACCATATGGCGCAAAAGAACGAAATTTTAATTTGTATCCACCATATTCTCACGTTCTGGAGCCTAAGAAAAAGTGTTACCCTTCTGGTTCCACAACAATTAACAGAAACCTCTGCCAAAGTGGAACTACAAAATCTCCTTGAACACACTTGCAACTGTCTGATAGGGTCCCAAGATATGTCTGTGTATCACAAATTGTAGAAAACTGGTGGATATAACAGTGTGTAATTCACAAGCCGCCTCTCAGAAGTGCTATTTGTTATGTAACACCGAAGCACATGAACAATCTAAAACAAATTATAAAATGACCTTGGAGTAAAAAAGCATTTTATTTCTGTCTCTGACTACTTAACCGATGCACAATATCTTAAGTAGTTTCAACATTCATATAATGATAAACTTACCAAGCCTCCAAGACATGAATTTATTATTATATTATTTCACTACATTACAATACAATGGAAGTGTCACAAGTAATGCTTCTGACCATTTTCAACCCCCGCCGGCTGTACTGTTCTGCTGATAATATTTTCAGTTCAACCACTCCGCGACGGTAGGTCGGCGCCGGATCTCACCGTCTAGCGGGGGAAGATCACCGCCAGCTACAGAGGAAGAAACACGCACTACACTTCACGGGACTAATTGCCTTAGGTGTTGACCCGCCCGAAATTAATAAATGAAAACCTAAAAGCCCTACAAGTTTGTGGCATTTATTATGTTGCTCGTGTGTATAGACATGTTGATGTATTTATTCATGCATACATGCAACTTTTGAACTGTCGTTCGTTCTTCATTCACCGAACAGTTATTTAACAATTCATTTAATAATTTGACCGTGTTTTCTGGTATTCCCACCCACTGCTCGTGGCGCTCCACGCCTTTTGCTGTCAACGTAAGAGCGTGCTTGTGGGGCCGCGCGCTCTTATAAGAAAATTGCCATGGCTTCAAAGGGAGTACGCTCGCTTGAGATACACGGAATGCCGTTTTGCTTGCTTTACGCCGATCGGCGTTTCTGCTCGGCGTGCTTCGTGACATTCAAAGGGAAGAATTTTGCAGATGCAAAGTGCTATTCATCTCCTCAGGTTGTTTAATTTTACTGTTCTTTTACTACTCTGTCTTCTTCACTTTGCATGCATTACATCCCTTTCAAAAATGTCTCTTCGGAAAAATTGTCGTAAAAGAAGATGCTGTTTCAAACGTTACTATCCTCCTGAGATGCGTTTCTGCAAATTCAAGTGTATTTTGTGCTCTCATTTTCTTTTGTGGAAAAATGATTTAGAATTTGATTCTTGTGTAATCTAATGTAAGGCACTCTAAACTACGTAGTTATGTATTAACTCTTCGAGAAATAAATTTGTTAATTGTTATGAAAAATAAATCATATATATATACATATATATATATATATATATATATATATATATATATATATATATATATATATATATAATATGTTTCAGGCAATTAAAGAAATAAAAGGTCGTCTATAGGTATATTTTACTGTTTCTATCTATTTATTTATTGATTTGTATGCATGTCCACCAGTATCATTCAATTTTTCCTTTAAAGTGAAACTGATAATGGTCATTAAGACCTACTTGTGAGGAATATTGAAGAATGAAATTAATGGAATGATTATTATGAAGATAGAACAAATGATCAAAATTAAGATAGATTTATGGCCGGGCAGGTGTATTATCGACGCAAACAATTTGATGATCCCGCTTACTTCATATGATTTAACTGAGACGAGATAGAAATGTATATCGAGTTAGTTGTCCTAATTCTCATGAATGGCGACTATTAAGTGCAATGTGTTCAAATTGTTGACGCCGCACAAGTACTCCGACAGGCAGCTATCCGGATCCCGCCAGAACGCAGTTTACTCTCACGGCACCCTCCCTCTCCCATTCAATGCCTGGGTGGGACCGCCCTCCAGCTCAGAGCTACTGGCTTTCCAGAATATTACCGGAGTCCGAATGATACGCTACTCACATCCGCCCGGGAATAAGTCCCTCCTCTTCGCCCATAGTATCGGGCCACTGCCCCGACGAAGCCAAGAGCCCATCAGCGGCCCACCCGAACGAAGGCTCGGGCGGCTGGGTGCGCCCTTCCCGTCTCCTCACTGCCTCCACTTTGAGGCTACTGACGTGACGTATTGCCAGAACCTAGGCTATCCGAAGCGGGTTTCGTTTTAGCCTTCTGGACTTCTATGTGTGGGATCCAGAACGTTCGTACGAATTTGGTTCTTCTTGGCCCTATCCAGCGTAAGTGCAGGTAGTACCATTGACCCAACAGATGGGTTACCGGGTAAGCCCGGCAACACTTTCCTTAATGCCGGCCGCCACTGGCAGGATTATCCGAAGATTCCATGGCAGGTGATACAGAAATTGGATTATATTGGATTATTTCTCCTCAGAGGGTTCTGACGACGACTGCCTACCAAACGTTGCCAAGGAACCTCAATCGTAAGTTACCTGTGCTGACAATAACACCAACGTGAGAATTGTTTTTCTTTTGTTTTCACTGTTCAGTTTTACCTTTGTGTAGTATGCATCTATAATACAAACTTCTTTCCATTTCATGCTATTATAACACTCCCCATTTTGTACTCTAATGTTGAAGATAACTTGAAGCTTGAATCCCCTCACGGTTTCTTAAAGATACTTTTCATCCTCCTTAAATTAAAATTTGTTTTATATCTATTTACGCCTTTCGTAGCTATTTTTCAATTGCATAATTAAGGTTATCGATAGCACTTTTATTAAGTTATTGGAAACTATTTACCTGACAATTAAAACCATGCATCGTGCAATTAAAACCATACTACGTTATGTATTATATTCAAATCATTGAAAAAGTTTAATGCAATTAAAATGTAGCAAACAATTTCTTTAAAAGAACACATATTGAAGGGGAACATTTTGAAATGTTATCCTCACAATGGTTTTTCTCGCTCACTCAATATTATAGGGTACGTTTGAGAACAATCTCTACAGTTGTTCAAACATGTTTGTAAAATATTTATACACAATTGTATACATTTACTTTTAATAGCAAACTAGATACAAATACACATACTTACACAAACTCACGTTTATTGTTACTCTCTATTCTCCGAAGATAAAAACCTTAGTATCCTATTTTTACACTTCACGCAGTTTTATATTTTACTCGCGTTGTTTCAGCAGAAGAAGAATACTAATATTGTTCTTGAATTCTGCTTTACAAGAATCCGCTATATTCTTTTGAAAATATAAGAGGGAAAAGACCGGG
Organism: Teleogryllus oceanicus; assembly: GCA_964035755.1. Classification (NCBI taxonomy): domain Eukaryota; kingdom Metazoa; phylum Arthropoda; class Insecta; order Orthoptera; family Gryllidae; genus Teleogryllus; species Teleogryllus oceanicus. The sequence goes on from CAXIVR010000008.1 coordinate 42,289,586, forward strand.
GAATGTTTAAAAATTCAAAAGAAAAACATCTCGATGGCGCCATTACGGTTTAGGTTAACATCTCTATTTATAAACGCTCAGAATTTCTTTCTTCTTTCTCCACTAGTTTAAAATGTCTTGCTTATACTCGTTTACATTTCTGTATTTTTATCTTCTGTATTCGCGAAGCAGCAATTTTTGCAAGAATTATCTGTTATAAGTTTCTTATACCATTTTGATTCTCAAACATTATATTTACTTTACATTATTTCTCGAAAATTCACTTATAACCGCACAGGAATATTGTAAAAGGAAAATAAGTTTAAGCATGTTCTTGGAAATAAAAATGTATCTCACAAACCTTAAAAACGTATCGCAAGTCATCCAAGAAGGGGGTGGATGGTGGATACATCGCATCAAGAATAAATATAATTTATAAGAAAGAAGGAGAATGGGAAAGCGCAAGAATGAAGTACATTAAACACAAAACATGCGATTCAATGTTCTTCGATTGTTATGCAGGGGTATCAGTGTAACGGAAGATAATGGAAACTACGACTTCTTTCCTCCTGCACGAGTCACTACTGGGAGGGTGACTCTTCAGAAAGATGAGAGTGGAAGAAAGAATATTGACGGCCTTCCTATTATCAGTCACGCCCTGTTTACATATTGTTCATTACCCTTAGCAGACGACAGGACGGTTGCGATGTCGACCGTATTGGATCACAGACGCAGAAAACAAGTGATGCCCTGTCTCACGCTTTCGTCGTAGTTGTATTCCAGTCAACTGAATGTAATGGACGTAAATGTAGCTTCACTATTGTAATATATCCTCCTCTTCCCTTTTCTGCCTTCCTCGCTCCTTTTTCATTACAATCCCCCCCCCCTCTGCTACCACGACACCTCACGTCGCGGCGTCAATGTAATATACTCTGCTTTACAATCCACCTCTCTGGTACCACGACGCCTCACGTCGCGGCGCCAATGTAATTATTATTTTTTTTCTCAACCTCCTTTGGTACCACGACGCCTCACGTCGCTGGTGCCAATGTAATTTTTATATATAATCCCGCTTTTAATTACTCTCTCATAAAATCTCACGCCCACTATCTTGCCCTGCCCTAGCCGTAAATTATAATTGGGTGCCACATTATCAATTGCCCGTACCTCTGCTAGCTCGTACTTTTATCTGTTCCTTACCGTGTCGTAGTTCGCGCGCTCACTCCATACGGAGTTGAAGTAAGGGTCCGCTTTGTTCGTGCCTGGGTCAACATTCATACCATTACAAAAATAAAAAACATGGAATCACGGCAATTATGAGCCATTGGGATGCTCATGCATTTAATTTTGGACTTTTCTTAGCTGATATCCCTTTCGTGAACACCATCTGCCCCTCCAACTTACAAAACATAACAACACAAATATACATAAACACCCAGGAAGAAAAACATATAAACATACACACTGAAAATACAATACAATGAAAACAAATCTCATCCATCCATCAGAATGCGCATTCTGTCGTGACCTTATTTATTATCCTTAGCCTAATAGCATAACTTGGTCTTCGACAGAACTTCTTTGAATGGAGCGTAAACAAACCAAAAATACAGTTTTTGCACAATTCGTGCCACTTCCCTTTTCTGCAGCGATGTCACCTTCCATCAGCGCCCGTCGCTGGTAGTTGTCACGTGCATTATTCACGCACGCGGTTCCCCGTTCAGCTGCCACCAGATCCTCGATTTCCGTTTAAGACATGCCAATGCATCCACGACTATTGTTTTTCTTTGTCTTAATCGCGTCTTCCTGAACGTTATTTCTATATCTTTCGCGACGCTTCTATTTCCTGACACCTAATTTGCGTAGGTATTTTCTATGCAGATTTTTTTGTAATTTCTAACTGAATTTAACTAAATTCTCGATGTACTCGGTTTAAACAATTGTTCCTATGGAACCAAAATAGCTTATTAACGTTTTACGCGACACTTCCGCGAAATTTCTCAAAACTCAACACAACATAATAACGTGCGTGATCATCCCCAGATCCGAACTCATTCTGTCTGTAACCCAGTTCACATTGTTGGTCCCTACAATCCAAGTGACTGTCTTTTTCCAAACATATGCCCATTACCATAATAAATGTTCAAAACTCTTACATTTTTGCTGTTTTCGGGCATTTTGCGTCTTACATAAATTCCCCGCACCGTAACTAATTTTGCCCTGCTCTAAATATTTTCCCCATAAATCCCGTAAGTTTGGCCAAAATCCACCCAGGCATTCACTGGATATTCAACAAAATTCTTCTTGTTATATATTTCCAGGAGTACAACAATGAGTTCCGTCTTCCACCTTCGTCATGTTATGCATGCAATTTCTACCATTTATAATATTTACGGAACCCGTGGCTCGAATAACGTGGTTTTGCTTTAAAATGTTTCTAAATTTAAGTTCTGTTCATCGTTCATCACACCTATTTCCGCCCCTTATGCTTTCTTGTATCACGCTTTTAATTATGGTTACGCGGCGCTGTTGTCTATTGTTTCTTTCATTTCTTTTAATTTCTCCTTGCTCACATAAAATTTCCATGCCTTCTTGCGGGCTCGGCCCACAGATCATTACACTATGCGCACGTTTTGTTGAACTCTCTTTTTGCTTGTAGCGATAGTAGAGCTTAGGTGAGTAACTATTTTGTTAGCAATACAGAAAAATCGAATATGCAGTTCGTTTACCGTTACAAATGGATTTTCTATAACTCAGGAACGAAATGTCTAGTTTATTGAAGTGGTAATCTTGCACTATTTAAATATTACTACTTTATTATTATTATTATTATTTTTTATTTTATTATTATTATTATTATTATTATTACTATTATTACTACTATTTTTAAACCTTCTTTTAATTCTTCAACTCTTAAAAGTTAAATTGTTGGGAAGTGATTCTGAAACTCAAGAAAGCGTGCGCAGATGATTTTCTCCCCCATACGTAACGTTTGTATTTTTACTTATTAACTTCGTTTGTTTGTTTTTAGCAAGAGCAGCAGTCATAACCAATACAAAAAAATAAGTACCTTCTTGGAATTCATATTTAAAACATGAATTGAGTTTACCTTTTTTAAAAAGAAAGTCAGGAAAACCAAAATACGATGTATAAAAGGAGCTAATTTTCATTCGAAAACACACTGTTACTCTTTCGTATCATAGCAAAGAAACGTATTTAAATAATTCTGAAAACTACAAAAGTAGTCAAACAACGAACACCATACTCCTAATGTTGTATTAATTTCCATGTACAATTTTTGTATTGATTTTAAAAGAATAAATTTTATTTAGAAATATTATAATAAAAATTTTACATTAGGACGACGAAAACAACAAAAAAAAGTGTCAATTCACGTCAAGACCATGGGTGAGAGCAGTGCTCACCGACAACTAATGGCGGCCAGCTGTCCCGAAAATCATATTTTATAGATATTTCCAGCTCCTGTTCTTTGGCTCGACAGCCCGCTACGGGCCTTGGCCGACCAGTGGTGACACAGCTTTCCGGTCATGGGATAAAGGGTTCATGTGGTTAACACGAAGAGATCCCTTGACCTATGCACTGGTCTTCATAATCCTAGGGTGGGCTTTATCGTCGCCACATAGCTATAGATACTGAAACATTTTGTAAGAAAAACGCAGAAGTATAATTTGCCTCGCCAGGATATCGAACCCGGGGCTTCGCCGTGGAAAGTGAGCACGCTAACCAACGGGCCACCGAGGAAGGCTAGATATTTTTTATGATAAAGTTACCTTTCTGTACGACTTGTATCTTTCTAACTTTACAGAATAAAAGTTCATTAATATTTAAGTTATGAAGTTGTTTGAAAACTTCGCCATGAAGTTGACGTACTTCATAATGAAGTCACTTTAACCATGAAACTCATAATCTGGAAAACGAGGTACACGACGATCTACTGCCATCACTGAACGTATTAGTATGAAACTAATGTTTCAATAGTATCTCCCAGAATCTCAATTAGACACGTAACATTTCGTTTAATTCATTCACACATTCACATTCAATTCAGAAAATGCCAATATTTCTAATATGTTTAGAGTAAACGATTCCGTGAGACGCATTTATATGTTACTGGTAGCACGCAAAACTATTCTTCAGAATTAATGACTTAAAAATTATGTTAATTTATTTAGGCGGTTATTCACATCTGAGAATTTTTTTGATATCATTGTTCTATTTTTCACATTATAGTAATTGAAAAAAAAAGAACTTTCTTTATTTTATTTTTAGTTTCTAGCGATTGATTTATTTCTTTTGTTTCTATTTTTAGTATTCAGTTAAATACGGTAATGAGCATATCATAATGAGCCTCAAATACCTAGAAAAGAGCGTCCCGCTACGATAATACTGGTTTCCCGCGTATATTCGCCTCTTCGTTCTGGTAATAATTTTATTCTGGACGAATTGCAAGGTCACCATGACTCTGTATCAATGAAACGAAGAAAACAACTGAAAGGAAATGAAAGCGCAAACCAGAGTTAAATTTGAAGTAATGAAATTCGGAGTTTGCTTTTTAAACACATGACTACAGGTAAGTCAGGTTTTGTTTGTGACATTACTAAGTATCTATTTGCAGTCTATCAATAACTGATATACTTGGAAACTTCTTACAACAATGAGTTATAAATATTACTTTGAATGAAAATTATTACAATTCTTTTGTGATCTGAAATCTACTTTCATAAGTATTGATCTTTGTCACGTCCCTGAAGAGACGGATTGCATAAATTACACATTTTCCTCGATGTATTGGTAGGCCAGTTATAAATTTTATGCAAAACAGCTACAATACTCCACAGATCACTATTTTAAGGTACAAAACTAATAGTCAATTGGAATATTAGCGAATATTACAAGGGGAAAAAACAGATATAGTGGGAAATAACATAACACAACGAAACGGGTGATCGAAAACGGCAAATGGAAAAATTATAATAAAAGAAGCGATAGCCACACTACGATGAAAATTGCGATACCATACTGTGAATTGAAGCAGAATCAAATGTAACGTCACAATCGTCAGAAAATCATAGCTACGATTTCCGTACATCGCTTTTTGGAGATAATAGAATCTTTCATTAACAAATTTAATAACAATTTAATTTCAAGACTACAGTTTACCGTAAACAAGTTTATCACTTTAAAGTTATTTCTACTAATGTTTCTAGCATAACCTATATACATTTGCATTTTCCTTGGAAACGAGAAGCTTTCTAACTTGTCTCCATGACCTTGCAACTTTCTTTTCGTTTATTTAAGGTCTGCTTTCATAATACCCTGTTGCTACGAGAAGACAACTGACAACAACCCTCGCTTTTTTAATATGATACCTTTTTCTATATGAAGATAACTGATAACGGTAAAATAACCTCTACGTTGTACAAAGAGAAGTCTCAGTCAGACATGTTATCTGTGTCATTCATTACTACAGTAAGACAACGGTCAGAGTGCAGCCGAAATGTCAGTCGTTGGCTACCGGACGTCCTGCGAGCGAAATCGTTTCACTTGTTTCATCCAAAAACACCATAATTTTGCACCATAAATCGTCCTGCTAGTGCCGTAATTCCGTAGTTCATTTTTAGAAATACTTTGCAATGGCACTCTGAAGACCATGTACGTGTATTGCAGTTAGTCATGGTATTAAAAGTATTACAAAAAAGAGGACTGTGATTCTGGAGCGAAAAAAATGAATGTAACAACTATGCAACCAATGTTTATAATTGTGGTCTCTAAAGACAGATAATTTCGCGGATATGTAATGAATTACACTTTGACTTTCAAAATATGAAGATTTTTTATCGCATCTAGTTCTTCATGTCAAATTCAACCCGAAACACTCGGCCGAATCTTTTTAATCTATATCGTTAAATAACTCCTAAACAGCGTGTGATAGGAAAAGTAAACATTTGAGGCGAAAGGCCTCAAAGAAACATTCCTGATATCGTAATCTACATCGTATTGAATGTTAAATTACATTTTTGTATATAATTGTCACCTTTGAACAAATTTAATTATTACATTTTTGCTGCTTGAGGCTTCTGATTCTACCCTACCTGTCCATGGAATCTGTAATGTATGTGGAATTAAAATAATTACTTGATATTCTACGTGATTGAATTAAATGGGTATACCTCTCGGCTCTTTAATAAAGTTAAGGAACGTTTCTATTGACAGGGTGTATTGTATTGTTCCCAATTACAAGGAGACATATAGAACAAGTGACGGACGATACGAGGGTTTTTTAAGAAAATGATATATAACAGGATTAAAATGGAAAAATAGGGAAGAGGGCGAGGTTTAACATGCGAGAGTTCTCGCACACGTCGCTAATTAAAACTTAATTTAAATGATAAATATTTACATGACAGACAGGTACGTTAATAGTATGGCCAAGAAGAAATAAACATCTTAAAATTCAATCGTTAGTTTTTCATTCGAATTTTGGGCAATATTTATTACATATTGTCTTGTATTTCCAACTAAACGATTTATCTGGATTCCGCAGATGAAATTATCCAGCTTAGGTCCCTCTTAGCTCATGTCCCGGCGGAGAAAAGATCCAGGTCACACACGTGCACATGCGTTGAGCCACCTCACCGCGCCCTCTCATCTCTCCACAGCCATTCGCAGACGCCCTTGCCCTCCTTGTTCTCGGCTGCCCGCCGTCCCCGCGTCCCGCCGTCCCCGCCGTCCCGCCGTCCCCGCCGTCCCCTGCCGTCCCGCCGTCCCCGCCGTCCCCGCCGTCCCCCCGCCGTCCCGCCGTCCCCGCCGTCCCCGCCGTCCCCGCCGTCCCCGCCGTCCCCCCGCCGTCCCCGCCGTCCCCGCCGTCCCCGCCGTCCCCGCCGTCCCCGCCGTCCCCGCCGTCCCCGCCGTCCCCGCCGTCCCCGCCGTCCCCGCCGTCCCCGCCGTCCCTGCCGTCCTCGTTTCCCTCGCGGCCATTTCACTAGCGACTTCTTCGTCTCACTGTCGATTGATTAGTGATGCCAGGCGCGTCAACGGTCGTTATTAACATAAGTGTAGTTCATGTTTATTATCACGGGAGGTGGCGGTGATCTTCCTCTACTAAATGGCGAGATCTCACATCGACTTTGCCGTCGGCGTGCCGGTTTTTTCCCCTCCAGTTATCTCCGACAAGCGGAGCTCCGGCTATGCTGGGACAAGTTTTAAGCTCCCGACCAGCCTCCCAGCGTGTGTTTTAGACTACTGCATACTAGTGTGTGTATGTGTGTAAAAAGGGAGGATAGGATAAGGAAGGAAAAAATCGCGCGCGGTCCGTCGTCCGATTGATAGGTTACTGCTCCGGCATTCGCCTGGCGAAACCACGGAAAATTTCCGATCAGAGCTGCCAGCCACTAGAATTCTCCTCCAGACAGCAGGTGAGTTCGACCTAGTTCTAAAGACAGTAACGAAAATCCTGCTTCAGTCGGGTCTCGAACCTAGGACATCTCGGTTTGCGGCAGTGGAGTGCATCTGTTGATGCCCTTAACCATCTCTCCCGCTGTGGCTCTCGACCTGCCCCGTTCAGTGCTTCACCACCCGCCCTTCACGGGCTTCGCTCGTACCTCCGCCCGCGCAGCGCACGCCGCCCGCTGCCCTCGCCGCCCCCGCCACCCGCCAATTCCGTCCGTTCCGCGCGTGCTTGTTCACGTCGATCACATTGTTGGCATGGCGATACGCCGTCTCGACGCCCACACGGCTTAGGCTCGCGGCGAAATGCTCATGTAACCCCGCACCTTCCCCTCCCCTGCTCCTCCCAGGAGCCCCCCGCCCGAGCCTTCGCTGCTTCCTCTGTGTCTGGCACCGGGAGCGGTAGCTCAGTGCATCAACTGATGACACTGCAGCGCCTCTGACCGGGAGGTCCTAGGTTCGAGTCCTGACGGCGGCAGGGTTTTCGACACTAGCTTTTCAGCTGAGGTCGAATTCAGTCGTTGTCTGAGGAGAATTCTAGCGGGCGGTTGCTCTGATCGGTAGTTTTCCGTGGTCTCTCCGATCAATACCAAGCGAATGCCGGAGCAGTACCCTACCAAAGGGGCCACGGACCGCATGCGATCTATCCTTCCTCTTCCTCGTCCTATCCTCTCCCTTACACACTCACTTACACTAACATGCACTTCACTACCAGATATTCCGGGAGATCGGTTCGGGAGCTTAGAGCTTGTCCCGGCTGGCGGTGCGCCGCTGGTGGAGAGTCCTGGTAAGGGGAAACCCCACGTACGTACGTCGGCGCCGGATCTCGCCATCCAGAGGGAAAGATCACCGCCATCTCCCGAGAAAAAATGCACTGCACTGACGGGACTAATGACCAAAACAGTTGACGTGCCAGGAAACACGAAACATCAGTCAATGAATCAATCGCGTCTGGCTGCACAGCAAGCGCATTTGCGCCCTCCGCCCGCTCAGAGGCAGTGCGAGCGCTAGACCGGGCGATCGCCCGGGGCGCCGCAAGTCAGAGGGCCGCTGTTGGCACTGATGGGGGAAAATTAGAAAAACATCGAGAAAATCGTTATCGTAATTTTATAAGTCTTACAGTAATCTGATATTTCAAAAAAATTCACTTAATTTTTTACTTTAAATAATTAATTGTAGTCTTTACTTATAAGGTACGGCTCTATGAAATTAATCAAATGACGCTAACATGAAAATAGGTTCTATTGAAATTATTTTTATTATTTCATGTATTTAACAAGTGTTTTTTAAACTTAATAATCACAACAAAAAGTTTTAGCTTTGAGTTCACTTGGAAATGTATATTTAACACAAATACTTTCATTAAAATTATTATTTAAATATATTTCCAAAAACCTTTTCTGGCTTAAACGTATATTTTGTTATTTGTTCAAATAAAAAACGTATTGTTTCTGGACACAACTTTCCCATTTTTAGTTTTTTTTAGGGGAGGGAGGTGGTACGTTTCAGCATTGCCCCGAGCCCAAAATTATCTAGCTGTTTCACTGTTAAGAAGTATGTTTATTATCAATTTCCGTGCCATACAGTCTGGCTTGTAGCGTAATTCAAGATCTCTCGAATGAGTCGGTGCACGTAGCATGCGGTAATTATCTCGCGCATATGCTACGAAAGGTCACTGTTCGATCTACCTTTTTTCCCATGTAATTTTCAATTTGATTCTACAAGAATATTTGACACATTACTATTATTTTAACATGTAATGTGCTTGAAAGGAATAGTTGCCCTTTGATAGGGTTTTCCAATTTGTTGGTAAACATACTGCCGTTGTAAATAAATGATCTGCCTCCCATTAAAATTATCGCAGAATATGCCTCGTAAAAGTTTGGTAAATACCAACCATTGCTTATTTTCACTAGCCTCTTCCTTCGGTTTAATCACAGTTTAAGGATGATTTTAGAGGAATATTCCACCGTTTCAAGTAATGAATACGCCCAAACATTAAGGGATTAAGTACAAGTGAAATGTTAACCAAGGGTTGTCTCATCACTTGTCTTTTCTATTTACTTTAGCTTAATTTTAATTACTTCTGTATAGTATATCTCACCTATAAAACTGATCAAGTTTGGGGAGAACTGATATCAAGAAATTTTCCTGCACAATTCGTTAATATGATGTATCGTGAACGATACATCATATTAAATGGGCCAAGAAATAGTATTTATAATTTTTCCATCATATATAACACACGAGGCTTTGCATACATTTTAAATGTACATCTGTTAAACACTAGTCTAATTTTCAGGAATGGAAAAGAATTTTCTCGCTTGTAGTGTGTATTTTATATGTGCATGTAACTGATTTGCTTTTGTTTTAAATATGAAAGCAATAATATCTTTACATAAAGTGAGGTGTTAACTTTCCACAAACTTCTCATCTCTCCTTAAATTCGATTTTCTTTTAAAAATTCCTCTCTCTCTCTCTCTCTCTCTCTCTCTCTCTCTCTCTCCCTCCCTCTCGCCTCTTACTCTTTTATCTCTCTATTTCTCTCTCTTGCTCTTTCTTCTCTGTCTTTCACTCTATAGCACCTCTTTATAAATATTCTACAGAGCTCCAAATTTATCATCATAAAGTACTGAAATAATTTATTATCTTCAACCCGGTTTGGAAATTCCCCCTTTTGGTCTGTTTATATTATGAACTCAGAATTTGAGCTAGGTTTCTCTCTTTGCTTCATTTTCTTCTTTCGCTATTAAAAATGAACTCAAAGCTATTACTTTTTGTCTTAATATTATGAATCCGAAGCGCAGATTACAATGCATGGAGCAAGGAGTGAAACGTACTCCGAACTTGTCCAAAGTGCCCGTTCCGTCCTGTCCCGGCCAACTGCGTGTAATCCACCCAAAACCTGATGTCGATGCCGTCACATCCCGTCGCGTCCTGTCCCGCCCCGTCCCGTCCGTCCGTCGGCGCAGTACTGACCCGGGTTTTCGCTTAAATTCTGGAAAACTCGTAAGGAGATCAACAATAATCTAACCCAACAATAATCTAAAAACCCAAAGAAAAAAATTAACAAACACAAAAACACAATGAAAAAGAGCACCCGAGCAGTCATCTCAATACAGTGATGAAGCTGCTATCTTTTGGGTATTTGGTGTCTTACCTGGTTCTTTCTTTGTTTTTCTCATGGTTTCGCTTGATTTTTCTGCTTTTTTCTCAGCGTGGGCAAATTTTAACGCAAATTACTCATCACTAACCTGTTTCTTGCCTCGTTTCACACTTATAAGAGAAAAATTATTTCATCTACATTTGAATGACACAACTAATTCGATTTGGAAAATGATTGGTTCTGCCTTCTTTTTCTCCACGAATTTTCAATTGCATTAATATAGATCATCATTTTGAATTGTCTGCGAATCACATCCGTTTGCAGATCAAATATTTGAAGATCTTGGGAATAAAATATGATAACCCTCGAAGTCAAAGCTCTGAAAGGCTTTTGCGATATTAAATTGTTATACTCTTCCATCATCTGTCCATGCTCTCTGGTTGTCAAATTATGTCGCATAGTTGTCGCCCGGTTTTTGTCATCTTTGTTCCCCATGTAAACTCGTTATAGCAAAAATGATTACTTGCTTAAATAAAACCACGTTTCACATGGATTGTCATGTTTTACATCTAAACCCTTCATTTTTTCTATCTCTACTCCTCTACCCTCTCCGTCTTACCACCTTTTTCTCTTTCTTCTCTCTGCACTTTCTTTGAGTCTCATCAAAATAATGTATTTCAAATGTACCAAATGTCCCATTTGCATGTGAGTCACATTCCTCCTCGTATAATTAAGTCTAAAACGTTCAGTGCCAGAACACATAGACTGACTCTACTTTACTGTCAGACCTGGCAATATTTTATCTCGATAATAAATGCATGGTTCACAGATGTATTATTTCCTTTTCTCAAAATAAGAAAGCCAATTCGAGGGCAATTCAGTTGTCTCCTGTTTTTTCTCTATCATTTTGTTTTACGTTCCTATGCCAAAATACCACGCCCCACATTTTCTGCTTTTCTAAATGATGTAATTTCCGCTTCTTACAATGTCTCTTTCATTTCCAATTTGAACCAAAACATTTCTCATCAAAATAACTGTCGACAAATCCACTAGTAGGCCAAACACACTCCGGTGGAAGTTCATTACATTCCAAGTAGTTGTGACAAAGCAGTGCTTCATGCCCGTTTTTATTGCTCTTATTTCCAGATACCCAATTGTATGCCCAATTGTTCCTCTAGTTGCCAATTTGTTGACACAGTTGTATAGTTAAGAGAGCAAGAATGTCAGTTCGACTTGGATGACACCATTCTCGGGTTGCCACCAATTGAAAATGTTTATTTAAAAATAAAAATTTGAACGTTGAACACTTGTATATTTACTTTTAATGAGCCGTTAATCGTCTGTGAAACAGAACATTGTCGGCGAAAAGTTCAACATAACAAAACAAATATCATTGGCAAAAAATTACTTGGAAATTCGGATTTATATTTTACACATATCAATGTACTTATTTAGCAAACAGTTACTTTATATAATATACTTTTCTCGTATTTTCCTCTCTACTTACCTGTAGACATAGTCGTCCAAGCTTTCTTTTTAAAATCACATACTGCAAATAAATAATTTATACTGCAAAAACCTTCCAAACAACAATCCTATTTTCTTGAAATGTTATAAACAGAAACATTTGGATTTAGACGAATTTATATCCCAGGAAAACATTGTACTTTCATCTCGGAATTCCATCAATAATGTTTTTGTATATAAAAGTTTGTTCAATGCAATCCGCAATGCATGTAGGTATCACGGAACAGCTGTGAGGGCGGGGACGTGTCATGCAGCAGGGCGAGGTGAGGGCGGGGGATAGGGAGTCGGGGTGAAGGAAACGGAACTCAGCGTGGCGAGTACGGGGAAGCCTGGCAGGGACTGCGAGAATGAGAATAACACTACCACCATTTTACACAATAGATAGAAATTAGTCCTTTCCCTAGGCATTGTGATTGTGACAATTATACTGACAACACCAGGTTAATTACGATTGTATTTACAAGAATTTTCTTGATCGCATTCTTTCTTCTTACGTACCTTTATATAAACGAAGTTAAAAGTCAAGATACGGTAGGAATAGTAAAGAATTAATTAAAAGTCAAGATGCGGTAGGAATAGTAAAGAATTCGTATTTATTCCGTATTTCTGGTAATACGTACAAATTTGTACCATAAAGTCATCTCTTTGTCTCCCTTTCCTTCTCACCACCTTTCTCTCTTTTCTATCTTCCTTTCTGCTTACTTTTCTACCCCTCTTTCTCCCTGTTTTTTCTCCCTCCACTTCGCTTTCTTCTTTTTATCACTTTTTTCACTATTCACTCGGTATTTCTTTCCCTAAAACTGTCTCTATCCCGTCTAATATATCTCTATTTCTCTCCACATGCACCCAGCCTCGCAAACTTGCATATGTATGTCTTAACATCTGTTAACTGTCTTGTATGCGTACGCACCATAATAGGGAGTAACATCTGAACGCGCAGTCTCCAACGATAAGCAAAGGATGGTAAGCAAGGAGATGTTTTCTTCTATGTGTATGAAGCCCAGCGTTTGCATATGTATGTCTTAACATCTGTTAACGGTATGGTAACTATGTGGATGAAACGATATGGTGATTGATGATAAGGGTGAAAGGACGAACACAAATACAACCATCCCCGAGGCGGGACTTCGAACCCGCGACCCTTCGGTCCGAGATTACTACGACACTACTGCCATAATTTTATCCAATTCGGATTTGGCAACCTAAAATAGTTAAGTCTACAAAACCAATTACGCCGCTCAGTGAATTCAAATTGCAGAACAGCTCTCTAAAAGAATTGATCTATTATGCACGTTCAGTTAAATGCGATAAAGTCGAGTTAACCAAAATGTACAAATATCATCGGGTGCCAAAAATATCTAAAGAAAGTGAATACCTCATACTAGAAATGTAAGTACCTACTATTTATATTCCTTATCACAAATGCTTAGTAATAATGAATAAGTTTGGGATACTTTTGTGATCATTTTGGGATACTAGCGACAATTTCTCAGAAAAGGAAACTAACTAGTGCGAGAAAGTTTGTGGTATTCTGCAGTTCCACTAGTTACAAATTTTGTTCATTCCGTTTACAAAGAGATAGCTTCCGTTGTACTGTATCTAAGTTCCGTCTCGTACAATTTTCCCGCGTTCTCATATCTCTAATTTCGTTCTTCCTCTAAATTTCTCTTGCTTCCATTTTCACTACGTTTTTCAATATGCACTCAAAGCTTCATACATTCGCGAATTGTCATGGCAATACTCTGGCTCGCCTGATTACTTTTCCTTCACCTCCGCTGTCCGCAACTGTCACTCCACGTTTAGATCTTGCACCCCCCCACACCCACCCCCAGTTCCCAGCGCATCGCATGCCGCCTCTTTTTCTTCTTTATTTTTCCCATTCCTCCCCCCCCTCTCTCTCCCGTTCTCTCATTTTTCTCTTTATTTTTTCTTCCTCTTTTTTTTCCTCTTTTCTCCCTCCCTTTATATTTTTCTATGCCACTACTTTAATTTTTCGTTCTTTCTCCCTCTCTTTTTCTCGTTTATCCCTCGGTTTTCATTGACCGCGTGGCTCGGTGGCACCATTGTCGTTACCTTTGCAGGGTCGCTCACCGAGAGGTGCTAGAGTTTGGCACTTAGAGATGGTGTATTATCTAGCTTTCGTACCTATGTACCATTCAGCCTCTGATTAGAGGCGAAATCTAAGGTCTGTCTCTGCACGGTAGTTTTCCGCAATTTCTTGGATCAATATCAAGAAAATGGTGTAGTGACGTCCTATCAAACGAACCGGCGACCGTACGCAATAATCCATTCCTTATACTTGTCCTCTACTTGTCCCTTATGCACACACGTATTACTCCTTCTCTTTACATTTGCAGTCGGAGCGCTGCAATCTGTTTGCTTGAGGTCACCGCCGACTAAATGAGAATCGTACTTATACAGTAGGTACAGAGCGATTAGATATGATATAGATGGGGATGAGTGGGATACAGTTCGACTCATTAAAGGGAATGGCACAGTAGAAGTGCATAAGAACATAACTATTGTGTAATAGATACGTGCAAAGGAGAAATAAAAATATTTTTCGTGCTTTTTGTAAATAACGTGCATTGTAGATGGCAAAGTACTGCAGCTCTGTCCATAGGTCTTTCTAATAAGTTCTTTTCTTTTTATTGTGGCAATAGTTCACTACATTATTTATAATTAATTTACTGTCGGCTCTCACGACCAAATGGATTTGATTTTTCAGCAGACATCACAGAAAGACAAAAACAAAACAAGCACCTTTTCCCGGCCTGTTTCAACTGGCGTCGGCATTGGACACATGCTGTTGGACATCGGCACTTTTCGTGCACTCTCGGACGTGTATTCGAACCATCACTTTCAAAACAACAGTAGTTCCGAATTCTGCCGTCTGCAAATGTATAATGAACAAGTAATAAGTACACTTACATCCATTACATTACCACATTTGTCAGAAAACCAGGCGGGAGCTTAGAGTTGGTCCTGATTGTAACGGGGCTTCTCGGAGGAGATACCTAGGAAAGGAAAACCCGTAATCCGACGTTCACGTCAGCGCCGGATCTCCCGTTCCAGCAGGGGAGGAACACCGCCGCCACCAGGGATATGAAAATCAAAATTTCTGGAGACTTACTTGAGTTTCGTAACGGGAGAGGTAGGTCTGGGCATCAACTGATGTTACTGAAGTGTCTCTGACCAGGAGGTTCTAGGGTTCGAGCTACGACGATGGTAGGATTCGACACTAGCCAGATAGATAAGTCAAATTCAGCCACTGGCTGGAGGATAATTCTACTGGCTGACTGCTCTGATCCATAGTATTTCTAGATTTCTCCGATAAATACCACGCGAATATCACAGCAGTACCCTAGCAAACGGGCCACGGACAGCATGCAATATTTCCTTTCTCTTTCTTGTATTATCCCTATCCCTTACTTACACACACTTATATTTACAAGCACTTCACTACTACACATGCCAGGAGACTGATCGGAAGCTTAGAGCTTGTCCCGTCCAAGGTCCACTACTCCTAAGGTAAGAGGCGAGCACTAGCGTAACAAATTGAACATTGCGCTCTCCCCCATATTGTAGGCAAATGTGGGAGCGGTCATTTATAACTGTGTCTTGAAGCTCTTTTCACGGGCTATTACGGATTCAAAACTTCGAAAATCTCGTTGTTATTGTTCCTACACAATATGATAAATAAATTACGAAAAATTTAAATGTGTTTGAAAAATAATGTAATTAGAAATAGCTTAATCGTTTGACTTTCAATTCAGCGAAGATAATTTCATCATTCTGGCATCGTTTTGTTGCCCTCCGTAGCTAATGCTTAGTTTCTTTTTCTGATGGAAAGTTTCAAATTATTCTTCAAAATGAAAATTATTTAAGTAAAGATTGACACTCAAAAATCTTCATTCTCAAGAATGCTATGAAATGACCAAAACTCATGTAATCTGTCTTCTAATTTTTACTTTCTCGTACACGAAACGGATTAATATACGTAGTATAGGGAAAGTTATGTAATACTGCGGCAAAAAACGGTAATTTTTGGACAGAAAAACTCGTACCGTGGAGTCCGTAGAAACGGTGGATAAATTCTGTTCTAAACTGTAGTAAATGTTAACACATTATGTAGTCAGATTTTTAATGAAGAAGTTTTCAAATTAATAAAGTATTTTGGGTATATATAACAAATATATTGTCTTATTCCGTGTGCAGGTATGCTAGGACCAAATTAAAGTATACGTTTGAATTAGATGAAAAATGCTCATGGTACTAAATGAAACGTTTTGGCTGTATCATTGGGGTTATTGAAAGTTGTTTCTTCTAACCCTAATGCTTCTTATATTGGCCTTGAGGTCACAGAACCATGAAGCTCTCATTATATATTTTTATTGATGCGTAAATAATAATCTTTGTATCGTCAGATCAGAGCACTTGAAAGTACTAATTTACATGGGGAAATACCCACAATTCTCGGCGCCTACGGACACAATACGCCTGTCAGCACCTGCCAGGGAACTTGTTGCCTACAATATGGCAGCCTTCAATTTGTAACGCTACACTAGCGCTACATGTGAAACTAGGTAATACTATCCAATATCTTTGGTCCCTGCGAGGGCAGTGCCTCGCTGGTGGGAGATACCTGTTTGGGCAAAGCCCCACTAGCTGACGGTAGGTCGCCATCCAATGGCGGAAGCCATCTCCCTAGAAAAAACATGCACTACACTTATGGGGCCAATGACCGTAGTGGTAGTGGTAGTGGTAGTGGTAGTGGATGGTAGTGGTAGTGGTAGTGGCAGTAGTAGTAGTAGTAGTAGTAGTGGTGATGGTAGTTGCAGTTTCAGTTATAGGTGTAGTAGTGTGTTGAATTATGTCTGTGGTAACTGCAGCATCTGACAGAAAGCAACACTTCGTCAACATGATATCATAGTTTACATTCAATGTGGGTTACTATTATACAATTTACCCATATCCTTCATTTCCATTTATGGTTACAAAAACTGTGGAGAATGTTTTGGGGGAAATCCTGAGCGACTTGTTCTCAATAGTATTTCTTTTCTTTCTTAGAATGAAACATGCGAAGGTTTGCGTTGGGTATCTTTTTCTAGTTCGCATTTATGTAGGTATGTTTTGACCTTCGACCTGTCTTCTACAAAGAACGATCGTCTCAATATAGGTTCGCACGGACCTCAAAAGACTGGACTTACTTGCGCTGTAGAGTTCGACGCTTTGCGCAGTCTACAGTTTTACGTCATAGTTGCTATTGTTATTACTGTAAGTTTATAGGATAATAGTTGCTTTATTAATAACAACTTATGATAACCTTTCTTTAAATTTGGCCCCAAAATTCTAAATCTTGGTTGTGCCTTACGTATACGTATGCGTTACGTACATGTACAAAGAGAATAAAGCAATTGCCTTATTTGCATCTGTGAGGAAGTACATATGTATTATTTGTGTGTTTTGTTACTAAAAAAATAGAAAGCTTCACAAATCTTCGAATGGCGCCTGTATTCATATGTTGAATAGTAAGACGCTGAGGAAATATTTTCCTCTTACGCTTACATGAAGGTTTTTCGTTGTTTTTTTTAACTTTTATCTTGTTTCCTATGCGTCTCTTGCTATCACATTTACAAAACGGCATTTCCACCCACACCCTCTTTCGCAGAGATAACTTCAAAAGAGGAACTTTTTGTTGAGTTCTAGAACACCCCCATGAAATGTAGTAGCTCCAATTCTCAAATAATTTGTGACGTGAAACCCGACTAGCCATTTCTCCATTTTCTTCTTTTAGGATCCCGCCTCCTGAATCACGTTTATCATCTCTTTCACTTCTAAGTATATCGTTTTCTGCACTTTTAATTTCCGATCCTACGCCACCATGCTCATCGAAGATTTCCGGAGTTCACTCAATGGTTTGAGGCGAACGCCAGTATGGTCTCTTGGTTTGCACTCCAATCATACATATATAGATTGTCCTCCCTCTTAATGTATCTTCCTTCAGATTTCTTCAATCGCTTCATTTATGTTCCCTTTTGCTGTTTTTTCCTTTCTCTTCCAGTTATATGAACCGATAATGTTCGGCCCTAAGCCGCCGTGCTGTAGGTAAATTAGTGAGATGTGGAATATGTCCAAGGCGAAGTGAGCGCAAAAACAAAAGTTACCTGTGCTCACTGCAAGGTGCTCATCTGCGTTCAGCATCTGCGAAAATTGCAGCAATTGGGAGGGACTGTTGGAAGTGACTTAAAATTGACGTGTTGTATTAGTCATAAGATGTGACTGATTACTCCTCTTAATAAGATTCTGGTTCTCAAAATAAAATTTTATAATTAGTCTGCCTGTTGGTACAAAATATAGTTGGAGGAATGCTATTTTATGATTCATGTGGACATTAAAATATTTTTTAATTGTATAAAAACTGTGATTCTTGTTTAATAACTTTTGTATTAATCCTAATGAAAATGCATAAAATGTCTTGTTGTTTCACCAAAATAGACGTTTTTGTTATTTCAACACGTTTAAGCACGTTTTTGTGTTGGGTATGAGTCTCCCGTCACGTTACGTGACAAAAAACCTTACCAGTTGCAGGTTAATAAATACCAAAAGTTATATTAAATTTGATGCCATGTGGTGTTTATAAAGTAAAATTTTGAAAACTTAACCACGAAATAACATTAATATGTGATGGAATTGTGATATTGAAAAAGGCAGGCTGACCTTTTAAAATAGCCTCCGCAGATCATCTATTTAAGGTTTTTTTTACCAGAATACAGTAATTACCTAGTCCACACTGGATAGGACGTCTACTCACAAAATTAATATTTCATTATACAAGAATGTGAAAGTCGGACTTTAATAAATAAAAAGATAAATATTTTCAAGTATAATAATAAATTTTAAATTGTTTAAAATTAGCTTTCCAAACATGGGGCAAATGATAATTAACATAAACATCCTTGAGACTGTTCACCGCACCATTTTTGTGGCAAAATACTTGTTTGAAGTTAGAAAGTTTGCAAGTTGTTAGAAGAAAAAACTGGAAACGAATACACAACAATTTAAGAGCATACCACGGGGAATCATTGATTAAATAATTACTTCTAAAATAGTTTCAAAATAATTATTTTACAATTTCTTGGCGTGTTTTCACCGTAAAAAGTCAACGCATGCCACAAAAATAACCACGGACATTTAAACTACGAAACAAAATGTTCTCGATGAAGTTCACGACTCTCATAGAGTATTCCTAATTCGCCTATATGCCACCCGCTTGTTACCAACCATGACCGGTAAACTGCTCTTCCAAAAACATTTTGCCCATGGAACAAAATTAAATATATTACATTTTGTATAAAAATGAGAGCGTCTAGGAATTGGTATGCGTACGTGAAGTTTGTTGATATGGATAAATACTTTCATATTTCGTAGTAACAAGATTAAAGAACGCGCTCAACGTGTTTTGCAGCAAATACATTTTCGTTGGTTAGAATGTTATTGTTATAAACTTACTGGTGAAAAGCATATAAATAAATATCAGACTAGGTTCATCAACTAAAAATTTCAATTTAAATGACATGTGATTATGTAGAACACGATAAAAATATAGAAATATCAGTCGTGATCTGATTGCACGAACTCTTTATTACAGGAAAAAATCTGGAAATATCGCAGGGGTGGGACGATCCGAGTAGCACGACTTGAGTTGCAAGCTCTTTGGGGCGAAGAAACTCGGGGTGATTCGTGCGCACTCAAGCGGCAGCTATCACAATGCATTCCCGGAACCAACCCTCTGGAGTTGCCGTATTTTTACGCTTTTCCGTTTTGACTCAGGAGACGCCGTAGAGAACGCGAAGACGGTCGCCCGTACTTCTGGTTCACTGCTTCAACATAATGTACGACCAGATAAGTCGTTTTGGAGTTTGCTCCGATAAAACGTAAAGCAAGAAAGCGTATCGAGTCGATGTGAAATTCGGTCAGTTTTCTTGCTATTCTAGAGTATGTATTTAACCTACATGAACCTAAATGAAATTTATTTTGCAGAAGCTTCCTTGTCGAGATAGCATTTGGACACTCGATTGTTGTTTTGTATTTGAATATCTGAAAATATTAATAATTTTCAAATGTTTTAGTGCGTTTTTCATGTTTTTTCTAAAGCTGTGAATGTTACATACGTTCAACGTCCGTGAAGATAAAGAAAAATGGGTACGTAAATGGATAAATGTGAAATTGAGAAAACTGTCAAAATAGGCCCCAGGTTGGTTCAATTTTGGCAGCAAATTAGGCTAAAAAGCTCACTTCGATTTTCTCAAAACAATGCAATTCAGATCTATTTTGAAAACGAAGGCTTCAGGAACTAACTATTCTTAAGCTTTGGAACAATTTTGCATATTTTTTTGGAAAATTCAAATTCAGTACTATGGTGAATAGCAAGTGTGTAGAGACTCACTACCTCGTTCGGACTCGTTGGAACTTAATGTTATTTTGCTATGGCAACAATAGACGATTGTATTTGCAATATTTCTGCAAAAATATATAGATACACACCCACGCTTTCTCTCCCTTTTCTCGTAACCTAAGACCTCGTCCTGCTTGTGTTTGGATGATTAATCTATCAAGTACAAATAAGTAACGCAGATATCGAGAGCAATACTACTGAATCGACTCGTAAATCTGCTCGAAACATATTTTAAAATTGGAAGTATTCTAAACAAGATTTAGAGAGCTCGGGTCATTGAGTTCGACTTGACTAAATTGTCAAGACCTGCGGGGTAAGAGACTCGGGCCAGAGACCCTCGGGTTTGGAAGTCGCCCTCGGGGCAGAAACATCTACCTAACGCCCTTGATACATAAATAACTATTAAAATATCTCACCCTGTTAATATGCATTTTCTTCTTAATCGCCACTTTCTTAAAAACGGCTTCCAATTTTTCAATGAAAATTTCTATTTAGGACGAGGCTTTACTCTTTTTTAATATTCTTTAAGTAGTATTTCGGTTCCACTATTAGGAAGCCGAAAAGTTGAAAAATGTAAAAAATGTATTTCGGGCGACGATAGATGGCAGCTGGCAAGAGGATGAAGCAAGACTTTTAAGCCAGTTCACACCAAGGAAATTAGAACACTTTACTACGATAAAGTCTGTGTTATTCTGTAGCACCACGAGTTTGTTTTCTGTTCGTGGTGTAATTTTTACTTGTCGTGAGTTACCAGATAGAATGCTTTTCGAATTTAATGTTATTGCGAGACCTCTGGTCTGCTGATATTTTCGGGACATTTTATGATTACCGCACGAATCCCATGGGCCGATCTGACAGGCGATAATCACTCAAAATTACAATTTCTTCATTATTAGTATAAAATGAACAACAGGCAGGGTATATGTGAGTTATTCTAAATGTTCTTTGGGCTTAAGACAATATTCTAATGATTAATAACGATTACCATTTACATAATTAATATTTCTAAACTAGGCGCTTTTCATTTTTAACAGACGTCATTTTTAATTATTAACCAAAATTTTACGCACGCTCGTCCACATGAATTTATTTGAATAAAAATTCATGTGATGCACTGCATGCGCAGCGATCTTTGTAATCGATCATTATAAAAATGTATCTGAGAATTCTAAATACTGCAGTAAATCGTAAATAATGGCAATAATCATCCACAATTACATTTTTATTTGCTTTTTTATTCAGCAGTACTTTTATTACTCGTAATATAAAGTGTAAATTCATTTTCTATGCGCTTTAAAGAAATGTTCACCTATTTTATTGCAAAACAAATTTTTATTAAAATGAAACAAACAAAACACTATATTGATGTTTTATTGCATCCAACATATTTGCTTGTCACGCATACTATATTGAAAACAAACACATTACATGTAATGTACATTTGAACCCGATTCATTAAAAAACTCGTTATTTTATATTTTTATTTCGCAGAACGACCAGGAATCGTAACTCCATAGAATAACTGAACCGAAGAATATTACGCGGTCACGATCGGTTTACAAGGCTTTAAAATTCACGCACGTTTCGCTCTAATACGTAACTACCCGTGAAAGACAGAAACGAAATATGCGGGTCGGCCCTGTGGCCGAGATCGCTACGGCAGTAGTGTCGTAGTGAACTCGGACCGAAGGGTCGCGGGTTCCAGTCCCGCCTCGGGCATAGTTGTATTTGTGTTCGTCCTTTCACCCCTTATCATCACTATATCGTTTCATCCTCATAGTTGCCATACCGGTAACAGCAATAGTGGTCGCTAATGACGTAAGATGTTGATGCGACCTAAAATAACCAATTAAAAAAAATATGCGCGTTTACAACTGGCGAGTATGGTGACAAACGTGTCAGATATAATTTCGTTGCAATATTAATGGCAGGAATACAGTGACAGTGCTGGTGTGATGATGATGAACTACATTGTATAAAGGTAACAAGTGGTGCTAGATTAGGCGGACAGACGAACGGACGGAATGACGGACGGAACACGGACGGATGGATGAACAGGCGGACGGACGGAATGAAGGATGGATGAACAGGCGGACGGACGGAATGAAGGACGGAGGAAATGACAGACGGACGGACGGGCAGAGGGACTGACAGACAGGCAAACGGAAGGACGGACGGAGTGACGAACGGACAGACGGAAGGTCGGACGGGCGGACAGATGAAGGGACGGACAGACGGAGAGACAGCCTGACGGACAGACGCACGGAGTGACGGACGGTCAGACGGACGAACAGATGGGTGGAGAGACGAGCGGACAGACAGACAGATCAAGATGGGGCAAGATCCTAAAGCCAGTCCACACATATTAGAAAACGTTACTGCGAGAAATTATGTGCCATTTTGTAGCACCTCAAGTTTATACTTGACTTTGTGTTTGTATTTTTATTTTACTTTCGTTTTTTATTTGCATTGCTTTAATTTTTGCAATATTTGTGTGTATCGTTTCTTTTAATTTTTTATTTTTGTACTTTGTGATTAAGAACCATTGAGCGTACGCCTCTTTTGTTGTAATAAATAATAATAATAATAATAATAATTATTATTATTATTATTATAGTATCCAGTCCGGATAGCCGAGACCGCTAAGGCAGTAGTGCCGTGGCGATCTCGGACGAAAGGATCGCGGGATCGAGTGCCGCGTCGGGCATGGGTGTGTTTGTGTATGTCCGTTAGTGTGTGCCGTCCATTCATCCTTTATTATCATCATTTCATATTCCATCCCCCAGAACTAACAACCCTGGGGTATAAAAATCGGATTCAGCCTAATGCTGATCCCCCTAATTAGTTACATGCAAGACTTGCAACGTGATAAACTGATACTGAGCCCGTGCAAGTGCATGTCCTGCGTGGTCCAAGATGGCCTATACGCGAGAAAAACAAAAGAAATATAAACATAATAAATAATATAATAATAAACATAATAAATAATACAGTAATGAACATAAAAATAATAATAATTATTATTATTAATTATAATAATATTTTAATTTTTAATTATTAATTATATAATAATATATTTAATTATTATTATTAGTTAATAATTTAATATTAATAATAATAATAATAATTATTATTATTATTATTATTATTAATGTTGTCTTTCAGTTGTACAATGAGAGAGAAGTCCCGTCGAGGCGGAATACTTGAGCGCCGGTGGAGCCATCTGTGCGCAGCGCTGTCTACTACCAGCGGCCGCTCACGGTACTCGTTCTAGAATGACGCTGTTGGCAGCGGTTGCTTGGTCCCCCAGCAGTGTTCGTCCGTTGCCTTGTTTGCGAGTTCACGGTCCACCGGTCGTGATAGTCTGCGGACGCACAATTTCCGCCTGGACGCGTTGTCTGTGCTCTGAACCGGGTGTGGCGAGTCGTCGTGTTTGGTATGTAGCGGTTTCCCTGCTGCGTATTTGACTACGAGACAAATTGTCATAGTGTTTGCCAAAAAACGAAACACTGTGGATTGTTTCAAAATGCGCTCTGGAAGTATGAATGTCCATTACTGGCAGTAGCAACGTGGGTTTTTCTTTCGCGCCAGAGGGTAATATACTCGTAAGTCATAATCCGCATACCTGCAGAGCGTGAAAGGCCTTCGACCTCGTGGAATATGATTTGTGTCGTCGACGTTAGAAAAGAGACGCTAATAACAAACTGTCATTTTCCCGGAGAAAGGTTTTGGCCTGTGCGAAGACGATTATTTCGCGACCGAAGTCACTGTGTTTTACTCTTGTGTTCCGTCTTGTGAACTATCTAGGGTTTGGATCTTACCCTCATCCTAACGAATCAACTCTTTTCGATGGGAAGTAGTCGAACGAAAGGGAACAACGAGCGCGTGAACGAGGACAATCTGTTTCGTAGTTCAAATGAGAACGGCGCGTTTTAATGAATTAAAGGATTTTGGCATAAAATGCTGCCGACATGCATGGCAGAGGTGGCTAGAACGTGTGCCGCCTCAGTGTCTCGGTCTGAAAGGTCGCGGGTTCTAGTCCCGTCGTGGACATGGTTGTTTGTCCCTTGTCTTTCATGTTTATGTGTTGGCGCGGAAGATCTTTTGAAGCTGCTGACTACAGACTGGGTAGCCCGCAAGTGTGTCTAGTGTAAAGGTTAAGATGTGTTCCCAAGAGGGCCATAGTGTGTACCTGGGGGCGGTTGTCGATATCGACATTCCCTGAAGCAGGAAGGAAAAAATGGTATAAAATGCGTTGAAAATTATGCGTCGGACGTGCTCCAGAATGTTGAATGGTACTCGCGAAGTCCAAAGGCCAGGGCCTTGTCATGAACCTCGACGTGGTAATGAAGCGTCAAATTGTCTAAAATGTTGTGCAAAAAAGGACTTAAGAATAAAATGCCTTGGAAATTATGCTATGAACTGACTCAATGACGTTTTATTTTAATCGTATAGATCTAAATCCGGAGCCTTGTCATGAAATCGAAGACGCGTAACAAAGAGGCAACGCACCTTAAATAACAGAGATTATATATTTAACGACATTCCGCTTAGAGGTGTCTCTTGTGGTTTACAATGTTCTTGTAAGAGTAAACTTATTCTTTCACATACAGTACGATAAGAGCTGATATTTGTCTCTCTCATACAAATCTTCCAAAATGGAATGAGCTGTGCTTCATTGTAAACGCGACTATTGGCTACCGTAACTTCACAGACTTTAGCTTCATTACAGTATCAGTGATGATTCTGGATCATCTAAGAGTAACCACATAATCCTCGTGACACTTAGCTTGGAACTCTTTTGCTGAATTATTTGAAGTTACAAAATGATTTTGATCACGATCTACATGATGCTTTCTTACCGAATAACTGACAAAAATAAACATTAAATGGAGATATTTAATTATTAGATATAAGGCATCTAATACTTAGGTTATTCCTTGTTTTACAGGAAATGTAAAGAAACAGAATTGAGAAGTACGATTTGGTCATGTCTGCGAACAAACTGTGTGATTTGTATTTAGAATCATTTACATAGTTACAGTATTAGTAAGCCCTGATGAAGGAATTAAATATTCCGAAACGTTGGCAAACTAATGTTTCATTAATTGACCGATCCCGTGATCCATATCCTAAACGTCGTGAATCCTACAATGGTACATAATTACATTTACTTTAAGCACTGTGAAGTGCAAACTCAAAATGGAATGATCTGGGCTGTCCGGGTGACGCCGCGTCGAAGGCTGGGTGCCGACGTTTCGACCGACATATCGCGGTCCTCTTCAGGGCTGTATTGCCCGGAATGGTCTGTATTGCCTGGAATTGTCAGAAATGGAAGTGCACAAGTACTCAATATGGAGAAATACTTTATTTCCTGTGCCGTTGCTTATCATTGCTCATCAAGAAAAGTACTCCTTCTAAAGGTCCAATTCCCTAATCTCTGCCGGTACATTTCCAAATTTTCTTCCTTAAAAGCAAACACAATTCTTCTTCAAAATGAAGTATACAAGTATTGTTTAGAACCAACATCATGAGAACACTCTATGCCGAGCAATATTTAACATGTCAAATAACTAATGCTACTAATGCAGATAACGGCATACACAAGGTCCAGTTTAGGTGAACGGATTGTCATGATTACCATTTACATAATTAATATTTCTAAACTAGGCGCTTTTCATTTTTAACAGACGTCATTTTTAATTATTAACCAAAATTTTACGCACGCTCGTCCACATGAATTTATTTGAATAAAAATTCATGTGATGTACTGCATGCGCAGCGATCTTTGTAATCGATCATTATAAAAATGTATCTGAGAATTCTAAATACTGCAGTAAATCGTAAATAATGGCAATAATCATTCACAATTACATTTTTATTTGCTTTTTTATTCAGCAGTACTTTTATTACTCGTATATAAAGTGTAAATTCATTTTCTATGCGCTTTAAAGAAATGTTCACCTATTTTATTGCAAAACAAATTTTTATTACAAATGAAACAAACAAAACACTATATTGATGTTTTATTGCATCCAACATATTTGCTTGTCACGCATAATATTGAAAACAAACACATTACATGTAATGTACATTTGAACCGTATTCATTAAAAACTCGTAATTTTATATTTTTATTTCGCAGAACGACCAGGAATCGTAACTCCATAGAATAACTGAACCGAAGAATATTACGCGGTCACGATCGGTTTACAAGGCTTTAAAATTCACGCACGTCCCGCTCTAATACGTAACTACCCGTGAAAGACAGAAACAAAATATGCGGGTCGGCCCGTGGCCGAATCGCTACGGCAGTAGTGTCGTAGTGATCTCGAACCGAAGGGTCGCGGGTTCGAGTCCCGGCTCGGGAATTGTTGTATTTGTGTTCGTCCTTTCACCCCTTATCATCACCATATCGTTTCACCCTAATAGATACCATACCGTTAACAGCAATAGTGGTCGCTAATGACCTAAGATGTTGATGCGACCTAAAATAACCAATTAAAAAAATATGCGGGTTTAAAACTGGTGGGTATGGGGAAAAACGTGTCAGATATAATTTCGTTGCAATATTAATGGCACATATGCAGTGACGGTGCGGGAGTGATGATGGTGAACTACATAGAATAAAGGTAAGAAGTGGTGCTAGATTAGGCGGATGGACCTCCAGACGGGCGGATGGACAGACAGACGGACATAGTGGTCGCTAATGATCTGAGATGTTGATGCGACGACTGACAGACTGACAGACGGGCGGGTGGGCAGACAGACGGACATAGTGGTCACTAATACCTAAGATGTTGATCCGACATGTTGATGCGACGACTGAGTACGGATGGACAGAGCGGAGGACAGACGGAGGGACGTTTTTTTGTCATTCGTATTTTCGGTATCAAGGACCCATAAAACGTGCAATCCTACACCATGTGTTAAAGGATTATTTTCTAAATGCAGCTACTGGATTTATCCACTATTTCTTTACCAGGGTTCTATAATAAAAGCTTCTTTTGAAAATTCTTCTTTCTTTGCGCAACATTACATAAATGTTGCTCTTCTCAGAAGCGAGGAAGTAGAAATAGTTGTATGTCATCAGACAGATTTGTCAATAACTTGTTAAATGGATGCTATTGTTCGAGCAATCCGAAATTGCATTTTTCGATAGAATTCATGAATCAAAAATAATTCGTTACACAGTAAAAAACTAAACATTTTGGCATATGACATTTCACAATTACGTAGTTTTTAAAACAACTCATTAAAAAGTAACATTTGTAAAAAATACATGATGTGAAGAATTCTCCTTAAGTTTGTGATTGTGAATATCAATGAATGCCAATGAATTTTGTTAATGAATCTGTATTAATAAATGACCATTTTGTTTCAAAAAGAACATTTTTCAGGATAAGGACTGAAATCTGATATTATTTGAATCAGTGAGGTATCACAAATGGGTGATAATTAATTGTTTGTTGCGTTATTGTTTACCTATTCTCTTACGTCAACCTTATTAGTAGCCATTTTATTCAGAAATTTATTTTCTTTGTCGAAGACCTTATGTGAGGTACGAAAGATAGGTAAAATCTGCAAGTTCCAGAATCCCTACTGTAACCGTTTACTTTATAGTGGAATGATGAATATTGGAACAAGCAAAGCATGCTAAGCAATATTTGAAAACTACTCATTTTCGCTTCTGACTAATAGAAAACTTATTTGTATCGGTAAACGAACCACATATTTGATTCCGCAAAAACCGCCTTTCGCTAATATTATCTCGATTTTGGCCAATATGTTGTAGGTCTATATATTGCCCCAAGCCCTTCTTTATAGACCATACGTTTATTTTTATTTATCTTCTGGGTTATTTTTCAGATACAATACTATTGACCGCAGTGTTGCTGCCATGTATTCAACCGAGGCTTACTTTGGAACCTACTTTTAAAAGACAGTATATCGAGCGGGGGCGCCCTGAAATACCTGGATGTGATTCTCACTTGCCCCGCCAGGTATACCGGGAGAGGTGTCTTGAGTATATCAACTGATCTCACTGCAGTGCCTATGACCGGGAGGTCCTAGGTTCGTGTCCCGGCAGTGGCAGGATTTTCGACTCTAGCCTGTCACCTAGATCAAATTCAGTCTGGAAGAGAACTCTAGCGGCTGCTCTGAACTGTTGAGTTCAGTTGTTTCTCCTCTCAAAACCAGGCAAATACGGCAGAAGTGCTCTAACAAAGGGGCCATAGACCACGCGCGATCTTCCCTTCCTCTTTCTTGTCCTATCCTTATCCTTTACACACACACTGGCTAACTATCATTACCACACACACACACACACACACACACATACATACACACACACAGATATATTGTAACGTCACACACTCCGTGAACGCGCATGAGAATCCCACGCACGATTAAGAGAATTATTTGTTCAATACCCGCGCGACCTGGCACGGTCGAAGCCCCGACTGCCCGTGCCCCGCCCCCAGGGCAGGCAGCCGGCTGACAGCCGACCAAACGCCGCCGCCCTTTGCCGTCCCGGCCATTTGACTAAACGAACTTGGATTCACGACTCCGCAGAAATCTGTTGTAACTCATGCTGGAGGTGACGAGCGCGTGCCACGTCGTAGAGCTCTCGGAATGCCAAAAGGGACAACGTTTTATTTCACTTAGACAAACCCACACCGCCCAGTTCAGCGTTCAAAAAAGAAACGTATTATGTACGGGGGGCAGACGCGGTGTAACGGAACGCCGCCCCTTTGCAATTGCCGAGGCGTGATGCTGCGATTCGCCATGAAGGAACCCCCTTTAAAACATCGCAGGGGTAGCGATTCTCTATGCGCACATGCGCGCCAGCCAAGGGTTATCTGGCCAGTAAAATAGTTTAAAAAGATGGAGCCCAGCTGTACTGTTATCCTCCGATCGTGGCGTACCCACCCCGCAGGGATCGGGCAGCTAACTTGCACGCCAAATATGCTACGGAAATTTCTCCTTTGTATCACATGAGCTCGCGAGCAATTGGCCCGAGTGCCGCCCCACCATCGTTCCCAATGGCTAATGCTAAACGAATCACGGTAAAGTATTCCGATCAGAGGTGGGAGATCGAATCCTTCGTCTGGACACATCACTTGGCTTGATTTCATTACTCAGACTCGCACCTTTCAACTCACAACGTCGGAATTGTTACTCCAGTGTAACACTTTAAAAATTACTAAGATTTTAATCTTTGAACTCGCTACTTCAATATTGCCGTTCCGATTTCGGACTCGCAGCCCCAGGCATTTTACGCTTACGAGCTTGCATAAGTTAGCATCTCTGACTTGTGCCTTGAACGTGGGACCACTGAGCCATAAAAGTTGGGACCACTAATGTATTAAGGAGGCAATTATTATCATCTCGGCAATGAGCTTGAGAGGGAAACAACCGACAGTTATCACGTGTACGTCTGTGACGCCAAGACATCACAGTGGGTCCGGCGGTAGCGCGCTGTCGTCTGTCAATCCGCCTGGCTGCAGAACGGGGGAGACTGAATCTTCGCTGCTATGCTTACTGGGTCACCGCCGCTGAGCTGAGGAAAGTCACCGCAATCCCGCCGTGAAGACGAAGTCATATAAATTATAAATGACATGTAATCGGGTGACAGAATCAGCTTATTTTCCAGAGGTGCGGGAGGACGGTAATATACGAAACTGGGATCGTGAATGCTGATGGTCTGGCATGTTATTGCAGCGGCTAATTGCATTTGTTTGCTTATTAAAAAATTATAATTCAAATAGGAAGCCGCAGTCAAATTACTGTTTGTAAAACTTATGTAAGAATCAAATTCCATGCTCACATCAACATCACCTTAAGTTATTTAAATATATTTTAAGTTCATTTATCTGTTTTTTATTGAACATGCTAAACCGAATTCACACCGCAAACGGATATATATATATATGACGGTTAAAAATATATTTAATATTATGACCTGATGGTCATTTAACCGTCAAATCAAAAAGGACAGAGTTCGCCAATTTGAATTAGGCGCGTGGAAGAGGCCGCAAATCAGTCTACGAGAGGAACGATTTCGGGAACGGCCAAGAACGAGTCACAGCCGGTGGGACGTGGCAGTCAGTTAGAAAAGAGGAGGGAATGATGGCGGGTGATGTGGACGTGCTGTGTAACGCTGGTAAGGAGAGATGGTGAAATCGAGTAGCATCCAGGACTAGAGGTGTGTGGATATACTATTACATGCATAGACGAACGCCCGGAATATGGGACAACAATACAAGATTGGACGTTATTGTGAACGTTATATATTATAACACGCTCACCTACTACCTTGCAGCCGGTGGCGATGAAGCGTGAAACTATGAATGCTCGTGAAGCGAGCTTTAAATTCTCAGGAAGCAGGATCTTTCGGGTATGAGAAAGGTCTGAACCCTTGACACAATGAATTATATAAAATTCTGGTAAAATGAGCATATATTCAGTAAAACAAATTACACAGTGGCACAAATATACAATAAGTATGTATCTCACGTAGATGGTCACTGCAAAGAAGACAGAAACAAAAAGAACAGAAATAACACAACCATAAGAGAATGTATAGGCGTCACCTTGACTGCCTGATTACTTCAATACGCACTATTTACAATACTTTTGCTTTGACCTCCTTCTCAATTATTTTATGTACCTCATTTAACTTTTGTTAATCTAAAGTTTTCTCCGTGCACGGCCCTTTAAGTGATTCTCTACAATTCTTTTATAGACTTCACAGAGGTGAGCCTTGAGCTGCGCATTTATTACAATGCTGTTAACTCTAACACAATAATAAACGTGACACACGTTACTAAATCGTACCCTTTACAAAATTACAGCAACTGATTATCCCTGATATCATACAATGGAAACAATACTTTCAATAAGATTACTTTTACATTACATGAAAAATTATAATTTACTTTAGAAAAGTTGTACAAGGTATGGCATTCAACGAATTTACTGGTGCGTACAGCGAATGAAATCAAAACTGCCGCTCATACTTTCGAAATATTTCCCAGTAACTATTTGTAACTTTCACCTATTTTAGGACGCTACGCCTGGTGTTTAACGCTACACAGTTTCCCAACAAATTGTCGCATAGAAGTTGCCAGTTCTTTACCTCGACATTTCCTTCCCGCTCGCCGTCAGTTAACCTTGGGGGTTCGGCCGCTCGCAGTCCTCGCCACGTCACTCGACTGGTTTGATGTCCCGCGGTCGCACCTCTTCTTTCGCTCGATCTCAGGATGACGCCACACGTCCAAATTCCAAACCTTTCTCTCGTCCTCGGACTCGTACACACCATGAATTGGTCCAAGTCCTTCTCGCCTGCGCTTGAGTGTCGAGTCGTCCTTCTGCCGGCTGCCGCGTACCGTTGCTCGCGCTTCCAGTTTTAAATAACTAACGTGCTTGAATTGACTACTTCTAGCACTCGGCCGACATACCACACTTTGAGCGTGCGTGGTCGTGGCGTACAAAATTAAATACTCGATTTCGTTCAGAGTCCTTCTGCGCGAATTTACTTCGATGATGAAACTATTTCAAGTTCGAGCAGTCACAACGCTTGCTTACTCGCGTAATGTTAGTGCAAATGCTGTACATGCACTTTGCTTCTGAATTCTATCACTTATCACCGCGTTTCTTAAATCAGCTTTACTAAAGCAAGTAAAATTATACTCCTGCACTAACCAATTACTACCGCTGAAGAATTTAGTTGAGTCGCCGTCGCTGTCGAAGTCGTAAGAGAGCTCTCCGAAGTGCGTCACGGTATTTATGCCACTCCGCCTGGGAAAAATTTCTGGAGGGGTGAATTTTCTCCTCCTTCGCGCCCTCTCGAGAAAATATTATCCGCTAACTTTGGACATCGAAGTGCGGAAACCTGCGGGTAGATGTCGCCTTCTCGGACCATCGCTCCGCCGCGTACCCTATTTCTTAGTTCTCTGGTTTTTTCTAGTGACTTATGGTGGCGTTACGGGTTCGTATAACCCCGTGACGTCACAATATATATATATACTATATATATATATATATATATATATATATATATTGAAACGCACCGCGTTTCTGAACATAGGCGCGGGTGCCAGCATGGTTTTGGGCAGCGCGGTGGAGACGGCCGTCCGGACGGGCTCGGCCGAGCGGGAGGGTGTCCCGCGGTGGACGAGACGAGGCGAGCGCGAAGTACGAGACTTCGACAGTTGAGGAGTGGATTGTGGAACGACGGCAGTCGGGAGGAGGCAGTCGGAAGGAGAGTCGGTGTGGAAGAGGTAACGGACGGTAGTGCGGAAAAGCTAATGATGTGGCGGTGAAATATAGTTGAGAGGAATCCGATGACATCGACCAGAAATCGAAACGTAGGACAATGAGAAACAGTGAGAACTATTAATTGATCTCGAGTTAAGTGATATACAGTAAATATTAAACGGCGTGAGGCAAGGAAAGTGATGAGTGTATAGACACGTGTGCGACAAAGGCAGCGCGAGTGAAACGAACTTAGCGATACAGCATCGGCGGGTTTAAAGAAACGGAGTTGGAAGAATTGGAAACGGGGACGACTGCTGATCTGGTGGCGAGTGGACATCGCCGTGCCCAGCGAAGCACGACCGCGGCGTGGGATTTGCATCGGCAGCCGGGTAGAAGCGGCGGGGCAGCGCCGTGGCCACGTGGCGGCGAGACGGCCCCGGCTCGACATCGCGCCGGCGCATCCGGAGTTGGTGAGCTCGAAGGAATTCCAGACGCAGCAAAACCAGTAAGACTGTTACTAGAAGGAACTCATTATTAGGCGGTAAAAGAATCCAGTGATTTGGAAAAGGGGGTAGACGATTGTGAGAGGGGTATTAGCTGCAGGGAATTTGCCATGTAATGATAATCTAATTTGATGTGGAGAATAGAAAGGGCGTTTTGGAAGGGCACACATTGTTTGTAAATAGATTAAGTATTGAAATAACGGGGTGATTGTGAATAAGTGCATGCAAAGGGAGCTCCCAATTACAGTATGAGTGTAAAGTTAAGCAGAAAGAAAGTGTTCATTAGCAATATTCACGTAGTTAGTAAGAAAATTGTTCATGTATATCAGTATCATGAGAAGGTTATCAATGCTAACCATTATTTTGTTCACCTTCTACACGTCCAATGGAACGATGTTTTTGTAATATCTATTATCTTTCCTGGGAATAAATCATTCTGTGTTTTTACATTAAAAGTAATTGTTTCATTGTTGGTGCATGCACTCAGAGCCCATTCGCAAGAAAGAATACCTGATCCCTTTACAAATTTACTGTAGAACAGGACCGAATCGCCGGTCCGTCACTATATATATATATATATATATATATATATATATATATATATATATATATTGTTTATTTTGCAGTCTTAAAAGACACGTGGCATGCTAGCGGCAGCCGGGCTGGGTGAGAGTCCTGGGCGTTACCCCTATCCTCCTACCCCCACTTGACATCGCTTTTAAGTTAATCTACATACAAGTCTAGCTAGATGGGGAAGTCAATGATTTAAGGGCAAACTGACCTAGTCCACTTCTTAGCCGGTCCGCTAGGAGTGATTCCCGCGGTCTGTTACCATCCCTTGGGCTATGGACCCGGGTAGGACCTACTTTCTGGCGAGACCACTGCACATTTACATCCGTGCCATTGAATTTATTGCGTGTAAAGTGTTTTTGTGGTTAACTATAGCGCAAGCTTAATTTTCACGAAGTGTGAAGGAATGTTTATGCTGTATCGTACGAAAAAGTGTGTCAGTGTTTGCGTGTAGATGTACCAATGTACGATTCAATTAGCCTCCGACACTACCACACATGCCGGGAAACCGTTCGGGAGCTTAGAACTTGTCCCGGCTGGGGCGGTGCCCCGCTTTTGAGAGATACCTGGTTAGGGAAACATCGCTAGCCGACGGTAGATCGGCGCCGGATCTCGTCATCCATCTGGGAACGAACATAGCCACCTCCCGAGGAAAAATCTGCACTACACTTACGGGACTAATGACTTCATAGTTGACGCGCCTGGAAACACTAACAACAAAATCATTCGCCAGATGTTCGTCTCAATTAAGCTCTCTGGTTCAGAAAACGTGACATCTCGTTAGGATGGGGAATCGTCTTACGGACTTAATTTTGCCGGGCAGCTGCCAGGGTTCTTTTACATGCCACAGGCATGACAGAGTTACTGTGAATTTTCCACCTTTCAAAATCTTCGAAGCCTATGGGACCTTTTGTGCAGGCGCGCCCCGCAGTCGTCCCCCTGAAGCGCCTGGATGTGATTCGCACTTTTTGCGCTGGATGCCGGCCTCGGACAACTGTATTCCAATTAACTGGTAGGGAGAACGTGACGTCTCGTTAGGACGGGAAATTGCCGGAGGGATTTAATTTTTCCAGGCACCTCCCAGGGCTCTCTTACATGCCACAAACCTGATATGGCAAGTCTGAAATTTTCTGTACTTCGAACACCCACGCCCTCTAGCGGGGGTAGGAACCGTGTTCTGATGTCAAGCAGCTAACCACTTCCCACAACTTACTAAAATTCAGATAATCTATTTACAAATTGCGGAAGATTTGCTATATAGCTTATCTTACTTCTGCTACAAGCCCTTCAAATGAATGTAAGAGAAATGTGTACAATGTGACACTATTGATTTTTCATGATGTAGTGTTAAGACCGTTCGCCATCATAATCAATCATCCTTAAATATCGTTCTCGCCTCCAGGTTTCACTAGAGGTTTAAGAAATAGATACATGACAAGAACAGATATTACTTAATACAGATAGTCACAGGGGAGAAATTATTTTCGATTTATCACACTTAGTCAAACTTCTACACTGTACGATGATCCGTGTTTGCCGGATCGCGGGCCCTTCAACTGAATGCGAAGGTAATGGAGTAAAATGTAGTGTTTTCGTTCCTCAACCTCGAAGTCCATGGCGATGTAATTGTTAGTACGTTCGCCTTCCACCTCAATTGGCCCAGGCTCAAATCCCAAGTTCGTTCTCAATAGGCTTCCTCGGAGTTCTCCTACTTGTACTGCGTTTCATTTCATCATTGCTCCCTCACTCGTGTCATAATATCTACGAGTCCCAATCGTCATTAAAATTACATTATCGACTTCCCAACGACCACGACTTCTGCGTATGAGTAATATTAGTCATTGTCAACAACAACAACAACAAATTAATAATAAGCTTTCAGACTTTCAGGAACACAACCTACATCAAGTCCTAAAAACTTCTGCAAACAGTAATAAGTTTTCACTACTAATATCTTAGGCAAATCATGCGTACTCTTGCCTAAAACCGACAATTCGTGGAACTGAGAAGCTCTCGATCCCGGCTTCAAGAAACGTTAGCAAGTTTATTCAGTGTGTGTCTAACATGATACCCCGATACCATGAAAAATCAAATGGATTGGGATATGACAAAACCGTCAAATTCCATCTTCAAAAAATTTGGAGTGAAAACGAACGTGACCGAAAGTCCAAAAGTCATTTTTCTTAAAACGAACTTCAGTTGGAATCAGCCGTTATTATTCTGTGCGCCTCAATTGTTTCATTTGAGATATGGTCGAATGGTTACGCACTGAGAGTCACATTAAATATATATCCTCAACCGAGACTCGGAATCACAATGAAAACATATCCTCAATCAAGACTGGGAATCGCAGTGAACCTATCCTCAACCAAGAATGACTGTCACAGTGAAAACATACCCTCAACCAAGACTCAGAGTTACAATAAAGATATATCTTGAACTAAGACTGTTCGGAACAATAGAGAGATTAGCTTGCGCACTCCACTTCGAACGCCGAAATCCCACGCAGGAGAGGGAGTGTGCGTTTGTCGGGTCCAGAGGCTGAAATCCCCGTTGATCCATATTGAATTGTCAGTTATCAAAGTGATTGTCAGGATTCTCCCGTTGTGCTGCGTCTCATTCCACCATTGTTTCACCAATCTTAGCATAATATAAAAAAACACCTTCACAAATCATTCCATCTCAGGTAAAATGGAAAGTGTACTAACTTCCCAACACAGTAAAGATAAAACTTGATCCGAGACTGTTCGTGACAATAGAGAGATTGGTTTGCGCGCTCCCCTTGGGCAGGGAGCGTGGGCTCGTCGGATGCCTGTCGGCGGAGGCAGGGGCGAGGCCGGGGCTGACGGGTGTTGACGTTGCCCGGGGCCGCTGCTTGCCCAAGGGCTTACGCTCCAGGTCGCGCCATCGCTCTGCTCCTGCCTGTGGAGAGGGGGCCTCGGATTCACTGCATTTTCCGTGTTCGCTTTCGGGAACGCACTGCTTCTCTTCTCTTCCCTTGATGTGGATTAGCTCAGGCCTATAAAGCCGGGGCTGACAATGCGGAGGAATTTTTTGATTATCGTTACACTAGGGAACTAATTATTTTCATACCTCCACGATGAAAATAGACGAGTTGAAGCAATTGCCTTCATCTGGATTATAGAGACAATATTTCGTTAATAAACCCTTATGTCTTCATAAAACAAAAGTGCCTTCAAGAGCAAAATATTAGGCAAAAGTCTTGTGTCTGTTTCTAAACTGAATTTTTTGCCCCGGCAGCAAGTAGTTTCCATTACTAATCAGGAGCCTAGAATTTCAGATTTTTTGGGCATATTCAAGTCTCGTGCAAATCATTTAGGTCTTCTGTTCAACTAAGTGCAGCAGAGACAGACTTTCCTGTAAGAGTCGAGATCTTTTGAAGTGTAGCTTCTGCTTCTGGGGGTTTCCTTTTTGACTTATTGATCATTCCGGGGTACAGGCACTGGTAATTCGTTATTGTGTAACACAGGTCGCATGGCAGAATAATTATGTGGATAATTGATCTGGACAGGCCAAATATCTTATCTGTCATTAAAATGTTTGTTGGTATTCTCCATAAGCGAATGAAATATTTGAGTTTTCCATACAACCACAACCTTAAGTGACAACACTGATTAGCACCCATGGTTTGTCTTAATCACAAAAGCAGCCCAAGTATAAATAATATAGAAGTTTCGTAATTTCATATTTCTTTCTTTTGAAGTTTGGGAGTAAATATTTCACAAACGTAAAAGAAGTTGTCGGGTTGATTCGCACACTTTCGATGTGAAATGAGGATTTATATTTTATCAAACCGATTCAATTCAAGACATAATGTAGCGAATTTCACTTTATGAAACCCCAGAAATGTAATTAACATATTAATGCATTTGAGGCACATGCAAACCAGACGCGAACTTCACGCGCTGCGGGTATAGCTCCGCATGACTCCGACTGAATCAGAATCTGCCACCCCAGTAGCTGCATATTTGAATATTTGCGATAAGGAAAAAGCTAAAATAATTCCTTTCGGTTACTGATGCGACCGACCGACCGACCGAGGGACCATGAACAACGCTAGAGGGTAAGCTGTTCCGCCGGTTGTCTCCAATATGGATATTCATCAACGGATCTGCCTGGTGTCGCGGTCCCCATTGAATTTAAAGCCGATATTTTAGTTTTGAAGGGTAAGTTACATGAAGCTGCTGGAACATTTTTAAAATTTGCCAAGAAATGGCTCCATTGTTTTGATTAAGTTTTGATGTTGAATAGTATAAAGGACGCTTAAGAGGGTACAGTCTCATGTTCGTTGAAAACTAATTTTTCGAAAATTGACAAAATTCAATTTTTTTCGATGTTTTCCTACAGTTATGAAGATGAGTGTATTCTTAATGAAACCTGTTCCTTAAAAATGATATTGAAATAAGACTGGTACAATTTTTCGAACATTTGAGTACTTTTTGCTAATTTTCTGAGAGTAAAGGCGAGAAAGTATATGATGTTTTAGCACCATTAGTTTTCGAAAAAGTTAAATGTGTATTCGCACAGTTCTGCGTAACTCTTGCGGCGATTTATCTCCGAGCTTGTGGGTAGAATATTGCAAATTTTTAATGAGTTAGTGAATACTTATTCATAATGCTGCGTTTTATTATGTACATTTATAATCAGTTGCGTGCCGCAGGAAGCAGTTTAGTCAGTAAAAGTCTTAGTCAAAACGTCTATATTATTGTACTGGTACAAAAATTTGTTGAAATATTTATTAAGGACTTTTCCCCCTTTCCCTTCGCAATATGGAAGTTTCACTGACTAGGTTTGTAGTTTCATCAGGCTAATGGAACACTGGCTATTGTTTATTAATTTGTTTTCTTTTGTGTCTGACGCAGCATCTGTAGTAAATGCTTACGAAAGAAATCTCTCAAAACGGTCTAGGTTCTGAATGTCCACTTTTATCCCAAAATTTCTAGGCTTTTTTGGGAAGGGGGGCATTTCCTTGATGTAGTTGAACCTAAATTACACACGGGCTTCACTACGACACTCTGTACGCACGTGGATAGTTCACATTTAAATTAAAAATACACTATTATCATATATTATACATTATTATCATTATATTTAAAGAACTAAAAGTTTTTCTTTATAAAGAAGTTTCAACTTTCTACTCATCAAACTTATGTTGTTGTTGTTTTTTGTAAAAGAAAGGTATTGCATTCTAGATTTATTATCTCGCGCTTTCATTAAACACTAAATTTTAATAGTGTCATTAAAATTATGGAATCAATGCTTACCTGTCGTCATTTGTTTATTATGTCATTTCGTGAAGTTTAATCGATATATTAGAAGCAGTAAACATTTACTTTCCGAGGAAGCAAAGGAGGAGGAGGGTATTGTTAGGTAAGAAATAGTTTTAAAAAGTCGGATGAGTGTTTTTGAAT
The DNA here is from genome assembly GCA_964035755.1 of Teleogryllus oceanicus. Taxonomy (NCBI): domain Eukaryota; kingdom Metazoa; phylum Arthropoda; class Insecta; order Orthoptera; family Gryllidae; genus Teleogryllus; species Teleogryllus oceanicus. Next base: position 42,328,888 of record CAXIVR010000008.1, read on the forward strand.
GTGTCGTGACCGGCCGCACAGATTTGAATGTGCCGCCACAGTAGGGCGTTACCGCCCTGGCGGCAGCGGCCTGCGACAAGCGCAGGGCAGCGAGGCTCGACGGGTGCGGCCGCCACGCCTGAGCGAGCGGGCGAGGCCCAACCCCGCCCCTACTACGCCTCCCAGTCAGGGCCTACGGCCCGGGGCAATATAAGCCGGCCGTGGCCCGAGAGAGGACAGAGAGTGAGCGGCGGAATAAGAGTGACGAGTTGGTGATACGAGATAGTACGGTGTGCAGATTGTGATTACGACGACAGTGCTGCGACAACGGACTTCACTTTACGGAGATTTAGCGACTCAGCAATTTTGTGCTGCATCTTCTGGTTACGATAACTCGCCTACGTTTCACTGTACATTCTCCTGGATTTTCGGCACTGTAGCTCTGTACCTGTTTTCAACCAATAAATTGTTTATTAAATTTTTGTGTGTGTTGAATTTGGACACATCAGAATGCTAAGGCGAGTGTGTATGGTACGTAAATACAATGTTCGTCAATCATCTGATTTAAATGTCTGTCGCATTAAAAATATCGATTAATTGTAATTTGATGTGATACATTAGGTTTTCAAGTTACAATGTTTAGCAGGAAGTAATTTGCCGCAATTCACTAGGCCACGTACAGACCAGGGTTTTTTGATTGATTGATTAGTGATTCCGGGCGCGTTAACTGCAAGGTCATTAGTCTCGTAAGTGTAATGCACTCCCTTCTCGGAAGGTGGTGGTGAATGGAGAAATCTGGCGCCGACCTACCGAGGCACCGCCCCAGCCGGGGCAAGCTCTAAGCTTCCGACTGATCTTCCGACATGTGTGGTAGTTTGTAAGTGTGTGTGTCGGCAAGGGATGAGGATAGAACAAGGGAGAGGAAGGAAAGATCGCGCGCGGAGGTTTCTTAGGGGGTGTCACCATCTAGTGGGGACGATCACCGCCACCTCTCGTGATGAAAACAAGCACCACGCTTACGGAACTAATCACAGCAGTTGACGCGCCTGGAATCACTAATAAATTGATCGATCGATCGATCGGATTGTGATGTGACCACCACTGTCTGGCCGTTCGCGTCCAAGCGGCTCCCCTTTGAACGCACGTGCGGGGCGATGGCCGGAGGGGGAGGGGCGCGCGAGGGCAAAACAACGTGACTGGCGGCCGGGGCATCGCGGGGCGTCGCCTCGCCCCCGGAGGAATTTAATACCGTCGCCGCCACCTGCGCGCCCACGTCACTCCTTCATTCGCCGGAATGCGGCGTTAGTTGGGCTGCCAGGCCGCCCGCCGCGCTGGTGCAACGGCCTTGCTGACGCGCGCTACCTGGAGCACACCTCGTCAATGTTTGCGTGCTACAGATCTGCAATCCAACGGGAAGGGGATAGTGAACCTCTGTTACGCTGCCACTGCCAAAAACGGTTACCACAAAACCACATCCCTTTCGAACGAAGAAAACGAGGAAGGCGTGGAAGTCCATCATCAATTCGAGAATGAAGAGCAGAAGATAGGAGAGAAATAAAACTGGCGGAATAAAAACCATTGGCGTGTAGAGTGCGAGAAGCGGTCTTAGAACTGTAAAATACTCGCTTAATAAAAATCATAACTAAACTCGATAAGTTTGAACGGATATATTTGCCATGTGTACCGACATTTTATGGGACCATGGACTTTGCCGGAGGGGACGGGCGGTGAGAGGAAAACCCCATCCCCAATATTCCACTAGTTTTGTAATTTCATTTTCGATAGTCACTGGCAACATTAAATCTGTTTACCAACCTGTCAAAGTCGACCATACTTTCATAGTGTGGCAAATTGTGGCAACTTTATTCAATTGTTCCTTTACGATGCCATTTCCTAAAGATTTGTTCAGTCTTCGAAGGGAGCTAAAGTTCTGCTCACATTGGTAGCGCCATCATACGACTGCCGCGAAGCATACTGTGATATGCCAAAGAACCACCCGAGGACTGTAAGTAGACAAGGAACGTTTATAATTCAACTAGGCCAATCCACTTACTGGCGATATGAGAAGTACAGGTGGCATAGACCCGCACCATACGGGTGGCAGAGAAATAACAATGAAAAAAGATAGGCGAACGAGACTTGAGAACTGGGGGATATAGACTAAACGAAGGCTGGACATCTAGAAAGAGACTTTAGATGATTGATTTTTCGTGTTTCCGGGCGCGTCAACTGCTTTGGTCATTAGTCCCGCTAGTGTAGTGCACGTTTTCCCGGGAGATGGCGGTGATCTTCCCCCGCTGGATGGCGCGATCCGGCGCCGACCTACCGTCGGCTAGTGGGGTTTCCCCTTAACCAGGACTCTCCCACCAGCGGGGCACCGCCCCAGCCGAGACAAGCTCTACGCTCCCGATCGATCTCCCAGAATATGTAGTAGTGTAGTGCATGTTAGTGTGTGTGTGTCTGTGTGTAAAGGGAGAGAATAGGACAAGGAAGAGGAAGGATAGATCGCGCGCGGTCCGTGGCCCGTTTGGTAGGGTACTGCTCCGGAATTCGCCTGGTGTTGATCGGAGAAACCACGGAAAACTACCGATCAGAGCAGCCGGCCGCTAGAATCTCCTCCAACAGCGACTGAATTCGACCTAGCAAATTTCATAAATGCAGTCACTTGACTAGTTCATGTGTGTACTTTTTACAGGAGTTTAGATAAAGGATATCAAGGGTATTATGATAATTAAATTTGTCACTATTATGTTTTCCAAATTGATTGAGGTAAAGAGAAGAACAATTAACTTGGAATTATTATAAAAGGGAGAGAGAAAAATTTGTTTGTTTTGCATTTTTCATTTAATATTATCCTTTAAAATAAAAATTAAAGATTTTTGCATGTTTTATTAATATAAATTTAATTTCTTTTTAAATAATAATAATAACAATAATAATAAATACTTGTTTATGGCAACTTTATACCTATGATAGCTTTTTAATGAAATGTTTTCGTCAAAAAACATATATTTTAGGGTTGTCTAAATCTTCAGCGGTCAAGTAATATTGTCAAGTCACAGCTGATCAAACATCGTGCGTTGAAGGCACTTTTTTTCGGGGATACCAGAGTCTAAGGCTAGGTGAAGAACTATTATTGATGACATTACTTGTACTACAATGAATATGGAGTAAAAAGTATGAATTAAGTTTGAGGTAATATTTTTATTGAATAATTAATTCATTGTTGTGGCATTTAATAAAGGGTCAGATGTGTTTTAAATGATATCGTCTTGTTCTTTAGGCTTCTAATGAGTGAAGGTTCACGTACGCGTACTGTTACTCTGTTATTATTGTTTGCTCTTCAATCCATTAACATATTGTATTTTTTTATGTGAATAGTGTTTTTATAATTCAATAGTAGGAAACTTCTGTACTTTCTATGTCCCTCTCAAAGTCCGACTCCTTCAAGCAATTTTCCAGCATTGCTTGCAATGCATACTACACGCAAACTGAACATGAATGAGAAATAACATTTAAAAGAGAGCGTACGAAACTTGTTCTCGGATTTTTTAGAATCACATACGAATATTGTTCTATTCTTTAACGATTTATTTTTATTTGTTTATCGTCAGAAACTGTATTTGACGTATTCGGGGAAATATACTGATTATGAGTGTGAAGTTACTGGTTAGGTGGAAGAGCAGGCTCTATGTCCTGAGCTTCGCCATTAATAAAGACATTATTATTATTATTATTATTATTATTGTTATTGTTATTTAATAACGTATAATATATAACGTATATATTAAAGTACAACAATGAATGATAATGATTTGTATTTTAGGTGATATTAGGGGAAATGTGATGGTTTGTACTCGACTTTAACACTGTTTAATTCTCTGATAAGCTACATCATGTTTTAGCTGCATTGTTGAAATTTTATCATCATAAAAATAATTGTAGGGAATTAATATCTCCTGCAGTTGCAGAAGTATCAAACATATTTCCTCTTCATGTAAAAAAGTAATTATATAGAGAGGACTGAATGGAAACGTTTGTCACGAACACGAAATAGAGGTGCAGTTAGGATGATTAATAGGTGTGACAAGAGAGATCCAAAGGTGGACGGTGAGACTCGGGGATCTCAAAACTGTTATTACTTTTTTCACTTTAAAGTTTGCTGATGCTGATGAATATGTTGATTGTTTACATCAGATCACCTCTTTTTACATCGTCAAAACCCACGCACGCCTGAATGAACCATTGTCTCCCAGTTAACTACAACAGGCACACATGAAGCTGAAAGCACTCTGAGTACAGACTTAACGAAATCTTCTCTTTTCAGCAAACTTTTGTTAAAATTTTATGATTATCTGTTGTAACATCGATCATTATTTACCGGGAGAGGTCGTTCAGAGCATCAATTGATGTTACTGCAGTGTCTCTGACCGAGATGGCCTAGATTAGTGGACCGATGGTGGCAGTATTATCGACGCTAGTTAGATAGCTAGGTTGAGTTCAGTCGCTGTCTGGAGAATAGTTCTAGAGGCTGATTGCTCTGATTGATAGTTTTTCGTGGTTTGTCCGATCAATGTCAGGAAAATTCCGGAGCAGTTTCCTCACAAACGGGACACGGACCGCACGCGATCTTTCCTTCCACTTCCTTGTCTTATCCTCTTACACACACTTACCCTTACACGCACTACATTTCCACACATACCGGGAGACCGCTCGTGACCTTAAAGTTTGTCCTGGCTCGGGCAGTATCCCGCTAGTGAGAGATACTTGGACGGGGAAAACATCGCTAGCCGATAATAGGACCGCGCGAGATCTCGCCATTTACCGGGCGAAGATCACCACCACGTCCCGATGAAAAAGCATGTTTACACTTACGGGAATAATGATCATAGCTGTTGACGCGCTCGGATTCACCAAGCATTTGTTAGTTGATTATAAATTTCAAACCTCCATTGTGAAAGATATCTTGTTCACTGAAATCTGTGGTCAAATATTTCAATACCCGGCAGATTCTTTTTTTATTTATCTAAAATCATTTAAAACTGAGACGTAAATAGTACTGCAGTTCGTCAACGTTTTTTAGAGCTTAAAAATCCTTCCCCTTTCTTTTGTGAAATATTATTCTTAATTATGAATAAAGATAGCAAGGAGCGTTTTGGGAAAAATTTGTTAAACAAAATATTCACTCCCTTGTAATAGAAATTATTTGCATTTGCAAATGAGCAACGTATTTTGGCTCTTATCACGCCTCACGTTAAAATATTGCTTTAATACCGCAAGTACATGTTGAATGATTTTGGTACCGTTGGCAAAAGAACTAAATTGCCCACAAACATTCCTTACAAATTAAGAAAACGCATGCGAAAACGAAGTGAATCGAAATTTATAAACAGAAGAAAACTAAGTGGCCATCTGGGCATTTGATAAACGAATTGGGGGACACTAATCCTCAAAGATCTGTCTCTCTTACCCCTCAAAGGTAGGAGTTAACAGGTTCGTTCATGCGGAACGGTGTTAGCTAGCTGGAAAAGTCGGAAATTCGACCCAAAATGCCAAATAAATACCTCAAGGGAAACTAGTAAAAAAAGTACGTTTCATTGATTACTTATGCTGGGTTTGAATCAACTGTAAGTATACTGTTTGCTTGACTAATGGATTTGTAAAAATTCGGCATTCTGGGCGATTGCAGTGTCGCACGCTTTAATCGGCCCCAGAGCAGAAAAAAAATCGCGTCAGATCTCTTGTCGGCGCACGAGATTTTTCCAGCGGCGCTCGCCTCCCATTCGTCTTTTGTTTTATCTTCTCTCACGCAGCGTTTCGCGATAATCGACTTTGCGGCAGTAGTTCGGCGGAATTCCCCTGCTTCTCTTGCGCACTGTAGCCCTCCCGATCGCTTTTGCTTAGGGCCCCTACACACGGCATCGCTCAGCAGCGCTTCCAAGCGGCGCATCTGCCGGCAAAGCATTGGTGTAAGTGGAGGTCTTCACACGAGCGGCGGAGTGGCGCTGCGTGGTGCTCGATGGCGAACTCCCGCCACAAGCAGCGCCACTGCCAGCAGAACACAGTATTAAATTGAATTGAAATGAATCGATGCCTTATTTTTGCGTGGCGAGATTCAGGTTATGAGGTCTGCTTTTCCGTCTGACCACGCAAATTTCGCTGCGCTTCTTTCACCAACTAGGGGAGAAGGATGGTTTTACTTGGGCGACAAAACAGGCAATTTGAAACAGGCATTATTTAGGCTTGAGTATCTTTTATATGCAATAAATCTACTACTAAAACGTTGTTAACTTATTGCTTGCACTTGCGGGAAGGATGCTTAGTATTGAATAGCCCGCCAAAGGTCTAAGAAATATTATTTCCGTGGCTACTATTTTTCTCTTATCATTTCTATTGAGGGCCAAATTTTCACGACCACGAGTTGCTACTGAAACTGCCGTTGTTTTACAAAATTTCAGTTGAGTGTCTATACGTCTGAAGGTTTTTCGTATAGTTCCGCATATTTTCTGAAATTTCGAAATTTTTATATTTATATACGTTTTTGGAACTATGAAAAATTGCAACCTACGTAATTGAAGTCATTTACTTGCTCAGCACTGTTACCATTAATTACTATTTTACACTTTAAAAGATTTTTAACTTGGAATGCCAAGGCTATCGTTTTCTTTGATGAAATTTGTAGGTTATATATTTTGCCTTTTCTTTGAAGTTGATGGGCAGTTATTTAGGGATTATCGTCTGAGGTGTTAAAAATTATGGAATCACCTTCGAATGAAATTATTTTATTCACTTTAAAATGGTACATTATATTTTCTTGTCACTCTTTTATGGCATGGTCAATATTAAAAAGAGTAGGAGACAACGGATATCCCTGTTTGACACTTTGATTTACGACTTCAATCAAGTGTTCTACTGTTTCCTTGTCCATACATATTTTAGTTTCTGGCTATGTGCTTCAGATTATATTTATCGTGTGAATTGGATATTCGTTTAATCGCATTTAAGACTATAATTTGCTTCTGGAGACTCTACCAAAATCTTTTTCAAAGTTTATAAAAAGGATGTATGTAGGCAGATTGTGCTCAGGTCTTTTTTCAATTAGTTCAAGAGCAAATTTAGAATGTGAGCATGAGCTCCCTTTACGGAATCCATTTAACCAAGAATTATGCCTTTGTAATTATTCAGTCACTTCCTTAATATTGGGTGGATTGTTGCCTTCTTCCATTCATCTGGAATTTGATATATATTCCATCAGATATTTAGTATAGACAGGTACCTTATTTTAATCCCTTGAGGCGCAAACTTTAATAGCTCTATATTTTGTCCGTCACTTCCAGGAGATCTCTTGTTTTTAAATGTGGAGCTCTTCCTCCAGTTTCCTATATTCAATTGAGGTTAGAGAATTGTAAAAATTCTTCATACTTCTGATAATTCTTTATTTATATGCTAATATGTTTCTTTTTGTGACATTCAATGTAAATTATCACAGTACCCGCTGCTGCGTCAGTTCTTATTTATCGCTTCTTGCACATTATCCGTGCCCCAGCCTTCCCACTCTGTTCCTCAGTTCCGCCCACTCCCTGAATTGAGACTACACGCTTGGCGCTTAGAGTAGATAGGTTGGACTGTGTGGGAAAATGAAACATTTTCGATATAACAGACCACCAACACGAAAATGAACATTCCATGAAAATTTCGACACATATTTTTGCAGCATTCTATTAACTACGTAAGAAGTCTTTATGTGTGTGATCCAAGATAAAGGGGAAAATGAGACCTCTTTAACCATCAGTGTTATATGTTTCAGATTAGATATCATTCTGTAATGGGGTGTACGTTGAATGTCTTGTTATTAACATATATTGAAAAGATTCATATATTTATGGTGAATTTAAGTAATAAGTTCCTCTTCGCCCTTCGCCGAAAATACCACTGAAAACGTTCTTATTTTTTACCTAAAAAATATTTACTAAACCTTTGAATATTTATATGTATCTTTTCTTTTCCTCGAAATAATGCACCAATTTTCAGTAAATTTTATTTTTGTGTGAGATCGTGACAGGGTTCCATATGGAAATTGGGATGCTAACATCAGTTTTGGGAATTGGATACGTGGCTAAATATTGGTAGCTATTCTCATGCCTTACTCACAACTGAAATGAAAACAATAATATTTCACGATTCAACCATGCCACTGCAATAACCTCTGCAATTGTGTTTTATTTCTCCATAAAAAATTGTTACAATAAACTGAGATTCTATTGTTCCATCTAAAATTGCTATCACATGTACAAAATAATGATAAAAACAAATATATATTAATAAAAGTGAATTCAACGACGTGTAACTAATATCGATACGAAAAAAAGTAGCCTATGAATAGATAAGAATTTTTTGTAAGCTCTTCTTAAGGATTGTCGCTGTGTCCTTGCAAAAATGGTAAGATTAACGCAACTCAAATGCGAAAAATAAATAATTTAAATAATATTTTTGTAGATTTTTCGCCTCTTGCTTAGAGCACGTGGTTTCTAATATAAGGTAGGGCAGAATGGACTCCCTGATTTGAAGGATGAATTGTGAAAGAACAAATAAATATAATCTCAAAACGTTTTTATTTCCAAAAACCTACATTCAATGCCATTTTATTCTCATTTGGTTGTGAAAATTATTTCATCCAGGTGACGACCTTGGCGAGCGATGCACATGTTGAGTCGTTCAAAAAAGTTTCCGAAAACTCTTCTCAGCATATCTTCTGATATTCCAGCGACGACATCTGTAATTGCCTCCTTCAGGGCTTCCAAGGTCCTTGGTCGAACTTTGTAAACCTCAGCTTTGAGATAACACCAAAGAAAACAATCGCATGGGCTCAAATCCGGGGAGCGAGGGGGCCATGGAACATCGCCACGTAAGGAGATCAGGCGGCCGGGAAACAGTCTTTGCAGGATTTGCCGTGAACGAAGGGCGGTATGAGCCGTAGCACCGTCCTGTTGAAACCAAAAGGTTTGTGTGTCATATTGCTGACCATACTCTTCCACTTTAGGTTGAAGGAAGTTCTCTAGCATGTCACAATAACGCTCAGAGGTAACAGTAACAGTTAGACTTTGAGATTCAAAAAAGTAAGGCCCAATTCTGCCTATGGAGGACACGGCGCACCAAACTGGGGCTATGAAGAGGTCTTTGGTGGAGTTCACGAGGATTTTCAGTTGCCCAGTAACGAACATTTTGCTTATTTACTGTGCCGGAGAGGTGAAAATGGGCTTCATTGCTGGACCACAGAATAGCGTCATGTTGCACAGAGGTTAAAATTGCATTACAAGCATCTGTACGTTTCACCCAGTCTTGTGGACTCAATTCTTGAACGACCATCATCTTGTAGGGGTGTAAATGAAGGTCAGTGTGTAAAATTCGCCTTACCGTTCTGGACGATATTCCAAGGGCAGCAGCATGTTTCCGCGCAGAGCGCGATGGAGACTGTTCAATGGACGCTCTCACTGCCACGATGTTTTCAGGTGTCCTCACACTTTTAGGTCGCCCAGCTGTTTTTTAGGAAGTGCAGATCCTGTCGCCCGTACACTATTAATCCATTTCCTCATGGTTGTAGCATCAGGAACCTTAACATGACGAGCCAAACCAAACCGCCTACGAAGGCCCTCTGTGTCGCCACCACATTATCATTGTTTTTAAAGAACGTTTCAACGACAAAGCCTCTATGCTCACCAGACCACTGCATGGCGACTACTGAAATGAAAATGGCATCGTTTCCCCGACCTAACGCCACTATCCCCACTCCGCTAACCCACCTGCGCGCTCTAGAGTGAGTGTTTGAAACTAGGGAGTTCATTCTGCCCCATCTTGTGCATTTCGCCAGAGCCCAGTAGTGCTGCAGCAAAACTGGTACCTAATTTATTCGCTAGAGGCCAGTAGTGGTGGAAAAGATAACAAAATGTTAATCTAATAGCAATGTGTTGTAAAATAAAATGAAAGTAAAATAAAAATTATAGTATTTTATTAAAATTTTAACCAATTACGCGAAAAATAATAGTCTTAAACACCGTTGTTTATGTAAATTAGTCTTTTCCCTCATTCTCAAGGATTGAAAATGAAGAAAGCCCGGGCAACGCCGGGTATTTGCTAGTACTAAATATATATACTCTTTAAAAAACTCTCCTTCAAAACTCACTCACACATAAATACATGAACGGAAAGAAAATCGTTCACACATACGCGCATTTTTATAGCAATTTACTTTCAAAATTTGACATCGTATTGTACTGCTAAAAGAATATTCTTAGCCTTGTTGGTTTTACGCGTCAAAATAATTTGAAATGTTCACTTCTGTCAGTTATTTGAAATGTTTTCTGTGCAGCGATACCATCTTCACCAATGTTAGTCACTCGCACTCCCCCGACCTCCAGATCCAGACCATACTTTTAAATTAAAATCCATTTCCATTACTATTTTCGTGTGTACACATCAACATTTACACTTTTATTTTACTCCACCCACATTAAAACAAAACCACATTTTCGACGGGAAAATAAAGTTATGGCCTCCCGCCTCCATCAACCTGTGGTCCACACAAAGTCTAGCATCCCTCCGTGTTCTTGTTGTTATGCCTTCCCACCATGTCAAAACCAGCCGTCGTCGTCGATGTTCATTACTACAGAATGTGTTGTTGTACTACTACAGAATGCGTGTTATCATTTACTTTCATAATACTCGATCCCAATCCTCTCCATGATTAATTCAGATGTTTTTTCGTTACTTCGTCAGGATTTTATTACTTTTCAACCCCTTTCCATTTATTTTACAACTATTTCCTATATTATAAACTTTCGCTTTATCGCGATCTGTTGTTTTTCGAAAAATTGTTCCCTTTCATTTTCGCCAAAATGTTCGCCGAATGTTTCGCCGAATGTTTTTTTGTAACTTTAACCCCTCTTTATTTATTTTTAAAACCGATTAAAGTACAGCTTTAATCACACTTATTTGTATGTAAAATGTGTCTTAATCCTCCGGGAATAAAGTAGCACTTTAATCCCTCCGGGATCAAAGTAACAGAGCGGTATTAAAGTAACCACACCCACCAGAGACTCCCTCGATCATTACAATTTATTTATTTACGGCAAAAACAGTTAAAAACTGTGTATGACATGCTATGCGGAGAAATAAATATTGTGCATATTTTCAAAATTCTGTGATCCCTACACTAAGCCATATACTACTTGAATTTTGAAAAACGATATTTGACAAAGACAATTTGAGAAAAAAAGAGAGATTGGATATACCATAAGTCTAAGATAATACACAAACGTAAGTTAAAAACTAACCTTCAACAATAAATACTGATTGTCACAAGCTTCGTTAACAAATGTGTTAAATTCAAGCTTATTAAAAGTCTGTTTTTTGGCAAGTAGCCTTTTCCATTTCTCTTCAAAGATCCAATCAATTTACAATATTTGAAAGTATTAATATCAATTGAAGCTTTAAACACGTATCGTCACCAACTTTTCTAGAGAAATATGTACGTACTTAGAGATATCAACATTTTTCTTGACACGAAACGTTGCTCTCACACTCATATCTCAAAATGATGAAGACGAAAATACGCAAGCAGTTCAATTTCTTCTTAAACTATTCTTATTTTCCCGACATTTCTCCATTTGCAGAAACATTCGTTCTCATTTTCGTTGATATGCCTCAATTTTTTAGGGAATAATTTTGAGATATCACATTCTTCTTCTTTCATATCATTAGGAATTTGTAGATCTTTATCTTCAGAGTCTAAATAATATGTATCGTTTGCCTGATTCAAAAACTCCTACATTCTTGCATGCAGATTGCAAACCAGCTCAAATCGCAGCCACCTACAGGTGACTCCCAGAACGATGCCAGTCGCCTATGGTACTGTTTCGTCCTTCGTGGCATACGTGCCCACGCGAAATAAATATTGTTTCAAAACAAAGTTTTGTATATGACACAGGGTTTACCTGAGCTTTATTCACTCGGGAGAATTATGTTCCGAGCGCGCTGGCGCGTTCGGAACAAAACTGTTCTCCCTCGTACATAAAGCTCTATTTAAACCCCTTTTTATATAAATAACGATTATCCCAGTCTACATGTTCTTCAACACAGTTCCTCAGATCTCAATGTCGAAAGCCATTTTTTCGAATTCCTTCACTTGTTTTCTGCAATCAAGTTGTTTTCGGGACTATTAAAAACAAATTATTGCGTTGACAAATCCGTATAGATCGTCACAATATACAAGCATCAACCTTGTATTCCTGGGGATTGGGAGATTACATTATTAGAAACGGGTACAAATAACGTATTATTGAAGAGTTTTTTAAATCTTCATTTGTAGGTTTAGAGGTTACTGAATTTCATGTAAACTTACAATGGTCTCAAAATTTATAGAATCATTAAACAATAGCTATTGATGGTTGGGAAAGTAAATTTGAAAAGCGTTTTAAAGTTTAAATATTCGAATCGGAATAAAAATGATGGAAAGCATTTAATAGGCTTTAAAACCATATTCACAAACGCATTCTTCTTTTTAACCGAAAATCCTCAAAAATATTTTTCTCTCTAAAGTTTTGACTTAGAAGCGTAAGTATTAACAACAATTTACTCTGGGAGAAATACATTATCCCAATCGAGTAACTAATGGGAAAATAAGTAGTTAACAGGAATAAAATAAGATTCACGTTAAAGAAAGATCACCTCACTTCATTTCATTAACTAAGCAAAGTAATATAAAATTATATCTTGAATTTTTTAATAAACGAGAATAGGATTAGGAGTACTATTGTTTGGAAGAAAAACGAAATCTTTTTGACTTCATCAGACCGTGACGTCCCAAACACAAATGAAACAAGAGTTACATAATAATCGGTGGTAAATGTTACATGTACAACTTCACTGTAACATTTACAACGTTATTAGCGTTTACGTATAACAAAAATAGGACAGAACCATAGACTATCTCACAATGATCTGGTACTGAGATTTTCAGGTTTTACTAAAACTTTCATAATATAACTCAGTACATTTTGAACTTTTGAGCATAATACACTTGAGTATAAATCCATATTGTATTTAAATAACGCATTACACTAAAATAATAATATTTGAAGTTTTATTTATTACTAATAACTCAATTTCACAAAAAATGTGGGATAACCCCTTGTTGTATTGAGCCTTTTAATTGTAAATGTTGTAGCAATTATTTTGGGACATCTGTATGCAGTTGAATTGAAGGTAACAAGTTCAGGGAGGGGTAGGCATCAGCTGATGTCACTGCAGTGCCTCTGACCGCGAGATCCTAGGTTCGAGTTCTCACTGTGGCAAGATTTTGGACACTGGTTTGTCAGCTAGGTCGAATTCAGCCGCTGTCTGGAGGAGAATTATAGTGGCCGGCTGCTCTGATTGTGGTTGTCCGTGGTTTCTCCGATCAAACCAGAGGAATGCCGGAGCAAAACCCTAAAAAAGGGCCACAACCGCACGTCTTGCTCTTCCTTTTTCTATCCTCCCCCATCACACTCACATGCCCTACACTACCACACATGCTAGAAGCCCGGTCGCTTCCGACCGGTTACTACACTTGTTGAGAACTACACTTGTTACTACACTACTACACTTGTCGGGAGACCTGTCGGGATCTTGTTTCGGTTGGAGCGGTGTCCTGCTGGTGGGAGATACCTGGTTGGGGAAAACCCCGCAAGCCTGCGGGCAAGTCGGCACCGGATTTCGCTGTTCAGCGGGGGAAGACACCGCCACCTCCCGCGATAAAACCTGCAGTCCACTTTCGGAACTAATGTCCTTAGCAGTTGATGTGCACAGAATCGCCAATCATTTAATCAATCAAGTAATACCAACGTGCTTAACAACATATATAAACTATACAGGTGTCCGGGGAGGAAACGTCGAAAATAAGCTCTTAAAATTTGAAGCATATTTTGTCTAATAAACTACTTGGATATTCGGAAGGGCTGAGCAGCAATAAGCACTAAAAAGCAAATTAAATAAATTAAAATAAAGTAAATATAAAATAATAAGCACATTAGGGGGCGAAGGGAAGTGGGAATCGGAAATGTAAGGACAGAGGCGTTGGTGCGGACGATCTTGTGTGGTGCTGTTTGTTTTCAGGTGCCAAACACTGGAAGGAGAATGCCTGACACCAACGCCAAATAAATAAATAGTTTAAAAACAAAAATCGGATAGATTAGCATGTACTCGGCTTCTGACGGCAGGTTTTCCCCCTTCAGGGGTTTTTTCCTCAGTCGTACTTTATGGTCTCTTTTCCGCAGCATTGATGCGATGGAGAGACCATTTGGGGGAAATACCAGAATACGGAAGGTTAGAACGCGGTAGAATGTAGGTATTGTAATGGCTTAAAGGCCTTCGGCCTAGTCACTTAGCATCAAGTTTTCTAATTTGTATGTAATAATTACCTATTAAATAAATAAAATAATAAGCACTAAAAAGTTGGTTTGAAATTTTCTAGGCAAAAATTGACATTGCAAAGCATAGAAACACTCCAGAAACATGTATATTGTTTATTATTTACAAAAGAAATGAATATATTTGCTCAGAAAGAAAAATAACAGATAAAAAAGTATCAAATTTACACAATTCGTCTGCTTACGTGTGTTTCCATTTCAGACACCTGCATATTTTCGCTCTCGAAAACGCAACTGCTCCTTGCATATTATTGCCACAAATTACATGCGATTCAAATTTCACAATGTTTTGTCACACTAGAATGTTTGACGTGTGACTACTGTACCAAGCAACTAGACCAGGATTCGGCAATCCAGGCTCCACGGATCTCTGACGGGGTATCCTTGGGTCGGATAGCCCCTCCGCAAGCTTGTATTTCGAAACGTTAGACCAGGCATGTCAAACTACGCCCGCCTCGGAAACCCAGCGCTTCTGCTAGCACGTGTATCTTCCTCCGACTGTGCTCTCATTTTCACTCTGTATCCGGGAAAGGGTGTACACATGCAAGCTGAAGCGGGGATTGTAAGCGCAAAGCATGCTCGAAAAAAAACCCTCGAAGAATGATGGCTTCAAATGAAAATGTTACTCTCTGAGCTTTTCTATAAAAAAAACGATGTTTTATTTTTTCGTAATACTGTGTGTAAACACACTGCTTAACGAAACTCAATAGTGGAATGAAAAGGTAATCTGCTCATTCAATATTAATATTTATTATAATGAGACATTACAAAAATGTGTTAAAAATAAGAATATTTGAAGTGCTGAAAATTAATATATTATTTTTCGTTGTTTGTCATTTGTCTTAAGAGTTGAATAAATATTTTGAAGCTACGTGATTTCTTAACGTCCGGCGGCCGTTAATTCCTTAACGGCCGGCGGCCATTAAGATTACCTTTTCATTCCTTTATTGGGTTTCGTTACGCAGATGTGTTTGCAGCATAGTATTACGAAAAATAAATTAACAAAAATCTCTTAGGGGTGAATAGATCTTTTACAGAAAACAACGTCTGTGTTTGGTAAATGTCCTGACCTGAACGTAGGAAGTTAATACATTTATCGCACTCTTTTGTATACCCGATTACGAAACTAAGATCTTTTTATTGTTTTGTTCAATTGACTTTTATTGTTTAATTCAACTCTCAAGTGAAAATTTGAAATAAAACTAGCATATTTCATTTTATTGGAACAATTCCTCGCTTTAGTAAATAAAACAGAAATGAAAATCGTATTTATTTAGGGTAATAACTGTCAGCTGACGTCTAAAAAAAAGGGTTTTGTCTCTGATATCCACACTGTCAAAGGTGTTCATGTCATCCACTGATGCCAATGCAGTGCCTGCAACAGGGAGGTACTAGGGTTTGAGTCCTAACGATGGCAGTATTTTCACACCAACCAGAGAGCTAGGTCAAATTCAGTTACGTCGAAGGAGAGTTTTAGCGGCCGGCTGCTCCTATTAGTAGTTTTCGTGGTTTTTCCTATCAACAACAGGCAAATGCCCGCAGCACTCCCTAACAAATGGGCCACAGAACGCGCGCGAACTATTCGACACTAGCTTTTCAGCTAGGTCGAATTCAGTCGCTATCTGGAGGAGAATTCTAGCGGCCGGATGTTCGGATCGGTAGTTTTCCGTGGTTTCCCCGATCAACACCAGGCGCATGCCGGAGCAGTACCCTAACAAACGGGCCACGGACCGCGCGCGATCTTTCCTTCCTCTTCCTTGTCCTAATCCTCTCCCTTACCCCACACTTACACTAACATGCACTACACTAGCACATATTCCGGGAGACCGGTCGGGAGCTTAGAGCTTGTCCCGGCTGGTGCGGTGCACCGCTGGTGGGAGAGTCCTGGTTAGGGGGAAACCCCACTAGCCGACGGTAGGTCGGCGCCGGATCTCGCCATCCAGTGAGGGAAGATCACCGCCATCTCCCGAGAAAAAACATGCACTACACTAACGGGACTAATGACCAAAGTAGTTGACGCGCCCGGAAACACGAAACAAACAAACCAAACCAAACTAATTAATAAATCAATCAACTCATACATCCAGTGGCGTACCGCCATTTGGGAGCTATTTGTACAAACCTTACTTTTAAACCACTCTCCAGTTGCTCCAGAAGTAGTGCCCGAAAAGACTTGTAATCAAATTGCCTTTCCCGCGATCTTGATATGGCTGCATCAGATTGTGAGAGCGAGTCAAGAGAGCGACTACTTTATGAGAGAGAGTAGTGGAACAAACAACTATCTGATAGCCTTTTAGACGTTGAAGAGAGTAGAAAACCTACTAGTACGAGAGTCTGTATCATTCTTTAGCACCACTAGTTTCCACCTGGAATGGCCTACCTATGTATGAATGCTCATAAATAGAACTAATTTTGTTTAAATCCTTTTCAATCTTTAACTTGCATTAACATGAACTGTCATCGTTTTTAGAAGAAAAATGTCCGTACAGACAGTCGCGTTGCCTTAAGAGTGATTGTAGGAAGGGCTGAAAATGACTATGATGCAAGTACGTCGAAAGTGACTGCATCGTTGTCACAGAAGAAAGAATATTTAATGGTGAATCGTAATAATAAATGTATGTACATACCTCCATTCATGTAATCGCTCGAACGTATATTGCGCGCTGGTCGGAAATGCTGGGAAGTCACTGATCACATATTAAAGAAGTCACATATTAACTAAATGCCTAGGGTATCATTTACTATAATTGTATAGGGAATTTTATGAATACTAATCCATTTTATTTTACTTGTAGAATATTAATGAAACCGAAGAAAACAAGGGGATATAATATTTTAATCTTCTAAGTAAATTATTACTTTCTCATGCAATGTCCATAAATAATTGAAATTATTATTCAGAGCCGTTAAGTCATTTTATAATGCATTATTAGAAACGGACGTTTAATTTATTTCACAGTATATCTTGATGTAATATCTTCAAATTGTGCACTCAAGAAAATGAGTTTCGATCAGACGATCTCCGAAGACTGGACGAAACGTTGTGTAACAAGAACGCACGAGCAAAACGGATAGTTTCTGTATAAAGCCTCCATTTCGATCTTTTAAAAATGGAACATCGTAATGTTTTACGCGATGTTTTACCGTTGCTAGCACAGGCGCGAATGCTTGGAATAGCGCCATACAGCTTGAAGACCCCAGAACACCTTGTACGGAGTACACTTGGGATGGTAATATCGGCAGTGACATTTATGGTTCACGTAATCAGACCTATGTCTTGGGCTTCTTCCGTTCAAATATCATCGGATTTCTACACTGACTTCCCGGAAATGGGGATGGCTATTACCTGGTTACTCGTCGGGGTAGAAATGTTGGAACCGCTTCTGCTCGTGGGCCTATTTATGTCCACGAAATTTTCAGTGGTCGCCAAATTTGTGTCGCTTCTTGCACGCACTGAGGATATACTTGGTCCTTACTCAGATAAAATCTCAAAATTTAAGTGTATCGGAATTGTGACTATAGTTATTTTTGTTTGTAACACTGGAAACACCATCTTAGAAATACTTTCATGGAAAAAGTGGTATTCCTTTATCATTTATGGATTCTGGCCACGTGCTATCAATTACGTGATGATCCACTTGTATTGTGTCTTCGTGACGTACATGAAGAAATACTTCGAAGCTATCAATAAACAGCTCAAGGGTAAATAAAAAAATACAACACCAGCACTGTGCTCCTAACATGGATATCGACGTTCATAAAGGACCTGACCAAGTACTCAAACTCCTCGTTGCAGAATTCGGAGGCATTCAACACAACGTTTCCAGCAATGTTTCTGCTGATGACGATATCTTGAATACAACGGGGGTCATTATAAGGCTTCAAAAAGCTCACATGCATGTTCAAAAAACGTGTGCGACCATTGAAAGAATGTTCAGCATCCACATTCTCCTCCTGTTCGTGCACATCTTAGGCGACGTGGTGGGTTGCCTGTTCTTCCTATACCGCAGGAGTGCGTCTTGGGTGGGGCCTCTAGAAACGCTCACGTTAGTCCTGTACCCGGCGGCGGCGGTGGTGAAGGGGGCGGCGGTGGCGATGGCGGCGGGCAGGGCGGCGGCGGCGGGCACGAGGGCGGGGCGGCGGCGGCGGCGCTGCTGGCGGCGGCGGCGGGGCGGCGGGACGTGGAGCGCCAAGCGAAGCTCTTTCTGGCGCAGATCAGCGCCAGCCCCGTGCGCTTCACGGCCGGCGGACTGCTCCCTGTGGATCTGAGACTCTTTGGCAGCGTCCTGGCCAGTGCTCTGGGATATCTCATTGTGGTAGTGCAATTCACGCCGAATGCCAGGGTCTCTTGGGGAGGTAAAACGTCCATTAGCAACGTTACACGAGCCTTGTAAACGCTTGTGTAACGTTGCTAATGAAAACTACTTTATTAACGTAGATTCCTCTTAATTCGGCAATAGGCGCACTACATTTTGTAAAGAATTAAGACGCGGGGTGGCTCAGTGACCCCGCAGTGAACTAGTGGTGCTACAGAAAGGTATAGACATTCTCGAACTAATGTGTTTTAATTGTTTTTTTGTTGTGAGCTAGCTGTACGGTCTTGCGCCATCCCTTTACCAGCTTCCAATTATCGCCGCCCAAAATACATTTTTGAAGTTTTCTCAATTTTTCGGTTTCTTAATAGTAGATTCGAAATATTACTTTTACTATTTTAAAGAAGAGTACAATATGGCCCTAATTGAAATTTTCGGTGAAAAATTTCAGCAATTTTTAAGAAAAAAGTGTTTAAGCTCGTGTAAATGAGAAATTTAAAGCTCTTTTTCACAGGAATCTTGTGTTTTCAAAAACTTTATTTAAAGTCATTTGAACCACTTTCACCGCAAGTGCAATAATGTATACTGTGACCGTCCGTTTTCTTAGATTTCGAAAACGTGTCACATCCGACCTAAGAGAGCGAGGGAAAGGAGTATTTTGAACGCGCGCCAACGCGGATGAATATTAGGAATGCTAACTAGAAATTAGAACAAGAGAGACCGCCACCATAGACCGAGGGCGAGACCGGTAGTGAGATGAAAGAAAAATTTCTTTCTGAAGGTAGCAGCTGAACTGGGCGGACGTATTGAAAACGGCACGCCAGGAATTGACATTGCAGTGGACTTCAGATTTGCAACTTTTAGGAAAACTCTTCTAGAAGACCAGAAGAGGTAATTATTCTATTATAAATTGATTTAAACATAATCTTAGAAGAGAGATAATAAGAAACGTTATGAATTTATAATGGAAGAATTAGGGAGTGGAGTTTTGAATAGATGGCAGTAATTAATAGATTGCATTCATTTCTCTTTCCAGTTTTTTGTTTCTCTTCTTATATTTATATACTCTCTTAAAGTTGGTGCTCG
This sequence comes from Teleogryllus oceanicus, assembly GCA_964035755.1. NCBI lineage: Eukaryota > Metazoa > Arthropoda > Insecta > Orthoptera > Gryllidae > Teleogryllus > Teleogryllus oceanicus. The sequence goes on from CAXIVR010000008.1 coordinate 42,348,728, forward strand.
TATAAAAAAGGGTAATCTCTGGATCCATTTTAACTCTGAATATCCAGTTGGTCATTAATCGTAATTGGATATTAAGTAAAATTCATATGAGAGTACGCAAGAATCTAAAACTTGAATGAGAAGAAGAACGCGTTTCTCGTGGGCAACTGCGTTCTCAACCCGAGGCTCCGACACTTCAAGGCCGAGGCCGCTCGGTGGAAACGGGTAGAAGAAAGCACAGCTGACTGCTCGACGCGGCCGAGAAGAGAATACAGTAAGGTCGTATTAAATAAACTGTTTTTGTAGGCATAGGAGTAATTCATTTTAATCAGAAAGCTTATTCTGTATCCGTCACGTAGAAAGAAAGGGAGGGTAAAATATTTACCATGCTTAAAAGATAATAAAAGTAAAAGTACATTTGTTTCCGACTTCTAATACGTGAGAACAGAATCAATCTTTTCTTTTAAAAAAAGGATTTGAAGATCTGATATTGTAATTTAGTGATTAAGAGCCGTGTAAGAGATTTTTTTAAAGTAATGTTAAGTCAAAGTACTAATTTTGATTTTCAATGTGTTTTTTTCTTTCATTTTTGTATAAAGTAATACTTTAACGATTCTTCGAATTTCTGAAAGTGTGTGTTTGTTAAAAAATTGGGTTGTAAAGAAGAGTAGGAAATTGTGTATCGAGTTATTAGTGTGTGTGGGGGGGTTTCTTACAGACAGTCAAGAGTATTCTGTATTTGATTTTTTGTGTGCCATTTTATGTATCTGTCATAGCAGCAAATATTTTAGAATATATTCTGAATTTAGTGAAAAGTGATTCTCACCCGAGTTGTGTGTAATTTTTGCATCTAATCCATAAACGATCTTCACGACCCTGCCCCCCTATTTTTTATTTATTGTGTCCACACTGGGACGTCTACACTGAGCTAGTCGACCATCTGGTGAATTGTGTTCGCCACCTCCAAAGACGTCTCAGGTCGGGTGCTGGCCTTACGGCTTGTAATGTGGCTCGCAATACAACCCGCTGAGAATGTGCATACTAACGGTGTAAGTCCTAAAACCCAGAGCATCAGAACTCTATATCATCCTCTTTGGTCTAACAAAAACAATACTATTTCCGCCTCCGCCCGGTCACTTCCACATCCTCTTCATCTAGCGAAAATGACCTTTAACGCCGGTTGTTTACTTCTCACATAGCGACCCCGCCGCGATCGTCTACTGACATCCCTACACTACTGACATCCCTACTTCATGTAAATGACATATTCATAAACAAAAATGGTTCGTCATTTTGGTATATCACAATAAATTTAGGTTCTTTATTTTGCATTTATTTGATGATATATCTTGTTTAGTAATCGTATATATTTGCCGTTAATGCCTTTTTATTTTTAAGAGCTTGGAAAACTCACATTTCACGGTGTACCGTTTGATTAGATTCAAGCTCTCCTCTCTGTAGATTCCTCGTACCTTGGGAAGCATATACTTTACGATGACTTTCTTCTGAAACATAACCCGTTGCGCGACATCGTCACTAAGAAGGAAGTAGATTTCATTTCCCACGCAGACATAAATAAGAAAATATCTGTGCGTAGGTACTTTCAATTAATATTTTAATGAGTTAGCAAGTAAAAGAGCAAAGGTAAATAAAAAAATGCATACATAAGGATCCAAAGATGGTGTTTATTAATAGCAGCTTTTGGCAGAGGAATTCATTCTCCTGAAGGTTAAACTTTTGCATTGTAAAATGTTTAACTCATACATTGTAATTCATTAGTTTTTCGTCACAACGAGATGCATTGCGTTACTTTTGAGCCGCAAATGTAAACATTCCTTGTGCTTGACTGTTGTTCTTTGTGCTTGACTGTTGTTCTTTGTGCTTAACTGTTGATCTTTGTGTTTGACAGTTGGATCTCGGCAGAGGCTAGGTTGGCGTCCTTTCTGCTCTTCAGTTTAGCTCATTGGGCAAAACCAGGAGTGGTGGCTCAGAGCATCAACTGATGTTACTGCAGCGCCTCTGACCGGGAGATCCTAGGTTCGAGTCCTGACGGCGGCAGGATTTTCGACATTAGCTTTTCAGCTATGTCGAATTTAGTCGCTGTCTGGATGAGAATTCTAGAGGTCGGCTGCTCTGATCGGTAGTTTTCCGTGGTTTCTCCGATCAACACCAGGCGAATGCCGGAGCAGTACCCTACCAAACGGGCCACGGACCGCACGCGATCTTTCCATCCACTTCCTTGTCCTATCCTCTCCTCTTACACACACACTTACACTAACATACACTACACTACCACATATCCCGGGAGACCGATCAGGAGCTCATAGCTTGTCCCGGCTGGGGCGGTGCCCCGCTGGTGGGAGAGTCCTGGTTAGGGGAAAACCCCACTACCGACGGTAGGTCGGCGCCGGATCTCGCCATCCAGCGGGAGAAGATCACCGCCATCTCCCGAGAAAAAAGCATGCACTACACTAACGGGATTAATGACCAAAGCAGTTGACGTGCCCGGAAACACGAAAAAAACAAACCAATCATTGGTCAATCTGGTGACGCGACTCCGGGTTCAATTCCCGGTAGGACCAGATTATAATGTGTGGTTTCCTTGCAATGTACCAGAGTATGTTGCTGTGTGACGATGAGAAAACTTACTTCGCAGATTGAGGAGACCAGAATATGGCGTAGGATGTCCTCAAGCTAATCACCCGTACCCCCTTAATCCACGGCCGCCAGGTCGGGACACTGCTGGTAGGCCAAGGCCCGTAGGCGGGCTGTCGCGCCAAAAACGGACGGACAACCTGTATGACTGTTGAGATATCTCTGGCGGCATTATAAGCATGACTGTCAAATATGGAACACAAAGGAGTTTGGTAAGTGGTATAGGACCATAGATGGAACAACGGAGAAATATATTACTGCTTCTCACTCCGCAGCCCCACTCAAACGTTGCCGTAAGTATCGCAGAGGGCGAAGCAGCTGCTAGGGCGGGAAGTTATTGTGCCTTTGAAAGCGGAAGATGTCGCCAGCGCAAGAGAGTGAAGTTGAAGTGGCTAAAATGCAAACACGGGCAAATTGCTTCAGTAGGACAGGGGGGATGAGGCGGGGTGGAGTGGGGCAGAGCAGGGCGGAATGAGGGAGGAGCAGCGTGGCAGGGCGTGGCGTGGCACGGCGTGACGGGTGTGGCGGGGGTGTGGCGGGGTGTGGCGGGGTGTGGCGGGGTGTGGCGGGGTGTGGCGGGGTGGCGGGGTGTGGCGGGGTGTGGCGGGGTGTGGCGGGGTGTGGCGGGGTGTGGCGGGGTGTGGCGGGGTGTGGCGGGGTGGGGCGGGGTGTGGCGGGGTGTGGCGGGGTGTGGCGGGGTGTGGCGGGGTGTGGCGGGGTGTGGCGGGGTGTGGCGGGGTGTGGCGGGGTGTGGCGGGGTGTGGCGGGGTGTGGCGGGGTGTGGCGGGGTGGCGGGGTGTGGCGGGGAGAGGCGGGAGTGGCGGGGTGCAGCGGGAGTGCAAGGAGGCATGAAGCAGCAGGGCAGAGCGAGAGGGGGGCAGCTGGGGAGGTCTCGTCGTGTGGGGACAGGGCGGAGCAAAAGGAGGCGAGGCGTGGCGGGGTGCGGCGGTTTGAGAAGACGCCGGAACAGAAGGTCGATGGGAAGCCGCGAGATAAAACGATGACGGCGTTGCTAGAGAGAAGAATGGTAGTCGGAATGCACCGAGTGTGAGGAAAACTTTACTTGAAGCATTAATTGCCTGATTATTGTGTGTTCCCGAAAGCGTGAATTGCTGTGATCATTAGTCCCGAAGGTGTAGTGCATGATATAACCCTGAAAAACGCGTGTTCCTCGCCCACTGGCGACATCCAGCGCCGTCACACACCGCCATGTTGGAATTTCCCCTCCAAGCTTTTAACTCCCGACTCTGTCATGGCCAATCGCCCGACATGTGTGGTTATAGTGTTAAAAACCTTCAAAACATTACATTATACCGTTCAACAACACAGCTCAAAATCAAATATTTTCGATTCCCTGAATAGGGTCGATTCGCGTACCCACAACTTCAAAGAAATTTGTTAGAATGGTGCTTCGCAACCCACGGGTAAATAATTACGTACGGGTTTATTTATTTGTGTAATTTCAGGAAGGCATATTGAGAAGGGGTTGCGGGGATATATATTTATTATAGATGTATAGAAACTATGAAAGTAGTTAAAGGTGTTTTCGTTTTAAACAAATAACATTCGGTATAATCACTTGCCCAAGTCTGTTCAATCAATGTTTTAACAGCAATTCAGTTTTATCACTGTCATCTGCCTAGATCTGAATATGTTTATGTATTCGTCACATAACGTGCTACACTTATGCCAGACAAGTTTTTTTCAAATTATCACATCATATTTCGCATTCGTATGGTACGATAAGGTTCTTCAAGACATCACAGCCATTCGTCGAACAAGTACTAAAGTATTTGCTACGGAAAAACGTTAATTCTCAACTCAAAGGTACTCTGATTGCATTGTGATATTTTCAATCAAAAAAGTTTTGTCATCAATTTAAAATCAGGCGAGAAATATGATAATTAAATTATTATAAATAATTGTAACATCATTAGAATTTAAATATTAGCTAAAAATTACGTATTGTAGTTGCAAGATATACTTGTAATTGTGAAATATATGTTTTCTATGGAAACCTCTGAAACGTGCAATAACTTTTAGTTGATCTTTCCTTCATAATCCTGCCATTCAGTTGTCGCCCTAAAAAGTATACACACACATATCCATACATACAGGGCGAGTTATGTAACTTTAGCACCTCCTGTAACTTTTGAACGGTTCAAGTTATTGCAATGCAGTTTTCACGAAAGTGCATGAGGGAATGGGGCTAATTGACACGTGTATTTATATTTTATAACTTGTATTTTACGAGATATTTGAGGTAACTTTGTTTTCTCAAATGGAATTATACATATTTTTTCATATATCATACGAGGTAGAAAGGCGTATTCAATGATACACATATTGCCATTGTTAGATATTTTTTGAGTGATTTTGTTGTTGTTTTTTACTCATATTTAACGAATATTCTGAATGTAATAGTCCAACACTAAAGGTCACGCAGCGCTCCACCAGCAAATGCGCGCTCGGAGAAGGGAAAGGAACTTAGTATTTGAAGATACGAAATATATTCCAAATATTCACTAAGTTGTTGCAGATTTTTCCAGAACTCTGCTTGCTATCCTTCTGCATTTTCATATTTTTTGTATTAAGGATTTAAAATATGGATTTGTGGAAGTAGTATGTATTAAATAATATTGTTATTTCAACTTCATTTAAAGGGGTGTCATTCCAAAGGATATTAATGGGATATTGGAAATTAAACACTATAATAATAAATTATTAATATTGTACAAAGAAAAATACACATTTTCAGCAATTTATTTTGTTAATGAGAATATAATAACATCTTATTAAAAGAAAAAAATGCAGGAAGATAATGATAATAACTATCCCTATGTTTATATCGCTAAGTTATTAGTATATTCTTATTGACATTAAATTGTTTGCTCGAAATGTGCAATATTCTTTGTACAGTCTTAATTATTTATCCTTATTGTGTTTTGTTTCAAGATTCTATTAATATCCTGCGATGTAAAACCCCTTTAATGGAGTTGAAGTAATAAACAATTTTATTATAGTACATACTTATGAAAAACCTTTATTTTCAATCCTTCAATTCCTTGAATCAACGAAAGACAAAAAAACTGACAACGCGGAGGGATGGAAAGCATATTTCAGGAGAAAATTACAACAGTGTTGTGAATATTTGGAATATGTTTGGTATTATGAAATACTAAAATCAGCGTCTCTTTCCCGAGCGCGCGTTTGCTTGTGGAGAGCTGCGTGGCCTTGCATGGAGAGCTGTCACATTCAAAATATTCGTTAAACATGAGACGCAAAAATCAAAATTACTCAAAAAATGCTTATCTAACATATGTCAATATGTATATCATTGAATTCAAAAAAATTGTTCCATTGAAAAAACAAAGTACCTCAAAACTCGTAAAATAAAGTTATAAAAATAAATAAATACACTTATCAATTAGCCCCATTCCCTCATGCATATAATTGTTCTTGTACGTACTCTCAAAATTCAGAGCTTCAGAGGAAAACACAAGATACATGCACGCGTGGCAAAAAACATTACAAAAGTATACCTTTTGAAAATTTTATAGGATCGGTCTATTTTATCACCTAACAAGAAGACAGACTATACAATTGCGATTCGATATTGGATTCATGTTGAAAAGAATATTTTTTTAGTCCGATCCTTTAAGAAATGGATGGAATGGAGACGTCAGCATTACGAAAGGAAAAATGGTCGACTAAAAGTGAAACGGAAAAAATTATAAAATAAATCATTCACTAAAAATGCGCCTTGTATCTGATAAACTACAAAACAATCTCTGAAACTCTCACATATGTTTGTCAAAAGTATTTCTGGGAGAGGAGTGTCTGAACTGAAACCTCCCATCCCACTGAAATATTTTATGGATCCACCCCTGAGGTAACAAGAATTTTTCATCTAGGGCTTGGTGTGTTTCTCTCCACATAGTTACTGTGGAACATCTACCGCCTTTACGCTAACACACTTCACTTCACTATTCACTTTATACTACATATTCCAGAATGGAAATAAAACGGAGATAGCGCAACAGAGGAATATCTTCCTCTTGGAGAAAAGGTAATATACTGTGAAGGAAAGGCAACATAATATTCTGAGCCTTGTTCGCCTATTTGCAACTCTACTTCACCTCCGACCCCTTAAATATTATCTGTTCACGCTTGAGTTCCCACAAACTGAAACGTGGCTTTGACGAACTAAAACGTCCCCTTCACCTTCGCCTGCTAGCCTTTAGCTTGCGGCGTCGACGGTTTGTGGTCGTAAAGGAACGCTCGGTACCTTCTGCACGTTTTCCCTTAATTTTGCCGTTAAATTGTACGCCTAAAAATGGGATCAAAAACACCATTTAGAATAATTACATTGTGGATTAATGTATGCTCGTATGCCTTGAATAGACATTTCCAGTGATATAACGATTGACCAAGTGTTTGACCAAACCCATTCTTTCAAGTTGGAACATGCACTTATGATTAAAACCAAACCTGGAAAATATCCCTTTTGCTTCCATGATCACATAATAAATTTCATTTTTATTCAATGGTGTCAGAGGCCTTCTATTGTGAAACTATTTTGAACTGATAATTGAACAAATAAAATATATTATGAGCAATAATAATAATAATAATAATAATAATAATAATAATAATAACAATACTCACCAATAATGTCTAAACCGGGAGTGGTAGCGCAGTGCATCAACTGATGTCACTACAAAGCCTCTGACCGGAAAGTTCGAGTCCTGACGGCGGCAGGATTTTCGACACTTAGCTTTTCAGCTAGGTCGAATTCAGTCGCTGTCTGGAGGAGAATTCTAGGGCCGGCTGCTCTGATCGGTAGTTTTCCGTGGTTTCTCCGATCAACACCAGGCGAATGCCGGAGCAGTACCCTACCAAACGGGCCACGGACCGCGCGTGATCTGTCCTTCCTATTCCTACTCTCTAATCCTCTCCCCTGGCGCCGACCTACCGTCGGCTAGTGGGGTTTCCCCCTAACCAGGACTCTCCCACCAGCGGGGCACCGCCTCAGCCGGGACAAGCTCTAAGCTTCCGACCAGTCTCCCGGAATATGTGGTAGTGTAGTGCATGTTAGTGTAAGTGTGTGTGTGTGTGTGTGTGGGGGGAGAGGATAAGAGAGTAGGAAGAGGAAGGACAGATCGCGCCCAGTCCGTGGACCGTTTGGTAGGGTACTGCTCCGGCATTCACCTGGTGTTGATCGGACAAACCACGGAAAACTACCGATCAGAGTAGCCGGACGCTAGAATTCTCCTCCAGGCAGCGACTAATTCGACGTAGCTGAAAAGCTAGTGTCGAAAACCCTGCGCCATCAGGACTCGAACCTAGGACCTCCCGGTCAGAGGCGCTGCAGTGACATCAGTTGATGCACTGAGCTACTGCTCCCGGTAGAACTCGTAATGAGTTTCCTACTAATTAAAATTTACATTGATTTTCCTTGGCTTTGTCCATAAACTCAAATAAAATTGAGGGAAATTACTTATTACGATGTTAATTTTTTGGAAAAAATCTGGAAAGTGTTCGTTTTTAGAAGTGCATTTCTCTGTACAGTTCGTTTGTGTTTGCACATTAATAACTAGGGGTGGATTTGAATGAAATGTCATTATTTTTCTTTTCACATTAGAACAATTCCGTTCGGTATAGAGATATACAAAATTTCCTCTTTTACATTTATATCTGCTAAAGATCTTAGCGTACGGCTTGCTGGGTCAATGGGTCACGATATATTATAATCCTTATTACCTCTATAATGGATTATAGGATCCGCTGACTATACAGCGCAGCTGGGAATCTGAAATAGAATGATTCTATTCCTAGTTCATTTCTGTTTGGATTGACTAAATGAAAGATCACTTTCTTTTCTAAAGAACAAAATTCAACAAAGTTTATTTTTACGCTTCTAGCAAACAATTTAGTGAATTTACAATTTTTAGGCCTTTGATCAAGATATCTTTCAATTTACAATTTATACCGCGGTTAACTTATCTTTTCTTCGTTGATGTCCCTCGTAGACTTCTCAGTCGAAATATCTTGCGAGCTTGCCGTAGTCCAAAGTTCCACGAAATCCTCTTCTGCCCCTATCCAAGCTGGTCTCAAACTATCAAAATTATCAGTCCCGATTACGTCCTATGACATAGTCCCGAACTCGATTACCACTCCGACAAAGTTCCAATTTATACATCAATATTGCTTCCATATGAAAATATCTGCAATATCATTCACTGTCCTTAAAATTTCACTGATAACCCAATTCTATCTAGATTGTACTCGTTCCTCTCACGAACCTACGATCAGTTCAGAAGCGCGTTGCCGAGCATAATGAAATCTTCCTGCATGATTCATCCTCGAAGACTTCGTAATAAACTACCTTAATTTTTTTCATAACATTTGACCGTCCTTCTCTCACCCAGCCAATCCATACGTTTGTTATATTTTGATGTAGCTGACCTTTGATCGTCTAAACTTCTTCGCCCAATCCCAAATTTTCTACTTTCGGCACCAAGCCATCTCTTAATGCATTTAGAAAAACAAAACTACCTTGTTTATTCACGGTCGTTGCTAAGCTCTATCTCTCGTGATATTTCGTAATGCATGTTCCACCATATTGTCTACAAATAAATGTTAGTTTATTTTAACGTGACATATCGGTATTTCACAATATAGAAATCCATTTTATGTTTATTTTTCGTCGATTTCAACTAATAAGTCATTTTTTAGGTTTTCGGGTCATTTTGAAGGCATTTTTAGCTGATTTCATCATTTCAATATTATTTTAAGGGTTCTTGCGTCAAATAATGTTTACGAGATGCGACAAATGTTCTTCACAGAATTCCTGAGAAACCTATTCGATTTTTTCGCTCAGAAATTGTAATGTCAGTCATTGTGTGTAATCTAGGGATTTTGTGACGTCCATCAGCACCATTGACGTTTCGGCAGGTTCGGAATAACTAAAGAGATTTCCTGGTAAAACCGTCGAAACTTGCAAGCTGAGTGTACTTGAAGAAATAAAAGAAGCCTTGATTACATCAGTAACGTATCCATCTTCAGCTGTTCATCCGAACTGGTTTTGATCACATTTTCTACGTCATTTTTCTTTGGTTTTAGGTCATTTTAAAAACATTTTAAGAGCATTTCATTGCTAATTTTGGCCAAATTTTTAGGTCTTCAAAATCCGCCATTAATCACATGCCAATGGAGGAAGACTATGCAGCGGATGCACCATGTTCTCAAGATTGGATTTCATGCAGGTGTACAGGAGGTCAATAAGCAAATGTACTAGGACGATTGGCTAATATTTACGCAATTTTACCCGAAAATTGCAACATTCCTTCGAATTTTTAAGATTGATATACTGAGTATTTTGTATAAAAGTAAATGGATTCCAGCGGGTACATGAACTATACGCGAAGTCTACGGTCCGCAGTTCGAATTCCTGTGTGACTTCTTTTGCAGGATCAAATATTATTATAATATTACGTAACCGTCACAAATTTCACTAGAAAGTGCGAACTCCTTGAATCTCGACTCATTTAGTTAGATTAGAATAAAGTAAGGTTGTTAGTGCTTCAAATATTTGCCCCTATTTTATTGCTCTAAAGTAGAAAAAGCTGTAATCACTAAAAGATTAAATAAGATGAAACGTCATAAACGTTTAACGTCATAAACGCTTTTCTTCAAATGAAATATTTGTTATCTGCTGAACAAAGACCATTAGCTATGTTAGAATGACTTCATCGAAGCAGATGACCTGGAGTCCACGTAAAGGTGACACAGGCAACTGTACAAATAATGTTTCTCTGAAACTAAAATACGTCAAAACTCAGCCTGTACGTTCGATGAATATGTAAATACATGTTCTTTAAAATTACAAGTTCACAAAAAATTCCCTTTGATATTTGAAAACAAAAATATGTTCGGGTCCAAAGGAAAATAAGTTTTCAAATACTGCAGATGTCAAACAAATACATTTGGGGCCAATGCGTTATTACGAAAGTGATATGTTTCCTCTCATCCACCACAGACATATTCATTCCACCATGGGGGTATGAATAATGTCATTAGTATTGTGAAACGCCCCAAACAGAGAAAGAGGGAAAGAGATAAGAGATAAAACAACCGCCAAATGCAATTTGCAGTTCAAAGCTCAAAACCGCAGAAGGGATGATTCACGAAATGTACAACAAGGGATCGGGCTCTTTGTCACAATGTTTCAATGGCGCTTTGATCCAAATATACATGCATTCTGAATGACAATGACATGTGCCGAGAAATGTGACTTTGATATTAATACAAGACAAAAGATGCCTTTTCGTCATTCCATGATTAGTACCATCATTTCTGACGTGCGAGTAAAAAGCTCTTTCGCCTTGCTTAACACTCAAATCTATCATTGTATACTTCAATTACACCCTGACTTCTTCGTTTAACTGTAGGTGGGCTGTAGAATGGTTTACTCTCTTCCATTTTTCTTCCAAAATCGCGGGTAGCCATATATTAGTAGTTCCAGCACTTTTATTGTGAAGTCCATCGTGGTCAATGGCCAGTGTTTCTCTCAGATACGACAACAGCAAATTCGTAAGTATTTCTGATCAATCTATATTTTTTGTTTCTTAATCTAATTTTTATGCTTTTATTCTAATTATTCTCATTCTAGATGGCAAAGCAATTATTAGTCGTTCTGGTTTGTTTCAAATGATATCTACAGAAATACTGGTATAGTTTTAATCAAAAATGATTAAATCTGTCTGGGACTAAGTTGAGATTTCACGCGCCTTGGGCAGCATTTGTCATTATAAAGCGTCGCAGGTGGAGCCTCACACACAGCCGCAGCCAATTTCAACAGAACGAGTGGCCTAATTTTTTTTTTAATGGCGGGCGTCGCTAGTTCAGATGTGCAAATATTTTGAAATAAAAATACAGGAAATGGAAAAAATATCATGAACTTGAAAGTAAATTCATTGAAATAAATATATAAATAAATACCATTTGCCAGATTTAAAACATTGTTTTTATCGAAATTTCGTTGACAGGAGGTAAAATAATACTAATTTTAGAGCAATTAGTTTCTCAAGCGCATTTTAAAAGTTCAATTAATATTACAAACTGCACGATGTTTAGAATTTCGAAATGTATGGGGAATATTTTATAAAAATCGAAAAAAATATAGAATCCCTTTTGTATTACAAATAATAAAATCTTTAAATGTTCCTGTTACCATTTTTATAACACTTATTTATCATTATACAATTTATCATTACCAGCTTTATCTTCATTATGTATCACTAATAGTCTAATTATGAGATCCTGTACATTATTCATTGCGACATATTCAACAGGTTTTTCAGTAAATGTCTATTTTGATTGTAGGTGTAGGATTGAGGTGTCCTTTGAAAAAAATACTGACGGAGTTTTTCTTCCTGCTGACGACATGGTGTTGGTAAACTAAGCAATCCTCTGCCTGCATCGTTTCGAGATAGACATAACCTCTGTGTCGAACTGTGAGGATGGTGAAGTCGATGCTTGGTGAGTGTCGTTCTCAGTTTTCTGTCAAAGGCTTGGAGAGAAGTATCCGTCCATTTTATCACTCCAAAGGAGTAAGTAGCTACAGGGCTAGCCCATGCGTTGATTGCAGAAGTTTTGTTTCTTGAGTTGATATTCGTCTCACAGATCTTATTAACTCTGGCTACCACTTTCTTTTGTATCCTATTTCTGGCATTTGAGTCAGATATTTCCAATAGTTGCAACATCCCTAGATATTTGTAAGAGTCTTCTTTTCCAAGGTTTTGAATGATGGTGTCCCTGGAGAGTTGTAATTCTCTTCTTCCACTCGGCGTGAATCCTTGCTCTGTACCCTTCACTTTCAGCTTCCACTCTTGTACTTCGTTAATACGCACAAATTACAGAGATATTCATCTCTTTCGACCATATCATGCGTTGGACACACTGACTTGAAGCGGCGGAGGACGCTGCACATGGCACTGTCCTCAAGCCACTTGTCTTGAGACATAAGGAACTGTATTCTCAGCGGTCGCCGTAGTGCACGGCGCCGCGCCTGGCATCATCTGTACAGGTCCCTCGTTATCCACTGACACAGCTAACACATTTGACACAGAAGACCCGGTGTCAGAACGTTCTGCGCGGTCCTGCAAAGACCGATCGCCCACGACTTTATTTCTCAATATTCGTCTACTCATTTTGCTCTGTTGCATTTTAGAGCTACTGCCAGCATTTTTACATCCGCCCCTAACATGGGAAACAGACGCTGTCGGAGTACCGCCCCTAACATGGAAAACAGACGTGTCCAGTTTTGTTGTTTCTTATTCGGGGTGACCTCCTCTAGACAGGCTGGCTTCCTCTCGCATTTAGAGCTCAGTCTTATTATTATTATTATTATTATTATTATTATTATTATTATTATTATATTTGTAACACTGAAGATGGCCGCAATGAGGCCGAAAAAGCCTTCTGATGAAATCATAAACAAACACGACAAAACAACGCCTCAATTTCATTTCTAAAATACTTATTCATTAGTTTTAGGTGACATGAATGCCCGAATTGGCAATAATCAGGACGTATTTTCAGGATTCAATCGTCAAGAAGCAGAGCAAATCTAGAAAACGCAAAGACTCAGTCTTCAATAACGATGGTCAGGAACAGATGGAATCGTTGGAATTATGCGAAAGTTTTAACCTCGAAATTTTAATGGAAACCATGGAGGATGCAGAAGGTGAACTCACAGTGGGAATGGAAGTAGTGTAATAGATTATGCTTACTGTGAGAGTGATAAACAATATAATGGATATGTGTCGAATTAAGGGCTGAACCGACCATTTGCCCGTTTGTTTCATTAGAAAAAAGGTACTGACTGCAACCATCAGTAAGGCGGGCAAAAAAAATAAAAAAGAATCACCTAAAAACCGTACATAAACATTATTTAGAATTAAGAAAAAAACGAACAATTTTTGTGTAAGTTAAGTATGCCTAAGTACTACTAAATAACTATTGAATTATATTTAAGCTAGAATTAAGTTGGCTTTAGTTAGTATTCGCTTTTTACCTCTCCCTTTTATCTGCTTAAGCCGCAAGGCAGCAGCGCAATTTGTATGCCACTATGTAAATAAATTCCCGCCTCCTCAGGGTTACTGTGAAGGGGAAACTAGAGGCTGGAGGAACGTACTCGACAATAGCGAGTTAAAGTTTTGTGTATATGGAAGAAAAGTCACAGGAATTTGAAGAGAGTATAAGACGGGTCGCCGGAGCAACAAACAATGGAATTAGAATTCAGGCTCCACAGCGCCGGGAATACCATACAGCGGTGGGAGGCAGTGTACTAGCCATGGGCCAGTACGCTATGATTTAGCGATCTCTATCCAATTGTTAGAGACCCACTGACGATGGGAAAATATTGTTCGCGAAAGTTACTTTGGGCTTAAATAAATATATGTTATTAAGTTTTATTATTGTGGTTTGATTATCCCCATATCTATAATAGATTACCACAAGATATCGGCTACCACCACGGAATTTACTTCACCTCACTTGTGCTCTAGTCTCCTCTTTCCGTAGAACGCTTTGGAGCTGCGCACTGCGGAGAGGGGATCGTACGCTGGTCTCGCCCATCACGTAGTGCTCACAGCCAGTTAGGGCTTCAGACGCTCTACTTAGGACTCTCCACTTCTCCCGTATATCCCGGAAAAAACAGTATTTGAGATGAAAATTTAGAGGTTTCCTCGGTTCCAATATTGGTCCTGCCGTATTTTGGGGAAATGCTCGGTTGCTAATTTTCGAAGTTTTAATTTCCTCCTAATTCTTTTTGCATACAAAATTGCAATATAAACTAATAGAACGTTTACACAAGAGTATTTTCAATAACAAACAATAAAAGGATGATAATAGTAGTCAATATTCTTTAGATTTTATTAAAGAGCTGATGGTAGTAATCAATTTTCATTATAACTGTATTGATTTTTTTTCCACTTTGCACAACAAGGCGAAAAAATAGCGTTCAACAAAATATGTTAATAAATATAAATATATGAAAATGCTTGCTGGTTTGTGTTCAGGTAGTTCTTGTATTAGTACATGTTATGGCTAAACTAATATTTATTCCATAGAAATAAACTTGAATATAATTTATCAATGTTTTTCATTTTATTAATACTTGAGCGGTGTACGGATACTGCACTAAAATTTGCTATGACGTAATCTCCATCATTTTTACAATTCACGTTTGGCCAATTTCCCTTAACTTTATGACTGAATGTGGTCACTCTGCTTCTTGTAGCTGTCGGCCTGGATCGTGTAAGGGACACCGGGCGGCGTGGTGAAGCGGGCTACTTTGCTGTAGCAGCAGCTGAGCCTGTAGCCTCCACGCAAGTGCTCCGGCTCCACAGCCTCGCCCACGCGCAACACGTCACCTTGGTCCAGCCAAGTCACAAAGGTTGGGTTTGGTTTGTTTTTTTCGTGTTTCCGGGCGCGTCAACTGCTTTGGTCATTAGTCCCGTTAGTGTAGTGCATGTTTTTTCTCGGGAGATGGTGGTGGTCTTCCCCCGCTGGATGGCGAGATCCGGCGCCGACCTACCGTCGACTAGTGGGGTTTCCCCCTAACCAGGACTCTTTCACCAGCGCGGCACCGCCCAAGCCGGGACAAGCTTTAAGCTCCCGACCGGTCTCCCGGAATACGTGGGAGTGTAGTACATGTGTTAGTGTAAGTGTGTGTGTGTAAGAGGGAGAGGATAGGACAAGGAAGAGGAAGGAAAGATCGCACGCGGTCAGTGGCCTTTTTGGTAAGGTACTGCTCCGGCATTCGCCTGGTGTTGATCGGAGAAACCACGGAAAACTACCGATCAGAGCAGCCGGCCGCTAGAATTCTCCTCCAGGCAGCGACTGAATTCGATCCAGCTGAAAAGCTAGTGTCGAAAATTCTGCCGCCGTGGGGAGTGGGAACCTAGAACCTCCCGGTCAGAGGCGCTGCAGTGACATCAGTTGATGCACTGAGCTCCCGCTCCCGGTGCGAAGTCACAAAGGTGAGTGGCTTCAGGCGACTCCAGATGATGGGTTTCACCGGGTTCAGCAACTTGCGGATGGATTTGTCGAACGGGTCCACGTCGGAGATCGGGCAGCTGGAGCCCCACACCAGGTAGCCGGCCTTCTGTGCGAATACGCCAAGCCCAACGCTTAGACCCGCATCGGACTTCAACATAAGAGTCAAAAAGTGCCCACGCAAGCTCTTTGTCCATTAGGGAAGAACACATTTCTTTTGTATTATTATTAAATAATTTTCTTTGCTTTCTTGTAAAGCCAATAAGGATCGGAGTAACCTTAAATAAATATAGCTAATTTAGCGTTAACCTTAATAAGAGCGAAGGCATTACCTGTGGAGTCTTCCATTTCAATATTCAAATTATGTGGTTGGGGGATTTTGGAGGATTGGTAGAGGGTTCGGAACTAATACCATTAGGTTAGAAGAGGAAATGGGTTATAAAGGTGGTCTGAGTTTATCCTTGGGGAATCTGAATTGAATTCTCCTTTGGGTGTATGATTTTCCAAGTCTTAAATTACTTGGGCTGGAGAAGGCGATAAGGTTTGGAAAATCTATTGGAAAGTTTGGAAATGAATTGGGATGTTGTGGATATATCAAATTCTTTATGCAATTGGTTATCAGAAACAAACCAAAGTGCTCTCGCTGCAGTGCGAAATATTTTGTTTTGAAAAGTTTGAAGTTTTTTGTATAGTGGAGGCAGCCCCTCCCCGAATGGGGCAAACATATTTTTATTTATTTATTTAGTCATAAACAGTAAAAAACTGTATGTTACGTATGGGTGAGAAAGTCATCTGCGCGCGCTTTCTTGAGTTTCAGAATCCCTTCCCAACAATTTAACAA
Organism: Teleogryllus oceanicus; assembly: GCA_964035755.1. NCBI lineage: Eukaryota > Metazoa > Arthropoda > Insecta > Orthoptera > Gryllidae > Teleogryllus > Teleogryllus oceanicus. Next base: position 42,365,268 of record CAXIVR010000008.1, read on the forward strand.
TTAATAGTTGAAATATAAAATAATAATAACAATAATAATAATAAATTAAAAAGCGAGAGATAAACATTTCAAAAACTAAATATTTTCGCTTCCGAATTATAGAAAACTTATTTGTAACGATAAACAAACTCCAGATTTGATTTTTCTGTATTGCTAATAAAATAGAAACTCACCCTAAGCTCTACTACCACTACAAGCAAAAGGAAACCTCATAGTGCGCATAGTGAAGTTACATTTACACCCAGAAGCAAATCAAGGGGCCATCTCTGCATTTTCTCAATGGATCAGGGAAACTGGACAAAAACCCGATCGAGATGCGGGTCATTGACCCGGAAGCTGAAGTACATTACTTGTTACAGGCATATTCAGTTTTTGTTTTTAAATTATACAATACCAATGTAAACTACTTCATTACACTATATCATTGTTTTGTTTAAGTAAACATTATTTTTGTTTTAGACGATCAGTATAGTCTCGTATAGTATTCTAGGAGTCGGCGGAGGACTATACAAGAGCAGTGTAAGATCGGCCTAGAGGGCGGATTGATTTCCTCTTAATTAGGGGATACAATTTGAACAGGGCGGCTTGTGCTTTATTGGTTTTGTTTATAATACGCGGCTCGCAAGAGAGCCGCGTATCAAGAAAAGGTATTTTGTGAGTTTATATTTGTTGGAGTACAAGTAATGATCGAGTTTTATTAGAAATACTTTGGGAATTTTCGATTCACCATAAGGAGAAAATCTTTGCCTCGCATTTTGAGGAATTAAGATTTACTCTTTCAGGAGAAGGACCAGGTGTATAAGGAGATCCCAACGTTTCTGCGGGTACGGGGCGCTACTAGTGGTCTGCATTCTGTTCGATTTTCAAAATTCAAAATTATTGCTTGTTTATCCTTGAAAATAGATTTTATTACATGGGAGTTTTTTGTTTTTTTTTCTCCCTTTCAAAATTCAAAATTTAAGTAGTATATGACTTAGTGTAGGATCACAGAATTTTGAAAATGTGCACACAATTCACTTTTCCCCATAGCACGTCATACGCAGTTTTTAACTGTTTTTTTGACGTAAAATAAATAAAAATAAATAAAAAATTTTCCCGGCCCGCGCTCGCTCGTCGCTCTTTCTCTCGAGACCAGGAGTGGAGCTTGCAGGAGTTCGCTACAGCGTCCGCGGCAGCCGGGTGCGGGCTTCGGGTTTGCTAGTTTAGTTAGTTAACCCTTTAATGCATGATTTTTTATTTTTTATTGCAATAGTTATTTTTCATTACATTAATTTATTTAAATTAAGAGAAAAATAATTTAAAAAATCAGGAGTAAATATTTCTTGAGAAAAACACAAAACTAAATTGTGTTACTCCTCCAACAAAATGTGCTATATTTCTTGATTTAAAAAAGTACTTATTTTTCAAATCGCGTATGTGATAAAATAAGTATCAAGCAAGTCAATAAAATTAGTATCATTCGTATTTTAGTTCAATTATTTTCCTAAAAACATTTCTTTTCCCATATACGGAAACAGAGTGTGTTACCAGTAACTTCCGATTCACGACGCCACTAGATTACCATCACTTCATCTCGCTATCTTATCGCGTGTACCGCCTAACAATGCATAGGGTGACATAAAAGCATGATGTACATCACGTATAATATAAAATAGTTGATAAAATTAAATGCGTTTATGACTTGAAAAACATTATGTTACAGCTGAGTTACACTATGCAATAAAGGGTTAATGCCGTATTTTACGTGGCCGAGCCATGAAGCCCGCTCTTCAATCTGACCACACAAATTTCGCTACGCTCCTTTCACCATCAGGCGGAGGAAGGAGGTATGATCTTGGGCGTCGAAACAAGCGGATATCAATTTTGCTCAGAGGCTTCTTTTAGGCTTGCGGATCTTTTACATGCAGTAAATCTACTTCAGCCGGCTTTACTTCCCCTCTGAAGGAAGATGAACGAAGGATTTTTTCGCCCTTAAAAATCCACGGCTTCGATCGGTTTTGAACCCGAAAACTCGGGTACAACAGTACGGTACGCTGACAGTTATACCAGCGGATGCGCAAAATTCGGTTCCTTTTTTGAAACTTTCTCTTCTTTTCGGTTTCGTAATAGTGGAACCGAAATATTATTTTAAAAATATTAAAGAAGAGTAAAATATCTTCCTAAATAGCCATTTTCATTGAAAAAAATGACGCCGTTTTTAAGAAAATGGAGATTAAGCATTACTGTAATACCAAACTTGAATCTCTTTTTCACAGAAATCTATTGCATTTTCAAACATCTTCATTGGAAGACATCGGAAGTACTTCCACTCACTAATGGAATAATGTACACAAATTGCTGGCATTCAAATAGATGGAAATTTACATATTAACAATGTGAGAGTGTCTTTGATATCTTTAAATAAATTACATTTGTGAAATTTTTCAAAAAACCAAACAATACACCAAAATATACTTTACGTGGTATTACACAATGCCAATTACAGTACCCATTTATAAAGTTGGAAGAAAACAATCTCAACAAACGTTTTTTGAGAAAATAGCGTAGGAGCGTTCCTGAAAATGTGAAATTTTGAGCTCGTTTCCACTGAAAACTGTTCTTTTTGGGTTTTGCTGATTTTAATTTTAAATATAATGTTAAGTTCTAAGATCTTAATTGCATTCAAACGCTGACATGAAAATGTGAAACAATTGAGAAAGTCAACTATTTCAAATACTTAGGAATAATATATATATATATATATATATATATATATATATATATATATATATATATATATATACACAAAACTATTTAAGGGGTAATAAAGAAAATTATATTACCAACGAAATTTTTGCGATATCCATACACTTAGAATTCTATATTAAGTACTAATCAATTCAAAACTGCAATTTAGAATCCAAATATGGGAAGGCAGGTTCAAGACGTATATTAAGAAACTAAGAATAAGTCAAAACAAATTTATCCGTATTATCTATAAAAATAATAAGACTGCTTCTACACTTCCTCTCTATAAACAACTAAATATTTTACCATTACAACACCTTTTTGTATATAAAGGACTACAAATATTTTAAGTAAAAAGGGAAATAATTTAACTGAGAGAATATTCCACAATTACAGTACACGTAGTAAAGCCACTAATCAAATTAAAAAGCCCAAAATGGATAAATCTCCGCACCATTAGCATTAAACCATTAGCACTGAAAAATAGTAAGTCCTTAAATATTTTCAAACAAAAGATAAATATTTGGATTTTAAAACATGATTATGATATAAAAAAGTTAACTGAAATATTGCAATAACTTTTTTGCTATGTAAATTAAATATAAATTTATTCATGGAAATATATATTTTTTTCTAAGTAATAACTTCATGCCCGCGCACGCGCTGCACGGGCTCGCGCACTCGCACGCGCACTCGCACGCGCACTCGCACGCGTACTCGCACGCGCACTGCACGCGCACGCGCACTCGCACGCGCACTCGCACGCGCACTCGCACGCGCACTCGCACGCGCACTCGCACGCGCACTCGCACGCGCAGTCGCACGCGCACTCGCACGCGCACTCGCACGCGCACTCGCACGCGCACTCGCACGCGCACTCGCACGCGCACTCGCACGCGCACTCGCACGCGCACTCGCACGCGCACTCGCACGCGCACTCGCACGCGCACTCGCACGCGCACCCGCACGCGCACTCGCACGCGCACTCGCACGCGCACCGCACGCCCTCTAGTCGTCCCTCGCCGTTACTTCCTCCCTCGCCGCAATCTCGCCCGTTCTCTTACCCGCGACCCCATCCCCGCATTGTCCCTGCTTCCCCCCCCCCCTCCCCCCCCCTCGTTCTGATGTATTATTTGATATTTCGAAAATGTCAAAAATGTATTTTCCTTTTCTCGTATACATATTAATATACGTAGTACAGAGAAAGTTCTGTGATGCTGCGGAAATTTGATTTCGAGATTTCAATGAAAAGACAAGTTTTGGGGTCCCCAGATACCGAAAAAGTAATTTCTTTCAAAACGTCCGGTCGTTAGTCCGTCTGTGAACACTACTAGAGACTAAACCATTCGTACGATCTTTTTCAAATTAAAGAATCCCCTGTCGATCTGGCTCTAGTTGAAGCTTTGAAAGTTAGGGGTATTTTACATGCAGCACCTCAGACATTTTCAAAATTTTCTTCAAAGCGGCTCCAAATTTTTCTTCAAATTTCTTGTAAGAATAGACAAAAACCCATTTATAAAAGTTGCATAGGTCCCGTATTCGCGGTTAACTCTGAATTGCAAAAGTTTGAATTCTATTCGGCGTCTTCCGACAACTACAAAATTGAAGATTTGTTTTACCTTCAAATGAAATTTGTTGTCCATAAATAGTTCTTTCATGAAAGCCAGACATCTTCTTTTAAAAATGTTAATAGTTTTCCTGCAGTAGAGCGTGCAATATTTGCAATTTAAAAAAATAACAAAAAAGAGTTTTTCTCAAAAACGACTCCAATTTTTTTCTTTAAATTTCCGGTAAAGAAGCTAAGGGTAGTGCCAAACGTGTCGTGACATAAACGTCATATTGCTGTATTCTTTTCTTTTTCAAAAATTTTAAAAATGATTTTTTTTACATGTCTCTCACGTCTGTAAAATTTAGATTGAAGGATATTTCTTCACATTATTATATTTATGAGTACATGTGCTTTAAATAATGTCAAATAAAGTTTCTTGAAAACTCAACAGTTTTCTGTAAAAATGAGCTTAAAATTCTGCATTTTCAGAAAAGCTCAAACAACATTTCCTCAAAAATGTCTCCAAATTTTTCATCATGTTTTTCCTACAGATAGTGCTAATTGAAGTATATAATATGACGTAAAGTTCATTTTGGTGTATTTTTTCTTTTTTCAAAAATTACACAAATGTAATTTTCTTGAAATACATGAAAGGCGTTAATATGGACATTTCCATCGATTTGTATGCACTATTAGATTTGTGAGTGGATGCGCTTCAAATGACCGCAAATGACGCTTTTCGAAAACTCAATAGGTTCCTGCGGAAAGAGATTAAATTTCGCATTTGCAGTAATGCTTAAGCACCGTTTTCTTAAGAACGACTCCGATTTTTTCAATGAAAACTTCTGTTTAGGACGAGTTTTTTCTCTTCTTTAATATTCTTGAAGTAATGATTCATTGTACTACTAGGAAAGCAAAAAGTTGAGTAATTGTAAAAAAAAATGTACTTTGAGCGACGATAGATGGCAGCTGGTCAGAGAATGGAGTGCGACCTTAAAGCCAGACCACCCCAAGGAAATTACAAAAATTTTGCTACGCGTAAGACTGTGCCATTCTGTAGCACCTCTAGCTGTATTTTTTAGCACAAGTACTTCAAATTACTTCCAATGTAGTTGACACCTTTTCTGGGAAAACGAGCCTCAAATTGCGCATTATCAGAGACCCTCAAACGATATTTTAACAAAAAATGGCTGTAAATGATATAATAAATATTTGAGAATAGAACCACGTTCTACCCTTCTGTGTTCCTTTCCCTTCACCCTTAATTGCATATGACTATTCCTCTATTAGAGACCAAACTTTTCAGATTCAAAGACTGGACACATGCTTCTCTATGTATGTCGACGCGCTGATTCCGAATCGCGCTGAAGCCAGAATTGCGTTCCCGCCTTCCATTTTGACTTTCTGGTATTTGAACGTATATACGGAATAATAGACGTAGTATAGAGAATGTTATGTAATGCTGAACGAAAAAACTGCGGTTTCTTGGCAGAAAAAATCTCATTGCCGGGCCATGATAAAATTGCCGGATTTTAAACTTTTCTCGGAATAGCTCCACTTTTTTCTTAAATTTCTTATCCGATAGGTCCAGTTATCACTGTCTACTCTGAATTTTCGAAAATTGCAAAAGTTTGATGTTTTCTGCGTCTTTTTACTATTAAAAATTGAACACAGAGATTTTTCCCTTAACTGAAATTTGTTATCCAGAAATAGTTTTTCATTAGTTTTAAATTTTTTTATATTATAGTAGTTTTCGTGCCGTAGTGGTCAATATTTTCAACTTTAAAAAATTACAAAAACAAGATTTTCCTCAGTCGTAGTTCGACAGCGTTAGAGGCAACAACTACTGCTGCGCTCTATCAGCTTATCGATACACTGTATCTCCGAACCAAAACACTTCAGTATTAATATTAACATAACAGTGCTATTTAAAGTGCTATCAGTGTTCCAAGCAGTGTACAGCGTTTCTCTGGCCCGCTTGCTGGCTGGCTCAACGTATCCACATGAATAAAGCAGTACCAGCCAACCTCAGGATGAATCCGTCACTTAACCTCCAAGAGCAACCCACGAAGTCGTACGCTGGAGCTGCAAATACTGTGAGTTTTCCATCAAAAGAACAATCTATACTACTGTGCGTATGCGAAAATCTAACTGTCAAAGACTATATAAGTAAACTAACCGAAATTGTTCCCCCCTGTGCCATTACTTTTATATCAAGAATATCTAATAACAGAATATGTGTGTTTCTGAACTCGAAGATCAATGCTGATCTTATAACTAACAAATACCCTACTCTGATCATTAAAAATACTACTGTTAATGTGAGACCCCTAATTAACAAACTCAAAAGAACCATAATATCAAACTTATACCCTTTTATTCCAAACGAGGAAATCACAAATATTTTATCATGACATTAAAACTACCTCCAGTATATCTTTCATCAGAGCTGGTCTGTCTGACCCTAACCTCAGTCACATTATGAGCTTCAGAAGGCAAACATTTATCACAGACGGATAGAAGAACGGACAGATTTTTTGAAAGAAAAACAAAACAACAAACTGTTTTAAGGTATCAGGGACCCAAAATGTTAACGAAGATGACCTCTTTTATTTCTTCTTACAAGAATAATAAATAAATAAATAAATAAATAATATCCAACCTGAGGAACTTCACAAACTCCTCAGTCATCAGTGATTGTATATGAAGGTACACCATATAGAATATTTTTCTCTGCTGAAAACATAACTTGTTTCAATTGCAAAATGGAAGGCCATACTGCTAGTAACTGCCCCCAAAATCTCTCCAAAGAGAATTGCCTTCTGGACACTCCCAGTACAAATATACCAACTATCCCTTCTAATAATATGGAAGTACAGCCTACATAACTGAAACACCCACTGCCCTCCACCAGTGACCCTATGAACTTTCCTCCCCTTCTTAAAAGAAGCCTCCCCAATGAATCCTCTTCCCTATCTGAAGCAACTAATAATGTTAAAGACAATAATCAAGATAATAATGTTAAAAAACTAAAAAAAAGAAACAAAAAGAATTCTTCAAAACATGAAGAACTGGACCAAGATAGCAATCCTGATAAAACATTTGAAGACATGCTCAGCCCAACTAAAGATCTGCTTGAAATGAACCAAAACTCTTTCCCTTTGTCAGCAAATCAATTACACTTACTACTAGAAAATACTCTGGGCTCTACTAATCCTCTAACCATAGTAAAGGACTATTTCAATGATATTCCAGCCGTTATAAAAATGCTCAATGACATTTACCCTGTATTAAAGGATAGAATTATGAAAGGCAGAGTCACCAGAATAATAAAAAAACTGCAGAAACACCTACCGGAATGAGACACATCTGAGTCTGAATCCAGTATGGAAACTACCTGACACTAAATTTTTTAATTCAGGTCTCTTAAAAAACACCATTCCCCCCTTGCTAAACAAATTTCAAGCAAACAAATGAAGATACTCCAATGGAATATTAATGGATACTATTGTCGTCTTGAGTATCTGCAACTATTACCCAGATATCATTTGTTTCCAAGAAACCAATTTCAAGGCTAATCACTCAGTTAATATTAAGAATGGAGTAGCCATATATTTAAAAGCTTCAATTTTGGCTGCTAACCTTATGATAAAATCTAATCACATCCTCCAGGAATGTCCCCAACTCAATTCTGTGAGACCTCAATTCTTTGATAAGGAAAGATTTAGTACCATTATAAGGGATAATACTTACCAAAGTAATGTTTTAAAATTTTGTAATGAAATAGGTATTTCGGGAAATATTTAACTGTATTAGAATAACGTAATTTTCTATTCCTTTTTGTAGTAATTATCAGTTTTGTAATTTTCACGTTTAAGTTTTATGTTTTTATATCCATATCATCTCTGTACTCTAACCTCAATTGTAACTTCAATATTGTAAAAACTAAAAATTGACAATGTAAATTATAATATATTGTATTTATTTAGTCGGAAATGACCTAGCCGTTGATGCGACTTAAAATAAATTAAATTAAAAAAAAAGATTTTCCTAAAAACGGCTCCAAATTTTTTCTCTAAATTTTTGGTGGAGTTAGTGCCAAACAAACCCTCTAAGAGGACGTAGACGCCATATTCTTCTGTTCTTTTGTTTCTTAAAAAATGACAAATATGTAATTTTTTGACCCGTCTCACACGTTACATTTACATTAGAGGCAATATCTTCACATTATTATAGTTATAAATACATGAGCTGTAAATAATGTAATATAGTTTCGGAAAATCGATTTCGAGATTCCAACAAAAATACCCATTTTGGGGTCCCCTGATACCTTAAAACAGTTTGTTGTTTTGTTTTTTCTTTCAAAAAATCTGTCCGTTCTTCTATCCGTCTGTGAATACCACTAGTGCCTAATTCATACGTAGGATTTTCTACATAATGAATATTCCGCGGTTGATCTGGCTCTTTGCTATTTAAGAAGAAATAAAAGAGGTCATCTTCGTCAACATAATATGTTAACGAAGATGACCTCTTTTATTTCTTCTTACAAGAACGTCAACAACAGCAAATCAGAATTCCCACAATTCTTTGCTATTTGTAAGTACATTCTTTAGAACTTGGGGGTACTTAACATAAAGCCCCTGGGACAAAAATGGCTTTAATATTTTTAAAATAATAGTGTAAAATACACTCTAAGAGATGACATAGGTCCGTTTTGTCCAAAAGGTTGGAATTTTTTCAGCGTCTTCCTACAACTACAAAGAGATATTTCCATCAAATGATAGTTGATCTACATTATTAGTTCCTTCATTAAGGAGATGCACATTTTTTTTAAAAAAATGTAGTAGCTTTGCCGCAATATGGCGAGAAACATGGCAATATGAAAATGTAATAAAAACAATATTTATTCAAAGAACACTCCATTTTTTTCTTTAAACTTTTGGTAGGGTAGTGCTAAATGTACTGTAACGTTGATACACACCATTTTGCTATACACTTTAGTTTTTTCGAAAACTGCAAAAATGTAATTTGGACTTCTCGTTAATATTTACATATTCAGCAATTTGTATACGTGATTGCATTTATGAATGCATGTGTTTAATCAAAATGCATCAATGCATCAAAAAATGTGGCGCTTGTTCTACATTCGAAGACTCTCCGCATTTTGAAAAAAAATGAATAAAGTTAATATTTCAAAACTTCGAAATTAAAGATTGCGAATTTTGCCTTAAAGTTTGTTCTAAACTATCAGCTCTTTCAAAAAAGTATCATGTACATTTTTTTGAAAAAAAGGATAGATTTCGCGTAATTTGTTTCAAATTTATGAAATTTCTAATACAATTTTCTCAAAAACTGCTTCAAATTTGTACTTCCGCACACATACGAAAGTCCTTCGTAAGAAGAGAAAGTTAGGTAATCGTGCCCGGAAAAGGCGAATTTTTGGCAAAAAAACATTATTGCTGGTTCCTGCTAACAAAAAGTGGGTATATCCTGTTGCTAAATATAGAAAAAATGATGGTGTATCTATGTTTTTTGAGTCCTTGATACCTAAAAGTCTATTGGTGGCTAAAAGTCTGTCTGTCCGTGTTTTCTGTCCGTCTGTGGTTAACGCTAGCGCCTGAACCGTTCAGCCAATTTTCTTCACAATTCATATTCCCCAATCGATCTGAATGAACTCGAGGGTTGGGAGTTTCAAACGAGTTCTATGATGAGGGTGCTCCATATGAAACTTCAAAAACATTTTCAGAATGTTCCAAAAAATGTACCCAAATTTTATATACATTTTTGCCTTCGGACAGCGTAAAGGACGCTTAAGAAAATGATGCAGGTCTCGTGAGTGTTGAAATCACTCATTTTTTGAAAATTGCGAAAGTGTAATTGTTTTTGGGCGTCTTTCTTGAACTATAATCTTTAAATAAGTTCTGTTTCAATTTTTCGAAATTCTGGGTAGTTATCCTGTTATCTGACGCGAAACAAAGGCAATTTAAACAAATTTTAACATTTTTTCTCAAAAATCTCAATTTTGTTCTTTGTTTCCACAGATAAAATAATGATCTGGAGGTCTATTTTTTCTTCATAACCTCTTCGAAAACCGCTCCATATCTTTTCCACAGATAAAAAATGTGACACTTAAAAGAACTGGGCGGGTCTCGTTTTCGTTGAAACATCTGAATTTTCGAAAATTGCAAATTTATAAAGAATGCGAGAAAGTATGTGCTGCTGTAGCCCCACAAATTTCTTTTAATTTTCTCTCTATGTGAATCAATGGACAGTAAAAATATGGTGCTGGTTCCATTGTTGGGAACTTTCACTATTTTTGAAAATTGCAAAACGTTAACATTTCATAACTACAAAATTCAAGACAACAATTTTTCCTTAAACAAAGTCAGTTTGGAAATCATATCATTGAAAAAGGTCATGAACAATTTTTGGAAAAAATGAGAAACTTTCGCTTAATTTTTCTTGATAAAATTTTTCTGTTTAGGACGTCACAAAATATGGCCCTTCCTTTTAATTATTAGACGTTCGATCCTAAGGCGGTTCTGTAGCGTAGTATACTTACGTTTTTCCAAGAGGCAGCTGACGGTATTATCCTCAAGATGGAATATGGCACGGCTTATCCGGTCTTTCTCGGTCGTGCCGCTAGAGTCACTTGATCCACAGCACTGCTTGATACGGTCGTATTCATGCGACATCTTGCGGCAGAACCGAGAAAGACGCAAAATGTTATACCATATTCCATCTTGAATATAATACCCTCAGCTGCCACGTTAGAAAATCCAAGTATAGTTTGACTGACAGCGACATAACTCGGAGGGCCAGTGTTCCGGTTTCTACGCGGAAAACATTTTTTGCTGGTTGAAAACACTTTTGCATGTTTATGTAGTCGCATAAGAGAACGGAGCACTTATAAATAATGCGAGAAAATATCAGCTGCTGAAACACAACTAGTTCTTGAAACGGTATTGTATGCAAATCGTACCTCTGTTAACGGACCATCTCTCTTCTGGGCCACTGCCCAACCACTTAATAGATCTCTTAATTTACCTCTTTTAAGAGACCATTTTCAGGAATGATATAAGTGTATGGTTCACCAAATTTTGAGCAGCTGAAATAAAAATTGGTGACGTTGAGAAAAATCATTTGGGCTACATGTTCCGTCGTCTGAGATTCATTCTCGATGAAATTGAGGGACGGGCAGTTTCCGGGAATGTAACAATAAACTTTGGCCACTGAAATGTTATACCGGCTGCGTTTTCTATTTCAATTTAATTTCTTGTAATGAGACCACGAATGTGAAAGTTTAGTTTCTAACGTTAAATCTAACGTTTAATTCTTTGAATTAACAGAGCCTTCTTTACTTTACCTTAGATTTCTGGAAGAACATCTGGTGGGATAGAATATGGAAGTCGAAAGTCAGCTGTGGAAAGTTGTCAGACAGAATCTGAGACCAGAGTTCTCTTAATAAACAATATTTTTTTCCTTTCTCGCTCTTACTTTCTAAGAAGCGAAAGTTATGTAATTGTCCTCAGAAAAACGGCGATATTTTGGCACAAAAACTTTTAATGTCGACTGTGGTAATGAAAAAGAGGATAAAACATGTTGCTATAAATAGTACATTATTTCTTTCATTACTTTCGGAATTCCACCGAGTTCCTGGGTGTCTAACATAGACATATCTTTCATGGCTTTCAATAACGAGATAAATTAGCAAGATAATTTTTTAGCAAACAATGGATACTGACAATTTTTTGTTTTCTATTCTCGGTTTACTTGGGCTCAGTAAAAGGAATAATAATTTTATTCATCAATGTTTAAAATAAAAAATAAAACTTTATTACGTAAATCGGGAACAGGAACTGTTAATGAATTTCAGAGATTACAATTATGTCAAAGTACTAAATGTAAATGTACATTTCAAGAGAATATTGTAACCCAAAAGAATTATGTTTCCGTTTCAAACTTTAATTCGAGGAAAACTTTTTTTACAACTAATTAAGACACAGCTGCTTTGCTGTCACAAATCTTTTCATAAATTTTCACATTTTATTCGGTCAAAAGTTCATAGACTGTAATTAAAATCGATTCACGAACCTTCTACTTTAATTTTCAATTTAAAGTCGAAGATGTGAGAGTAATTGATATATATTAATGATCCCAAATCACAGAAAATTAAATCCTTTAGAAACCAGTTCACAAGAAAGTTTGGGAAAGTAGCTGTCAAAAAATTAAATCCTATCATAATAATTAATCGTTCTACACCATGGAAAATATAAACCATAATGACCTTCATATTTTTAGAAAGTATACAAAAGGTCTCGGTATATAATGTTATGTAATGTAACAATAGTACATAAAAATGATGGTTAAACACGAATTCGGGGTACTAGCGAGAAACTTCACGAGCTATTAATACCCATTACATCGAGTTTAATACGATATTTTTTCTACTTTTATAAGTTAAACTTTTACATTGATTCGTTTCGTGTCAGATTATATGCAGGATTCAGTTAAGGACACCCAACGGACAGCTACCCTGCATGTCGCGGGTAGCTGTGGTTTACCAGTCCACTTGCGAGAGAATACAAAAGTTGCGGCAATAATTCCGAGGGCACCATTTTTGCTTATTCTCCTATTTCTGGAGGTGCCAACTCCTCCTCTGAGTCACTAGACATTTCAAATTAAAAAATTGGGCGGCTTTAAAGGACAAACACACGGCAGCAACATATAACACACAATAACTTGAGTTCAGATCTTATCGTCAGTCAAATTTTCCCTCTACCACTACCATTGCGCTAGTCAAATACTATCAAAGTGAAATTTATAAATTATATAATTAGAAACTTAAATATACATAATACTATGTAGAAAATTAAATAATATTTACATAGAAATTACTGATAACATAAAAACTGATAAACATAATATAACATTAAATGCAATCTTAATGTACATAATCGAACAAAACGTTTACTAGAACGATTCTCAATGAATAATGAAGTGTCAATACTTGGTTTGTATACTTCTCTGTGATTGGTCAAGAACCTGTATGATAATTATATCTATATCTTAATGAGTATAATTATGCAATCGGGTTGCTGCCATCAAATGACAGGATTATACAATGGGAGTAGAAAAGGTTAATATTAACATCTCAAAGACAAATATTAGACATGAAGCGTAATATTGAGAGAGAAAAATAGAAACTTAGTAGTAGTACTTCCAGATAATTTATTCATGGAAATTAGAGATAACGGTTTATTTCGTTCTCTTTCGCTGTGTGCGTCCTGTCGCATTTTTCTCATGCGGTTATTACCTTCGTTCGTTTGATTAGTGTGATAAAGGTTCAGGTGGACGGCCATTAAAACTTTTTTGTTCAAATGTCAGAGTTCTATAAAATTAACCAAATAAGAGAAGGAATTGTAGCTGGAAAATGTTTTTGGTCGTTACAGAAGCGAGCAACGACTCTGAAATAACTATGAACATTGGAAAAAGGGAAATTACTGTAGAATAATTGTATTTAAGAAGTAATATTATTGTAAGTTAACATGGACACAAGATTTAGAATGTATTTAGAAAGAAGTGTTATAAAGGAAGAATAATATGGGAAAAAGGAAAAAAAATTAAATTAAAGAATAACCAAAGTAAAAGGAGAAATGAGTATCGAAAATTGAGGGAAAAAAAGAAGGGCAAATCCAAAATTGGCCTTAAAGGAAAAAAAAGAAGAAGAAAATCTCGTTTTTAAAATGTTAGTCGCATTTATTGTTAGTGCATTCTTGTTTCCATAGAATTCATACTGTTGTCTCTCCAGGCAATTTGTTGACTAAATTGTGAGGTTAATTTGGGGACGCCAGGATTTTCACTTTTTAGCTTCTCGCCATTACTTGGTACGAAGAGAAAATATTGTATTCGTGTGCCGGATAACGCTAAATTTTGAACAGATAAACTCTTATTGCTGAGCCCTGGAAATGAAAAAGTGGATAAATCTTGTCCTTAGGCATAGTAAATTATTTCTACTAACACATATAATCAGAAACCATGTTTGTGAGTCCACGATGCCCAAAAATCGATTGACGACAAAACGACCTGTGGTCAACGCTTAAACCGTTCAGCCGATTGTCTCCAAAATTGAAATTTCCCGATCGATTTAAAAGAACACAACTTCCTTTGAGTTTTAAACGAAAATTTTGATTTTTGAGGGTACTTTTCATAAAACCTCAACATTTCAATTTTTTCTCAAAAATTCTTCCACCTTTTTGGATTAAATTTTGTCCTCGAATAGCGTAAAGGGCGTTTAAGAGAATTCAGGTTACATTTTCGTTGAAACCCTAATTTTTGAAAATTGCAAACTTAAACTTTTTCGGCATTCCTACAGTACAACTATAATATTGAAATAGAGATTTTTTCCTGAATAAATTTTTTAAGGTCTTAAAAAGGTCATGATTATTTTCGAAAATATAAGCATAGAGGAATTTTTAAGTTTTTTAAACTTTTTTAAATTTGGAAGAAGAGGGAAGGTTACCGGAAAGTTTAAATTGTATTCACGTTATAGTAAATGCTGGAACTACTCACCAGTGGCTGTGATGCATTCTTGACATCTACGGAAGTTCTGGTTCACTCCGTGAAGAATGTTCTGTGGTACTTTAGAGATATGTTTCTGTAAATTGTGCCGCAATTTTTCCGTGTGGGGATTTGTCGCGTAGATGCGATTTTCAGGAATCCCCAAAGAAAGAAATCGCACAGAGGCAGATCAAGAGAGCGAACAGGCCACACACACATGTGATAATTCTGTCTCAATAAATGGCATGTAAACCCTTGAGGAAACTGAAGTAGTGTGTACGGTTGCGGAGTCCTGTTCAAAACGACCACCATTAAGCTCGTCATTCGGCAACATTTAGAATAAAGACTCCAGGATACGATGCATATAGAGGTTTGACACATTTTACGTACGTGTCACACACGCACTTCCTGTTTGAGAGTGAACATTGAGCGAGCAATTACAAACCGACTATTCACCAAACCTGAAAATATGCGGGCAAGACCTTGTTAACAGCGTTCCAGATTAGTTCAGCACACCGTTCTCCGAGGATTCAGGGCCTGTCGGCCGAGTAGAATTTTCCACAATCGCAGAACTCTAATAAAATACAGTATATAACATTCTCATTCGTACACATTGCTTTTATAAGGTAATATCTAATGATTTAGGTCAAAGTAACTTTTTTTCCTAATCAGTCGTTATGAAATGAAAAACAATCTTATTACAAACTGAAAAACATAGGTTATGTATTAGAATTAGTTAGAACATTAATTTAAAAAAATAAAAAAGATAAAATGTTAACTTTTGTGCAACTTTGCTCTTTATACACTAGAATTAACCGAAATAAAAATAATAAAAGGACTTGAACTATGGTGTCAATGTTTTGTGGCATATCCCTTGACTTTTATCACAGCTAGGCATCGCCTCTCTATGGAAAGAATAGCAAGTTGATGTAAGTTGTGGGTTTTATTTTCTTCCATTGTGCTTGCACAAGATGTTTAAGTTCTTATTTGCTTTTCGCGCGTTTTGTCAACTTCTCTGTTTAAAACTGACCACAAATGATCTACGGAATTAAGCCCGAGCTTTGAGGTAATGTTTGGATTAATTTTGGCACGTTCCATATTAACCACGTCATATTGAGCCGGGCCTTGTGCTTACTGTCATTGTCCTGGTGAAAACGGTAAACAGGTGGCCCGCCCATTTTCTCAGCACTTGTTTTTACATTGTTTTTCAAAATGTCGAAATAAAACGATGGAATTTATAATTCCATAAAATAAAAAAAATAAAAATTTGTGTTTTGGGAAATGAGGGGGTCCAGAAATATGCCTTTTGATAAGTAATATCCTAATTTAAAAAGTGTTTCCTTATTCCTAAATATTTACCTTGGTAAATTTGTGCTTGATTACAATGAATATTGAAATTTCCGGAAAAAAGGAAATAACTTCAAATGAGCTCCAAAGGTTTAATGAACTAATTCAATTTTTTCTATACTTTTTCTCTTTTATCTAACACTGAAAATACATCATAAAAAAATCTAAAAAGCTTCACCCAACAATATTCATCAAATCTTGCTTCTATTCATTCCTATACATTATTCTTCTGCTTGCTTCCTGGCCTATAATGAATTCTTCTCGTTCTGATGAGTATACACTTTGCCAGCAGCCTCTGTTACTTGTTTCACACAACTCTCTATGGATGTTATAACATGCCCTTTGAACTTGCATTGGTCTTCAATTAACTTTTTATTTATGGAATTTTGAGTGTTCAATTAGAGGTTTATATATTTTTTTCTGTTCGGTCTATCAGTTCCAAAAGAGCAGTTGCATTTAAATTTACTGCATATATTTTCCTGGGCCGAAGGCCCATCTTTTCCTTAATTCAATTATTTTTTGGACCCTCTACTTTCCTTTCTTTTTGATCTTCTCAGCACAAAAGAGTCTGAAACACCATTTCACTAAATGCGAACCACAATGAACAGTAGATTGATTGGCAAAACAATATTTACTACTGCCTTCTTCTGAGATTTTAGAAGCTTAGAAGATTTTAGAATTTTAGAGATTTTCATTGGTAAAGAATGCACCGAGATCCATCCACCTAAGGGAATTTTGATTTGATTGTAAACAGCACGGATAGTAAACTCCAACAATGTATTCCACAAGCAGTTGCAATGTCTTCAAGTTCTTGCCTTTAAGCCCATGTTTGGAAACCCATGTGCCAACCAACAAATCCTATTTTCAGTTGTTAATCGCCGAGACTGACTTACAGGACCAATTTCTAATGATGCCAGATCAGTTGGAAGTACACCTGTGCTTATGCCACGAGTTATCCTGTAACCATAAGTAGAGAGATCTGTAGAGAGAGTTTTTACAACAGTGTCACTGAATGGAATCAAACGCTCTGGAAAGGATATTCTGACAAATAAGGGATTGATTTTAAGTTATGTTGCAGTATCAGGCATGTTGCCACTTTTACCACTCTACTTGTTAAACAACGTTTGACCATCCAAATCTGTCATCAAGTGCCGCAAAGGTAGCTCATGAGTATGAAGGGCACAAACCAACCGGATGAGTTTACGATTTAGGTTTGCCTCAACCCAACGCATGACTCCTTCCCAACCAGCGTTAGCATTCGTTGAGTCACCACCAATAGCAAGCAGCCTTTTATCAATGCTGTTTTTCTTTAGAAAATCCACAAGATGGTTAGCAATAATTTCACCAGGTTTCCTTTCCTTTAAGTCTTTCTCTGTAGTAAAATGGCAAAGATACCTTCAACCTGGCACACTGCAAATAGTGTAATACTCTTCTTTAACAATACTTGGATACTGATGACTTGAGTTATATGCTTGTAACTGAACTTTAGTGCAGTCTTTGCGTCCATAAAAAAAATATATCCAATATTGCCTAATAGGCATCGAGCATGAAATTCTTTATCAAGTGATTTCATGATTTTTGTGACCTTTTTACTTTATTGTGATCAACCACAAGTATTGTCTCCTACAGTAATTAATCCAGTAACCAAACATACAGCTGTTGTAATAGCTGTAGCACGTAGACCTACACAATGCCTAATACTTTGCAATTCAATATTGCTCAAATGTAAGGCATTATAATGTCTTGTACTTGAAGTAGAAGGTACGCCAGAATCACATGGAATCTGCAAAGGATCTTCAGAATCTTCATGCCTAACATCAGTTGGCTCTTCATCTTCGTTGGAGAAAAGGACTTCATTTGGTTGTAATATTAACTCTTCCCTACTTTTCTTCTTATATTCAGAAATTCTTCCTCTTCAGCTTTTAAATTTGTCTCCTGCGCTCAGGTAGATCTTGTAATCTAATTTGATGCTGTCCAACACATCCATGGTTGTCTTTTTGACAATTAATTAATAATAGTTGTTTGACAGGAATCTTTATATCCTTGGAAAAAGAGCAGGAGATGTGGACTTCATGTTTACAATCTGCACCACCTGATCATGGACCCTCAAATACTCAATAAGGTTTAATTTCACACTTGCAGTGGCTAAATGTTTTTGCAGATATTGTAGTATAATATAAGTATATTCTTAACCTTAGAGCAGACGCATACACAGAAATAATGATAAGAAGGCACATCTTGAGACAAGAGATTTTGCTGCGAATTTGACATAAAATGTGAAAATACTAGTTCAAATTAGTAAATTTGAAGTAACTTTTTACCAAGCAAGCCAATATAATTCTCAATTTAAAATAATTTTGAATCACTAATGAAAACACAACTTTTTGGCCCCCATTATTTTTGAAAAAAGTAATTCAAAAAAAATCGACAAGCCTTTATCTGCAATTAACTAATAGTTCTACAACAGCAATTTTTTGCATTATTTTTAAATGTGCAATTTTCCCAAATTCAGAGAGTTCAACGAAAATGACACTAACGAAATAAGTTAAATGAAAATGATTCTTTTAAGCCTCCTTCTTCTATTCGTGCAAGAAATCTGGAAAAAAATCGGAGCGGTTTTTTAGATTTGTTTTATAATTTACATTGATTACAAGCCAAAATTACGAAAAAATTCGTTATATTTTCAAAAACTATGCATGGCCTAACCAGGAGTTGATTTCTGTACAGCAGACTTTGCCAAAGGCAAAACTCTTTCATCAATTTTGTAGTTTTTGAAACTTTTTGCAGTTTTCGAAAACACAGAGTACTCCAAAAATGGGACTAGCCCCATATTTTGCTGTCCCATGATGCATACGAGGAGAATATTTAAAGAAAAAAGTTGGTGGTATTTTAGAGAGAAAAAATGTTTTGAAAAATAAAAATTGCGTATACTTCGTGCAAATGAAGCAAAAACTAATAATATTTCCGAAAAATTGTACATGACCTTATTTAATTGTCAACTTTCAATATGAAAAATGTCTATCTTCAATACTGTAGTTGCAGAAAGACACCCCGCAAAAATGGCACTTTTGCAATTTTCGAAAAGTCAGGGATTTAAACACACACAAGATCTGCACCACTCTTAAGTACTCTTTACGATATCCGAGAAGAAGATCGAATCTAAAAATTTGGTGTCATTTTTTTGAACACTTTGAAAATGTTTTAAGAATTAGTGCAAAGTACCCTCAAAATATGTTGTTGAAAGTTCCAAATTCTCGAGTTTGACTTAGTTTTCACTTTCTTGTATACGTACATATACTATACGGAGTAATATACCAAGTATAGAAAAAGTTATGCAATGCTGATGAAAATCGATTTCAATTGAAATGCACTTTTTGATATCGTAGGATACCAAAAAAGTGTTGTTCTATTTTTTTTAAAACGTCCGTCCGTCTGTCTGGTATATTTAAACAACACTGTCGCCAAATCTACGACGATGGACAAAACGCGTATGATTTTTTCCAAACTGAATATATTCCTGTCAGTCTGGCCTGAATTGAAACGCTGCGATGTTAAAAAACATTCATTGATTTTTGGGGGTAATTTACTTCAAGACCTTGGGACATTTTCAAAATTTCCTCAAAAATGGCTCCAAATTTTTTCTTTAAATATTTTGAAAGAATAGTTAAAAATACATTTATAAGGTTGGCGTAGGTCCTTTCTTCACTGTTGACTATGAATGACTTCAAATTGAATTTTCTAAGTTTAATTTTTCAAAGTTGAGTCTTCTACAGAAATTAAGATAAATATATTTCCTTCAAGTAATTTTTTTCTTAATAGTTTTTTGTTAAAGCTCATGCATATTATTTTCAAAAGATTAGTAGTTTTCACACAATATTGCGTGAGTTATATGCAATTTTAAAAATATCAAAAACAAGATATTCTCAAAAAGGCTTCTATTTTTTTCTTTAAATTCTTGGTAGAAATAATGCTTAGTACTCTGTAAGTACTCTGTAAGATGACAATAATGCCTAGTACTCTGTAAGATGACATAAACGTCTATTGTACTATTCTTTTACTTTTTCAAAAATTACAAAAATTTAATTTTTTTGACATTCCCTCACATCGTTGATATTTACATTAGAGGCAGTTCGTTCACATTCTTACAATTATGAGCACACATGCTGTAAATTATGTCAATATAAAGTTTCCCGAAAAGTCAACATTTTTCTGTAAAAATGAACCTTTTTCTTCACAATGTCTCCAAATTGTTTCTTCTAACTCTTTGTAAGGATAGTTCTAAATGCACAGTTTAAGATGACACAAAATTCATTTTGCGGTATTCTTTTATTTTCAAATTAATGAAATGTAATTTGTTTAAAATATCTCTCATGCAGTAAATATGCACATTTCCAATGATTTCTGTACTGTTCTAATGATTTCTTCTTGTTCTGTAGGTTGATAGATTGATTGATTTTTTCGTGTTTCCGGGCGCGTCAACTGCTTTGGTCATTTGCCCCGTTAGTGTAGTGCATGTTTTTTCTCGGGAGATGGCGGTGATCTTCCCCTGCTGGATGGTGAGATCCGGTGCCGACCTACCGTCGGCTAGTGGGGTTTTCCCCTAACCAGGACTCTCCCACCAGCGGGGCACCGCCACAGCCGAGACAAGACCGGTCTCCCGAACCGGCTCCCGACCGGTCTCCCGAAATATGTGGTAGTGTAGTGCCTGTTAGTGTAAGTGTGTGTGTATGGGGAGAGGATAGGACAAGGAAGTGGAAGGAAAGATCGCGCGCGGTTCGTGGCCCGTTTGGTAGGGTACTGCTCCGGCATTCACCTGGTGTTGATCGGAGAAACCACGGAAAACTACCGATCAGGGCAGCCGGCCTCTAGAATTCTCCTCCAGTCAGCGACTGAATTCGACCTAACTGAAAAGCTAATGTCGAAAATCCTGCCGCCGTCAGGACTCGAACCCAGGACCTTCCGGTCAGAGGCGCTTCAGTGACATCAGTTGATTGTTCTTTAGGCTACTGCCCACCTAACCGCAAACGCTTTGGCTCAGTTATCTCAGTTAGCACCAACTTTTCAAATATTTTTATAAGTTAACCTCAAACTTCATATACTCTGAAAATTACATATTCAATAATTGCCCATATGTTCCTGATTTCATAATACTGTAAAACAGTGGTGGCTTGTAGGGTAGTGCCAGTGTGCCATGGCACCACCAACAAAAAGGAAGGAAAAGAACATTTTCACCACAATTGTGTATAAAATATTGTTTCTTCAAAATAGTTTTCTTTATAATAATTCATTTGAACGAGCACTTCGTCCTTCGCTGGTTTATCTATACTCCCTTCAAACGCACAGGGCGCAGTGCCATCTGTCGACCTCCTTCTAAACCTCTGAGCCATCTAGGCATTGGCGCCGGGTATGTCCATTTAACGCTGTATGAAGAACTCTGTGTAGGTTAGTATGCGTCTCTTATGGACGGCATGGCGCCACAAGCGAAGTGGCTCAGAAGTTCACGTTTTCCTCACTAGAGAGTGCACTAATGGCACTATCTTCATCGCGTAGACCATTGCTCGCTCTGGATGACCCCGATGCCCTGGTATTTCGTACGTCGTGTCTCGAGTGTCCCGACCGTCATCGGTAACAAATCGATGTTTTCTTACCGACGTTGCATCACTACCTGTCACCACCAATAGAATTCCGTACCGACCGCCACTACTATAAAGTATTCATTTATTAATTTATTTAGGTGTGTTTTATATTAAATTACCTAGAAAAAATAATAATATAAATTTGCCCAGAAAAAATAAATTTGCCTTAATGAAATTTTAAGTACGAAATAACTCCTCAAATGGCAACATCTAGCGATATATCTGCAAATGTACAATAGAGCATCTCTCGAGTACAAATTAAAACAAAATTTCCCTTA
This sequence comes from Teleogryllus oceanicus, assembly GCA_964035755.1. Taxonomy (NCBI): domain Eukaryota; kingdom Metazoa; phylum Arthropoda; class Insecta; order Orthoptera; family Gryllidae; genus Teleogryllus; species Teleogryllus oceanicus. The sequence continues at coordinate 42,387,365 of CAXIVR010000008.1, forward strand.
AAATATATTTAGGTGAACTGGCTCTGTTAACCTTCATTATCAATAACCCTACGTTCTCCAAGACTAGCTCACCTGAAAGCGATTACCATTTTCAACCACCCCACTGTTTAAGTGGGAGGCCTTACCCAACATTGGGATCAATGACTTTATTGAATTGTATTGTATCAATAACCCTAATTCTACCGTAAAGCACGCAATTCAAGACAGCGTATCCCACCGGTACATCTCTTTAATTCCATCTCAATTTAGGAACAAGGTAGTGTAATCTATAGATTACAATAGTCATGCAAAGATAATTTTATTGAATAAAACAGTATATCTCAATATTCTTGTTATTTTAACTCTTGATCACAGTTTGGTATTTCGGGGGACTTCGGTTGATCGCTGCTTGTCGGATCGATGATTTTCATAGATTTTCGTGGTTCAATGGAGGAAACAAGAATCGGTATATGTTCTTTGGGAAATAAGGACAGGATGAGGAAGAAAGAACCACGAGTATTAAGAGGTTCGAATTTTGAAGTACTCGGTTTGGAGTACGGGGTCCGTCTGAAACTGATCGGAAAAAATAGCAGAAACAATCGATCCGAGCAGCGACGCTCTAGAATTATCAGGTAATAACAGTTTGCGACCCAACTATTTTATATAACGTCGAAAATTGTGCCTCGACCGAGACTCGAACCGAGGAGTTCTTGGGGGAGAAATCTTCAGTTGCATATATGAAAAATATAAACTGAGTTGATCTTATGTTTACATGATTCATAATATTTTATCATTTAATTATTTATTTAATATTATTAATATTATTTTAAAAAATAATTTTGTTTTTATTAATAATATTTTAATATTATTGTTAGTAGTAGTAGAACAGTAGTAGTATTGTTGTTTTTGTTATTTTAGTAATATTATGATTACCAGTATTGCCAGTACTATTATTGTGGTTTCGAAATGTTTTGTTTTCCTTTATTTTTAATAATTGTTATAACCTACCGCCAACCGCACATCAAAAACATCAATAAGTTCTTTTTACATGAATATAAAAAATAGAGCGTTAAAAAGTGAAACGAGTTTTTACCGTTTTAAACACGGAATCGCCCGTGAATTATCCGTGATCCATCCCTTTTAAGCAAAACAAAATTATTTTACATACTACAAAAGAAATTTCTTCAGAATTTTGCCTCTTGCCCTATGTCTGATAAGTTTCTTAAGGCGGTAATTGCATTTTTATGTAAATTGTGTATCATCATTTTGTAAACATATGCTCACATCAGCGCAACTAGAGATCTGCATTCTGATTAGATGAGTATTCTCATTATAGCGTACACGTTTACATGAGAAGTGCACCAGCAAATATGAATTTGAACGTACTTTGCATAACCCTTCTGTAGCAGAGCACGCTTTGTATTCATCGACCTGACTGTGTGCCGTCATGCAAATGAGAAATCCCTGTTGGGCTCCGTTATCAAGTTACAGCTGCCACTTCACGAACGCCTGCTTCACTATCTCTTCATGAAAAAGGGAATACTAAAGTCATTTTTTTGTGCGCGCTCCAATTTTATTTATACTGGCTGGGTTAAATTACTCTATAGCTTCAAGTCCACAGCACAATCTTCTTATACCGGAAAATTCAAAGTTTGAGTTCAAACAAGGGGCGAATTTTTCGTTACCAGCTACATAGATGAGACGAAGCGTCCACTGACTGACTCGATGAGAGTTAGTTCAATTTTACGTGCCGAGACCCGCTCAGTCCCGCTCTTCCGTCTGACCACGCAAATTTCCCTACGCTCCTTTCACCACCAAGCAGAGAAAAAGGTATCTCGGGCTGCGAAACAGGCGATTTGAATTTAGCTCAGACGCTTCTTTTAAGTTTGAGGATCTTTTACATGCAGTAAATCTACTATATGGGGCAACCGTCCTTACTTCCCCTTCGAAAGAAGGCATACGAAAATTGTTTCGCCCTTAAAACCCACGCCTGCGATCGTATTTTAACCCGCAAACTTGAGTACAACAGCCCGATACTAACCGTTATATCACCGAACCCGCCAAAGAGAGAGTCTGATGTGACAGTCTCCTGTGATAAGATAGTCTCCAGAGACAGTCACCTGTGATGAGATCGTTTTCCAGATCGAGGCGAAGGACCTCTTATGCTATCCATGCCACAACCGAACCAATATTTACTGTGTAAACATTTTTTTATTCTTACCCCCAAGCATTATTATTATTATTATTATTATTATTATTAGCCCATAACATCCCGTAAAGGGCAAAGGCCTCCTGCTTTGGCAGTGTTACAGTAGGCTGATATTCAATTTCACTAAAGTTCACTCAATTTCACTAGAATCGATTAATAGCACTGTGGATCATCATCTTTTTGCTGTTCATATCCCAGTTGCCTCCATGTTGTTCTCTCTTGGGCCAGTTCGTCCAGGTGGGACCAGCTGCTTTGCATAGCTCGTCTGTCCATCTTCTCCTCTGTTTCCCTTGGTTTCTCCACCCATACCGAGGGTCCCAGGTTGTTGTAGTGTATGCCCATCGTTGCTGGTCTTGCTTATAATATGTCCTCCCCAATGCCTTTGCTTATTTTGGCTTGCCGTACTGTATCTTTAATTTTAGTCTTTTTTCTAATTTCTGTAGATGGTATTTTGTCTAGGAGCGAAATATTTAACATTTTACGTTTCATTTTCCTCTGGCATCGTTATATCCATTTTATTTGTATTACTGTTAAGGACCATGTTTGTGATCATAAAGCAACATCGGCAAGATCCACGAGTTCATTACTACCTTTTAATTTGCAGGTTAATCTTTTTATTTAGCAAAATGAAAGAGAGGCTCCAGAATTTTCTCCATACTAATTTAGTTCTTCTTATTTCCTTATCTCCTCTATTTGTAAATGATATTAGCTGGCCCAGATAAACATATTCTTGCACATATTCTATGTTGCTGTCGTTCACCATTATTGATTTGGGTTCACTGTTACTCATTACTTTAGTTTTCGATAAGTTCATTTGTAAACCGACCTCAGTACATTTTGCGTTTACATGCATAGCATTTCTTTTAGAATTTTAGGTGAGGTAGCAAATAGAGCAATGTCGTCTGCAAAACGGGGCTTTGTCAGCCGCCGTCCGTTGTCATTTATACCTGCTTGTTTGGACCAATTTATTTTACGGAAACACATTTCAAGCAAACTATTAAATAATTTAGGAGATATTGGGTCCCCTTGTCTTAATCCTCTCTTAATTGGAAATATTTCTCCTTCTTGATCTGTTCTTACTTGTGCTTGGCCGTGTGCATATAGTTGTTTTAAAATATTAATATATTTGCTGGGGACTCCTTGATTCTTGAGTGCTTGAAGTATAAATGAGTGTTCTACACAGTCAAAGGCCTTCGTAAAATCAACAAATGCTATGTACAATTTTATATTAAATTTTTGTGCTTTTTCGATGATCCAATTGACTGTTTGCAGGTGGTCTGTAATGTTGAACCCTGTTCGAAAACCTGCTTGTTCCGGTGGCTGCTGTTCGTCCAGTATTTTAGTCATTCTTCTAGTCAGGATTTTAGAGGAGAGTTTGTACATGTTAGACATAAGACTAATTTGCCTATAGTTAGTGAGATTGTCTCTGTTACCTTTTTTGTGAATGAGTATTATGGTACTTGTGTACCATTGTAATGGGAGTTCTTCCGACTTTAGTATATGGTTGAAAAGTTTGACAATTTCTTTGAGTAATTCATCTGTACCTTCTTCAAGAAGTTTGACAAGAATGCCATCTTCTCCCAGCGTTTTTCCAGTTTTCATTTCCGAAATTGCCCCACGTACTTCAGATATGATGAATGATAGTATTTCGGTTTCATCTTTTTCGTTGTCACCATACAGTTTTGTGGGTATATGATTTGTACTGTCATAGAGGATTCTGTAGTATTGGGTAGCTATTTTATGTATGTTCTTCCTAGTTTCTTCTTATCGTCAGAATCTTTTAAAGCTATCATCCAGTGTTCCCCTATTGAAGCTTTTTCTTTCAGTAGTTTGAGAGATTTGCTATTTTCCATAATTTTGTGTGTTAAGTCTGTCAGATGGTTTCTTTGATCTCTGTGGATTAATCTTTTCACTTTTTTGTTTAATTCCTTGTACTCATTAGCGTGCTCTGGTGCATGCATTTTGGACCGTATCAGTTCTCTTTGGTTAATAAGTTGTGAAGTATCTTCACGCAATCTGCATTTTTCATTATGTCTTGAGCAGTCCGCTGCATTTTTTATTGCTGACAGGATGCATTGTTCAGTATTGTTGTATTTCTCTTGAGTAGTTTCTTTAGTATGCATTAATTCTTCCTGTCCCTTCTTGATTCTGGTTTCTATTTCGGCTCTGAGAGCTTTTTGATATATGCTTTTGTTGAATCTTGTGTTGGTATTTTCTTCCAGCGGTGGTATTTATTCCTACCTTTGCGTATTCTGATATCGCATTTTAAAAGTCTGTGATCAGATTCGAACTTCAACCCTTTTTCAATATCTATATTTATAACACTTTCCAGATCATCTGTTAGTACATAGTCAATTTCGTTTATGTGTTGGTTATCTGGTGAAATGGGAATGATTGAAGGCGTTGTCATTGTCAACAATAGTGTTTATTTCACAAATAGCAGCTTCCGATCGCTTAGCCATCAGTTTTCTGCTGTCTGGGAGCCACAAAAACGGACTGCGAAACTGAAAACTGATGATGATGGCTAAGCCATCGAAAGCTGCTATTTGTGAAATAAATACTATTGTGACAATGATAACGCCTTCAATCATTCCAATTATGTAAATGTCAACTACACCTCACCACTGAATCAATATATCTGGTGAAAGCCAAGTCCATCTGTCTTGTTCATTCATTTTGTAAAAGGTATTAACTATTTTTAGTTTATGTTTATTCTGCAAACTCGATTAGTTGTTCTCCTCTTTCATTGCGTATTCCTAGACCGAAGGGGGCACAAGCTACGTCTTCTGTGTTGTTCATTTTCTTTCCTACCTTAGAGTTAAAGTCGCCAATTACAAAATTCCTTTCGGATCTAAATTGGTTAAGTGTGCTGTCTAGTAGATCATAGAATTCTTCCAGTACTTCTTCTGTGCAGTTCGTGGTTGGTGCATACGCTTGAAATTTTCCTCTTCCCTAGTTTTAATGTAAGAGCACATATTCTCTCTGAAATGCCGACAATATCTTCAATGGAATTTATTAATTTCTTGTGAACAATGAAGCCTATCTTTCTGACCTTTCATCTCACCTATATATTAGAATAAGTCGCCGTTTTTGTTCTCTACTATGGCCTTTCCTGTTTTTCTTAGTTCACATAGGCCGATAATATCATAGTGGATGTTATCTATTGCATGCTCTAATTCTAATTCTCTTTCACTTGAAAGGAGAGATCTGACGTTAAGTGTACGCTGGTTTCTTGTCTATTATTGTGTTGGAATTCCCTTTATTTCTTGGCTGCTGGTAGTTTATGTTTTTTGGGGGAGAGGTAATTAATTCTTTGCTTCACTTTCTTTGGATTGTTCATGTAGTGAGATTCACTCTCCATTAACCTGTAGTTTTTGAAAGCCAATTTTCACCGTGTTGCCTTTCATTTTTCATACTTATTAAATAGAGACTTTCTATGATCACGTAAGATTTGCTTATTATTCGCAGAATTCATTTCTATAATCTATACGTTTCGGAGCTATAGAATGTGTTTATCGGGAATATTAGGTCGTAATGGCGGGAATGAATATTATATAACTAAAATGAGTAAATTCCCGACGACAGCCCCAAGGGTGTGCCGAAGCTGCGCCGTCAAAATGTATTAGTGGGTCTGTACAGATATTCGTTGATGACACATTTACGTAAGTTGAGTCTTTTCACGTGGAATTGGGAATTATTTTGCTATTACCCAGGAATAATAATATTTACTTGAAGTTCACAAAATTTCAATCTATATTGCTGCAAAACATACACAGTACATCCAAACATAAGTAGATAAATACAACAATTTTATAAAACAAAATATAATGAAAACCTCGTCATTGTTGTGAAGGGATTTTTTATAAATCCCTCCCCTTGCATGCATAGCCATTCCAATTCTATCCGCTAATTCTTAATTTATTATTCAACTTTAACCTTCCTATAATAAAATCATTTGCTGTGCTCCTTGTTAATCACTTTCCTTTCGTGTACCCCCTGTCTGCTTGACCGGCGTCCAGTAATCCATTCCAAATTCTATTTCTCGTCCCGGCCAATGGTATCTGCTTCCTCCCCGCACGCCATTATCTTTCTATGACCACTACTAACATCTTCAGCATCCACCTCTCATCGCGTCAAAAGCACGTCTGCCTCGTTTCTTTATTTTACGCGCCTAATGCGCCGGCCATTATCCTTCCTCGCACAAATTATGCTGCTATCAATTATGTTGCCATTCGCTTGTATCCCTATTATTTGCTATCCGAATCTTCACTATCTTCACTAACTGTCACCTATTGTTACTGACGTCCTGTTTGTATTTTGTTTCAATTTTATTGGCTACTATGAACACGCCCTTGTGATAACTTATCACAATATGAACAAAAGACGAAATATACCCAACGACCAGTATAATGACCGTTTGAATTTGAAATATTTCAGAATGTATTGCATAATGAAGTTAATTTTGTACTTAATTCATTTAAATGGACTTCTTTAAAGGTTTGACAGAACTGAAAGGACCAAAACTTTTGTTACATTAATATAATTCAATTGCACAGCATTTATTTTCAAAGAAATTGGAAAGTGTTTGCAATTGTTTGGTAGAAGAGTTTTGGAAGAGTGATAATGTAAGTGCTTTCTCGTTTAATTATGGCTATAAGGTATATATATTAGACATAGTTTGTGTTGTCCACCAGTATGCAAAAATCTATTTAATTTTGACTCTGGCATGTTAATACGATTGTGATGGGAAGCGTTGTGCGAATTTATAAACAATTGGATGATATTGATATAAATGTATTTCCGTCGAGATATTTTGATTAAGAATGTGTGTGGGCTGGGGTTAGGCAATTTTATTACCAATTAGTAAATTACCATAAACGTATTTCGTCATTAGAATAAAAGTTTTCAAACATTTCGAGTAAGAATTCCGTGGTTCACTGGTTGCCTTGGCCATGATGAGTTGTACTGAAACACACGGCTACGCAATTTCCAAATAATTAGGTTTAGTAATTAATTTGAAGAATCGTTTAATAATATATTGCAAATAAAATTATTTGTATTTAGTTTCTGTGTGGTCCGCCCCTATTAAGAAATCTATTTACTCTGGAATGTTGAAATGCGATATTGAATCTGGAATGCGATATTGGAGAAAATCGAAGTTCGAATTTATAAACAATTGGGATGAATAATTAATTTAAATGTATTTACGTCGAAATTAATTTGAGTAAGAATGCTTGTGGTTCGCCTGTTACCTTTTTTTCCTCTCATGAATTACACTCAAATATGGGGGTATGAACTTCTCCTGAAAGTTTTCTGCATGATGTACTATTGTAAACAATTGGGTGGAGTAATTTATTTTAGTCCATTCTTCTTTAAAATTGTCATGTAAATAAAACTACTCCTTCGGTATAAAAAGTATCTATTTAATATTGACTTGGTTGGTACTAATGTTAACACGACGTTGGCCGGAGGAAGGGCAAATTTCTGCTCTGGGATGAGTATAACGTTTTTCTGCCGAATATTTCCATGTAAAATGGCTATTGTCTGCTGGTGAATTTTTTTACTTTACATATGCATTTAAGTATATTCACAGAAATTTTGCAAGTAATTGTTTAAACAATTGGCGGCAGTTAATATTTTCAATTAAAAGCTGCCAAACAAATTTGATTGAGAATGTCGATGGTCACTGGTGAATTATTTTTACTTTAGACATGCGTTTGTGTGTATTCCCAGAAATGTTTAAGCCCATTTTTTAAGCAATTGACGGTTTAATTTTTTTAAATTTATTTATTAATAATTACGTCTTTATTGCATTCTGAGTAATTTTAAATGGGTAAAATTAAATTTATTACTAATTTACTTATTGAAAAAATATTTTTATTTATATTGTTTAAAAAGAATTCTTAAAATCATCTTAAAAAAGAGTAACTAATAAGTAATTAATTTATTTTTTTGGTTAACATTTTTCCCCCAAAGTTATGTGGATATGGAATGGAACTTAATCAATGGCCTAGCTAGCTTCAGCCTGAAGCTAGATGACTACTTGTTTTTCAGAACATCGCTGGAACATGGCATAAATGAATTATTCTAATTTATATCGATTGATTGATTGATTAGTGATTCTGGGCGCATCAACTAATGAGACCATTAGTCCTGTACGTTAGTACATGATTTTCATCGGGAGGTGGCGGTGATCTTCCCCCCTGGAGGGCGAGATCCGGCGCCGACCTACCGTCGACTAGCGGGGTTTTCCCTAAGCAGGTAACTCCCATTAGCGGGTACTGTCCAGCCGGGACAAGTTCAGTAATCAAGAAGAGAACTAGTGATCAAGAAGAGAACTTCTAGTGATCAAAAAGAGAACTTCTAGTGATCAAAAAGAGAACTAGTGAAGTATATACAAATCAGAACCTCATTGAAAGTGTTAAGAACTACACACCAGCGAGCGAAATTCAAAAGGGAGAAAAAATAGAGAAAGATAGTGGAAAATCACGTCCAACCAAAACTCTAAATAAGAAAACACACATACCTCAGATACTATTCTAAAAATGCTTACGAAACTACAGGACTCAATCAATGAATTAAAAAAAGAAACAAACAATGAACTCACATCGTTGAGAAAAGATCTTAAAAACAGAGATATATCATGGAAGAGAAACCAATACCTCAGAACTATTCTAAAAAGGATTTCAAAAGGCCGAAGAAAAAGAAAAAGAAAGAGAGAAATGACCAATTTTTGGAAGAATGCAAACAGCAAAACACTCGAATCCAAGAATTGATAGAAAAAGCTGAAAAGAATTACAGCCACCTCCAGGAAAAATCTGAAAAAGATATCGAAAGAATAGAAAAAAGATTAGACACGACTTGCAAAGATATTTATTCAAAACTTCAAATCCTAAAAAAAGAAGAGAAACAGAAACGATAGTAGGAAAACATAATAATTAAATGCAAAGATTAGAAGAGAACAAATCTGACCTCTCAAACACAACAAAGACAATAATTGACAACATGAATATAAACGTAGCTTACAATACACCCACTTACATCGGCCAAGATTGGAAAGGACGAGGAATTGTGAGAATCAGAATGGAAACAAAATATCGGTAATGAAAAACAAATATAAATTAAAAGGACAGAGTGTTTTATAGAAGTTATAATTGACAACATGAATATAAAGTAGCTTACAATACACCCACTTACATGTCCTAGTTTGGATTTTGAAAAAATGCGTATGACGTGCTGTGGGGATAAGTGAATTGTGTGCACATTTTCAAAATTCTGTGATCCCTACACTAAGTCATATACTACTTAAATTTTGAATTTTGAAAGGGAGAAAAAAAACTCCCATGTAGTAAAATCTATTTTCAAGGATAAATAAGCAATAAATTTTGAATTTTGAAAGGGAGAAAAAAACAAAAAAACTCCCATGTAATAAAGAGAGAGAAGAAAGACAAATACAAACAAAAATTCCTGCCAAAGCCAGAGAAGAAGGAACAAATAAAAGAAGTAAGTGTTATTCAGCAATAAATTTATCATATTTTTTTATAGTTTGCGATCATATTGAAAGAAATTAACATTGAGGAAACGAGACCTGAAACAGCTGGTCGTCCCATTTTTGTAACAGTCAAGTTTCCTTACCGGTTTCAGGAGACGTAAATGAATAAGTAGGTTACTGCAACGAGCAAATTCGAAGGATACCGATTGAATATCCTTCTCTCGTGGGACTCCTCAAAAGGCAACGACGTGCGGGCATGCATCTCCGCGAGATCGGGCGTCCTCTCCGATGCGACGAAGTCTCTAGAGCTGGCATGTCAGACTGAGGAGCCCGGCGCTCGAACGGGCACGGGCAACTTCCCTTGGCTCCATTCTCATTTCCCCTTAAAAACTAGGAAGGGGTGTACCCGCACGAACTAATGCGGTGGAAGGCGGTGAATAGTGGCATCAAACGAAAATACTTTTGCCAAAATTTTTGTACTAAATAACCGAGAATTGAATTAGGTTTATATTCGTCACTACTAATTACTATTTGTTGTTTCTTACTAAATTCTCTCTTATATAAAAATCTTTGCTAGTGAGGAATATGTTTAATGACGAATTCTTTACTTGTTTTCATGTTGTGTTGAGTTATTAAATCATTCAGGTTTTTGTTGTATTTAGCAATAAAGTGAAAAAAAATTAACAAGTCTCTGTCAGTTCTCGCTTACGGACGCGCAGCTCTTTTAACATACAAGAATATTGGTGTGTTAAACCTTCTAACCTGAACGTGGAAAGTTCATGCTTTTATATCATTTTTAAGTGAACAGGATTAGAAAATCAAAATTCTTCAGATTCAATTTTTTTAAATTTTACTCTCAATTGAGAATTTGAGATCGAATTGATGTGTTCTTTCATTTTAATGGATCATTTCGTTGCCTTAAAGAGAAAACGGTAATTAATGTAGCTAGATTTGTGACAATAATTGTCAAGTAACTTCTCGTGAAGACTGTGATGGACCAGGTATCCAGAGAAATATCGCCACTCCTGAGGAATTTATACAACCCTTCCTTTAAATCCCACGCCAATTTCTCTGAATGCAGTACCTGCAAGCCTGGTAAGCCTTTTACCTTGCCCGGGACCTTCACATGCCTGCACTAGAGGCGAGGACGGGGCGGAAAATGTGGTGGTGGCGGGGAAGATGGCAAAGGTGAATGCCGTCAACGAGGTGGTGGCATCCATGTAGACGGTGATGGTGGCGGGGCTGCGACACGGTGGTGCAGTCAGCGGAGACCGAGAGGAGGTGCGGAATTGATTGATTGATTGATTTTTTCGTGTTTCCGGGCACGTAACTGCTTTGGTCATAAGTCCCGTTAGTTAGTGCATGTTTCTCGGAGATGGCGGTGATCTTCCCCCGCTGGATGGCGAGATCCGGCGCCGACCTCCGTCAGCTAGTGGGGTTTCCCGCTAACCAGGACTCTCCCACCAGCGGGGCACCGCCCCACCCGGGACAAGCTCTAAGCTCCCCACCGGTCTCCCGAAATATGTGGTAGTGTAGTGCATGTTAGTGTAAGTGTGTGGGTAAGGGGAGAGGATAGGACAAGGAAGAGGAAGGACAGATCGCGCGCGGTCCATGGCCTTTTTGATAGGATACTGCTCCGGCATTCGCCTGGTGTTGATCGGAGAAACAACGGAAAACTACCGATCAGAGCATCCGGCCGCTAGAATTCTCCTCCAGACGGCGACTGAATTCGACCTAGCTGAAAAGCTAGTGTCGAAAATCCTGCCGCCGTCAGGACTCGAACCTAGGACCTCCCGGTCAGAGGCGCTGCAGTGACATCAGTTGATGCACTGAGCTACCGCTCCCGGTAGGAGGCGAGGGAGGGGGTAGAAGAATGTGGTGGTGATGGGGAAGAGGAGGTGGCTGAAGCAAGAGGCGGTGGAAGCGGACTCCAAGGAGATGGTGGGGGAGAGGAGATGAGGAGGTGGCGAAGGCAGCGGCAACGGGGGCGTAGGACGTAGTGCAGGTGGCGGAGACTTCAGCGAGACGTGTTGCGACTTCTCGGAGGCTGCTTGACCCCAAGAGACCCTGATTGATTGGACCTGGACGAGGCTGAGTGTCAAGCGGGACTGTCCAGGTTGGAAAGAACAAATGCTAAATCATTAATGAAATAAAATCAATTAAAGAAGGTGACTGTTAAAAATCCTTTTTTCTACTCCCATTGTACAATTCTCTCATTTGATGGCTGCAACCCGTTGCATAATGATACTCACTACTGAAGTAAACTGAATATTTTAATTATTTATTTGATGTAATTCCAACGTAATCCGTTCCAAATTTGTATAGATGGGCGCCAGGAAAAGATTACGCTAATACTATCATACAAGTCAACCTTCACCTCTGATTATAAATAAATTGGTTTCCAGCTACCTGGGTTGATGGGTTTCATAGAAATAATCACTATTGTCTGCTAATAGATGATTATCCGATCTGCCATCTATACAGAGTGGTCGAGGAATCTGAAAAGCAAATATATTTCTATCTTGCTACGTCGTTATAAGAATTGGCTTAATGAGAATCATGTATTCATTTCACAAAACATGGAAATTTTTTAAACAATTTTGGTACTTAATAATTTTACACAATATAAAAGAAAACTTTGGTCATGACCTGCTCCAACCTTATAATGTAATATTCGTCTTCGCGCGCTCTTGGATGACGGTGCCTCGTTGTACCGTCTTCATTCTTATCCGACGTCGCTGTCCTCAGGTCCAGATACCATCTTCTCTCTTCTTTTCTTGCAGAAGCACACTTCAATCACCGTTCATCACTGTTTCCGAAGTTAATAAAGTCTAAATCGTTCGCCAATTTACGAATTCCAAGTTCATCCCACGCGTATGCTGAATACTCAACGATCAACAAACTATCTGCTGTTAGCATTCTAGTCCAGTTACTAATGAATTCGCCTACGCCCTCAATGTCCTTCTAACTCGTTCACTTGAAATATTTTAAGTTTTACTGGCCACACTTAGCATTCAAATTCAAGTTCTACCAATATCTCCCTAGTAAATGCTTACAAGTCCCCCCCAAAAAACTCCTAACATTAATTGTCCACGATCCGTTCAACACCACGGCATCAGTCAGAATGCATGCCTATCAGATTCTTTCAACCCTTCAAAACTCGCTTCATCTTTTCGATTGTTTTTTTTTTTACAGACAAGCTCGATGTACTTCCGTGCCTAGCCAATCCCTAAATTTCTTACAAAATGAACTAGCCGTCACCGCGATTGTCACTGCATGAAGATTGTAGATCTTGACGACGGCTCGCTTACTGTTGCTATGCTGGCATATTCACCTATATTTATCCCTATAATTTACGTTGTTTATGATAAATATTGTACTATATTAGGTCTCACATATTGATATGTCACAATACGCATCCTAGGAATAAAAGTCGATCTCGCCGTCGACCCCGTTCCTCACGCATTTATGAGAGCGTTTATGGGAAACTGGCCATGTTTGTGCCCTTCTAATCTAATTAAAAATCACAAATACGATAAATCACAAATTAACAAATACGAAAATTTGTTTTAACCGACTAAAGTGTCGCAGACACCACACTTATTATTTTCATGTTGGAAGATGAGACAGTGCTTTTTGTATTATTTCTCTCTTAATGGAAAGCATAGCCAGGGGAATCCATAATTATTATTTAACAAAGACAGCTATTGTCCCAGTTTCGGCGCCATAACGCATTTGAGTTTATTTTCCACAGTTTCAGTTAAAACAAAGTGTACTTTTGAGGCCTACCGAACGAGTTGGATACTTAGGATGTAATGGTGAAATAGTTATTTTAAGGCAATGATATATGGTTTCTTATTATCGTTGTCATTAATTGTGTTAGTAATTAATTTCGACTCTAAAAACCAAGCCATTAGATTTTTGTTGTTTTCTTCGAAAAATCCGATGCCTACCACAAGCAATGAAGCTCCCCCCGCTTCCAGTGGTGCCAACTGCTCGTGGGCAGAGTCGCCCCTTTCAAATGTTTCAAATCAGGCGAGACGGGCGCTCTCGCGACTAGATGAGCCGGGCGACCATCAGACGGAGTGCTTTCCCGTGTAGTCGAAGGATGTCGCACAGCACAGAGCCGTGGGGGTGTCCTCCACCATATGGCAGAGGATCATAAACGCATTCGCAGTCACACACGCAGTCTGTAATAACTGTATACGTTGCGGCGAGCAAATTCTATCCTGTTGGACGCAGTATTAAAAAGTGATATAAAGTACTTTAGACAATAGCTAAAAACGTTACATAAAACGAAGATTGTCTTCTAGCATCTATGATGATTTTACAAAATAATAATAATAATAATAATAATAATAATAATAATAATAATATTAATAATAATAATTGTAGTAAAAAAGCTATATGCTATTAATAATTTGTAATTCTAATATCCCTCACAGTTAATTCATAAAAGTTCTTAATACAAAACAGAAAAATAATTACAAGTGTTATGTCCTTGTGTATACGAAAAAAGAATTTTTGCTAAACATATCGCTATTAAAGAGAGAAAAGTGAAAGTTGGAAAAGAAATGACCAAACATTTCCTAAATCACCATCAAAGGGCTATGGCAAGGATGCTGTTTGTCACCTACCCTCTTTAAAATATACAGGGTGATTCACGTAACTTTAGCACCTCCTATAACTTTTGAACGGTTGAAGATATTGAAATGTAGTTTTCACGGAAGTGCGTGAGAAAATAGGGCTAACTGATACGCGTATTTATTTCTATTTTATCACTTGTATTTTACGAGATATTTGAGGTAACTTTGTTTTTTCAAATGGAACTATACATATTTTTCAGTCTATCATAAAGAGCGTAAAAGACAAATCCAATGATATACATAATGTCATATGTTAAATAAGGATTTTTTTGAGAAATTTTTATTCTTTTGCGACCAGTTCTTAACGGATATTTTGAATGTAACCGACCGCCACAGAAGGTCACGCAGCGCTCCACCAGCCAGCGCGCGCTCGGGAAGGGAAGGGATCTTAGTATATCAAGACACAAAACATATTCCAAATATTCAGAAAACTGTTGTAGTTTTTTCCCTGAACTCTGCGTTCCATCCTTCCCCATTTTCAGCTTATTTTTAAGAAATGGAAGGGTTAAAAATAAGGGTTTATTGTAAGTATGTATTGTAATAAAATTGTGTATTACTTTACTCCAGTTAATGGGGTTTTATATTACAGGATATTAATGGGTGGTGCTGTGTGTTGGCCGCGCGTTCCCCAGACTTGACGCTACTAGATTTTTTTCTTTAGGGTTTTCTTAAAAACCACGTCCACCAAAAGGCTCCATCTACATCACAAGATATGCGTAGACGCATTGTAGCTGCATGTTCTGAAGTTAAAAAAGAAACATTGGTCGCAGTTAAGGAATCTTTTCAAAAGCGCCTGCAGATGTGTTTGTCTGTGAATGGTGGTCATATTGAACACATTCTAAAGTAATTTGAATAGTAATGTATTTTTATTTAGTATTTTTGAATTCTATTTTTATTTTTGTCATTATCATTATCTTTCTGTATTTGTTTGTTTTCACAAGGTATTGTTATATTATAAAATTTAAAACATTTTTAACTTAATAATTTATTCTTACTGTGTTTAGTTTCCAAATCCTATTAATATCCTGTGGTATGATATCTCTTTAAATTAAATTTAAATAACAATCTTATTTCAATACATACTACATGTGACAAATCCATATTTTCAATCCTTAAGTAATAAAATATTTGAAAATGGGGAAGGATGAAAGCAGAGTTCAGGGAAAAATGGCAAGTTTAGTGAATATTTGGAATATGTTTTGTGTCTTGAAATACTAAGATCCCTTCCCTTCCCCGAGCGCGCGCTGGCTGGTGGAGCGCTGCGTGACCTTCTGTGGCGGTCGGTTACATTCAAAATATCCGTTAAGAACTGGTCGCAAAGAATAAAAATTTCTCAAAAAAATCCTTATTTAACATATGACATTATGTATATCATTGGATTTGTCTTTTTACGCTCTTTATGATAGACTGAAAAAATATGTATAGTTCCATTTGAAAAAACAAAGTTACCTCAAATATCTCGTAAAATACAAGTGATAAAATAGAAATAAATACACGTATCAGTTAGCCCTATTTTCTCACGCACTTCCGTGAAAACTACATTTCAATATCTTCAACCGTTCAAAAGTTATAGGAGGTGCTAAAGTTACGTGACTCACCCTGTATGTTAATGCAATGTTACAGGTATGGAAAAGAAAATGTGCTGGGATGGGAATACAACATGGTGATAACACAACACAACTCTACATTTCGCTGAAGATCAGGTGCTGATGGCGCAAGAACGGGACAATATTGAATATATGACTTAGGAAGATAAAGAAGATTGTGAGAAAAGGGGACTAAGCCTCAACCTAGAAAAAAACAGTATACTGGCACTGGGCAATACACAGACGTATTGACTATTAAAAAACCGGAAAATAAGACAGCAGAGGACATGAAGTACTTGGGAACAATAGGGAAACAGGATTTTTGTGAAAAGGAATGTGAAACCCGATTCATTAAAGGAAGAAAAATTTTAGGAGCCCTAAATCCGTGATCTGGGATCCCAATATCAGCAAGAAAACGAAAATTAAAATAATATATATATATATATATATATATATATATATATATATATATATATATATATATATTAATGTGTTGCATTGTATGAAGCAGAAAAAAGGCACCTTCCAGAACAACAGAAAATAAACTTGAGAGGCCTGGAAATGGATTTCATCAGAAGAGCAACAGCAATATCTAGAAGGGAAAGAATTAGAAATGAACGGTTAAGGAGATAATGAATCTGCAACATGATATTATAGACGAAATTGAAAAGAAACAACTCACTCGGTTTGGACATGTACAGCGAACGGATGAGAAAAGACTGCTGAAAAGATCATCAGAATGGCAACCAAGTGAAAGGAGAAAACGAGGAAGATCAAGAGCAGGGTGGAAGACCAGATCAGAAAGATAATCGAAAAGTGGAAATTACCTCCCGATTCCTGGAAGAACAGAAGACGAAAAGAAGATTAGGCACCGAAAGACAGAAGTATTAGTTAAGAACCAGCAAGAAGAAGATACTGCATTAATAAGTTCGTCAAAACATATGTACTTTCATCTCAAAATTTGCCCAAAGTTCAGTCAGCTTTAAATAATTAATCTAGCTCATACAATTGTAAATGAGCACTTTTCTTCCAAATCCACAAAAAACAATTCTTATCAAATGTTTCTAATAAATATGTTTACTTTTACTTTCTTGCATATTGTTTTTGTGATACTAGTAATGAAAACATGGATGTTAATGAAAATTTACTTTTTATTTTCGTCGGTAAACACGCTCTTAGCTCTTAGCAACCAACCATCTAAACAACGCCTTAAGGGGTAAATTCATAGCAACGACCGTTAAAAAGATCGACAGTCCGTTAAAAATGTTTCCAAGGACTCAGGGGTTTAGATTTTACCAGTGTACATAAATCTTTTGCTAAATATGTCCCTTTTATCCCACTTGTCCCCTTTCTCTTTTTGTTCGATTTCTCCAATTTTGTTCCTTTTTCCCTTTTGCCATTGCTCATTTTGTCCCATTTGCCCCGTGTCCCATTTTACCCTTGTCCCCTTGTCACATGTCTCTTGTCTCCCTTGTCCCATGTTCTCTGTCCCATTTCCTCTTGTCCCTGTCTCATTATCCATTTTGTCCCCTTTTCCTACTTTGTCCTTTTCGACCCTTTGTTCTTTTGCCATTTTTCCCTTTTCCTTTCCTTTCCCATTGTCTTTTTTTCATTTGTCCCCTTTTTCCACCCCCCTTTTTTTCCTTCTGTTTACCCTTTTCTACCCTTGCTACAGAACATCCAGAGTAATGACAATTCTTAACTCATGAAAGTGTTAAATGTTTATTTTGAATAACTAGAAATAAAAAAAACAAACATTGAATGTTGTTGCGGCGGTGTCCGCCACATCGAAACGTGCCCAGAAAGTTGGCACGCCGTGACGTCTGCGAGGTCAGCGGAGCAGCAGAGCAGCGAGTGAGCCGGCCAACCAGCAGCGAGCAGCCGCCGCGGGGAGCCTCTGCTAGGAAGCGAGCTACGGCGCGCGGGACTATATAGTCGGCGGCCGTCGGTGGAGCGGCAGAATAAAGAACTTTAATCTGAAAATTTATTTAATAAATTATATTTTTAAAACTCACTGCCCAAAGTGGCCATGTCTTAGTTTTAAGTTAGTTTGTTTAAGATAAAAGCCCTCATCTTCTCTCGAAAGGAGCTTCTCTCTGGAGCTTATGTATCCCTAAGAATGAATAAATTCCCGCCTCGCCAAGGATATTGGCGAGGGGAAACTTGAAAAAAGGAGCGGCAGAACTAAGTGAACTGTGAATGAGTGACTCGCGAGTTGTATAGTGCAGTTAGTGTTGACCCGGCAGTGCGATATTGGTTTCTTCTTATTTGGATATTGGGACTCGGCGTGAACTTGGACATCTTCTGCACGACTGGAACTTTGGCTTTGGAATTTCGGTATACTCTATTTGGCTCACGGAATTTTGGATGTTTTGTTGTAAGTCGGATTGACTGAGAATAAAAAAAACTTTGTTATTGTTATCCTGTTATTTTCAATACATAACAAATGTAACACGTCCTCTATTAGTCTTTAAGGACTAATTTAGAGGACTTGTTACATAAATAACCATTTTGAATTTATCACCATCCTTAATTTTACAAATTCGTGGAATCAGATCATTTAATCAGATTTACACTTTTGATTGATTTGTGATTCCGGATGCGGCCAACTGCTAAGGGCATTGGTCCCGTAAGTGTAGTGCAATGTAGTACATCGCGGGAGATAAAACTACCGATCAGAGCAGCCGGCCGCTAGAATTCGCCTCCACACAACGGCTGAATTCGACCAAGCTAGTGTCGAAAATTCTGCCACCGTCAAGATTCGAACCCTAGGACCTTCCGGTCAGAGACACTGCAGTGACATCAGTTGATGCCCAGAGCCACCTAAGCCGGTACGACGGTTTGGCGAAGCACAGAACACAGAATACTACACAAAAGCAACATCCATGACTGATGTGGAATTCGAAACTGCAAGCCTCCAATTCGAGATTGCGAAGGCGATCCGCCGACGATCTCAGCTACACAAAGAGTATAGCCGACTAAGACGGTGAAAGGTTCCCCCACACCAAATCGATAGTCGCGATGCTCATATGAAAGAGAATACAAAATGACGTAGATTCACAAAAAATCCGACTCCTATGGCAATCTTTTGCAGAGATACGAGAAACCTATTTTGCATGTTTTATTTTTTTCTCAGCATTTATTGATTGTATCAGACTGAGAAATATTGCAGAGACGGGAAGACATAGTTCAATTTGACTATATTTTTGTCAACGAATTTTGACGCCAAAATAATAGAGAAAAAAGAATTTCAAATTTATTTTTGACGTGATAATGTTGGAGTCTACTGTCTCAATTTGTATTCCCTTAAATGAGTCTTATAGAATAACATTACGTTTTTCAAATTTTTAAACAATGTGAACGGTAGTGAAAAAAATTAAAACCAATTTTTTCAGTTTAAAAGTTTGTAATTCGCCCCAAAATGTGATTAGAAAAACTTGGTTCACCAAGGTTTAAAATGTTTGTATTAAAATTATTGAAAGGTTTTTTTGGTTTGGAACTTTTTGCTGACAAATTTTTTATGTGTTTAATATTATTGAAATAAAATTATCAAACCCCTTTTTTTAGATTTATCTGATGTTTCTAATATAAATCAAATTACTCTTTTAGGTATATTAATCATTTATGTTTATAATGTAAATCAAATTACTTAGTTGTGGTTAAAAAGCGACACCAGACTTCAACAGCCATGTTTAATGGTGTGCAAGAAGTGTTCAGAAACATTTTTAAATGGCATAAATGGACAATTTTCAACGGTGAGCGACCAAAAATAACACGATGAATGGGTAATTGCAATAAAAGATGTAATATTTTAAAAAAAGTGCTTATCTGATGAAAATGGAAAATATGGAAAAATTGGCGGTGGGGGGGAATTGGCTTCAATTACTTGTAACTCTGATAATTCTGGTATTTAAAATTCACACTGGTGCCTGAAGCTCATTGGTTGAAGTCGTATGCGCAAGAGGCCACCCATCTTTGCACCATGCTTTCCACCAAGGATATTCCGATTGAGTTTAATACACAATCGATGTAACACCTATAAGATTTCAAGTTCATATGTTGTGTTTAAATCTGTGTTTAAATATCGATTAAACAATTTTTTCCTATCACATTTAGACGCGAATTTCAAATTTTTAAACTGAAAAAATTGGTTTTAATTTTTCACTGCCGTCCACATTGTTTAAAAATCTGGAAAAAAATATGTTATAGAACGTTATAATACCCATTTTAGGGGGGGAATTGAGACATTTACCACGTTATCACGACCAACGTATTCACGTAGAAAATGAATTTGGCGTCAAAATTCGTTGACAAAACTATCTTCAATTTCAATTCTGTTTCTCCGACTTTGCAATTATTTTCAACGTGATGCTGAGAAAAAAATTAAACATTCAAAACACATTTCTCGTTGTATCTCTGCAAGAGATTGCCCAAGGAGGCTGAGTTTTCGTGTATCTACTTCAGTTTGAATTCTTTTTCATACGAGCAAAGCGATTATCGATTGGGTTTGGGGGCACTTTTCATCGCCTTATTCGGCTATTCCCTTTCCCTTATCCTTGCGTGTTGGCATCCTTTATAAATATTCGCGTTCGAACTTTTAGTTTCCGCTCAGTATTTTATTTATTTCGTTTTGCCGAGAATCCGTTGAACATTTTTGTTATCGTTAACTTCTACTCCCTTTTAACTTTTAAACGTGAAGAAGATAGTACATGGTATCAATTATGGTAACAGCTACATATCATTTAACAGTATTAGCATATTCCTTGATTAAATCTTGAAATGGTGGGGAGGAGGAGGCAGGTTATGGCCAGGTTTTTTCTATTTCTACACCTAGTCCTACTGCAGCACCTGAAATCACATTGGACATATTAGTCATTGAGGTATTCCTGAACTCTATAAAAAAGTTTTTCCACAAGGAAGTGTTTGAGTTTATTCTTGAAGTGGTGTAAGCCTGTTGTGTTTCTCAGATGTATTGGTAATTTGTTGAAGAACTGTATACCTGAAGAGAATGTACCCTTTTGGTATAATGTGCTTGTACACATTGGTTGATGAAGGTTACATGCTTGCCTTGTGTTATAGGAATGTAAACTTGAGTTAAATTTGTAAAGTGTGTCATTGTTTAGTAGATTTTTCTTTACAAACATGATAACTTCATAAATGAATATACAAGGCAGGAATGTAAACTTGAGTTAAATTTGTAAAGTATGTTAAGTTTTTGAAGTGAGGTCTGCAGGACTCTGTTCTTTTTGTATTTGTCATAGTTCGAACCTCTTTTGTATTTTGAATGTTTGTTTAGCCTCTGGTGCTTGGCCCCATATTATTATCCCGTATTTGAGAATAGAGTGCACATTTGCAAAGTACACTGTTCGTGCTGTCTCAATGGTGCTGTTTCTTATTATTATTCTAAGAGCATAATTAAGTTTGCTCAATTTTGAATTAATATCTTCTAGGTGTGAGTTCCATTTGAGGTTGGACTGTATGGTGATTCCGAGAAATTTTGTTTTCTGTGCTTGTGTGATGCTGTTTCCTTCTAATGTTAAATTTGGTGAGTATTGTTGTGTTGAGTGGGAGTTGTGGAAAGGTATTCCTTGTATTAGTTTGTCGATGGCTGGATTGGCTTTGTCTTGCAAAGCTTTGGTTGTTCTTTCTTTGAATATTATATTATGTCATCAGCAAAAAGTACGTTGTGTTGTTTTCCATTATTGATGGCAGGTCATTTACAAACATAAGAAATAAAATCGGGCCTAGTGTGGATCTTTCGGGACCCATGTGTCACATCCCTTGGCTCGGAGTGATGATTATTTATTTTGTTGTCTTTTTGGTAAGGTAATACTACTATTTGTTTTCTGTCTGATAGATATGATTTTATCCACTTGTAAGCAATTCCTCGGATTCCATAAGATTCTAATTTTGACAATAGAATACTGTGATCTATCGTGTCAAAGGCTTTTGACAGGTCAAGAAAGAGACCAACAGGAATTTCTTTTTGTTCTAATGCCATGAGGATTTCATTTACAAAGGTGAATAAAGCAGTTTCAGTTGAATGATTTTCCCTGAATCCATGTTGTGAGTCAGTGATAATGTTACAGTGTATCAAGTAGCTTTTTAACCTTTCATAGAAGAGCTTTTCTAATCTTTTTATTAAGAAGTCAGGAATGTTGTCTATCCCAGCGGATTGTTTATTTTGCATTTTGTTTATAATTTGAAGTATTTCCTTCTCTGTTGTTTCTGTGATGTACATGCTAGAAAGCGAGTTTTTAAAGAAAGGTGGTGGTTGTAGAGGCGTAGTGTTTGGTTTTCTTGTT
This sequence comes from Teleogryllus oceanicus, assembly GCA_964035755.1. Lineage (NCBI taxonomy): Eukaryota > Metazoa > Arthropoda > Insecta > Orthoptera > Gryllidae > Teleogryllus > Teleogryllus oceanicus. Next base: position 42,409,582 of record CAXIVR010000008.1, read on the forward strand.
TGTAGTAGTCTACCAGCAATCTCAGAGAAGTGTTTGTTGAATATATTGGCTGTTTCATTAGGGTTTGTTATTCTTCTGTTTTCATGGACTAGTTCAACATTTTGTGTTTTGTTATTTGCTGGTAATGTTTTTTACAATATTCCACATAGCTTTTGTTTTATTTTTGGATTTTTATGTATTCATCATTTGACACTTGTTTGGCCTTTATTATAACTTTTTGAGTATAGCTGTATATTGCTTATAGTAGTTTACTATTTGATGATTGCACAAGTGTTCTTTTGTGAGTGTATAAAGCTCTCTTTTTCTTTCACAAGAAATTTTAATACCTTTTGTTATCCATGCTTTGCTGTTTTGTGTGTTATTTGTTTTGTGATACTGTAGTGGATGTGTGATGTTGAAATAGTGTTTGATTGTATTAAAGAAAGTGTTAAACTTTAGGTTGATGTCATCTATTTCATATACCCCTGGCCATGATTCATTAGTTAGTAGTTGGATGAGCTTGTTTAAGTTTTTCATTATACTTCCTAGACTCCTTTATTAGGTTCACTTTAGGTGAGGTGGAATTTATTTTAAGAGTGAGTAATTGAGCATTGTGGTCACTGAGCCCTGTATCATTAGTGGTGACTGTGTATGTGTGTTTTGTTTTGTCTAAAAGGATTTGGTCTATTGCTGTTTGGGAGTCCTTTGTTTGCCTGGTTGGTGTGTCTATTACTGCATCTAGATTATAGGAGCGTACTAAGTTTATTAGTTTAATTCTTTCTTTTTCATGAGTGTTATTAGCTGTTGGTAGGAAGTTAATGTTTATATCGCCACAGATTATGATAGAGTAATGAGCCCGCTTTGTTAATTTATCCAAGATTAATTCTAAGTTTTTTAAGAAAATTTGAAGATTTCCATCAGGTGCTCGGTAAATGCTTAGGAGGAAGATGTTCAGCTTTGGAATTTCTACAATTGAACATTCTATGTCTGAGTCACATGTTATTTGTTTGAATTCATTTACTTGTTTGGATTCACAGTTGTTGGCCAGATATATGCATGTGCCTCCATACGTATGATTGATATTGGTGCGTTTGTCCCTACGACAGAAGTAACCAGCCAAGTAGAAACCCGGTATTTGTGTCATTTTTATTTGATCCTCCTAAGCCAGTGTTCAGTTATACACAGCCAAGTAGAAACCCGGATACAGATTGCATTAGTGTGTTTTATGTGGTATGTTAGCATAATTTCTAGTTCATGAATTTTGTTTTTTAAGGATCGAATGTTCTGATGTAGAATCTTAAAGGTGCTGTGTTTTCAGTGGTGACTGGTGTAGAGGTGGTTGTTAGCTATAGGTCCAGGTGCTGGATAGGTTTTGGAACAGCGCGTAGGTTGTAGGATATGGATCGAGAGGGTTTTGAGGGAGAGTTTTGGGAGATGGGAGGGTTGGCGGCTACGACAGCATAGGTGGGAGTGTAAGTCACAGGACTAGGGGACAAGGCTGAATTAGAAACAGTAGGAGAACGGGCTGGAGTGGAGGGAGCAAGGACTGGAGTGGATGGAGTAGGGGTTGGTGTGGAGGGAGTAAGGACTGGTGTAGAGGGAGTAGGAGTTGGTGGAGGTGTAGAGGGTGCGGGAGATGGTGCTGACATTGAAGGAGCCTCTAGGATGTGTGTGGCTAGCTTACATCCTAGTGCGTGTTTGCCAGCTTGTCTCAGGTGGAGACCATGCCGGGTGAATAGAGTCTCTGAGAGAAAGTCTAAGTTCAATAATGTAATTTGTGTGTCTCTCAGATGATGTGTGAGTTTGTTGTTGGTTTTTTTAATCTCGTTATCAAGGGTGTTGTTGTGCCAGGGGGGCAGAGTGGTCATAATTACGTTTGTTTGCTGGGCAACCTTTTGAATTTTTTGTATCTGTTGGCTTGGCTCTAGTTGGCTGCCATGGTTAATATCATTCTGCCCACCTATTATAACGACTGTGTCCCGGGTTGTAAAGTGCTGTGTGAGTGTTTCCAAGTCGCTAGTCACGTCTGCCAAACGAGCATTAGGCTTAAAAATGCCTGTGACCGCGTATTTGGAGGGAAGAAGCTCTCTCAATTTGGAGGACATGTTCCTACCATGGCTGTCAGCTAATACTAACACTTTCTGTTTCTGAGAGAGTGTGTTGTTTTTGGAAGTTGTGATTGCAGATCCATTGGTTAAAGTCGGCTTTGTAGTCTGCCTGGACACTGCAACTTGTGTTTTTTGTGTGTGCTTGTGTAGAGGTTTTGTGGAGAATGAGGTAGAGGATTGGTGAGGGAGAAAAACAGGGTCTTGGAGGAGATGGAACCTGTTGTTTGTAGGGAGGGCATTATGTGTGAGAGTATGTTGTGGTGCAAGTGGATAGCTGGGCTTGATTAAGGGTTTGTTTGTTCTAGTTCTAGAAATTACTGTCCAGCCACTAGTGTTTAGAACAACCTCTTCCAGCCTACGGATTTCATCTTTAATTGCATTCACCTGCTGGAATGCAGCCTGTACGTGTTTGTAGGCTTTCTGGAGGTCGGCGTTGAGTTTCAAAAGGGTTGCGTGGTGGTGCATGTTGGTGTATGTATTCAGAATACTCTATAAATATAATTTAGATTGTAAGTGTAGCCTAACGAGAGTTGTTGTTTTTTTTTTTTTTTAATTTGAGTTAATCAGGAAAATATAGTATTTAAATGAGTTTTGGCAAGCGAGTGTTAATGTAAGGCTAGTTACATGCAATTGTTAGTTACGTGACATGCACACTGCACTTTAGACACTACTATGTTACACTACACTACACTCGTATGAACTAAATACACACTAATAAACGAATAAAATAAACTACACGATACGATATATTAAGGCACTGTCACAGTCACTGAACACGCGAGCGGCGGTCGGTTAGAGTGTAAGTGATATTAGCGATTTAATTAATAAAATAGTTGATTTCTAGTTTGACTAATGTTTATTCTGGTTCAGATTACTTAATTAGTGCACTCTGCAAAATATTTATTATGACAAATATCTGTATTTGTGTATGTATATTTGTGGTTCTTTATGAAATAACATGAAAATAAATACATGTTGATAGTATGCAACCTCGAGGATAGGCCAGATAGCTACAGTTTCAGATAGGCAAGAGGAGCCTCGAGAGGATGAAAGAAGAAGTATGGTGAGAAATAAGAGTTCAACAAGAAGTAGGGACGAAAGTAGTCCGTCCGTGGGTTAACATTTACCCGGGATTCTTAATTTTGTAGGGAATTGACTTGGGCTCGGCGCAGAATTAAATTGTATGCAGCGCGGCAACGTGGACACTTGCACAGTGTAGCTGACGTCATACACTCGCTGTAAGTAAGAGATGTCCGTAGTACGAACGTGTGTCTGGAGCATTGAAAGTGTTTGAAAGGTAAACAAATGGAATTGGCGCGAAGCATTCAATTTCAAGGAGTAAACATGCTCGCGCCATTCCTGTAGGCGATAGTAGGAAAGAAATAAGGAATGATGTGAGTCCAAACCGTAAAGATGATTGAGCGCCAGGAGAATAGTTTCATATAACATTAAAATGTAACTTGTAAAGTGAGAAAGCGAACCCCGTTGTGGTTGCCCACAAGGGGCAACAGGATCCTGTCCTGCCGAAACTGATGTCTAACGGAAGAAAAGATGTAGGGTCCTGACGAGTATGGTTTCATGAGTCTTATGACGATTCGGGAAAGAGGAAATCATAAATTCGCGAGAGGTTCACTAGGAAAATCCTACTAGTTTCAGAGAGCGGGACTTCAACAACTCCCAATAAAATTTCTTAATTCTCTCTTTATCGTGTATATATGTTTACACAAGTATGTGTGTATGTATATACATATGTATGTGTATATATGTACATACATACATACATACCAATTCATATATAAACAAAGCAGGACCAGACGGCATACTTTTATTTACATGTATGTGGACCCGTCCCACCACACATGAAAAGATGGCAAATAACGAAAAGTCAACTCGTTTCAGAGGGCGGAACATCAACAAATCCGTAATAAAAGAAAATAATGAAAGTCCGACAACCATGGTATTAGAGAGGACTATCTCGAACACGAAAAGACAGAGTATGGAAATCCACATGAAAAGAAGGCGAGACTTTCTTAATGAGACGGAGGTAGACGAAAAGGCGTGGGTGGTGTCTGAATTTTGAAAATTCGATTCCTCCGGAAGTAATGGTCGATTCGAATTGCGGTGTCTGCCGACGGAGGCGAACGATCGTACGCTACCCGATAATAAATCGGCGATCGAAACAAACGGTTAGTTTAAAAAATTGTTTAAACAAAAGTTATTAACAATTGTCCTAGAATTTTTTTAGCATTTTTCCCGTGTTGCCCGCACGTTCTCGAGTAAAATATAAGAAAACGGAACCAATCTGCCTCGAGCCTATGCGATAATCACGCAAAGTCGCCTTTACCCAGCCTCGAGAGTTTGCCGAAATCACGACTCTGAAAGCAACCCGAAAAACTCGCCACTTGGCGCTCTCATAACTCAGAGGTATATGAAGCCACGACCTCGAAACTCGGCGATCACGTAGACGAGAAGCTTGACTTTCGATTCCGGTCAACACCCACACTTTGGTCAGCGGGGCGTGGGGTACAGGTGGGCGTAAACTCTGCTTCCGCATGGGACAATCCTGATTTTTTTTCTAGAAAACCAAAAGAGATATCGGATCGCGGTTTCCAGATTTGAGTTCCCCGCGACAAGTAACGAAGCTTTGTATTTTAAGAACTCTGATGAACGAAAGGGAAGCAAAGTGGGGCGTTCAAGCTTCGAACCCGGACCTCCGGGGAGCTCGGCGATTTTTGAGGTGAAGGCCCGGGCTTTCCCAAACCGAAAAGGAGAGGACGTGTCGGACCGTACAGAGTGTCGTTTGGGCCCAGGAAAATGGAAATTGAAAGACTGCGCGGAAGAACGCGATGAGAACGACTTTTACGTTCGCCTGGTGTCGAAACAAGGCGTAGTACTGACTTGACCAGTCAGGTATCCACAGTGTAGTCGCTTGACTGTCGCCTCGCGTTGACTCCGAATCCGTGAGCGCCTTCTTTAGGCGACCGCGAGGGTCCGAAGTCGGCTCCCGGAAGGCGCTCTCCCGCCGGGGTCGATTTAAAGTCATAAAGTAAGGCTCTGTATCTCGGCAGTCGTACGTCGTACAGACGTGAAACTTTAAACGGCGGAAGACCAAATGCTGTTCTGTCGATCGGTGTGGTGACCTAGACGCTCGTGATCGCGACTAGGGGTAGAGGACGGCGCAAAGTCTGTCCCCATAACATTGAAATATCTCGGAAACCGAGATACGCTCGGACATGTGCTATTTTTTTAATGATTCAGCCTGTAAAAAGGAGTAGAAAAGCTGATAGACACGAAAGCGCTGGCACGTCGCGTTTCGCCGTAAAGAAATAAAAACCGACCCGGCACGTGGCGAAACGAAAACCTCGAATAACTTCGGTCCCCCACGTCGTATCGAGTCACGGTTTGCTGCGTCGGATTTACCTTTCATATTGGAAACAAGAAATGTAGCCACCGAGAGGGCTCGTAGGCCTCGAGAACTTTGCACTGCCCGGGAAGCGAACCAGAAGGCCGTACGGCTACCTTAACCAGCCTAGCGTGTGCCAGGTGTTAATACTTATATATTGTATTAAATAGGCTTATTACTACATGTACTGCCTTACTCATGGGTGAATTTCGCAGCGGGTACAATGTAATAGTATATATTGAACTGTTTATTTACTTGTATAACGGCTATAGTTTTGGCGCCAAGCATCATAATCAAAGAGTAAACGTCTTCGCGCCAATCTTGTTGGCGACACTAGTTGTGACGTATTCCACTCGCATGATGGAAGTACTTTGTGTACTGAAGAAAGATCCTGGGGATACTATTTTCTTTTAAGTTTAAAATATCACTAGACTCGTGATGATAATAAGGACACAGTATAAAATGACATGTTGTGTGTATACGTAATTGCTTCATACCGTTTTGTTTGTGGAAAAGTGAAGAGGAAATGAAAGTCGAAGTGGTTAAAGTGAAGGTATTTATGTTTCAGTTGCAGGTTGACGGACACAGGCGAGAGAAATACCGAAGTTAGAAGAGACTAGGAAAAGAAAAAAGACCGTGGACGTACGAAGAGAAATACAATGTGTTCAGAGTGAGTAAAAACTGATAGCTAGATCGTGGTAAATAGAATAGTAGAGTGTTGGCCGACAAAGAGACTTATATGAAAGACACGGCTGTTGTTCTGAGTGAAGCTGTGAAAGATGCTAAACGTGTGAGGTTCTCTTAAACGAAGTTGAAAAACAAGGAAGTTAGGGCATAAGCATTTCATTGTTGTTGAAGTGTATGTATATTCTACTTGCAGGTTGTCACAGACCGTGCCGTGAGAAAGAGAGGGTAAAGCTGTTACATTCATGGCTCACCAATTTCTAACAAATTACAGTTAGTGGATTACTGGTAACTATATCTTCCTACCAGCATCTGAAGACACATCAGAAGGAACATACTTGAGACAGCCTGCGAGTTGCCTGCCTCCTAAGACCGGCTGGGAGAAAGAAGAGAAGAATGAAGATGTAATGGTGTATTGCGGTGATAATAGTGTGTGAAGAAACAAGGTAAATATTAGCTTATGAACTGGTGGAAGGAGAGTGTATAGGTAGTGATAATGTCTGTGTTTTTATGCATAGAGTGTAATAGTGCCTCTCAGAACAAGAGATGAGATGAGATGAGCAGGCATTTCAATATCCTTAAGCGCAGAGCATATTCACATAAAAGTAGGTGAGAGTGTGGGTGAACCTGTGAGAAGGGTGGCTTCATAACCTTGACATCAGGTGCATGGAGCAAACCTGAACACGTTATCATCACTGCTCTCTGTCCCTCGTGTATCTGGAAGTAAGGATTAGTTTAATTAGAACAGTGTGTGTTCCTGCAATTAATAAGAACAATACAAATAATAGTAATATCAATTATAATAGTAACAATACTAATAACAAAATACTATTCATTCAGAAATGATATCACGATATTACTAATGATGCCCAGTACATTCAGCAAATTCAGGATGAAGGAAATATAACTTTGTTTTGGCATTCTCCTTCTACATCGGTGCAACTGCAATTTAACACTGGCAGTGCGCGATAAGCCCTTTCTTTGCTTCAACTTGAAGAGTCAACATGAAACAGAAAACCAATGAGATTAGAATTCTTATATAAGATTTTGAAGGGAGGTAGTGATGAGATTAGAGTATTCCTTCACACTGTAGAACATGTATTTTACCAGGAAAGCTTTCAATTTACTTTTAAATGTATGTATTGTGATCAAATCTTTAATATCAAGACTCGATTTGTAAAGTGTAATGAAGTGTATTTGGGTACTATTTTTAGAAAGGGTACTTTGAAAATGGGGAACATGTAGGTCTTCCTTACGTCGAGTGTTATAGTTATGCACATCAGAACGTAGTGTGAAAGTGTATATGTTTTTCATGAGAATGTTCTTTGAGATTTATGCACGTTAGGGGGGGAATTGTTAATTTTTTGTACATGGCTTTGCAAGACTCCAGGTAATGAGAGCTGGTCATTGTTTGCAGTAATCTTTTATGGATAATAAATGTACGAGTGCTTTCAGGCGCATTTACCCAAAATATTAATCCATACTCCAAGTGTGAGTGCACATATGCATTATACATTGTCCGAGGAGTCTCAATGCATAGCGTGAATTGGTGAGCTTCTTTGTAAGATTGGAAATGAGAGCGTTCCATTTTGGGTTATTTAGGATTCTTAGACTGAGGAGGGTAGTTTCATGGGATATTGTTACAGGACTATTATTCATGAGGAAATAGTGGGAGAGTTGTTCTTTGGATCGGAGATTCATGAAATTTAGAGAGAGAGAAATGTTTCCGGGTGGTTATGATGAGTATGTTGTCTTGAAACCACTTTACTAGTGCATGCCATTTTTTTGAGTTTCTTTATGTAATAATAGAGTTAAAGCTTTAAAGATAATGTTTGTGTCATCTGCAAACTAAATTATTTTCTCAATCTTTGAAGCGAAAGGCATGTCCTTGATGTATACAAGCGATTGAAGTTCATAATTATATGTTTAGTGTAGCAGTGACAGATTGGGAGGGAGAGTGTGTGAATAAATTTCAAAATAGACCAATGATCATGTAGTGATGTACATAGTGGTCAGTCCCTTGTGTACCTTGAAGTAAGAATTACTTTAATTAGGAGTGTGTGAACTCTCAATTGTATTTAAATAGGTAAGAAAGGAGGTAGGTTGCTCGATTTCATAGGTAAACAACCGAATTGAAAGAAGTGTTTCGGATGCAAATTCAGGGAAGATTGTAAGGGACTGAGATTAGATTCTTATTTAAGGCCACTTATCTTCAAGCAAAGGATAATTAATCAGAAAACAAATCTTCTCCACGCTGTAATAAGAAGGAAGTCGGAAGATTTCGGTTTGGTGAAGACGGGCTTATTTTCGCGGCAAATACTCGGTTCCTAAGAGTATACAAGATCACAGCCGAGTGGGAGCTGTGGGTAGTGACGTCATGTACAGGCATTATGTAAGTATTTTCGTGAGGACGTACGCGTAGTATAGGAAGAGAAGAAACGTAACCTGTTTTAAAAAGAAACAATAAGCAACAAGACGATGTTAATAGCACATGAATTTTTGTTTTAATTCATAATGACGTTTCATGGCTAATTTAATTGTGCTGTTTCAGGTGGACCGCGGCGTCTCAGCTGGCGGTGGCGAGAAAAGGGGCAGGCAATTTGAGGTTTTAACTGTACCTGCTTCGTCGGCCGCTGTTTTGAACGGAATATTTGTTTCTCTAGAGAAGCAATGGAAACTGATTTGGAGAATGAAGATTGTGAATAAAAAAGACAATAGTTTGGTGATCTTTATTGTTGTCTATCCCTCATGTTCCGTGAAGGTGAAAGTAATGTAAACAGAAGTACCTGAGATCGTATTGGAAAGCAAAGAGGTCTGTAGCCTGTTGTCATGAGTATGCTACCAGCCGGAAATATGTGTTTTAATAGTAATAATGTATAGTGATAATGTGTGTGTTTTAGCTTAGTGTATAAAAAAGTGCCTCCCAGAACAAGAGACGAGATGAGCTGAGCTGGCACTTCCATATCCTTGTGCCGAGAGCATATTCACATACAAGTAGATGGGAGTCAGTGAGAGAGTGGGTGAAACAGTGATATGGGTGGCTTCATAACCTTGATGGAGGAAACCTGAACATGTATTGATCTTCACTGCTGTCTATCCGTCATGTATCTTGAAGTAAAAATTAGTTAAATTACAAGAGTGTCCTGCAATTATTAAGAACAATTCTAATAATAGTAGTATCGATTATAATAGTAACAATACCAAAAACCAAATACCATTCATTTCTGAATTATTTCACGATAATATTAATGATGACTAGTGCATATAGAGGGAGTGAAAAATGAGAATAGATTAGTGAGATGTGGGGTGGAATTTTGAATTTAAAGAGTGAGGAAAGTGCGGCGTTTAGGGGGGCGGTGACCGGGTGCTTGGTAGTGGGAAAAGTCTGGAGGATGAAGAGGACATTAATACTATTCTATATGTTGTTATACCTTACCCAAGTATTTAATTCGTTTTTGAATTTACGGAAAGTATTCGAATGTTTTAGACTCACTGGTAGTTTATTCCAGGCTCGGATAGCTGTAATGGTGAAAGATTTACTGAAAGAAGTCGTGCTGTGACGTGGTACACAGAGCAGAGCTGAATTACGAGCTTGGTTTAATTTCAGAGGATTGAAATTATTATTAGAGGTGTTACATGAGAACCGTGTAAAATTTTATAGAGAAGTAGTAGAGAGTGAAGTAACCGTCTTTTGTCTAGAGTAAGCATTTGAAGTGAGTCAAAAAAGTGCGATACATGGTCGTATTTTCTTAGATCAAAAATAAACCGTACATGCGATCTGTGCTACTTGAAGTTTACGTTGTAATTTAGATGTCATGTTTGTCAGAAGAAAGTCCAGTAAAATTTTTTTTATTTAATAAAGTGTCTCACATGTACTAATTGGTAAAAGCGTTCGCAGGCGTTTCAGCGAATGCATTGCGGCAAAAACTTTACGGCAGGTTGAATCTACTTGCAAGTTCCAGCTGAGGGTGTTGTCAATAAACACTCCTAGGTTCTTCACTTCGAAACACCAAGGTAGAACGGTGTCATTTATATAAATTTTAGGCAGAGTAGAAGAGGATATTTTATTCACAGTGCTTTTTGAACTGATAATCATGCACTGTGATTTATTTGGGTTTAATTGTAGGCCTAATAACGCTGCCCATTTGTTTAAGGTTATCAAATCTTCGTTAATTTTATGTGCGAGTGAGAAGAGTTCAGACGGATGGCCACTTAGATATATCTGAAGATCATCCGCGTACATTTGATGACTGCAATATTTAAGTGCATTTCCCACATCGTTTACATACATTAGGAATACTAGTGGTCCTAATACAGTGCCTTGGGCAACTCCGCGGTTAAGTTTTAAGGCCCTTGAGCTGCGACTACCGGACACCACTCTTTGAGTTCTGGAAGTTAAATAGTTAAGAAACCATGTACGCGTAGGCTGTGCAAATCCCATGATTTTCAGTTTTGCGAGTAAGATGCCGTGATCTACTGAGTCGAATGCTTTGCTGAAATCCAGAGGAATTAACATAGTAATATTACTGTGATCTATAGCTGTTCTCGTATCTTCAATAACATTCAGTAGCGCAGTACCAGTATTCCTGCCGGAACGGAAACCTGATTGCTGATCGTTTTAAAAGTGATTGGTTTTGGAGATACAGTTCAGTTTGCTTACGGACGACTTTTTCGAGTACGTTAGAAATAGTCAGGAGGATGCTAATTTTCAATAGGGTTTCTAGTTGATGCTGTCTTTGGAATAGGATGCCCGAGCGCACTTTTCCAATATAAAGGATATTGTCCGCTCATTAGAGAGAAATTTACTATTTCGGTTATGATTGGATAGATCACATCTAGGCTATTTTTTAACAGTTTGGCATTTATATCATCGGTACCTGAAGCATTAGACTTGAGACTTTGAACTATTTTTATAATATATACTCATATTCCACAGATAAAAAAAAATTCGTTGAATTTTGTTTCTGAGTTTTGGAGAAGCGGGGTCTTCAAGTTACAGTCAAATGAAGGAACGTTACATACAAAATTATGATTTAGAGATTCTAGGGGAATATTCGTTTCAATTTGGGGAGGAGCTTTACCTATTCCTAGATTTTTCAATTTTTTCCAAAACGTTTTCGAGTCGCGGACTCTGCCGAAGGTGGTGTGGTAATATTTTATTTTAGCGTTGCGGCATTTCTGCGTAACTAAATTTCTAAGCATTTTGTACTGTTTTTAAATAGGTACGGAAGTTATCCATGCTGATTTGGATTCGTAGTGAAATTGTGAAGGGAATTTAATATCTTCTATCACGCAGGGATTTTACAAATGATGGAGTATATTATGTTTTCCAAGATATGTCTTAAAATAATTTTTGTGACTCGCGAAGTTTGGAAAATCAGTTTGTTTTCCTAAAATTTAACCTTAAATATCTTCATTTTAACAAATCCAGTGCTATTTAGAAATCAAAGCGTAGGTACGTCTCAATTTCGAAACGCTAGTAAAGTGGAAATAAAATAATAACCCTTACAAAATCATTCAAATATATGTACCAATAAATGTTTCTCGCGCCCCATACATATACAAGCGTAAACACTGATGTTAATATTTTTATGGTTTACAATAACCCAACAATTCTGCAGATGCCTTTCGGTTCAAAATCTTGTGTACTGTCGATCACTGGCAAATCTCGAAAAATGAAATTTCGAAACATGCGGATTTGATGTTTTCATAGGTTTTAAAAAAAGAAATCACACGTTAATAATTTATGAATTAAGAAGTAAGAATTACCAAAAGACTTCATAAAAATTATCACAAGCGTCATCCAGGGGTGTTTTACAGGCCATAAGCATGACATCGCCATTGTACAAATTTTCGTTCTTTAAAAACTCACGTGCCTAAGCTGGGATCGATTTCTCCCACTGGAGGTTAATCTCCTTCGAGTAACTATTAGCGAGAAAGGTTTTCGTTTACATCGTCTTAATCGCCTTAGGTAACCTCACAAAATAAATGCTCTGAAATGAAAATAATTCATTTATAGACCTTAGAGTATAGAAGCATCCAACCACCCAAAACCTTGATATGAATGTGCCCACGCCCATGTGCACATATTAGGGGTCCTGATCAGTAGCAGCGCACTCCTGCGGAGTGGCTGCCGAACTACAGCGAGTCGGCAGCCACGAGCCCTTTGTGTGTGTGCATGTGGTAGGCACGTGATCTCCGCCCCCATTGCCCATAGGGCACGCGGCCTGCAGCACCGCTGCCTGGGCTCGTTCACTCTTCTGGCTGGACTGTTGGAGGAGCAGGTAGCGGTGAGCGCCACGAGCAGCAATGCGCTGCCAAGATGCCTTGATTGGGTGGTAAACCGGGCCGTTGAAGGCCAAACTGGTTATTTCAATGCATTACAATTCATTAATTTAGTTTTGCATTCAAAATTGTAAAACCGGGCACTTCTTACGAGAGTGCTGGCGTAAAGTGATGTGATTTTCTCCACGCCACGTGGTTTTGGAGCATGTGCATGGAGATGAGGTGTATTTTTAATGTGTTGCTATTTGTATAAGTTTTTTGTTTGTGTAAAAAGGGGAAAAGGTGTTTAGTTCGTAAAATTCCAGTAATACTTATTTGTTTTATTAAATCATTTAAACTGAAAGTATTATGTTTTATTTGTATATATGTGTGTGTGTGTGTGTGTGTAAGAGTTACCAGAGGGGAACTGCCGCCATGGCAAAATTATTTATGATGCACTCGCAAATGTTTCATGGACGATGTGTGGGCGAGTTTTGCTGTGGCGTACAGAATGATAGAACTAAAAGAACGATATATCTTTCCGTTAAACCGATACGTGTCACAACCGATACGTAACACAATTTTGTATTGCTTTGGCAATTATTTCATTCGTCTATTTGTTTTTTTTTTCCCACATAGCTAGTATTTAAGTTGTCTTTGTGATTCCTGTTGAGCACTATTATATGTCTAGGTTGAATTAATTACTTGTTACTTGATTACTGATTGGCTTGATTACTGTTATAAACAATATTTTACCATCAGTAGTCTTTGAAATAATTAAGACGCGGATGGAATAATAACTTCGTAATTCATTATTAATGAGCAGACTAAATTAACAAGCATTATTCGTGTTTCAGACGTACCTTTTCAAAGTGAATGCTTTAAATTCTTGCGGCAGACTTGATTTCAATTGGACTTTTCCACTGTTGCCTTACTGGTTGCAAAAACTACAATGAAAATACGTGATAGTACTTTTTACAATATGTTTAGTGCTGTTATTTTTTGATTAATTCCGTCTGTTCATTTTTTGTTATTGAACGTTATCCCGCGCGTTTTATAGTACAGGACAAAAGTACATCAATTTATTAATATATTGTTATTAGCCCAGCTTAATAAAATTATTGTACGCTTATTTATTATTATATTTATAAAAATACATTTAAAAAAGTAAATCTTTTATGATAAACAAATTTGAATATCCGCGAAATGAAATGTTTTTAAAAAACTCCCTACATTTGAGGGGCAAATGCCCCCCTTGAATCTCACCTCTGATCCTAGGTCCTTAAAACCTAATTTTCATATCTTCAATAACCATGGAGTTCCTTGAGCATGGCCTTGATTTTCATTCATCACAATCATCACTATTGGATAGGAAAATGAGTTAATTCTACCTACCTTCCCTGCCTTGGCTTGCCCTGTCCTACACAATCCCCAAACACATTTTACTTGTTTTTTATTTTTATTTATTAACATCAAAACAGTTGAAAACTATGACGTACTAAAGGGAGAAGTCCAATACTCCATCCCACCTTCTCTTGCTCCTGCCCCTGTCCCTGCTGTTTGTTACAATCATTGTTGCTATCACAATGGTTGCTATAGGCAGTGGTAAACAGATGCATTGTTATTTTCTCCCAACATACTTTCAGTAACCATTTTTACCTTCAGTTACTCAAAGCCTACTAGCAATATTGAAGAATTGCAAAAGTATTAGTAGAAACATTTATAGGCTTTCCTATTTATATATATTTTTAGTTCATTTCCTCATCCTTTTTTTTGAGAAATTCATGAACAAATGAAAGAGTATTTATGTAGACTAGTGAGAACCCGTACGATTAAATCGCACGGTTAGTCAAAAAACCAAACTGTTTTCTGCTTCAATTCTTTTACACTAATAATTATCATTAATCAGCTCCAATCATATTCGAAAACAGGCAATCTCTAACACTTTTGTTGGCAATGTATGAGATTTCAGTATTAAAAAGAATGAAGGATTTTTAAAACATTTTCAACTACTGAAATCAAAGATTTTCAAAATTTGTTTCTTGGTAATACTTTACAAATAAAGTAAGAATCACTACAACAATTGAATTGAAGGTTTTATTTGTTTCCCTTTTGGTTCACATAAATTCAGGTTACACAAATTTTATTACACATACCCATCCTTCATTCACATACAGTACTTATTATCTGTCACCATAAAGTCCATGTATATTTCTGCCACCAAGTTATTGACCCTAAAATAGTTATCAATCTAATATTTCATTATAAACAACATTCAATGTAAAAGCTTTAGAACTGTTTTTACATTTTCCTTGATTTGTGCCATCTTCAATTTGTACCCTAACATCAGCAAACGAACTTACTCTAGAGAATGCCACATAAAGTTGCCCATTTTTTTGAAAGTCTGCCCCTGCGACTTATTAATTCTCACGGCAAACGACAACCTTACTGGAAATGACCGTCTTTTTAAATTGAAGGGCATGGTGTGGTCTGATGGAGTCAGATCGATTCTAGGTATCAACACCAAAGTAGACTGTGCCTCTCCTGTCAGAACGTTTGCTTCAATGGAATTGTTGTGCATTTTCTGCACAACCAATTCCTTCTTGGCATTAAGATTTCTAACCAACATCACTACTGCTCCTTTTTTAAGAGTCAGTTTGTGAAGAGGTAAGCCAGATGGATTCAATGAATTAAGAAATTCTGTCGGGTAAAGTTGCCTGTCTACATCGTTGCCATCCAAGAGCACTGAATCAATGCTATAATATGTTTTTGATTCCCCTTCGATCAAATCAGAAACAATTCGATCATTGATTCGAAAGCAATCTTCATTTTTGGGACAAAGAATGGCGCGATTGTAATAATTAGTGCCATTCTCTTCTATTTTTCCATCAAAAATGAAAGAGACGATGTCACCATCGTAAAGGCACTGCTGTGGTATCTCAATGGCAAAAGGTGAAATATTTTTCTGTACATGAATTTGGCCTTTTCCCAGCTCCAATAACCATTTACTGAAGAGCGCGTCACCTCTGGCTCTCATATTTTCACTCAGGTCATTTGTTTTGATGTGCTGCCACAGTCGTGATTTTTTCACAGTTTGCTCGCAGATTGTAACTCTATTCCCTTTACGAACTACTGGCAAAATTTGCCGAAAATCACCTCCAAACAGTACACATTTTCCACCAAATAAATCGTGCGACTGCATAATGTCTTGCAGCAAAGTCTTGACCACTGAAAGTGCCATCTTTGGGCACCATTGATATTTCATCCCAAATGATAAGGCTTGCCTTCCGCAATTGAGTAGCCTCATGTGAACTTGGCCTCATGCTTGACACTGAAGTGTCTGTCATCGCAATAGGAAATTTAAATGCACTGTGTGCTGTGCGCCCACCTTCCAGTAGTGTTGCTGCTATACCTGTACGTACCTGTATACCTGTAACAGGTAAAACAATCTTGCCTTCAGCTCTAAGAAGGTGAGTAATGCATTTATACAGGAAAGTCTTTCCGGTGCCTCCTGGTCCATCAACGTACCATGACGTACCACAACCTACTTTTATGCATTGCAATACTTCATCAGCAACCATCTTCTGCATGTTATTTAGCATTCCATAATAAGTTTTACCTTTCTGTATTTCTTCTTCTGCGTCACACAAACTTGTACACTCTATTGGCAAAAGGGGTACAGGAAGATTAAACTTACTGCAGCTTACACCATGCACTCGGAACACTTTCTCAATGTCGTGTAAAGCTGAGTTATAACTTGCATATTCAGCATGTTGTCGAGAGTAGTCCTCCGATAGATGATCCTTAAATTGTTCCCACAGTACTGGTACGTTACTTGGAGAACCAAAAATGCATATGAGTGCAAAAAGGTCTCTCAACTGCTGTGGCATTCTGAATGAAGTAGCCTCTTCGAGGCAGTGAACCCATTCATTATCATCATCTACCAACTTCATTTCCCCCGCAGCAGAAAGAAAGGTGTCAAAACGTTGCTCACTTACTGTCCTTAAATCTTCAAAGGAAGTGGCTCCTCTTAAATGAAGAAGAATGCGGAGTTAAAATCTCTCTCGCTCTGTGTACATTCTTCCAATGCATTTGCACAACTTCTTTCTTCTCTGCCACATGTTCCTCACCCATGTATAATTTTCTGGGATATCCTTGTATAGCAGCCCCATGGCAAAACTGTCACTTGTATTTAATTTAAACCATGCTGTTAACTTGGTATCCCTTGTAAGCTCTGCGTCAACAGCAGCCTGTTCATTTCCGACCTGAAAGAACATCATTTGTTCCTGTGGGAGATGCACGGGTTCTATGGCATGCGACCTTTTTTGCATGTATGGCTCATGCAGACGCCAAGCTGGTTCTGGTGGGCTCACATACCTAATGTGAGTAGCAACTTCATCAACTTTCAATGTTTCTGCATCAGAGTGTACATCCAGCGCAGCACAGTCATGGCCCTTATACGCATACTTAAACAAATACTTAATACATTTAATAGATGAAGTATAAAAAAGTGTAAGTAAATAATGTTAAAAAAAAGAGAATGGAAGTGACCAACCACTAAATGTCAATGATTTTACATTCAAATCAGAATTTTTTTAAACTCACATTGTACATTCTGTTTATGAATATATATTTCTGTATACATATATTCTGTTTATGAAACTATACCATTGAAGATGGTATACATTTGAAAGCAAAAACCATGAAATCAAATAATATTATTGGAATAGGAATATTACACCAACAAAACATATTTGCATGATTTTACTGTATTTATATTGATTAATATAAATTTCATTTATTTTTCAATAGAAACTATGTTTTTCCTTGTATGGCTATCCGTTTTTCCTTGTATGGCTATCCGTGACAGTGATATATATATATATATATATATATATATATATATATATATATATATATATATATATATATATATATATATATATATATATATATAGTTTTTATAATATAACTTTCTAGGTTTGTGATCCAACTGAAGTTAACTTCATAGTGTACTATGAAGTATTCATACTATCTCCAGTGGCGGCTCCTAAACTTCAGACCAGGTAGGGCACAGAAAATCGTGAAAAAAAATAATGCAACATGCAAAGCATTGGAAAACATACCTCTAATTTTTGTACAGCAATTCAATCCTCCTCTCCTTGGCTCAGGCAAACACTTCAATAACCTGACAATTAAAATCCCATATGCCATGAATCATCCGTTTCTCAATAGAAAGCATGGCTAAGGCATTCAATCTGTCTGCTCCCAGAGCGTTTCTAAGATAATTTTTTATTCTCTTTAGAGTGGAGAAACAACGTTCATTTTCCACAGTGGTCATTGAAATGGTGACAATTATTTTCAAAACATGGATACACTCTGAAAAAGTACGCGACATGTCGTTTTCTAAAAAAACTGGAGTAATGCGGCAGCGCCTGATGCACCATGAAAATCTTCACGGGAGTGAGTATAACACTTCTAATTCCGTTCTAAATTTTGGACCATTTATTTTAGAGTATAATTTCACAGTGGTATCAAAACGACTCTCCGGGAAATTCACAGAGTTCTGAACGAATTGTTCCGTCAGAAATAATTTCGCTGCACTCAAATGGTCAGAACACTCAAACCTGTCTTCAATGTTTTTTAAAATAGTATCACACACTTCCAAAGCAGCAACACGGTTGCTTCCTTCTTTGCGAGAGATGCATTTTCTCTTATTTGGGGGTACACTCGAAGACTCTTGTTCGTCTTCGTACACTTCACGCACCTTGGTTACTTCATCAGAAAACCATTTAATGAATTCCTTCAGAATCGATTTTCCTTTTCTGAACAGTGTAAGAAAATTGCAACATAAAGCATAATTTTATGGTAGAAGGAGAGCCAAAATACAAAATCTCGATCATTTAATGTTCGCACAAATCCTGCAGCTTGACCACCGGCTTTGGGATTCTCTTCTTCACCATCTCGAATTTGCTCGAAACATTCAATTAGGCTGTCTTTATATTCAAACACAGTATGAACAGCTCTATGCTGGAAGTACCATGTTGAAGGTGGTGCAGAACACAGTTTTCTTTGCACAAATGTTAAATATTGCATTCTTTTGGGCGATCTGGAAAAAAATGGGCATATTCCTTGGAGTTCGTAAAAAATACTGTTTCCAGAAGATGAAGTTGCTTTCTGAAGTAAAAGATTTACTTGAATAGCGTAGCAATGAACATAGCATTAAGATATTTTTCCTTTACAAAATACTGTACCCTACTTTTTTGCCCTTTCATAACAGCAGCTCCATCATACGTTTGGGCTATGAGTTTATCGGGAGTTTTATCTAAACCGAGCTTGTCTAATTGTTCCAAAATTTTATCAGCCAAACCCCGAGCACCTCTTTCGACTACTTGAAAGAAGCCCCAAAATCGCTCATATATTTTTCCTACCGACTGATACCTCAAACTTAATGACATTTGGGTTTTGCATGAACTGTCCGTTGTCTTGTCCACCTGAATGGCCACGTGTTCTGCGTTATTTACTTTCTCTGTCAAGAATTTTTGACAAACGGCAAACATTGCATCTAGTAAATCATTCTGAATTGTTCTTTGATACGCCTCTAAAGGTCGTTGCATTCTCCAAATGACTTTGAAAAATATTGTCCAAAGCGGCTGTGTTTCAGTCCCCTGAAAATCCCAAGGTGGGTTATCGGAGTCCTCATGGCCGCGTAACGCTAATTCGAATTCTCCACAAAATTTAATAGTATCAACAATGCGACCCAGAACGTATCTATTTTTATCTACAAGTTCATTATGTTTACGCACGGAGATTCTAATTGTTCATCCAATCGTTGCCTGATACTAACTCTCCCAAGAACAGCTAAATTCATTTCATTGTTGACATTACTTTTTGAAATAGCGTGTTTTTTGCGTTTATCTGGGAGACGCTTCAAATCTTTAATACTGTTCTTGGTCCACGTTTCGTCACCCCCAAATAGAATGCATGGGAAGCAAAACAATGCATTACTCACTGGACATCCACAAATCCAATCCCATTTATCATACACTGACTTATTAAATGTTCTGTTGTACGATTTATTTTTGTCACTAAAGCTTACTTGATGACCAGATCAGGTCTCGGTGACCCTAATTATTTCGCCAACAACCTGTCTTCATAACCTTAATTTTTTATTTCCTAAATACTTTACTTTTTAGCGCTATAAATTGAAAAGCACTCGAAATCCCTCGTTGGTTTCTCACGTCAGCCGAACGAGAAGAGGAAACAATTCAATTGTAAACACGCGCACGCTCAAGAAAAACGTATTCACATTTCACAGCTGCTGATATTATCAAGGTTACAAGCGCCCTGAGCTGATTAGCATTTTATTTCTCAGACACTATGAGCGTTGTTTGTGCATCTGATAAGTGGCGCTTGCAGTGGCAGTCACAAACAGCTTGTGACCCTGAAGGGCCTTAAGGGAGCATTACCCCCTCCCTTTTTCCGCGCACTATGAGGGAAAGCTTTGCTAAACGGGAGGGAGCTGGTCACATAAAGCTTGCGGACTTCGCCCTGTTGTCGCAACTACCTCGTAGTCAGCGCTGTGAAATAATATCGATATCGCCCATGAAAATTTAACGTTAATTCTCTAGAAGTATTTACTCGATAACATGACAAACATTTTAGTCCACTATTAATACTTTCCTTCACAAGAGGGAGGGCACGTGACCATGTGACCCTATGGTAGAGCCGCCACTGCCTATCTCCAAAATAAAGTACTATCTAAAGTATCTAGAGCAACGATGCGTTTACTAGACATATTAACTGTAAATAAAAAATGATGATGTGCCTACTGCAAAACAAAGTACATAATTTTAAATAATTGGAAGGCTTGAATGGGACAGTTAGGTATGAACAGATACGGGAGGAATGGTACAGTTTGGTATGAACAGATATCATGTATGGTCTGGGGAAAGAATACTTCTGTACTATTTTGAAATATGCATTTAATAGTGTAAAATAGCATTGGAAAGACAATGTAATAAAATAAACAAATTAGAAAGCAATTATTTTTATTAATTCAGAATAATATATGCATAGAGCTTGAGCAAAACCAATAGTCAACAGTAGAAAACAATTGTCATAATATCTAATAAAAATGCTGACTTTTTAGATTCTGCCAAGCTAAAGCACATCTAATCTATGAATCAATATCAATACTGCACTATTTAAAAATTGATTTTTTAAAGTGAGGATCAATCTTCTGATTGTTCTGAAAAATAAAGGAACATAATTACTGCAAAAAAAGTGTTTTCATTTTCATTTGGCAGTGGAGCTTTTAAGAAGGCACCGTGCATCATATTTTGTTCCGGTTCTATGTACCAGAAGTACATTACTTTTAAATCTTTTAGACTTTCTAAAAGATTTAAAATTTCTTAAAACTAATTCCATGATCTTTTAGGAGTGTTTTTCTGTAGTGAAAAGAAAAATTTCCAATTTTCATTTTTTTTTTTTTTTTTTTTTTTAATTTGTTGCGTCTACATCTTGACGCAACGCGTCTCCAAGCCCCTTAAGGGGCGTTGAGCGCTTTACACTTGGAGTAATCCTCCATTAATGTGCATTCTCATATATGTTCTTGTTTAAGGTATTACACTTCAGCTGAAGACTTGTCACAAATGCAAAAATAAATCACCTTAGATATACCAATTATTTGGAAAGATAGAAGAACATAAATAATGTCTGTTTGAGATTTTAAATCGTTTCATTATGCCTTGTTAGTAAAACTTTGAAATGCATTGATAATTCACTGCAGAAAAACTTGCATAATGTGAAATAATATTTTTATGAAATTTTAATGAATATAAGAAGAAATCTTTATTACAACAAATTTAATTTCTGTTTCCACTTCAAAAGTGTATACACGATTGTATACACGAATTAATTGCTCCTGCCATTTATAATATAAATCATTTTAAAAAGTGTACTGTTATACAACCACCTACAACATTCGAATAGGAAATTCTAGAGTACGAACGATCAACAATCAAATTAAACCACGAACATAATTTACAAATATTTGATACTAAATTTTTAATGTATATACAAATTAATTGCTCCTGTCGATTATGATATAAATAATTTTAAAAATTTTGTCGTTATGCAACCACGTACAACATTCGAAAAGGAAATTCTAGAGTACCAACGAGCACAAATCACTAAATTCTATGAAATAATTACATGCACAGACAATACTAGTTTATTACACTAAAGATAAATTAATAAATGTTGCCGTCTATTATATAAACATTGTTAAAACTACATGTGAATTATCGAATCAAGCCAGATATTCCAATTCGAAAATAGAGAGAACCAACGAGTACAATCACATTAAACTAAAAACATTGATTATAGATATTTAATACTAATTTTCTACCCTATACCCTATTTAATTGCTCTTGTCATTTATGGAATATTTTTTTAACTTCATAGTAATGCAACCAAGTGCGACTTTCGAATAGGAATGGCGAGAGTTCCGAGAACGAATATCTAAAATCTATTAAATAATTAAAAACACATTCAGTACTAGTTTATTACTCTAAACATCAATTAATAATTTTTGCCGTGTACTATATAAACATTGTGAAAACTGCATCATAATTTTTTAACCAAGCCAGATATTCAAATTCGAAAATAGAGAGAACCAACGAGCACAATCAAATTAAACCAAAAATAAAGCTTATATATATTTAATACTAGTTTTTTACTCTAAGCACAATTTAATTGCTCTTATCATTACGAAATAAATAATTTTTAAAACTTCGTCGTATAACAAGAACAACATTCGAATAGGAAATTCGAGGGTCCCAACGAGCACTAATATCTAAAATCTACTAAATAATTATATACACATTCAATGCTAGTTTATTACATTAAAGACAAAGTAATAATGTTTGCTGTGTATTATATAAGCATTCTTAAATCTGCATCAGATTTATTCGCAGAAGCCAGATATTAAAATTTAAAAAATTTTGAGAATCAACGAGCAGAATCAAACTAAACCAAGAATATAGTTTATTAATATTTGATACTATATTTTTATTTATACAAGAATTAATTGCTCCTGCCATTTATAATAGAAATAATTTTAAAAACTTTGTCGCTTTGCAACACTCGAATAGGAAATCGTGAGTACTATCATGATCGAATCACCAAAATCCATTAAATAATTAAATACACATTACTACTAGTTTACTACTCTAAAGAGAAAATGATAATGCCCGTGTATTATAACAACATTGTTAAAATAGCATCGGAGATATCGAACAAAGCCAGATATTCAAATTCGCAAATACACAGAACCAACGAGCACAATCACATATAACTAACAAGATAGTTTAAAGATATATGATACTATTGTTTTACTCTTTACACGATTTAATAGCTTCTAAAATTTATGAAATAATAATTTTTTTAACTTCGTAGTTGTGCAACAACGTACGACTTTCGAATAGATAATGCGAGAGTACCGAGTACGAATATCTATAATCTATTAAATAATTAAATACACATTCAAAACTAGTTTAATTCACTGAACCTAAATTAATAATGTTTTCTGTGTATTATATAAACATCGATTAAAACTTTTATCCGACCAAGCCAGATATTCAAATTCGAAAATACAGAGAATAAACGTGCACAATCAAATTAAACCAAGAACATAGTTTATTGATATTTGATACTAAATTTTTATTGTACAGGACCAATTAATTGCTCCTGTTATTTATGATATAAATCATTTTAAAAACTTTGTCGTTAGGCAACCACGTACAACATTCGAATAGGAAATTCTAGAGTACCAACAATCACAATTCACTAAAATTTTTGAAATAATTACATGCAGAGTCAATTCTAGTTTATTATACAAAGATAAATTAATAAATGTTGCTGTGAATCATATAAACATTCCGCCATATCTGACTCGTCATACACGATTGAAATTGTATTTGTGACTCAATAAATATTATTATTATTATTATCATTGTTAAAACTACATGTGAGTTATCGAACCAAGCCAGATATTCAAATTCGAAAATAGAGAGAACCAATGGGCATAATCACATAAAACTAAAAACATCGTTTATAGATATTTAATACTAATTGTCTACTCTATATCTTTATTGAATTGAGAGACCTAGAAATTTTGTTACCTTAACATCAGCTAATTGCATATTGTTCATTTTCAATGGATCTTACGATTGCCGATTGGAAACGTAAAATTGTATTGAGATAGTTTTTCCTACGTTAACTATTAATTTAATACAAAATCAATTTGAAACTTCTGAAATTGTACTATTTATTGTTTCTTTTTGGCCAAGAACATTCGTCCATCGGCAAACAGAACTGTTCTTCCATTTTTAATAGATAATGGCATATCTTTTACGTACGAAACGAACGAAACGTACGAAAGAGGATAGGCGTAAGATCGAACCTTGGGGACCCCATGTTCAATTGGCAAAGAATTGAAAAGATAAGTAATCCTTTCGTTCCAGTACGGTATTTTTACTCTTTGAGATCGATGTTTAAGGTACGAGGTTATCCAATATAGGGCAATACCACGAATTCCATAAAAAGGCAATTTTGAGAGCAAGATGTTATGGTTAATAACGTGAAAAGCTTTCGAAAGATCTAAAAATATCCCAATGGGTTCTTCATTTTGGTCCATTGATGAAGCAACATCTTTAAGGAAAGAAAAAAATGGCAGTTTCCGTAGATTTTGATTTCCTGAAACCGTGTTGTGAGTCTGAAAATTCTTCGTTTTTCCTGAGAAAAGTTTCCATTTCCAAAAGCCTCTCTAATATTTTTGAGAAAACTGACAAAAGGAAAATTGGCCGGTAATTTTGAATTTCATTTTTTCCCCCTTTTTTAAAGTAGAGTAAAAGGTAAATATAATGTTCTTCTAAAAGATCAATAGAAAACACTTCTTCTCTTTCGTGTTTTATCCGTGTAATTGTACACTGAATTCTAAGAGACAAACAAATTGTGCATTTCCATAATTTTTAATAATATTATAATACAGCAATTCAATAAATATCATTCACCCTGTTAATAACCAATTAATTTCTACTAAAAATGTGTTCAATTAACTGTATATTGTTTACAAAACATTCAATATTCCATCACTCAATATGTGCAGATATAATATTTTTCATTTTAAATGTTTGTCCTTTCATTATAGTGAATTGTATTTCTCCAAACAGTTAAAAGTGAAATTCTAGTTGAAGATTATTTGTTCTTTAGGGAATTGGAGAAGGGAGAATCATTTCCAGATTTGATGTTAGCTAAAAGTTAATTTATTTATGAAATTCTTTGTGAATATTGTTTAATATATTCTTTCTCATTCTTTTGCTTTTCTATTGACAAATTTGTGCAAATTTTTATCCAGTTCAAAATTGTGTAATGTGCACTTCAGTTTAAATTACGTGTATGGTCTGTTCAGAATTCATAGAAAGTCTATGACTTCTAAGTTCAACCATCCATTTTCAGAACGAACTTTTCAAAAACTATGTTTATAATCTATTATTTTGGAAAAACACATCTCTAATCTTCGCATAAATGAGATAAACAAACTTTTTGACTCTCAATAAACCTGCAGATTTATTACTTTTTAAAATATGTGCAAATTGTCAACAAATGTGTTTAAAAAACAAAAAACATCAACAACAGCAACAACAACAAAATTATCCGGATGAGTTTTTTTCCAAGAAATGGCTGATGGTGATGAGAAATTTTCGAAATAACTCTGTTATAATTCGAAATAATTCTGTTATAGTTAAAACATGCCAAAAGTTTAGTTGCATTTAATTCAAAAAACACTTCAGAAGTGAGAATTAATCAATGCATGGAACAATTTTGCATTTTTTAAAATAAAATGTATTAGATTCCGTTATTCTGTTTACTTTTGTATAAGAGAACTCTTAATAGCAAGCTGTGAAAGAACAAAGGGTTCATAAGTGGAAGAATTCATAAAGGTTCTTTATTTTAACAAAATGCTCCTGGAAAGAGACATTAAAATTTTAGAATTTTACAGTAATACTTCTTACAATTGTAGATAAAAAAACATAAACGAAAATTCTAGCATCAGGAAACCATTGTAGAAAATCGAGTAACTTTGTAGATCTTTTAGTAACTGAACAAATTGGTCCAATATTTTATTCTGGTGTCAAAAATAAGTTATTCTGGATACGTCTCTGAAAATGCTTAGCAAATAGAGGTGAGTTAATTTTATGAATAAAGCAGAATTAGATCACAACGAAGTGAATAATGCATTGACAGTACTATTTTTTTACCGTTAGAACAAGAACACAAGTAAAAATGGTTAAAAAAGGATTTTTTCTGGAAACTGGTTTGTAACATCATTTACGACTTTGTGCTTAAGGTCCCAATTATAAAAAAGATATAGCTGATTAAATGAAAAAAAATGAATGAAAAAGGAGTCAATTGCTCTTCAAAAAGTGTCAAAAATGTTGTATTGGGAGGAGATCACTAGAAGACTTTTCTTGTGGGACTAGGTGATCATAGCCTAGAGGTCCCAACTGCCTGTTTCAATGAAGCATTTCAAAGAAGATAGGGAGATATTTTAAGCGAATGAAACCTTCGACAAAAAAAATAAACTTTGAGCAATTGTTGGTAATGGGAGGGGGAGATTCATAATGTGGAGTGCAAGTCATTGGGAACTCGGTCAAAAGACAAATTATTAGCGTGGGATCCCGAAATGGCCAGTTTGCTAATGCACAAATGGTGTCCCAAGTTATACTAAATATATATTGGCTTACTCTCAGGATTCCGGATCCTTTATTGGAGGGGGCAAAGGGTCCTCTCAAATAAGATAGTAATAAGGTCTCCTAAACCAAATGACATATGAATAGTTACAATATGACTAACATTAAAATGAGATTTTTGAAAGTTTTCTTGGCCTCCATCTCACCACCCACATTATCTACAACAAGAAAAGTGTAAATGTCACACAACAGCCCTGAGGAAGACCACGACAAGATGGTCGAAACGTCGGCAACACAGCCTTCGACGCGGTGTCACCTGGACAGCCAAGATCATTTACATGACTCTGGCCGCGGAAGCCTACGACTTCACTCAACAAGAAAAGTGTTTTTTATTTCAATTTTTTTGTCAACTTAACACTATTTTATCTGATTGAAAAACCACGTAAAATAAGAAAATGTATACTATCAGAAAAACATATTTACTTTCTCGTTACCGCTTACGCCGTAGAGAGAAAGTTATGTAATGTTACGCGCAAAACGGTGAATTTTCGGCAGGAAAACTCTCGTCTGGTCCTGATAACGAAAAAGGGTATATAACGAAAAAACGGTCCTGATAACGAAAAAAATCCAAAAGGTGGTGTAGCCAGAATCCATCTTTTTTGGGTCTTAAATACCGAAAAATGGATTGACGGTACACCGTCCGTCTGTCCGTCCTTCAGTCTGGTGTATGTGAACACTATCACCTAAACCATGCGTAGGATTTTTCCCAAATTTAAGCCCCCCCCTACCAATCTGGCCTTAGTCGAAGGTATGAAGCCCCTGTCACATTTTTAAAATTGTTTCAAAAATGCCTCCAAATTTTTTCTTTAAATTTCTTGTAGGAATAGAGTAAAATATAATTATAGGTATAGGTCCAATTTTCACTGTGAATTTTCGATAATTGTAGTTTTTTTTCGACTGACGACTTTCCACAACGACAAAATTGAAGATAGAGATTTGTAATAAAATGTATTGTGAAATTTGTTGCATAATAAAATTTACATGAATGTCATGTAAATTTTTTGGAACTTTTCTTGAATTTTCAGTTTCAAAATAGTAGAACCGAAATATTATTTTAAGAATATTAAAGAAGGATAAAACCTCGTCCTAAATGACAATTTTCGCAATATGGCGTTTATGTCATCGTATAGAGTTTGTTTGGCACTAACTCTACTAAAAATTTAAAGAAAAAATTTGGAGCCTTTTTGAGGAAATCATGTTTTTGTTATTTTTTAAAATTGCAAATATTGCACGCACTATTGCACCAAAACTACAATAATTTGTTAAAAATATGGCATGGCCTTAATGAACGAACTATTTATGATAAAAAAAACTTTTGCAATTTTCGAAAATTCACAGTTAAGTGTGAAAATAAGACCTATGCCATTTTTATAAGTGTATTTCACACTATTCTTACAAGAAATTTAAAGGCAAAATTTGGAGCCAATGTTAGAGAAAATTTTGAAAATGTCCGGGAGTCTGCATGTAAATTACCCCAAACGTTTTAAAGAATGTTTTTCAAAATGTCAAAGTTTCAACTAGTTCAGGATGAAGGGGTTTCTTCAATTTGGAACAGATTTAACGCATGGTTTAGGCGCAAGTAATGTTCACAGACGGACGAACGGAGAGACGGACGGACATTTTGAATAAAAACCTTTTTCGGTATCAGGAGACCCCAAAACCAATAAACATGTCCTTAATGAAAGAACTATTTATGGTAAACGAAATTTCATTTGAAGGAAAAATCTGTCATCAATTTTGTAGTTGAAGGAAGATGCCGAAAAATTCAAACAAAAACATTCAATTTACAGTTAACCGTAAAAATAAAGACCTTTACCACCATTATAAGTGTATTTTTCTCTACTCTTACAAGAAATTTAAAGAAATTTCGAACCGAGTTTTGAAAAAATGTCTTTATGTAAATTACCCCTAAAATTTTAAAGAATGTTTTTCTAAATTCCAGTTTCAACTAGATCGAGATGGACAGACTTCAAGATTTGGTACGTATGGTTTAGGCGCAAGTAGTGTTCACGGACGAACGGAGAGACGGACGAAGGTTTTGAAAAAAAACAAAAACTTTTCGGTATCAGGAGACCCCAAAACGCGTATTTCCGTTGAAATCTCTTCCTCTATACTACGTACTCCGTATATAGTATGTATACGAGAAATTAAAAATAACAAAAATAAGATTTTCTCAAAAACAGCTCCAAATTTTTTCGTAAAATGTTTGATAGGGATATTGTTAAATGAACTCTATGAGATGACGTAAACGCCATATTTTTCTATTCTTTTGTTTTGTTTTTGTCAAAAATTACAATCCTTTTTTTGACTTGTCTCTCATGTCCCTAAAATATTCATTAATGGCGATTTGTTCACATCATTATTTTTTAAGGAAATGTTATTTAAATTAGAGAAAACTCAAAAGTTTTCTGTGAAAACGAGCTAACAATGCTGCATTTTCAGAAACGTTCAAATGCCATTTTCTCAAAATCGGCTTCAATTTTTCACACTCTTCGTACGGATAGTGCCAAATGCATTAAGGAGACAAACGTTTTTGTATTCTTTTGTTTAAAAAAATACACAAATGTATTTCTTTAAATATCACACATGTCTTTAATATGCATAATTCCAGCGATTTGTGTACGTTATTGAATTTCCAAAAAAGTTTTTGGAGGATTTCTATCAAAAAGAGTTTCAAATTTCGCATTTACAGAAATGCTTAATTGCAATTTCTTAAAAACCGGTCCAAAGTTTTCAAGCAAAAATGTTTATAGGACGTATTTTACTCTTCTTTAATAGTATTAAAGTAATATTTCGGTTTTACCATTAGGCAACCGAAAAATTGATTTTTTTAAAATGTCGTTTGGGGTCCGATATATTGCAGCTGGGAAAAGTATGGGGCAATATTGTAAAGCTGCTGTAGCTATAACTGCTGAGTTGCAGATGAAAATAAAAACCACTTTTTCCATTTCTCGTCTTTAAATTACATTTGCTTCCAATACCCTTTGAAAATGGCTTCAACAGTTCTCTGCATTTATTTTAGTGTTTATTACAAATTAAAAAATAAAAATTGTTTTGTTGTTCAAAAAAGTTATTTGTTATAACAATGGAACCGACTAATGATTAAAACAACAGATTC
This sequence comes from Teleogryllus oceanicus, assembly GCA_964035755.1. NCBI lineage: Eukaryota > Metazoa > Arthropoda > Insecta > Orthoptera > Gryllidae > Teleogryllus > Teleogryllus oceanicus. Next base: position 42,438,955 of record CAXIVR010000008.1, read on the forward strand.
GCGTTTATAATAACAAAAGTGAAATTATTATAATAGCATTGAATATAACAAAAAATATTCAGTTGGGGTACCAGGTTGGCTTTGTTTTCAGTGAACACTTGGTATCAATATCATGCATTAGTTACATTATGTCTTATATTATAAAGAAAGAACATAGAATATGTAATAAAATTAACCGTTTTACTCTGTATCATTCGTATATTTTCACTTTCTCACTTTTTAAAAAAATTGTAAACGCGCAGTGTTTGGTCCCTATTACACTCTATGTTCACGCTAGAACTGCCAGATCACAAAAAAGTTACTCAGTGCTTTATTTTAATCGTTGACAAATTTCTTCTTTTTTAAAGACCTGTTAAAGAAAATCGTTTTTCTACATTGGCAAACGGTCTAAAGTTTTCAGTTTGCCGGCTATGGTTCCATTACAAGGAATGGTGAAAAAAATACACGATTTTTATCGCACCGCAGACGAAAAAGTTTCGTAAGAAGATTTCGGTATTTGAAATATTTAAGAACGCTAGGAAATTTGTAATGGAAAGAATTTATTCAATCTTAATATATGTTAATTCGAGTGTTATGACACGTGATTTAGCACGAAACTTTAATTTCTAAGTAAATAACGTTTAAAAGCAATATAAGTGAAAGATGATTTATTAATTCGGGATATTCACAGCAACGTCTAACATTATTTACTCTACATTCCACCATTTTATTAATGTATCTTAGCTCAGCTTAATCAAATTATTGTTCGTTTAATTATTAAATTTCTTCTCAAAATACAAAAACAAGTAAATCGTTAATGGTGTAAGTTTGAAGATCCGCGAAATGAAATGTTTTTTAAAAAATTGTCACAACACTGGGGAACAGTTGCCCCCTCTTGCCCCGAATCCCGCCTCTGCTTACACTAAAATTACGGGGAGATTGACACTCTTTTTAATGCTCCTCCGCCAATTTTGCGTGCCAGTAATATTCATGGCAGATTGTACTCTGTTGTCACTACTACACATACCCTCTGCCAATATGCAATGTAAGTGTTGACCGATTGCTACAGGGAAGAGGACGGGCAATGTACGTGTGAGTAGTTGGCAGACCTGAAAAAAGACCTCGAGCGGCCCAAATCTATAGTCCTTACTGTTGCCTGTTTTGTAAATATACAATTTGGATTTGACCAATTTAGAATCAAACAGATTGGATTAGAATGGCTTTGAAACTGAAAAATTTCAATTCAGTTTTTAAAATATTATTAATTATTTAACTCTCTGGCATCCGTGTTTTTCTTTTTTGACAATCAATACACAAATTTTCAAAAAAAAAAAAAAAAAAAAAATTGTCCATATGATACCGGAACACGACTTTTCGTGTAATATTTATATGCATCATCAGATGGCACAAAAAATGAATATATTTATGTCTGAATTACATCATTTTTATATAAATTTTTATTATTTATATTAAAGTAATTTTTGTTACTCATGATGCATTAAGCAAAACGTCATGTTATGGGAGCATTTTAAGGGCAATAAAACATTTCTTGTAAATTTTATGATTCTCAAGAAAAGAAGAAAAGAGAAACCCGAATATTATAGTATTAATATTATTAATAAACCATTCTGTTCTTATACTTGACTTTTAAAATATTAACTATAATAAAAAAGTTCACTTCCTTTGCGCTATCGCTAATTACATGAATCACAGGAGTGTACAGCCTAAACTAAGGGGGGTGCAGCTACTTTGTAAGCATCTACTTTTCCATTGAACATTTTGCATTTAAATATGGCATTTTTACTAGTAAATGAATAAAAAATTCCACTGAGAATGAAATTATAACTCGAATTATACAATTAATTTAATATAAAATCATTTCCATCGTTGGGAGATGAGTTGGAGAGCCTCTTCCCTAAATGTATAACAGTTTCCGAAATTCTTACGGCAAAATGGGAAAATGAGGGCTTGAACATATTTGGCACTTTAAAATGGGAGATTGATGGTGTTCATGATCCCTCTCGGCTTCCCTCCAAGCAAGCCTAAGAGTCGAATATTTTATTTCTGAAAATTCAACGTAACTGGTTTTCAAACTCAGCCCTGTATTATTACATTGTATCAGTGTAATAGTAAAACACACACACACACACACACACACACACACACACTCACACACACATTGAGCTTCCGATATTTTGCTAAGGTGAAAAATGGTTAATGGAGCTCTCCTTTGCACAGACTTTTACCTTCGACTAAACCACGACCTCGAGCTTCCCTTCAAAACGAGTCCGTCATCCGGAAGCGTCGTGTTCCCGCTGGGGCTCCTTGCCTCGTGCGGCGCGGCGGCGCCAGCGGCCAGCGACGCGGCGATGCGCCCGCAGGCGGCGCCGGTGCCGAGCTGCCACCGTCACTTCGGCGGCGAGCGCCAGGCACCCCGCGACCACGCCCACCATCAACACGCCCATCGCCGTCCCCTCAGCCTTAGACGCGCCCACGGTGCGCACCGCTTCGCCCTCGTCCGCGCGGAACGCGGCCGCGTAGTGGCGCAGCGTTTCCTCGTACCAACGGTCCAGCAGGCCCGCTTCGAACAGTTGGCCTAGGATCTGTGAACATACATGGACAGTAAGGATTCAATGGAATATATATCTGGGCAACATAGAAAAGGTCACTGCCTATGCGGTTAAAATTTTGAATGACAGCCGTGCCATCTCCTTAAATATCGGCCGCCGTAACTGTCCTTCCGTTGTTGAACATGGTGTTGCCACGCGTTCGTTATCGGTTACAGTTGATGTTCTTTGAGTACTATTGCGCTAAATGCCTAGAACGTTGAGCACTGAACCGCGTTCGCACCCACTTACTGTCCAGACCCGCTTGGTACAGTTGACCTATGGTCTGCGAACATACATGAGCAGGAGGATTCAGTGCAGTGGTTCAATGTAATATAGCTCAACCAGATAGGAAAGATCATTGCGCATGTCCTTGAAATTTTGAATGACAGCCGTGTCATCTCAAACATCGGCTGCCGCGGGGTAGAATGTGTGCCCCTCCGCTATTGAACGTGATATTATCACGCGTTCGTTATCGGTGACAGTTGATGCTCTTCGAGTACTGTTGCGCACCATGCATAGGTACTCGCTGACCTCTGAATAGATAGCCTCAACCAGCACGCATCCACTTACTAATTCTGCAGGCCCCTTTCGTACAGTTGACCTGTGAACTGAGAGCAAACATGGCCAGCAATACGTTAAATGGTGTGGTGTTAAGTGGTGGTAAGTGCGTGTCCGTCGTTAAAGGTTGTGGTGCAATGAGTTTTTTATCGGTGACAGTTGATGTTCTTTGAGTACTACTGCGGGACATGCATAGGGGGGGGAGCCGTTGAGCACTGGAGTGGTAGCCTCAACAACAGCAGACCAAAGAATCGTGTACGACCAACTGCAGAAGTCGGCAAGACAACGGAAAATGGCTCAGAAACATTTCTATCGGAGGGCATTTTGTGTAGGGGACCAAGTTTTAGTCCGATCGCCTCACTCGTCCTCGTCCGACCAGAACAATTGTTCCGAAAGTTTTTTCCTATATATGACGGTCCGTATACTGTGACAAAGGTGTTAAGTAATAACAATGTTGTATTATCAGATAAGGGACAGGAAATAGGGGTGCAAAATTGGCACAACATTAAAATGTATAAAAGATAGAATGCAGACAGTTCAGTGATAGAAGAAAGATCATAGTGATAGGAATAGGTTAAGTCTAGTTTATAAGCAAGGAAGCAAGACTCTCTAGAATAAGAATTAGTTATAATTAGGGTATGTGAGCAAGAAAACCGAGTTAAAAGTGGCAGATGTAAAGAGTGACAAGTGCAGCGATAGACGACGGTAGAGCGTACCGAAGCAGTGCAGTGCAAATGTAAACACTGGCAGGTGCCTCCGTCGCAGCCAGTTAAGAGAACGGTAGTGTTATATAATCACAAAGTGTATTGTTAGGCTAGGTCAAGTGCACCAACACAGTCTGGGAGAAGTGGTCGGAACTGCGGCAGGTGCATGATGACGTAGATAGACTTGGGAGAAGACTATATATATATATATATATATATATATATATATATATATATATATATATAATAACTTCTGTTATCTGCTAACTTATATATCCACGTTCTCGTGGTGATAGATGTAAACTCATCATGACGGTGTCATAGCTGAGCAACATCTTAGGCGGGGGGAGATGTAATGATCCAGAATCAAATATTAAGAAAACGCGTGAAGCTATCGCGACGAAACTTTTAGAATTGATAGAGGAAATTTCGCAGAAAATTACGATATTACTCGCAGCTTTGAGAAATATCGACGAGCCGCAGAGAAATTAAAATCCAAATTATGTAATTAGAATTAATACAAGAATAATGACGCATCGCGATGACGTCACAGTTACGTCACGACGCAACAAGACCAAAATCAAGTAATTTAGCGTTATTAGACATCGGAAGCAATAAAATGAATAACACAAAGATTAAAAATAATAAGAGTGAAATAATAAAGTGAAATGACGTTGAAAGACAGAATTCAATGAAAAAGTTATGATATTATTTGTGGAGACATCCAAGCGATCGATGAATGTTCGTTGGAAAATAGATGAAGGATCTTGACCACAATGAGAAAGGGGGGTGGTGAAAAAGGACGCTGATGGTCAGACGTGTCATGTAGTGCTCCGCGTAAGACATTATTTAGTATGAAAATACTCGAGGAACGGTTAATATTTTTACTTAATATTGTTATCGGACAGTAAAAATTCGTAGTGAGAATGTGTGTTAGAATATTAGCGGTTATGCGTATAATATGTAATGGAGTGTTTTAAAAAAATATAAGTACGTGATGGATAGGCAATAGTTTTATTGATATTATGACGAAAGTGAGATGTTAGAATGGCAGAAAAGGCGCACGACGAAGATACCATTGTGTCGGTGGAATTTCGGCAGTGCAACGTGGTAAAAAGGAGCAGTCGCAGATAATTTAAAAGAATTTCGGCAGTGCAACGTGGAGTGGAACGTGGTAAAGAGCCAGCATAAATGAAAGTGACTGATAACTTTATTTATTTATCTGTTTCACGTGTTTTGAAAGAAAAGAAAGCCGAGTACGCATTTGTTGAAGACCAAGTTCTGTCGTAAAATAAGTAATTTGATTAAGGAAAGAATAAATACCTAATACTTTGTTTTAGGTCCTGTGTAGGGCAGCCACAGCCTCACGCCCATATAAGAAAGTTCAAGTGAATAAAAATAGGAGGTTCTTTGAAAGCAGCTAGCGGACGGGCATAATTAAGGGTGAAAGCTGGGCACAAAGAAATGGTGTGATGATAACTTGGTGAAAATAAGTAGTAAGAAGTGGTAGTATTTCCGGGCACTTACAAGGTTACTAGGTGAGAGTGCGGGTGATCCATTACAAGGTATGAAGTTGGTACAAGGTAGGAAGAGTGATACGTTATAGGTGGCACCACAACGTCGGGCCATCATAGATGAGGTTAGAGAGTAACGTTACAATATCAACAAAAAATCAAAAAGCAATGTTTTAAAAAAACAAGTCAATTTTATTTACAAACATATATTAGAAACAATTACACTAAAATAACAATCAGAGTTTGAAAAAAAAACTATTATAAACGGATGATACTTACAACAAATAACAATGGAGCTAAATACAGATGCTGATTGATAACCAGAAGTAATTTATGGCTCTTCTATGATGGTATCTCACAACACCCAACCGACGACTAGAATTAGCAGTGTTCAAAGAAAAGGAAATTGACCAACCATGTACTAGTTGAAACAAAATATACTTTTGGTAACAGTCTATTCCAAAGGTGTATAAACACTGGTTAACAAAAAAAATGAATCTATGGTGGTGATTATTGCAGAGAATGTTAGCCAACTCATTGCTTGTATCACTCATAAATGTTGTTACTATGTTCATGTAGACATATATCAGAGCAGTAATTATGAAAAGCATAAAATAATTAAAAATAAACAAAGAAAACTGAGAAAATATATAAGAACGTTAATAAAATGTACCTACATACATATACAAAAATAATACATACCAATCATGTAATATACAAATTGCAATATACACAGCCCAGGAATATTGGATTCTTGAGTGAAAAGATAATATAAAGTATAAACTAATACAACAGTTGAAATAATATAGCTATAGAAGGAAGAGAAGATAAAAGAAAAGAAAAAACCCTAACCATTTCAAGTTGTGTTGGCAATATCAATTTTGTTACAATGCCTTGAAATAAAAATATTGATGAGTGTAACAAGAAATAAGGTGGCTAACTTTGCATGTAGTAACTATAATCATAGCATCAATATTAACTTTTTGTTAACCTTGTCTGAACATTGTTTTATCTTTCATTGTAATTGGAGGTTTCACCTTTACAATTGTCTTTGTTAATAGAAATATGTTACATAGTGCATGCTTGGCTAGCTTCCTTTTCTTTCCGGCTAATCGTAAATATGCTGAAGTATGAGGAGATGTCACGACAATAGGCTACACACTACATCTGCTTACCAATCAACATGTGTATTTACCTCCATTGTATGTTGTTGTGTGGAAAGTATTCTCAACTATTTTTTTAAATTCAGAGTGTTAATTTTGAGTCACTTGAAATGTATAGTATATGTAAGTAAAATTATGTTTACGTATGTTTTTAATGCTTTCTTGTCTTATGAATCTACTATATCCCTCAAATAAGCATTCAAAAACAACTGGAAACAAATAATTTAAACTTGCCAAAGTCCCATGAAGAAGCTGCTTTCATTATTAGATTTATGATCAAGAACTGTTTTTAAAAACATTATTTCTCTGATGGGAGAAATGTTGACTGAGAAGAAGCAGCTAGAATTTCCTTTTTTTCTTCAAAATAATACTTAACTAATTTCATTGTACTTATCACAAACCCCTCTATTAATCTTTATGATCAAGATGCTTTGTCAAGAATTCGATCAAACCATTCTAAATTATCTCATAAATTTTTAATTGAAAAAGTTCCACAACCTACTTGTACCATCTGCAATAGAATTCTATCAATAGAGCACATTTTTCTGGAATGCCCCGTACACATCGAAGACAGAAAAAAATGTCTAGGAAATGAAAATTTCAATGAAATTTTATCATCGCCAAGTTTCCAAGAAAAGTGTTACAATTTTGTAAAACTATCGTTATTTCCTCAGAATTGTAATTGTATAGTCGCTCATGACCAATTTATGCAACTTAAAATAAAAATAATTTTAAAAAAATATATTTTACAAAAAACATTTTATAGAAGTTCATAGGAGACATAAATATAATATTTCACTTGTTGGAAATAAAAATTGGAAATTATTATTTTTAGTTCAAATATTATATTAATTTATATTTATATTATTATGTTAATATTAATGTTTATTAGCAAATTGTATTATTTTAATTACAATATATTTCCAAATTAGCAGCTGAGAGGACCATGGAGGTTAAAATATATCGTTACTAACACGAAACATGTTGAACACCCATGTTCATTAACACCTATATTCATCCACGCACGAAGTCTGTATGACTTTCATGGTTTCTAACCTCTTTGCTCAGAATATTATACAATTTCGCGCTTGCAAAGAGTATACGACAGAAAATTTTAGGCCACAATGCTCGCAGGCCGGTACCAATCCTCAGGGTTTTAGCATGAAAACTCGTTTAACTTAATCGAGTTTATATATTCAGCGGTGAAACAGATGCACATATAAACGCGATTATATTGCGAGTTTAATTTTAATCGCGTTTACTTTAAACACGATTAGCGAGATAGTTGAACGAGTTTGGTGAAACCGGCCCTAAGTGTCGAGGTTAGTTAACTTGATTTGAGAACATTCACGGGCAAGAGCACAGACTATCAATGCAATGGTGGTAACTGAACCTCCATCGTTGAGTGTAGATTTGAGAACATACATGGGCAGGAAAACATACAATCAATGCAATGGTGGTAATTGCTCCTCCGTGGTTGATCGTGATGTTGCCATGCGTTTAAGCTAAATGCACCGAAAATACTTATAGGAAAAATCAATAGATCGCAGCACTATCACACGGAATTTACTAGACTTCCCGTCTGAACGGTTTGTCCGATTTTCGATCTGTAAACGGCATTGAACTCCTTTTAAAATAAATTCACGCTACGATGCCGTTTTTCAAAAACTATTTCCAAAAATTTAAAATGATTTCTCATAGTTCGGGAAATTAAAAATGTGGGCTTATAGCGCGATGACGACGTGCTTCCTGAATCCACCGCCGTGTCAATCATGCAAATCGGATGAATAGGAGCGGCGTAAAGTGTAATTTCGGAAAACATACCTGGCCCCCCCCCCCCTCCCCCTTCTCGCTTCGCGCAGTCACTCGATCCTCCTCGACGCGGCCGCGGGCTGCGGGCTGCGGCACGGGAGGAGGCCGGCAGGCAATGGTTTCGTCCCTTTCAATCTCAATATATTTTCTCCACTTATCAAACTAGTGATGCTGTAACCAAACGGTCTCATATCATCTGTAATAGTCGTATAAAACTATATATCTTGTTAAATATTTCCGTCTTCCTTCGAATACCATCAAAAAGTTATTTGAAGCACTACTCAAAATATCAATTCCGATTTGAAACTGATTTAAAAAAATTGAACTCATTGTGTAAATATCACCAATATTCCATCTCCTAACATCTTATTTTACATACATTTTACTTCTAAGATCTTCGTTATCATTCCACTACCAGAAAGAATGAGCCGAAATTTACGCACGAGCTCTTTTATCCTGCGACTCGATTTTTGATCTCAAAACGGCGTTTGTCCTCTTGATAGACTTCACCTGATGAATCTGTTTTCCCAAGTAAAGTTTTAAAACTGTTTTCGTACTTTCGGTCAAAATTGAAAAGTGGTAAAATAGCGCGCCAGCGAATGCATCCTGAATCAACACTGTAACAAACATTAAATATAATATTAAGAATCGTGACATGTCCCAGCTTACTTAGTAAGTTATGTTGATATAAAAATGATTCTATTATATTTGTATAAACTTAAAAGATTGGAATAAGTAATTCCTGGCGCATCATTTTGATACAAACTACGTAAATGATAAATTAAAAGGATGTAGTGTAAATCATTGTATTGTGACATATATATATATATATATATATATATATATATATATATATATATATATATATATATATGTATTTTGTAATGCATTAAATTGTCATGAAAGCAATACAACATTAACCCTTAGACAGGAACACCACACTAGAAGAAATTATCCGTCTATGAGGGGGAATTCCACATTAAGATACCATTTTTCTAAACATCGTACACGCTTTTCAGTAACATTTAATCGGGCAGCAATTCTATTTATAAGATTTATAAACTAATAGTAAAACGTAGCGTACCAGTCACTGATAAACCTCATATTAGGGAATCAGAATGCAAACGTATTAAATCGCGATCCTCATCTAGGTGTCGAGAATAGGGATGCAACATTGATGTTGATCTTTTCAAAACATAGATTTTGTATAGACACATGAACATATTTCGTAAAAAAATTGAAACATTTATGAAACCTGATGTTTATTATCGATGTGCTTGATAAGTTGTTGTGAATGAAAAGAACTGATAATCACAATTTTATAAAAAAGTTAAAATATGAAATAATATTGCATTATACCACTGTCAATATATGTGTTCGAATAAAGCGAACGGTGATTGTAACATCCTCATCCAGTAGACTATCTTCACCCCAAAGAAATGACCCAATTTTTCTGATATTTCTTACGTACTATGTCCTACCGTACGCAGAGGCGGCCAACGCAAGCACTCAGGTGTAAGGTCTCCCACCTCCTGTACCCATTTGAGGAAGTTGTGACTCCATAAGATGACCCTGGGCGATAGTTTTCAGCTTAGTTTCGCTGTTATTCTTTTACTTTCTTTTGCCGTTTTGTCTAAATCGTAATTATAAATTAACAATCACGGCCACTGACAAACAAATTATCTTCCGCACGAACTTGATCGATGTTTCTAAACCTGGTTTTGAAAGATTTTTTAATTTTGAACATTGATATTTGCATTTGTATTACTTGAGCATCATTCCTTCGCTTTTCTTGCTATCCGAAATTGGGGATGCGCTATTATTCAGCGAGTTCTTCCTAATAATGGCAGAATGTACGCATGAAAGACTGCGGGTATCAAACACACTGTTCAGTGCGATGATGTCTATTTGTCGGCTCCAGTCCCGGTCAAGCAGCGGCTGTAAGCATCTCTCCTTTCATCTGCAGGTCCCAATTCTTCGCGGGTGCTGAACGCGCAGATAAATAGTACTAGAACATAGATCAAAGCCATCCCTTGTTAGACCTATCTGGATATTACACAGCAATAGGATGCTAGCAATTTGTTCATTGCTCACTCGGACTCGAACTGCCTTTTTCCTTTGTTTGTGATATTGCGTATTAGTTATTCAATTTTTGCCACTTACACCTTTTTCTTCCGCTTCATCCTATCATTCCAAGCATAATATCCTTTTCTAGAGATTTGGTTTGACTCATCTTTCTTTTTCGGCCTATGTCAATGTTCAGTTTTTACACCCACACAACAGGATTAGAAATACCATTTTCTCGATTATTTGGATTTTGGTCTTACGCAAGGCTTGATTTCTGACGGAACACGACGGAACGGCGTTCCTGTATCTCGCTGATAATTATTACATAATATTATAAATATATAATTATTTCTATTAAATTAATAAATCATTTGAGCGCGTTCGGGACCTAAAATTTTAGAAATCAATCACTTGATATGCCTGCATATTTATGAATTTGTGTAATTTTCTTTCCGCTGCTTTTTCTAAAATTATTCCTCTCTTTAGTTTTTCTGTACAGTATCCAGAATTTGTTATTGTAATTCATAAGTATTTAACTTCGCCTGCCATGTATATCACTTCTCCGTTGATGTGCAGGCTTCCTTTTTTACCAGTTGACATAAATGTTGTTTTCTTTAAATGTAAGTTCATAGAATATTTAAATTTTATATTAATAATATATTTAGCTATCATTATTACATAATTCAAATTACGTACAAATAAAACATCTGCATAATTTTGATGACATAACCTTTTTGCGTTTTCTCGAAAAGGAGTAAAGTGGACATGTCACGTTTTGAATGTTTGCTCCTCATTTCGCGCTCCTTTCTATCCAAGCCCAGCGCCGCCAGGGCACGCGCTCAAGTGGAGTCACCATTCTGAGGTGGAAGCCGGGTCACATCTCTGGCACACTGCTGTTCTGATAGCGTGACTTTTCTGACCTCTGCAGACATCTCGCCGCGTTCTTCGGCGGCTGGTGCTACACTAGGGCAATTCGATGTGCCCAAGCGTAGGAAGGGGGCGGTGAGCAGTTTTCAGTGGGCAGAACATTGTGCAATGACGAAGTGGAGTTTTGATTACTATACAAGAATTAGTAGAATCATTCGCGTCTCGTTAATTATTAGTAACCGAGTATTATATATGCACAAAATAATAATTCAAACAATAAATAACAATTATAAAAGTATATTAGTTTAATAAACATTTTGTGAGATATTATAAACCAAAATAACTTATTTAGTCGACATTTATGGATGGTAAGCTATTGTTTTTCATTGAAAATACAGGTATAATACCCTTATAACCTTTATGGACGTCCATACCAGTTATAGACGTCCTATAAGTATTTACCGGTATAAAAGAACATAGGTATTTGAAAAGGTATGTAAAATATGGTATTTTACTGAGTATCTAATACCTTTCGGTCCCTGACCTTTTCCCTCATTGCCAGTTTACACTCTCTGGTCATATTTCGAATGACCCAGAACATTCTTTAGGTCCCCTTTTTGTTGTTATGTTCTTCCACTTCTTTGCATTTTTCCTTTTTATTTATTTATTTAACGTAAAACAGTTAAAAACTGCATATGACGTCTTTATTTCTTGTGAAACTTTTCTTTATCTTGTCTTGGTCTACGCTGGAATACCCTGCTGAGTTCTCTGACTTTTATCCTTTGCTTTCTTAGCAGAGAAATATAATGCTTAAGAGGAACGAAACATTAGGATTTTTATTATTATTATTATTATTATTATTATTATATTATTATTATTATTATAATAATAATAATAATAATACTACTCTTAACAATAATAACCATCATCATCATCATCACGCGAATGGAGAGGAATCGAAGGTAAAGTGTATATACTCGTATATAATCCTTCGAATCTTCACTTCGATGACTGTTTCAAGATTTATAACAACTGTGAGACTCCATATTTACAATTCACGGTGAAAATCTTGAAATCTCTACAGGTCTGATTCAGTTTGCCCATTGTGAAACCATGGAGCAGGTTGTTACTCTGTGAGAACCTCTAGGCACCGGCGGGCGTTCTTCCCGCGCCGCCGCGAAGGCTGAGCTAAAGTGGCCGTGGGGAGAGGTTCCCGGATTTCCAAATCGATATGGCACTGGGACAGGGGGTTCTCGAATATCGTTGCCTACCGCTCCCTCCAGGTTCACTGCTTGGCTGGCTTCCTGGGTGCTCTTCTCCGCTTTGTATTTCTGCTCCACGTCCACTCGTCTGCGCGTTTGCTCCCTTCACGACTACTCCTCTGAAACAAATCATCAGGCAATAAACTCCTGGTTGGCAGAATGTATAAAACGCGCAGAGGGGAAGTCATCCAACTGGCGCGGATGAACATAAACTTGTGTTACAAGAAAAAAAAAAGTCGGATAATTGTTTAGATTTTAAAGATTTAGAGTTATCACATAAAATGAAAGAAATCAAAATCTGCAGCTTTTTGGATTCAATAAGGGGCATTCACTAGCAGAATCAAAGGAAAACAAACTATTTTTGTTATCTTCTTTTTCATTTGTATTTACAATAATGAAGTATTCCTTTTTAATACATCTATTTTATGTATTTAAATATATCTGCAAATATATGCCCAAAAAATTCAAAAGTTTTGAATACAAAAATACATATTTCAAATACAAGTATTTAAATATTGCTCAACCTGTCTATAAACTATGTGCGATCAGCAATGTACTATTCTCAGTTCCCAGCTTGAGTATTTGCCACGAGAAAGTCCGGAAAAAATTTTAGAGTGAAATTGCAAAAAATGAACATAAATATATAAGGAAAACGCTAAAAGCCAATATTAAATGAGATTTTCCTGCAATATATAACATCAAATTTCATTACAAAACATTTAGTACAATTACACTGTGTAAGTATCCTTAATACAATTTTAAATAAAAGCTAGCGAGGATAAATCACGTACTTTCTGGCATTATTTCTAAATTTGCAATTTCGAAAATTGATAGAGTTCAACGAAAATGGGAATTCTTTTAAGCGTCCCTTCTATCCCAAGAAAAAAAATTGAAGTGTTTTTAGATATTTTTAATATATCGATCAATTTCATTCTCAAATTACTCTAAAACAACGCGGTTTTGCAATAAACTGTACATGACCTTTGCAATCTTCGCAAATACGGTGGGTTGGGCGAAAATGAGACTAGCAACATATTTTACAGTCTTTAAACAAAAAAATTGGAGCTCATTTTGAGAAAAAGTTACAATTGTTTTAATTGCATTTACTTTGTCCCAAATTGCAGAACAAAACTCATATTTTTCAACCATTGCACATGATCTTATTTCCAGATCTGTCAGAACAGATTTCAGTAAGGGAAAAAATATCAATATTTTAGTTGTGAAGACGCCCAAAAATTGCACGTCACTAATTTTCTAAAAATAGGATGTCAACAAACACCATAATTGCACATTTCTCTTGCATTCTGCACGCTACCCGAGGGCAAAAATTTAATCAAATAATTTGGTGACGTTTTGAGAAGATTTTGAAACAGTTTTGAAACTTAATGTAAAGTACCATCAAAAAACATAATATCCGTTCAGAAACTCCCAAAGGCCCCAGGTTCTTTCAGGTAGATTGGGAATAACAATTTTGGAGAAAATCCGCAGAACGGGTTAGGCGTTAGCGTTGACCGCAAACGGACAGACACGTTTTGGCGTCAATCGATTTTTAGGTATCAAGGACCCAAAATATGCATTCTCGCCCACACTAGTTAGAAGAAGTAAATTATTATTATATAGCAACAGAATTTATCCACTTTTACGTTACCAGGGCCAGCAAAAGAGTTTTCCGTGCACAATTACATAACTTTCTCTTCTTAGATTGAGAAGGGGATAGAAGAGGAAGAAAGTAAAATGCTAACAATTTTAAATTCTATTAATAAAATATTCATTAAATCGAATTTAAAAATAAATACTTTCTCTGCTTACTGTTTGTGTAAGAAATTTATTTATCTCAGTCAGCAATTAAATCAATGGAACGCACAGAAAACTCCCAAAGGGCGAGCAGAAAAACTTTTTCTCTTCAATATCTTTACGTAGAGACATTTCTGAATTAGTTTAAGACAAAATATAGTTATTGCTAAAAAACACAACAAATTTAAAGAAAACGTTTTTTAAAATTAATAATTTCAAGAAAATTGGTAGATTTGTAAAAATTGTAAATTAGCAAAATTTTAAAATACATGACACTGTACAAAATATGTGACGAAAATTTAGATATTTGTTAAGATTTTAACAATTTGCCAAGATCCAAATTTCAGAACAGTACAGAAACATATGTAATTACATTAGAATCCCGCCACTAGACTCTAGCCAAGAGATCGTCGGGCAGTGCGCGAATGAGAATGTTAACGTTACTGAAGGTTTTCTGTTCTCTACATTTCTCTATTGAATTCTATTTATCTTATTTCAGTGTATGATATGGCGTTGGATTCTGGAGACATCTGGCCTGCACGCTATTTTACCATTTTTTCAAATTTGTCCGAAAGTACGTAAACAGTTTTAAAATGTTACTTGGGAAAACAGATTCATCAGGTGAAGTCTATCAACGAGACAAACGCCGTTTTGAGATCAAAAATCGAGACTCAGGATAAAAGAGCTCGTGTAATTTGCTCATTCTTTCTGGTAGTGGAATGATAACGGAAGATCTTAGAAGTAAAATGTATGTAAAATAAGATGTTAGGAGATGGAATATTGGTGATATATACACAATGAGTTCAATTTTCTTTTTTAAATCAGTTTCCATATCGGAATTGATATTTTGAGTAGTGCCTCAAATAACTTGTTGATGGTATTCGAAGGAAGACGGAAATATGTGAACAAGAATATATAGTTTTATACGACTATTTCAGATGATATGAGACCGTTTGGTTGTGTTACAGCATCACTAGTTTGATAAGTGGAGAAAATATATTTAGATTGAAAGGGACGAAACCATTGCCTGCCCGGCCTCCTCCGTGCCGCAGCCCGCAGCCGCGCGCGTCGAGGGAGGATCGAGTGACTGCGCGAAGCGGAAGGGGAGGAGGGGCTCAGGTATGTTTTTCCGAAATTACACTTTACGCCGCTCCTATTCATCCGATTTGCACTGATTGACACGGCGTTGGGTTCAGAAGCACGTCGTCATTGCGCTATAAGCCCACATTTTTTAATTTCCCCCCGGAACTATGAGAACATTTTTAAAAAATTTTTTGGAAATAGTTTTTGAAAAAACGGCATCGTAGCGTGAATTCTATTTTAAAAAGGAGTTCAATGCCGTTTACAGATCGAAAATCGGACAATTCGTTCAGACGTGAGAAGTCTAGTAAATTTTGCTTATTTTGGTGCTGCCACGTGGTGGCGACAAATGGAACTAGTGTCGGTACATTTAGCCTTAAGTGCATGCGGTAGCAGATGATGTTTTTGTAGTACTATTGCGAGTGTGAATTATCACACTGATATTATGAGTCGAATCGGTAAGCTTGCTAATAAGTATCACTAATGAGAATTTCTTGGTACATAATCAAAAGACGAAAAAAGCGATTGTGAAATTTTGGTACGTTGGAAAGTGTATTGGAAATATCCCATGGAAATTTCCAATGCACGAGTGGAATCATAAGACTACTCTGGGGATGAAATTATCTCCAAAACGTTTCAGACTGTTCCAAATATTAATTGCTCTAATGTGATTTGTGCTGTAAATGCAAACTCCCTCCTCTCACGTCTATCGCACATTGTGATTGGCTAAAAGGGGCAGAATGGTAAGAAAAGTGATAATTTTCATTGAAGAATAAGTCCCAACTCTATTAAAGACAGTTTGTTCAAGGACATTCTTTTCAAAACACAAGATTTGAAAAAAATGGTTTGTTATATTCAGGTGATTAATGGTGTAAATATGTATAAAAAATTACAAAACAATTTTCAAACAATTATCTAAGCAATAATCATTAGATAAGCACATACTACAAGTAAATTGGGCCCACCTGTTATCTTATGAAAACATATAAAACTGAGACGTCCAAGATATCGAGGATTTTGTGAGAAAGAAATTTGTCGAAACGTTGTGTTTTAAAAAGAATGTCCTTTCACCAATGAAACTGTTTTTTATGTGATTAATGTAAATAAACTGTTTTAACAAACGTCTTTCATCAAGATGGGACTTATTCTTTAATGTGAATTGTCGCTTTTTCTTACCACTCCGTCCCTGCTTGCCAATCACAAGGTGCGGTAGTCGTGAGAGGAGGGGGCGTGTATTTCGATGTATTCACATCTAACAACACACAATTTATACAAATATAATAAAAAAGAGGAAATATTTTGGGGATTCAACCGTCGCTGTTTGGTGCTCCGGTTTTGATTTCCAGAGTGGAATAGTGCTGGCTGTGTGTGCACTTACCCAGTCGACAAGCGGGCGCAGCACGGAGCCCTTGGCCACGTAGAGCGCCTCGAAGTGCTGAGTGAGGGGCTCGCGCACGCGGTGGTAGCTCGCGAGCACCGTCGGCCGCGTGCCTTCGAGGACGCGAGCGCGCAGCTCGCTGGTGATGAGCATGCCCCGCAGACGGTGATCAGGGGACAGGAAGATCTCCTCGCTCCCCGTGGGGCTGAATTGCGGAGAAATTCCTCAGTGTGCAGATTTATTGCCGGTCAAACGTTTTTGCACAACCAGTAAGTTTTTTTTTTCTCGGTGCGCTGTATGAAACCGAAACGCAGGATACTGAAGAAGGGTCTTTGTCTCAATTTATCTTCTGTATATAAACGTTACTTAGGGATCCTTATATCTTCACTCAAGAGTATTCATAGATGCAAAGTGTTACGTTGCTTCGAAAGACACAAATTGCTGTCGTGTTCTACGGAGTTATGACCAGGTACACCATGGTTTCTGGTTCATAGTTGTTCAGAATTGAACAAAAATCTCGAAATTTTTTTAAATTTTTCATTGAAACGATTATTTTGAGAAACTCTTTAATAAAAGAGCCAAGAATCGTCAAGAAAGTCAATTCGTCAAGAGTGTTTTTTTATGAAAAGACAGTTAACTAATTTATTTTGTTAAGTTAACATATTTCATTGTGGGAATTCTGATTTGGTGTTGTTATAAGAAGAAATAAAAGAGGTCATCTTCGTCAACATATTAGCATAATTAAGATAGCCGGCTTTCGACGTTTGTTTGTTTTTTTTCTCTTTAATTTGAACTGCTACTAATCCTCCCGTTGCATTTCCTTTTTTTGAAATTTTATCTGCTATCTGTAACTAAATACTTTAGATGTATCCATTAATTGTAATTTAATTTTCTATCTTATTGTGTATTTATTTATAATTTTGTTATATCTTTCTGTATCTTGTAGACTGATAATGACGGCAATGCCGTCGAAAGCCGGCTTTCTTAATAAAGCTAATATGTTGACGAAGATGATCTCTTTTATTTCTTCTAATAAGAACGTCAACAACACAGAAGAACATAATCAGAATTCCCACAACTCCATGGACGCAAATCTAGCGCATCTGATGAACCTCTCTCTCTCTCTCTCTCTCTCTCTCTCTCTCTCTCTCCAAAAAATTCACTTTCTACGGACTGAATGTCTGGTTACTTTAAACGTACTGAATGTCTGGTGCCGGATTTCATCAAAGTTTCGACAAATCTTCACACTAAGGCCGTCTCTAAAGCTGTGGATGCCGCCAAATCAACGTTGCTGAAACTCGAGATCCAAAATGGTATTCTGCGAGGGACAACGTGTCTCTGGATCTCTATTGATCGAGGGGAGTTGGCATCACGACTACACCCGCAGAGTGGTCTACCCGACAGCTGCATTCGAGAACGTGTCTTCGCTCTTGGAGAAAAGAAAAAGTCGTACAAACACGTAAGTTGAGCCGACTTGCTTCTCGCGCTGCACCGGCCCACCCATCCCCTCCGTCACTTTACGGCGATCCAGTCTTCCATCCCAAAGTAATTAACCTTTCTTCGACAACATTATCCAATAACGAGCATTCACTTCTAGAAAAAGGCCTGAAGCATTGTCCTGCTTTTCTGTTCAGTAGCACTAAACTCAAACAATTATGCATTCAAACAGACACAAACATTCCTTCTTCTCATAACATGCTTGAAACTAAATATGATATTGTCAGCGCTCTTTCCCGCGGCAAAACCATAGCCTGCCACATCAAAAACACACACCATGAAATTACTATGCAAACAGCTTCTCAAGAAAGCCACGGAAAACAACTTGACCATTACAAAAGCTGACAAAGGGAACACGGTCGTCATACTCAAGACCCAAGACTACAATGACAAAATAGATGATTTCCTGAATGATGAGCTCCCCGCCCTATTCACTAAATCCAGATATTTTATTTCCTCTAATCCGCCCCCCCTCGCCTCTACGGCCTCCCTAAAATCCACAAAGAAAACATACCTATTAGGCCTGTTGTTTCCTACACCAACACTATAACCCAAAGATTCGCTCAGAGACTCAACAACCTCTTTCATTAACACGTACGTTTTAAACCCGTCCATACCATGAAGAATAGTTTGGAACTTGTGACCAAACTTCAAGACATACACATACCGGCCAATGCCAAACTGATATCCTTTGACATTACAAATTTATTCCCTAGCACCCCGACTCAAGACTGTAAATTAATTTTACAAAATATCCTGGACAAAGCTACATGCCCCGTACCCATACGAACAGAACTTTACAATCTGATCTCACTCTGCATGGACACTAAGTACTTTATGTTTAATAACTCTTTCTACAAACAAAATTCTGGTCTTCCGATGGATCACCACTGTCACCACTACATTCAGACATGTTCATGGACAATTTTGAAACACTCTTGTTTGAGACACAACATCCCCTTCTTCAAAATTTAATGTACTGGTAAAGCTACGTCGATGACATCTTAGCTCTATGGACAGGTACAAGACAACTCGACATCTTCGTCGAGTTCCTTAACTCCAGATATCCATCCATAAAATTCACTAAAGAACTAGAAAATTAAAATCAATCAATTAATTTCTAAGACCTAACCATCTCTAGGTTGGACAACAAACACATCTTCAATGTTTTTAGAAAACCCACACACACAAATACTGATGACAGTATTTGTGTGTGGGTTATTAGTCTGTCAGAATCATGGCATGGAAAGTTGCGTGTTTGTGGGCAGATGGATGTTGGGATGTGTTATGGATGACCATAACACATCCCAACATCCATCTGCCCACAAACACGCAGGTTTCCATGCCATGATTCACAGCCTTCCCTTATCACAAGACAATTTTCAAAAAGAAACACGCACCATTAAATACATAGCTACCGCCAATGGATACAGAACCACTCTCGTTGACAACATACTACGCCGCAAATTAAATAAGAAAAAACTGAAAACGTATACAAGCCTCACTCCATTCACCCAGAAACCATAAAAATTTATTTCTATTCCGTTCTTTGAAAAATATCGCATAAGGTAGCCCATATTCTTCATAAATACAATTTTCACGTTTCCTTTACCACACAAAAATCCCTCAAACACCTACTCTCACCTCGCAACACCACCCCACTCATGGCGAAATCAGGAGTTTATGAACTCCACTGCCACAATTGCGAGGCTAAATACATCGGACAAACATGTAGAAGCTTCAATGCCAGAGTTAAAGAACATTTACATGCATGGAAGCACAATACAAACAAATCGCACTTTGCTACACATCTTAAAAACGCAGGCCACACTTTCCACCCAGACTCAGACATTAAAATTCTTGAAATAGAAAATAAATTCTGGAACAGAAGCTCTTTAGAAATCCTTCCCTTATTTCAAGCCAAGCAGAAATTTGAGGCCCTTCTCAACGAACAAACTAATTTCCCTCTGTCCCCTCTACTAATAATTTTACACACCCCGACCTCACTGACTCCCCCGCCTCCTAAGACATTTCCAAGAGAACTCTAAACAGACCTTCTCCGACCCCTCGCCGGATCTCCGGAAAGCAATAAAAACTCCGTGTCACGTTTCCTCTGGGCACAGTCGACCGACTTTTGCCGAAAGCAGCGAGGTAAGCAAAGTGGCTCAACTTATTATTCAATTAGTTCCCCATCTT
The DNA here is from genome assembly GCA_964035755.1 of Teleogryllus oceanicus. Classification (NCBI taxonomy): domain Eukaryota; kingdom Metazoa; phylum Arthropoda; class Insecta; order Orthoptera; family Gryllidae; genus Teleogryllus; species Teleogryllus oceanicus. Next base: position 42,459,435 of record CAXIVR010000008.1, read on the forward strand.
TGTAATAACATGAAGATAACCTCTTTCATTTCTTCTTCTTAACATATTTCAGTTTGTTGCAAATACATAAATTTCTGGCGTAAAATAAGTGGATGATAATAATAGTCAATATACACTAAGTGTATTAATACTCTCTCAACGTATCGTCATAAATTTGAAATTATTAGTAGCGTCGAAAACTCTTGACCAGTAGTAAACGACAAATTAAATTCACATCGCACCATCACTAATGCACCATTGTTTATGTCAGATCACCAACTACATAATGAATTTACCCTCGACTCCCTCATTCATTAAACTACATACCTGTCTCATAACTTGTCCCCAGTTCACCACATCCAAAATCTATCATTGCTAAGAATTCCAGCAACTGCAACTATGATCCAGAGCTTTTCAAAACTCTTGAAACGAAATTTCTTATGTCTCAAGACCTTATTTCTTCATGGTAGGTTCCAACAGTGACCATTATAACAGAATTTTCAACTTGGACGAACTTGTGTTGAAGAAAAGTAACAACTCGGCTCCGGGCCCTGACAACGTCCCCAACAGTTTTCTTAAAAACCTACCAGTGAATGCCCTGGAACATCTTCTTCAGATATATAATGTTATATGGACAACTCAGACCTTTCCGGACCAATGGGAAGAAGCTATAGTTACACCTATTCTTAAGCCTAATAAAGACAGATGCAATCCATCTAGTTATCGCCTCATATCTTTAACGTGCAATCTTTGTACGCTTCTTGAGAAGATGGTATGCAACCGTTTAAGATGGTTACTAGAATCAAAAAGCCTCTTGTCCCCTTTCCAAAGTGGATTCAAAACTTTTCGCTCCACCAATGATCACTTAGTCAGAATTGATTCAGAAATATGTGATGCCCTTAGCATGCACCAACATGCGATGGTCGTTTCGCTTGATCTCGAGAAGGCCTACGAAATGGTTCAAAAATCCAGACTTCTATCTATCATTTCTACATTGCCAATCAAGGGGAATATGTTTGCTTTCATAAAGAACTTCCTTGATCTCAGATTTCTCCAGGTCCGTATTCAAGATAAGACGTCACAGCACGTTGAGATGTTAAATGGCCTTCCTCAAGGATCAGTGTTAAGTGTGATATTATTTCTCATTGCCATAAATGAAGTGAGTAATATTGTAAAAACCCCAGTGAAAATATTTCTGTTTGCTGATGATATCACCCTCCTCTGTAGCGGCAAAGACATTAATCTAATCACAACTATTATGCAAGAATCCCTCAATAAAATTAACGAATGGTCCAAGTCGTCAGGATTCATCTTGTCAAAAGCGAAATTAGAATTTATGGTTTTATCGAGATCTCGGAAAGTTTTGAACTGTCGTCAGTAGTCTTGAAAATTGGTGACCATAATCTAAGAAGAACAAATACCAGCAAAATTTTGGGTTTAACATTCGACCGTAAGCATTCGTGGAAATTACACATTTCTACCCTCAAAGCTGATTGCTCTGTTAGACTCAACATCATCAAAATGTTATCTTCACACAAGTGGGGATCAGACGCTATTTTCCTAATCAATTGTTACAAGTCGTTGATACAACCAAAGTTAGATTATGGAGTAGTAGCTTATAGTTCAGCCAGCAACCACTTGCTAAAAACTTTGGATCCTATAATCAACTCTGCATGCCGCCCAAGTTTGGGTGCCTTCAGGACCAGCCCATGTACTAGCCTACTAGTTGAAGCGGGCCTCCTTCCTTTAGACCTCCGTAGAAAGTTCCTGTGCTTAAAATTTGCTTATTCGACTCATTGTTGTCCCCCTAATCCCACACTTAATTATACCTGTAACCTCTCCAAGTCCCTCCACTATGCAAATCATCCTAACTATCCTAAACCGCTGTGTTAGACTTGGTAAGTACCGGGATGAACTTGGCATTGAGTCTCATGATATCATGAAGAGGAAACTCAACCCTCTTCCCCCTTGGGAACATTTCTCTTTGTCAATCGATACGGAAGCTACCAAATTTACAAATCCTGATACCAAAAATCCAAAACATATTATTAAGCAACTAATCTTGGAGTTCCAGCACAAATTTGCTAATCATATTTCACGGATGGATCCAAGCAACAATCAAGATCTAGTGCAGCTGTTATTTCCATTATCCCACCCTTTACGAATCTTTATCGCCTCCCGGATTTCTATTCCATATTCTCATGTGAAGCGTGGGCTATTATCAAAGCTATTGATATTAGCATCCTAAGATCATGTCACCCAGATATTGTTATTTTTTCTGACTCACTACTGACTGACTGACATTCCATTCGTAGTCGAATCCCGCCAGACGGATTGCTCTGCTGGCTTATATACCAGAGGATCACGTGATAGTGTGGCTCCCCCGCCACTAGGCTCACTGGCCAGCACACACACTTGTTCCCATTATTGGGCCACGTGCAATGAAGGGCTCTCCGGCTAGCTGCAGTCCAGATATGTGCGTCACACCCAGACACGCCTCTGCGCCCGCTTTTCTTTGTTTGTTATTTAAGGTCGCATCAACATCTAGGTAATTAGCGACCATTATTGGAGTTAACGGAATTGTAACTATGAAGATGAAACAATATGGTGATGATAAGGTGTGAAAGGACGAACGCAAATACAACCATGCCCGAGGTGGGACTCGAACCCCCGACCCTTCGGTGCGAGATCACTACAACACCACTGCCTTAGCGATCTTGGTCACCGGATCGGCGAAACTACTTTTGTATTCACCTAACTTGCAATCGATGTAGAAACCTCAAGGCTGCATCTGTGCGTAACTTCAAGAGCTGGACGTTGTAGTCGGCGAAGACCGGCAACCCAGCACTCGCCCTTGATGCCGCCAGCAGGGTATCTGCTTGGAGAATATGCGATGGGCTGGCTACTAGAGCTATCAGTTGACCCTGCACAGAATGAAAACAAGAAAACAGGATCACACGGAAAAGATGGGAAATACTTCTTTGGTTGGTGATCATGCGGAGAAAGTAATATGGGAGTACAGAATTAGGGAATGAGTGTGGCTACTATGTTGATTAATAAAAATCATAGGATAGAAACAACTTTCCTCAACTTTTACTTTCCCGTGTACGTACGTATATAGAGAGTACAGAGAAAGTTGTGTACTACCATGAAAAGTCTCGTTTGTTTTTTTTGACAGAAAAACTCGTTTTCTGGGTTCGTGTTTGACAGAAACTGACTGTGTAATTTCTTCTTTTCATGTATGCCTTACACTAGATTTTCTAACGTAATGTTGTCATAAACTAAGTTTTCTGGTTTTTCGATTTCCGAAAAATTTGTTTCGGCAAAATGTCTGTTGCTTATTCTTTTCCCCATCAGTTTGTGAAACACACTAACCCCTACATCATTCACAGCCTCCCCCCCCCATCGAACTCACCCGACTCGTGGCCTTGCTAATTTGGAGCTTTTTAGCTTTGGGAGGTACTTCATATTTACATTTCGGTACATTCCAAAGTTTTCTCAATAAAGGCCTCAAATTTTCTTTTCAAAATTCTTGCTAGTTTTTATTTTATAAAAACCTTAAATTTTAGAAAATTTCAAAACATTCAAATTCCTTGCATTTCTTATTCAACTACATTTTTGAAGATTTTTATAAATGAAATGTCTTCATTAGTCAACCTTTCATTAATTTCATGTACATTTGTTCAAAATGTCTTCGCCCAAATTTGAGGGGGAAAAGGAGTAATATGACGTACATTTCTTGTTAGAGGCATAGTTAGTCTTTTAGAAATATACAGCTTAAATGGTACACAATACATTAAATATAATTATTAAAATCCACATTTTTTCCTTTCTTGAGGCACAGTCCCTTATTGTACAGAAACAGTTATTCAGCAGAAAATATTTTTCTTGGCACTTAAACTTGTGTATCGATATCATTCCTTTAATTTCATAGGGCAATATGCTGTAAACATAATGCGACGCGCTTTCAGATTGCCAACATGGATTTAGAAAATCAAAATCAACGGAAACAGCTATATTTTCTTTTCTTAAAGATGTCGCCTTATCATTGGATCAAAACGAGGCACCTATTGGATTATTTTAGATCTCTCTAAAGCTTTTGACGTCATTGATCATGACATTTTACTTTCAAAATTACCTTCATATGGAATTCGTGGTATTGCTCTAGATTGGTTATGTTCGTACCTTAAACAACGATCTCAGAGAGTTGAAATACCTTACTGGAATGATGGAACATTACGTACGCACCTTTCCGACTCTTTGCCCGTTGCATGTGGAGTTCCTCAAGGATCGATTTTAGGCCCTATTCTGTTCCTACTTTACGTAAACGATATGCCCTCGACGATTCGAAACGGAAGAACGGTTCTCTTTGCGGATGATACGAACATCCTTTGCAATAAAGAAACAGTAAATAGTACAATATCAGATGTTTCAAATTGGTTCCGAAATAACAAATTAATAGTAAACGAAAAGAAAACGGTTTTAATGCAGTTTTCCATTTCAAATAAACAATTCAGTGCCCCATTGAAAATGAACAGTGTACCATTGACTGATGTTAAGGCAACAAAATTTTTAGGTCTCTCAATTCAGTCAAACCTTAAATGGAACGTCCATTTAAATGAATTGAACACAAAATTAAGTTAATTGTGCTACGCGTTCAGAATTCTAGCAAATTCAGTCAGCCTTCATACTGCTCGTTGTGTATACTTGCGAATGTTCATTCCCGCCTGAGATATGGCATAATATTCTGGGAAATACATCTTATAGCTCCCAGACTTTTAGATTACAAAAACGAATTGTACGAATAATAACCAAATCCCACCCACGTGATTCATGTAAGCTCTCTTCATTAATCTAGAATTCTACCATTACCGTGTCTTTTATTTACGAATCAGTGGTTTTGTAAAAATGACTTGCTCAAGGGCGAATATATTTTCAGAAAATGCCGAAGTCTATTACTATAACACTCGACGTAGAAATCATATTCATCAGGTGACAGTATCAACAGCTCATTACAAAAATTCACATACAATACATGTACATTATTTTACAACACTTTGCCAGATGACATTAAACGATTAACTTCAATAGAAAAGTTTAAATCCCAAGTGAAATCGTTTCTGCTGCATAACTGTTTCTATTCAATTAGAGACTATACTGAGCATCACAAGAAAAGTAACATTAATTTTAACAATGATACATAATGCATTATTTACCATTTGAACTGTGTAAATGAGTATAAACAACCTGTAACAACCTGTATTGTACTACAGCTTCCGGGTCAATGACCCCATCTCGATCAGGTTTTTCGTCCAGTTTCCTGATCCATTGAGCAAATGCTGAGATGGCCCTTGTTTTGCTTCTGGAGATAAATGTAACTTCATTTCCTGTGCACGTCTTCTAGAATTCAGTGGGAAATACAATTATTCAAATTATCGTTTCCATGTTGTCGGGCAGGAAGTAATAAGAGCCAAAATTTATTGCTTATTTATCCTTGAAAGTAGATTTTATTACATGGGAGTTTTTTGTTTTTTCTCCTTTCAAAATTCAAAATTTATTGCTTATTTATTTTTGAAAATAGATTTTACTACATGGGTTTTTTTGTTTTTTCTCCTTTCAAAATTCAAAAATTTTTTGCTTATTTATTTTTTAAAATAGGTTTTACTACAAGTGGGAGTTTTTGTTTTTTCTCCCTTTCAAAATTCAAAATTTAAGTAGTATATGACTTAGTGTAGGGATCACAGAATTTTGAAAATGTCACACAATTCACTTTTCCCATAGCACGTCATACGCAGTTTTTAACTGTTTTTGACGTAAAATAAATAAATAAATAAATAAATAAATAATGAACATATATGTATATTAATTTTTGTAGTGATCTGTGGATATTGACACCTGCGTATATGTGTGTTTAGTCGTGCTGCCTGTACAGAGACTGTACTCCTCAGCATGTGTGTGATTTTAACATGGTGCAAAAACAATCTTTCATATCCCCAGATGAACTGGTGATAGGAGAGAATGGCGTATGGGAAGCGTGAATGGATGGGTGATGTTTTGGACATGAGAACACGGATTAATTTGTTAGGTCTAGGATTTCGACGGGTTATTTTGTTAAAAGTGTATTGTGGTTTGTAAAAAATGTATTGCGGGAGGAAGTAGGTTTCTTAAGGTGTAGGAGGGGATCACAGTTTATTTTAATGCAGGTGTATTTTAGGGCTGGGAACATGTCCGATGGGTTATTTCGTTAAAGGGGTTTTAGATGTGTTATTTTATTTGAGGGTACTGCGTCGCCATTGGTTGTTTTGTTAAGGTATTGGTAAAACTGTATATGGTGTATGAAAATTGTTGGAAAAGGGGACATTTCTGGATTTTAGGGAATCCAAGTCGTTTAGTAGAGAGGTAAGTCATTTCAGAAGTATTATAAAGTCGTGAATGTAAGTGCGGGTTGTCCAAGTGCCTGGTCGTATGGTCTACGTAGCAATACTGTGGGAGAAGGTGGAGGTAGGGTGAATATGCGAAACGGGTGGCGCTTCGGTTGTGAGGGATGGTTCTGTTGATATGACGATGAGGTTCGACAAAAGCAGATAAGGAAGGATTGTACATGTGGATGCGTTGATTGTTATTTGGTTTTCTTCGGCCCAGACTGTGAGTAGGTTAGCGGCTTGTAATTTCCATACTGCCATTTTAGTCGTGTGGTTGGTCACAGTATATGCCAGGTCGTCTGCGTGAAGATAGTAATTTACATTGTGAGGTACTGATATGTCATTGATGAAGATGTTGAATAGGGTAGGAGACAGCACAGCGCCCTGAGGAACGCCAGCTTGGATGGGATAGGAAGAGGAATAGCATGAAATGTGTCTTACGCGGAAGGAGCGCAGGGAGAGGTAGTTTCTCAAAAAAAAACTGAAGGGATTCTGGGATGTATGGTTTTATTTTGAGAAGGAGGATCTCGTGGTTGATTGAGTCAAAGGCACTGCTGAAATCTGTAAATAAGCCAGGGACGTCACATGGATATTGTAGGAATGTTGAAACGTCTAGGGCAAGTCGTACAGTCTGTAGTACCGCTGACCTATTGTCTCTGAAACCAAACTGTTTTTTTCGTAAAACGTTAGTGAGAAGTGGTGTCATTCGTAAACGGTCTTGTCCTCATTCGAAAGGTTTTGGAAGTAATGTGGCGAAGAATATAATGTAGATTTGAGGATGGCGGATGTGATCTGATGGATGAAGGTTTGATCTGATGGTTGGTACGGTTTCAATCAGGTTAAGAAGTTCCCCGATGGAGTAGTCTCAAGAAACTGTCTGATTGAAGCTTTTTTGTCGTGTAGTCTGCCTTGTGCATTCCAGGATGCTAGTCTTAAGTAGTGTTGTCTGTTGTTCTGCCTGTTTAAAACAGTTCGCATATTTTGATCGCAGCAGTCAATAGTTTCGTGAGTAAGTCCTCGGATCCTTTAAAAATATTGATAATATCTTTTATTATCTGGATGATTCTGGTAATATTGTTGTTTTTGATTAAGTCGATGGTGCTTTTAGGGTGTTGCTGGTGCTGTTGCCAGTTGTAGTCGAAGAATCCTGGTTGTCATTTCTGTTCGGAGTAGTATCCGCGAAGATTCTGCCGTCGAGTCCGGGGAAGGATTCATGGGAGAAGTCTGGTGGGGGCTGGTTAGTGCGGTTACTATTTCTGTCTCTTAGTTTGTATATTGCTAGTCGGGAGTGTTGGCGAGTTGGAAAGCTGCACAGCTGGGCCAGGATGCTTCGGGTTTTGTGAGCAGTTGGCACACTTATTAGGGTGCTGGTGCAAAAGACGGTGTCGTGTGATTCTGCACATTTGCCGCAGACCCATTTCCTGGAACAATGATTCTTGGTGTGTCCAAATTGTTGGCACCTATTGCAGCGGGGGATCCTGTTATTATTTTTGTAGGAGTAAATCTTAATACTACAGCATGACACATATATGATAGGTTCCTGTATTGACGGTATCAGGTCCTTGTCCATCTCACATACGTATAGTCCTAGGTGTTTTATGGTTTTGTCTTGCTCCATTTTCTGCATTTCTGACAGGCTGGGGAAAGGTGTATGTGTCGCGTATGTCAGTCAGTAAGTCCTGTGTTTGGGGATTCGAGGGTAATCCTTTAATAACGAACTTTTCTCTAGGAGTAGCTATTGCACGGTGATAGAAGTAGGTAGGCTGGTCAAAGAAGTAAAGTTTCCGTATGTTGCTATCCTGTTTAATAAACTCGAGCCTTTTCCCCATTTTATAGTGGGCGGTCATTGTCTTTGCTTGTATAATAAATAGGGCCTTGTTGCAACGAGCGTCAATACTGTTTTTGGTCCATTCATTTAGGTCTTTCACAAGGGTCTTACAGTCTATTATCTTGTTGAGATCCAGGTGGTAGTCTCCGATTCGGAGTTTTAATCCGGAAGTCAGTCTGATGGCGTTTTTAGTGTCATGTGCGTCATCTGTGTTGTCATCATGGTTGTTTGTTGTACCGGAAGGTTCTGGTCCTGCTGTCTGTCCTTGGCTGAAGCACTGAGAAGCGATTATTCATGGAAATAATAGAGGTAGTGATGTAAGCGGAGTGCGCGCGAATTTCGTAGGGAATTCGTAGGTTTCGCCATCCTCTCCTAGAATCTTGCTGCCTGGTTGTCCAGCCTTTGGTGTGGGTTTGCCTCGCGGCTCCGCGGGGTACTCGTGCACTACTTCCATGTCACTGTCTGACATACCGCGGGCATCATGTAGTAGTTTTGTCCTTTTTTGATCCCTCGGGTTGGCGAGATCATTCTTTCGCCGGTCGTCGTGCATTTTTTGTTTCATGCTAGCCTTAATGGGAAATGACTTTTGTCCTATGATTCCATTTTTGCCGGCTGCTGCTGCAGCCGCACGGCGTTTGTCCTTCAGCAGAAGTGTAGTCTCCTAAACCAGTCGGGTTCGTAACTCTCACCCGTGGTTGGTTGTAGGTTCACTGGTAGTCTTGGCTTAGTTAGGTCAGAGGTGCCGTTGACGAGCACGGTTCAGTTGTCCGTTAATCCCAGAGGCATTGTCAAGAGCAGGAGAAAATCAAGCCGCGAAGCGGACGTCCGGTCACCGTTGGTGCCGGTCGTAGTATCCGAAAAGAGCAGGTGCCCGAAGTCCGTGAAGAGAAGCCAGGGATGGATCCGGGTGACCGAAGTCCGTGAAGAGAAGCCAGGGACGAAGCCGGGCGCCAGGTAGTCCAAAATCCGAAGAGTAGTCCAGGTCGATAGCACAATCACTAATATATCTCACTAAATCGGTACTCAAACAAAAATGATCCTGTGAAGTATGATTCTGGGATACTGACACCTGATGAATATGGTTACTAAGTCGAATGTTACAGTTATCGATATGTGTTGGCTGAACATATGTTCCCATACATGAATCAATCATTTTGGACAAAACCACTGATTCGTAAGTGAAGAAGCAAGACAGTGGAAGAATTCCTAGTTTAATAATGAAAGTCTTACAACATTATTTGCATGGGATTTGCTTCTGGGTACAATTTTTCCCATAATGTGAAATCCGAGAAAAATTGGGGCAGACAAGTTGAATTTTTTCGGACGACAGTGCGCTCTAGTGGCAGCAGTCTACAAATTCCGGTGACAGAAGTTGAAACGTGTGTTTCCGTGTAAACAGTAAATCGCGAATACTGTGTAACATATTCATTAGGAAATCATGTTAATAACAATTACATACGGTTTTCATCCAATTGATGTCGAAATATACTTTCAAAAATAAAAATTTACCCCCCCCCCAAGAAAATAAATTTAATTGTAGAACAAATAGAAGTCATAATTTCATTGAATCATTCTTTCTTTCACTTTTCCACTCACCACACCATTTGGGATATAATAAAATTCCAAAAGGATTTTTTAAATTTAATATTCCGCAATGAGGAACACAAGTTATTCCATCTCTTTTTTATTCAAGATTCACTCATTGTCTTTTTTCAGCGTACAGATTCACTCAAATACACTCCAACATATAAGCGGAATACAACTGCAGCCACCGGATAACTTACAACTTTTGCCACAAGATGTCGCTTCAATCGTTGCTTGTCTGCTCCATAGGATGTGTTTCCTCAGAATATTATCACACATCTCTGGCAAGGATAAGAATTTACGAAAAATTACACGAGTAGTAAGAATGCTTTCTGAATTTGAAAGAATTCTGAACGTGAAACATAATGTAGTGTTCAATTCATTTAATTGAACGTACCGTTTGAAGTTCGAATTGAGAGAGCCACACATTTTATTACCTCAATATCACTCTATTGCACATCGTTCATTTTTTTAGTGGGATATGTAATTGTTTATTTAAAATAATACTTCATTAATACAGTATATTATTAATCTGTTATTATGAAACCAATTTGAAACATTAATTTTAACAGTGATATTTAATGTATTATTATGTAATTGTTTATTTAAAATGAATACTTCATTAATACAGTATATTATTAATTATTATCTTGATCAGGTTTTTCGTCCAGTTTCCCTGATCCATTGAGCAAATGCTGAGATGGCCCCTTGTGTTGCCTCTGGACATAAATGTAACTTCATTTTCTGTGCACGTCTTCTAGAATTCAGTGGGAAATACAATTATTCAAGTTATCGTTTCCATGTTGTCGCTGCAGGAAGTATTATTCCTAAGGACAACATGGATAAGAGCCCAAAATTTATTGCTTATTTATCCTTGAAAATAGATTTTATTACATGGGAGCTGTTTTTTTGTTTTGTTTTTTTTCAAAATTCAAGAAGTATATGACTTAGTGTAGGGATCACAGAATTTTGAAAATGTGCACACAATTCACTTTTCCCCATAGCACGTCACGGTTTTAACTGTTTTTTTGACGTAAAATAAATAAAAAATGAATAAACATAATATTTTACTATTTTGTATAGCCAGCAAAGAGAATTGTTCCCCCGTTTTTGAATCGATAAAAGTGTATGGTTTACGACTAATAGGAAGATAATGGGACCTAAAACGAACCCTGCAAAACCTCATGTGAATTGGCAATGAATTGTAAACATGAATAAATAATATTTCTTCATTCCAATACGGTGTGATTATTCTTTGAGATTGTTTTTAATGTACGAACATAACCTGTGTAAAGTAATACTATGAATTCTCTACGAAGGTAATTTTGAAAGTTAAACCTTATGATCAGTGAGGATGTTTTTGATAGATTTAAATATTCCAATATGTGCTTTATTTTGGTTCATTGATGAATCGAAATCTTTAAAAAAATTACTGGTATTTTCCGAAGATTTTGATTCTGTAAATCCATGCTGGCAATCCGAAAATGTTTTGTAAAGCATGAAAAGATCGTCATTGAAACAAAAAAGCATCCAAGGCTGAGAAACTCTTTATTTCATTTTGTAATTTAACATTACATTACAAAGGAACTCGATGATTTCATTTTGTGCTGTCCAAGACCCTTTCGTGGTGAAGGTTTATACCTGCAGTGCTGATATTAGACAAGGAAAATTGACCATTTGACGCGGCTAAGACAACTTATTTTCATTTTACCTGAAAAGCGTTGAAGATGACGCATATTCCAAGTACTAATGGAACTTCCAAGTAATGTAGAATGTGTTTAGGTATGTAAAATTCTTTTTTTCGTCTCTTCTCGAAGAATACAGGAAACCCACTTCTCAAATTTAAGAGAAGCCCACCTCTGGTGAAGAGAAAGACAGTATTCCAGATATTGGCATTTTAATTTGTACCAGTAGTAGTAGCCAGACTAGGTATGTAACATCCTCATTTGTGATTTTTCATGTGAGGAAACATTTTATCTTGGTCTTCAATGAGTCTTACCCGTTTCCTTGGAATATATACCAGACAAATATTACAGTTACATAAACAACTCCCAAAAGTAGCCAGAGGTCCAGAGAGAAGCATCTTAACACTGTCGTCCATGAAGATGCGGGAGTGATCTTCGGTATAAATAGCACCAAACTACGATCGAAGCTTAATATGGGCGTAATGACATCAATCTGCAAAGATATGACGTAAATGAGAAAGTGTTGTTGTATACGAAATGATAGTCAAGATGTAAAGTAATGTATTTTTTTATATAAAGCATTATAAATGACCTGTTTTGTTGCAAGAAATCGTTCTTACTCGGGCATTTTACGGCACAAATGATGACGTATTTTACGGCACGAATGACACATTCAGCCAATCGCAGCAAGAGAATCATGGGGAGGTAGAGGTAAACGGAACAGACGACCACAATTTTCTCGCACAGATATCAAATACGCGAACGTCACAAGAGAGTTGTTTCGCAAAATTAACTTTGATTCTCTTATAAATTTATAATGCTGTTCTTCAAAAACATAGCGTATGCAACTCTTTTATAATCTTGCTTTCTTGCATTCGCAAAAATGTGAAAACTCGCTTCTAACGTCGCTAGTTGCTAGTTTTCAAAACATATACCCATGCAATAAATCTAACATAAATTAATTGAATAAACGACTAGTAAACTGATGGATGCATGGGTAGAGCAAAGTACACACGTAATATTAAATTTGAATACATTTCATTTCGTAGATTCTTGGCTGGCTGGGTGTGGCCGCGACTTAGGCACAGTTGCCAACGTTTCTGCCGTCATACTGCAACCTTCTTCATTACGAAATGTGGGATGATGGACTGCTGCACCGGCAGCTGGGTGAAGGGTGTCATCCTTTATGAACCCATATAATAAATATATTATAGCCGTATATTGTTATTTAAACTATTTTTTGGTAAAAGTCATAATCCACAAAACGTGGAACGTGAACGTGTTCAGAACGTGTTAGACGAAGTACTCCCTATACAATATTTGAGTAACTGCGAGTGTGCGCATGTGTGTGTGTGCGGTTCCGTCACTCACGGCTAGACCACTTCCCATGCACCAATCGAGACATGAATCATTCGAAGCATCTCAGTCTCTTGACGGGGTACGATAATTTGTTTTCGGATCCGGCCAGAAAATTTTGAGAAATTTTTAAAAACATGTTTTTGGGTGGTTTGGCGCTGCAATTGTAGTGCATAGTGAGGGAATTAAACCAACCTAAATAGATCTATGTAGATGGCGTTGATTAAGTCCCTGCACCCCGTGACAATTTGGTCACTATAATTTTCTTTCACACCATAATTTTCTTTCACGAGAATAGCAACACTTATTGTTGCCATTTCTAAGTTAAACAAAATAATCGCGCGGAAGATTTCTTTGCAATTTCCTTTTATATTAGAATATTTATAAAAATAAATTTGCAAAAAATCAAAGAATAGTATTGCCTTGGAACTTATATATTTGACGAACTTATGGAGAATACGGAGAAAACCAAACAGTAGATTAATACAGTAAAAGCTGTCTAAACAGGAGTCTAAGCCGGAAACCTGCATAAACCGGAAAATTTCTCCGACGCGTGATGTTAAATGGCAATTCACACAGCATAAAACGGAACCTCTTCAATACGTAAATACGGATAACGTATAACGGTTTTATAACTCGTATAACGGTTTTTCATATCCTGCAGGGAAAAATCTTTAAAAACGGAATTCCTGTGAATTTAATGAAATTGGCAGAGGATGCTAAATGTTCCTAATGAAATGAATGCATCTGCAAGCTTTTTTTAAGTTCTCTATCCCTGCAATTTAATTGTGTCAGCCGGACACTGAAGGAGACGGGCTTCAGCTGCCACAGTAGAATTCGACCTTGGGGTCGCTCGTCTCTCAAGGAGTAGGTCTTAGGGGAATTCCCTCTCTCCTGACTCTCTGAGCGTGAGAAGGTGTAGGGCATGACTTCTATTCGCGCGTCTCCCTGCTCCGCGTTGAAAAGCATAACCCCTCGACCACATACGCATTGCGCAAAGCCATACGAGTGTATCGGAAAGTCATAGTACTGGGTTGCGACGCATTGTGCGTTGAAAGAGTCTGCACCTAGTCCGAATACAGCCAGGAAAGTGTGTATTTTTCAACTAAAATAAGAAGATGTCAATGTAGAATGTTTAATATTCACTTATTGATGATTACTTCAATAAATACGTTATATGATAATTTTTTTGAGAAATATAATGGTCTTGTAATTTCCCGCTTTCAGGGCAGAAACGTCGATATCAGATCATAAAATGGACAATCTTCCTTAACCGGATTTTGCTAACCGGACATACCTTGCTAAACCGGATTTTTTTGTGTCCCGATGGATTACAGCTTAGGCAGATTTTATTGTATTAGAGAACGAAAGGACATTCATGTTCTTACGTTGGACTTCTCACATTTACGTCCTTACGTGCAAATACCGATTTTCAAATGAATGTGTTGTTATTAAATTTAACACATTCACATAACATTCAAAACTTTAATAAAGTGTAGACTAGGACAAAATCTCACTCCGAATAATTATGCCGATTTATAAATGTCAGACAAATTTCAATTTGCTCTATCTCTGAACTGAATAAGTGTGATGTGGAATTATCTTTCACTTATTCCTTTGTTGATTTCGATTCTGTACTTCTCTTTTTGCTGACAATAGTTTATACTAGTGACTAACAGCAGCAAAAATGCTGTTGCCGAGTGTGTGGAAAATGGGAGTCCTTGAACAAAATTTGTCTGTTGTGAAACGGCAAAAGTGAAAACGAAGTTTCTTTATCCTGCTCGTCGCATGACGTGAGCTGTATTGTAAGTAATGAAATACAAACATGAGTTAACTGGTAAATCACTTACAAGAAATCGCGGTTTCACATCTAATATTGCCATTTTCAATAAAACTTGAAAGTGTTTAATGGCTTTCGTACTTTTCCAGTTTACTTGAGTATCTAAGGAAGCAATTGATATCTACCAGATGATCAGAGGCTGCAGAGCTTTTAACCAATTTATGCCTATGTTTTAAATGAGTATTATGGACGATTTTGCGTGTTCCCCCAGATTTTAGCGAATACTCGAAATTAGTAATTTATTGAACTTTTTTGTATTTTTACCAAATTCTTGGATGTCTAGCAAAACCACTGTCGTCTTTATTGGCCAGGAATTGCTTAACTTTCTGTCAATTTATGCGTATATTCGAAAATAGTAATATGTATGTACATTTATATAATTATGGGCTTAATTACAGAATTGCGTTTTACCTTGTCAATGAAATTTGGTAGATAGTCACATCCAAACGCAGTCATTTCAGCAAAGCCCAGCATCACATCCAGGAAGGCAGTGATGCATAAAAAAAGATCCCTGTTGGAAGAAAGAGAGGTAGGGGTTAGAGTAACTTTACTAGTCAGGGTCGCTTTTGAAATTCGTGACGTGTCATTTGTATTGCATACATAGGCAAAAACACTTGGCAAAAAACATGACATGGCAAAACGTTCCTTGAAACATTAATCTAAAAGTAATTTAAATTGATTTTCTGGCAATCTGGAGTCTTGTAGATGAAGTATCTGAATACAATTACGCGTCCCTGAATAGTGAGCTTAGTGACATTTAAATTCAAATCAAGTCCCTACCTGGAGGCGCCAATGTAGCTGTATTTTTCGACGTAGCGCAGATGTTCCTTAAAGAGCAACCTGTCCTTAATTTCCTGGAGCACCCTGAAATTACGTGAAACGGTGTCAGGTTTTCGTTGTAGTTTTTCACGTTTACCGCGGAATACAGCCGACATGATGGACTCTACGCTGCCTGGTGCACTGTTAGTCGAAATGACCTCGACGGTCACCGGAAGACCGTGTAGGTGGCGGAGGTGTTTCTGCAACATTTCCATGAGCTTACTACCGTTTCATTAACAGAAACAGAAGAAATCAGTGGTTCATTTTCTCTAACAGATCAAAAATTAGGCCTCTTTGACAGGCTATGAGACATTGGAGCGTTTATTTGCATGGTCCAAATGGTCCTATTGTGTTTGGTGACTATCATCCAAACCGTGTAACTGATTAACCAATTATAATCGTGTATAAGGTGTAAGGGTCTTCTTATAAGGCGGAGCAAATTATGGCAATCAGGTAAAAGCATTTGATTATCTTCATTACAGCTCTTTGCTTTATTTCCTCAGGAAATGTGAGATGCAATTTTGATGATTTTTGTACACCCTAATCAGAGATATGGTGGCGAAACGAAGTCCATTGTTTTGCAATGAATAAATCCGAAAGAACGGGGAAAATTGATGTGACTTTAAAACTAGTCTGTAAACCGACAGTTGAGTAAGAAGTTCTTTATAATATTAATATGTTCCTATTCTACATCTTTATTGATATTTATGTTAATGTGTTGCGCATTGTTGTTATTTTACGAATTGTTACACATTGAATGATATTGTGTTGCATATTCCAGTTGTTCATTACTGATGTCGAAGGTTCGGTGTACGTGGGAAAACCTAATATTCAATTTAATTTTACCAAATTTCAAAATTCTGCAAATTTCTACCAACCATCCTGCGGATTGGAGGTATCAAGAAAAGCAAAACACCCGAAAATGTAAAAGAAGGTCCAAAGTGGTCTTTAAAACCTGATTTGGATCAACTCTCAGAACAAAAAAACACGGAGTTTTATGACCCCTAACTCACCGTGTCTGAATGATAGTAACATGTGTTAGTTAAGGTGTGTTGTGTTTGTGCCTGCTGGTGTTTTAATAACACACTCTATCAAAAAAGTTTATATTTTTCATCTTAAATCAGTTCGATGCCCTGAGGTGGTCATTTGTTATTCAACAGTTACACATTTATTTTTGCCTGTATCTTACAAATAGTACAAATTATTCATTTTTCTTTCTGGTATAACAAAAGGGAATGCTGTATAATTTCTGGTAATGAATAATTTCTTGTAATAAACAAAAGGGATGGCGTATATAACGACTCTGCCAAAGTTCGATAAGGAAAAAAATGGTACCTGATTCTCTTCAGGCAAATGCCTAGCTTCAGGAATAAGATAAAGTGCTTTTGCGAATGCATCCCATCGCATTGTTATATGTGGCGTTTGACAATGAATACCAAGAGCAGCATATAGTATCTGCAACATGTCGAAATTGTGCTCAGATATACCCAAACCACGTAAGTATGTATAGAAACATTACATATCAAGTCTCTCGTTTGAATAACTCTTGGATATTATGATGTGAATGTAGCCTTTAGTTTAATCAACGATTTTGTAAAATTCATTATTTTAAATCTTCGCTCTTCCTTTATTTATGTCAGTGCTTGTAGTACAAAAATTAATATTCGCAGAAACATTAATAAAACATATTTTCAAATTGTTTGTAAACTATAATATACAACTGAAAGCAAAGTATAACATTTGTTGTCATAAATTTAATTAAAAAAGTGATCAATTTATAAAGTATTACACTCCTTAAAAAATTTCCCGCCCTTGGCTTATGGCGGGGAGTCAGACACATTAAGTTCTCTATTTGTATTTGGTCACTTATTTCAACATTTATGTAAAAATATTTACCGAAAACAATTAAAATTGTAAGTGATAAATGGAAAGAGACTCTTTGACATATCTGCACTGAAGATCGTCGCAATGCAATCGAAAAAGCTTTTAGCGTAATTAAACTTACACTATGATAGTGCGTAATGAAATTTGCATGTATGCTCTGCAGTGCCTAGTGATATATATATATATATATATATATATATATATATATATATATATATATATATATTTTTCTAACTGAGATCGGGTGCCGACATAATTCAAACGACGCGGCAGCGACGGCCGTTCCAGGCGGACTCGTTCCGAACGAGAGTGTGTCCCGCGGCAAGCGAGACAGAACGGATGCGCAGGCACGAGACTTCGGCAGTTGGAGAGAGAATTTGGAGAGAGGCGGTGTGTGTAATATCGAATAGTTGAGGGGAGAAGTAAAGAACTCGGGAAGTGCAATGAAAGACTGTGAAAAGTAAGTGAAGTGAAGAACAAGGTAAAAGCAAGAGTGGTGAATAAGTAACGGTGATCCGATTGGAATTTACATATGAAAGAACTGTATCAATACACAAGGTGAGGCGAGAGGCGAACGGTACCACGTGGTTGTGTAACAGTGGGATAATACCTAACAGGAACTAAAACCAGCATTATTGGTAGCTGCACGCCCCTGAAATCGGTGGCGCAGGAAGTGTGGGGAATAATAACCCACCGATGGTGCGTGGATGAGAAACATCGCAGGCGGATAACGGCCAAAGGCGCGTGGGAACCGACGCCGAGTCCCCGTCGCCGTCGCCATGACGCCGAGCCGCCCGAGGAGTCGAGGGTCGCCGAGCCGTGCCAAGCTTCACAGGGCGGACTTCGGCGAGCTGAAGGAGCCCGCGAACACAAACGTCGCCTATCCACAATCAGGTTTTTGTTTAATGTTTAACCAACTTATCAGGGGTGGTAGCAAGGACAGCAGTGATTCGTCAACATTGTAATTCGATAAATGAAAAAAGATTGACGTTGTATTGGAAAGTTTTTGAAATAAAGTATTCTATGTTCTTTGCATTAAAAATCTGCTTTTCCAATGTTTGTGCATGCATCCAGAGCCCATTCGAGAAAAAGAACACCTGTCCCCTTGTATAAATTCACTGTAGAACAGGACCGAATCACCGGCCTGTCACAATATATGCGCCGATTGCGTCATCGGCCGGCAGCCCTCCAACTAGCTAGTCCCAGAGGCTTCTGGGCGTATCGCAAAGTCCAAAAAATTCTCGACGGCGCCCTTCGGTGTATAAATACGCGGCGGCCGGCGACCGCAAGTCAGTCTTATGTCTTAAGTAGAAGCTGAGCTGTGAAGTGTGTGCATCGCGGTGAATAGCAGTGCAGTGATTGTGCTCAGTGACGTGAACCGTGGCCAGCGCCGTGAACTGTGGTCAGTGCAGTGGACTGTGGTCAGTGCGTCGAACTGTGGTAAGTGCTTAAGGCTGTGCGACAGTGTAAGAGAAGTGAACAGTGTAAATAAATAATCAAGATAAGTGTAGTGTAAATAAATAATCAAGAGAAGTGTGACATGTAAAGAATAATCAAGTGTTTTCAGTGATTGTGTTAAGAAACAAATAAACGTTTTTGTTAAAATAATACCAGAGTTTTTCGCCTAGAATTTTAACAATATATTTTGAATGGGTTATGAAAGATCCATATGCACTAGGTCGCGCGCCGCGCACACCTGTGACAGGTGTCTACGGTTTCTCGAGATGCCTTCTATTTCAGGAAAAATTCAAAATCCATTCATTCATCTATATTCATCTATATTAATAATTTCCAATGCCCAGAGAAATTCAAAGAAAATTGCGCAATCAGTAATATGAGACTTGACTATAGTTTCATTGGATGTCCAGGAACTCTGTGAAAACCTAAAAACCATGAAACAGTTTGGATTTGGACTAAAATTACAAATATTTAATTGTTTATTTCGCGTACATTGATTCTGCGAATATCGACTGAAATCTTTTAATATATACGATTATGAGCATTACCTAAGTTTAAAAATCTGAATGATTACAACTTTTATTACAACTTTTTCATTGTCACTAAAGTAGATTTTTTTCATTTTTATGAACCGCAGCAGGCACGAAAATAATTGGGCCTAAAACTATCTCGAATAAGAAAATTTGGATAATCCAGAGTTCAATTGGGGAAAGGATAAAACTAGTGCTACAGCAGTAAAAATTTCTCGCACTATTTCTAACTTTTGCAATTTTCGAAAATTCAGTGTGTTAAAAAATTGGAACCTGAGCCATATTTATAAGTGAACTTTGCTCTATTCCAGAAAAGAAAATTAGACACGTCTGGGATAATAAACATATCTTTACTTCAAGCAAAATTACGCAAAACTACTCGTATTTTCAAAAAATTGTGCAAGACCTTGTTTAAAGATATATTTTACTTTCTCGCCCTTACTTTCTAAGAAGAAAATGTATTGTAATCGTACCCGGGAAAAGGCGAATTTTCGACAGAGGGTGATGGGTAGTGGTATGAAGAAGTGGATAAATATCTTCTATGAATAGCAAATTACTTCCTGTAATACGTGACGTAGTCAGAATCCATGTTTTGAGGGTATCCCCCAAAATAAAAATTTCCGTTTTAAACTCACAGGGTCTAGAGTTCGTCCAGATCCATTGGGGAATGTCAACTCCGCATTCAACAACTAATCATCTGAACTGTTTAGGTGCTGGTAATTGCTCACAGGCGTAGGCAAAGGTAGGCAAACAGGTTTACGTGAATTATGTCTACACATTAGAGGAAGTAATTTACCACATATGGAACAATAATTATCCTCTTTTTTTTTTGCACGATGGTCCCACAATACAATTGTAATTTTGCGTGAAATATAGGAAATTTTTATGCAATGATTTTTTCAAAACCTATTCCAAATGTTTGCTATAATTTTAAACCTTTTTGTTATACCATTAGGCGCTTAAAATTGACGAACATACTATTTTCGGGGAAATCTCTGAATTTTCGGAATCGCCAAAGAATAACATTGCAAAATTACAGAGTTCATACACATTTTTCCTTAATGAAATCTGTTTTAAAAATAGATATTTAAAATTCTATATTTTTTTAGGAAAACTACTAGTTTTCATGTAATTTTGCTTGACGTAAAAGCCATTCATAAATAAATGTTTTTTTCTCATAAACGGGTCAATTTTATTCTTTAATTTTTTCCTGGGAGAGAGAAAAGGACACATAAAAAATGGCGCATGTCGTTTTATTGTCAAACTTTCTATTTTTGAAAATTACAAACAAGAATTAACATTCCAAATCTACAATATAGTCCATAGATATTTTCCCTTAATGAAATCTGTTATATTAAATGGAACCTTGAATTAATGAACTTATGAATTTTCAGATAATGCAAATGTATAATGGTTGAACTTTTCTTGTATGCGTCGGGAAGGTTGAGTTTAGCTATGAGATTGGTGTGTAGGAGTAACATGAATGGTGTGAACACTAAGAATCTGAGTTTTTATCCTTTCGTGAAGAAAACAAATGGAGATTGAAAACATTTTTGCTGATTCATTATAATAACGGGAGTCCGAAGTCTACGGGATCTGCCTTGTGCAGTGTCATTCAGCCAGTCCCTGCAACTTGTACTACTGCTAGTAATAATAATGATAATATCAGAAAGCCGTTATTAATAATACGGGAAATGGTGTATTGTTATAGCGCCATTCGTTTATTATGTCTGCGGCAGTTAACTCAAATTCCGATATTCGGGAGTCGGGTGTAATGTAACAATTTCAGTTGTTAGAGTGCCCTTGTCTTACGATGGAAATCCAGGAACGTGCTTAGCCTTCGCAAGCATTAATCCAGCCGTGCCCACCGCATTCATGACGCGGTGGCCTTCCCAAAGTTCCTTCATGAGCTGTGAGTACTCAGGCGGCAGGTCGCAACCGCGAGGGTTGCCATGCGGACTGCAGCGCTGGCGGCGGCACCACCACCACCACCGTGGAGCGTTGCGTGATCACCAGGTGCGGCGCCACAGTCAGCTGGTTCACCCGAACGAACCACGTGATGTTGACGACGGACGGGTGCTCGGGCGGCCGCAGCCGCGTCGCGTGCAGGTAGCGCCGGACCGCGGAGGCGTTCTCTCCGACCAGGACGAAGGACGGCGCGCTCACCGGGCGGGGCGGCAGCGCGACGCGGCCCGACCAGTAGTTGGGCTTCCGGACCATCCACGGCCACGCGTACCGGATGCTGTAACACGGCGGCCCTCCGGCTGTGGCAGTGGACAGTCCAGAGGTAGGTTTGGGGAATGTGTTTTTTTGGATACCAAACGCGTCCGCGTGAGGTAGCTCAGGGCATCACCTGATGTCGTTTCAGAGCCTCTCACTGGAAGGTCCTAGAGATCGAGTCCCGACGGCGGCAGAATTTTCGACACTAGATCGAATTCAGGCGCTGTGTAGAGAATTCTAGAGGCCAGCTGCTTTGAACATTAGTTTTCCATGCTTTACTGATCAACATCAGGCGAATGCGCGGGTAGTGCATTAACAATCGGGACACAGACCGCGCGCTATCTCTGCTTCTTCTTCCTTACCCCTCACATTCACAAACTTACCCTTATATGGAATACACTACCACACATGACAAGCATTAGAGCTTGGACTGTGTATCGGCTGATGGGAGAAAATCGTTTTGGAAAAATACTTTGCAAGCCGACGTTAGCTAGAAACCAGATCTCACCATCTAGTCGGAGACGAATACCGCCACCTTTCGCGATACAACATGCACTGCACTTACGCGAGTAATGACAATAGCTGAGCTCCGGAATAAAAAATTAACAATCGATCGTACCTGGAGAAGGCGTCGAGGTCGAGGTCGTGTAGGATGGCAAGGGCAACGGTTGACGTGGGGCGGAGCAGCGACCGCAGTGTATCTAGGATAGGCTTCCAGGTCGAGGACGTGTAGGATGATGGGTGGCCCGGGGCTGTGCAGCGTTCCTGGGACAGGCGAAGTGGTCAAGAACATGATACCGTAGGCTTCCGCGGCCAGAGTCAAGAACATGTAGGATGGCGGGAAAGCCGTTGGCGTCGTGCAGAGCAGCGCGTGCAGTGTGCCTGGGATAGACGTCGAGGTCCGGAATGACGGGGATGGCGGGTGGTTTGGGGCGTTGCAGAGTACCTGGGGCAGGCGTCGAGGTCGAGGACGTGTAGTATGGCAAGGGCAACGGTTGACGTGGGAGGAGCAGCGGCCGCAGTGTATCTAGGATAGGCTTCCAGGTCGAGGACGTGTAGGATGATGGGTGGCCCGGGGCTGTGCAGCGTTCCTGGGACAGGCGAAGTGGTCAAGAACATGATACCGTAGGCTTCCGCGGCCAGAGTCAAGAACATGTAGGATGGCGGGAAAGCCGTTGGCGTCGTGCAGAGCAGCGCGTGCAGTGTGCCTGGGATAGACGTCGAGGTCCGGAATGACGGGGATGGCGGGTGGTTCGGGGCGTTGCAGAGTACCTGGGGCAGGCGTCGAGGTCGAGGACGTGTAGGATGGCAAGGGCAACGGTTGACGTGGGGCGGAGCAGCGGCCGCAGTGTATCTAGGATAGGCTTCCAGGTCGAGGACGTGTAGGATTGGCCCGGCTGTGCAGCGTTCCTGGGACAGGCGAAGTGGTCAAGAACATGATAGTGTGCCTGGATAGACGTCGAGGTCCGGAATGAGGGGATGGCGGGTGTTGGGGCGTTGCAGAGTACCTGGAGAAGGCGTCGAGGTCCCGGCTTCCGCGGCCAGAGTCAAGAACATGTAGGATGGCGGGGAAAGCCGTTGGCAGACAGCGCGTGCAGTGTGCCTGGGATAGACGTCGAGGTCCGGAATGACGGGGATGGCGGTTGGTTCGGGGCGTTGCAGAGTACCTGGAGAAGGCGTCGGGGGCAGCGCGGCAGGTACTGGGCGAGGGGGGCGGGACGGTGGGTAGCCGGGCGGTGCAGTTTACCTGGGGCAACGGCAAGATCGAGGATGTGTATAATGACGGGGAGAGCGGTTGGCATGGGCAAAGTAGCGCGCTCGCTGTGTACCCGGGATGGGCGTCGAGGCGGGAGGGCGGTGGTTCAGTGTACCTGGGGGGCGGCCCCGGCCGCGCCCCGCGCGCCGCCTCCTCCCATGCCACACCCGCCCATTCCACTTCCACAGCGGGCGCGTGCAGGTGGGCAGCGGCCAGCGACACAAACGTCAACGCCAACCAGACGCCAACACAACGCCATTCACCCGCGGCATCGCTGCAACAGGAACACCGAGCACAAAGCCCAGCAGTAATATAAAATATGTGCCCCTTTACATGAATAGGGGTGATAACGGTTATGTGATTCATTATGGGTTTAAATCAAGATCTATTGGAGAATTCCTGCTGTTGTTTACTGCGTGTGCAGATCTTCAAAAAAAGAATCTCAAATACATGTTGAGGAACATGTTCAATTTTGTGTTCACAATGAAAAGAGATTGTACTTTCTCGTATACATAAATAAATACGGAATATATGCGTATATAGAGAAAGTTATGTAAAGGAATGTAATTATGTAATTATGAATGAATGAAGTTATGAAATGAATGAAGTTATGTAATTGTGTATGCTGAGGAAAATCTATTTCGCGATTGGAACGGAAATATACCGAAAATGGGTCTGTTCGAAACGTCTGTCTGTCCGTCCGTGTGTGAATACTACTACCGCCTAAATCATATTTACCATCTTTTCCAAATTGATGAAACTCCTGTCCATCTGGCTCTAGTTGAAGCTTTGAGAGTTTGAAAAAGTCTTTAATATTTGGGGGTACTTTACATGAAACCCCCCGGACATTTTCAAAATTTTCTCAAACTCTACTCCAAATATTTTCATTAAATTTCTTGTTAAAATAGAGTAAAATACATTTATAAATACGGCATAAGTCCGATTTCCATGGTTAAATCTGAATTTTCGGAAATTGTTTGATTTTTTCTCGGGATCTTCCTACAACTACATTATTTATGCATAGATTTGTCCTTCAAGTGAAACTTGTCCATAAATAGTTCTTTTTAAAAAGGTCACATAAATTTTTAAATTTTGGTTTAAATCTTTTGGAAATTTTAGTAGGTTTCGTTTCAAACATAAACATATATTTTTGATAGTGTAGTTAAAAGACTGATTGGCCTATAGTTTTCAGCTAATCTAGAATCGTTAGGTTTGCAAAATGGAATTATGATTGCCTTTTTCCATGCTGTTGGGAAATAGTTAAGACGTAGGGAAGCATTAAAAATAACCGTTAATGCTGCAATACTTTGTTTATTTAACATCTTAACGCAAACATTGTTGATTCCGTCAATTCCTGGGGCTTTTTTAAATTTAAGGCATTTGATTATTGACGCTGTCTCGGAGGGTAATATAAATTTGATTGGTGACGCTGCGGTTGGGATTTCATTATTTAAGTATTCTGTTATTTCGGGATTCAAAGTAATGTTTATCACTGGGTAGGGTTTAAACGTATTTTATTATTGATTAAAGTTTAGCTATAATTTTGGCTTTGGCATTGTCTGAATAAGCTATTTTAGATCCTAATGATAATGGGGGAATTTTTGTTTTATCATTGTTGATACGTTTAACCGTAGTCCATAGATGTCTGGAATTTGAGTGTATTCCGGCAATAAAAGTATTAAATTGGAGTATAATTGATCTAATGGGTTTTAATGAGCCTTGTTAATTTATTAACTTTTCTTTTAATGTTCGTCCTCCTAGTTCTTTGCCAGTAACGCCTCAGATTATTTTTGGATTTAACTAGATTAATAATGTTTATGGGTAATGACTTAATTTTTGGTTGGCAGAAAGGCATGGTGGATTGTTCTAATGAGTGAATGATGGCATTAGAGAATCTTTCAATTTCTTTATCGATATCAATAACACTTTTAATATTATACGAATACGAATAATTGTAGGTCATTAAATTATCATATTTGTTCCAATTTGTGATTCCTCTTATTATGTTGTTTGTGGAGAGTTTCTCTATTGGGGCTGTCAATTATTGGACTGAATCAAGTTCATTTAGAACGTTTTTATAGAGGGGAAAATTTATGTTCTTAGTCAGGAATCTAAGATATCAGGTATGACATTTGTAGTATATGGATATCGTGTCGGTTCATTTGGTGTCATTATCTCAATGTTATTATTGTTCACAAATTCTAATAACTTTTTACCGTGCCAAGATGTAGTAATACAACCCCAGATAGTATTTTTACTATTGAGGTCTCCTAAAAGGATGGTTGTATTATTGGTACGGAATATTTGTTTATATGAATTTATTGGGAAAGTTCTATTGGGGGGCTTATAAGCCGATATTATATTTACTGATTTATTATTGATTTTTGTTTTAATTCCGACTGTTTCAAGGTTTGCGAAAAATGGTGTCGGAATTTGTTCATGTTTAATTTTTTCTCCGCCTAGACTATGTTAGCGGATCGTTGCGATAATTGTAACCTGGAATATTAAACCTGTCGCCAGGCGCTAGGTGTGTTTCTGTGATGCACGCGATTTGTATATTATGTTGGTGTAAGAATACTCTAAACATATTTTCCTGTCGTTTTAAACCATTGGCATTCCAATTTAAAATATTATTTATTTCATTTTTATTTACCATTACTTCGGTATGAAGAAACCATTGAACCAACCATATTTTGCACTTGAGGAATAATCGCGTTAATAACTTGGGAGACAACGGAAGATATTATATTGGGCCAGTTAATATTCGGGGCTGCGGTATTTGTTTGACTACTTTTTAAATAAGGACGTTGTGGTAGTGATGGGAAATGTTGGTTGGAGAATATTGGTAGGATAGGGGTGTTCTTTGACAAATTGGAGTTATAATTAATTGATTTGCTGAAGTTTAGATTTGACGGAAATTTTTTTTAAGGGAATTTACATGTTTTTGATAATATGTGCAACCTCTATAGTTAGCTGCGTGAAATTCGTTGCAGTTTACGCACTGATGGCGTGCGTCTTTTAATTTTCTACATTCGGAATAGTGATAGTTTCCTACGCATTTGACGCATCTGGCTTCGAAACCACAATTAGCTTGTAAATGGCCATATCGTTGACACTTCTTACACATTATAATTCTAGATTTCATTCTTTGTTGAACTCTAACTACACTATATAAAAGTCTTTTTAGGTTGAATACATTCCGAGCCTCTCTATTGTCTGTTAGGTCCATTGCCAGATTGGAATGGGTTTTCTTTCCTTATTGTACAATCTACACACTTTGATTACTGGTAAATTGTTCCGTATTAGTTCATCACTGATTTCTTTTTCAGAGTAAGTGACGGGCAAGTCTTTAATTAACACAGATAAATATTTCTTGGTGGGATCTCTATATGAATAGTATTGAATTCTTTCTTCATCACAAAAATGTCTAAAATTTCGGAAGTCGTCAATAGCGGTGAACATTATTTTAACCGAGTCTTTGTTTGGCTTAGTTATGAAGTCATTTTCGGCTATATTTTTGATATTTTCTAATAGTTTTGCACAATTATCAACCGCTTGAATGTTTATAGGGGGAATTTTAATTTGGACTGGATCCGGTTCGCAGACATTTATTGTTTCATGATCTAGCTGTTCTAGAGTAGCATAACGTGAACTGTATTTTATTAAAACGCAGTTCTTTGCTGCTTTAATGGAAGTCCTTGAAATACATTGTTAGCAACTGTTATTTTACAACATTAAATGGCTTCTTTCTATTTACTGCTAAAAGTATCCGCATGTAAGAAATCGGTGACCAGAAATCACTGGCTATCATACTTTTCTCTATCTGGGAATGAACATTATCTACTTCCTTCTAAATACACGAGAGAACAGCAATAGAGAATTTCATGACTATGTCATCGATTTGTGGTTGTTGTCTGACAGTGGCGACTCGTGGTAATACTATGAGGGTGTGCAACGCCTCTCTTCTCTCTTGCTTCCTCCCACCCTCTCCCTCTCTCTCGCTCTCACACACATACACGCCCATACATACAGGCTTACATTACAAGCATACACATATATTCATTAAAATAAATAATGACAATTAGAAACAAGGTACCTTATAAAGTTTGATAACATGTTGAATAGTTCCTTTTATCACCAACGAGGGTTGACCGTATTTCTTTTCACAACATCCATTTAGACTTCGCTCGGCAAGGACCCCTCCGAAATATTTACTACTTGCGTAGTATGATTGCATGATTCGGCACTTCAAGAACGTTTTTCAAAGGGTGTCAAGAAACACATTGATTCGAAACTTTTTTACTCTCACATTGCTATGGAGTATTTTCCATAAACACGCTGTACAAATTTAAGGTTAAAAGTAAACGTTTCTATACCCAATACACAAAACATCTGGATAGTTTGCCGTCTACATTGACAGACAAGCAATTTTTTCTGTGTTTTTTCATTGATTTCATTGAATTCACGTATTTTAATATTTTCGATGCTATTTATTGTCAGTTGTACAAACACACTTCACAGAAAAACGAACACTCTAACTTCGGCTTTTCAATACGCATTAAAAAGTAGCCTCCAACACACTTTACACAATATATTTTGATTTTCACATGTTTAGGAATGGATTTGTAATTGCAACTCCTTTTAAAATGTGCAAATAACATTCGATTAACACAATACTTATGAATGCAATACTGCACAGCCATGTGTTTGCGTTTCGCGCGCTACCAAAGAATTGCTTTCGAAGGGGTGAGAGATCATTTAAGTGGAGATATCTCACACTTTCTTCGATCAATGCCACAATTCTCTTAAAAACATGTGCTAGCCGAGCGTTATATCTTCACGACATGTCAAGGCACTTGCAGAGGTTGCACCTGTGTAGTAAAATCCGCCCGTTCCCGAGTGTGCTCCAACCGCCCATAAGCCACCATGTTCCTCTTGTTTCCCCTCCAGCCCCGCGGGAGCCACGAACTCCGTCTGTTCGCTCGCATTTCCCGAGTGTGCTCTAGCCTACTGTCACGAAGGGCAGTCTCCGCGGATTGTCAATCGCAGCTTCCGAACGGCACGTGTTTTGAAATACCATGTTTCGCAAACGCTCTGAGAGGACTCGTTAAGAAATCATGTTAAGAAACGTTTAAGAAACATTGCACCGCATTTATTTGGGTGTGTACACGCAATACCCACGAGCCGCCACTGTCGTCTGAGCAAGTCCCTCTTTGCCAGAGACATCATATGATTTCTGTTTTGGGGTACACAGCACTCCCTTCACATTATATGAATTAACATAGGTGAGTTTGAATTTTTTCCCCCAAAATTTAGGAAACGGCAAATGCAATGTCATTTTCAGAACGGCTTTTGTAGATTTCGGTGGAAATTGCGCAATATACATTAGGGGTACGCCCTTAACAGCTAAACTGTTATTTCTTAACCGTTAACGTTTCTTAACTGTTTCGCGAAATAACAGTTATTTCGTTTATCCTGTTATTGGCTGTTATCGGTTGAAATGCATAGAACTGCAACCTACTGGGCCTAATCCGAACTACTACAAGCTATTGTGGCAACCATTTTGTACGATAGCAGCTTCACTGCAGCGAATCAATAACGATTTGCCAGTGTTCAAATTATAGATTCATTAATGCATAATTCGTCATTATTACACACCATGTGCCACACTATTTTTATATTTTAGTGTATACACTACAAGATGTTTGTCCTTTAAATTAAGTCCGTCCAATATGTTAACTTATTTCTGTCCCATTGCTGCTTATGTGAGATCAACTAATATTTCCCTAGGGCAACGAAGTAAAATGAGTTACGGTCAAATAACTCCGGTTATAATACTTGATATTTGATAATCATTAACACTTTAGCTATAGGTAAGCAAAAACACTGTTTCTCCTCATTATTTTTGGCACTCGTCACTTCACTGTGCACAAGTTGCATATTTGAAAGAATATTTGCAATCTGAACCCGAATCACTTTCATTTTAGTAATATTCTATACACATTCGCTACACATTATATGAATTACAATTCATCCTTGGCAGTTAATCCAGCATCGTTCACATCAGCTGCTTCTCTGTCCAAACATGTTAGGGAAAGTAGTGCAAGGAAGCTCCGTAAGGTAGCTGCACAAGCTTTACGGTGCTACCAACGTTATTCGTTTTGCGTGGTTTAACTCTTAGCATTCGCTACAACTGCTTTAACTCTTAGCAGTCGGCCATGTTAGGTTGCTGGTCATGGACCTGTTATTTTTCAACTTAACAGCTATTACGAGACAGCTGTGTTTGTGATAACAGCTATTGAAGAAAAGCTGTTAAGTTCATCTCTAATATACATGTTTGATTGGGAAAACATAAACTTGGTCTAGTAGCACGATGCTATATTTGTTGTTTTTAGAACATTCTAAGGATCTATTTGAGAAAATTTACGAGGTATTTTCTCTAAGAAAGTATTAGAGAGGAATTTAATGTGACGAATTTCAGTATATATTGCATATTTTAAGGACGATTTAATTAACACAAGAAAACAGAATATCACCCAATTCAATCCTAAACAAGAAGTTTTATTTATATTCCTGATGTATTCATTTAAAATTCTAGCTTTGTTTACATTAGGGCGTTTATAAACAATTGTTTGCACGTTTGCGTAAATTTAAGAAAGTATCACAGTTTTTGCAAACATATTTTGTGCGACTTTTTTGTTTTTCTACTGATCTACATCTACTGATGACCAGCATCTATTTCTCTTTGTAACACGTTGCTGGAGTAACAAGTTTTGTGTGAAGTTCTTCTCGCTGACGCTATATAAATTGCTCGCCGTTTCCTGAATAAAATACTCTCCCATTTGTTGCAGCAATATTACGAAGATGAGAGGAAATCACCATCAGCAGTATTTTATCATGTTTGTATACCTGTGAAAAAATATGAGTCCTTCAAAATCGTATGATATTATTCTAAATCCTCTTGTCTACTTCATTGTCCACATCTAAATACAACAAAAAATAAAACGAGTTTTCTGCGAAATATTTATTTCGTACATCATATTTTAAAAGAAGTTTTCGTATCTTTCCTACATCATCTCCCTTTACAGATCAAAACGTTTACTTGTTAACAGTTTAGTAAGGGGAAAACAATGTTATTCTAACGTATACAAATACACAAAGCACGCACGAATGCTGAAGTGCGAGTGAAGCACACGGTTGTAAGTCTTTCTAACAATAAGAACTGCATGTGTCGGCAAGGAAAGAGAAGCTATTTGACCTATCGCCCTCCAACTTATCTTTTGTAACCTCGTCTTCGGATGCAAAATCGTTCATTACAGGAAGTCTGCGAAAACTTACATTGCACGAAACAAAACAATTGCGAAACTTACACCCACAACTCAGCGAGATATTGAGCTCGGTACGTATACGGATTGAATCTACGAGAACGATGCGCGCCTAACGAAGGGTTAACAACACATTTATTAACCGACATTTATCAACATATGAAGCGGAGTGCAAGTTGTTGATGTCGCACAACCTATAAAATAAATTCGTTGTTAACATTCCCGCATGGTAAGGAATTCCCACATGCCCAATTTTGGCGAACTATTATAAATTCTGGGTGGTTGCTAATTAGACCTGATAAAGAATAAATAGTTTGATATTATAAAAATATGTTTACCTTCTTACAGCATTATGTTATGCTTTCACACGACTCCTTGGTGTCTCGTCTCTTTCAGAACTGCTTGCCGCACTAGGATTGTATTCAGAACTGGAATGCTCAAATACATCTTCAATTTCACTTTCACTCAACATTGAAATTAAATTTGTTTCTCAAAAGATCTTATAAACCCTGGACACTTTGTACGGGAACCGTGTAAGCAGGGAAGCCAACAAGATAGTGTCCGCATACATGTAAAGAGATTTTTTGCGGTGAAGCAGGTAGAACCTTTTTTCACGAACTTGTACATATGTTTCGCAGATAGTACCTTTTTACCTTATCTTTAGCTCAGAAACTAAGCTTTGTATATCGATGTAACTTAGAGGTAATGTAAATTTCACCGCTACCAGTACAAACATCACAAAAAGTCATTTTTGGAAAAAATGTTAGATAGAAACTTTTTATTTTAAGGCTACGCTTTGTAAGCACATTCGGGTGAGTACATTGAAGCATACACTTTGCGGCAAGTGAGACGAACATGAGGTTCTCAATTTAGGAATTTATCGATGGTCAGACCGATAACTATCTGGTCGTTATGTGTTATTATTAGGGAACGATTTTCATGTAAATACATATTTTTACAGGGACAAGGTACCTGCATTACTAATATTTTTTACACTTAACACGACATTCTGAACTAATTGGAACCATTTTTATTTTACATATTTTGGTATAATTACATATTTTATCTATAGCTACATATTTCGTTACATTTTAATATATTTATAGGTCGAAAATGAACATTTCACTTGTGATGTTCGAAATATGTCACTTGAAAACTGCCTTAGTTACTGAAATACTTAAAAAAACGCAAAGCGCTTGTATTAACGCTGGACAATCGCTATTAATTGCCAAACTTATCTCCCCCCCCCACTGCTTCTTGGAAACAGCGTGGTCGGGATCAACGATGAGCGGATGTAGTATGTGAAGCAGAAGGAACTTCAACCACGCGCTTACTCATGTTTCATATACCCCATGCGTAACTCGATAAAAAAAATCAGATCATTGTCTTTTTTTCTGGAGTTGGAATGGGCGTATGCTCCCTTTTCCCCCTCTCCTCTATTACAGGCTACACGGTACTATTCACTTGTGCTCCGGCTCCTCGTAAACAACATTGTATATAATACGGAAGTATTATGTTTCGGAAGAAACTAGCGAATAATTGCATCTGTAGATGTAAAACTTTCATTCAGCCTCTCTGAATCCATGTAAATTTCTGATCGACAACGTACTCTGCTCGGAAAACGCTTGAAGAATGTAATTGTAAACATTATAACGAATATTTATTTCACATATTTCCTATTCTTTCTTACATATTTTTGAAAAATAAGTACATATATGTACATATTTTGCTTTTTTTATTACAATAAAGTCCGTTCCCTAGTTATTATATTATATTCAACAGAATTCGATTTCCTAATTCTTGTATTAACGACGTTTCTCTGCCAGCTTATGTTCTGATGTTCTTACAATGTTCTGATCACATGTACAAGATTCACGATTTTTTTCTAGAAATACCGAATAACAATATCCGGTTTGTGTGCCCCTGTTTAGATTTGTTGGTCGTACCATATTAAATACATCTGACGTCTCTCATTTTTATTGTTTTTTAAACATTTTGAAGTATTTTCAAATTTAATTATCGTGTTTTTTTTAATTAGATGAAAAGTATTCGAAAATATACTTACATATTTCTTTTCATTACATTTTTATCCGCATGTACGTACGTATGCGAGAATGTAGAAGTCATTAGTGACTTTGTAAATATTTATTTACAATACTACGAATGAAGGTTCAACTCTGAATGCCTACATTAAGAAAAATAATGAGTATTTCAACTTAAACATAAAATACTTACGCATTTGTAGATCCTTGCCACACTTCCTCATCGAATCGAATAATGGAAAGTCCGTTCGTGGAGGAAGAGAATAATTTACATCCCTTCAATCGATATCCCCCAAGCATTTAAGGAGTTGATTTCGAAATTTACCAATGCGTGTGATCATTATTTTCGATAGGAAAATGGTTTTGGCGGTGTAAGTAAGAGAATTAGGTAATTACTAAATTGCTAAAGTGGTTGGAGTGACTTTGAATATCATTGCATTGGATGGGCCTGTAAGGTGCATCGTGACTTATGCATACTATCTGCTCACAAATATGTTTCAACAAATTTTACAAATTATCACGTGCATTACACGTCTATTGGAAAATGTATGGGGTCATCACATTGTTGCCTGTAAAGGTACTAGTTCATTGGTTTCATGTATTAAAATAATGGTATTATAGAAACCCTTTTTGCTTGCCGGAAGACCTGGAAAATCGCTAATAGATGCGCGGTTAATATCTGCGTCCAGATGTTTAGAACAAAGTGGTTGAAAATAGGCATACATTCGTGACTTTTAATTCTTTGAAAATATGACCTAACAAGATATTTTTTCTGCGGCGTTTCTAACGTGTTGTCGATAGAATAATAAAAACTATTCAGAATAATGAACTATTAGTGTTTATTGAAGAGCTAGCGAAGTAGCACAACGTTGCCCGTTCATTGATTTTGTTCGTACAAGCAACTCTTATTTTATAAGCAATTATATTGCATCTATTGTGTGCACATCTCACATAGCCAAGCATCAGTACAATTTAGTTCATTGCAAATGTGTATGTTCTTGTTTCATCGAAGCCTCTAGTCAGGCCGCTCATATCAAGCAGCTGACAAGCTTAGATTTCATAGAAGGGCAGCAAGACCTGTTGGATTCCGGCCGCGGCCCGCGCTGCGTTCCAAGCCCGGCAGCTTCCAAGAATCCATTTCACCATGCAATTATTATAATACGTTAACTAGACAAAGTACACCACCACCAGCGGGGCACCGCCCCAGCCGGGACAAGCTCTAAGACCGGTCTCCCGGAATATGTCGTAGTGTAGTGCATGTTAGTGAAAGTGTGTGTGTGTAAGGGAAGATGATAGTATAGGACAAGGAAGAGGAAGGAAAGATCGCGCGCGGTCCGTGGCCTGTTTGCTAGGGTACTGCTCCGGCATTCGCCTGGTGTTGATCGGAGAAACCACGGAAAACTACCGATCAGAGCAGCCGGCCACTAGAATTCTCCTCCAGACAGCGACTGAATTCGACCTAGCTGAAAAGCTATTGCCGAAAATCCTGCCGCCGTCAGGACTCAAACCTATGGCCTCCCGGCCAGAGGCACTGCAATGACATCAGTTGATGCTCTGAGCTACCGCTCCCTGTCACTGCTTGCTCTCTGCGACTCTTTCGCAAAGAAAATTAGGTAGTCTCGCTCTGAACCTCATGGGAATCACACGCTGTCATGTGTAACTCCGTACTATCACCTATTCTACTTAATATGTGGTTTTGCTGAACTTGTTTTAAATGCCACAATGCGGAGTGTTTGTACCGTAGTGACATTTGTGCTAATTACGAATTATGTGTACTACGCTTTCAGCGTAAAATGTATTTCGGTGTTGGGCTACGCACGTAAGCTTCAGAAACCAATGCATTCGCAGTGTTGAAA
This sequence comes from Teleogryllus oceanicus, assembly GCA_964035755.1. Classification (NCBI taxonomy): domain Eukaryota; kingdom Metazoa; phylum Arthropoda; class Insecta; order Orthoptera; family Gryllidae; genus Teleogryllus; species Teleogryllus oceanicus. The sequence continues at coordinate 42,494,019 of CAXIVR010000008.1, forward strand.
CATAATGTCTGGTACAGCAGTGTGCAAGGTGGTACGCGATATGCTTACTGACTTGTGATATGCGATATTCTTCAACTTGTTTTTCATTACATAAACTATGAATTGTTGCAATATGACATGCAATGATTACAACCAACTGTACGCGCAGAACTCTGTAATTGTAAGCGTGATCTGTTTTGTGATCAACGCGATATGAAGTGTCCATGGGCGTAGCCAGGTTTTTCACTAGGGAGGGGCAAATCATAATTTGTAATTATTAAATACTATTAGGTTAATATAAGTGAAGTGAAATTATAAATAATATAATATTACAACTAATAATAAATAAAAATATATATTTAATCAATAATATTAATAAATAATCAATGAAGTTTTATAAAAATAAAATTATATAATTTCACTAGTTCATTATAATGTTATAAACAATATACACATTTTTTAATACAATGAAAGACATACAAATCTTACAAACCTAACAAACTGTTAAACTAAAATTAGTTTTCGTGGATTTTCTGCAAATCTCTTAAATATTTCTTTTTTATATATTTCCTCTTTTCCTAATAGAAGTGCCCTGTGAACACTCATTAAACATAAACCATTTAATCGTTCTCCTGTCATTGTTGATCTTAACCAGGATTTTACTTTGCGTAAAGTGCTGAATAAGCGCTCTACAGTATAAGTGGTGCATGGTAGAGCAAGTGAAATGAGTAATTTTTGTGCCAGGGTAAAAAAAATTCGGCTTCATTAACTAAGTCATTTAAGTTCCATGGCAGGAGAGTCATTGTTTCTAGTTCTAGGGTTTTTATTTATTATTTTTTATTCTAGGGTGGGTAATGTATCGGGTTTTATTTTTCTTCTTTTTCCTTCTCTGTTGGAGAGTAATGGGTTGGTTCAAGCGGAGTTCCTCATTCCCTGCAGTCATCATGACTGCTGGAGAGTGTCGCATGTATTGGGACACCACGGTCCCTTGAGACAGGCGACCTAGATCTAGCCTGTCGGCCTCAGCTTCTCTGGATGCGTTTGAGTGTTTGTTGAAATATTTATGCTTTTGGTTTCCGTTTTTGTTTCAGACTGGACAACAGATTTGGGATAGGCATCTCCGCCGATGTCATTAAAGGACATCTGGCAGGTAGCATCGCAAAAAGTGGAGCCTTTACGCGTTTGGGTTTCAGAATTTACTGTCTTATGTTAACCCACGGAGTCAACGAAACTTCGGGCCATGTCCACGGGGTTTCGCGTCTGGTAACGGCGTCGTGCCTCAGGAAAGGAAACTTTCTCAGAGACCCGATCTTCTGGATCTCTCTTTCTGCTTAAGAAAATGGGGCACTTGTTGGAATTTGATGGATGTTTTTCACAACAGTTCACGCACTTTGCCTCTGCGGAGCAGTTAGAGTCATTACAAGCCTCCCTTCCACAGTGCACGCAGACTGCGGCGCTCATGCAGCGAGGTTGCGTATGGCCAAACCTCTGGCATTTAAAGCAGCGCAGAGGGTTTGGAACATACTGCCTGACACGGAGTTATAGAAGCTACAAGATATCTTCTCTGGTAGAGATGGACGGTCGAAGGTCAGTATCAGAGTTGAGGTAGGAGTGAGTACCCCATTTACTCTCCGCTGAATCCTGTAAATCTCTGTCACACCATATGGTTCGAAGAAAGCTTTCAAATTTTCTTCCGATTCGGTAGAGACGTCTTCGTGATTTACCACGCCCTTGGAGAGGTTTAAGGTCGGGTGGGCGGACACATGCACCTGGAGGCCGGCTATTTCTTTGAGGTCAGTGATTTTGCTGATCTGTTCGTCAGAGCGACATTCAAAAAGGATTGTGCTGTTCCTTTGACGGACCATCGACTGAAATTTGTCAAACTTTTCGATTTCCCTGGCAAGTTTGATTAGGCTTACACTCTTCATAGCTTCATTATCTCTTTTACATGACATGACGAGAAAGCGGGGCTTAGTAGGTCTGTCAGATTCATTACAGAAAAATTTTTTCACCAACAAATCTCCCTTCCTTATGGAAGAGGGGGGGGAGGTTTTTTATCCATTAAGAGGATATCAGATTCATCCCCCTGGTCCCCACCCACCCTTGAGCCCAACAAGGGGACACTCCATCGGAGTGCCAGGGTTGCCACGGGGATTTAGCAGGGGGTTACCACAGCGCTGCACCGCCGTTGATCCCCCCGCTCACCCTGGAGTTCAGTACAAGACCTAGTCCAAGCTGGTTGATCGGGAGTGGGTTACTTCCCGACCGCCGTCTAGAAGAGTCCGTAGCCAAAGCAAGTGTATTGAGACCTACAAGGAATGTTCCCCCAAATACGTAAGAGCACGTATCCATGGATGCCAAGAAAAAAGTAGCATGAGGAGAGTAATTGGGAAACAGACAGGCCCGTCAACCGCCAGGACATACATTCCCTCCGACACGGGTCTCCATGCACGGCAAACACATGGATGGGCGTTCAGCGTACAGAGAGAGCCAGTGAAATAGAAGAGGGAGAAGAAAAGAATGGTATAGAAGAATGAGAATGTACAATGGGGAGAAGAAAAATGACTTGTGAAGGAAAGGAATATTTGAGAGCCCTCTCTGTATCCCCCCGTCAGGACGTGGACCAACCCACCTCGACGGGTAGTCTATTGAGGAATCGCGGTTTAACGTCGACTAAGGTGGGGTTGCACTGAAAAAATACGTGCAGTTGGTGCACTGAAAAAAAGAACTGGTTGCCGTACATTGAAAAATGGTTCTCCCACCCAGAATTAATAGTAAAATTTGGCCCAGCTATTTTTGTGGTTGACGCACCGTAGGTGCCGTGTGACCCTGCGTGGTGCCTTGAACCACCGCTGTGTCTCCTGATTCCCTTGTTCACGTAGTCCCGTGAACAACAAAATGTTTGCAGTTCGTGGCTGATTCTCTCGGAACTTCGGTGGGAGGTTCCACAACCCATATTTTTATGCTACAGTTCCTACATAAATGGTTATACCAAAAACGCAAAATTTTGCATCAACGCTTGATTCCATGAACTGCACTGAAAAAAATTACTGTCTCACTCAGAACCATATACCATGGTTACGTGTCTTCCAGTTGTGGCAATCGATTTATACATTCTGACAATAATCACAGATGACGTGACGGTGGTTGATTGTTCATACTTCCAAGCAATTGAGGTTGAAAAGTACGAGGGGACTGTAACCACCAATTAATTCACATTACGTTCTAAGTGGTTGCCGCTTGAGCGCATGGTATTTCAGTCCATGTGTTGGTAACACTGCCCACACGTGCTTCGGCGGGAAGCCCTTCCCGCGAGGAAACGCGGGAGTTCCTGCATTCGTGAATGCTTTCGGCTGTGCGTTGTGTCGTATTGTGTTATAGAGGAGTGCGTGAAGCAGTAAAGAATGGACTCTTAAGTGCAGAGAAGTACTAACAAACAAGAAGCTTCCCCATTTGATTGCAAAGTTTGCCGGTAAGTGTAAATACTATTGCTGTGTAGTGTTTAATACGAAGAGCATACTTTGTTTAAATGTTCCGATTTCGAAACTGGTATATTTTAGCAGCAAACAAACGTAATTATGACCACTCTGCCCCCCTGGCACAAACCCTTGTTAACAACGAGATTAAAAAAACCAACAACAAACTCACACATCATCTGAGAGACACACAAATTACATTATTGAACTTAGACTTTCTCTCAGAGACCCTCTTCACCCGGCATGGTCTCCACCTGAGACAAGCTGGCAAACACGCACTAGGATGTAAGCTAGCCACACACATCCTAAAGGCTCCTTCAGTGTCAGCACCATCTCCCGCACCCTCTACACCTCCACCAACTCCTACTCCCTCTACACCAGTCCTTACTCCCTCCACACCAACCCCTACTCCATCCACTCCAGTCCTTGCTCCCTCCACTCCAGCCCGTTCTCCTACTGTTTCTAATTCAGCCTTGTCCCCTAGTCCTGTGACCCAACCCCCCTCTCCCAAAACCTCTCATCCATATCCTACAACCTACGCGCTGTTCCAAAACCTATCCAGCACCTGGACCTATAGCTAACAACCACCTCTACACCAGTCACCACTGAAAAACACAGCACCTTTAAGATTCTACATCAGAACATTCGATCCTTAAAAAACAAAATTCATGAACTAGAAATTATGCTAACATACCACATAAAACACACTAATGCAATCTGTATAACTGAACACTGGCTTACAGAGGATCAAATAAAAATGACACAAATACTGGGTTTCTACTTGGCTGGTTACTTCTGTCGTAGGGACAAACGCACCAATATCAATCATACGTATGGAGGCACATGCATATATCTGGCCAACAACTGTGAATCCAAACAAGTAAATGAATTCAAACAAATAACATGTGACTCAGACATAGAATGTTCAATTGTAGAAATTCCAAAGCTGAACATCTTCCTCCTAAGCATTTACCGAGCACCTGATGGAAATCTTCAAATTTTCTTAAAAAACTTAGAATTAATCTTGGATAAATTAACAAAGCGGGCTCATTACTCTATCATAATCTGTGGCGATATAAACATTAAATTCCACCTCACCTAAAGTGAACCTAATAAAGGAGTCTAGGAAGTATAATGAAAAAAACTTAAACAAGCTCATCCAACTACTAACTAATGAATCGTGGCCAGGGGTATATGAAATAGATGACATCAACCTAAAGTTTAACACTTTCTTTAATACAATCAAACACTATTTCAACATCACACATCCACTACAGTATCACAAAACAAATAACACACAAAACAGCAAAGCATGGATAACAAAAGGTATTAAAATTTCTTGTGAAAGAAAAAGAGAGCTTTATACACTCACAAAAGAACACTCGTGCAATCATCAAATAGTAAACTACTATAAGCAATATACAGCTATACTCAAAAAAGTTATAATAAAGGCCAAACAAGTGTCAAATGATGAATACATAAAAAATCCAAAAATAAAACAAAAGCTATGTGGAATATTGTAAAAAAACATTACCAGCAAATAACAAAACACAAAATGTTGAACTAGTCCATGAAAACAGAAGAATAACAAACCCTAATGAAACAGCCAATATATTCAACAAACACTTCTCTGAGATTGCTGGTAGACTACTACAAACAAGAAAACCAAACACTACGCCTCTACAACCACCACCTTTCTTTAAAAACTCGCTTTCTAGCATGTACATCACAGAAACAACAGAGAAGGAAATATTTCAAATTATAAACAAAATGCAAAATAAACAATCCGCTGGGATAGACAACATTCCTGACTTCTTAATAAAAAAGATTGCTCCATATATCATCAAACCATTAACATATTTATACAACCAATCACTAACTCTTGGCTCCTTCCCAAACATATTTAAAACTGCAGTAATTAAACCTATACACAAAAAAGGTAACAAGCAAGATGTAATGAATTATAGACCAATTTCACTCTTGTCAGGCTTTTCAAAAATATTAGAAAAGCTCTTCTATGAAAGGTTAAAAAGCTACTTGATACACTGTAACATTATCACTGACTCACAACATGGATTCAGGGAAAATCATTCAACTGAAACTGCTTTATTCACCTTTGTAAATGAAATCCTCATGGCATTAGAACAAAAAGAAATTCCTGTTGGTCTCTTTCTTGACCTGTCAAAAGCCTTTGACACGATAGATCACAGTATTCTATTGTCAAAATTAGAATCTTATGGAATCCGAGGAATTGCTTACAAGTGGATAAAATCATATCTATCAGACAGAAAACAAATAGTAGTATTACCTTACCAAAAAGACAACAAAATAAATAATCATCACTCCGAGCCAAGGGATGTGACACATGGGGTCCCGCAAGGATCCACACTAGGCCCGATTTTATTTCTTATGTTTGTAAATGATTGCCATCAATAATGGAAAACAACACAACCGTACTTTTTGCTGATGACACTAATATAATATTCAAAGAAAGAACAACCAAAGCTTTGCAAGACAAAGCCAATCCAGCCATCGACAAACTAATACAATGGATCCACCACAACAAACTAATCCTGAACAAAGACAAAAAAATTTAAATTAGAAGGAAACAGCATCACACAAGCACAGAAAACAAAATTTCTCGGAATCACCATACAGTCCAACCTCAAATGGAACTCACACCTAGAAGATATTAATTCAAAATTGAGCAAACTTAATTATGCTCTTAGAATAATAATAATAAGAAACAGCACCATTGAGACAGCACGAACAGTGTACTTTGCAAATGTGCACTCTATTCTCAAATACGGGATAATAATATGGGCCAAGCACCAGAGGCTAAACAAACATTCAAAATACAAAGAGAATCATTCGAACAATGACAAATACAAAAGAACAGAGTCCTGCAGACCTCAATTCAAAAACTGAACATACTAACACTGCCTTGTATATTCATTTATGAAGTTATCATGTTTGTAAAGAAAAATCTACTAAACAATGACACACTTTACAAATTTAACTCAAGTTTACATTCCTATAACACAAGGCAAGCATGTAACCTTCATCAACCAATGTGTACAAGCACATTATACCAAAAGGGTACATTCTCTTCAGGTATACAGTTCTTCAACAAATTACCAATACATCTGAGAAACACAACAGGCTTACACCACTTCAAGAATAAACTCAAACACTTCCTTGGGGAAAAACTTTTTATAGCGTCAGGAATACCTCAATGACTAATATGTCCAATGTGATTTCAGGTGCTGCAGTAGGACTAGGTGTAGAAATAGAAAAACCTGGCCATAACCTGCCTCCTCCTCCCACCATTTCAAGATTGAATCAAGGAATATGCTAATACTGTTAAATGATATGTAGCTGTTACCATAAATGATACCATGTACTGTTATTATTACTATTAGCATTGCCATTACTATTATTAATTTATAAGAAATGTTATCTATTATTATTATTATTAATATAATTATTATTGTTATTATTATAAGTAGTAGCAGTAAAATCATTATTCCAAGTAAATGTTATTTTGAACAATGAAACTACAAATCTTGAAATGTTAAATTATTTTAAATTAAATTAAGTTAAATGTTTATCTACTTTGCTGTTAAAAATAATTATCTACTATGTAATATCTTAATATATCTGTAACAAGTATTGTAGCATAGTCTTTAGGCCAAAGACCCCATCTTGATCAGGTTTTTTGTCCGTTTTCCCTGGTCCTTTGAGCAAATGCTGAGATGGCCCCTTATTTTGCATCTGGACAATAAATGTAACTTCACTCGCTGCACCCAAGAAGATGCATGCAATTGTACTCCTCCATATACAACATATTTGACTCCATACATGATTGTAATTGTATTTGTGACTCAATAAATATTATTATTATTATTATTATTATTATTATTATTATTATTATTATTATTATTATTATTATTATTATTATTATTATTAGAAAGATCACGTGAAGTTGTTATTGAAATAAGAACGCGCACATTTTTCTATCCATTCCATTGATCCCCATACTGTATAATAGGGTCATTCCCATGGTGTTTTATGTTCAGCCTTCTGTCTTTGAGGTTAATGATATTTGTCTCATTTGCATGTTTCCAATACCTGTTTTACATTGTAAAATAAATGATAGCGACTATGTTTTATAAAATATACATTTCATTTTGAACCAAACTTCTAATTTCCTAATCAGAGTGTGTTTAATAGATTGTTTAAATAGGTAATTCATGTGTTTGATAGTTTATTGTATTTAGGAAGCTGGGATGGATGGGTCGATGGGACAAACAATACTTAGTTCAATTATTTTTTCCAACAGTGTAAAATCACCAGAGTATAAGGAGTGCACAATTCAAAAAGTGGAAATTCTTCTTTTGACTTATGGCTATTAGTATTTGAAGCAAGAAATGTATTTGGGAAGCAATGATGCAAAGTTATAATTTACATACTTGTCTTATTTGAAAATCAATGTATGAAAAATTATCATTTTAATAAAAATTATTTTTGAAAATGTTATTACAAAAAGAAATCACAAATTAGTTTTTACATCAGAATGTTTATTTGTTGGTAATTTTTTTTTACAAAAAGCTCCATTCTTTTCCCATCTTGATCATGTAATTGTGAACTTCATCTAGATAACAAGGATTAATATGTATTATAATGCTCTTCTGTTGTTAAAAAAATATCCTGACTCAATTTCCACCATTGTATTGTTAGGCATGCATTATGTTTAGGGTATGACTGGAATCATTGAATGAGGCAATTGCTAGGGAGCAGAGGGAGGGTCAGGAAATAAATTCAGCAGTCCTGAGATTAATCGGAACAAAAAGATCAGAGTAAATGGAGAAATATGAAGAAAACAATCAACCAGCAGAAAAAATGTAAGTAATGAATTTTAGAGAACAGTAGTACAAAAACAAAAATATTGTTTTGTTTTCTGTTTTTAGTTTATACAAGAAGTTTTGGAAAGGACTGCACTAGGGAAGTATGTTTTCGCTCTTCATAGAAAGTGTGTCTGGATAACAGTTCTCGTTGTATACATGCTGAGCTTGTTGTTTATACTGAATATAGAGCAAATATAAAAACATGGTTAGAGTACTGATAATATGCATTACAGCTTTTATTAAATATGTTATTAATTATTACGTACAGTTTTGAAGTAGTAAGAATGTAAGGAAGCATTTTAAAAATATATGTATTAGCAATTTCATAGAAATAGGAATATTTTTTTCTTGCCGAATCTCCAAATCAAGGTTTTTAGAACATGTAAATTTGATGGTTCAGTAGTGGCCATAAGCATGCTTAAAAATTTCTAAGGTATTTAAATGAACATTTAAATTGCTTGTGTACTTTTTGTGTAATTATTTACAATAAATGTATTATTTTATAGATATTGCAGTATATTCTTGAGAGAAGAACTAATGTGAGTGTCATCAGATTCTCTCAGATTATTTCTATAAGAAAAAGAAAAAATGAATAATAATTTTAGGGACTGCAGTTGTATGAAGTAATGGCAATATTAAGTAGAAATAGATATATTTTAGAATAATTGGATTTCTATCCCTCAAGTATTTTCCAGAATTTATTGTAAAATTGTAAATTTTATTAAGTTTGCAAGAATCATTGGGATTTCAAAGCTCTTTTAATTCTAAAATAATATGACACAATATCCACTGATAGGGATGGTTTAATGTTAAGGAAAGGGCTGGAATCTTTGGATGAGGTGTGATAAAGAATGAGTTGACTTGGTAATTGGGTTTCCATTAAAATGAATGAGATCCTTTCTAGACGAGTGTATGTATGTAAAATTAAAGAGATACTTTGTACATGAATATTCTATGTATGTTTGCATTTTACCACAGATGCTTGCTGATTTTTTAAACTAATTTGTCATTTTATTTGATATAGGGAACTAATACATTCACCAGCTGTCTCTCTGAAGGGGAGTATTTGGCACCAAATGCATAATAGCAGCCACAGATATCATTTGAGGTAGAAATTTCTAATGCTACTGAGCAGAGTGTGTCAGGAGATAGTCATGAGATTTGTTGGAATAAAATGATTAGAGTAAATAGTGAATTTGAAGAGAGATTTGACGACAATAATCTACCCTCAGGAAATAATGTAGGTATTTAATTTTAGAGAATCAGTAATCTGAAATCCAGAAATATTAATTTGTTTTCAGTATACAAGGAAGTTTTGAAGAGCACTGCTATAGGGAAGACTTCAGCAGATGAAGGCGAGCCTACCTTATCCATTTGCAGGTGGTTAGCAAAAGTATGCGTTTAGGAATGTAGTTCCAAAATTAGTATTTATGTGTATTACTAAACATGAACTGTTTTCATGTTATTAGTGATGCAGAAGTCTTTGGAAGCACAATTCAGAGTGCATGTATGGCTAATGAAATTAAATGTATTATTATCATTAAAAATATTTGTGTAAAGATTTGAATATACCTATTCTTTGGGTTGACTATTGTACCTGCAATCATGCCTGCTTGCACAGAATGCAGGAATACCTTTAACCCTTTTATTTATTTTTTACATAATTATAATTTTAGCATATAAATATGATATAGGTGATATAGAGTTATGTTCTAAATGAAAATTGTAATTTTTTCTGTTAGCTTTTTCAAAATATGGACTGTTCCAATATTGGAACACCAGGCACAGACGGGTCCAGAGTTTTTCAACAAGTCAGGTCACATCTATAATATTTTATCTTTATTTAAAACATAAAAAATACTACAATTTGGTTATTTTCTATATCAAAATTAGAGTTAATAATTAGTATGGAGTATGAAATAGTTTTCATGCAATTTTGTGTTAAATTTTTGAAATTGATTATTTGTGTTCTATTTACATGCACATCTTCCTTGTTTAGTGGTTATTGAAATCCAGTGTCTTGTACTATCGAATCCCTTAGAAGTTAATATGCGAAATATCATTCATTTGCTAGTATTGTGTCATGAGAATATTCTCATGAATGCACTCATCATAGTGTCCAGAGCCAATATTACTCTCTAGTTGTCTCAGATGTGAGTCTTTCAGTTTCACTGAATCGCATAATTAGTGCCTCACTTTCTGATCTAAGTTGGGTTCCAGGTTTTTCAGTGTGCTGCCTATCTTCATCCCCGCTGTCCTCCTCACTGATACATTGTCTGGAGGCATTATAAAGATAAATGCACTGAAGTGAACATTATCTTCCACCAAAATTGCAATTATTTGTTCTGTTGTTAATAATGTAAGAAGAAAAATATATTAGATGATTTTTTAAATAATAATTAATGGTACCATTCATGCCGGGTGTTCCAATATTGTAATATTTTAGAAAAATTGTTTCCAGCTCAGCTAAATTGTAATATTCTAAAGATATTTGACTTTACTGATAAAAATGTAATGTCATTTAACTATTCTCATAGGTACAAAAAGTTTAAAGAAAAAATGTAATACGCTTTTTTTCACCTTGTATCACTCATAGTGCGAGCAGTGAAACGACAACTCAATAAACACTCTCCGTTCTGAGTGCAATCTAGAACTAAAATCAACTCTTGGCACCATCAGGAAATTTGATCCCTATGTTTTAAGTTCTAGTATTATAATGAAGTCTCCAAGTGCGTTCCACAATAAGGAGTCAAAGACAAATCCACTGTTGGCTATTCCAATAATGGAACACCGGGCAAATATGGGTTAATGGTATAAACAGTTTGTACATGCATCTGACAATTGGCCACAATATTGATTAAAGCAATAGTTTTAAATGGCATGAAAACGTATGTATTTTGGTTTGGTTTTATGGTTTTGACAGTGACTATGTGATATTCATTTGATTAGCAGATTGTCATGTGTCCTGATCCACAAGTGGTGCCAATAACATTTCAGAAAAAATAAATAGAGAATTGCTGAATTTGAAACTAGCATTCTCATGTGAAAATGTAATTGCATTGTTTTAACTCCAACATTTTTAAGTTTTTAATAAAACTTTATGATTTTAAAAATTTAATTATTGTTTGGGATTGATGTTAAAAAATGTTAGGGCTTATAAAAGCTACTTTCTTTTGTAATTAATATTTCTTTATTAAAAATTCTTACATTTTTTCCTATCTCATTTTTTAACCACAAAACTTGTTGATTGAACTATTTTCAATTTAAAACACTGAGAGACTTGCAAGTAATAATTACAAGTTCAATAAAATTACTTTTTTCTTTTCAACCTTGCCTTTTCCCATTTCTATGGGTTCAGCGCTAATGGGGCAGGCTCATTTTATTAATTATTCATTCTGATCCTCTTCCTAATGCTAACCATAGGGGCGATTAATAATACACTTAAATACAGGAGGCTATGAGCTCGTCTCAAAATGTTCATGTGCACACATGTATGTTTTTACTATGAGAAAATTTACAGTATTCTTAGATGCAAAACTGGTATCTTACAATTCAAGATCTACAATTAAATATCTTAAGAATATTACAATTTAGCTGAGCTGGAAACAATTTTTCTAAAATGTTCAATATTGGAACACCGGCATGAATGGTACCATTAATTATTATTAAAAATCATCTAATATATTTTCTTCTTAAATTATTAAAAAAAAAAATTAATTTTGGGGTTTACTTCATTTATCTTTAAAATGCCTCCAGAAGATGTATCAGTGAGGAGGACAGCGGGGATGAAGATAGGCAGCACACTGAAAAACCTGGAACCCAACTTAGATCAGAAAGTGAGGCACTAATTATGCGATTCAGTGAAACTGAAAGACTCACATCTGAGACAACTAGAGAGTAATATTGGCTCTGGACACTATGATGAGTGCAGTCATGAGAATATTCTCTCTACGCCTGTCTCTTTTCAACGTAAGAAATAACAAAGAAAGTGGGGGAAAATTGACATAAATCCTGAATTTACAAATTTTAACAATTTTATGAGCGACATAAGTGTAGTACCAAATGACTCAGTGTTGTTTTGAACAATTTTTTTATGATAATGTTTGGGACTTTTTTACAAAAAATGTTTATACTATACAATATCAGAAAGGTGATTACACATTTACACTTTCTTCAGAAGAAGTAAAATGATTCGTTTGTATTCTGATTTATCAGCATACAATATTGTATCGTATAAATGTTTTGGGGAACACACTCAAGAACCTTATAATGAAGCTGTTAGTTCACAATCAGAAGAAACAGGTTTGAATTGATTGAAAAAATATACTCATCACGCAGGCAATGACCTAAAACAAAATGACATATTTGCACAACTAACACTTCGCATTTCCTTACTGAATAAATGTTATGCAAAATACAAAAAAGTTCTTATTGTACAAAGTAACACAGTAGGAAAATATAACATATTCATGGGAGATGTTGATAGAATGGATGAAAATTTGCTAAGTGCTATAGAATTGAAATCAAATTGAAAAAGTTGTGATGGCGCCCTGTATTTATGTTTTGCATTGATACCGCTACTCACAATGGCTAGCAGCTATTTAGAAAAAGCAAGGTCAAAAAATGGATCATCTATCTTTCAAATTTATTGTTCAAAATTATCTTCAAAAGTATTAAAGTTGAACTTCAATAACCACATAACAAGGAAGATGTGCATGTAAATAGAACACGAATAATAAATTTCAAAAATTTAAACACAAAATTGCATGAAAACTATTTCATACTCCATACTAATTATTAACTCTATTTTGATATAGAAAATAACCAAATTGTAGTATTTTTTAAATTTTAAATAAAGATATTATAGATGTGACCTGACTTGTTGAAAAATGCTGGACCCGTCTGTGCCTGGTGTTCCAATATTGGAACAGTCCATATTTTGAAAAAGCTAACAGAAAAAATTACAATTTTCATTTGGAACATAACTCTATATCACCTATATCATATTTATTTGCTAAAATTATAATTGTGTAAAAAATAAATAAACTCGGGCATGACAAGGTTAAAGGTATTCCTGCATTGTGTGCAAGCAGGCATGATTGCAGGTACAATAGTCAACCCAAAGAGTAGGTATATTCAAATCTTTACACAAATATTTTTAATGATAATAATACATTTAATTTCATTAGCCATACATGCACTCTGAATTGTGCTTCCAAAGACTTCTGCATCACTAATAACATGAAAACAGTTCATGTTTAGTGTACTAATTTTGGAACTACATTCCTAAACGCATACTTTTGCTAACCACCTGCAAATGGATAAGGTAGGCTCGCCTTCATCTGCTGAAGTCTTCCCTATAGCAGTGCTCTTCAAAACTTCCTTGTATACTGAAAACAAATTAATATTTCTGGATTTCAGATTACTGATTCTCTAAAATTAAATACCTACATTATTTCCTGAGGGTAGATTATTGTCGTCAAATCTCTCTTCAAATTCACTATTTACTCTAATCATTTTATTCCAACACATCTCATGACTATCTCCTGACACACTCTGCTCAGTAGCATTAGAAATTTCTACCTCAAATGATATCTGTGGCTGCTATTATGCATTTGGTGCCAAATACTCCCCTTCAGAGACAGCTGGTGAATGTATTAGTTCCCTATATCAAATAAAATGACAAATTAGTTTAAAAAATCAGCAAGCATCTGTGGTAAAATGCAAACATACATAGAATATTCATGTACAAAGTATCTCTTTAATTTTACATACATACACTCGTCTAGAAAGGATCTCATTCATTTTAATGGAAACCCAATTACCAAGTCAACTCATTCTTTATCACACCTCATCCAAAGATTCCAGCCCTTTCCTTAACATTAAACCATCCCTATCAGTGGATATTGTGTCATATTATTTTAGAATTAAAAGAGCTTTGAAATCCCAATGATTCTTGCAAACTTAATAAAATTTACAATTTTACAATAAATTCTGGAAAAGAATCTTAATTTTTTGTAAATGACTAAAAAAATTTCTTTTGTATAAACAATTTCTTTTAATACTTGAGGGATAGAAATCCAATTATTCTAAAATATATCATATTTCTACTTAATATTGCCATACTTCATACAACTGCAGTCCCTAAAATTATTATTCATTTTTTCTTTTCTTATAGAAATAATCTGAGAGATCTGATGACACTCACATTAGTTCTTTCTCAAGAATATACTGCAATATCTATAAAATAATACATTTATTGTAAATAATTACACAAAAAGTACACAAGCAATTTAAATGTTCATTTAAATACCTTAGAAATTTTTAAGCATGCTATGGCCACTCACTGAACTATCAAATTTGCATGTTCTAGAAACCTTGATTTGGAGATTCGGCAAGAAAAAAAATATTCCTATTTCTATGAAATTGCTAATACATATATTTTAAAATGCTTCCTTCCATTAATGTTCATTTAAATACCTTAGAAATTTTTAAGCATGCTATGGCCACTCAATATATATACATATATACATACATATATATACATATATATACATATATTTATATATATATATATATATATATATATATATATATATATATATATATATATATATATATATATATATATATATATATATATATATTAAATGTATATTACTCATGTGTAAAAATTACTGAGACAAAAATATCATTTTCATTAGGTTCAACTACTTATTCATGGCAACTACCAGGCACCAGTAAAGGAGTAATTAAAATACCACCAGAGGAAGGAGGCTAGTTGTGGTTCATGTAGGAATGAGAGAAGGTTTTGTACCAGGTACAAATGTTTTCAGTTTTAATGGCATTAATTATGAACAAACTGAGGCATGTGTACGAGCATGACATTTTGTAGGTGCTGGTCTGATATTTGCTACTGACCTAAAAGGGGCAAGATTATCATGGAGCAATGAACAGTTCTACTTTTGAATCCTGGGTTAAGAAACAACTAATTCCTGGCATTCGCAATTTAAGACCTTGCACCATTGTCATGGATAATGCTTCATACCATTCAAGGTAGGTGAGAGGCATCCAACAACAAAGTGGCGAAAGGATCAACTGATCGTAAGTATCAGAAATGAAATGAAACTATTGTGCTTAATGAAATAAGTAATGTAACCAGAGAAAATTATTTTTAGGAATGGCTGAACCAGCGAGATACGAGTGCCAGAAGCTGCAAATAAAATCTCACTTGCTGCCCTGGCGAGCCAACATTGTGAAGGGATAAAAGGTACCACAAGATACATATCAGTGCATTAAAGAATACATTTCATTAATATTTTGCATCATATTATCTTGTTCTGTTGCATCATTGTAATAAAATATTAAAATATATACTTTAAATATGTACAAATATATACGTCTACACTTGTGATAAATAAATGATATATAAATCTAATAAATAACTGACCTCAGCAATGTATTGGTGAAGGTATGTAGTTGATGACATGCTGGCTGCAGAAGGGCACACAGTTTTGAGGCTGCCACCATATCATTGCAAATTCCATCCTATTGAATATGTGTGGGGCATTTCAAAGGGTACTACAACAAAACTGTATGTGAAAGGCCAGGGCAAGGAATGGAGAGAACGATAGCTGTGTGGAATGAGGCAATAAATCAGGTAAAGTTTTCCATACACCATTATAGAAAAATGGTAAATATATGATAACAGTTATGATTATAATTTTTTTCAAAATTAGTAAAACAAGAAACTAGAAAATTATGTTATGGCATTAACAGGTCACACCAGAAATGTGGAAGAATTCAGTGGAACATGCAGAAAAGATTATTGAAGAGTATTATGAAAAAGAGCAGTGGAAGAAGATTATGAAGAAATAGTAGTAAATTTGAGCCGTGCTAGTGGAACTGACACAGCTGAAGAAGGCACAGGAGAGGAAGGAGACACAATTCTATTTGAGCCAATCCAGGAACATCTTCAATGTGAAATAATTGAAAAAAATTAGAGAATTGGATCGAGTGGGGTTGCAAAAGTGATAACAGTGAGTAAGCATTAAAGCGTTTGGAATAAAAGTGATATTCTTGTAAAATATGTAACTCAGTATTTCAGATTGCCTCAAATTATAAAACTCCTGCCCCCATAAAGCAACCATCAAGTCAAGGTTAAGAACAAATTTGGTTACACTGTGCCACAGAAAAGGTATAGCTAGAATGTACTCGATTATGGAATTGTGGTTATTGCAAGTTGTTAATTAATATTATTACATTACAGTCAATTGTTCCCGCCAGTGCTTGAGTTATTCGGTTTGGTTCGAGAACGGTTGCAATGTGAAATTAGTGAGTATTCCCAAATAGTGTAGAGTAATTGTCAAACACTAGTGACAAATGAAATTCAATCTTACAGATGTGCCATGTAATTATAAATCTGCTGAAATGATAAATGAAATCCTGAAAGCAACCACAAAAGTCTAGTTTGTGTACAAGTTTTTGTCACACTGTGCTACGGAAAAGGTATTGCTTGAATTTACTTGATTATGGGTTTGTGATAATTGCAGGTGCTTTCAAAATTCAAAATTTAAGTACTATATGATTTAGTGTAGGGATCACAGAATTTTGAAAATGTGCACACAATTCACTTTTCCCCATAGCACGTCATACGCAGTTTTAAACTTTTTTTGACGTAAAATAAATAAATAAATAAACCAAAATAACACGATTTAATTCTTCGAAAGTAATAAATCTACAGAATTTCTCTCACGTCTGTAAAATGTATATTAAAGACGATTTCTGCACAATATTGTATTGATGAGCACATGTGCATTAAATAAAGTTTCTCGAGAACTCAACAGTTTTCTGTAAAAACGAACACAAAATTCCGCATTTTCAGAAACGCTCAAACGCCATTTTCTCAAAAATGGCTCCAAATTTTTTCTTCAAAATTTGTCAATGTATGTATTGACATAGTGCTAAATTGTACTGTTTATAATGACGTAAAATTGATTTGGTCTATATATTTGTTTTTTGAAATATTACACAAATGTAATTTTATTGAAATACCTGTCACGCCGATAATATGGACATTTCCATCAATGTCTATGCATTATTACATTTCTTATTGGAAGCGCTTCAAATGACTTCAAATGAAGTTTTTTGAAGACTCAATAGGTTCTTGCAAAAAACAGCTTAAATGTCTCATTTATAGTAATGCATAATCGCCATTTTCTTAAAAACTAGTACGTATTTTTAAACGAAAACGTCTATTTCGGATGATATTTTACTCTTCTTTAATTTTCTTGAAGTAATAATTCGATTGTACTACTAGAAAAGCATAAAGTTAAGAAATTGTCAAAAAAATGTATTTTGGGTGACGATAAATAACACTTGGCCTGAGAATTGAGCATATCTTTAAAGCCAGACTACACCAAGGAAATTAGAAAAAATTGATACGAGAAAGTCTGCATTTCTGTAACATTCTAGTTACTTCATCGTATACAGACGTATATACGGAGGAATATACGCAGTTTAGAGAAAGTCATGTAATGCTGCGGAAAATCGATTTCGAGATTTCAACGGAAATACACGTTTTGGGGCCCCCTGATACCTAAAAGGTGGTTATTTTCAAAACGTGCGTCCGTCTGTCTGTCTCTCTCCATCTGTCCGTCCGTCCGCCTGTGAATACTACTAGCCCTTAAACCACACGTGCGATCTTTTCCAAACTGAAGGTAGTGCCAAACGAACTCTATATCATGACATGAACGCCATATTGCTCTATGCTTTTGTTTTTTCAAAAACTTCAAAAATTAATTTTTTTTGACTTTTCTCTCACGTCGGTAATATTTGTAATAAAGGCAATTTCTTCACAATATTATATTTATGAACACATATTTAAATAATGTCAGCAGTCATGAAAGCTTAAGTTTTCTGTACAAATGAGCTCAAAATTCCGCATTTTCATAAACGCTTAAACGCCATTTTCTCAAAAATTGCTCAATTTTTTTCAATTTTTTCTAATAGATGGTGATATATACACTGTTTATTAAGACGTTAATTCATTTTGGTGTATTCATTTGTTTTTAAAAATACACAAATGTAATTTTTGAAACACCTCTCACTCCGGTAATATGGACATTTTCATCGTATTGTATACATTATAACAATTGTGAGTAAAATTGCTCCAGATGATTTCAAATGACCTTTTTTGAAAACTCAGAAGATTCCTGTGAAAAAGAGCTTCAAATTTCGCATTTACAGTAATACTTAATCGCCATTTTATTAAAAACCGTTTCAAATTTTTCAATGAAAAATTCTATATACGACGAGTTCTTACACTTCTTTAATATTCTTGTAGTAACAATTCGCTTGTAATACTAAGAGTGCAAAAAGTTGAAAAAATGTCGAAAAAGTAATTTTGGGTGACGACAGTTGGGCTAAGAGAGAAAGGAGCAAAACCTTTTTTACATTTGTTGCGTCAACTCACGTGGCAATGCGTCTCATAACCCTTTCTTGGGTGTTGAACGCTACTGGAGTAATCCCCCGTTACTTTCTACATTCGATGTGGAGTAATCCTCCATTACTGTAAATATTTCTGTCCGTCACGTCTCATCACGGTCTGTTGTCAAGAGCGCGGTTGTCTGTTGTCGCGATCTGTTGTCAATCTCCGCGTACGCGCCTCCCACCACCCGCTCCTGCGTCACTGTCCAGCGTCCAGAATTGGGAAGGACTAAGGATAGGAGTAGGGATACCTTAAAGCCAGACGACACCAAGGAAATTAGATTGGTTTGGTTTTTTCGTGTTTCCAGGCGCGTCAACAGCTTTGGGCATTAGTCCCGTTAGTGTAGTGCATGTTTTTCTTGGGAGATAGCGGTGATCTTTCCCCGGTGGATGGCAAGATCCGGCGCCGACCTACCGTCGTCTAGTGAGGTTTCCCCGTAACCAGGACTCTCCCACCAGCGGGGCACCGCCCCAGCCGGGAGAAGCTCTAAGTTCCCGACCGGTCTCCCGGAATATGTGGTAGTGTAGTGCATGTTAGTGTAAGTGTGTGTGTAAGGGGAGAGGATAGGACTAGGAAGAGGAAGGAAAGATTGCGCGCGGTCTGTGACCCGTTTGTTAGGGTACTGCTCCGGCATTCGCCTGGTGTTGATCGGAGAAACCACAGAAAACTACCAATCAGAGGAGCCGGTCGCTAGAATTCTCCTCCAGACAGCGACTGAATTCGACCTAGCTGAAAAGTTAGTGTCGAAAATCCTGCCGCCGTCAGGACTCGAACCTAGGACCTCCGATCAGAGGCGCTGCAGTGGCAACAGTATATACTGAGCTACCGCTCCCGGTAGAAAATTAGAAAACTATACTACGAGAAAGACTGTGCAATTCTGTTACACCTCAACTTTTACTATATTTCACCTGTTCGATTGTCACCCACCGAATACAGAACACAACTGACTGCGCGCAATTATTTTGCTTGTACCATTTACCTCACAAACATTTACCAGGTAAATTCTATCTTCCCTACCGCGCCGACAAACTTGGGCACCCCGCGGCAAGGAGGAGGGAGGGGGAGGGACGCGTGGACCAATCGCTAGAAGGTAGAACCACAGCTGTCTGCGATTGGTGCAACATCCCAAGGGGCAGAAAGAACGCTGTCTCAGGGGGAGGGGGCTAGTTCGTTTACGTACGAGACGGAAATATAGTCATATTTCCCTGCTGAAGGAGAGATTTTGCCTCCGCGTACGCCACGACGTAGAAATATATCTCTAAGCGGGATTTTCCGTCCAGAATGATTGTCCCTCTGGACCAGTAAATATTTATCATTTTAGCAACAATTATTCTAACTTTTAGTTATCGATTTGTAACTCCTGTCAAACTGCTATTTTGATATGTTCATTTCAAGCACAATCTGCGGAGCCTTGCCGGCCGTTCTAACGCATATTTCGAATTTGTTTATAAAATTATCACTTGTTGCAAATTGGGACTCTCCCCCTTTAGCTTTGCAAAATTCGAAATTATTTATAAATTTGCAATTGTTGAAAATTTTTATTATCTCATCAGAATGGCGTTTAAATGCAATGCAAAATTTCGGAATCCGATCGGTGCTATCATACTTCGTTCTCGAGCTATATGTAATTGTTAATAAGAAATTAACATCTTAGTAGACCCCATTTGTTTGCGCTTAATTCATTCGCTCTATACAAGCATACTGAAAAAACAGTTCTCCAATGCCGCGCTACTACCTGCCATATACGCTTAAAATGCACTTGCTTGTAAAGCTGTTGTAAAGTTGTTGCTGTGGCCAATTTAATAATGCTAAATTCGTATTTTTACGGCGAGTATGAGCATAACTTTAATTTTGTTTTATATTCTCTTTTAAGTCCTGCAATTTTCAAGTCGATATATTTATCAAATAGGAAAGAAATTGATTATAGAAAAATTATTTTTCAAGGTGTATTATGCGGAAACGATTGTTTCTGCTTTTCTATTAAAGGCATGTTGAGCAACCGAATAACTGTATTATTAATTTTTTTAAGTTAGTTTGTTAGTGCGTTCCGTTACGTGGCATCTGCGACGTAACCTTGGCGATAGACGGCGAAAGATAAGGCTGGAACGACCTGCTGAAAGACTTCTACAAAACTGAGTCACCACCTCCTAGAGTTATAAAGCCTGTTCACTGTTTTGTGACGTCACCGTAGGTAGTCATGAAGAGCGTCGGTCATTCCTCGCTTACAATTTCCACAGCATTTTCAACGCCAGGAAACCCGTTTTCACTCCTTTTGCATTAAAAATTATAAATTCACGATTAAAGTTCTTTTAAGTATTTTTTCAATAAACCTTGTTTTTCAATACAGTATATTATAACTATTTATTGAGAATACAACTGATGAATTTACTGGAAAATATTCAATCTTCTGCAATCTGTTTGATAATCTATCATTTTCTTTTGACAAAACTTAACAAAAATTCAGCTTTCCAGCGTAAATGTTTGACTAAATAATTTACTGAATGATCATTTACACAAGCATCATGAATTAATTCTCTCTCAGATATTTCAAGGTAGTGGGACAGCAAACATTTTTTTCATTGGTGACTTTTGAAGCATTCCTTATCACAAGGAGTCATTGGGAGCAGACACCCATTCTCATCTTACATTTTCTTCAGTACATATTCCAGGAAACTAAATTTTCTTTCCTTTTTTTAAAATAGTATATCAATGCATGATTAAAAACTTTGTTCTGAGCACATGGTTTTTATTAAACATTTTTCTTTATAATACAATACATTAAACATAGTTATTTACAATATAATACACATCTATTTTTAATACATCACTGAATTTATTGGAATGTATGTAGTTTTCTCTGTAATTTCCATTTCCAGTCTTTCTCGCTTTTCACAAGGGCCTTTCCGTCTGGAACACTCCTTGGTAAGGTGAGCTGGACAGTTAGGGAACACAGATCGTACAGCATCACTTCATAACTTCGGTATATTCAGTCTCGATGACAGTTTCTCTCCTTGTTCATTATACACCACCTTCTCCCAAATAATGTCATTTTGATGGAAATGAAGGAAGCATACCTGAAACAAGAAAAATAATATAGTATAATATGTATAATATAATAATAATAATATTTATTATTATTATCATTATTATTATTATTATTATTGCATGAGGGGTAAACTAAATTATTGTTGCATTAGGGGTAAACTAAAATTGTACAGTGGTTAGTCTATAATATTAAATATGTACTTAGAATTTCAGTTTCACTTTCAAACCAGTTTTACCAAAGAACAAAACAAAAATTAAATTAATTCATGCACCACTGAGACTTTTGCTTTCATACTTCCCTAAGGTAATTCCGTTGACATATATTATTGTTTTGTTTTAGTAACGTATTCATACAAGTTACAGGAAATCTCTAAGATTGTTTGTGTGGTTATGAATTTTTTTATGCATTTCTTACAATTGAATTCTACAATTTAAGTGCTACTATTCTAAGATTATTTAACTGATAGTTTAAGTTTTTACTATCACTATTCACTTAACAGTATACAGAAAATAGTTACAAGTCCAGCATCATAATACAAGGAAGAATTGCAAGATCTAATTGCAACTTGGCTTCGTGATAGAACATTAGGTATATTACTAAATAATGGCAAAACCCTTATCAACTTACATACAATTTATGCTTTGAATAAATAATAAATATAATAAATATAGGTTCTACATGTGCATATGAACCACAGCCTTACCTTCGAGGATTTGGAAGGAACAAAATCTTCTCTGCGAATAGTAGCCGTCCATTTCTTCCGCAAAGCAGGATCTATTGGAAAACCAAAAACATGTACTTTCCAGGGTTCATCGCAGTTTCCTCGACACCTCGGAACTACACATCTAAACGGCATATCAAACCCGTAGTATAATACAAGTATGAACTGCACCGAACACACGGACAACACCAGACGAATTCAACTGAAAACAACATGCCTGCGTCTAGGCCACGCATGCCTCATGACTACCTACGTCACCATCTTAGAGACGTCACGTACTAGTGAGCAGGCTTTATAACTCTAGGAGGTGGTGACTCAGTACTTTATTGAAAATATTTCTAGCTAAAATGAGCTATCTAGTTGCGTGTATTCTCTTCCTTTGCATTTCTATTTGGAGTTTGATGTCCTTGACACATATAGTACATTTCTCTAATAAAAAACTAAGTAAAATGAATTTCACGTTATTGTTTTCGTAGTAAGGGCGCCTGGACAAACAAAGCTTGTGATAGCGTAGTGCGTTCGAGCTATACCTCTTAATTAGTAGGACCCGAGTTCAAATCCTAGTAACGTTAGCATATTTTTATTGCCATATATACTATGTGTAAAGAGAGAATTATGTAATACTGCAGGAGATAGTGTCGAAATTTGCATAAAAAAACGTCTCTTGCATATTGCTAATTCGAAAAAAGAGGATTGTTGATCTGTTCGTATATTACTTTTTATACACAGGCTGTCAAAACGTTGTTTGAACCAAAAATTTTAAACAGTACGTATGGATAATTCTTGAGCCAGTAAACACGATTTTCACCAAAATGGATATTCCTTGACGATCTGGCTGATGTCACGAATCCTCGAATTTGAAACGAATCGTTTACTTTTGACGGTACTTTACACCGTAACCCATCATACTTTCCAAATTTTCTCAAAAAGAGCTCCAATTGTTTTTCTATAAATCTATTCCTCGAAGCAAAACACGTTTAAAAATGTCGTACGTCCAATTTTGGGTGAACAATCTGAACTTTGGAAAATTGCAAACAAATACTAACGTTGTCGAAAAACAATATTGACGCAAGATTTTTTCCACCATGAATTTTTTTTAATTGAATTAATGTAAATTAAACAGTCTGAATTTTAAGAACTCTAAATGCAAATGTTTCACTTTCTTTTTGCGACGGGAAGGAGGAAATTCAGCTGTGTAACGGGTGGTGATGGGGAAACGGGTCGGGCATGTTGATTTTAAGAACCCGAGATCGAATACCAGCGAGGAGAAAGTAATTGCTGCTGAAATGAATAATGTTGCAAGTTCAGGTAGGCCGTATTGTATATTGCGTAGCTATTGCCAATAAGACGTGAAAATACGTGCTGTTGAAGCAGCACTAGTTTTGTCTAAATAGTACGTATAGACACTGTCTAAATAGTATTTATAGTAAGCTAATCTTTATTTAGACGGGTAAACTTTTATCGAACATTTACTTCCATTGTCTAAAAGTCAAATTAAACGTGTATTCCTTTTTTTTAAATTTTAAACCGGAACGCTCCTCAAATTAATTATTAATGTAATAGCAATAGTTATTTATATATAATATAATTTAATCATTATTCCTGAGGTACCGGAACGGGTTCCGGCAGAAGTCAAGTCCTGCATATATCTATACATCATTAATACCAAAAATAATAATTTCCGTACTGCAAATAGTATTAGAACAAACCCATGGAATAAGAACTGTCACAAAGTCAACATGTCATTTTTCGTAGGACAAGAAGTCAAATTTAAATAAAAATTATAATTCACTTGAATTTTGACAAATTGCGTCTAACTTTCTATAATATTCAAATCGTAATTGTATTACAATATTCAATTGGTTATCAATTTCGGCTTAAAAGCGTTGTTTGGTAATTCTCCAATTTCGTATTGTAATAAGAATGAACGTTTTAATTTTACTTTTCAAAATTTTCATCATTTAAAAGGTGGCATTATAAGAAGCAAGAAACATTGGTTTTCATTTGATGATTCAACTTCATCAATCACTCACATTTACTTTAATTTTCTCTGCTTGTCATTTTTTTTGTTTAAATCTCAGACCTCCGATGAACACACAGATTAAAATAACATCTTAGATTTCTCAGCGTTTTACAAATAATAACTTGAATAAATGCATATATTTATTGAATTTGTTTATAATAACCTGAAAACATTCGTTTATAGGTTATTGCGATGCTGAAAATATCGAAATAGTAAACACAATGTTAAGCGGTGATAATTAACATTTATTACTTGATATTTCCCTTAGAGGTAGATTTTATTGTTTAAACTTTTTCAACGATTGATCATGAGATACCTTGAATGGTCCGTTTTCTTTTGATAAGCCGCTACGTCCTTCCTGTATGGATGGTCGTGCCAAATTCAAGGTTTCGGGTGTTTCATAGAGTGGAGAGTAGCGTCCAACAAACCACCTTCGAACTGTGGCGATATTAGTGGGATAGAAACTGAAATGTAGTCTGTGTTGAGAGATTATATAACTCGACCACCAAGTTCGTTCTAAGTATTTTCACTAGAAAATTCTACGTCATTGATATTTACTGAACTGTAAACATTAACGCTAAATCACTTTGAATTGTTTTAACAAGTTTTTTTATTTATTTTAGTAGTAAAAAATGGCTTTTCTAAGCACGTATCTTTGTTATATTTTAAGATGCTACAATACTTCAATTTTAAGAATGTAATCTATCGAATAAGGTAGTTTAATCTTGGCCAGTCATTTTATATGTATTAAGAATTTACTATGATATTTCACATTGCAAGGGGTTCCCTAGTGAATTTCTGTTAGGTAACGTTAGAATTCAAAAAATGTGCAATTTTACTAAATTCATAAAGAACAAGTATTTTAAAATTCGCATTGATACTTTAGGAGGTCCGCTATCGATGTTTAATTTTGTAACAGAAAATATATTTGCATGCACTTCCTAATCTAGAGGAACGTGTACATGTGCACATGTAACGTGATTTCACATGTGCTCGTATTCCTATATTATAACATCAAATTAACAATTTTAGAAAGATGATCCCGAATTATAGAATGATAAATTGAATTGAAAATATTAACATAAAGCTATATACGTTCATTTAGAAATATCTATACTTGTGTAAATGAAGTAGTATTTTGTGATGTGTGATTCTACTCATGAGATCTTTCAAAACACAAAATTGTATATTTTTGTGTTTGAAAATCTTAACACTACATCCATCCAATCTAGTGCAATTTATAGCAAACAGCTAAACAGTATGTTTCCCTATTTTTAATGGTCATGGTTAAACAAGAGGAACAAATAGTTTCGGACTCTCTGTTTTAATAGGAGACTTAAAAAACAATTAATACAGTTATTCGGTTGCTCAATATCCCTTTGATAGAAAAGAAGAAACAATCGTTTCCGCGTAATGTACCTTGAGAAATAATATGTTTAGAATCAATTTCTTTCCTTCTCTGATAAATATATCGACTTGAAAATGGCAGGACTTAAAATAGAATATAAAACAAAATAAAAGTTATGCTCATACTCGCCGTAAAAATACGAATTTAGCGTAATTAAATTGGCCACAGAATTTGTTTACAAGCAAGTGCATTTTAAGCGTATGTGGCAGGTAACAGCGCGGCATTGGAGAACTGGTTTTTCAGTATGCTTGTATAGAGCGAATGAATGAAGCACAAACAAATGGGGTCTACTAAGATGTTAATATCTTATTAACAATTACAGTTATCTGGAGAACGAAATTTGACAGCAAGATCGGATTCCGGAATTTTTTTTAAAATTCAGATTAAAATAAAAATTTCAACAATTCAAATTTATAAACAATTTCCGAATTTTGCAAGCTAAAGGAGAGTCTCCCGATCCCAGAACCAAAAACTCCGAATTACAATTTTGCAACAAGTATAATTTTATAAACAAATTCGGAATATGCGTTAGAACGGCCGGGAAGGCTCCGCAAATTGTGCCTGAAATGAACATATCAAAATAGCAGTTTGACAGGATTTACAAATCGATAACTAAAAGTTAGAATAATTGTTGCTAAAATGATAAATATTTACTGGTCTCTGGACAATCATTCTGGACGGAAAACCTCGCTTAGAGATATATTTTTACGTCGTGGCGTTCGCGCAGGCAAAATCTCTCCTTCGGCAGGGAAATATGACTATATTTCCGTCTCGAACGTAAACGAACTAGCCCCCTCCCCCTGAGACAGCGTTCTTTGTGCCCCTTGGGATGTTGCACCAATCGCAGACAGCTGTGGTTCTACCTTCTAGCGATTGGTCAACGCGTCCCTCCCCCTGCCCTCCTCCTGGCCGCGGGGTGCCCAAGTTTGTCGGCGCGGTTGGGAAGATAGAATTTACCTGGTAAATGTTTGTGAGGGAAAGGGTACATGAAAATTTCTGTGTAGAATTCCTGATCTGAAGGGTCATAAAAAATCGAAAAAGGAAAGTTTGATGAAAACAGTTTAACTGACTACGATTTCGAAAACCAAATTTCTTCAGTAACCTATCATGTAAGAAATTGTTAACAAAATCAGAGCTGAACAATTTTATAGATTTCCCTTTCTGCAAAAGACATACTTCTCTCGACTGCTCCTAGCATTCATATTTGTTCTGCAAAACTATTTATTCTCGAAAAAACTTATCAAAGAAAATGATCGCAAGAACAAATGATACCGAAGTCGCAAGTCCAAGTTTGTTGTTTGTCCATCCTAAGAGCGCGAACAATTTAAAATATTTCTTCATTCACAATTAGGTTTCTTTGTTTTACACCGTCATTTCTGTTTTTTAATGCCGTTGATTTTTCTAAGCTTGGATTTTATTTGCATCCTTCTCTCTTACATATCATCGGCTGTGCCCATTATGCGAAGCAGATTGCTGATTATATGTACTCCCTCATTCACGCTGAGGTATTATGGCCCTGCTACCCCTATTCAGTTAGTGCGCCAGTTCTGTGACTTGAACTTGATTTGGTTTAGGTGATTTTCATTTCAAAAACATTTTCATCGACTCTTCCATTCGCTACAAACTTTATTAAATCTGAAGCTTTTACACCTGCTTCATTTGATTTAACCACGGTTAGGGTAAAGCAAGTGTCTATTGCTCCGATTTGACGTCGCTTCAGGTGGAAAAAACTTTAAGTCAAAGTAAAATCATTCCGAGTAAATTCCAGTTTGATTTTTACGAAAATCACATTGCTGACAAATTCACTTTATTGCCTGTTTGGTGAGGCGCAGAGCTGTGCTTTCTCTCTTTCAGTCCGTTTATCAACGCCTCTTTTAGTTTACGCGTTTCCTCTGTGCCTGTTGCTTGTTATTTGGTTATTTTGATTTGATTATTTCTCCCAATCACGAAGAGACTTTATCCACCCCTGACGCCGGTGTCCGCGTGGGGTCGCTCTCAGAAGCAGCACCACCAGCAGCAGCGGCGCCGCACGGGGTAGGCCAGAGGGTGGGACGGTGGGCGCGTGGCGCGCTGCGGGGGCGGCGGCGGAGGCGGCGCGGGGGTTGTGGGCCACGGCAGGCGGCGCGCGTACCGCCTCCATCGTTCTTCCCGCATCTCCTCCTCCTCCTCCTCCTCGTCTTCTTCCTCGTCGTCGTCGTCACTGAAGATGGAGGCGGCGGCGGCGTCGCGACGATTGGCCCTGCGGGGGTGGGCGTGGCCCCGCGCCGCACGGGGAGCCCGGGCGGCGGTGGCGGGAGGTCGCTCTGCGGAGGGAAGCCATACAGGCACACGGATTTGTTCTAAAATCACGACATGCGTGGTGGTGTAGTGCGTGAAATCGTGTGTGTAAGGGGAGAGAATAGGACAAGGAAGAGGAAGGAATTCCTGCATTCGCTTTGGTATTGGACAACTACCATCAGAGCAGCTGGTAGATAACATTCTTCTCCAGACCTAGAATAAACTCGAGCTATCTATAGATAGTCTAGTGTCAAAAAACCGCCGTCGACGAGATTCGAAACTGCAGGGCCTCCCGGTCAGCGATGCCCCAGAATAGTTGCTAGTTCTCACTCAGACATCATAGCCGGTTTAGTGTAGGAAAAACGTAGGAATTTTGAGCGGCTCAGGAAGCCAAAATTATTAACAGCTTCTGTACAATGGGAGAGGTTTGTTCCTTTCGACATTTTGTAGAAGACTTATTGCGCGCATTTTCGTAAGCGGACTGTAGCCACTCGATAGTCGGCACTGGAAACTGCAATGGCAGGTGGTAGTGGTTGCGGTGACAGTTGTGGCCGTAATTGTGATTGTGGTGTCGGTGCGTTGGAAGCGAATTGGTTGTTTAGTGTTTTCGGACGCGACTGTTAAGGACATTAGTCTGGTGCATGTGTAGGTGCATGCAAGTGTGGTGCATGTGTATCGCGGGAGGTGGCGTTGATCCTCTCCTGCTGGATGGCGAGATCCGACGGCGACCTACACGTTGGCCTGTGGGAGGTTTCTCCTATCAAGAATCTCCTACCAGCGGGGCACAGCTCCAGCCGGAACAAGGTCTAAGCTCCTGACTGATCCTGGGCATATGTGGTAGTGTAGTGCAGGAAAGTGCGTGCTTGTGTGTAAAGGGAGAGGATTGTACAAGAAAAAAGGAAAGATGGTGCGCGATGGTGGGGGGGGTGTTGGAGTTGATAGTGGTTGCGGCGCCGCACCTGGAATGCCGGGCGGCCTCGCGGTGGCGGCGGCCGGCGAAGGCGCCGGGGTGGCTGCGCTCGCAGCAGGCGCGGTGGCTGTGGCCGTCGAGCGCGGCGCGCAGAAGGTGCACGTACAGGCGGCGCAGCACGGCCTCGTCGTCGCCCGGCGGGGCGTTGGTGCCGTCGTGCGACTCCACCAGCGGATTCTCCTCGCTGTAATGCGGCCCCGCCCCCGCCCCTGCCCCCGTCACTACGCGCAGCCGACGATTGCATTCATCGATCACAATTTGTCAAAAAGTTCACTCATTGTTTTCTTAGCTGTTCATTGATGGCAAATCCAAGCAATAATTAATATGTTAAGAGTATGTACCATTTATAAGAGATCATCGATGAATCCCCCACGTGTGTTACTACTGAGTGATAATTGCTCCCAATCTTCCTTAAAACAGATTTATGACTAAGCAAATAAAAAATTGAAATTAAAAGCGACCTTAAATAAATATAATTGTTTTCAATTTATAATATAGCTAAAGAAACACGTGCAGATGGCAGAAAACATCCTTTATAACACTGCAACTCTCGTTACACTCGGAGATGTAACGCGGAATCGTAGATGTAACGCAAACTCCAAAACAATGCGTCCTAGGCCCTTAAAAGAAAGTTTTTGTGATCCTGGAAAGTCATGTTATGTTTCTTGTCTAGCAATCAACAAAAGTATATTTTTTTTGGAAATTGTATATTTTTTTTGTTTTGTTGTAGTACATTACTTCCTCTTTAGAACAAATTGTTCAAAGCTTTTACAGTGGAGTTCCATTATGAAGCCATTCTTACTTTTAAGATAATGATTTACAAATTGCGAAATATTCACTTACAAACAGGTTGTGAACTCTCATGATCTTGGAAAATAGTCAAATTATTAAATTGGGTCTCCAGCACGTACAACTTGGGATGGTGTCAAATGGATTCGTAACTTATATGAACAGCTAAGTGTCAATCGTTCGTTTTCTATTGTAAAGGGTCCAACCAATATTCAAGGCTTCTTGAGTGTTTGTTTGAAATCTAAGGATAAGAAATAATTCCCAAAGTCAAATTTAAGGATTAAACTCTAAACCTTCGCATCTGCAAAATAGAAGGTCATCTCTAACGTTTGGTATTGAATACAAAACCTCCAGATCACTTAGAGTGCTGATCAGGAATTAATTTGAGATATAGGATTTTTTCACAAAATGTCAGTCTTCGCGAGCTTCTTCACATTTCTAATCATTGAAATGATTCACTTCTTAATTGTCGAGATTTATTTCAATTTACGAAAGGCAATTTTGGTATAACAGTTGTCTTTACATGAGTAGCGCTTTTAGGAATGAAAATTAACCAATATGTATAAAATAGTATATGCAGACGCATTAATTTATGAAGGACGGAAAAATGAAGTACAATGACGAGAAGATGAAAAAGAATAAGTAGAAGTGAGAGTTGAAGGAAAACTAGTGGAACGAACAGAAGAAAATAGTGGATAAGAAGTAGAACGAATATATGAGGGATAAATCAGAAAAAAATGGAAACTGAATCAAAGGAAAAGAAGAAGAAGAAGCAGTGGTGGCAGATGACCCAACAGATTGGAGGTTACACCTCCATCGAATGACGGAAATATAATTTCTAAAATTTAAATACGATTATGTAATAAATATGTAAGTTATTCAAATCAATTAAAACAGTTATATAAAAGTCTATTTTGAAACATTACTTACAAACTTTTATGCGTTGCGTCCGTGAAAGCTCCCGTTCACGTGGTTACGGTTTTGATTTCCACTGGGCACTTCGACTCCAGCCCATTGCAACAAGTAATATTGCTTCGACACCTTTCACACATCTGAAATTATTTCTTCGAAAACTTCACTACCCCGATATATTTGGCAACAATGAAAGAACTTCGACACACATTCATGTTCACAAGAACGCTCGCAAACTGCTGGCCGATCGACTTCAGGCACACTGGCTTCCGCAATACACCATTGTTCGCCAATCTAAAACATTTTTTCAATATGATTGATTTTTAATATGATGATTATTGTTTAAAAATATGTATTAACAATGCAAAGAAATACAATGTTGCAATGAAATTTCATTGCGGATGACATGTCGTATAAGGTAATTTAACCTTGGCCAGTCTTTTTACATGTATTAAGAATTTACTATGATATTTCACATTGCAATGGAGGTTCCCTAGTGAATTTCCATTGGTTAAGGTTAGAATTTAAAATATGTGCAATTTTACTGAATTTGTAAAGAACAAGTATTTTAAAATTCGCATTAATACATAAGAGGTCGGCTAGCGATGTTTAATTTTGTAACAAAAAATATGTTTGCATGCACTTCCTAATCTAGAAGAAGAGAATGTAACGTGATTTCACATGTACTCGCATTCCTATATTATAACATAAAAACATCAAATTAACAGTTTTAGAAAGATGATCCGAATTTTTGAATGATAAATTGAATTGAAAATATTAACATAAAGTTTATTTACGTTCATTTAGAAATTTCTATACTTGTGTAAATGAAGTAGTATTTTGTGATGTGTGATTCTACTCATGGGATCTTTCAAAACACAAAATTAAATATTTCTGTATTTGAAAACCGGGGACACATGCATGAAAATGGCGAAAAATCACATTTTTCAAAAAATACATTAAAAAATAATATAGACTTCTAATAACGTCTCTGCGAAATTTTACGGTCATAACAACACTCTAAGCGGATTTAAAAATTTAAATGCCTCGACACTCCTTGCTTTTCACGCCCCTTTCTTCCAGTCAGGATTGTTATTATATGTTTATTTTTCAGTTTGTCTTCAGCGTTTTGGAGATTATGAGTTTGCAGAAGTTCCATGATAGACAGAAGACTGTCTGCAGGCATGCTAACATGTTTTTGGCGCCGTTCTCTTATTCTGTGACTTGTTTTGTATGTATGTTTGGTATGTCAAATAATAGCGATTTTTTCCATGTTTCATATCAAAATCTTTGAAGGCGATTTTCCATAATTTACATTTTTATCTATTTAGGGAATATTTTCTTGAAAACTACTGACTGAACACTGATGAAATTTTGCACGAATGCTCTGCAATAGTGAATTAAGAAATTCCTGCTGTCATTTACTTTAAGATTTGAAAATAATTGTTTAAAAATTAAAATTGTTGCCAAAATTCATTCATAATTTTTTTCACTTAAATTTAAAATTTTATGTTTTAAAAACGAAAGAAATAATGTTATGTAACTGGCAGGGATTTATTAATTAATGTTTACTGTGTTATAATCCAAAATTACTAGTTTCTAACTTAAATAGTTCAAACAAAAATGTTCCTTAAAGTCCTCCCAAAAGAAAAATGATTCTATATTACTGTTTAAAAATTTTCCGTTATTCAAGTTTAATAACTAAAATCCAAAATTTTATTTTTAAAACAAAAATTCTAGTAAAAAAATTTTTTCGAAAGTGCATTTTCATGCTTGTGTCCCCTTAACATCCATCCATCCAATCTAGTGCAGTTTATAGCAAACAGCTAAACAGTATGTTTCCCTATTTTTAATGGTCATGGTTAAACAAGAGGAACAAATAGTTTCTGACTCTCTGTTTTAATAGGAGACTTAAAAAACAATTAATACAGTTATTCGGTTGCTCAATATCCCTTTGATAGAAAAGAAGAAACAATCGTTT
Source organism: Teleogryllus oceanicus (assembly GCA_964035755.1). Lineage (NCBI taxonomy): Eukaryota > Metazoa > Arthropoda > Insecta > Orthoptera > Gryllidae > Teleogryllus > Teleogryllus oceanicus. The sequence continues at coordinate 42,526,997 of CAXIVR010000008.1, forward strand.
CCGCGTAATGTACCTTGAGAAATAATATGTTTAGAATCAATTTCTTTCCTTCTCTGATAAATATATCGACTTGAAAATGGCAGGACTTAAAATATAATATAAAACAAAATAAAAGTTATGCTCATACTCGCCGTAAAAATACGAATTTAGCGTAATTAAATTGGCCACAGAATTTGTTTACAAGCAAGTGCATTTTAAGCGTATGTGGCAGGTAACAGCGCGGCATTGGAGAACTGTTTTTTCAGTATGCTTGTATAGAGCGAATGAATGAAGCACAAACAAATGGGGTCTACTAAGATGTTAATATCTTATTAACAATTACAGATATCTGGAGAACGAAATTTGACAGCAAAGATCGGATTCCGGAATTTGGCATTGCATTTAAACGCTATTCAGATTAGATAATAAAAATTTTCAACAATTGCAAATTTATAAACAATTTCCGAATTTTGCAATGCTAAAGAGGAGAGTCTCCGAAGTCCCAGAACCAAAAACTTTTCAACAATTGCAAATTATAAACAATTTCCGAATTTTGCAATGCTAAAATAGCAGTTTGACAGGATTTACAAATCGATAACTAAAAGTTAGAATAATTGTTGTTATAATGATAAATATTTACTGGTCCAGAGGAACAATCATTCTGGACGGAAAATCCGCTTAGAGATATATTTTACGTCGTGGCATACGCGGAGGCAAAATCTCTCCTTCGGCAGGAAATATGACGATATTTCCGTCTCGTACGTAAACGAACTAGCCCCCTCCCCCTGAGACAGCGTTCTTTCTGCCCCTTGGGATGTTGCACCAATCGCAGACAGCTGTGGTTCTACCTTCTAGCGATTGGTCCACGCGTCCCTCCCCCTGCCCTCCTCCTTGCCGCGGGGTGCCCAAGTTTGTCGGCGCGGTTGGGAAGATAGAATTTACCTGGTAAATGTTTGTGAGGGAAAGGGTACATGAAAATTTCTGTGTAGAATTCCTGATCTGAAGGGTCATAAAAAATCGAAAAAGGAAAGTTTGATGAAAACAGTTTAACTGACTACGATTTCGAAAACCAAATTTCTTCAGTAACCTATCATGTAAGAAATTGTTAACAAAATCAGAGCTGAACAATTCTATAGATTTCCCTTTCTGCAAAAACATACTTCGCTCGACTGCTCCTAGCATTCATTTTTGTTCTTCAAAACTATTTATCCTCGGAAAAACGTATCAAAAGAAAGTGTCCAAGTTTGTCGGCGCGTTCGGGAAGATATAATTTTGCCGGCCAATTTTTGTGTGGGAAAGGGTACGTTTTGAAACAACAAACCTATTAAGAAATGAAAACAAATTCTCCAAATATAAACAGTGCATTGAATATCGTCAATAATTGCCAGAACTTGTGTACTTTCAATAACAAGCGAAAATCATAAAACTACGTCGCAGTGGGTCAGACTAAAACAGAATATTCCCCTGAGTGGCAGACGAAGACAGAGTATTCCCCTGAGATTCCCTTCGTTGCTGCACAGTGCGAGCAGCGCCACCAGCTTATTGCCCAACGAAAAGGCCATACGTTCCCTGTGTTAAATCATCAGGGCCAAGGAGTAAACTCATCACACTCATTGATACAGCCAAGAGCGTGGGACAATTCCTGGCAAGACACCAAACACCGGAGAGAGTGCTAATTGGACATTCTTTGGTTTCAAAATGATTTCATATGCATCTATATTGCTGCACTATATTGAATATTGAATATTTTAAAATGAAAATGTATATTCCTAAGATATTATGAGATCTTTGTCATTTTCTCAGGGTTGGACAACCGTGCAACCTACGCACGAGTCGCTACTGAGAAGTAAAAAAATGTAGTAGTGGATAAAAAGTAGTGGAAGAACTACTATGTCAGAAGGAATAAAATACGGAGAAGAAAAGAAAATGGAAACGAGGGAGAAGTGAGGAAAAGGAGTGGAAGTCATCTATATTGAGAGCAGTGAAAAGGCAAGGAGAAGAGAAAGAAGCGAGTGACCTGAAGGAGGAGTAGGCGGCGCGTTTGTTGAGGAAGAGCACCGAGGTGGGCGGCGACGGGATGCCCATGCGCAGCAGAGTGACGCGCGCCATGGCCGCCTGCGCCGACTGCGCGCGCTCCGACGCCGACGGCGCACGCGGATGCGGCGGTGGAGGCGGCGGCGGGCGCGGGGGCAGACGCCACGGCGGCGACGACGGCGTCAGGGGACGCGACAGCACGTCGCGTATCGGCTGAACGGAATACAACTTCCTCAGAAATAATCCCCGCAAGGGGGATCACGATGACGTAGGTAGTCGTAGACAACCACCCGGACCCTGAGTCTCGCGGCGCCACTCACGTCGTTAGCTAAGGTCAGAGGAAGGTGATGCTAAGCTCCTAGTGGCCGGTTTCGACCGGCCACCCACTAGTTGGGCCTATGCGCGTCGACCTTGCAGCAGGATTGGGCGAAGGATGTTTTCGGAGTACTTCGGATCTCACTTTAAAGTCCGGCGAGAAATCCGGTTACCACCCGTCAGGTTGCTCCGGTACTGGCGTTACCCACGTCGTGAGCTGGAAAGGATTGGGGAGACGGGATGGGGGCCCCGAGCCACCTGGGCCTTAGTCCAGGTGGCCCCCAGTTGGGCTCTCGGATTCGTCGTGGCTGTGGCCCGATAGTCTGGGCCATTTCTTCCTGGCGCATATGAGTGGGGCATTATCGAGACTCCGGTACTAGCCTGGATAATGAGGAGCTCTGAGCTAGCCGAGCGGACCCTACCCAGGTCTTGCATGGGGAGGTTGCTGTGACGGTAAACTGGGTACCGGCTATATCCGGCCATCAACCTGTCGGCGTTAACGCGTCGGCTGGGGGTGCGGATTAGAGGCCAAGATGCCCACCCAGGGGACTTGTCCCCCTGACGAAGCGAAATATTGGGGTGTTGTAGACCACACGGGGTTTCATATATACATCGTCAGAAATAATACTCGTACTACTCGAGAGTCTCGCCTGAGCGATCCGTCTCCTACTGTAGAGGAATTACTCTGAGAAGGCACCACTTTTACATGTCGAGAAGCAAATGAACGCCATGTAGGGCGATGACATTGCAAAAGACAGTGATGAAGCAATTTACAAATGTAAACGAACGCAGTGATAAAATGAGTGCAAGGTCATAACTTGCAGTTATATTGCCAGGAATAGCCATGCAGTAACTGTCAAAGCGGTCCCATCTCTCTACATCACAATCCCTTCTTTCGGTTCTTTCTATCCATATCACAGCGCAACGCTCTCCTAACTTTTCTTTTATCTCCCTGTGTTGACAGGTTTTAAGTTCATAACGTCGTATAGCGCCTTGGTACTACATGTTGGTTAGGCTGTAGTGACGCAGCTCCACGTGCTTAGGGACGGGCAAAGAATCGAAGGCTCTACCTGGCTAGATGGTAGAACGATCTTCACTAGTACAAGAGCAAAACATCCGGCTATCTTGGCTAGCCCGGTGGAGGGATGTACGGTCTCTTTGCCCTAACTCGACATGGGCTACCTCGGTCTTTGGTCTCTTGTTCCTGGACATGACAAACAACGTTATACGCTAATTGTAAATAATAGCTTTGTACGAAGTTTTAAGGCTAGGTATAAGCGTGGACTTCTTAAGGTAGACGTGTATCTACAAAAATGAAATGCATATATCTAAGGCATACGTAAACTAAAGCCGAGTGGATGAGAGCCAGGCTCCCGAAGATGCCCTCAGAGGATGCGACCTGAGCATGCATACTGTTGTCGGCACAGTATGCATGCTAAAGGAATAAAGAGACACATTCGATTGTTACATATATAAATGAATAAATAATATAAATGCCATAATAGCTATTTATGAAATGTGTGATAAAAGTGACATGTTTTTGCGAGGAGGAACAGACCTAAAATAATATTTTATATTGAGTGAAATTGTGTGTGTTTAAGCTTGCGTGAATTTAAGCACGTGAACAATTGGAATCGGGGAAGAAAATAGTAATAATTTAACTCACGAAATATAAAGATGTTTTTCTACGATCATTGCTTGCGACACAAGGTCATTTGTTCGAGTGGCGTATCCTACGAGGAAACTAAAATAACTTTTACTGCGTGTGTCAAACTGTTTTTTACACAGCCTTACTGACTTTTATTTTAATTTAAGTATACAAATCACTTAATCGGCTACTATTTTACATTGAAATCAGTACTTGTTGATACGGTCAGACAAGTATTTTCCTTTCTTTGTTGCATTCAGAGTTTGATCTGAACATTTGAGCGTTGTCTCACTTTTAGCACTTGTGCTAAAATTCAACTTTAGGACCCTGTGCATACCTTAAAAATAATCGCTTTTGTTAATGGCTGTCTTCAATAGTTATTTACGACAGAAATAACGTAAGACATCTTACTACAACACGTGTTTTATGACCAGTCGACTATGGTATTGTCATGATTCGAATATCATTCAGCAATTTATCCATTTTGAACAAATTCCAATGAACCATAATTTCCGTTTAAATTTCACCATTCGTGCAGCCAATGGTGACATACTTATTTTGATACTTCTTAATATGAGGCCAAGCATTACTTCTAATATAACGTATACTAGGATACTAATGATCTTTATATTTAAAACTCTAAGAGTTTTCGTAAAAAATAATAAAAAATAACAAAACAACCAACAGAAATTTTAGCATTATCCTAACCCGAATTTCGAGATTTTGCTTTAACTAGCCACTGTCACCGACATGTTAACATATTAACTCTTAAATCACCGAGTCAGCCTCTTAGAGCCTCTGCACATGAACGTTACATTGTCGCGTGTTAAGTAACGCGCAATGAAGAATAACACAATTAGAATGCGAAACGGCACACAGCGAAACGGAGCGCTTTGGCCGCTGCTCATATGATACAGTGTTAATCTATGACGCGCGTCAACGCAACGCTCGTGTGTCACAGGCCTTACCGTCAACGGCCGCCGCTGTGGGTCTGGCGTTGCGGTGCGTGGCGTGGCGGGCAGCGGCGGCAGCTGCAGTAGGAGGGCGGAGAGCGAGGCGAGGACGTCGGCTGACGGGGCGGAGGTGGAGGACGGCATAGGCGGCAGGGGCGGCAGCGGAGGCGTCGGTGAAGATGGAGAATCTTGTCGATCCATGACGCCCACCCGCCGCCCCACCGCCAATCTCGCCACTTCTCTGCTAACACGCGTTTTGAAGCGATAGATTTTTTGTCAATTTAAGTCAATTTTTAAGAGCGAAAAAATCCTTCGTACGCCTTCAGAGGGAGAGTAAAGCCGGCTGTCCCGTGTTGTAGATTTACTGCATGTAAAAGACCCTAAAAGAAGCCTCTGAGATAAATTTAAAGTCGCGTTTCATCGCCCGAGTGATACCTTCTAGAAGCGAACGTTGCGAAATTTGCGTGATCAGAAGGAAGAGCAAGCCTGATGGTCTCAGGCCTGATGACGTAAAATAAGGCATCATTAAATTTAATTGGATCAATTACGCAAGCTAAATGTGAGGGGGTTTTCTAAGGAATCGAAATAACCCCAAAAATACGTTTTTTTGGAAAATATGTCTTTAAATAAAAAATACATCAGCAAGTTGTAATCATCTTGAAACGGCATATTTTATTTTTTCTTGAAAAAAAAAAATTGCTATATTACAAAACAAATATATTTTAATATAGCTTGTTAAGATGTAAAAGATTTTCGCTTTTCGAGGTCTACTGATTTTGAATTTGATTTTTTTAATCTATAAAATCCTTCGAAATATTCGAATATCATGTTCAAAAATTGAATTTTAAGTGGGATGAAAATTGAATGGCAAGAAACACAGCCGTCACACTACTCTTCTTAGGTCACTGAAATATTCGTTGTTACTAATGTAGTTGCACTTGGAGTTAGTGTGTTACGTGCAAATTAGTTTACTTCCTTTCTTGCAGTTGGAAACTGTTGGGATTTCGAACAGATAAAATACATACTAATTATAATTGGCAGTATGGCAACAAATTTTCAAAATAGCCTTGGCTTGTTTAGACGATTAGGAAGAGACTCGTTTAACATTTTATGTATTACACTAAAAAAAATACTTAAAATCGGGGCAATAATTTTCCAAATTATTAGAACTTGAATTTTTCTTTTATCTACTAAAAATTACAAACACCCATACATGACACACACCCTTGAAAAATATATAAATGTTGAAAACACATATTTTACACTCTAAACTTCCAATACATTTTAAATTTGCAACGACATTGATATAAGCATTTGCCCCTTCCCCCCTAAAACATTAAGCACCTGGATTATATGAAAGTTGAGAATTTACAGAGAAAATAATATGAGTGAAAGTTTCCAGGCTGGTAGGCCGTGGTCCAGTTGGCATTGAAGAGCCGAACATTTCGTCCACGTCTGCGGTGGACATCTTCAGTGGCGGCAGCGTCGTGGGGGTAGTCTCCGGGTCGGCGGCTGGCTAGCGACTGAGGTCAGACGTGGACGAAACGTTTGGTTCTTCAATGCCAACTGCACCACGGCCTACCAGCCCGGAGACTTTCACTCATATTGACTCCGGCCGTGAAAGCCTACGATGTCAGAGATAATATTGAAACTGCGGCTGCTCTATCACTTTTCAGACTTTCCTTTCTCATATCTTTATTATAATGAGAATTTTGCAGTTTCAAGTTTATTTTCTCCGTTTGTAAATTTTAAATTATTATACTATCCTACTATTCAGATGCTTACTTTACAGTGGATAAAATATTTATACCATTCTAACGACGCTGTAAGTTAAGAGTGCACGGATGTACCTAGGAAACCAGCAGGATATGATCTAAAGGTACTCTGTATTGTATGACAGATGACAGAAAAAACTATTTTTACAACGGTTACCTACACACTGAAAAAGGTTCTGGAGATACCATGAGGGAAATGGAAAAAAATACTTCCTGCTGCGACAACTTGGAGAACGATAATTTAAATAACTATATTTCCCCCTGAATTCTAGAAGACGTGCACAGATAATGAAGTTACATTAGTAACCAAATTGAAAATATTATGCAAGGAATTGTTAATTTTCTGGGAAAGTATCAAATGCGTGATATCTCAATAAAGTGTTTTTTCACAACTCAATTATTTGAAGTGATCTTATATAGAAAATAATATTTAGATAATTGCAAAATTAGTAATTTTGCTCAATTTACGTTAATTTGCTTACTTTGCGTTTACTGCATTTTGTTTATCACAACTTCATTATTTTAATAATACTCATATGTAGTACCAACATGATCATTAGAATTCTCAAGCAGATGAATAACTTTTAAGTTCATCGAATATATATCACGGCATCCGAAAAAGAAGGTTTTGACGTTTGGACAAAAATTATGTTTTGAAGTGCTTGAGCTAGAGAGCTCAGTTTAAAATACTTTTCGAATCAGTCTTGTGGATAACCGTATATGAACAAAGTGACATTATTCCATTTGCATTTAAGGTGATTTTATTAGACACCTCCATACATATAAGAGGCACTTCTGTAAAATTTGCTCAAAGTCAGTGTTACACCAACAACAACTAGATATAGAAGACCTTAGCAATCATTCAAGATGGTCACCTAAGTAGGCCATACAAATTGAAATGTGAAGTAAAATTGTGATTATCAGACGAAATTATATAATAAATTACACTATCAAAGAAGAGGAAAAGAGGTATACTTTCTTCAGCTGGAAAATTGTACATGAATTGAAGTGTTTTTTCAAGCGAAAAAAGCTTACACTTTCTTTATCACAAAACGACAGTACATGAAATTCTACCTGTTCTAATCCCAACATTTTTTTCAAAATATTTTGAAGTTCTGTGCATACATTTTATTTAGAGGTTCTATGTGTAGTATCTCTTTCAGATCTGAAATTATGGTTGATATCATAAACATAGAAGCCCTCGTTGCAGTAATTGATTATTAGATTTAATACTCACAATGATATCTGCTTTAAAATCCATCACCGACTTTAAGTGTATCTCATCCATTATGATAATCAAATATTTATTATTATTATCCATTAATTTAAATATTTATTTCTACTATTCTTTAAAAAAATGTTTTCACTTTTTTCCATTTAATACTAAACCAAACGAAGAACACAATCTTCTAATTGCACTAGGATGACAAAATATTATGAACCTTAAATGCTTGAAATATTTATTAGAATATGGCTATATGGTAAATAGCGTACAGGACAATACGAAAAGTCATGAACTGTTCGGATATGCACTACTTTTCTTCGTAAGGAGTTTTATTTACATAAAAGCAACATGTTTATCGAATTTTGAATTTGTAGTATTCATTTGAAGTAAGAGGTCTATAATTGAAGCAAAAACTGAGGACTGTACTATGCTTGTATTAAAATTTTAACCTAACTTTCGAAAAGAAACCATATTACAAACACTGCCGATATTGTAGTACCTCCAAGTTTTAATACTTTTTTTAACAATAAGAAACATCGAGTTTCAATTCTTTATCCACCACCAACTGAATTAATAATTTTAGGAACAGAATTACAATCAATATAAAGATCTTGGCGACAAGATAATGATTCTGGCCGCGGAAGCCTACGACTTCATTCATACAATCAATATGTTGAAAAACAAAGTGAAAAGTCTTCCCTATTAATTAATCACCAATAATCTTCCAAAATAAGCAACTCCAGATTGCTTCTTAGTTCATCAAAAGACTAAAAAATATTTCTTTTTAAAAAATTAATTTTTCTGCGGCAGTTGGATGATTGAAATAAGCAGGGCAATTAGGCAACAAAGAAGGTATAACTTCTCGAGACACTCGTGTATGTTTTAAAGGAATACTGATTTTTAGTCCATTATCACAACAGAACACTGAAAATTCTTCTCAGTTTGCCAAGTTCGCAAATACACTTCACAAAGCTGAAAGTAAACACTGAACTTATCAACTTACATTTTTCAATTTTTACCATAATTCTCTCACCTGGAGACACAGTACTTATTCACTATGATTCTCACTATTATTAGCAACGCATCACATGTACATAACCACATCTCGAAAGTTACAAGTGCTACTCAGCATTCACAAAAAGGTCGCCTCAACTCGAACAAGTCGGCCTTCTCTAGCCGCCATACTGGCTTTCAAAAACTCCTGTGCGCTGACCTTGTATCTAGATGGTGTTTGTTAAACTTGTCATTCTGATATTTTATGTGTTGGATAAAATTATGCCTGCAGTACGAGATATTTTAATTCGGAATGTGGCAGTATTGTGAAATAAATGAAAACTCAGATGCGCTCTTCACATTATCTCTAACAAAAATAAGGTCTCCCGCTGTGGAGTGAAACGAAATGAGTTCTAAATATATGGAATTTGAGTGGTCACATGTCCTGAACAAAGATCATTAAGATATAAGTGAAGGGAAAATGATGTATGTCCTGCTACAAATGTAAATGCAGTTACAATTCATACAAAAATTTAATAGAGAAGGCAAGTTACCTAATATAGAATTGCTTTAGGTTTAGTGTATTTTGAACGAAGAAAAATGAAAAATGAAGAAAACTTACCTTGCATACGAGGTTAACTTTTAAATTATTTTTCTACGATATTCATCCCGATGTTAACTTCTAAGCCATTATTGTTGTTGCTCGATACGCTATTGTTTTCCTTCTCGGGATCATTTCTTCTGCACATCCCAGGATTCTTTTGTATATCATAAATAAAAATAAAACGAAAGGAAACGGTTTTAATGCAGTTTTCCATTTCAAATAAACCATTCTGTGCTCCATTGAAAATGAACGGTGTACCATTAAGGCAAAAAAGTTTTAGGTCTCTCAATTCAGCCAAACCTTAAATGGAACGTCCATTTAAATGAATTGAACACAAAATTTAGTTCATTATGCTACGCGTTCAGAATTCTTGCAAATTCAGTCAGCCTTCAAACTGCTCGTGTATATTTCGCGAATGTTCATTCCCGCCTGAGATATGGCATAATATTCTGGGGAAATACATCTTATAGCTCCCAGACATTTAGATTACAAAAACGAATTGTACGAATAATAACTAAATCCCACCCACGTGATTCTTGTTAGCCTATCATCATTAATCTAGGAATTTTACCATTACCTTGTCTGTTGATTTACGAATCAGTGGTTTTTGTCAAAAATGACTTGCTTAAGGGCGGGAATATATTTTTAGAAAATGCCGATGTCTATTACTATAACACTCGACGTAGAAATCATATTCATCAGGTGACAGTATCAACAGCTCATTACAAAAAATTCACATACAAAAAAAAAATTTCCAAAAAATTTATTTTTACAATTAACTGTAATCACAAGGAAAGTAACATTATTTTTAAGTGATATTTAATGTATAATATACCATTGAACTGTATAATTCTAAACAATATGTAACAAGTATTGTATCGCAGCTTCTGGGTCAATGACCCCCATCTCGATCAGGTTTTTCGTCCAGTTTCCCTGATCCATTGAACAAATGCTGAGATGGCCCCTTGTTTTGCTTCTGGACATAAATCAGTGGCGGCTCATGGGTATTCGCACGTTCGCATGTGCACACCCAAATTAATTCGGTGCCATTTCTCTTAAACATCTCTTAACAAGAGGAGAATACAAGTCCTCTCAGAGCATTTCCGAAACATGTTATTTCAAAACACGCGCCATTCGGAAGCTGCGATTGCCGGTCCGTCCGCCTTTCTTTCGTGAAAGCCTGCGGGAGCACACTCAGGAAAATGCGACCGAGGGAACGGAGTCCTAGGCTGCTGCGGGGCTGCATGGGAAGGAGGGGGAACAACGGTGGCTTATAGAGGACTGGAGCAAACCCTGCGCGGTGCTCCATCTACGGCGCAGGCGCAGTGGCGATCTCGGAAATTCAATTGTTTTATCTCGACGAAAAAGGCCAAAGTTGTAGTTTTGAAAAATAGTTTACGGCAAAGAATAAGGTGAAAAATGAAGTACTTGGAACCTTCTATTTTTTATTTGCTGAGGAGTTACGTCTTAATTTTAAAAATCTATTCAAAATTGTAATTTTTTTTTGTTTTTAGATCGATTTCTTTGATGACTACAGAAATATACCCCAAAACTGTAAAATTGTTATATGTGCCGACAATTGCCCGCGCAACTTTTCTTCAGCAATGTACTTCTTTTCCCCTTCCTGGCACCGGTAGCGGTAGCTCAGTGCTCAACTGATGTCACTGCAGCGCCTCTGACCGGAAGGTCTTAGGTTCAAGTCCTGACGGCGGCAGGATTTTCGACACTAGCTTTTCAGCTAATGTCGAATTCAATCGGTCTGGATGAGATTCGAATTCCGTCGCTGCCTGGAGGAGGATTCTAGCGACCGGCTGCTCTGATTGGTAGTTTTCCGTGGTTTCTCCGACCAACACCAGGCGAATGTCGGAGCAGTACTCTAACAAACGGGCCACGGACCGAGCGCGATCTGCCCTTCCTCTTCCTTCTTCTATCCTCTCCCCTTGCACACACACACTAACATGCACTACACTACCACATATTCCGGGAGACCGGTCGGGAGCTTAGAGCTTGTCCCGGCTGGGGCGGTATCCCGTTGGTGGGATTGTCATGGTAAGGGGGAAACCCCACTACCGGACGGTACGTCGGCGCCGGAATTCGCCATCCAGCGGGGGATCACCGCCATCTCCCGAGAACAAACATGCACTACACAGTTGAATGTAAATATTCGATGTGAGCACTGATGACAATATTCCAAACACATCTTCATTGGCGCGTAATAAAAATTATTTGCTTTTGAAGACAAGAACTCCTGTTCGTGTTTTTCTTTTATAAATTTAAAGAAATAGGCGAAGCAAGTATAGATCCATCGCAGGAAATACCTCAAACTCCTGAGAAAGACAGAAAGCAAATTAAAAATAAAGTTGCGAAGGCATGGCTGATATTCTAGAGATTGGCCTTGCTTCATAAAATCTAGTGATTAATCTCGTAACTTCCTGATTATGTGGTTCCTTCTTTCCAAAAGGCAGGTGTCGGCTTGCCTCTGTAAATTTATGTTATGAAAAGAAAATACTTCAGCCATTTCATACCTTTCACAGTTGTTTGGTTGATTTTTGAGAATTGGGCCACACAGACAGAAAAATGCATATTTAACAATTGTTTTTAGAAAAACTATAACAAATAACCAAAAAATCTTATGTACTTTTAAAGATGTTTGAAAACATAAGTAACGAACTGTTAGAATGCTTACTAGACAAGCATGCCTGTGAGAGCAAAACAAATTTATTTTCGGGTCACATAGACCCGAACAGCACAGTAGGGTTAAAGAGCATTATCCACATCGGTTTGAGAACATCACTCCACCTACGTGAATCCAAATAGTTTATTTATTTTAAATATATTTAAATTTGCCACAATCAGAGCAATTTCTACAAACTAAATAAATAGGAAGTTGGGTTTTTGTTCTGAAAACTATATTCGACTTCTGAAATATTGAACGTTTAAGAAATATTGAGCATTTAATAAAAGTGGGAAAATCCGCCCATGGTCGGCAAGATCATTGAAGGCTACTAATTGGATCACTGAGGATGATAAAACAATAGCAAGTTCTGTACAATGAAAGTAAGAAATGTATAGTTCTTTGCTGAGAAGCGTTTCGTTGCTAGCAATCGTAATCAACGACTTTTTGTATTTTAACATCTACGAACATGTGCTCTTAGTGGAATTGATAAGCATTTTTCTAAATACATTTACACAAACAGTTTCTAGTCAGTCACTGGAGAGTAGTGGCGTTCGAATAAGCATTGAAAATTCACTAGTCATCACACTACCAGCTCAGTTTAGTTCAGAGTCAGCATTGCCACTGTCTCTACAGCAAATCTGACAACAAGGTTCTAGGATTAATAGTTCCACCGAGACGGGATTTGCGACAGAAGCTGTATAGAAAGATCGAATTTGGAGAGTTCTAGAGGCCAGCTGCTCTGATCGGAAGTTTTCCCTGTCTTTGTAATGACATTTTATGAAATTCATATCCTAACCATTTCCTGTTGATAATGTCATACTAATATAAAATAGTAGTAATAGTAGTAATATAAAAATACTTTTAAAGTAAATATATTTTTAAAAGACACAACTACGTCTTAATCTGCTAAATATATGTACCAGTAGCTCCTAAATTTACATTACATATGCATTTTTGCACATATTATTTTGCAATTTCTTCTACAGCTCGTTGTTGACATCTCATTGATGTTCTTCGTGTGCCAGTATGACAATGGAATGCGGCTCTTAACTGGTCACTTCAAGTTTTGGAAGTCCTTTTCTTCCGACTTGTGAGTTTATTGCTATCGATGGAGCAGTCGCACACGTCTCGTTCAACGCTTTCGTTCGTTCTTCGAAAACACGAGGAGGGCTCATTCTGCAGTAGGTCGTGAAAATGGGTTGTGGAAATGCCCATGGCGGCTTCTGCTTGCACGTCGCCTGGCCCAGCAACCGTCTTTTGTCCGAGGGTGCCTCCGCCCTATTCTTTGTGCGTTGCAGCCTCTGAGCATCAACGAGCCGGAGGTTACCATGTGAAACGCCGAATTTACACCAGATGGTTCTTCTGACAAAAAAATACTGGTGTGATATTTATGCGTCATTTACACTGCGGTCTTAAAGATATCCTCAGTCTCTTTTCGCTTCGTATTAGGTAGGCAGGGTATTTAAAAGCACATCTGTGGTGGAAACTTCAAATCGGTATAATTCGGTTACCTCCTGTTCAAAGAACATTTTAAAATAATGAGCGCTTGAATAACATTAGAACAATGCTTTTTAAATACGTAATGCTTGTGAATTGTTCTCGCACCAAAATGCAGGAGAAATTCCTCTACATGCGTCAGTAACCTCTAGCACGAACAAAATGGTACAAGATAACGCTTTTATGCCAGACACTGTTATAGTTGTAAGTTTCAGACATGTGATTCTTTCAAATATTTTATATATTGGTTGTACCTTTCAATACAACTTTTCCAAACCGTTTGAGTTCATTCTAAAGCTATTTTTAATTCCGGCAATTTGTAGAAGTATAATATTCGAAATTATTTCATGCAGTAATGTTTTAGGTACACATTTTAGTTCTTTTTAAGGTGTATCACATTGATCCATAATGAATCCTTTTCCAATGAATTACTCGCTACGGTAGTAAATAACCATTAATATTAATTTGAAGAATAACCGACGCCTGTTATTCGAAAAAATTGAAAATTGTTTCCCTGGAACGTATATTAAATTACTTCAAAAAGAAAAGGCTCTTTAGAGCAAAATACCCTGAAGTAATGTTCTGCACAAATAATATACTATTATGGTTATTACGTGCAAAGTTTTTTGCAACGTCTCATTTTAATAGTATCCTAATTTAAAATATGACGTCATTTAAACTCCAGATTTGGAAGTTTTCAGAGACTTTTCCCCTGCATATTAACGTTCTTTCCGACCTTCACATTTTTCTCCATTTTCTCTGTAGTATGTACTTTACAAAATATTGACAAGTCGACAAATAAATACAAATTAATTATTGCTTTGTCTTGTCTTGTATTCGTAGACCGAATTGTTTTATTAAAATTGGTTTCCTGTGATCTCACGATAAATAAACGTCGATCTTCATTGAAGTTGAAGTGAATTCCTTTACTTAGTAGATCACATTGTAGTACATTAATGGCGTTTGCGGCAGTTCTAGTGGGGCTACTTTTCACGTTACTAAGATATTTATTGGATCTTAATATATTAAATGGAACCTTTGTGGCCTTTCTATATAATTTTTTTGAAGTTCAGATTTCCTCCATACTTTGTGTATTTGTTACACGAGTAGTGAAAAAAGGACTCAGACGGAGGTATGTGTTTGGTAACTTTTTTATTTACTTATTCTGTCTAAAGTTCCATTTAATCTTTCACTCCAAAATTGCTCTAAGGGTGTACGAAAGCTGCCTCGTCATAATAAAATTTATTAGTGGATCGTCTATACATAAATTCGGTGACGACAAATTTACGTAAGTGAATTTTGTTTCTCCTCACATGGGATTGTGGACTATTACCCACAAATAATAATATTTACTTCAAGTTAACAACATTTCCATTTGTATTCTTTTGCAAAACATATTACACCTAAACATAACAGTCGATAAGAACAGCAATTTAAAAAATAAAAAAATAAAATTATCATGAAACCCTCGTTATTATTGTGTATTGTTTCTAAGTTCCTCCCCTTGCATGCATAACCATTATCATTTTTAAATCCTTATCCAGGACTTCTTAATTTGCTACACAACTTGATCTTCCTACAATAGATAATTCAATATGTCCCCTGTGTAGTCACTGTCCTTTCAAGTAGTCGCTCTGCCTTCTTGATTTTTGAAATATAATTTATTCCATTTGTAACATTTACATACTAATTACTTGTTTAATTCATTACTAATACCATTGTAACACCCCCACGCGGGGATGCTCTCAGGGTGACCTGACCTACCTTCCCTGGCGCGTTGAAAGATGAAGCTTGCCCGGCTACACCCGCAGAAGACCCTGAAAGGCTGAACGGGAACATGCGTGGCGTGGGCATTGGCATGCGTCTTGTATAAAGAAAAGATAGCTCTTTCATGAACTTACATTTAATACTAGTGAGCTTCCTCTGGTGAGGCCAGATATAAATAACAAGGAAGAAACAAAAAGAAACTTAACCTAACTTACAGCTATTGTACATCAGGCGGTCATTCGCCCCTCTCTCGCCTCGCTTACAGTCCAGAGCGGCGCGGGAAGTCGAGGTCGATGCCGGCAGCTCAGGCGGCGCCTCGGGCCATCTACCCGATGCGGCGGCGCAGGGTGCGCTGGAGATAGCGGCGGTTCGGCCTGGTCACCGACCGGCGCGGGGTTGCGGGCGCCCGAATGGGCGCCGGGCGGCCTAGGCGGCGGCGGGCGGCGGCGCAGGGTGCCGGCGCCTGGATGAACGCCGGGCTACCTGGGCGGCGGCGGCGGCGTTGCGAGCGGCGGCCCGTTCTGGTCACGGCCGTTGCCCGTCTCTCGATTGTCGCCCGTCCTGACTGAGCGGCGAATCAGCAGGATACCCGCGGTATGCGATGCGTGGCCCGTAAACTTGGCCCGAGGCAATTCTCTCGGCGTACTCGCCTACGCGTTGCTCGTCTAGAAGAGCGTCTAGTCGCGATCGCTGCTGGAACCAGAAGCGTCTGCCCGCTCTCGCGGCTGGAGATAGAAGCGTCTGCCCGCTGCCGCTGTTGGAGATAGAAGCGTCGGCCCGCTATCGCGGCTGGAGATAGAAGACCGCTAGCTTCCTCTCTCCGAAGCTCTCTGGCTCCGCTGGGTCTCATGACCGCGTCCACGCGACGTTCGCGCTCATTGGTCTGTCACATCACGTGACACGGAGCGACCAATCTTGGTGGCACCGACGATGCAGGCTAGAGTTTTGAATTCGCGTCGTCACCGAATTTACCCACGTCACGAATTCCCGAACTCGCCAACGCTCTGCGCGGAGGGTGGAAATCCATTGACGTCACTGGCGCGCCCCTTCACAAAGCCTCGAGACAATGGAGACCCCGTATGCCCGCTCAGGCGACGCCAAGTAACGGTACATTGTACCAATTCCTGCCCGCTTTTGTGGCGAGCCTCCGCTACGCGTTTCCACAGGCGTTTGAAAATATCATTTTATATTGCTTTTATTTCGTCGCTACCATGCATGGGCGACTGTCCCATTACACCATGTCTCTACACTCGAATACTACCACGTCAGAACATCATCTGCATCCGTCCCTCATCGCGTCAAAATATTGTTTGCCCCGTTTTTACATTCCCTTCCTCGCACATATTCTAATTTTTGCTTGGTCACTGGCACTCTAGCACTGTATTTGTTTATACTTTGGTTATTGATTCGTAATAATTTTCCTACTTTACTTTCTCACCCACGGAAATTGCTCACTTGTCCTTTTACTGTTTTCTTTGACCAATATATTTTCTATTTCCCCCGCTATCAACTATGATGTCATTCGCTTGTGTTCGATTCTTTGCTTCTCTTCTGACACCCACCGGGTGGTAGTTCAGTGCATCAACTGATGCCACTGCAGCGCTTCTGACCGGGAGGTTTGGTTGACGGCGGCGGCAGGATTTTCGACACTAGCTTTTCAGCTAGGTCGAATTCAATCGGCCTGGATGAGAATTCTAGCGGCCGGCTGCTGTGATTGGTAGTTTTCTGTGGTTTCTTCGAATGCCGGAGCAGTACCCTATCAAATGGGCCACGGACCGCGCGTGATCTGCCCTTCCTCTTCCTTGTCCTATCCTTTCCCTTTACACACACACACACACACACACACTAACATGCACTACACTACCAGATATTCTGGGAGATCGGTCGGGAGCTTAGAGGTTGTCCGGGCTGGGGCGGTGCCCCGCTGGTGCGAGAGTCCTGGTTAGGAGGAAACCCCACTAGCCGACGGTAGGTCGGCGCCGGATCTCGCCATCCAGCGGGGGAAGATCACCGCCATCTTCCGAGAAAAAAACATGCACTATACTAATGGGACTAATGACCTAAGCAATTGACGTGCCCGGAAACACGAAAAAATCAATCAATCAATCAATCTTCTGACACTCATTGTTGCTGTCATCCTGTATATATATTTATTCGAATTTATCGTTTCTATTAACACATCCTTGTGATAACGTATCACAGTAAAAACTTTTGAAATACGTAAAATGAAATTCATTTTTTGATATCATGATATAATTGAAATTCTTACTCACGCTCAGAACAGGGCTTATATATTGTTACGCACAGTTCAGAGCTTGATCTTTCGAAAAAATTCAGACATTTGCGTAACAACGATCGATGCATTTTGGCGTTCAATAAAATAAAAGGAAACGGTTAAAATAAAACACATTAGGGGGCGAAGGGAAGTGGGAATCGGAAATGTTAGGGCAGTGGCGTTGGTGCGGACGATTTTCTGTGGTGCTGTTTGTTTTCAGGTGCGGAGGAGGCCAAACACTGGAAGGAGAATGCCTGACGCCCGCGCCAAATAAATAAATAGTTTAAAAACCGGATAGGTTAGCATATACTCTGCTTCTGACAGCAGGTTTTTCCCCCTTCAGGGGTTTTTTCCTCAGCCGTACCTTATGGTCTCGTTTCCGCGGCTTTGAGGCGATGGAGAGACCATTTGGGGTGAATACCAGAATGCGAAAGGTTAGAACGCGGTAGAATGTAGGTATTGTAATGGCTTAAAGGCCTTCGGCCTTTGCATCAAGTTTTCTAATTTGCATTTTCTACATTGTATCAAGTTTTCTAATTTGGCTGTAATAATTACCTATTAAATAAAATAAATTTTGGCGTTCAACGTCGTGTAACCCACCTTGAATACGAAATGAAGGGAAAACCCACCTGAGAGTTTAGCGTGTTACGGAGATCGTGTGGCACAGATGCCTATCTTGCATCCACGCAAGAGGGAGTTATTTTGAATACATGTAGAGCCTCTGTTACATGAGGTGAAAATTTTGACTATATACGCAAATAATAATACAAAATCCTAAATAACATATAAAGAACCGTTTTTTTCTCTCCTTTCACATTCTTCTGACAAGTAGGTAATAATGGCAACAGGAAACAATATTTAATGTAATATTTGGGCTACCTTTATACAAAAAATGATCAATGACAATAAAAGTTGTTGTTTTTTTCAAAAAATTTAATAGGGTTCAAACTTGTTTCATTTGCATACGTGAATAACATACTTTATCACAGGGTCCAGTATGAACAGTGAGGACTTGTTAAATAATAATAAACCCTGCTAAATAATAATTTATTGCCAGGCGAATGCCGGAGGAATACCCTAACAAACAGGCCACGGACCGCGCGCGATCTTTCCTTCCTCTTTATTCTCCTACCCTCTGTCCTTACTTATGCCATAGAATAAAGATGTATAGTCTATGCTTAGGCTAACATGCACCACAGTACATCGGTCGGGAGCTTAGAGCTTGTACTGGCTGGGGCGGTGCCCCGCTGGTGGGAGATGCCTGGTTGGGGAAATCCCCGCTAGCCGATCTCGCCATCCACCGGGGAAAGATCACTGTCACCTCACGATAAAAACATGCACTACACTTACGGGACTAATGACCTCGGTAGTTCACGCGCCCAGAACCACCAACAACCAACCAACGAACTGGCAAATTCGGACAATCTATCCAAAATGCCATATACACTATTTCGGGCATTTAAAACTCCATCACAAAGGTGCTCAGTTTTGGAGCAGGGACAAATAGACTTCGCCTTATTATTTCACCGGTTTTTACATAAAGTGCCTGAGCATAGACAACTATTAGCACATGACACGTAAAAACTTTGCGATTTTGCAAACGCTTGTTCAAGAAAATAAATATTTCATGGATAATTAGGATGCAGTTGAAAAAAAATAATGCAATCCTTCTAGATATTTTGGATTCTGTTCAAAATCTCCATTCATTGATTTACATTTTTTCACCTAACTTATCTTCACATTCTGTTGTGTAATCAAAAGATAAAATACTCGCACTATTCGAAATTTTCAGTTTTGAGATAAAATGATGAATGCGTTTGCAGTTGCCATAAACATTCTGTTAAATTACTGTTGAAGCATTTTCAGCGACAGAGTTTCCAATAGACAGTTGGGACACTTTACCATTAAAGATACGTAGTTTTCGAATTCAGTAGTGTCTGTACTCAAATTTTCCAAATTAGCTCATGGATCACGGACCTTTTGAGGTATCTATTCATTTTTTTTTTGCTGGTAGTTGAAATGCAAGCATCATGCGCTGTATATTGATGGATTAAGTGTGAGTATTAATGAAAACTTAGGAGAATTTCTGTTTATTAATGAAGGTCATAACTCAAAGTTCATATTTTTCGAGTTGTGTCAGTGTTGCAGCTTATGAACTTCACAGTGTTGCAGTTTATACATTTCTTGATCGATGCGAAACAAAAAAAAGTGTCATATGATCTGTACAATTCTATTTAACACAGACTAAGTCAAAGCCATTAACTAGGCCAATACTAACATTTCATAGCGAAATTGGAAGAGAACTTTTAAGGCCTGTTTCAAAAGTGAACACTGAGGTTGGCGTACAACAGATCTTTCATTTCGTTTCTACGAACCCATTTTCCTTTCGCGTCAGTGCTGCAAATTCCTAGCAATTTTATTATGTCGACAAGTGGGTGACCTTCGTGACTAAGAAAGCGAGAGAAAGTTCCGACCACTTTCCTTTCCTCCAAAATACTCGTTCTTTCATCGCCCCACGGGAAAAGGCAATTAGCTAAGAAGCTCTTGTTAAAATAAATGTTAATCTACGTAAAAAAATCAATGGCATTTTAGTTCTTCTCTCAGGCGCTGCAACTGAACAACGTCTCTCTGAAGAAATTACTCGCAGGGAACTTTTATGACGCGAGAAGAAAAGTTAATTCGAGAATAATCCAATTGAAAATGTGAACTCCACAGTGTCGGCAACAGGGACGTACAAGCGAGCGGATGCTTAGCGTCTGCTGTTTTTTCGGAAAGGAGAGGAAAAGCCCCCTAGTAATCTAAAATATTTGAGTGTCGTCAATGTGTAATTGAAAATATTATATTTTGAATTTTTTTACTATTGCTTGCCTTATTCTTCAATCATATTATTTTAATATGTTTTACTAAAATTACATTTAATTCAGTTTTTTATTTCAATTTGTTTTTATAATAGCTCATGAGGATTAACAAATTGCTCGTCACTTTAATATCTTATTCTTCTGGAATACTGTAATTTGGAATCTTTATGAAAAAGGTAGTAGGTCAACAAAAGGTGTTTGTAAAAAAAATTTAATGAACTGTAGGTCAAAAAATGTATAGAGACAGACAGCTTTTTAGCTGTATTGATAAAAATTGTGAAGGTTTGGCAGATGATAAATTCGTGAGCATTTTTTTTAAACTGTCAATAGCGTGGTTCACATCGAAGTATAGATGGATGTAATAACCCTCCTTTCTCCAAACATAAGGAATGTTTTAGAGAGAGAGAGGAGAGAAAAGATAGAAAGAGAGAGAAGAGAGAGGAGAGAAGAGAGAGGAGGAGAGAGAGAGAGAGATTCATTGACTTTTAACAATCTCTTCTTATGCAAATAATTATGTTGCCATTGATTATAGCTTTGCAATGTTTCGTGGTTGCAAGATTAGGATCCACCACTAATTTACAATTGTTTTATAATATTTATATTTGCAACATTTGACTCAACTGAATAACTTGTATCTAGCATTCATTCTAACTTGCAAACACAGGATCAAAGATATCTCATTAATATTCCGATGATCTGACACGTCACTTTTCTCATCCCTGATTCACGCATCCCTACTTCACGCATCCCTGATTTCCCTCCCCTTTTATAATTGTCTTAGTTTTATATCACTTTTTTTGTCATGGTAAGTTCGCTTTGAGGAGACGAAGTTCAGAGAAGATTTCCTATTTTGACCTCTCTTATTGATGAAAAAAACAACTGACTCTTTGACGTCTACATTCATCCGAGGAACATACTGAATTTTGACTTCTGTCATTGGCGAGAGGAAGTAGCCATAGAACATAACATATTCCCAGTCGCGAACCACAATTATTCAAATGTCAGACCTTGTCAGGTTTCCCTCCTCTCAGAATTTGGTGGGAGGCGGCCCTCAAAAAAATATATTTTGTTTCCCCATGGTCAAAGTCAACCCTTCTTTGACCCTATTTATTGAAAAACCCCTTTTTTGACCTTTCCCACTTTCCCGAAAAAATAATGAAAACAAAACCCAGAAGCTTAGACGCGAGCAGCGATGCCACAGATGCGGGATCTTCTCAGCCCCCATGCTTTGAGCTTTCTTCTAGAAGAGGAGGCAGGGGGATTGGCCGGTGTGGTTGCGGTCAAAAGAAAGAAAAATCTCTGATTTTTGGGAAAGGAACAACTAAAAGAAGGCAAAAAAAATGTTTGACTCAAAGGATAAAAATTTTACATTCATAAGAAAATCTTTCTTCTTTGACCTCCATGGCAAAAAAAGGGGCTTTGGAACATCACAATGGCCGTGACGTGAGCAATGATAGCGCATATGTGGGATGTCATCGGGGCTACGTACCCTTGGCCTTCGTTGGAGACAGCGGCTTCGGTGAATGAAAAAAAAATTTTGACCTCTGATTTTGGTGAAAGAAACAACCAAATCTTTGACCCCTTTCCCCGATATCTTCGTCCCGTCCTTTCAGATTGGCGAAATAAACATCGAAACATCATCCCCAATCGCTGGCGCGACAGCAAAAGTGCGGACCCTTCAGCCCTTTTTCTTCCTGGAATTTGTTGGGAGGGTTGAAAAGGAAAAATATTTTGACTCTTAACATGATCCACATTTCGGGAAGTTTTTTCTCAATTTTGACCTCTCTTTGGCGGAGGGCAAAGAATCGGGGAAACCCTAAAAAGCCTAGTCACGGTAGTGTTGGCCGGGTGATTCATCAATAAAGCTTTCCCCCCTTTTTAAACTTTGGAATCGCTGGTCCCACTTTGCCTGTGTTCCCCCTTTCCCCTACATGAATATACGGCGCTAATTTTCAATTTTTTTCTTTTTTATCTAATAATAAAGCATATTTTGTACTTCCTGCCAAATGCGTTTTCTTCCCCTTAAAAATCGGTTTAGGGTATTATTTTCGGTGTAATCGTTTGGGCTTTTTTGGGTTTCCCTGAACATAAAAAATTGCTGAAAAATTGCGTTGAATCAAGGTATCTCCCTGTATTTTAAATTTTTATTGGGGTTTGGGAAATATTCCGTTCTTTTTACATTTCAACCATTATCTTTGTAGTTTTCTAGTGGAGATTTTTATTACATGGTAAATTATTAAATATAGTATTTAATCATTTAAAGTGCTATTCTAATACGTAACATATTTAATCCCTTTTTAGAAATAACAATTTGATGGGATATCGGTTTTAATGGGGGCAGTATCATAGCAAATGCAAAAAGAAATGTTGCTTTTTAAGGAAGAGGGTTTTGAATTTTTTTTGCTATTTAAAAGGAAATAAAAAAAAGATTCAAATTCAGTAGGATTTTTTCCCCAATTACAATTAAATAATTCACATAGAAATATTTTAAATTTTTTTGAAAAATTAACACTATAATATTAAAGAAAATACTATCTTGAACTTTGTTGTTTGGGGGGTTTAAAAAACAATTTCCTAATGAAATACCAAAACCCAAAACCAATGGCTTTCTTTTCCCAATTCTAAAACAATTATATCTTTCTTTTAATGTAGCACCATAAATAAACATTGGTTTAAATTTATGAAATTTTTAATATAATTTTTTTTACATTCAAAATTATTTTTTACAATATTTATTATGATAGTGTATAAGTTTATTTCAAAACTAAAATTTCAAACATCCCTTCAGAATAATGAGGACTTAAAAAGAAAAATAAATTTTTATTTCATAAAAGTAAATTTAGAAAAAAAAAGAATACAAAAAATTTAAAAAAGACTAATTAAAAAAAAAAACTTGCATTTAAAAAATTTTGCGTTTCTGAATGCCGGGTTGACACCTCCCCCATTCGTCTTATCCACAAGTGCTCTTTTCCCCCAAATTTTTCCCTTGATTCAAGTCACAAAGTTATTAAAAAAATTTAAAACCAGTTCATGGGTATTTTATTGAAAGAATTAACATTATTTTTAATTTAAATAAAAGAAAGAGAAAAAAAATAAGTAATATTTAAGTTATACCATTATGGAAATTCCCCTAACATACCACATAAAATAATTTTTGTCATGACAGATGCAGGAAAGTGCTCAAATATTCTTACTCTGAAAGTGATTTTTTTGGGGAAAAAAAACCCAAATTAAAAAATACTGCCTAACCCAAAAAATTTTTAAAAACTCAATAGTTGTCAAAAAAAAGGGGAAACATAATGGATTTATTTTTTGTGGGGGAAGGAGACTCTTTACCGGATAAAAAGGCAATGGGTTTCAAAAATTAAATAAAAAACCCTCATTCCCTTTTATAAAAACAAAACTTTTGGTGAGGGGTTATTTCTTCTGTCAGTAATTATAAGCCTGCATTGGAGAAACCCCTTTTCCCAAAGGCACGTTTAGGTATAATAAGTATTGCCACCTTCACCTTTCTCCCTTTCTCCCCCAATTCAATGAGATCCATGGTGTGTTTTGGGAAGCGTCAAATCAATCATATCTCACGGGCCTCTTTAATTCTCTTCTTTTCAATCATAAATCTAGTAATTCGGGCCCCGGGCCAGTCGGGTTGGGACTCCCCCCTTGCTGATAAAGGGAAAGGCGGTTTTGGTTTTCCTTGCTGAAAGCCGTCACCTAAGGTTTTAGAAATTAATATAAGAAACCAACAATTTGAAAATTCCCAAACTAATCTTTTTTTTGCATGGTCCCCCTTTTTTGTTTTGTCAATGAATTAAAAAAAGTAACCAGGGGGTGTGTTGTCCTCCACAGTTTTTGCACTCTTCAATAACTTTGGGCCTCTGAAAGATTTTAAACCAGTATGTTTTTTAATTTTAAAAAATCTAAAATATTCTGGTTTCGAAAAGTGGTAAAGGGTTTTTTTATTAAAATTATTTGTTAATTTTTATTTCTTTATTTTACTAAAACAGTTAAAACTGTTATGACGTGCAAAGGAAAGTGTTGTGTACTTTAAAAATTTGTATACAAAAAGTCATATTTTTAAAATTTTGAATAAAAAAAAAATAACTCCCATCTAAAAAAATGTTTTTTAAAGGAT
The DNA here is from genome assembly GCA_964035755.1 of Teleogryllus oceanicus. NCBI lineage: Eukaryota > Metazoa > Arthropoda > Insecta > Orthoptera > Gryllidae > Teleogryllus > Teleogryllus oceanicus. Next base: position 42,551,729 of record CAXIVR010000008.1, read on the forward strand.
AAATAAGCAATAAATGTTGGATATCCATGTTGCCCTTAAATAATACTTCCTGCCCGACAAATTAAACGATAATTTGAATCTGTTTTTCTACTGACTTCTGGGGCTGCACAGATAATGAAGTTACATTTTTTCCCAAAAAACAGGGGCCATCGCAGCATTTGCTCAATGGATGGGGGAAACGGGATAAAACCCGTCGAGATGGGAAAACCCAAATCGGCTATTATTATATAAAATAAATTATCAAACTGTGTGACTAAATTATTTTTTTTTTTTGATGATTTCTGTATGTGATTTTCAAATAAAAAATCCCTTTACATCTAAAATGAAATAAAATACACTATTTTTTAAGTGGTTAACATTCTTTTTTTTTTAAAAATTGTTTCACTTCTCAAAATAAAAATCAGCTGTTCCAATAAAAGATGAAATATTTTCCCAGGATAGCGATATCAGGCGCCGCAACATCGGCGGTATTTTCCCAGCGCGGACGGGCTCTGGTCCCCAGGCTCGTTTGGTGTCACGAAAGAAACGTTGAAGATAGTAAAAGGAAGAGGAAGGAAAGATCACGCGCGGTCTGGTCCGGTTTGTTGGTGTTCCCCGCATCCCTTGTATTGATCAAAAAACCAGGGAAAAACGCATCAGAGCAGCTGGCTTATAATTCTCCTCCAGACAGGGGTATCCCAATCTCGACTGTATAAGCAGTATCAAACTCCCGCCTCTGTCGGGTTCAACCGTAGGACGTCCCGATCGGTGGCTGCAGAGGGCGGCAATGCTGGCTCGGGCGACTCACCGGTATCGTTCGTGGGGGCCCCAAATCCGGCCCCGGGGGTGGCGCATTTTCGACTACACAGATCGGGGGGTGAAATTAAACTCCTTTTAGAAAATCGCGGCGGGCTGCCCCAGGGGTGTTTCCGTTTTTTCTCCGCCCAGTTCGGGGGTATCCCGGAAGTCCTCAAAATTGATCAAATGGTTATCCCGTTCCATTTCGTTTCGGGCATGGATGTTTGTTTGTTCTTACGTTTCTCCTACTTTTTAAAAACCCGATGTCCTTTTGCCAAGATGTTAAAAAGCGACCTTAAAAATTCGGAGAACAGTTGGGAATTTCCCATCTTGTCAAGCAGGCCCCGCAAAACACTAATTCTACAAACGTATTGGTGAATTTTCCCCCACTGAGAGCATGCAGGAATAATATAAGTATCGTCGGTCAAAGCAGTTTACTCACTTTGAATAAACCTCTTTCTTACCTTGCGTTCCAACGCCTGTTTCCACACAGCCGTCTCCTGCAACAAAACCCCTTTTTTTCTTGTATCGGGGTGGAAAGTCGCGAAATGCCCAACTCCATCTGGACTCTTTGATTGAGTCGGCTGACTTCGGATGACTTCCTTTTTAAAATTCCCCCCGTTGGAGTCCTTGTCACCATTATTCAAATGGTCCCAACCCCCGCACCGAAAAGGAATAATTAGTGACACTGTAAAATATTTCCCCTAGAGAATGAAGGTTCCACACTCAAACCCGAAGGGTGAAAAGTCCTCAAAACCCATCATCGTGGGCTGAAACAAAAGAAAATGTTAAAATATTAATTATAAAAAAATACGGGATTACCCCGTTTTAAAAAATGAAATTTTAATTTCTTTTTGATTTTCATTTATAACAATGAAAAAAAACATGACTAACCAGTCGAGCTTGCGGCGCGTTGCGCAATTGAAACTGGGCTATGATGAGATGATGCTCCTTAAAGCAATCTTCTCACCATAGCCAACATTTCAGCGGATGGGCCTGCTGGATAAGCCGCAATTCACATGTCCCGAGTGTTGCTGGTTGCAGGCGTTCGGGAGAGTGCTGTCCTGTTTTCAACTTCTTTTCTTTAAAAATCTTCCATCCTTTAAGTATTAAAAAGGCCCCGTTAAAAACTTACTTGAAAAAAGAAAATTTCCCCAAATTTCGCGAACATAAACCCGATTCTGAAAGGGTATGGCCCCACACACAATAAATGTAGTGTGTGGTATACACCATAAGGGTTCCCCAACGACCTGATGACATCTTCATATTCAAGCATTGTTCGTTACTGGTACCACCTGAATGAAATACCATTAAAAGAAGTAATCTGTTTATCACCTCTTGGAGCTTTTGTGTTCCCCCAAAAAAAAAGTATCCCCCATTTTTTAACGGATTTGCCTTCAAATAGCCTTTTTAAATTAAGTTTTTTTTAAAGAGGGAAAATAAAAATGTCGTATTTAATGAGTTTTTTTGGTGCACGAAAACGAAACCCAGAAAAATGCCTGCACCCCTGAAATCGCCGATAAATTTCGAGTCAGGGTGCTGCTTTTAGAAAAAACCGTGTCGGGCAAATTTGAAAATTCAACGGTGGGGTGTTGAACTTTTTCCCATTTGGCCAAGGTAATCGAATCGAAATTTGATCATATTTCCCACAAAAAAGCGAATTTTTTTCATTCTGAAACTGGGCGTTTTCCCCAGATTCTGGGCTTTCAGGGAAACGTCATTTTTTGCAATCGGACCAAAAAGGTTTCCCGACTTTAAAGTAAAATGTCGTATTTAATGATTTCGGTTCACGAAAAAAGCCAACCAAAAAAATGACCTGCACCCTGAAATGCCGTTAAATTTGAGTCAGGGTGCTGACTTTCGAAAAAACCGTGTCCGTCGAAATTTTAAAAATTCAACGGGGGGAAATTTTAACTTTTCCAATTTTAAAAAATCAGGATCGACTTTAAACGATCATATCTCCTACAAAAAAGCAATTTTTGTTCAAACTAAGGGGTTTTCCCAGATTCTGGGCTTTCAGAATATTGGCATTTGTTACAATCGGACGCAAACCGGTTTCCCGACTTTTAAATAAAATGTCGTATTTAATGAGTTTCCGGGAAACCTTTGCAAGCCATAAACAGAAAAATGCCCCCACTGAAATCGCCGTTAAATTTCGAGTCAGGGTGCTGACTTTTAAAAAATCCCTGCCTAAATTTGAAAAAATTTAACAAGTGGGGTACGTTGAACCCATTTTTCCAAGGTAATTAGGATCAAATTTAAACGTCTTATCTCCTAAAAAAAGCGAATTTTGCATTCTGAAACTTTGGGGGGGTTTTTCCCAGACTCTGGGCTTTCAGAATATGTGGGCATTTTTTAAAACGGACGCAAACTACGGTTTCAAAACTTTTAAAAAAAATGTCGTATTTAATAGTTTTTTGGTTTCACGAAAAAAAGCCAAAACAGAAAAATGACCTGCACCTTAAATCCCGGTTTCATTTCAGTCAGTTGGGGACCAGAAAAAAACCGTGTCGGGCGAAAATTTTAAAAAAATTTAACGGTGGGGGGGTTGAACTTTTTCCCAATTTGAAGGTAATCAGGAAAAATTTAAACGTCATATCTCCACAAAAATGCGATATGTTGCATTCAAGCTGGGCGTTTTCCCAGATTCTGGGGTTTCAGAAATGTGGTCATTTATTACAATCAGACGCAAACTACGGTTTCAGGGCTTTAAATAATAATTTGTATTTAATGAGTTTCCGGGGTTGAAAAAAGCCATAAACAGAAAAACGACCTGCACCACTGAAATCGCCTTAAATTTTGAGTCAGGGGGCTGCTTTCAAAAAATCCGTAACCGTCAAATTTGAAAAATTCAACGGTGGGGGGACGTTGAACTTTTCCAAAGCCAAAGGGAATCAGGATCAATTTAAACGATCATATCTCCCCAAAAAACCGTTTTTGCATTCTGAAGATCGGGGGGTTTTCCCCCGATTCTGGGGTTTCAGAATATGTGGGCATTTGCAATCGGACGCAAACTACGGTTTCCCGGGCTTTAAAGTAAAAATTCGATTTTAAAGAGTTTTTGGGTTTCACGAAAACAAAACCATAAACAGAAAAATGCCTGCCCCCCCGAAATCCCTTAAATTTCGAGTCAGGGGGCTGCTTTCAGAAAAAACCGTGTCGTCAAATTTGAAAAATTCAACAGGTGGGGTACGTTGAACTTTTCCGGTTGTGGTAATCAGGATCGACTTTAAACGATCATCTCCCCAAAAAGGTTTTTATTCTAAAGGGCGTTTTAGATTTGGGCTTTCCAAAATTGGTTTTTTTTTTACAATACAAAAATCGGTTTTTAAATTTAAAAAAAATTTGATTTATAATTTAAAAACCAAAAAGAAAAAAACAAAATAAGTCGCCGTTCTTGGTCAAGGGGGCTGACTCAGAAAAATCCTGTCGGTCAAATTTTAAAAAATTAACTGGGTCGTTGAACTTTTCCCTTTTAAAAGGGAATCGGATCGACTTTAAACATCATATCTCCTACAAAATGCGATATTTGCATTCTGAAATACAGGCTTTTTCCCCAAATTTTGGGCTTTCGAAAATTTGGATTTTTTCAATCGGACCCAAAATACGGTTTCAACTTTAAAGTAAAAAAGTCGTATTTAATGAGTTTCGCGTTTCACGGAAAAATAAACGAAAAATGACCCCCACAAATCGCCGTTAAACTTCCGGTAGGCCTGACTTTTAAAAAAAACCGTGTCCAGTCGTTTTAAAAATTAACAGGTGGGGGTGTTTAACTTTTTTATTTGAGGGAATCAGGATCATTTTTAAAGTCATATCTCCTCAAAAACAGTTTTTCATTCTGAAAATTTGGCGTTTTTCCCCCGATTCTGGGTCCTCAGAAATGTGGTCATTTTTTGCAATCGGACCAAACCCGGTTTCCCGAACTTTTAAAAAAAAATGTCATTTTGAGTTTTCCGGTGCACGAAAACAGAAAATAAACAAAAAAGACCCCCCTAAATCCCGTTAAATTTCGAGTCAGGGTGCGCTTTTAGAAAAATCCGTGTCTGGTCGAAAATTTTAAAAAATTTAACAGGTGGGGTACGTTGAACTTTTCCATTTTGGGCCCAAAGGGATTCGGATCGACTTTGATCACATCTCCTAAAAAAAGCAATTTTGCATTCAAAATTTGGGGGTTTTCCCAGATTTGGGCTTTCAGAAATGTGGTCATTTTTCTCGGACCAAAAATACGGTTTCAGAGGCTTTAAAAAAAAAATGTCGTATTTAATGAGTTTTCGCTGCACGCGAAGGCATAAACAGAAAAAAGACCTGCACCACTGAAATCGCCTTAAATTTTGGTCAGGGGGCTGACTTTTAGAAAAATCCGGGCGGGCAAATTGAAAAATTCAACAGGTGGGGTACGTTGAACTTTTTTGGTTTTGGGCCAAGGTAATCAGGATCGAATATAAACGATCTTCTCCTAAAAATGCAATTTTTTCATTCTGAAGCTTCGGGGGTTTTTAGATTCTGGGCTTTCCAGAATATGTGGTCATTTTTCAATCGGACCCAAAACGGTTTAAAAGCTTTAAAATAAAAATTTCTATTTAATGGTTTTTTGGTTTAAAAAAAAACCATAAAAAGAAAAAAGACCCGCACCACAAATCGCGGTTAAATTTCGGTCAAATGACTTTCGGAAAATCCTGTCGGGCGAAATTTGAAAAATTCAACATGGGTGTGAACTTTTTCCCGGGTTTGGGAAGGAATCAGGGTCGACTTTAAAGATCATTCTCCTACAAAAAGCGAATTTTTCACAAGCTACGGGCGTTTTCCCAGATTCTGGGCCAGAATATGTCGTATTTTTTGCAATCGGCGCAAACTACGGTTTCAGAGGGTTTAAAATAAATTGTTTTGAGTTTTTTGCTGCACAACAAAACCCTAAACAGAAAAAAAGACCTGCACCACAAATCCTTTTTAAAATTTTGGTCAGGGTGCGCTTTCAGGAAAAACCTTCCTGTAAATTTAAAAATTCAACAGGTGGGGTAAGTTAATTTTTCCCATTTGGGCCAAATAAACGGATGTTAAAGATCAAACTCCCCACAAAAATGCATATGTTTCTTCTGAAGCTACAGGCTTTTCCCGATTCTGGGGTTTCAGAAATGTTAAAATTTTTTCAATCGGACCCAAAATACGGTTTTAAACTTTTAAAATAAAAATGTCGTATTTAATGAGTTTTTTGCGAAATTTCACGAAAACAAGCCATAAACAAAAAAACCCCCCGAAAAGGTTAAATTTCAGTCAGGGGGTTTCTTTTAGAAAAATCCGTTCAGTCGAAATTTGAAAAATTCAACAGGTGGGGGTACGTTGAACTTTTCCCTTTTCCAAGGTAATCAGGATCGACTTTAAACGATCATATTCCCCACAAAATGCGAGTTTTGCATTCTCAAGAACGGGCGTTTCCCCAATTTGGGGGTTTCAGAATATGTATTTTTTTTTTACAATCGGACCAAACTACGGTTTCGGAAACTTTAAAAAAAATTTCGTATTTAATGTTTTTGGGAAATTACGAAAACGAAGCCATAAACAAAAATATGCACTGAAAACCCCTTAAACTTCAGTCAGGGGGCTGACTTTCAGAAAAATCCGTGTCGGTCGAAAATTTGAAAAATTCAACGGTGGGGTACGTTGAAATTTCCCATTTTTCCAGGTAATCAGGATCGACTTTAAACGATCATATTTCTACAACAATGCGGTTTTTTCATTCTGAAGCTACAGGCGTTTTTCCCCAGATTCTGGGCCCCCAAAATTTGGTTTTTTCAATCGGACCAAACTACGGGTTTTAAAAACAAAAATAAAAATGTCGTATTTAATGATTTTTGCACATTTCCAAAACAGACCATAAACAAAAAAAGCCTGCACCACTGAATGCGGTTAAATTTCAGTCAAGGGGGCTGACTTTCAGAAAAAACCGTGTCCGGTCAAAATTTTAAAAATTCAACAGGTACGTTGAACTTTTTCCCATTTGGAAGGGAATCAGGATCGACTTTAAACGATCATATCTCCTACAAAAAGGTTTTTGCGTCTAAAGCTACGGGGTTTTTTCCCGATTCTGGGTATTCAGAATATTGGTCATTTTGCAATCGGGCCAAACTACGGTTTCCAGAGGGTTTAATGTAAAAATGTCTTTAATGGTTTTCCGGAAATTTCCGAAAACAGAAACCAGAAACAGAAAAAAGACCTGCACCACTGAAATCGCGGTTAAATTTCGAGTCAAGGGGGCTGACTTTTGGAAAAACCGTGTCCCGTCAAATTTTAAAAATTCACGGTGGGGTTTTGAACTTTTCCGATTTGGAAAGGGAATCAGGATCGACTATAAACGATCATATTTCCCACAAAAATGCGAAAGTTGCATTCTGAAGCTACAGGCTTTTCCCAGATTCTGGGCTTTCAGAATATTGGTCATTTGTTCTGGACGCAAACTACGGTTTCCCGAGGCTTTAAAGTAAAAAAGTCGTATTTAATGAGTTTTCGCAAATGCCAAAAAAACCATAAACAGAAAAATATACCACTAAATCGCCGTAAATTTCAGTCGGGTTGACTTTTAGAAAAAACCGTGTCCGGTCGAAAATTTTAAAAAATTCAACAGGTGGAGGTACGTTGAACTTTTTTCCCTTTTCCCAAGGGAATCAGGATCGACTTTAAACGTCAAATTTTCCTAAAAAAAGCGAATTTTGCATTCTCAAGATGGGGGTTTTCCCCCGATTCGGGGGTTTTAGAATATGTGGTTTTTTTACAATCGGACGCAAACTACGGTTTCGGAAGCAAAAAAAAATTTGTATTTAATAAATTTTCCGTTTCGAAAACAAGGGCCCTAAACAAAAAAAGACCTGCACCACGAAATCGCCGTTAAACTTCAGTCAGGGGGCTGCTTTCAGAAAAATCCTTTCGGTCGAAATTTAAAATTCAACGGTTCGTTGAACTTTTCCCATTTGAAGGTAATCAGGTTCGACTTTAAAAGATATATCTACTACAAAATGCAGTTTTGCATTCAAAATCAGGCGTTTTTCCCCAGATTCTGGGCCCCCAGAATATGTGGGCATTTTTGCAATCGGCAAAACTGTTTCAAAGCTTTAAAGTAAAAATTCTTTTAAATGAAATTTCGCACATTTCCGAAACAAAGCCATAAACAGAAATGACCTACCCACGAAATCGCGGTTAAATTTGAGTCAGGGGGCGACTTTTAAAAAATGTGTCCAAATTTAAAAAATTCAACGGTGGGGGTACGTTGAACTTTTCCGTTTTAAGGTAATCAGGGTCGACTTTGATCTATCTCTACAAAAAACAAATTTTTTGCATTCTAAAGCTACGGGGGTTTTCCCCGTTTTGGCTTTCAGAAAATTTGGGCATCTGTTGCTCGGACCCAACACGGGTTTCCCAACTTTAAAAAATTCGTATTTAATGAGTTTTTGTGCACGAAAAAAACCAGAAACAGAAAAATGACCCACCACAAATCGCGGTTAAATTTCGGTCAGGGGGCGACTTTTAGGAAAATCCGTGTCCTGTCAAATTGAAAAAATTTAACATGGGGTACGTTGAACTTTTCCCTTGGAGGTAATCAGGATCGACTTTAAACGATCATATCTCCCACAAAAAAATTTTGCATTCTAAACTTAAATTTTCCCAGATTCTGGGCTTTCAGAAAATTCGTCTTTTTGCAATCGGACGCAAACTACGGTTTCCCGGGGTTTAAATTAAAAATGTCATTTAATGAGTTTTCCCGGGGGCACAAAACAACCATAAAAAGAAAAATGACCTGCACCACTAAATCGCCTAAAATTTTAGTCAAGTGTGACTCCCGAAAAATCCCTTCTCGAAATTTGAAAAAATTTAACAGGTGGGGTACGTTGAAATTTTCCGGTTGGGTAATCAGGGTCGACTATAAACGATCTATCTCCTACAAAAAATGCGTATGTTGCATTCTAGGGTCGGCTTTCCCAATTCTGGGGTTTCCCGAATATTGGTCATTTTTCAATCGGACCAAAAAAACGGTTTCAGGGCTTTAAAAATAAAAATGTCATTTAATGAGTTTTCTTTCGAAAACAAAATAAACGAAAAATGACCTGCACCACTAAATCCCTTTTAAAATTTTGGTCAGGGGGCTGACTTTCAGAAAAAACGTGTCCCCTGAAATTTGAAAAAAATTTAACAGGTGGGTCTTGAACTTTTCCGATTTTTGGGGGAATCAGGATCATTTAAACGATTATTTCCCACAAAAAAACAATTTTTTTCATTCTCAAGATACGGGCGTTTCCCAGTTCTGGGCTTTCAGAATATTGGTTTTTTTTTACAATCGGACGCAAACTGGTTTCAGGAAGCTTTAAAAAAATTTTTATTTAATAAGTTTTCCGGACGAAAACAAGCCATAAACAGAAAAAAGACCTGCACCACGAAATCCCCCTTAAACTTCGGTCAAGTCTGACTTTCAGAAAAATCCGTGTCGGGCGAAATTTTAAAAATTCCAAATGTTTCGTTGAACTTTTCGATTTTGAAAAGGAATCGGATCGACTTTAAACGTATATCTACTACAACAATGCGGGTTTTTCTTCTAAGCTACAGGCTTTTCCTCAGATTCTGGGCCCTCAGAAATGTGGTCATTTTGTTGCAATCGGACGCAAACTACGGTTTCAAGAAGCAAAAAATAAAAAGTCGTATTTTAAAGAGTTTTCGCACATTTTACGAAAACAAAACCATAAACAGAAAAAGCCTGCACCACTGAAATCGCGGTTAAATTTCAGTCAATTCTGACTCAGGAAAAACCGTGTCGTCGAAATTTGAAAAATTCAACAGGTGGGGGCGTTGAACTTTTTCCCATTTGGGGAAACGGTTCGACTTTCGATCATATTTCTAAAAAAAAGAGTTTTGCATTCTGAAAATAAGGCTTTTTCCCCAGATTCTGGGCCCCCGTATGTGGTCATTTTTCAATCGGACCAAATACGGGTTTTAAAAACTTTAAAAATAAAAATTCGTATTTAAGAAATTTGCACATTTCACAAAACGAAATAAACAGAAAAAAGACCTGCACCATGAAATCGCGGTTAAATTTCGGTCAGGGGGCTGACTTTCAGGAAAATCCGTGTCCGTCGAAATTTGAAAAATTCAACAGGTGGGGGGACGTTTTTTCCGATTTGGGCCAAGGTAAACAGGATCGACTTTTAAAAGATCTATCTCCCCACAAAAATGCGAATTGTTGCATTCCTAAAACTACAGGCGTTTTAGATTCTGGGGTTTCAGAATTTGGTCATTTTTGCAATCGGACGCAAACTACGGTTTTCAGAGCAAAAATAAAAAAATGTATTTAATGAGTTTTGTTTCACGAAAAAAAACCCCAAAGTGAAAAATCACCTTCACCCTGAAATCCCGGTTAAATTTTGGTCAAGTGCTGCTTTCAGGGAAAAACCGTGTCCGGGCGAAATTTGAAAATTCAACGGTGGGGGCTTGAACTTTTCCGTTTGGGCCAAGGTAATCAGGATCGACTTTAACGTCTATCTCCTACAAAAATGCGTTTTTATTCAACTTCGGCTTTTCCCAATTCTGGGCCTTAGAATATGTGGTCATTTGTCAATCGGACGCAAACTACGGTTTCCCGAGCTTTAAAGTAAAAAAGTCGTATTTAATGGGTTTTTTAATTGCACCAAGCCATGAAAAAAAGCCTGCACCAATGAAATCACCGTTAAATTTCGGTCAAATCTGACTTTCAGAAAAATCCGTGTCCGTAAATTTGAAAAAAATTTAACAGGGGGGTACGTTGAACTTTTTGATTTGGAGGTAATCAGGATCGACTTTAAACGATTATATCTCCTAAAAAAATGCGAATTTTGCATTCCCCAAAAGATACGGGCTTTTAGTTCGGGGCTTTCGGAATATGGGTCATTTTTTACAATCGGACGAAAACCCTAAAAAGTTTCGGGAAAACTTTAAAAAAAAAATGTTGTATTTAATAAGTTTTGGTTCAAAAAAAGAAGCCATAAACAGAAAAAGGGCCTGCACCCACTGAAATCCCCTTAAACCCTTCAAAAGGTCAGGGTGCTGATTTTCAAAAAAAATCCGTGCCCCAATCGAAATTTGAAAAATTCAACGGGGGGGGGTGTTAAATTTTTCCCGGGTTTGGCCCAAAGGTAACCCAGGATCGATTTTTAAACGATCATATCTCCTAAAAAAATGCAAATTTTTTGTTCCCAAAATTTACAGGCTTTTCCCTCAGTTTTGGGCCCTCGGGTATGGGGGCCCCATTTTTCCCAATCGGACGCAAACTACGGTTTAAAGGGTTTTAAAAAAGAAAAAATGTCGTATTTAATGATTTTTCGAAATTCCCCACAAAAAGAAGCCATAAACAGAAAAATGACCTGCACCACTGAAATCGCGGTTAAATTTCGGGGTGGGGTGCTGACTTTAAAGGAAAATCCGTGTCGGTCGAAATTTAAAAAATTCAACAGGGGGGGGTACGTTGAACTTTTCCGTTTTGGGCCAAGGTAACCCAGGATCGATTTTAAACGATCATATCTCCTAAAAAAATGGGATTGGTTGCATTCAAAAGCTAGGGGGCGTTTATGATTCTGGGCTTTCAGAATATGTGGTCATTTTTGCAATCGGACGCAAACTCCCAATTTCCCAAAGGGGCTTTAAAGTAAAAATGTCGTATTTTGAGTTTTTGGTTGCACGAAAAAAAAACCATCCGAAAAATGACCTGCCCCACTGAAATCCGGGAAATTTCGAGTCGGGGTGCGACTTTCAAAAAAATCCGTGTCCGGTCGAAATTTGAAAATTCAACGGGGGGGGTTACGTTAAAATTTTTCCCGGTTTGGCCAAGGTAATCAGGATCAACTTTAAACGACCCATATCCCTAAAAAAATTGAATTTTGCATTCTAAAAACTACGGGGCGTTTTCCCCCAGATTCTAGGCTTTCAGAATTTTTCATTTATTACAATCGGACGCAAACTACGGTTTAAAGGGTTTTAAAAAAAAAAAGTTTTTTTTTGGATTTTTCCAATTGCACGAAAAAAAGGGCCATAAAAAAGAAAAATGACCTGCCCCCGGGAAATCACCGTTACTTTGAGTCAGGGTGGTGTTTTTCAAAAAAATCCTTAACCCGGTCAAATTTGAAAAATTCAACAGGGGGGGTTACTTAATTTTTCCGATTTAAAAAAGGGTTCCCAGGATCGACTTTAAACGATCATATCTCCTAAAAAAAATGAAATTTTTAGCATTCTGAAGCTAAGGCTTTTTCCCCCCGGGTTCCTGGGCTTTCATAATATGTGGTCATTTTTTGCAATCGGACCCCTTTTAGGGTTTTCCCAGAGGCTTTAAAGAAAAAATTCGTTTTTAATGAGTTTTCGCAATTGCACAAAAACAAGCCATAAGTAAAAAATCACCTGCACCACTGAAATCGCGGTTAAATTTCGAGTAAAATTGCTGACTTTAAAGGAAAATCCTTGCCCGGTTTAAAAAAAATTCCCAACGGGTGGGGGTACTTTGAATTTTTCCGTTTTGGGCCCAAAAGGTAATCGGGATCGACTTTAAACGTCATATCCCCAAAAAAATCAAATTTTTGCATTCTAAAAATTTCGGGCGTTTTCCCCAGATTCGGGGTTTTCCCAGAATATGTGGTCATTTTTGCAATCGGACGCAAATTTGGTTTTAAAGGGCTTTAAAGTAAAAATGTCGTATTTTGGTTTTCGAATTGCACGAAAAAAAGAAGCCATAAACAAAAAAATGACCTGCACCCCCAAAATCGCCGTTAAATTTCGAGTCAGTGTGCTGACTTTCAGAAAAATCCGTGTCCGGTCGAAATTTGAAAAATTAAACGGTGGGGGTACGTTGAACTTTTCCGTTTGGCCCAAAGGTAATGGATCGATTTTAAACGATCTTTCCCTACAAAAATGCAATTTTGCATTCTGAATACGGGCTTTTTTCCCAGTTTTGGCTTTCAAAATATGTGGTCATTTGTTACAATGGGACCCTCCGGTTTTCGGGAAGTTTTTAAAAAAAAAATGTCTTTTTAAATTTTTTGTCCCAAAAAAAACAACCTTTAAAAAAAAATGCCCTGCACCAAAATCCCGTTAAATTCAGTCAGGTGCTGACTTCAAAAAAATCCGTGTCAGTCAAATTTAAAAAATTCAACGGTGGGGGTACTTAACTTTTCCGTTTTGGGCCCAAAAAGGTAATCAGGATCGATTTTAAACGATCTATCTCCTACAAAATGCGATTTTTGCTTTCCCCAAATACGGGCTTTTTCCCCAGATTCTTTTTAAAATTTGTGGTCATTTTTCAATGGACGCAAACTAGGGTTTTCCCAGGGTTTTAAATAAAAATGTCGATTTAATGTTTTCGCGAATTGCCGAAAAAAAGATAAACAAAAAAATGACCTGCACCACGAAATCGCGGTTAAATTTCGAGTCAGGGTGCTGACTTTCAGGAAAATCCGTGTCCGGTCGAAATTTGAAAAATTCAACACGTGGGGGTACGTTGAACTTTTCCGATTTGGCCAAGGTAATCAGGATCGACTTTAAACGATCATATCTCCTACAAAAATGCGATATGTTGCATTCTGAAGCTACGGGCGTTTTCCCCAGATTCTGGGCTTTCAGAATATGTGGTCATTTGTTGCAATCGGACGCAAACTACGGTTTCCAGAGGCTTTAAAGTAAAAATGTCGTATTTAATGAGTTTTCGCAAATTGCACGAAAACGAAGCCATAAACAGAAAAATGACCTGCACCACTGAAATCGCCGTTAAATTTCGAGTCAGGGTGCTGACTTTCAGGAAAATCCGTGTCCGGTCGAAATTTGAAAAATTCAACAGGTGGGGTACGTTGAACTTTTCCGTTTGGCCAAGGTAATCAGGATCGACTTTAAACGATCATATCTCCTACAAAAATGCGAATTTTTGCATTCTGAACTACGGCGTTTTCCTAGATTCTGGGCTTTCAGAATATGTGGTCATTTGTTACAATCGGACGCAAACTACGGTTCCAGAGGCTTAAAAAAAATGTCGTATTTAATGGTTTTGCGAATTGCACGAAAACGAAGCCATAAACAGAAAAATGACCTGCACCACTGAAATCACCGTTAAATTTCGAGTCACGGTGCTGACTTTCAGAAAAATCCGTGTCCGGTCGAAATTTGAAAAATTCAACAGGTGGGGGTACGTTGAACTTTTCCGATTTTGCCAAGGTAATCAGGATCGACTTTAAACGATCATATCTCCTACAAAATGCGAGTTTTGCATTCTGAAGCTCGGGCGTTTCCCAGATTCTGGGCTTCAGAATATGTGGTCATTTGTTGCAATCGGACGCAAACTACGGTTTCAGGAAGCTTTAAAGTAAAAATGTCGTATTTAATGTGTTTTCGCAAATTGCACGAAAACGAAGCCATAAACAGAAAAATGACGTGCACCACTGAAATCGCCGTTAAACTTCGAGTCAAGGTGCTGACTTTCAGAAAATCCGTGTCCGTCGAAATTTGAAAAATTCAACAGGTGGGGTTCGTTGAACTTTTCCGATTTGGCAAAGGTAATCAGGATCGACTTTAAACGATCATATCTCCTACAAAATGCGAATTTTGCATTCTGAAGCTACAGGCGTTTTCCCAGATTCTGGGCTCAAATATGTGGTCATTTGTTGCAATCGGACGCAAACTACGGTTTCAAGAAGCTTTAAAGTAAAAATGTCGTATTTAATGTGTTTTCGCAAATTCCGAAAACGAAGCCATAAACAGAAAAATGACCTGCACCACTGAAATCGCCGTTAAACTTCGAGTCAGGGTGCTGACTTTCAGAAAAATCCGTGTCCGGTCGAAATTTGAAAAATTCAACAGGTGGGGGTACGATTAACTTTTCCGATTTGGCCAAGGTAATCGGATCGACTTTAAACGATCATATCTACTACAACAATGCGAGTTTTTGCATTCTGAAGTTACGGGCGTTTTCCTCAGATTCTGGGCCTCAGAATATGTATCATTTGTTGCAATCGGACGCAAACTACGGTTTCAAGAAGCTTTAAAGTAAAAATGTCGTATTTAATGAGTTTTCGCACATTCCACAAAAACGAAGCCATAAACAGAAAAATGACCTGCACCACTGAAATCGCCGTTAAACTTCGAGTCAGGTGCTGACTTTCAGAAAAATCCGTGTCGGTCGAAATTTGAAAAATTCAACAGGTGGGGTACGTTGAACTTTTCCGATTTGCCAAGGTAATCAGGATCGACTTTAAACGATCATATCTCCTACAAAAATGGGATTGGTTGCATTCTAAAGCTACGGGCGTTTATCCCAGATTCTGGGCTCAGAATATGTGGTCATTTGTTGCAATCGGACGCAAACTACAGGTTTCAGAGGCTTTAAAGTAAAAATGTCGTATTAATGAGTTTTCGCGAATTGCACGAAAACGAAGCCATAAACAGAAAAATGACCTGCCACTGAAATCCCTTAAATTTCGAGTCAGGTGCTGACTTTCAGAAAAATCCGTGTCCGGTCGAATTTGAAAAATTCAACAGGTGGGGTACGTTGAACTTTTCCGTTGGCCAAGGTAATCAGGATCAACTTTAAACGATCATATCTCCTACAAAAATGTGAATTTTGCATTCTGAAGCTTATGGCGATTTCCCAGATTCTGGCTTTCAGAATATGTGGTCATTTGTTACAATCGACGCAAACTACGGTTTCAGAGGCTTTAAATAAAATGTCGTATTAATGAGTTTTCGTTGCACGAAAACGAAGCCATAAAGAAAAAATGACCTGCACCACTGAAATCCGTTACATTTCGAGTCAGTGGTGACTTTCAGAAAAACCCGTGCCCGTCGAAATTTGAAAAATTCAACAGGTGGGTACGTTGAACTTTTCCGTTTTGGGCCCAAAGTAATCAGGATCGACTTTAAACGATCATATCTCCTACAAAATGCGAATTTTAGCATTCTGAAGCTACGGGCGTTTTCCAGATTCGGGGCTTTCATAATATGTGGTCATTTGTTGCAATCAGACGCAAACTACGGTTTCAAAAGGCTTAAAGTAAAAATGTCGTTTTTAATGAGTTTTCGCGAATTGCACGAAAACGAAGCCATAAATGAAAATCACCTGCACCACTGAAATCGGGGTTTAAAATTTCGAGTCGGGGTGCTGACTTTCAGGAAAATCCGTGTCCGTCGAAATTAAAAAATTCAACAGGTGGGGTACGTTGAACTTTTCCCGGGTTGGAAGAATCTGGATCGACTTTAAACGATCATATCTCCACAAAATGCAATTTTCATTCTAAGCTACGGGCGTTTTCCCCAGATTCTGGGTTTTCAGAATATGGGTCATTTGTTCCAATCGGACGCAAACTCGGTTTCAGAGGCTTTAAAGAAAAAATGTTCGTATTTAATGAGTTTTCGCGGATGCACGAAAAGGCCATAAACAGAAAATGACCTGCACCACTGAAATCGCCGTTAAATTTCGAGTCGGGGGCTGACTTCAGAAAATCCGTGTCGGTCGAAATTTGAAAAATTCAACGGGTGGGGGTACGTTGAACTTTTCCGATTTGGCCAAGTAATCAGGATCGATTTTAAACGATCACATCTCCTACAAAAATGCGAATTGTTGCATTCTGAAGCTACGGCGTTTGCCCAGATTCGGGGCTTTCAAAATATGTGGTCATTTGTTACAATCGGACGCAAACTACGGTTTCGGAAGCTTTAAAATAAAAATATCGTTTTAATAATTTTTCGCGATTGCACAAACGAAGCCATTAACAGAAAAATGACCTGCACCACAAATCGCCGTTAAACTTCGAGTCATGGTGCTGACTTTCAGAAAATCGTGTCCGGTCGAAATTTGAAAATTCAACAGGGGGTACGTTAACTTTTCCGATTTGGCCAAGGTAATCAGGATCGACTTTAAACGATCATATCTCCTAAAAAAATGCGAGTTTTTGCATTCTGACTACGGCGTTTTCCAGATTCTGGGCCTTCAGAATATGTGGTCATTTGTTGCAATTGGACGCAAACTAGGGTTTTCCCAGAGGCTTTAAAATAAAATGTCGATTTAATGATTTTTCGCGAATTGCACGAAAACGAAGCCATAAACAGGAAAATGACCTGCACCACTGAAATCGCCGTTAAATTTCGAGTCAGGGTGCTGACTTTCAGAAAAATCCGTGTCCTAGTCGAAATTTGAAAACTTCAACAGGTGGGGGTACGTTGAACTTTTCCGATTTGGCCAAGGTAATCAGGATAAATTTTAAACGATCATATCTCCTACAAAATGCAAATTTTTTGCATTCTCCAAGATACGGCTTTTTCCCCCAGATTCTGGGCTTCGAATATGTGGTCATTTGTTGCAATCGGACGCAAACTAATGTTTCAAGAAGCTTTAAAGTAAAAATGTCATTATTTAATGAGTTTTCACGAATTGCGCGAAAACAAGCCATAAACAGAAGAAATGACCTGCACCACTGAAATCGCCGTTAAGTTTCAGTCAGGGTGCTGACTTTCAGAAAAATCGTGTCTGTTTGAAATTTGGAAAAATTCAACAGGTGGGGTACGATGAACTTTTCCGATTTGGCCAAGGTAATCCAGGATCAATTTTAAACGATCATATCTCCTACAAAATGCGAATTTTGCATTCTGAAAACTACGGGCATTTCCCAGATTCTGGGCTTTGAGAATATGTGGTCATTTGTACTATCGGACGCAAACTACGGTTTCAAGAAGCTTTAAAGTAAAAATGTCGTATTTAATGTGTTTTCGCAAATTGCACGAAACGAAGCCATAAACAGAAAACATTTCCACACCACTGAAATCGCCGTTAAACTTCGAGTCAGAATTTTGACTTTCAGAAAAATCGTGTCGGTCGAAATTGAAAAATTCAACAGGTGGGGGTACGTTGAACTTTTCGGTTGTAGAGTAATCAGGATCGACTTTAAACGATCATATCTACAACAATGCGAGTTTTGCATTCTGAAGCTACAGGCATTTTATAAGATCCTGGGCCCTCAGAATATGTGGTCATTTATTTGCAATCGGACGCAAACTACGGTTTCAAGAAGCTTTAAAGTAAAAATGTCGTATTTAATGAGTTTCGCATTCCACAAAAACGAAGCCATAAACAGAAAAATGACCTGCTACCACTGGGAAATGCGGTTAAATTTCGAGTCAGGGTGCTGACTTTCAGAAAATCCGTGTCGGTCGAAATTTGAAAAGTTACAACAGGTGGGGTACGTTGAACTTTTCGATTTGGCCAAGGTAATCAGGATCGACTTTAAACGATCCTTATCTCCTACAAAAAATGGGATTGGTTTCATTCTAAAGCTACAGGCGTTTATCCCCAGATTCTGGGCTTTCAGAATATGTGGTCATTTGTTGCAATCGGACGCAAACTACAGTTTTCCAGGCTTTAAAGTAAAAATGTCGTATTGTGAGTTTTCGCGAATTGCACGAAAGCAAACCATAAACAGAAAAATATGGCCTGCACCACCAAATCCCTGTTAAATTTCGAGTCAGGTGCTGACTTTCAGAAAAATCCGTGTCCGGTCGAGGTTGAAAAATTCAACAAGGTGGGGCTACGTTGAACTTTTTCGATTTGTCGGTAATCAGGATCAACTTTAAACGATCATATCTCCCTAAAAATGTGAATTTTGCATTCTGAAGCTTCTGAGCGATTTCCCCAGATTATGGGCTTTCAGAATATGTGGTCATTTTGTTACAATCGGACGCAAACTACGGTTTCAGAGGCTAAATAAAAATGTCGTATTTAATGAGTTTCGCGAATTACGAAAACAAACACAAAGAAAAATGACCTGCACCACTGAAATCACATTACATTTCCGAGTCAGGGTGGTGACTTTCAGAAAAATCCGTGTCCGGTCGAAATTTGAAAAATTCAACAGGTGGGGGGTACGTTGAACTTTTCCGGTTTGGCCAAGGAAATCAGGATCGTCTTTAAAAGATCATATCTCCTACAAAAATGCGAATTTTTGCATTCTGAAGAGTACGGGCGTTCCCACAGATTCTGGGCTTTCCAAGATATGTGGTCATTTATTTACAATCGGACGCAAACGACGGTTTCAGGAAGCTTTAAAATAAAAATGTCGTATTTAATAAGTTTTCGCCAGATTGCACGAAAACAGAGCCATAAACAAGAAATGACCTGCTACTGAAATCATGGGTAAACTTCCGAGTCAGGTGCTGACTTTCAGAAAAATCGTGTCAGTGTTGAAATTGAAAAATTCAACAGGTGGGGGTACGTTAGACTTTTCCGATTTATTAAGGTAATCAGGATCAACTTTAAACGATCATATCTCCTACAAAAATGCAATTTTTGCATTCTGAAAACTTCTGGGCGTTTCCCAGATTCTGGGCTTTCTGTATGTGGTCATTTGTTGCAATCGGACGCAAACTACGGTTTCCAGAGGCTTTAAAGTAAAAATGTCGTATTTAATGAGTTTCTTGGTGCACGAAAACAGAAGCCATAAACTCAGAAAAATGACCTGCACCACTGAAATCGCCGTTAAATTTCGAGTCCAAGTGCTGACTTTCAGAAAATCCGTGTCGGTCAGAAATTTGAAAAATTCCCAACAGGTAGAATTTTGTTGAACTTTTCCCGTTTGGCAAAATTAATCAGGATCAACTTTAAGAAACGATCATATCTCCTACAAAAATGTGTTTTGCATTCACCAAACAGGCGATTTCCCCAGATTCTGGGCTTTCAGAATATGTGGTCATTTGTTACAATCGGACGCAAACTACGGTTTCTAGAGGCTTTTAAATAAAAATGTCGTATTTAATGAGTTTTTCACGAATTGCACGAAAACAGAAGCCGAAACAAAATGACCTGCCACTGAAATCCGTTACATTTGAGTCAGGGTGGTGACTTTCAGAAAAATCCGTGTCGGTCGAAATTTGAAAAATTCAACAGGTGGGGTACTTTGAACTTTTCCGATTTGGCCAAAGGTAATCAGGATCGACTTTAAACGATCATCTCTCCTACAAAAATGCGAATTTTTGAATTCTCAAGAGTACGGGCGGCGTTTTCCCCAGATTCTGGGCTTTCAGAATATGTAGTCATTTATTTACAATCAGCGGACGCAAACGACGGTTTTCAGGAAGCTAAAAAAATAAAAATGTCGTATTTAATAAGTTTTCGCAGTGCACGAAAACAGAAGCCATAAACAGAAAAATGACCTGCACCACTGAAATCGCCGTTAAACTTCGAGTCAGGGTGCGGCTCAGAAAAATCCGTGTCAATTCAGAAATTTGAAAAATTCAACAGGTGGGGGCATTGAACTTTCCGATTTGTTGTAAGGTAATCGGGATCAACTTTAAACGATCCTTATCTCCTACAAAAATGCGAATTTTTGCATTCTACAAGCAGGCGTTTCCCCAGATTCTAGGCTTTCATAATATGTGATCATTTGTTGCAATCGGACGCAAACTACGGTTTCAAGAGCTAAAGTAAAAATGTCGTATTTTAATGAGTTTTCGCAATTTTGAAAACGAAACCATAAACAGAAAAATGACCTGCACCATGAAATCATGATTAAATTTCAGGTCAAGTGCTGACTTTCAGAAAAATCCGTGTCCGGTCAGGAATTTGAATTCAACAGGTGAGGGGTACGTTGAACTATTCCGATTTAGCGAGGTAATCAGGATCGATTTTAAACGATCATATCTCTACAAAATGCGAATTGTTGCATTCTGGAGAAGCGGGCGTTTTCCCCTGATTCTAGGCTTTCATAATATGTGGTCATTTGTTGCAATCGGACAAACTACGGTTTCGAGGCTTTAAAATAAAATGTCGTATTTAATGAGTTTTTCGCGAATTGCACGAAAACAAGCCATAAACAGAAAAATGACCTGCTTCACTGGAAATCGCCGTTAGAATTTCGAGTCATGGTGCTGACTTTCAGAAAAATCCGTGTCTGGTCGAAATTTGAAAAATTCAACAAGTGGGGGTACGTTGAACTTTTCCGATTTAGCCAGGTAATCAGGATCAAATTTAAACGATCATATCTCCTACAAAAATGCGAATTTTGCATTCTGAAAGCTTCTGGGCATTTCCCCAGATTCTGGGCTTTCATAATATGTGGTCATTTATTGCAATCGGACCTGAAACTACGGTTTCCAGAGGCTTTAAAGTAAAAATGTCGTATTTAATGAGTTTTCATAGATTGCACGAAAACAGAAATATAAACAGAAGAATGAAGCCTGCCACTGGAAATCGCCGTTAAATTTCGAGTCAGAGTGCTGACTTTCAGAAAAATCCGTGTCGGTCGAAATTTGAAAAAGTTAACGGGTGGGGTACGTTGAACTTTCCCGATTTGGCCAAGGAAATCAGGATCAACTTTAAACGATCATATCTCCTACAAAAATGTGAATTTTGCATTCTGAAAAAACTACGGGCGATTTCCCAGATTACGGGCTTTCAGAATATGTGGTCATTTGTTACAATCGGACGCAAACTACGGTTTCAGAGGGCTTTAACAAATAAAAATGTCGTATTTAATGGAAGTTTTCACTTGAATTGCACGAAAGCAAGTGAAACAGAAAATGACCTGCACCACTGAAATCACCGTTACATTTTAGGTCAGGGTGGTGACTTTCAGAAAAATCCGTGTCCAGTCAGGGGTGAAAAATTCAACCAGGTAGAAATTGCTGAACTTTTCGATTTAGCCAAGGTAATCCAGGATCGACTTTAAACGATCATATCTCCTACAAAAATGCGGGTGCAGATTCTCAAGAGTACGGGCGTTTCCCAGATTCTGGGCTTTCTCAAGATATGTAGTCATTTTATTACAATCGGACGCAAACGACGGTTTCAGGAAGCTTTAAAATAAAATATGTCGTATTTAATAAGTTTCGCGAATTGCACGAAAACAGAAGCTATAAACAAAATGACCTGCACCACAAATCGCCGTTAAACTTCGAGTCAGATTTTGACTTTCAAGAAAAAATCCGTGTCCGGTCAGAAATTTGAAAAATTCAACAGGTGGGGTACGTTGAACTTTTCGATTTGGCACAGAGTAATCAGGATCAACTTTAAACGATCATATCTCCTACAAAATGCGAATTTTGCATTCTGAAAGCACAGGCGTTTTCCCCAGATTCTGGGCTTTCATAATGTGGTCATTTATTGCAATCGGACACTAAACTACGGTTTCCAGGGCTTTAAAAGTAAAATGTCTCGTATTTAATGAGTTTTCTTGAATTGCACACGAAAACAAGCCATAAACAGAAAATGACCTGCACCTGAAATCATAGATTAGAATTTCCGAGTCAGGGTGCTGACTTTCCAGAAAAATCCGTGTCGGTCGAAATTTGAAAAATTCAACAGGTGGGGTACGTTGAACGCTATTTCCGATTTGGCGAAGGTAATCAGGATCGATTTTAAACAGTGCCTCTCCTACAAAAATACGGAGTGGCGCATTCTGAAGCCGGGCGTTTCCCACAGATTGGGCTTTCATAATATGTGGTCATTTATTGTTGCAATCGGACGCAAACTACGGTTTTCAGAGCTTTAAAATAAAAATGTCGTATTTAATGAGTTTCGCGAATTGCACGAAAACAGGCATAAATGAAAAAATGACCTGCTTCTGAAATCGCCGTTAAATTTCGAGTCATGGTGCTGACTTTCAGAAAAATCCGTGTCTGGTCGAAATTTGAAAAATTCAACAAGTGAAGTGGGGTGAACTTTTCCGGTTGGCCAAAGTATTAATCGGGATCAAATTTAAACGATCATATCTCCTACAAAAATGCGAATTTTTGCGTTCTGAAACTTGGGCAGTTTCCCCAGATTCTGGGCTTTCAGAATATGTGGTCATTTATTTAATCGGACGCAAACCGTTTTCCAGGGCTAAATAAAAATGTCGTATTTGTGAGTTTTCGCAGATTGCACGAAAACAAGCCATAGAAGTGAAAAATCACCTGCTGCACAGAATCGCGGTTAAATTTCGAGTCAGGGTGCAGCTTTCAGAAAAATCCGTGTCCGGTCGAAATTTGAAAAATTCAACGGGTGGGGGTACGTTGAACTTTTCCGGTTGGCCAAGAGTAATCGGATCGACTTTAAGCGATCATATCTCCTACAAAAATGCGAATTTTTGCATTCTCCGAATACGGGCGATTTCACAGATTCTGGGCTTTCAGAATATGTGGTCATTTATTACAATCGGACGCAAACTACGGTTTCAGGAAGCTTTAAAATAAAAATGTCGTGTTTAATGGTTTTCGCCAGTGCACGAAAACGAAGCCTAAACAGAAAAATGACCGCACCACAAGTCGCATACGTTAAACTTCGAGTCAGGTGCTGACTTTCAAGAAAAATCCGTGTCCGGTCGAAATTTGAAAAAAATTCAACAGGTGGGGGTACGTTGAACTTTTCCGATTTGGCCAAGGTAATCAGGATCGACTTTAAACGATCATATCTCCTACAAAAATGCGAGTTTTGCATTTCACCAAACTGGGCATTTGTCAGATTGGGCTTTCCAGAATATGTGGTCATTTGTTGCAATCGGACGCAAACTACGGTTTCAGAGGCTTTAAATAAAAATGTCGTATTTAATGAGTTTTCGCGAATTGCACGAAAACAAACTTCATAATAGAAAATTAACGCACCACTGAAATCGTTGTAAAATTTCGAGTCAGAAATTGCTGACTTTCCAGAAAAATCCGTGTCCGGTCGAAATTTAGAAAAATTCAACAGGTGAAGTACGTTGAACTTTTCCGATTTATTAAGGTAATCAGGATCGAATTTAAACAATCATATCTCCTACAAAAATGCGAATTGTTGCATTCTGAAGACCAGGCGTTTCCCCAGATTCTGGGCTTTGAGAATATGTAGTCATTTATTACAATCGGACGCAAACTACGGTTTCAAGCTAAAGTAAAAATGTCATTATTTAATATGTTTCGCAAATTGCACAAAACAGAAATATAAACAGAAAAATGACCTGCACCACTGAAATCGCCGTTAAACTTGGTCAGGGTGCGGCTTTCAAGAAAAATCCGTGTCGGTCAGAATTTGAAAAATTCAACAGGTGGGGGCGTTAGACTTTCCGATTTGGCCAAGGTAATCAGGATCGACTTTAAACAAATCATATCTACTACAACAATGCGAGTTTGCATTCTGAAACTGAGCGTTTTCCTCAGATTCTGGGCCCTCAGAATATGTGGTCATTTATTGCAATCAGACGCAAACTACAGTTTCAAGAAGCTTTAAAGTAAAAATGTCGTATTGTGAGTTTTCGCACATTCCACAAAAAACGAAGCCATAAACAGAAAATGACCTGCACCACTAAATCGCCGTTAAACTTCGAGTCAGGGTGCGACTCAGAAAAATCCGTGTCCGGTCGAAATTTGAAAAATTCAACGGAGTGGGGTACGTTGAACTTTTCGATTTGGCCAAAAGGTAATCAGGATCAACTTTTAAACGATCCATATCTCCTACAAAATACGAATTTTTGCATTCTGAAAGCTTCAGGCGTTTTCCCCAGATTCTGGGCTTTCATAATATGTGGTCATTTATTTGCAATCGGACGCAAACTACGGTTTCAGGGCTTCAAAGTAAAATGTCGTATTTAATGAGTTTTTCGCGAATTGCACAAAAACGAAGCCATAAACAGAAAAATGACCTGCACCACTAGAATCGCCGTTAAATTTCAGTTGGTGCTGACTTTCAGAAAAATCGTGTCGGTCGAAATTTGAAAAATTCAACAGGTGGGGGTGCGTTGAACTTGCCGATTTGGCAAGGTAATCAGGATCAACTTTAAACGATCATATCTCCTACAAAAATGTGAATTTTGCATTCTGAAAGCTACAGGCGATTTCCCCAGATTCTGGGCTTTCAGAATATGTGGTCATTGTTACAATCGGACGCAAACTACGGTTTCAGGGCTTTAAATAAAAATGTCATGTTAATGAGTTTTCATGGTGCACGAAAGCAAACCAGAAACAATATTCCTGCACCACTGAAATCCGTTACATTTTGAGTCAGGGGTGGTGACTTTCAGAAAAATCCGTGTCCGGTCGAAATTTAGAAAAATTCAACAGGTGGGAATTGTAGACTTTTCCGATTTGGCCAAGGTAATCAGGATCGACTTTAAACGATCATATCTCCTACAAATGCGAATTTTTGAATTCTCAGAGTAGGCGTTTTCCCCAGATTCTGGGCTTTCAGAATATATGGTCATTTGTTACAATCGGACGCAAACGACGGTTCAGAAACTAAAATAAAATGTCGTATTTAATAAGTTTCGCAGATTGCACGAAACGAAGCCATAAACAGAAAAATGACCCTGCACCACTGAAATCGCCGTTAAACTTCGAGAATCAAGTGCTGACTTTCAGAAAAATCATGTCAGTCAGGAAATTGAAAAATTCAACAGGTGGGGTACGTTGAACTTTTCGATTTATTAAGGTAATCAGGATCAACTTTAAACGATCCTTATCTCCACTACAAAAATGCGAATTTTGCATTCTGAAAGCTACAGGCATTTTCCCCAGATTCTAGGCTTTCATAATATGTGGTCATTTGTTGCAATCGGACGCAAACTACGGTTTCAGAGGCTTTAAAGTAAAAATGTCGTATTTAATGAGTTTCGCGAATTGCACGAAAAGCAAGAAACCATAAACAGAAAAATGACCTGCACCACTGAAATCGCCGTTAAATTTCGAGTCAAGTGCTGACTTTCAGAAAAATCCGTGTCGGTCAGAAATTTGAAAAATTCAACGAATGGGAGATTGCGTTGAACTATTCCGATTTGGCGAGGTAATCAGGATCGATTTTAAACGATCATACTCTACAAAAATACGAATTATTTGCATTCTGAAGCTACGGGCGTTTCCCCAGATTCTGGGCTTTCATAATATGGTCATTTGTTGCAATCGGACGCAAACTACGGTTTTCAAGGGCTTTAAAATAAAATGTCGTATTTAATGAGTTTCGCAGTGCACGAAAACGAAGCCATAAACAGAAAAATGACCTGCTTCACTGAAATCGCCGTTAAATTTCGAGTCATGAATTGCGACTTTCAGAAAAATCCGTGTCTGGTCAAGAAGTTGAAATTCAACAAGTGATTACGTTGAACTTTTCCGATTTAGCCAAGGTAATCAGGATCAAATTTAAACGATCATATCTCCTACAAAAATGCGAATTTTTGCATTCTGAAACTACAGACGATTTCCCAGGTTATGGGCTTTTGAATATGTGATTCATTTATTACAATCGGACGCAAACTACGTTTCCAGAGCTTTAAATAAAAATGTCATGTTTAATGAGTTTTCATGGTGCACGAAAGCAAGCCATAAAGTGAAAAAATCACCTGCACCACTGATGCGGTTAGAATTTCGAGTCGGTGCGGCTTTCAGAAAAATCCGTGTCGGTCGATTTGAAAAATTCAACGGGTGGGGTGCATTGAACTTTTCCGGTGGCCAAGGTAATCAGGATCGACTTTAAACGATCATATCTCCTACAAAATGCGAATTTTTGCATTCTCAAAGATCTGGGCGTTTTCCCCAGATTCTGGGGCTTTCTGGAATATGTGGTCATTTATTTACGATGGACGCAAACTACGGTTTTCAGGCACAAATAAAAATGTCGTATTTGTAAGTTTTCGCAGTGCACGGCAAGCCCTAAACAGAAGAAACCAAGCCTGCACCACTGAAATCGCCGTTAAACTGAGTCAGGGTGCTGACTTTCAGAAAAATCCGTGTCGGTCGAAATTTGAAAAATTCAACAGGTGGGGCGATTGAACTTTTCCGGTTGGCCAAGGTAATCAGGATCGACTTTAAACGATCATATCTCCTACAAAAATACGAGTTTTGCATTCTGAAACTACAGGCATTTTGTCAGATTCTGGAGCTTTCAGAATATGTGGTCATTTATTGTGCAATCGGACGCAAACTACGGTTTCCAGGGCTTTAAATAAAAATGTCGTATTTAATGAGTTTTGCGAATTGCACGAAGCAAACCATAAATGAAAATTGCTGCACCACTGAAATCGTTGTAAATTTCGAGTCAGAAGTGCTGACTTCGAAAAATCCGTGTCCGGTCGAAATTTTGAAAAATTCAACAGGTGGGGGTACGTTGAACTTTCGGTTGGCGGGTAATCAGGATCAATTTAAACAATCATATCTCCTACAAAATGCGAATTGTGCATTCTGAATGCAGGCGTTTTCCCCAGATTCCACAGGCTTTCAGAATATGTATTGGTCGTGTTGTGCAATCGGACGCAAACTACGGTTTCAAAAAGGTTTAAAGTAAAAATGTCGTAAATAAGTTTCTTAGTGCACGAAAGCAAATATAAACAAATGACCTGCACGACTGAAATCGCCGTTAGAATTTCGAGTCAAGTGCTGACTTTCAGAAAAATCCCGTGTCGGTCGAAATTGAAAATTCAACAGGTACGTTGAACTTTTCCGATTTGGCCAAAGTAATCAGGATCGACTTTAAACGATCATATCTCTCCTACAAAAATGCAATTTTTGCATTCTGAAACTACAGGCGTTTCCCCAGATTCTGGGCTTTCAGAATATGTGGTCATTGTGCAATCGGACTGACTACGGTTTCAAAGGCTTTAAAGTAAAAATGTCGTATTTAATGAGTTCGCGAATTGCAAAAGCAAGCCATAAACAGAAAATGACCTACTACAAATCGCCGTTAAATTTCGAGTCAGGGTGCTGACTTTAGAAAAATCCGTGTCCGGTCGAAAT
The DNA here is from genome assembly GCA_964035755.1 of Teleogryllus oceanicus. Classification (NCBI taxonomy): domain Eukaryota; kingdom Metazoa; phylum Arthropoda; class Insecta; order Orthoptera; family Gryllidae; genus Teleogryllus; species Teleogryllus oceanicus. The sequence goes on from CAXIVR010000008.1 coordinate 42,579,209, forward strand.
TTAGAATTTCAGCAGGTGGGGTACTGAACTTTCCGATTTGTAGGGTAATCAGGATCGACTTTAAACGATCTATCTCCTAAAAATGCAATTGTTGCATTCTAGGCTTCTGGGCGTTTTGTCCAGATTCTGGGCTTTAAGAATATGTGGTCATTTATTTAATCAGAAATTATAAACTACGGTTTCAGAGGCTTTAAATAAAATGTCGTATTTAATGAGTCTTCGCAGATTGCACGAAAACGAAGCCATAAACAGAAAAATGACCTGCACCACTGAAATCGTTTAGTAAAATTTCGAGTCAGGTGCTGACTTTCAGAAAAATCCGTGTCAGTCGAAATTTGAAAAATTTAACAGGTGGGGTACGTTGAACTTTTCCGATTTGGCCAAGGTAATTAGGATCGACTTTAAACGATCATATCTCCTACAAAAAATGCGAATTTTTGCATTCTGAAACTACAGGCGTTTCCCAGATTCTGAGCTTTCATAATGTCGTCATTTGTACAATCAGCGGACGCAAACTACCACGGTTTCCAGAGGCTTTAAAGTAAAAATGTCGTATTTAATGAGTTTTCATGAATTGCACGAAAACAAATATAAACAGAAAATTAACTGCACCACTGGAAATCGTTGCAAAATTTCCGAGTCAAGGTGGCGACTTTCAGAAAAATTCGTGTCCGGTCAGAATTTGAAAAATTCAACAGGTGGGGGTACGTTGAACTTTTGCGATTGGCCAAGGTAATCAGGATCAATTTAAACAATCCCATATCTCTACAAAAATGCGAATTGTTGCATTCTGAAGCTACAGGCGTTTTGTCAGATTCTGAATTTCAGAATATGTGGTCATTTATTTGCAATCGGACGCAAACTAGTTTTCCAGAGGCTTTAAAAAGTAAAAATGTCGTATTTATTGAGTTTTCGCAGATTGCACGAAAACGAAGCCATAAACAGGAAAAATGACCTGCACGGCTAAAGTCGCCGTTAAATTTCGAGTCAAGTGCTGACTTTCAGAAAAATCCGTGTCGGTCAGAAATTTGAAAAGATTCAACAGGTGGGGTACTTTGAATTTTCGGATTTGGCCAAGGTAATCAGGATCGACTTTAAACGATCATATCTTCTAAAAATGCGAATTGTTGCTTTCGGGAAGCTACGGCTTTTTGCCCAGTTTCGGGGTTTTAGAATATGTGGTCATTTGTTGAATCGGTCGCAAACTACGGTTTCAGAGGTTTAAATAAAAATGCGTATTTAATGAGTTTTCGCGAATTGCACGAAAACGAAGCCATAAACAAAAAAATGACTGCACCACTGAAATCGTTGAAAAATTTCGAGTCAGGTGCGACTTTCAGAAAAATCCGTGCCCGGTCAAAATTTGGGAAAAATTTCGGTGGGGGTACGTTGAACTTTTCCGATTTGGCCAAGGTAATTGGATCGATTTTAAAACGATCATATTCCTAAAAAAATGCAAATTTTTTGCATTCTAAGTTCGGGCTTTTTCCCCCAGATTCGGGGTTTTATAATATGTGTCATTTGTTACAATCGGACGCAAACAGGTTTCCCAGAGGCTTTAAAGAAAAAATGTCGATTTAAGGGTTTTTCCCAAATTGCACGAAAACGAAGCCATAAACAAAAAAATTAACTGCACCACTGAAATCGTTGTAAAATTTCAGTAAAGGGTGGCGACTTTCAGAAAATCCGTGTCCGGTCGAAATTTGAAAAATTCAACAGGGGGGGGTACGTTGAACTTTTGCGATTTGGCCAAGGTAATCAGGATCGAATTTAAACAATCATATCTCCTACAAAAATGCAATTGTTGCATTCGAAGCTACGGGCGTTTTTCCCAGATTCTGGGCTTTGAGAATATGTGGTCATTTGTTGCAATCGGACGCAAACTACGGTTTCCAGAGGCTTTAAAGATAAAAATGTCGTATTTAATGAGTTTTCGCAATTGCACGAAAACGGTTTTTAAACAGAAAAAATGACCTGAAACCACTGAAATCGCCGTTAAATTTCGAGTCAGGTGCTGACTTCAGAAAATCGTGTCGGTCAAAATTAAAAATTTCAGCAGGTGGGGGTACGTTGAATTTTTTCCCGATTTGGCCAAGGTAATCAAAATCAATTTAAACGATCATATCTCCTACAAAATGCGAATTTTTGCATTCTGAAGCTACGGGCGTTTTCCCCAGATTCTGGGCTTTCAGAATATGTCGTCATTTGTTACAATCGGACGCAAACTACGGTTTCCAGAGGCTTTAAAAGTAAAAATGTCGTATTTAATGAGTTTTCGCCAATTGCACGAAAACGAAGCCATAAACAAAAAAATGACCTGCACCACTGAAATCGCCGTTAAATTTCGAGTCAGGGTGCTGACTTTCAGAAAAATCGTGTCCGGTCGAAATTTAAAAAATTCAACAGGTACGTTGAACTTTTCCGATTTGGGGAATCAAAATCGAATTTAAACGATCATATCTCCTACAAAATGCGAATTTTTGCATTCTGAAGCTACGGGCGTTTTCCTCAGATTCTGGGCTTTCAGAATATGTGGTCATTTGTTACAGTCGGACGCAAACTACGGTGTTCAGAGGCTTTAAAGTAAAAAATGTCGTATTTAATGAGTTTTCGCGAATTGCACGAAAACGAACCATAAACAGAAAAACGATCTGCACCACTGAAATTGCCGTTAAATTTCGAATCAGGGTGCTGGCTTTCAGAAAAATCCGTGCCCGGTCGAAATTTGAAAAATTCAACAGGTGGGTACGTTGAACGTTTCCGATTTGGCCAAGGTAATCAGGATCGAATTTAAACGATCTTATCTCCCTACAAAAATGCAAATTTTTTGCATTCTAAAAGCTACGGGCGTTTTCTCCAGATTCTGGGCTTTCAGAATATGTGGTCATTTGTTACAATCGGACGCAAACTACGGTTTCCAGAGCTTTAAAGTAAAAATGTCGTATTTAATGAGTTTTCGCAAATTGCACGAAAAAGAAGCCATAAACAGAAAAATGACCTGCACCACTGAAATCGCCGTTAAATTTCGAGTCAGGGTGCTGACTTTCAGAAAAATCCGTGTCCGGTCGAAATTTGAAAAATTCAACAGGTACGTTGAACTTTTCCGATTTGGCCAAGGTAATCAAAATCGAATTTAAACGATCATATCTCCTACAAAAATGCGAATTTTTGCATTCTGAACTACGGGCGTTTTCCCAGATTCGGGGCTTTCAGAATATTTGGTCATTTGTTGCATCGGACGCAAACTGCGGTTTCCAGAGGCTTTAAAGTAAAAATGTCGTATTTAATGATTTTTCGCGAATTCACAAAACGAAGCCATAAACAGAAAAATGACCTGCACCACTGAAATCGCCGTTAAATTTCGAGTCAGGGTGCTGACTTTCAGAAAAATCCGTGTCCGGTCGAAATTTGAAAAATTCAACAGGTGGGGGTACGTTGAACTTTTCCGATTTGGCCAAGGTAATCAGGATCGACTTTAAACGATCATATCTCCTACAAAAATGCGAATTTTTGCATTCTGAAGCTACGGGCGTTTTCCCCAGATTCTGGGCTTTCAGAATATGTGGTCATTTGTTACAATCGGACGCAAACTACGGTTTCCAGAGGCTTTAATGTAAAATATCCCCATAATCAAAAGTTTCAAAATTCTTAGGGTGTCGGGTTTGGCCACATCTATTTGGAATATCAGTTTTAGAGAAAAGCATCTGAATGTTATGTTGTCCATGAACGGACGGTCGTTTCCACATGAACCAGTTTTTCCTCGAAATCGAAACTCACAAAATTCAGATTCTGACCTCACTATGTACTACGGGAAGTAGATCCTAGCATAGAGATTATACACTTTTTTGGATTCACGGGCCCACACTACGAGTTGTCAAAATATCGTCACTTTTCGCTGCTGCGAAAGCATGTACCTTTCTATTCTTTACGTAAGAATGTTGACGAGAAAGTAAAATTAAGTGAAATTATGTCATCGTAGGTCCCTTATTACGGGAGTGACGTCCCGCGTCTCGTGTCCAGAGCAGACCGGAAAAAGCTCTGCAAAGGCGACCCAGCTGATCGTTTAAAGGGGCAAAGGTTCTGGCGAAGAGACCTGTCAGCGACGAGCTGGCGGACACGCTGCCTGCTACGCGCGCGTGGCAAACACTTTCATCCCGTCGGAATCCGAGTCACCGCGATGGGACCCGGCTTTTTAAAATCAATGATTCGACGTGGCAATTTATTGTTCATGAAACTTTTCGTTTTGAAAAGTCGGCATGTTTACACACTGGAATGCTAAATTAAAGGAAGTGTCTGAATCTGCTTCAATAAGTGTGGCAAAATACAAATCATTGAAGAATTCCGGTTATCAACCTGAACTTTCTCCCTATTGAAATTCCGCTCATTTTCAAGTTTCTAGGTTCGCTGGCAATCCTACTTTTACGAATGTACATACCTTCCCCACAATCTGCCATGCATCCATCACTCCTTTGAGGTGGGCCGCGATGTTCTCCGCCGAGTGGGCTCCCGGCAGCAACGCTGCGTCCAGGCACCCGGAAGTCAATTTTCCAGCGTGTACAAAATGTACTGTCACCGCCAGGAAACTTTCCTGGCGGTTCGACGTCCAGGTGTCGGTGGTCAAAGCCACCCAGCGGGCACCTAGCAAAGCTTCAGTCAATTTATCCCGGCTCCGCCTGGAGCCCCGGGATCAGATTCTGTAAATAAGCAAGACATAACTAGCTTGGTTCTTCGTACTACAGAAATATGTACACTACTTAAAGAGGCTAACGTAGTTCGAATGCTTCATACATCATTTCAGAATTTAGATAATGAAATATTTTTTAAGACATTCACTTTCTAAAATAGTATTTTACAATTCTCTAAAACACGCGGCTGAGCACATCCCGCACACATGCTTATCAGTCATTCAAAAGTTTACTTACGTTTGACACTGTTCGCCGACATGGCGGTTGGTAGCGTGTATTCAGATGATGTAGCATCTTCCTGAAGCTCGCTAACTCAACAATCCTGAAAGGTTGGAAACGCTGGGTGATAAACAGTGCTACATATCTGTCGATCGTCCGGGACTCCTGACTGCTCCTGGATAATGGAACGCCGCCGTCTGAATTCTCTGTTAGCTGCTGTCCCTGTTCCACTTCGGGGTGACGCCGCCGTATGTGGTCTCGCAGGTTCGAGGTACCACCAGATGTAGAATATGGGTGTTTACATAATCTACATCTGGCAGAAGTCCCATCTACCCTCTCGAACACCTTCCATACAGGCGACATTCTCCTAGAGGACATTCCTGCGACGACACACGTGCGCGCGAGGACGAAGAAGAGAATTCTACACTGAACCCACGCACGAGTATCACCTCAAGACAGGGCAGGCAGCGTTTTGGGAAGCCCTTTTATAAACTCGATCCACCGTATATACTCCCACCTTCGAAGTAATAATTACGCGGGATTCCTTAACAACGTGTACACTTGTACTACAACGTGTATGTACAAGATTTACTCAGGATACCCATGTCAATTGATATTCAGTTCCCAACACTACCTTTAATCAAATAATGTTACAAATTGGAAGGGTAATAAAGGATGGAGGTAACTTCATGACAAGTAATAATGTGAACGCGTATTGTGTAGTATTTTCTTATTAAAAATACAAATTTGAAATTAATTTGTGCTGGCATTCAATGATTTTCACACTATCAAAGTTATATTGTATGTATTTTGTAACGCACGTACCTCACTAGCTTTTACTTTCGAGCAATATAAGAAATCGTCGTTATTTATTACAGCGAAGAAATGTGTTAGAGTCTAAAATAAATTATTTACGTCAAAAAAATAAGTTACTTCTAAAAATTATTAAATTGTAGTTAGAAAAATACTTAAAAATTGTTCTCAATGCAGACGGTAATATTTTTAAACACTTGTTTTTTTCGCGAAACGACAAATGACATCATTTTTACATATGTTATCTTTCTCGTGTTCTGAAAACAGTGTATACGTAGTTTAATATAGGACTCCGATAACATTTAGTTCTTTAAACCGATTCCCGCATTTTCTCGTTCCCGCTGGCGCGTCGCACCGCGCCAAAGGGTGACGAGCGCGAAGGCTGTCGACGGAAACGCGTGGTCGGTCGCCTGGGGCAGACGCTGCGTGTAGAATGTCGCGTTGAGAGGTGAATGTCAAAAGTCACAATATCGCCAATGTTTAGCAATGATGCTGGATCTTTCTCGCTATCTCTAACGCGATTCCGTCCTACGGATCGAGATCCGACGGTGGCGTATTTTCCCCTCTAGCTACGTACTAGCTCGACCGAATTCAGCAGAAGGCTGCACTGATTGGTAATTTTCTGTGGTGACCGATCAATACAAGGCGAATGCCGGAGGAGAACCCCGACAAACAGACCATTGACCGCCCGCGATCGTACCTTCCAAATCCTGTCCTCATTCCCTCCTTTGTGGTAAGCAATGGTACGATCATTCGTCCTAGTACCCCATTGATTACTAACATGGATGTCCAGCATGGGAGATGTAGGAATCCGCTACTAAATTGGTTGGGCATAGGCTCAAAATGTGGTGGAAGAAGTTCCGAATACAAGTTACAGAAATATTCTAAGTAATGTTTGGTACAAAATGTTTTGTTGGTTTGTTCTCAGCTTGTTAACAGAAATGAAAACGCTGTAGCAGCCGTCTTTTCCTCGCGTGTTTCCTCGCGAAGACGCGTTTCCTCGTGCTACCCTTCCGCTGGGATATTTGCATATCCCAGCCGTAGAACACCACAATATGACGGAAACGAAAGGAAACATCAGAAAAACACGTTCGGTACATAGAAATATGATCATATACTATTCTTAACAACAATATTGTCTGTCATGTGCTGATGATGCAATTAAGATGTAAAAGAAACATTAAAACTAAAGAGGAAATTTTAGATATGAAACACAGACGCAGGATAAGAAATATAGGATAATTATTGTTCTACAATCCTTGGAAGTGCTTGAGCACGATTGAAAACTGACTTTTCCCTCTGTCCCAAAGCCCTCCCCCGCCCTAGTATAGCGGCGGTGCTCTAGTGTCGCAGTGTAATTCTTGAAAACTATTGCATATGCAAGGAAAAAACAACAATAAATTCATAAATATTTCGTAAGTTTTAGGCTAAAAAGAAATAGAGCATCACTACAGAAGAAAATGACAATAAAGGAATTCCAGCGTTGCCTGTAATTTGTGAATCCCACTGAAATCGTCATCCATTTCGTTAGACGTTCCCAGCTAACGTGGAATGAAGTTAGTATGGAATGTGATGAGGAGAGGATTCGCCAGAAGTTATAATTTTCTCGGGCATTTTAGCCAGGGTTGTTTACTTGCTAGTAAGTACAACATGAGCAAGGATGATTATCCGCTATTCGAAAATCCTTCGCACCTCGGCTGGGTTGAACATGCGCTCTGGAGTTAAGGCGCCAGTAAACTAATCAGCCCCTACTGATAGCAATGAAACATTGCGCCACAATTCATAATTATCATAATTATATAACTTTCCGTACTAATAAATTATTTTACCAAACATATTTTCCATCGACACAACTCCCATACTATGAAGAATTAGGTAATTTTCGAGTAAGAGTAACGAGTAACGAGAGTTTCGAGTAACTTCTACATCTCAACTAATCGTAAGAGGTAATATTTTTTTCAGAAAACACCAGCACTCGCACGGTGTATATGGATACTTCGGATTGATTGATTGATGACGGATTACTGATACCGGGCGCGTAAAATACTAAGGTCATTAGTCCCGTAAGTGTAGTGCATGTTTTTCCTCGCGAGGTGGCGGTGGTCTTCCCCCGTTGGATGGCGAGATCCGGCGCCGACCTACCGTCGGCTAGCGGGGTTTCCCCAATCAGGTATCTCCCGCCACCGGAGCACCGCTCCAACCGGGACAAGCTCTAAGCTCCGACCGGTCTCTCGGAATATGTGGTAGTTAATGAATGTTAGTGTAAGTGTGTGTGTGTGTGTGTGTGTGTAAGGGGAGAGGAAAGGACAAGGATGAGGAAGGACAGATCGCGCGCGGTCCTGGCCCGTTTGTTAGGGTACTGTTCCGGCAGTCGCCTGGTGTTGATCAGAGAAACCACAGAAAGCTACCGATCAGAGCAACCGGCTGCTAGAATTCTCCTCTAGATAGCGACTGAATTCGACCTAGCAGACTAGCTAGTGTCCAAAATCATGCCACTGTCGGACTCGAACCTACGCTCTCCCGGTCAGAGGGCCTGCAGTGACATCAGTTGAAAGCCACCTCTCTCGGCGATACTGTGGTGTCTATTATTCTTGTATTGTTGCTTCTCGTAGAAGGAGTACATGCAAACTGCTTTATGTATTCTTTAAAGGCGTGAGAAATCTATTGTATTTTGTTTCACTTGCGTAGTGTGATGCTATGGAAATTGTTTTCCAAAAATTGCTTGGGAGCTGTGCATGTTCCCCCTCCCCCGAAGCATCTGTGTAATTGTGACTTATTTGTTACGAATAGATTCTGGAACTTTGATCAACCACCTTTTCTTTATCTCTACCGCTTACGCATTACAGAGTAAGTATTGTAATGCTGCCAAAAGGCGAATTTTAGATAGAAAAGCTGTTGTTGCCGGGCCCTGATAACAAAAAAAGTAGATAAATATTGTCTCTGTGTATAGTGGATTACTACCTCTAAAACAGAGGTTCTCAAACTTTTTTGTCTACCGCCCACTTTGAGAATCGTAGCGCCCCTCAATATTTTTTAACTGTACGACATCTTAAAAATCACAATCGCAATCATCACTTTCATTATAGCGTGCCATTTGAGTCTTATCATGTTTCAGAGTTCTAAATTACTTTTGAACGAGACTTTCTAACTAAAGGAGTAATTACAACGCTAATTTAGAATATAAAAACTTTCATTCAAATTGAAACAAACATTTATATTTTAAAACTTATCTAATGAATCTAGTGATTTTAACAAGTTTGTTAATATCAGATTCGAATTTACTCAAAAATGGGCGTCAGTCACCGCGTTCGGTAACATGCAAACGATTCGTTTTAGTTGGCTTTTGTAGCCAAAATTCTTTTGGTAGTCATTTTTGAATTTGATTAGTTCCCCAATCGTTGTCAGTTCTTGTCGCCTAGCAGTTTCTCTTCCAGCTGGGATGATCCTTCTGTGTAGACAATTGAGAATACATCCAACACCCAGTCTGGTATTTCCACTTTTAAAATGTCCTGAAACCGTTCTTTGAAATCACTGTAGAGGTTCTCCAAATGTTGGCAGTAAACAAGCAAGTCGTCGTTGATGAAGGATACTGATAAATTAGGGGAATTGGGGAACTCAAGTCTGCCGATAGTTTTCTTGTGTAAGAGCAGTTTGGCTACGAAAGCAGCAACGATGTTTTTTTATCAAGTTTATCTTGAAGATTGATATCATTAAACAATTTATCATTCTTTGATGTGAGAGGTTGTTGCGGAAATATATGCCTTTGTTTTTTCCAAGACCTCTATCACAGTGTTAAACAGATTATGAAATCGAGTCAGAAAAGTACCTCTTGATAGCCAACGCACTTCTGTGTAAAAGGCAATCGGTTGAAATCTTCATTAGCAATACAAAGCTGATTAAATAAAGGTCATTTAAAGAGCTGTTTCGGATATTATTGACTGCTATGATGACATGTTTCAGAGACTGAAACAGCCGTTACCTATATTTTTCGCAACCAAATGTTGGCAATGAATGACGCAATGCATATCTGGAATATACTTTTTTACGTGCACTAAGAAACCTTTGTGAAGTCATGACAACCGGAGCGCCATCCGTAGCAGCTGATATAATATTCATAGATATCTTTCTCATTTCGAAAGTTTTCCAGTGTATTAAATGTGGTTTCTCCTTTTGTATCTGTCTCAATATTTTTATTTGATCGATTCCGGGCGCGTCAACTGCTAAGATCATTATTTCCGTAAGTATAGTGCACGCTTTTTCGCGAGGTGGTGGTGATCTTCCCCTGCTATATGGCGAGATCCGGCGCAAATCTACTTGAGGCTTGAGGGATTTTCCTCACTCAGGTATCTTCCAACAGTGTGCACGCCTTAGCCGAACAGGCTGTAGCTCCCGACTGGTCCCCTGACATAGTGAGGTAGATGTGTGTGTAAGGGGTGATGATAGGACAAGGAAGGGCAAGGAAAGATCGCGCGTGGTCCGTGGCCTGTTTGTTAGGGCACTGCTCCAGCAATTGCCTGGTATTGATCGGTGAACTACCGATCAGAGCAGCCGGCCGTTAGAATTCTCCTCCAGTCACCGACTGAACTCGACCTAGATATCTAGCTAGTATGGATAATCCTGCTACAGTCGGGTCTCGACCCTATGACCTCATGGAAGTGACACTGCAGTGACATCAATTGCCCTAAATGGGACCCTTCATGGGGTCATTTTTTGTTTAGTTAACTACATGTGGTCATTAATTACATGGAAAATCGTTTATTATCCCTATGATAATAGCACGCGTGCAATTAAAACTCCACCCTGCAATGAAAACTCCCCAACTACCAATCAGAATTCTGAGAAGAATCAAAATCGTTGAATTAAGACACAATAACAGAATTGGTGAAGGTATTAACAGTCGGCCATGAAACATGAACATAAATGTACATCATAAACTAAGTACCAACATCAACTACATGTAAACAATGAATGAATATAACTAAATTGGTGAAGTAAGCGTTAAGGGAGCTGACTAATGGAACAACATAAAATATTCAATATGAGTAAAGTAAATGTTTTACATGAAAAACATTTGGTCTTAGTATCACAAATGTAAAAAATATGAATGTCAGTTGTGTTTACCCGTTCTAAAAAGTACGCCAGCACAACTGTATCCGAAGTGACTCTATTTTTCCTTTCCAATATTCATACATCTTGTATTCTCTCTCATAACTGTCTTAACTTTTCCTGGGAAGTAATGTTTTTATGGCTTTGTCAGGTTCTAATTTTTCATCCGGAATGAGTTCAATAAGTTAGTTAAGAGTCAGGAGCTCTGGCTCGAATTTAACTGATGTGTGTGCTGGCTTGACGTCAAGCTAGCACACACCAGTTTTCTCCACGAAAATACGTGGCAATTAATTAAAAATGTGGCAGTTAATTGGCAATTAATTAGCAATAAATGATTTGACATGTTTCGTGTCGGTGTGCTGACTTGGCTGTTCCAGCTTGACGCACCTCATGTCCTCACAAGCCGATCGGCGACGCGGGGCCGCGGTCAAACGAGCCGCGTCCCACGCTTTGCTCCTGACTCTCGTCCCACGCTGACCCATGTCAATCCACGGCTGAAATATCAGGTTCCTATCGCCCAGCAACACTATGCAGTTCACACTGGTCTCCTCCTTCGTTTGCAGTAGTTTTGATGCAAGGGGAATTTAACAACCGATGGCTCAAATTAGTTCCTATGTAGTGAACGTGCACTTGTGCTTCTTTAAATCAGGATTTTTCTTAGGATGAACGGATAATAATGCGTTGCGGTCAGGCTGCAGCAAGTTTTGGCGCGCGCGCGCAACTTCCTGTCCCCTCTCACACACTTCCAAGAGCCCGCCGAGGGCCTGGGACTGGTAAATATATCACGTACATAATATATAACGTAAATAAATATATAACGTAATTAGGCTCCCTTTCGACATTTATATTTACATGTGTAACAACGTAGACGAAAAATAATATAATTATTACAGTTTGTCTCAAACTTCGTTTCTGTTTTGAATGTTTTCAAATGCATATTTTCAATACGTAATTAACCTGACAAGGTACCTGGCTGCTGTGGTCAGCTACTGTTCTGCAACATGAGTAGGTTTGACTCATCAAACACGTACAGCCGACAGGTACGTTTATGAAGGAACTCAGAAATCACAGGTCGGTTGGTCCAGCAAGGTTGACTTTTATCTTAGATGCTGTCGTAACCAGGAAAGGGAGTAAAGCAACAAGGTCTCCGTTTCGCGTAGGAAGGTTTTGTGCAACTATTAAAACCTTGTTGCGATTTATGGTATCCTTTTTTTCAGTGAAAGGGATTTTTATAACAAAGGAAAATCTGCCCAAACCAAATGAAACATATGTGTATAAATAGTATATGAATCGAATTACATTTATGTTGTATATACATTGTTTCAATAAACATAAACGTTTTGATTGAAGATTCTGGGAACATGCATGGACGCTGTCGAGAGAACGTTGTAATAAATACTCCGTGCCAAAGGCAATTCCTCAATTGCCAACTAAAAATGTATACCCACGAGGTGCGGTCGCTTTAATTAAATCAACTGCAGACCGAGCTTAAATACAAAGCGAGATGTGGCTGAAACTAAATACACTCCGACCATCAACTCGACGTAACTAAAGCGAGCTTGATTTCAAAATGTCCCGGCGGTCAGGTGGCAACCTTCGCGTGACCTTGCCCGGGTTTTAACATCCATTATTAACTTGATTTGATGTGACGCCAGTTAGTTTCTGGTTAAAAAGTTTCTTGACTCAATTATCGGCTTATGTTCTTTATTAGCACCCGAAAGTGAGTTAGATGTCGCTTGAAATTGGAATTTCTCACGAGACGGCACTTCAAAGCGGGGCGCTCTGCGCTGGTAATACATTTTCATTGCCGCCGCCACCCAGCGAACTTTCCGAGAGGAAGAGCGTCTGATGAGATCTCACACTTGTGCTTTTGCCGCCCGCGACTGGGTCGCTGTGATGTTCCACGGTTTATCCTTTCGCCAATGCGAGAGGTCAAAGGACCGAAGGTTCTAGTGAATGTGGTTTTAAGATTTGGTTGTTCCTTTCGCCAATATCACAGGTCAAAATAGATGTTTTCCTTTGACCGAAGTCGCTTATTCCAGAAAAGGCCAAAGGCTGTGATGAGATCCCACACATTTACTATCACTGCTCGTTATATCACTAGGCTACTGTGATGTTGCACGGTAGCTCCTTTCGCCAGTGCGAAAGGTCCAAGTGAAGAAGGTTCTTCTCGCGAATGTGGATCAAAGAATCTGTTGTTCCTTTGAACGATGTTAAGAGTTAAAATATTTTTTGAGAGTTCAAAGAACTGAAGATTTTTCTGATGAATGGGGGTCAAAGAATTGGATGTTCCTTTCGCCATTATCAGAGGTCAAAATAAGTTTATCCTTTTACCGCCGCCGCTGTTTCCCGCGAAGAACAAGGGTAGATGGCCCCGATGAGATCTCACACATGTGATATCACTGCTCGCAACTAGTGTTGGGATCCGGTGGCGCCCCAACTGTTGATTGAACCGTTTGTTCGATTGCTTTTCCTAACGATTCGTTGAATCGTTGAAATCGTTCAAATCGTTCACCAATTGTGACGGTATCTGCGCTGTGATTGGTGGATCACAGTTATTGAGGCGGCTCTTTCAAAATCGAAGAAAATGGATATTCATGAATAATGTAATTACTATTTCATAAACCATAGAATGTTTAGTACATCTTGAAAGAAACGATCGTTATAATCGTTATAATCAATGATATCATCTTATGTCAAACTGCCCAATTAATCCGAAGATCTCTTCCAAATGAATGTAGTAATACAAATGCATGGAAGAAGTATAATTACTCAAGGAATATTTATGAAGTAAGTAGTTTCTTTTACACGACTCCAGTTATTTGTGGTTTATTAGTTTTCAATGTACATTAAATAATAGAACCATTGTTTGTAAATGAATTCTTTAATATACAACACTAGGAAGTTGCACGTTGCTTCGTAGAAGCTCGTTCGCTCTCACGGTTCGTGAGTCACGAAGTCGATTCACTTACTCACTAGCGCCACCACGGAGCAGACATACCATCGAAGAACTACATGGACGACGGACCGAATCACACCGGTGTAACGAGTGCAACTGTACCCATCGCAATTGAAAACGCGGGAAAATGCGATGGCAATATGGGCGGAGGCACAATGGAGGCTCTTTCGGGAACATGGCGGCAATTTCAAAATTAGTCATATCCACAGGGAACGAAATAAATCCGAGTGTATTGTTATGACAACACGTACTTACAATATGTCAGATTAATTACAATTAAAATAATACAAGTTATTGTGTTTATTGACAATTTAACCTGGATAGCTATCAGTAAATATCAGTAAAACAGAGAAATCAATAAAATGACTGGGCTTTATAGTATAATGGCTATGTAGGTTTGTAATGAGATATTGCTAATCATGTAGGCCTACCTTTAATATTTCAGATATAACTATAAAATGTCTGCCGTGTCTTCCAAACCCACCTTTCCAAAACCCCAATTTTAAAAACTCTATATCATTCATTGCATAAATAATATTCAGGAGACATTATCAGTCCTCTCCATTAGCACAATAAGTTGTTTTCTCCCTAAAATATATTCTATAGGTGATGTGTATAGCACTATCTGGACAAAATGTTTAAAGAAAAATTTGGAGGCTTTTAGAGAAAATGTCATTCCAGCATTTCTAAAAATGCGGAATTTTGAGCTCATTTTCACAGCAAAACCTGTTTTTGAGAACCTTCTTTGACATCACGTGAAGTACTTGTACTCACAGATGCAATAATGTCTACAAATAGATGTAATAATGTAAATATTAACGATGTGAGAGATATTAAAAAATTACAATAAATCATGAATAAAAAATACATTTGTTTAATTTTTGAAAGAACAAAAGAATACTACAAAATGGTGTTTATGTCATCTTATGCAGCTTTTAGATTTAACTGTACAAACAGTTTGAAGAAAAAATCTGGGGCCATTTTTGAGAAAATCTAGTTTCTAATTTTTTTTCCCTTTTTTTAAATTTCTATAAGATTTGTTAAAGAATTAATTGTGGAAAAAACAATTCTATCTGAAGAAAAAAATAATATCTTCAATATTGTATTTGTAGGAAGACACAAAATAAAGTTTCAAGCTTTTCCAATTTTTGAGGATGTAATCCATGAAAATCAAATCAATGTCATCTTTATACATGTTTCTCACTTTACCCTTACAAGAAATTTAAAGATAAAAATGGAGCCATTTTTAATAAAGTTTAGAAAATGTCGCAGGGGCTTCATTTAAAGTACCCCCAAAATTCAAAGAATTCTTCTCAAAATCGCAGGGCTTTGAGTCACACCAAATTGTTTGTTTATATAAACTGTAAACTAAATTGTTTATATAAACGCGAACAAAAGGCAGTCTTCATAATCTCCTTCTGTTATCAGTGCGGCGTTTCAACAATGGGTTGCAACAAGCAACAATTACCTCTAATTCATATGGGATACACATTTTGCCAATTAGCATTGTTGATACTGCTAGCAAGAAACCTAAATGGATAGAAAAAATAATAATTAAATATATTTTTTATATTTTCGAAATTACTGGATTTGAAGTGCATTACTCTTCATACCCACTTATTAAGCAAAGTGAAAATTATCTATTCGTTTTCACATTTAACTCAAGTAAAGGACGCAATTTAAAATAGATTTTAAATAAAATCAAAAAAATTAATTTGTAAATGTATAAGGAAAGCTCAAATGTATGAAGCATCCAACTGGCTGGAATCATGTTCAGCAAGCGCAGTAAATTCGGAGCGGACTGTTTGTCGCAAAATTACACAAAAATTCTCACATTTTCAAAAATTCAGCATGACCTTATTTGAAGATCTGTTTTTGATGAAAGCATTTCATTAGCAAAAAATGAATCTTTACAATTGTAATTGCAGGAATTCGCCGAATTTTTTTTAATTTTTTCGAAAAAAACAGGCATTTCAACGAGCATGAGACCGCACCATTCCCTCAAAATTCTGTGTCGTTTTCAAGAAAAAAAGATTTAAAGAAAATAAAAATGGTCCATATTTCACGCAAAATTACGTGAAAGATACTCAAATTTTCGAAAGATTGTACGTGACTTTATTTCAAAATCTATCTTTAAGGGACAGATTACATTAAGGGAAAAAACCTCCATCTTCATAATTGTAGTTGTAGGAAGACACATTGTAGCTGTAGAAATTTTCGAAAAATCAGGGTTTTTAACCAACGTGAGACATGCACATCTTCAACGTTCTTAAACTTTTGAAAATGTCCAAGGGGCTTCATGTAAAGCACCTCCCAAAATTAAAATATCTGTTTCAAATTCAAGGGTCCAGTTTCCAAATTCAAGTCCAGTTTCCCTGATCCATTGAGCAAATGCTGAGATGGCCCCTTGATTTGCTCCTGGACGTAAATGTAGCTTCTTTTGTTGAGCTTTCCTTTCGCGTAAATGCGCACGCAATGCGTTCGCGTAAATGCGCACGTTTTGTTGAGCTTTCCTTTTGCTTGTAGTGGTAGTAGAGCTTAGGGTGAGTTTCTATTTGTTAGCAATAGAGAAAAATCAAATCCGTTCGTTTACCGTTACAAATAAGTTTTCTATAATTCGGTAACGAAAATATCAACATTTTGAAATGTTAATCTCTCGCTTTTTAAAAACTCACGAAAGCGTGAGCAGATGATTTTCTCCCCCCATACGTCATATGACGTATATGACAGTTTTTGACTAAATAAATAAATGAAGGGTCCACGGCATCAGCCACATCGATTGGGGAACATCAATTTTGGAGAAAGTTTACTAAACGGTTTATCGCATAGCGTTCTTGACAGACAGACGTTTTGCCGTCAATCGATTTTTCGGAATCAAGAAACCAAAACACATGGATTCTGGCTACACACATGATTTTTTCTGAATTTAATAATAGGAGTTATCCACTTTTTTCGTTAACAGGTCCCTGTAATGAGAGTTTTTCTGCCGAAAATTCACGGTTTTTTCGCGCAGCGAAAGCTAACTGCGTAAGTGGTAGCGAGAAAGTAAAAATATGCAGCTCTACTACAAAAACAAAACTTTACAAGCCTCACAAGAAATAGATAACATATTCAATGGCCAATTTTTAACAATTCGTGAAAAATTAATCCTCCAATTCTCTCTAAACAATAAAACACACCAACCTAACACTAATGTAGTAACACAAATCATCAATTCTATATTTTTAAATGAAACCCTCTGAAATTTTTAAAATCAGAGCACAAATGGAGAATAAATCCCCAGTAAGCCTGGACAACATTCGAGATTTTCTTATCAAACACGGTGTTTCGTATATAGTGCAACCACACTTTCATATTTGCAATTACTCTCTAAAAACGGCATTTTCCCAGATGTATTCGAAATGGAAATATTAAACCATTGTTTAAAAAGGGCAATAGTTGTGATCCAATGACCCTGTTATCAGGATTTTCAAAAATTCTGGAAAGGCTTTGCAAAGATAGACTCAGTTTCTCAATGCAAATAATGTCTTCACAATTGCACAACATAGCTTTAGGAGTAACAGATCCACAAGACACAGCCATATTCTCCTTTTTAAATGGCATACTGTTGCGTTAAATTAGAAGGAAATTCCTATTGTGCCTCTGACCTGGAAGTCCTAGAGTTCGAGTCCCGATTGTAACAGGATTTTCGTCACTAGCTAGGTGGAGTTTAGTTGTTGGCCGGAGGAGAGTTGCTGAGTTCTGCTGTGGTCGGTAGTTTTCCGTGGTTTCTCCTGATCAACACCAGGTGTATGCAGTACCCTAACAAACAGGCCACGGATCGCGCGCGATCTTTTCTTCCCCTTTCCTTGTCATATCCTTCCCCATTACTTACACACACACAACACACACACTTATATGCAGTAATACACACACTTATATGCATAATCTACACACACACACAAACACATACGTATATGCAACACTTATGTACATAATCTACTAATAATACATACCGAGTGACTGGTCGAGAGTTTACAGCTTGTCCCGGTTGGGTCGTGCCACGCTGGTGGGAGATACCTGGTTAGGGAAATCCGCAGCCGACGATAGGTAGGTTGAAAAAATCCCAGCAAGCCGACATAGATTGGTACCGGATCACACCATCCAGCGAGCCGGAGCACACCATCAAGATCACTGCCACATCCCGCGAGAAACTATGGACTACACTTACGGAACTAATGACCTTAGCCGTTGTCGCGCCCGGATTCATCGATCACTCATTATTCTATAAGAAGGTATACGCGTGGAGCTCAGAAAAGCGCAGTCTTTCTTGTACTAGTTTCCTTATCTCTGTAGTGTAGACTCTCTTTTCGGTTTTGTCTCACCTCTTTCACCTGCAATCTAGTACTCCCTCTTAAATTATATTTTTCATGTTTTCTCAATTTTTCCCGTATCACCTATAATTGAAACTAATCGTGCTACAGAATGGCACAGACTTTCTCGTAGCAACGTTTTCTAATATCCTTGGTGTGAACTGGCCCCATCTCTTGGTTGGACTGGTCTTGCCCCTGGCCTTTCTTGGACTGCTCTGGCCAGCGAGCCCAAAGTACATTATTTTGAAATTGTCGCAATTTTTCGGTTTCCTAATTCTAGAACCGAAATATTATTTCAAGAATATTAAAGAAAAGTGAAACCTCGTCATAAATGGCAAGTTTCATTACAAAATTTGAAGCCGTTTCTAAGAAAATTGGCTTTCAGCGTCACTGTAAACGCGAAAATTGAAGTTCTTTTTCACAGGAATCTACTGTGTTTTCGAAAAACTTCATTTGAAGTCATTAGAAGCACTTCCACTCACAAATGCAATAATGTATACAAATCACTGGACATGTGCATATTAACGACGTGAGAGATATTTTTTTTAAAAAAATTACGTTTTTTCCGGTTCTGCATGTAAAGTAGCCCCAAATTTTAAAGAATGTTTTTTCAAATTTTCAAAGCTTCAACTAGAGACAGATGAACGAAGGTTTCTTCAATTTGGAACAAATCCTACGCATGGTTTAGGCGCTAGTAGGTGTTCACGGACCGACGGTCGGACCGACGGTCGGACCGACGGTCGGACTGACGGACAGACGGATGTTTTGCTTTCAATTGGTTTTTCAGCATCAATGACCCACAAAACTGGCATTCTGGCTACACCAAGTGTTAGAGGATTTTTTATCTTAATTTAGCAACTGGATTTATTGAATTTCCTTATCAGACCGGCAATGACTTTTTTCTGCCAAAAATTCTCCGTTTTTTTGCGCAGCGTTACATAACTTCCTCAACACTACGTATATTATCCGTATATACGTACGTATACGAGAGAGTTAAAAATAATTGAATTAAAATGTGACTAAGAATATTTTAGAAGCGCAAAACATGGTCATATATTAAATTTTCATTGAAACATTGTGAAGCGTAGAAAACAACCTTTGAGAATTCGGGAAAGGCGCAATTTGAAGCTCATTTTCATTTAAAACTGTCAATTTTCGACAAACTTTATAAGAAATTATTTAAGTAATTGTATGCATATGTGCGATAATGTATTTACAAAATTCCGGCAATTCCGTAAACCAATTTTTCGGTCACAAGGTGAAACAAAACATAAATTCTGACTTATTGTTTTAGAGGAAGTAATTTATTATAAACTGGAAGAATTTATATCCACTTTTGCGGTAAGATACCGCATAGGGTTGATTGTAAAGAGTTTTTCCGACAAAAAATTCCATTTTTTTTCATGCCACAGCATTAAAATATCCTCGCTTCACTGCATAATTTCGCAGTCGGTCCTGAAAGTAAAAATTGGAGGAGAATAGGTAACATCCACTTCATGATTGAAATATGCATGAGAAATATTAATTTGCACTAGCTTGGGTATTTTCGATGTAGACGAATCAGCCACGATTGTGACTCTTGATAGTCCTAGCTGATCGATTTTCAACTGTTATGGTCATTAGCCTATTAGTGTAGTGAATATTTTATTCAGGGAGCTGGCAGAGTGCCTTCACGACTGGATGGTGAGATCCGGCGCCGAGCTATACGACATCATGCGGGGTCTCCTTCTCCAGGTACCTCTGCCAACGGGGTACTGCCCCAGCCGCTTCAACTTCTAGTAAGTCCCTGACATGTGTGGTAGTGTTGTAAGTGAGAGTATTTGGGGACAGGATAGGACACGGAAGAAAGATCGCGCGTGGTCCATGGCCTTTTGTTAGGTACTACACTGGCATGCGAGTTGTATTGAAAGGGAAACCACAGAAAATGAAAAAGCAGCAGACCGCTAGAAAATTTTGATAAAGAGTAATTTTTGAAACTGATAGTTTTTGTTTAGATACGAACAAAATACAAGAGAAAATGTTCTTTTATTGTTTTTCTTATAAATCAATTTCAAAGGAAATTTTTTGGAATCATGATTGTAAGTTCAGTGATTTGCCTCACAGGTAACGACGGATTCCTATGCAATAACGAATTGAAAACTTCAATTCGTCAATTGAAAACATCAGAACGATGCGTTTTTCGCCACGCCTGGGGCCAGCCACTCTCTCAGACATTCTAAAACGAACTGAATCAGGTCCTCGCAGACCGATCGGCGGCGCAGCGCAGCAGTCCCATGAACCGCGTCCCACGTGTCTGACCCAATGTCGATCCGCACATGCGTGGGTTGAACTATCAGAGGCTCGTAACTTTATCGCCCAGCAACATGCATGCAGTTCACAATGGTCTCCTTTTTCGTTGCAGAAGTTTTGATGCAAGGTTAATTTAACGAACGATGGCACATAAATTAGTTCTTATGCAGAGAACTAACACTTGTATTTGTTTACATCAGGATTTTTCTTAGGATGAAAGGATAATAATGCGTTGTGGACAGGTTGTAGCAGGTTTTGGCGCGCGCGCATCTTCCTGCCCCCCCCACTTCCACAGGGTCCGCTGGGGAAGTGAGAAACTAACCAGCTGATGAATATATAATGTAATTTCTCTGCCTTTTGACATTTATATTTATATTGCAGCAACGCAGACGAAAATAATATAATTGGCTAAAGTTGTCTAAACTTCATTTCATTCAGTAAGAATGACAGACATATTTTCTTCGGTCGATAAAGTCATAATTATCGTATCAGGCTTCTATAATGTAATTGAAATAATGTGATTTATATACTCAATACACAATATATACTGAATACTCAATATATGTAATGTAATAATTAAAAACTGTATATATCATTCACACTATTGAAAAATACAGTAAGCATTAAATACCATTTGTTTATAGTTTAACAGATATTGAATGTCTTTAAATGTATATTTTCAATGCGTAATTAACCTGACAAGGTACCTGGCTGCTGTGACAAGCAACTGCTTTGCAACATGATTAGGCATCACGAGCCCGATAGGTCCATTTATGAAGTAACATCACCTCAGAAATTACAGGCCGGTTGGTCAGCAACGTTGACTTTTATCTTAGATCCTGTTGTAACAAGGAAAATGAGTAAAGCAACAAGGTTTCCATTTCGCGTAGAAACTAAAACTTTGTTAAGATTTATGGTATTCTTTTTTTCAGTGTGGTAAGTCTGCCACGTAGATATTAAAGATTATGTGGGATAATGGTTTTCCTTGGGAGAGGCCTGCATTTATTTGCCTGAAGTTTGAGTGATGTATTGACATTAACTGAAAATGTTCTGTTGGATAGAAAACTGCAGATAATTGAGATGGTGTAATAAGGGGTTCCTATTTTTATAATTTTGTATTGTAGCGCCTGATACCATGTTCTGTCAAAAGCCTGAATTATGTCGATAAAGATGCCTGTTGTCTGATTTTTTTCGGGAATGAAGAGTATTGATGTTCTGTGATTCTTTGAATCTGGTGCTGAGTTGATATATTTTCGGTGAAGCCGAATTGTTCGCGGGGGATGGCTTCGGTGGCTCGTAGAAATTACGTTAGACGTTTTAGAATTATTTTTTCAAATACTTCCGCTAATGTAAGCAGTAAGCTTATAGGGTGATAACCATTTGGAGAAGTTGCAATTTCGTTAGGTTTGGAAACGGGGATAACTGTAGTTCTGTATCTATTGTTGGGGAAGTACGTATTTATGAAACAAGAATTGTATATAGTGTTGAGCTATGCAATTGCGGGTGAAGGTGAAGTGCTGTTGAAGTTATTATTTATGTCATCATGTCCAGGGGGTTTTTAGTGATATTTTTTATTATTATAAATATTTCTGCATATTGTATTTTTGGGGGTGGTGCAGCAGGGTTCGATTGGGTTTTTATTAATTGTGTTATGTTCGGGGTGGGGTTTGCTTGTGTTTGTTTTAAATGTTGACGCAAAGTAATAGGCTAGCTCGTCAGCTTTCTGAATTTAGGTGTATGTTTCGCCTGTAGTCGTGTTTAGTGGAGATATAATTCTCTTTTAATTAAGTATTCCTTTTTTGTAATCTGGCCCAGTGCATTGTTTTTAGTGGTGAGTTGTTGTACTAACCTTAATATTATTGATTTTGTAGATTTTACTAATGTTTTGACCATGTGTTATATTTAATACTTTTTTATGTTCAGGAGTTTTTAAGTGGGTCCAGAGTCTTGTGGTTTTGTTTTTAACCTTCATTTCTTTAAGTATTTCGGGTGGGAGCTCTTGATTTTGAGTTTTTTTTTAAAGGACAGTTGATTGTTTAAATTGAGCCTCTTGTGTGCTAGTATGGATTATTTTGTTGAGATGAGTGAGAGCATGTTCAATTTTGTTGGGCCTATTGAGTGTTTTGAAACGGGGTATTTTTGCACGTATGATTTTTTGGAATCGATTCCAATTTATTCTGCCTGTGTTAGGGTTGGGTGTTGGAGCATGTTGCGGTGCAATTTGCTGCGGATTTAGTAGCACTAGGGTGTAGTCAGAATCTAATTCGAATGAAAATGAATTCTGACTGCACCTAGTGCTACTAAGCAACAAATTATCAAACATCTTTTAACATAACTCTTTTACAAACGAAATAAATGAATCATTAAAAATCATACACTCATGACAACTCATAACAAAATATCCATACTAACACACAGAAAATCCAATTTAAACAATCAGCTAATCCTTTAAAAAAACTCAAAATCAAATCTCTAAATACTAAAGAAATGAAGATTAAAGCAAAACCTATTCTAATTTATAAAAGTATTATATGCTGCATGTCAAGCGATGAAAGTAAAAATCTCACAAAATCAATAATAATACAAGTTAATCAACAACTCTGCAAAACAATGCACTATTCAGGTAAAAAGATACTTATTAAAGAAATTATATCTCACTTTAAACGACTACGAGCAAACATACTAAATTCCGAAGCTGACGAGCAATATTACTGCGTCAACATTACAAAACAAACGCAAGCAAGCTCACCCCGAACATAACACAATAAGGCAATCGAACCGCAACACTCTTAGCTCAATATGCAGAAATATTGTAATGACAAAAAACTAAAACCTGAACATGATGAGCATAAGCCTTTCGGCAACTTTCACCTTCGCCTATCAGTACGCCAATATTACTATATGCAATTCTTTGTTTCTCGTACGGCTGCTTCCCCAACGAAGACTACAGTTATCTTCAAACTGTGAAGTACGGCTTCTCAAATAGTTATCGCCCTATGGCTGCTGCTTACGTGAAATCTTGAAAATGATTCTAGGCGTCAGCATCAGACTACGAGCCCACATCCCCGCAGCAATTCGATTTAAATTCGACTATTAAAATATCGGCTCGGCGCCGAATTCAAAGAATCTGGAACATCATCTTCATTCCCGAAAAAATCAGACAACAATCAACTTTATCGACATAATTGGGCTTTTGTTTGAGAACGTGGTAATCGATCAATACAAGGTAAAAATGAAGACATAACCACCATCTCCAATTATCTGCGATTTTCTATCAACGAACATTTTCGGTGTGTCAATAAGCATCACTCCAAACTTCGGGCAAACTAATGCAGGCCTCTCAGGGAAAACCGATATCACATAATGCAACCACTGAAAAAGAATATAAATCTTAACGAAGTTTTAGTTTCTATATCTTCTTGCTTTGCTTCATTTTCACCTGTTTACAACGGGATCTAGATATCGGCGTTATGGACAACCGTATAATTTCTGGTGTGATGTTCACTTTAAATAAATGGACTATCGACCATCATGTTATAACAGAACCTTTACGTAGTATGTCGGGTTAATTACGCATTAAATATGCATTTAAAAAGCATTCAATATCTGATGAAACATAAACAAATGTTATTTAACACTGTGACACTCAATGAATGATATATACAGTTTTTAATTGACCATTACATATATTGGTATTCAGTAGTATAAATCGCATTATTTCAGTGCATTATAAGCCTGATATTTATCGACAAGAAGAAAACATGTCTGTCATTCTTACTCGAGCAAAATGGTTGAGATGACTGTGGTATGTTATTTTTCGTGCGTTGTTGCATCAGCAAATATAAAATGTCAAAGGCAATACGTGCATTCATCGGCTAGCTGCTCCCAGCGGTTCCTGTAGTGGAAGGCGGCGCATCCTGTAAACTGCTAAAACTAATCACTAACGTAATATCGCTCGTCTGAAAAATCTGATATAAACTACTGTGGTCAATACTGCAGAAACTTATTTATAATAGCAGTATCGTTAAGTAACAACATCTGCTTTGAAAGGAAAACGTGAAAGCTTCGTACATGTTTATCTGAACAGTCTCTGATGGGCAACCCGCATGTACCGGAAATCATTATTAGGTCGAACACGTCGTGTTGCCGATTCATGCTTTTGCATCTACCGGGAACGATCAGTTCGACCTTTTGAATGTCGAAGAAGGTATTCATTCCAAAGCAATCAGCTGTCGTTGATGTTTTCAGTGACGGTCAATCATCGTTACCTAACGAACGAACACAAAAGTTCGCAGTATCCGTATCCCTATTGGCTTTCATCGTCAACAGTATAATCTTCTTTGAAGTGAAAGTCTTTATTACATTGAGTAACAATTCTCGTGATTCAAAAAGGCCAATGATACTACATTTCCGTAATAGAAATAAGTATGATGGTTATGTGCTATGACAGTTTGTCATTTACTGTACCCCCAGTGACTCTGTCCAGATCGAAGATTGACATGTAGTGAACGTAAATTCTCTGGCAACATGTCGAATAGACAAAGACTAGATTTCTCATGAGTTTAATCTTTTAATTCAGGGTATTCTAAAAGTGATTACTGAAGAGGCTTTGTTTGCATTGGACTGTAACTGGCTCGAAAGTACTATTACAAAAAGAATTAGTATTTGAAATTGGTTTCTAATACTCAATTGAGCGTTATAGTAATACTAGAAGAAACTAATGTTGCTTATGTAGCAATATGTTGAAATATTTTTATATTAGCTGAGTAATAAATTAATGTGGTAAAGTATTCAGTGTATTGTTGTATTTTCATAACTATAAGCTAAGCTGAAATTTTATTTTAAGTCGGACAGCAATAATGTTCTGTAAATAATTGAACAAAACATGAGGCATTCCTCCAAAATAAATCAAATCCCTCTAAACTATTTTTCAATTTTCTCTTTTATTACACTACTTTTATATTATTGTATTATTTATTTTCGGTAGTTTACGGCACGGGTAATGAAATGGGTGCTGATGACGAATGTCGTGAATATCGTAGTCCCAAATACTATTACATACTATGAAACAGATAAATGATGTGTATTTGAAAGATGATATAACTACACATTTTGCTAATTTCACAAGCATCATGATATCTTTCTGGGCTAAATTCATATTTAACATTCACAAATGTACAGCAAGCATTCATTTGTATTGTATCGTACGACACAAACAAGTTATTCTACAACTCTCGACAGGCGCTTTTAGTGTTATAATTCTGTTGAAATTTCAGTATTGCCCCTATAAAATAACTCTCAATATTTAAATAGAGGCAATGAAAAATTCACATTCCACTGAAAAGTAATATAAATCAAAATCGATATAAGGGCTGTTATTACAACTGGTGCCAAATCAGGCAAATTACAACAATCTAATTTTCTTTTCGGAAGTATTAATATTTACTGTGATACCCAGAAAAAAGCTTTCAAGTTTTCATAATTTATGGTTCTCCACGATTGCATAGAAATGGCTGGCAAAAATATCAAAAAAATCAAATAACTGACTCAATTTCTTATCGTGACAAATATTCAGCCACTTGAATATAAACATGAAGCAGGAGTTCGTATATTCTAACTAGAACTGAAACTGGGGGTAACTGACTACATTTGTCGTCATGTGACTACAGTACTTCTGTGGCTGCAGTAGTACTCAATCTTTGCAGACCTAGTCTGCTGTCTCAGTTTAATATATACAATGCTCCGTTTTTTGTGGTCAGATTTTTAAGTCGATATTTTATATATTAATTGTGCGTGCGGCAACAGTATATCGTGTGTTATGTAGACTTGGTTGTTGCTCGCTTATTGCAGTTTGAACTAATTGTTGAAAGCGGTAATAATCGTGTTGGTTACATGCATTACGGCATTTGTGAATACGCGCGTTTAATTTTCTTGTGTTACTGCATGTACGTCAGCTTCTGCATAAGCTCTGACCTATGTTAAACGGTAACACCCCATTGCAAATTCAAGCATTTCTTCCTTTTGAACGAGCTTCTACGTGATGAAAGTGAATGTGTCGCGTTGACTCGTCGTCGCCTTATGAAAATGATCGATATTTACAGACAGTAGTATGCGGCTGTATCATAAGCGCTTTGATTGGGTTCAAGCTGCAGAAAACAAATTGTTGAAAGGCATTTTGTATGATTGAAACAATTTATATTACCTAATTCCTACGCCACAAATCCCGAGTTCATTCGGACAGCGACGTGTGTGGCTGGAAATGGTGTATGAGAGCAAAACAGGAAAATAAAACTGTACGTCTTCACCTGTGCTGATCTACGCCGCCCCGTCGCGAAACGAAACGCACTGTTTTCAACTTCCAATCCACGAAGTAAGGTGCGCTGTGACAGTCGGGAACAAGTTTCAATTCGATCTTTGCTGCTGATGAAGCGTTGCTGATGATCGGCGCTCGTCAGTGTTCATTCCGTTGCTGGATGATTTCGAAGAACAGCAGAGTCCCCATAACATGTGAAAACTGCTGAAGTGCTTACCTCTTCATTTACGGGAGTGCATAGTAATCGCTCGACCGCTACTAACATAGTTTCGCGCTCTATTTCTTTCGGCAGTTCAGCTTTGATAATGAATAATATCACTAGTTGTGAAGTGAAGACTATTTCGTGATACAACATGTTTGTGCCTAGTTGTCGGTGCTTTTGTCTTCATAAACGAAATTACATCTGTTCATTACTGCAATTTCGAAATATGAACAGAAACATTTCAAGTAAACAGCTCAGCGAAACCAAGATGAAAGAACATTCAAAATCAGGGCCAACAACTTGGAATTCACTGTGTTTCGATCTTTCACATTTATAAGTATAGTGAAGGAAAGTATGGCTTACTTGTCAACTGGCACTAAATGCAATGTAATACTAACAAAAGCTACAACTCACGAAATGATGATTTAGATGAGTATTGACAGATGTATTTATATAGTTGCCTATAAAAAGAAAGTAATACTCCAGAAAATGGCAGGGAAAAAATACTTGCAAACTCCTCTGTGCCAAATATATTTATTTCTGTTGAATACATATTTATAACATTCATTAACATATATTAAATTTTCATCGACTAACAAAATACTTGTGGTGGAGAAATTCGGATATGAGAGTTTGACTGGTTCGACATTCTATTCCAGTACTGGCATAGTATGAATAACATGCATTCTCAACAACAGAGACTGTATTTTAAATCTTCCAAAATACCGGAAAAATATCATATTGTGTTAAAAATTTGTCGAGCGAAATGTCATTACTATTGTAATAGTGTTGACCTTGATAGTATTTCCTAAGCCAGAAGTAATAAGCGAAATAAAACAACTCAATAAGTTTGTGCTAAACGCTAAAACCTATATGCGAGTAAAATTTGACACGGCATGCTGATCAGAGCACAACTTGATATTTATTTTGATTGCCTTTGTAATAGTGAACAATAAACAGGCACTCAAATTTTACTCGGTCAAATTAAATCGCTTTTGTTTTGGCCAATAATTGTTTTTGACTGTCTTCTACATCACCAGATATGAGTGCTGCCTTTCCCAAGATAAATCTGAACAAGGTGATGATCAAGTACATTTTCTGCTCTATTCTTTTTCAGCATTTTTGTGAAAGAATCGAGGCCCTGTTGTGCATCACCTATTTTTCATGACGTCAAACTCATGTCCCAAATACTAATTTCAAACTTTACATTGTGTCTTTTCAACAATAGTAATGACTTCACTGAAGATACTCTACTATTTACAGACTGCAGACTGACCATGAACAATTCCCACAGAGAACTTAATTAAGCTATATGTTTTTATTTTTATATGTGAGCACATGTGTATTTTATTTTATTTTTTGCATCTGTTTTAGTAAAGTAACTCTAAATCTTTTCTCTCACAATATTTACCAGTATTCACCAGTATAAGCTTTCTCTGTCTTCATTATTCTTTGTGAAGGCTGTTGTTCGGCGTATTTGAGTACTTGTTGAGAGAATATACTTCATGTATTCTGAGAAGGATAAGTTTTGTGAAGACAATAAACGAAAGAAGAGAAGATGCTATGATCTAACTCAAGACATGCATAGAATATAATGTTTAAAAAATATAATGTTTTTAAGTACTTTCAATAACTAGATAGAGTCTAAATATACTGTATTATTGAAAGATCAATCATTCGTTATGCGTAATACTGCAAACCATGCATGGAAAATTATTAATTACAAGGAGGACTGTCAGAAAGGTATTTACAACTTTTCCATAAACAAATGGCACATGCCTTGCAGAAAACACATGTCTAAAATTGCAGCTTTACATGACACTAACATTGTAAAAATGACCCAGATGTTATAAATTTTACTTTTAAATATGTTGGCATTTTAACAGGTATCTGGCTGTGTTTAATACATGACACAAAATAACTCTAAACATGACAAAATATTTATTTTGCTCTATGTTATGTATACATTACATGCAACAATTCGATAATGAAATGCTGATATTAACAATTTTCACTACACTTCAGAAAAATCACAAAGCAAATCATCAATGTAAAAAACAAAGAAGATATTTACAGTATATTGAAGTGTAATATATGATTTAACTACTTTATGAGACTTCACTACATAAGTTCTCAGAGCTTTATTAGCAAGGCTGCTACTACAAGTATTATTATTATTATTATTATTGTGTGTGTGTGTGTGTGTGTGTGTATTATTATTTCCCATTTCTGGTTCGCGTGCCGGATTCAAAATGCCAGTAGCAATGGTTCACGCATGAAATGAGTGAAACTATGATACGATTTTTATATCGTCAGTCAGGCATTGCGGACTGCCTTTAACTGTTTACATGTGCTGACACGGTGACTCACGTGTACTTTTCAGTCATTCAACTTAACTGCCGAATCTGCCGTTCACGCGATGTCCATTAACTGGACCACACTTTACTGGAAAGCACTTCCACGGCTTTTGTCCTGCATGTCCTTCCAATTCAACAACCGAGACAACCACTTTTTTCTCGGCAACGATTGTTAAGCCGATCGTATCTAACGAAACGCAAATGTGATGCATGATGTTTAGGCTATAACTTGCAAAGAACATCGATCTATTCCTTTCGTCGTGAAAACGCTATCCCGATTCGGCTCGTCGTTGCTCCGGGACTACGCATAACATGTTCACTCTCTACGGTCGTATCTTTTTGGCGAAAAAGCGATGAACACACGGCATTGCGGTGCCAATGTCTTAAGGTATTATTTTGTATCTGGGCATCACAGCAAACTAATAACAGACAATGAATTTACGCAAACGACATCGGCTTTGTGACCCACATGATGAGCTTTTTATAAGCTGTTTTGACAGCTGATGTTGGGCGGCCTTCGTCTCGCCGAAGACTTTCAGCTCGAAGTGGATGCAAAAATCTGCCATGTGCTGTGAATATTCACGCGACTGAACAATCAAGCTCTTTGCTGGACGTATGCCATAATGGTATCTTGAATGCGAACTAACTGTGAACGAACGGTTGACTGAAGGCTGGCTGCGCTGTCGTCTGTGTCTCAGTGAGTCTCTTTCTGCACTGGCGGGCGAAAACGTGCGCGAGCTCGTGCGATCGTGCTTTCTGTCGGAAATGCTGCTGGCTCGACCACGCAGATGTGAGACCTTTGAAATAATGTGTCAATAGCCAGTATTTGCTGAGCGCCGATCACGCTGCAGGCCTTATTGCTACTCGGCGAAATTTTGTTCGTGCAGTCAAAAATTCCCAGCAATGCAACATTCCCAAATATTTGCCAGAAGTCTTCGGTGCTGATGACAATGGTGTGTCGCCAGTGTTGCATATTTTGTTCTTCATTTGAACTTGCCCTCTTTGAAAGACCGGCAAACTCTAAACTGCGTCGCTGTGGAAACGAGATTCGATAGACTATAGTGATCTCTATTGAAAGCGCCTGGTTGAGATCATCGTAGGCTGGTGGTAGTCGGGGTTTTCTTTCGTAAGCTGCCCGCTATTTGACTCTGAGCATTCTGCTTCAAAGGTGGTATGCAAAACAGCGCAATCATGGCGACGAGCAAATCTTTAAAAATGCGCTACGGCAGCAATCTTGCAGTAGTTTTCCGACGTACGGTCTTCGATCTTCATCGATTTTATAAGACTAGAAACAACAAGCCGTAGGAGTAATTACTGATCAAGGCTTTGTAATCTATCGGCCTGAAAGGCCTTTTCAATTCTCGACACTGCGGCAATTGCTATTCGTCAGTGTGGTGCTTGCATCCCCGAACCTGCGACACATTGAAGGCAAAATGTGGCTGATCGACAAATGACTGTGCATTCTTGAAAGCAATCGCTATTTTACTATGGTGAGCAAGTAATCGTCGATATTCCCGAAGCAGGATGTCACCGGCTTTAACCACCTGCGAACTGCTTTTGTCAACAAATGCGAGTGGTGGATCTGCTGAAAACTCATTGAACAGCCAGTCGAGCGCGCAGTGCGTGTTTTGCCCGGATACCGTCTGAACCTGTGACAATTCTGTGTTGGCATTATCGGCACGAGAAATTTCGAGGAGGCATCTGTCGTGTTCACAAACTATTTCCTTCTTGCGGCCGGTAACTCTCGTGTTGCTTTTGTTGCTGATGTCGTCCAATACTGAACCGGCGCCGGAAATTGCTTGTGATGATCTTCATTGTTATTCTGCGGTAGTCTATGAAATTGGCTAGTCAGCGCGGCACAGTAACTATTGATGATCTCTTTGCCGTCGCAACATATTCTTTGCGCCGTCTAATATTCTCTGTTTCCGAACGTTCCTCTTCATCTTTCGTCTTGTATCGAATACTTGAGGTTCATTCGCAGCTTCGTTTCAACATAAACATCCCATTTTCACTTTCTTTCCTGCGAAATGCGCTGCTAGATGACTGATTTCCTTCGCAATTGTAATTACGGAAATGATGACATATTCCATGTTGGCTGCAATTCGGTACAGAAACTGAAGTCTTTGGTGTTCTGTTTCACTGTTTCAATTTTCTTGCCTAAACAAACTATTTCAAAGCAACTTTTTAATGAACTGCACGTCGTTGTCTTTCAACTGAAATCGCTGCTGAAGATAATGTATTTTCAACTATGGAAGCCATTTCTTTAAGCAACTAGCCCAATGATCTTGGAAACATACGAATAGTTCTGCGATAAGTTCACCTTCGTACATTTCTGTTAACTCCTTTAATTCGTCGATAGAAGGTACGTTACTGGTGAACAAGCTTGATTTTCGGCTGTGATATCTTTTCAAGAAATCTTCTTCTTCTCGCCATGAACAGTCTCTGATGATTGTGATACTGCGGTTGCATAATTATTTGTTGTTTAAGTCTGTTCAGTCGGCATCTGCAAGCACGTCTTGCTTTGAATAAATTTGGCGACTGCAAACTCTGGTGCTTTCAGTGTGCTATCTGAATACGATATTTCATTCCGCGTGCGTCGCCCTTCATGCTCCGTTTCACTTTCGTGCTAATAATGCGCATGCATTATGGAATATTCATCTCTTTTGTCCATCTCATGCATTGGCTGGTTACTGCTGATGAGACCTCAAGCCGCCGACGTCGGCACAGATGAAGCTGTACTCTGCGGCAATACGCCAGTGATGTTCGCGCTAGATATTCATCTACTGGAATTCACCGTCTGGAAATAACTCATTGTTCCACAGTTAACTTGACTCAAACACTGCGCGTCTTTGCGGGCGTCGCGTTGGCTCTTACAATGTCCTGCTCATAATCTTCTCCGGTTTCCCGACTAATACTTGCCAGTCGAAGAATCTCTGATGACCGCGTGTCAGCCAGGTACGTGGTGAGCAGCTGCTGACATGGGCAAGAAAACGCTGATATTTGCTGGTTCTTCCACCGCTGCTCTGAACCACTGGTCGAGTTGAGTTCATTGTGTGTATTATTATTATTATTATTATTATTTCTTGGCCCTTTCACGTGCGTGCGAACCAGCTGTCTATTCTGCGACTGAAGCTCTGAAATGCAACTGTGACGGCAGATCCTGAGGGAAGACGGAAGAAAAAGCTAAATGTTTTGTCATCAGTTCAATTTAAAATATTCGCACAATATCAAGTCTGTGAAGTTAAAACTTTTTGAGCAGTTACGATCCTATTTTAGACCTGAAGTAATCTGTCCGTCACCGCTCATATTGGCTGAAGATTGATTATTGGCTATTTCAGCTTGCTCGAACCCCTTGAAACATGTTGGTTTCTGCTGCCAAACTCTATTGTTTTGTTCTTCTCCGATTCTGTCTTGTGAAATTTTTTGTCGTGAATGACCTCATGCTCGCGATTGTTGAATACTTTTGTATTTATTGATACCTATTATGTCACAGCAGTATAATCCACAGTTTTATCGTGACAATGGGCTATACCGGTAGTACTATTTCATATTTTCTATAAACGGTAATTGAATCCTTAGGTAATGAGGATTTATAGTTAGTATAATTTGCCAATTGTCTGTAGGTTATTTTGTACTTGATTCCAATGCCTCCTAGATATACCAGTGTTAACAGGCTGAGCAACCGGCAATCACATGGTCGTGAATACTCATTTGGTTTGATTACACATTCTGCATTTATCTTTTATCTGCTTCCGGTATGTGTTTATCATAGTGCGGTTTTTATTATCCATCTTGAATTACTATTATAAATCCTTCAGTTTCAGAAAATAAATATTATTTTCAGCTGGAAAAGACTTTGCTCAACTGATGAGTTGACCCAAGATTGAGATATTTTCCATGAAGTGCTGTTCTTCAATTTTCTGCATGTCCTGTCTGAGAGCAATTCATTCAGTCTCTGGAGAGAATTTAGAAACTGAATGGTATCTACGCAACTACAGCAACACGTTTGCGGGGATTTACTTACTACCGTAAGTTGCTTAACACCACCAATGAAAATCAATGATATCAAAAAACTAAAAATACCACAATTTTGTACTAATATTAAACTAATTTGGCAAATTCCAAAATTTCTAGAACTGATGTACAACATCAAAGTAAAAATATACATTTGCGATTTCACCTACCATCAAGTTAACATAAAACCCATGAAAATCAATGATATCGATAAACTAAAACTACCATCGTTTTGTACTAATAATAAAGCTAATTTAATCAAATTCAAAATTTTAACTGATGCACAACATCAAAATAAATGTATACCTTAGCAAACATTCGTTTCAGTACATTTTTAGTTTTGAAAATCATTTTGTCACTCAATAGATCTTCATTGTAATTAATTGTAATAATTAATTAATTGTATTGTAATAATGTTTTCAAATATACAATTTGTCCCATTTGTTATACACGATTCAAGCAGGAAGCTTTAAGTTAAATTTACTATGCGCACGAATAATATGAAACAATTGCATATTTGTAATATTGAAAAATTAAAACTTTGTATGGAAAAAAGACTACAATGTTTTTAGTACACGTTGCAAATGTTGCGATAGCTCCAGTGGCATCGTTACAGTTTTCCCTGTAACGTTAATGACCGCGAGGCCCTAAGAGTTCGAGTTCCGACGTTGGATGTTCGACTGTGGGTACATATGTAGGCCGAAAAACTTTGGAGCCGTTTTGAAGAAAAGTTTGAAAATGCTCTCCAGGTTACGATTTACGCTTACAAGCTCAGGCTATTTCGCCTTGAAACGTGTGGAGGAAGGACGCAATTTCACCGAAGTGTTCTGAAGTATTGACTCTTTCTTGCTCCTAGTTGAAGATTGTTCGGTAGCCGACTTGGGTTGTATTTTAAAATTTATGCTGTAATTGTTAAACAAATGGAACTTAAAGTATTTAGAATAAAATGAAAATGAGAGCTGAGAAAACCAGGAATATCTAACCAACAATTGTCGTGGCAATTAATGCAAGCGTTGGCCGCTTGTCCCTCACTCCGTTGAACAAATGTATTTGCGGAGAAACTCATGAGCCTTTGCCAAAACGAAGCGTAGAAAACAACGTGGGAACTGCCAAAAATAGTTGTCATGACATGCTAATTTCTTATAAACAATTACGTATCTCGAAAACGAAAGAAAGCGCTAATCGAATTAAAAAGCAATACTTTTTTGTAAAATTTAAAAATTTATAAACAATTTCCAAATTTTGCAATTCTAAAGTTAGAAGGGTTTTCTGATGTCCCAGAACGAAAAACTGCGAATTAAAGTTTGTAACAGTCTGACAATTTTATAAACAATTCCGAAATGTATTCTATTCTGCCGGGAGTGTCCCAAATTGCCTGATTTGATGATAGCAAAATAACAGGCTGACATGGTCTAAAATTGGGCTACTTAACTCTAACATGTAACAACCTGTGATGTGCTGACAAATGATTTCTAAGTCTAACGATCAGAAAGGCTGAAACATTTACGACACTACAAATGTAAATATATATGAACAATACACAATTATAATCGTTTTTCTTATCATAAAATACTAATGACAAAATCGTTGATAAAGTATAAGTTAGTTTGAAGTAAGCACAGTGTTCTAAAATTGGTTGACATTTTATCTGATATCCAATGTAAACCTATTTTATTACATTGACTACGTTACTAAAGGTAGACCGTCTGGCTACACTTGCGTTAGATGAATGATCTGCATATTCTTTCTTGAATGTATCTGCTCTTCGTGTGGTCTTTCGAATCTAAGCTGTGCACGTTTCTTAGAATATGAGTGTTTTCATAAGTTTGAAGACCTGTAGTGACTGGCTGCTGATATAGAACACCCTATCATTGATTTCATAGATGTGCGACAGGTAACATGAAAAGTATGCATTTTTATTTTATTCTTCATCGTAGGAAAACACGAACTGAATGAAATTGGCAATATTAGTGCAAACAGTACGAAGCCATACAATGTTAAACGCAATTATAATAGTACGAAAATACCCGTTTTCTATCGTGATGAACATGTTACGGTGCGTGTTTTGCTTCTGCAAACTGTTTACTGCGTCGTACAAAATGCAGAAGGTGACTTAAAACCAGCAATATTAATTGCAAATGATGTTCATACAGGCCTCGACTATCGTGCTTTTCATGGATGTGTATGAGAGTGAAGTGACGCTCGCAAACATATAATATTTTTTGACACGATATTCTGCATCGTAAAACACGAATTGGGACCAAGTAGTTTGTATGTGTGCAAGAATTGTGGTGTGCGATGTCATCAGGGCTATTTGGGTAACTGTCTTACGTTGGTGAGCTTTCCCCCTCAAACACTCAGCATTTTTGACACGATCAATCGCTCGATTCAGAACACGATTTGAGATAAAACAGTTTAATATTGAAATGCAAGAAGTAATGTTGACCCTGGACCTCGATATCATTGATGAAAATGATATTATAGTAGGTGTTTTTGACCCTCAAATGTATATTTTTATTTTGATGTTATACATCGATTCAAGCTAGATGGCAAATTAAATGAATTTAAGATAGTACGGCTGATATTATTTTGAATTTTTCGATATCATTTTCATGGTTGTGCCTTTTACGATAGAGTGACCCCATAAGGTATTTTGATATTGTCTGTCATTGCAATTTGGTAAGCTGGTTAAGTAGTAAGTAATTACGGACACGATATCATCAGTATTCTTCAGGTACTGTGCCAACGTGGTATTTATGCAAAAATCTGACGATGTTATGCATCAATGCGGAGCAAACAGTTTAATATTAGTACAAAACGTGGTATTTTTAATTTTCGACTATCATCATTTGACCCTCAGTTTATTACGTGTTGCATCGATTCAAGAAGGCTTACAGTTTTAAGTAGTGTTAACTAACACGGCAAATGGCTGTTACAAATATATCATTTTTTGTTACAATCTGGATCAGCCCGTTGAAGTTAAGAAGTAGTTTAAAGATTATTGCGTGATGTATTTGGACATAATTTTCGTAGACGTGTTTTTAACTTTGCTAACAAACGATACAAACTATTATGCATTTTTGTTTTGATATTGCTGCTGTCAGTTCATGAGTTAAGTAGTTTAAAGACAGTACACAATAATGGCTATTTTATTTTCATCATTTCATGAATTTTATTGCCTTTTACGGTAGTGAATATAAAAGTTTATTTTATTTTGATATTATTACAACATCGGGCAAACTGGTTAAGCCAATTTAAAACCAGTAAGAAGTGTGGAATTTTATTTTGATATCATCGATATGCTGCTGATGATGAGCTGCTAAGGCATGCGACACGATATGTTGATATCGGTAAAAATTTTGAATTTGAATTGAAAACAGTTTAATATTATTACTGAAACGATGATATTTGTTACCGATATCATTTTCATGGTGTGTTATAACACTTTTACGATACATGCATTTTTATTTTGATGTTTATATCGATTCAAAAATTTTTGAATTTGAGTTAAACAGTTTAATACTAAGTACAGGTAATGATATTTTAGTTTTCGACTATCATTGATTTTTTCATGGAGTGGTGTTGCTAACGCGACAGGTGAACGACATCGATTCGAAGTTTTAGTGAGTTAAGAAACAGTTTAAAAGTAGTACAATGATAGTATTTTAATTTTCGATATCGTAGTCATGGGTGTGTTGCTAACTTTACTGTGGTGGTACGACCTCAAATGTATGCATTTTGACACGACTATTGTATCGATTCAGCCGAGTTGAAAACAGTTTAAAGACCAATGCACAATATGATAGTATTTTGGATTTTCGTATTGTTGCTAACGTGAGTGGTACGTTCGACCACGATATTGTGCATCGATTCAAAACACAATTTATGAATTTAAAACCAATGGTAATGAAATTTTATTTTTAATATCGTATTCTTGAATACTGTTACTAACACTTACGTAGGTAACATGTTCTCAAAGTATTGCATTTTATTTTGATGTTGTGCATCAGTTAAACACGTTTGAGTAGAAACAGTGCACAATGATGGCAGACACAATTTATCGATATGTATTTTCATGAGTTTGTTGCTATTTGCGATGACTCACAAGAGTTACATTTTTATTTTGATGAATACTCGGTGAGCTGAGTTAAGCGTATTAGTACACAATGATAATTTTTGTTTTCGATATCTGTTTTCATGGTAATAACACTACGATGGTGACCTCAGCTTTATGCGTTTTATTTTGATGTTGTGCATCAGTTCAGATTTTTTGAATTTGGAGATGAAAACAGTTTAAAGTAGTGCAAAATTGTGTTGACACAGTTTTTCGACAGCATCGTCAGTGGTGTGCTGGCAACGTTGAGGTTAGCACCACCCTTTCTTATACCTGTTTTTTTAATGTTCTGCATTAACTAAGATTTTTAAATTGAGTTAAGTAGTTTGAAACAATTGCAAAGTATCAGGTGTACCTCTTTTATTTTCTGACAGTGTGTAACACGAACTTGTCTATCGAGCGTGAAGAAAATACACATTCGTGTTCTTTCTTGTGACCTGAGTGAAGATATTGAATACCTCCTTTGTTTCTGGGAAGGTAAAGCACTGTTGTATCTTGGTGATGTATTGGGTGATCCAATGATGCTGTCCGGCCCAGTCTGTGGTATTTCGAGATTACTAAAGGAATACGTCAGCTCTGAGTTTGTATAGTGGCAACATGTTATTTCCTTATTATTTCACCAACACTAATTCTTGTTCAGCATACCTTTTATCGACTTCATGTTGTGTGGTTCACTCGTTATTTGTTGATCTCAGGTATTACAAGTGCCCGTATTTCCACAAGCTGTCGAAATAACAAAATTTCATGGTGACTCAATTTACCATTTTTAGGACTATTTCGGCACATTTATCAAATCAGGTTTATAACAATGTCTTCACTAAACACCCGCGTCACGCTACTTCAGCGCTTTCAGGAGGTGCAATATTAAGCGCAATACTCCATAGAAGTAACCAATGTCGAATCTGCCGATCTGCTAGACGTACTATTTAGAAGCTGTGATAAATGATTTTATAACTAAACAAAACCATGAAGGAAACTCATGGTAGCGATGTCTCGACAGTATCAATCTAAATTCTTCAGAATTGTCTTCCGTGCCAGTTTGCCGTTAAGCGGCGAACAATTTACGATCTTTGCCGGTAATTTTGCTCTCTAGTGTGTATCAGCCATTCAGTACCAATCAATAATAACAATGTAACATGCTCGAATGCAAGCTTTACACTCAGCTTGTTTTATGATCACGCTATCACAGTGTTCTTCTTTGCATCGAAAGGCTACGATGCATCCTTTACTGTTCATACTGATGATATTGTTCACGATATCAAAATGCATGTATATCTTTTCATTAATAAACTTTGATGTTAATAACTTATGAAGTACTGAGAACATGTTACTGAACCTGTAATTTTGTTATCTGTTTAGGAAACACTGGTAATAGTAATACCTTGTGTTAACATTTGCTTCTGAATGTATCATTAAAACTGACCCGAGAAATCGGGATGTGTGAGAAGACAAACTTTTTCAGCCAAATGTTCAGGCTGCAATCTCCCATCGATTTCAATTTGGCATTTCTTCTTCAACTAATATTTTCGATAATGAACCTGAACATTTCTGGAAGGGTTGCCATGTTTTCTACAAGTTCGAAACTATGATGACCAGCAACTTGAAAGGTGGTCCCGAATAAGCACCAGTATGACTCGGTACAACTGTCAGCCTGACTGTATGTATTCGATTCCGATAAAATACTGGACTATAAATAACATCTTTTGTTGTTTCCGCTTTTGGCATTCGTATCTTCTGGTGCCTTGAGCTTTGTCTAGCTTCATCGTGTGCAGAGGCTACTTTGTCTTAACTTCAGTGCGTTGATGTTGTTACATTTTATGAGATTCTATTGTTGTGCTTTGCTCTACTTTTGTTGTTGAAAGAAATTCATGAATTATATTAATCTGTTTGCGGTTAACAATACTTTCTTCAGTCGTGTAGAGTTTTCTCGCTTTCTTTTGTATCTGTTGCTGATGAATATTCACGAATGCGCTGTCCGTAGATCGTACGGCGCGGCTCCGGCTGCATACGAAACGTGTCGAGTATGTCAGGTGCTGGCCGGTCTGTGGTATTACCTGATCGGCTTTAACTTAACAATGTTAGTTTTGATTGGTTGGGCTGCGTACCAAAGGATCTGTGTCTCAGAACGATAGAAATATCACCTAGGCGGTTCTCAAATCATTGTCTCCTGCTCAACCTGGATATTATCGCCAGTTTAATCAGTCAACTGCCTGAAGTCGTACCCATGTTCAATTTCTGGCTGCGTCGGCGTAGGTTGTTCGATCAAAGTGTACTAATTGAACACAGAAAATACTGAAGTGATTTCAACAGCAGGTGATTGATTGATTGAATGTTTGAAGGCGCTTCAGCTGCCAGACATCAGAAGTATTTAAAAGAGGCCAGATTGATGAGATTTGCAAGCAAAGCATGGAGCTGACCAAATAAGCAGAAGAAAAATAACGAACTCGTCAAATTTGTCGCAAAGTAATTATTTGAAAAAGGAATCTTTTTAAAATGGCTTGCTGGGCATTGTCCGTGCCCTTTCAAATAAGTGCGTATTCCTCGAAACAGGTGCGAATCGTCGATCTGGCTCCATTCAGCAAATTGGGCTTTGCTGCGCTGGTCGACTGTCATCGAATTTTGTGCGATCTGGCGGGACGTGACCGCAGGAAGAACAAATCAGTAATGTCACGAATGAACTCGAAGGAAAACATGGGAGAAAAGTGACGGTGTCCCAATACGAAGGCGAGGTCAAATGTCTTTGAAAGCTTGGTGAAGAGCGCCAGGGCGGGTGCTTGTCGCTGAGACCTTTCGACTGCCACGCTGGCGCGAATGGGCAACTCGTCGACAATGTTACGGCGAAGATGTCGTGTGTCTACGAGTCATGATGCTGCTCGTCGACCGGCTCGTTCCCTGTGATGTTGTGGCCTGAACACCAACTTGAGACGAATGCTGGTGGCGCAGACGAAGGCGATGAATGAGTTCTGAACTGTTTTATCGAGCCAGTCTGACGACGACGTGAACTGCGAAGGTCAGGGCGAAGGCTGGCTGCATGACTCGTGTATTTCGAACTCCAATTGCATCATCTCAGTGGAGGCATGTGGTCATGTTTGATGCTATTACAATAAGCTTACGTACCACTACATCGTTGCACGATAACCATCTGTGAAATAGATGATCAGAATGAAACTTCATCGAAACTCTGACAAACAGAGTTGCGACATGTTTGAAAGATTGGAAGAAGTCTGAGTCAGCATTGAGCAGAAAAGCGAAATAAGTGAAGCTTGGGTGGAAGATTCATTAATCGCAGCAATCATATGCCTGAGGCTGAGCCAGTGATGTTCGGCTATGTATGATGATTCTATTTTAGGTGGATATTGTACAGATATTTATGAAGACCCGAGTACTTTAACTCCATGGGGACGGCGCAATGAATGGCTGCTTCTTTCGAAGTTGGCGTCGGTCGATGCACTCAGTCGGCACAGTGCATGCGTTGCAGGTAACTACCGTGAAAATGGTGATTGGCGTGAAGAGCCGAACCGCTACGCCTTCGCTACCGTAATCTAAACTGAACGGATGTTGTTACTGGCTTGCAATGAAGCGGGCGTCGCTCCCAGGCATACCTCGGCAATCGTGACTCGTACGAAGGTGACGGATGAGCACGCCACGGCTTGTCAAATAGTCTGACAGAGTCGGCGATAGCTTCCCAGTGAGCTGAATCGCTATTACTGATGTATTACATAATGGTTGCAGGCAAACGCAATTTAAACCATGAATGGAGCTTGATGGCTTTTCGGTTGAAGTTACTCTGGGTAACACTGACTCAGACGAGCGGCACGGAAATAAAATCTGGCTAACGATATTGCGGTTCTCGCACGACCGTGCGCTGCTACTGTTTGTAACGATAACAAGCAAGTGACGCCGACATGCCATTTTCGGAGGTGAACCGCTGGGCTGGTGATGCCAACGCCAGTCTGTTCGACTAAAAGAACACGGAGGCCTGAGGCTTCCCATAATCCCACGGTGCTCAGGTCGCTCTCTGTGTCCCATGGTGCGGCCGCAGGTATTATACTCGGGACGAAAGACGATATTTCGGTTGCCAAGAGACAAGATGGTGACGATGTTTCGACCGCACTGTGGACAGTGTGACAATTTCTGCGCTCCAGAAGTTCGAACAACGCTATTGCACCGGGCAGCTGACGAAAGAGGCACAGTCGGTGGCTCAAAACCAGCTGTTGCGTCCTTCAAGCTGGGCGGCCGGCTTCTCTGCGAAGATGGTGCTCTTCCCGAATGCGATTAAACAGAAGGAGGAAAGGAACGCATTGCTCATTCCGTTGTGGCGTGTGCCTGAGGTGCGATTCTTTTCGCCTGCAGGCGCAGCGCATTCCGGCGCATATCGGCGTCTCTCTGGAGGAATTCGGCGGATAATTTGCTATCACCGATCAGGCGGGAGCATGGTTGCTGTTCATGGTACGTGGCAATTCTCTGTTCATCTGGAGAAATGATCAGCACCATTTTGAAGTTTGGAGAGAGTGTTCGGATGCTGCGACGTATTAATATTTTGGTCGGAGGAACATTTTTCTCTGCAAATATTCTGCCCGCCTGCCTACATCTTTGTGATGGGTGGATGTGTCTAAGACGTGCGTAATAACCCTTCGGGCATGACGCTCTAAACGATCATGAACGCTCGAGATTGCAGTGCGCGAGGCGGCGTCAGTGAGCATTTGAGAGCATCAGCGACCCAAACGATTTACAGGCTATTTCACTCGCTGAATGTATTCCGGTGGCTGGTTGAAAGGAAGGCAGCGTCAACTAAGTGTTGAAGCGCCGTAATGAGAAGTGGTCGCTCCCATGTGGTGGCCAGAACGGTCGCTCTGTGGTAGACTCAGAAATGAAGACTGCGGAATGTATATTGACGAAAATGTTTGACGCTGTGGAAGCATCATTCCCAGGGATTCAGAAGAGTACGCTGATCAACGCAACGCCGCACTGCCTCTTGAGCGCTGTTTTTCTCATTACCCCGAAGCAGACATGGGCATTGAAGTCGCCTGGCAACAAAGAGGCGAGCGCTGAAACAGCACTGTCGAAGTTCTCTTGTGACGCAGCTTAACTTCAGGAAAGAACTAACATGCTGTACACAAATCGGCGAAAGGACAGCATTTCTGAGACGCATACGATTTGAAAGATCGGACTCGAAACTGATATATTCCTCGAAAAGCGAATGATCTCCGAATGCATTCACATTTGGCACAGGGAATCAGCATCGAAGCAAACAATTTATGAATGAAGTTTTACTAAATGATGCCAATAACGAAAATGAAGCAATTCTTTACAAATGTTTCCTTCGAGAAAACTATTCAAAAATTATTATTTCTTTGAACCTTTTCTTTCTTCACCTAAAAGAAAGAGCTCAACGAAGTGCTCTCATCCACAGCGAAGTCGTCCTGACTACTGCTAGACAAATAAGCACTGTATGAAGTGTCCCCGATGTTTTGAGCTGGGTATTCAGATCTGAAGAGGCGGGCTCTTCCGGTATTCAGCGTGAGGACGAACTAAACGACGGTTTTGAGTTGATATAATTTACGATTGAGTCGATTTCTATGAGCTCGTGGTTTTCATTATTTGAAGTTTGCTTTGTTTATTTATTTGGGCCGAGAACATAATAACTTTCACCTTGAATACGAGCCGTAGCTCGGGGGAAGTCTATGAACAACCTGGCGGGAAGAAATACGGAAGTGCGTGAACGGCGCTCACGTTACCGCCGGGGAACAGCCCAAACATTTTTTCCGGAAGACGGACGATGTAAGGATCGGGGTCTGAAGTGAGTTAACTTCTGATCTGCTACACTTTGTGTTTCCAAAGCTTTCTCGAAGAAGAAGGCTAGACAGATGCTCATCACTTTCAGAAGCAAAAGTCCTCGTTTACCACGCTTGCTTGCACAAGTTCAAAGTCGGTGACTACCACCTGAATCTGCAATTTTTCCAATTTGCTGCGTCGTGCGTAACTTCAAATGAAATGGTACCATTCTTTGTTCGCGCGACTGCGGGCTTACGCAAACTGCGTGTTTCAATGACTTTCGCTACAACCTTATGCTTTTAAAAGTTTCCTTCTCGGCATGCTATGAAGAACATCATCTTTGCGAAAAACTATTCGGAAATCGATAAGTTTAAAGTA
The DNA here is from genome assembly GCA_964035755.1 of Teleogryllus oceanicus. Taxonomy (NCBI): domain Eukaryota; kingdom Metazoa; phylum Arthropoda; class Insecta; order Orthoptera; family Gryllidae; genus Teleogryllus; species Teleogryllus oceanicus. The sequence continues at coordinate 42,622,785 of CAXIVR010000008.1, forward strand.
TCTCTTTCACTGCGGAGGGCCGGGGGTTTTCTGCTCATAGAAGTGAAGGCGGTTCGTGCTCATTACCCTGCATCGATCCAACAGGTTTTTGCTGCTGGTGTTGGCACGAAATATGACAGGGAGATGTCACGGCCTTCCCCGCCGTGGATCGGGTTCGTACCAGACAGTCCCAAGCCGATTTGATCGAAGTGGGTCAGCTAACACCGAAGTCGTAACAAAGCAATTGAACCTGAGTGTTCCCAAAAATACTGAAAGCAGAAGCACGTATCTAGATACCAGAAAGAAGTAGCTTTGAGAAAACAGTGAGAAACGAACTCTCAACACTCAAATTCCCTCCCGACACGAATATATCTTTTTGTACACAGCCAGTGAGCGTTCTTTGTACAGACTGAGGTCATTAATAGAGAGGAAGAAGAAAGAAAGAGAGAGAGGGTGTAATAAAGGAACGAAATGATACAGCAGAGGGAAGAAAAAATGGCTGCGTGGCGAAAGAATAACGGCTCTCTACGTCGGGACGTGGACAACCCGCGGCAGCAACCAACAAAGGCAAATCTCCGACCTTGAGCAGATACTGCAGTGCGAATAACACGATACTGCTCTCTGCTCCATTTAGTGCCGGATGTTTCATTCTTCTGGAGCATTCTGCTGATACACGGTCGGATGGTATTGCATTCTCACGGTGGTGGCATTGCCATTTTGTCGAGCTGATCACGCAGCCTGCCCTGGCGTCGAAAGACTTCATTCTGACTGCTCCCCTGCTCAAATGGGTATGCGTTTATAACTGCTCTTGCCGAGAGGCGGGAATAGTGCGGGTGAAAAATGGGATTGGTGGGGGTGATGGTGGATGACAGCTACTCGTCCACTGCCGGATCGTGGCTGCAGGTGGGGACTGCTTCGGTAGTCGATATCGTTGGTGCTGTTCTGCACAAGAAGCCGACTGCAGGTCCTCGTGCTGTTGCCGCCACCGCCACCGCCGCCGCCTGCCGCGCTGCTGCTGCCGCCGCGCCTGCTGCCGCCGCTACCTGCCGCCTGCTGCCGCTGCCCACTACCTGCCCACGCTACCACTTGCCGCTGCCACTGCCACCACCACCTGCCGCTGCCACTGCCACTGCCGCTGCCGCCGCCGCTGCACTGCTGCTGCTGCACTGCTGCTGCTACTGCTGCTGCTGCTGCTGCTGCTGCTGCTATTATCCATCTTATTACATATACTCTGTGTTTGTAATGAAGCCTCTTTGTGTTCACAATTTTGGCTGCGTATTGTATTGTGTATAGTTTAACATGTTTCATTGTTTTTCTTGGCTAAATAAATCTGTGAATATTGAATTGTAATAATTTGTAATGCAACTTTATTTCCAGGCATGTTTCAGGCTATTATATATTTATATAGTATATTTTTGTATTGCAATCAGAGTGCAATCAGGATTTTTTCTTTGTATGTGAAGAAAAATAATCAGTGTATTCGAAAGAATATAATCTAATTTGGAGCAATCAGGAAATAGTCTGTGTTAAAAAGCAATCTGTATTCAGGAAGAAATCCTAATTTGACTAGTTATTAATATAGTAAGAAAATGTAGTGACTCATCTAAATAAGCAATATTGTCCCCACACAAAATCTCTGCTACAATACAAAACTATGTAACACAACCAGTTTTCTGAAAAAACAATTCATGTTGAAGAATGAATTAGTATGTTAATATAATCTATAGACATTCATTGAAAAGAAAATAGGACTAAACTATGATTTATTCAATACCATACATGCGGCTGCTGAAATGCCCATTCTTATCTTGCAATTTTTGTTGTTACTGCTAATTAAAGGTTCAATCGAAGGTATTAACATGTTGATGTGAGAGAGGCTGGCCAAGTAATGAGCATACGATGTCCAAGTGGTGAAGACACAGTAAATGGTATAGATTGTTTAAATTGCGGGCCAACGAGTAATCAACGGCTGAAATATACAGTTTGAGCTTGGTGATCTGATGACTGACTTGTAATGTTTCTGTTTAGATTACGAAATTGAAATAACACGACAGAAATACTAAATATGATTTATGTTGATGATTTTCACACATTTTGATTTTTAATAGTATGTGAACATTATGTCGTGCTGTCATCAAACTGTTAATTTTATATGAGCCAATTTTGTGCAGTGATAATAATAGAATTCAACCTTTGTAACCAATTATGGTAGCGTTAAACATGAATATTAAATGAAGTAGTTTTGAAACAGTACTGATGATACAAATATTGGCAGTCCTTGTATCACGAATCATATTGGTATTAGTAATGAAGACATCGTATTTTGCAGTGAATTTGTGTAATATTTCTGTGGCGGTATGTTATGAACTACGCATTTGCTCGCTAAATAAATATTTATGTTCAATACAATATTTTATTTCTAGGCTATGCTGTTTTTATTACATAGATATATTCGTACACCTGGCTGTCGCGCGCAGCTACACACACGCACGCACGCCTCGTGTCGGCAACAACACCCAATAAGTACGCATAAGGTAAATGACGTCGTCGAATCTGGTGTAATGTGTTTTATAAAAATGGTGATTCCTTTGCCATAATATGAGGTGTTTCGGCTCATAGAAGCGGCATTCTAAAGCGAAAATGACATTTCAGCAAATTGCGGCACACATGACGGCGAGCTGGCTGCCAGCAGTGTTTGCCGGTAGATCTGCTCACTCCGACGCAATTTGCTTGTTGGCTCGGCATACTTGTTGGGTGACTCGGAGGTGTATCGGAAACAGAATCACGATGAATTTTCATTCAACAATCTCCGTCACGAACAGTGACCTGTTCCACATCATGCGTACACTGTATGCTAGATCGGTGCGGTATTCTTTTTTCTTTGTCTGACTATGAACTCTCTTTCGACTGTCCGACGTTTAAAACTTGGCAGGGTGTCTGCCGGTACTACATGCATTTACTGGTCCTGCGTGTATGAAGATGTGATCTTAATATTGTTTACTGTGATATTTGATTCACTGCACTTATTTAATTTGTCTTATAACGTATCAAGCAATAAACTGATTGATATTGATATGTGATTGTGTATATTTAATTTTAATATATTTAATGTATAATAAAAATCCAATGATATATATACTAAATATAACATTACTTAAATATATATTATTACAGAATGACGTAGTAATCGTGAGCTATTAAATAGTGTTTATTAGTGTATTGAAAAAACATATGTAAGTATTATATTGTGTGTATTGTGTGTGTGTGTGTGTGTGTGTGGCCATTAACATCTTGAAGTAAGAACCCTGCTGGAAGCAAGTGCTTCCCATTATGGCATCAGAAAGCCCACTCGAAAGTGTCTGCATTAACTGCTCAAGGCTACTAGTTAATAAACAACAAAGTGCATTATCTTAACATTTTTGCACAGGCCAAAATGCATTTAATTTAAATAAGTTAGAGGTAAAAACAAAAATAACTAAAGTAAATTAATTTACACAAATTAATGCAAGCATTAAAATTAATTAGTATTAATATATTTTAAATATTTAGTAATATTCGTAATATTATATATTACTATTAATAAGTTTCTTAATGAAATTTCTTAAATACTGTAGAGTGTAAATTAAGCATGTTTCAGTCATTAGTACGAATGGCACAATACGCTTTATTTCATAAACACAGAAGTAGTTGTACTGAATTCAAGTCAATTTTTAATACAGTTTAAATTATAATGATGATTGCAAAATAAGCTTGTGTTAATGATATATGACTTTTAAGCAAGAATCGGCTATTTTGTGTTACAGTGCAGAAGTTTGGATAAATAGAACGACTTTCATTTATGAGCAGAGAAAAGGCATGTTTCTCCATTCTTCATCTTCTAGAAAGTTATGCCGAGAGAATAAATAAGAACACGGCTTGCTAGTATCACATGTGTAATATCTGAACAGACTAAGTGTGAAGTTGGCGAATAAAGCTAATCTAAATATTTTATAAGTTCTGAAGTAACGAACAAAGATCTGATTCTCGACAATTTCAAAAACGTTACGAAACTGTGAAACAGAGAATTAAAGTCAAAGGGCGTAAATGAAAACAATTTTCTAACAGTAAAAGATAGAGGTCAAAGGATTCTGCAGTTCTCAAAAGCTTCATAAAAATCGAAAATAATAGATATTCAAAAAAGTATCTGCAACTTTCTGAAAAACAAATACCGACAGCCTGAAATAAGTCGACCACATTTCGAATAGCGAAGAATAAGTTCTAAAGAAAGTTTCATTATATTTTCTCTAGTCATCTGTTACTGAGAGAAACGCTCTGGCTGCTCGTCATACGCAGTTTTCTTTGTTTTTTGACGAAATAAATAAATAATCGTCGTCAAAATATTCTTATTCTTAGTACAAACTCCAGAAAAAAATTCAAATCATCATTCGTACTTTCTGACAAGAAATTCTCATTAACAATAGAAAGCTCTATTTTCTCGTCAATTTACAGAAGTGATAAAAAAGAATTGGGTTCGTTTTGCATTGGCATTCGAAACAGAACCTAAAATTACTTTCATTTTGATTCGAACCGGGATTCTGGTAACAAACAAGAAGTTCAATGAGTTCTAATGCATTTTTGGCGTCCGACGTCAAATAGTAAATTATTTTAAAAGGAGGATTCATTACGGACATATCTGAACCGTATTTGATATAGACATTATATCCAGCTTTCATTTGTATCAAAATCTGTCGATCCCGTCGATGAATCTGGCTCAATCCGCCTCCGCCGTCCTCACCCGATCTGCCCGATAAATCACACCGTCGTATCATATCCGCCGCCGGCGCCGCACCTCCTCACCCGTCCGTCGCCGTCAATCACCGTGCCCGTCCCGTCCTCACTGCCGCTGCCCGTCGTCACGCCCATCGTCGCCGTCGTCACCCGTCATCCTGCTCGCCGTCCTCGCCGTCATCCGCCGATCCCATCGCCGTCCATCCGCCGTCGTCGCCGTCCTCCGTCCTCCCTCCCGTCCTCGCCGCCTCCGCCCGTCGTCCGCTTCCGCCCCTCCTCCTGCCGCGTCCGCTCGCCCGACTCACGCCTCTGCCCTCATCTGCCCTCGCAATCGTCTGCCCGTCTGCCCATCACCTCATCTGCCGTCGTCTGCTGTTTGTCTGCGCTAGTCTGCCATCGCATTTGCACTGCCTTTATAAGCCAACAAACTCTATTCAAAAAACGCTCCATCTGACCATTTAACTTTAGTGAAGAACATTAACAACTGTGAAACCTGTTTCAGAAGTATACAAAAACGACTCCCGATTTTTTCTTTAAATTCTTGAAATATTAAAACTCTGCGATAACAATAACAGTTCTGATTTTCATATGATTAAATTTCAAGAATCGCAGAACAGTGCACGAGTCTCCTTAAACTACGGAAATTCAGATAATTTTAACATTATTCATAATCAGTTCTTTTAATGGTCATTTACATTCTTGTGGTCTTTCGTACTGTAATGCGTCTGCAGTATATTGCAATTTTAAAATGCAAATACGCTGATTTCTCAACGACTTCAAGTCAAATTCTTTATTTGGTACCAGTTGTAATCGCACCAAACGTCATATTGCTCCCTGTTTTATTGTTTTTTCGAGAGGCTACAGCAATTTATCGCGTCGTTAACTGTGTGCATTTTCAGGAAATCGACCTGCGACCGTCTGTTGTAGTGAAGTACTTCAAGTAGTTTTGAGAGCCTCTGAAAATTCTGTAACGCTTGTCGCATTTACAAATAAGCAATCACGCAAAACGTTTGTGTTTCTATGACAGTTTTCTTTGCGTATATTTAACGATGTAGATTTCGGTTGTATAGAAGCCAAGCTCTGCAAATGTACTTTATCGCGATAGCTAACTGAACAAAAACCGGTCCACACGGTAAAAATTGCTGCAGCTATTCTGCTGGCATCTCTGGTGTACTATAAACAGTAATATGCGTATACGGGTAATATACGTAGTATGAAAGTTATGTGATGCTGCGGAAAAATCGTAATGGCAGCAAAATGTTATTATCGGCAGTATTTCCAATACGCAGTTTCGCAATTTTTCAGGAGCAGCGCATTAACAATCTGTTGTTATGGTAGCACAATGAAAAGGTGGGCATTGAAAAATTGTTTGTGAAATCGGATCTTATTTCAGACCTGTTAAGAATTGAATTTTTAAAAGAAAACATCTATGTATTTCGTATTGTTTGTTGGCAACCAAGATACTGAAGAATTGCGCTTCTTACTGGCTCGACGTCGAGGATTTCAATGAGTATCAAGATTTACATCACTCTTTTAAGTCACTCTACTGACCAAACTAATAACAAAAATGTTCTCAAAAATCAAGTATCCATTGCTCCCATCAAGTTCATTCGAATAGAAAATATCGATTTTGGAAAATGTTGAGTGATATTGACCTGAACGGCAGGCGTTGATTTTCCGTCAATCTCGTATCGAAACACAAAACACGGATTCTAACACACCATGTTATTAGAAATTCACCGCACATTCCCAATACTTTCTCTTCTTTGACTCACAATGGCGAAAATGCTGTATCAAGCAGTTAATATTGGCTGTCATTAAATAACTCGAATCTCTTCTGCTAACACGACTGGCGCTCGAGAAGTCTTCCCCAGCGACTGATGATAACAGTGTACGCATGATTTATTGAAATTGTTTTGTTATATGTGCAATGCCTTCTGCTAAAGGCACTATTCTGAAAGTGTGCGCCTTTCGGCTATGAGAACATGGGCTCATTTGTTTTGGTGACTTCAAATCCGTCGTAACTGCACGCGTGCGACACATTTTGCAAGTGATACGCTTTCGACGATACTCAGCATACAAACTGTCGAAACCGCTAAATTACTCATGCTGCTCGAGCGCTGAGATTGAAAAATTCGAAATGAAATGACCAAGCTATAAGCAGAAAGATATCGAAGATAGTGCGCTGCTGCGGAAGAGATAGTATCATTTCAACGGCGCCTCAAGCTCGAACTGTTCTCCCCCGCACTGTGTTGTTAAGCGCCGGCGAAAATGCGTGAACACCCATTGAACATGATGGTATGATCATTTGTTAGGGCGCAGCGTGTTTTGAGCGGAAACGAAAATTACCAGTCGAGGAACTACTCCGAAACACGAGTTTAGGTCGCATCAACAGCGACCTGTGGAGGGTTAACGTTATGTGCTGCGAAGATGATATGTGATGAGGTGGAAGGAACGAACTGGCTCTAACCATGCCCAATTAACACAATACAACCGTGCATCGATCGAGATCGCTGCGACGCTACTGCTGGCGTCTCGTTCGAATCGAAGGCGTCGAAGTCGTAATCGCTTATTCTATCTTCAAACATTCTGGCGACCACGTGTTGAAGAAGGTACTACTACATGCGAAACGGGGTTTTATTCGCACTGTAACGAGTCGGCAACAAGTTTTTCTGCCGAAAGACCATGATTCAATTGTATTACATTACTTTCGCTCTTGAAAGTGCAAAAATCTTCAAAGAAAATGCAATGTTAAATAATACTGAAACATCTCGAGAAATGAAGCGCACGCAGTGTGTTAATGATAGCTGAATGTTAACACATCAGTGACACTATAAAAGTGACCGTTCGTAATCGTATGAGGCTACATATCCAGTAGTGAAAATCCAATTCAATGATAATGCTTTAATAATATACACTATTTCTTGATTTCAATTAGTACTTAAAGATATATATATGTATATATATGTATATATATATATATATATATATATATATATATATCATATACGTTGACTATTCATTCATATCTTTAGTCTATGGTACGAACCTAATCGACAGAAATAATAAGCAGAATAATCCACGCGCCGAAAAAATGAAGCATAGAGGCATTTGTCATCACAATATAAACTATTTTTGACCTTCGGTTCGGCACGACTCAAAATGACATTACAATTAAAACGTAGACTATCGAAGATCTTCAGTTTGTTTAAAGAAATGCAGTAATATTCAAAATGGGTATGCAAAATTTATATTTATCAACAAGTATGCCGACACAGATGGCCGAAGATGCTAGGCGCGCTTCGTCGCGAGTTTCAAGTCCCTCCTGTCTTGTATATGTGTTGTCTTGAGATTTCGCGATTCTGCTGACCGCGGTAGAGCCTCAGCCGACCAGTGATACGAATGTAATGGTTGAATATGCATCACGTCGGATGCAAAGAGCGGCACCGACTGTCGGCGGATAAAACTGGCAGAAAAATGAAAATATAACTATTTTAAATAAAATGAATTTAACTTAAAATAACTAAAAATAACTATAGTACTACTTGTCTGTGTATCTCAATAATCAACTTTTGCAGTTACAATAAAACACTTTGAGATTGAAATTTTAGTGAAGCGATGCTACTGTGTGCAGCCTGGAACAGTTGAAAATTTGGAAAAATCACAAATTCAATTGCAATTGAGCCTTATTGCAAGTACTTACCAATGGTATTTAAGTGATATTTTAGTATTATATATGTGTAAAAACACGAAAAAATTCTTCTTTTGAAATACTGCTCTGAAAGCTTTTGAACAATTATTCCGTTCCATAATTTGGTGCAATATTCATAAATAGAGCATGAAAACAGGTATAGTAACGATTTATAGTCCAAGTATACTGCCAGTCTTTTTATTCTGAAATGCTATAATGAAACTGAGCAGTACGAAAGTAAACCTCTACAAACACGTACGGCATAAACCTGTTAACGAATACAATAAAATAAATCGAAGATGCTGGTACAGCAAAACATGAAATACAAAACGTAATTTTTCAGACCAGGCGACGTGCTGGAACGCTAAATGGTTGACCTGAAAGTATTTCAGCTTTTCAATTTTCCATTCAGAACATTTAACTGAAGACACACACAGATTGACGGAAGCTTCTTCGATAGCACTTATTAAAATATTTGATTTCATATTCCCTGACCTCTGATGAATAAGCATGTCTATTTTGAAAATATAATCAAATCGTTTATGATTCAGCGTTGCTTACAGACAGACAGGGCGTACACGTTCGTACCAGAGAGACGGACGAACAGATATTTTGCGTTACTGAACCCCAAAAGATTCATTCTAAGTACTGTGGTTGGGGAATTTACTATGTATATGTGTGTGTGTGTATATATATATATATATATATATATATATATATATATATATATATATATATATATAGAATGAGAAGAAAATACACTTTTAGTATCAACCCGCCACAATATGAGTTTTTCTGACAAAAAGTCGCCGCTTTTTTGCCACATCAAAAAATTATTTCTGTATACTACGTAAAGTGGTATGAAAGTGTAAGCATTCATTTTATTTATTTAAAATATATAGGAAACTTAAAATGTTATTAGTTTTTCACCCGGGAGAGGGTAATTTCTTGCCGCGGCGCGAATCTCGCCACTGAATTCAACAAACGTTATTTTGGAGAAAATTAGCGTATTAGACAGCGGTGCACTGTGGAAATTCTTTGATCGGGCGCTGCTCTGAGTGGGCGCTATTTGAACAATAGCCGAGAGAACTGTTTCAAATCAGGTGTCGTAATATTCAAAGGTATTTACAAAAATTATCCGCCCAACTCCATTCTCTCTCTGATAAAGTGGCGTATTGAAGCGCTTGATTCAAATATTTTGTTTGAATCTGTCATCGTTAATCTGTATCGTTAATGTTAAATAATTTTGGGGCTGTTTTGGGCACGTGTGCACGCCAGTGAGTAGGGTTCTTCATTTTACGTCCTCTCTCTGAAATCCACATGAGCGATCATGAGTACATGACTAGGTCACAGCTATATTACATTGCGATAGTGGCGTAGCCATTAATGATTGCGGGTAGGTTTATACACCCAGGTCACGCAACTGGTAGCTGACTTTCTATTTACTAAAGTCTCTCTCTCGATCTCAGACAATTCGATATCAATCTTTAATCGTGTATTTCGTTAAATACACGATTAATCCGTTGATCCGATAATCCTCTGATCCGTTGATCGAAATTGCATAAATGAAATGATCTTGCATAAAAAGCAAGCATAAAATGAAGTTTGTATGCCGGTGTTGAAAATAGAAATAATACTGTAAAATCGTAATTATTACTGTAACGTTAAACATAGACCACGAACTCTTCTGTCATATCCTTTTGTGCGAGAGAAGACTTCGTTCAGATTTATTAACATATTGTTTCTGTATCTGTTATATCTTGTGCACGCCAGTAAATGACCCAACATAACATAATTCAAATAGAATGGAAAAATGACGCACAAAAGAATAATAGCAAACATTGATTCAGTACATCTCTGCTTCGACATAATGCGCGTTGATATGCCTGTCGACCCATGTGATCGGGGCAATTAATACACAAGGAAGGCCAAACGTAATTTAAGACATCGTAAAAGACAAATAAAGATAGAGGCCCCAAACACAATTAGTGTAACCAGCAATTAATTACATAGATAATAACTGACATGCAAAATAATATAATAATGTAATAATAATGCTAAAATACTATTGCTAATACAATAATAACTCACAAAACAGATGATTCTTAAACATTAAACTAAAAGAAAAGAAAACATCTATCATCTAAAGCACACTGAGTGCTATACAATTAAAACACGCCTCCACCCACACCCACTATCACCCTCTCCACTCCACCCCACCCATAGTTCAATTTGCTCAAACTTTTATACAGTAAAGTCTTGCCAATGTTTGCATGTTTCCGAGTGAATCCCACTCTGCCCATTTTCTTCACAGTAAATTTAGCGCTTTCTACGCTGAATCCTCTCCAAGTCTTACACTGCATATTTTGTGCGGATCCCAACAGCTATCATATTCATATCAGACAACAAACGATATATAATTTCCTTCGCGTTACTATTGCTTAAGATGCCATTACAAAAAATGAAGGATCTCACGCTCTAATCACGTGACTTTCAGCTTAATTACAAACGAATGAACCAATACCTCATATGCAGGAATGTTATGAAAGCGGTAATTTATTGCGCTGCTATTATGACCTGTTATGAAAGTGATAGTTTGATTTTGAAGTATTGGCCGTAACATTCTGAGCAAGTAGTACACCGAATCAGATCTGCTACTTTCAATAAATCTTTCCTGTGCGGCTGCTATTAGTCGTCGACAAATAACTGAACATTGACATTAATTGCACAGGAAAAATATCATTAACGACTGAATTTATGAGAGAGAGGTGACTGATGATAGACATGAAGAGGTGATTGACTTTGTTTTAAAGGCAACAAAGCACCCAGATTCTCTCAATTCCGATCAAATCTTAAATGGAACGTCCATTTAAATAAAATTGAACACAAGGTGATTTATTATGCTACGCGTTCAAATTCTTACAAGTTGATCAGCCTTCCTTTTCGCCGTTGTGTATACTTCCTGAATGTTCATTCCCGCCTGAGATATGGCATAATATTCTGGGGAAATACATCTTATAGCTCCCAGAATTTTAGATTACAAAAACGAATTGTACGAATAATAACCAAGTCCCACCCACGTGATTCATGTAAGCCTCTCTTCATTAATCTAGGAATTTTACCATTACCGTGTCTTTTTATTTACGAATCAGTGGTTTTGTAAAATGACTTGCTCAAAGAAACGAGAGTATATTTTCAGAAAATTGCGAAGTCTATTACTACAACACTCGACGTAGAAATCATATTCATCAGGTGACAGTTTCAACAGCCCTAAAAAAAATTCACAAACAATACATGTACATTATTTTGCCAGATCACATTAAACGATTAAATTCAATAGAAATGTTTAAATCCAAAGTGAAATCGTTTCTGCTGCATAACTGTTTCTATACAATTAGAGACTATACTGAGCATCACAAGAAAAGGAACATTAATTTTAACAATGATACATAATGCATTATTTACCATTTGGACTGTCTAAATGAGTATAAACAACCTGTAACAACTATTGTACTACAGCTTCCGGGTCAATGACCCCCATCTCGATCAGGTTTTCGTGCGGTTTCCCTGATCCATTGAGCAAATGCTAGAGATGGCCCGTGTTGCTTCTGGACATAAATGTAACTTCATTTTCTGTGCACGTCTTCTAGAATTCAGTGACCTGAAGCTCATTGACTGAAGTCGAAAACACAAGAGGCCACCCATATCTTTCCACCGTGTATTTCTACCAAGGATACTGGAATTGAGTTTGATACATAATCGATGTAACACCTATAAGATTTCGAGCTCATATGTTGTGTTTAAATCAGTGTTTAAATATCGGTTAAACAGTTTTTTAAAATCACATTTTGACGCGAATTTCAAATTTTTAAACTGAAAAACTTTGCTTTAACGTTTTTCACTACCGTCCAAATTGTTTAATAATCTGAAAAATATATGTTATAGAATGTTATAAGACACATTTTGGGGGGAAAAGTGAGACAATACTCCAATGTTATAGTTGAAAAATGAATTTCAAAAATTTATTTATTTTTTCTATGTGAATTTGGCGCCTAAATTCGTTGCCGAAAATACCTCCAAATTGAAGTAAGTTTTTTCGTCTCTGCATTCTTTTTACTTTCAAATTTTGCCAATACATAGTGCTAATTGTACAGGTTGTGATGACGTAAAGTTCATTTTAGTGCATTCATATGTTTTTTTCAAAACTTGTAATTTTCTTGAAATACCTCTCACGCCGTTAATATGAACATATCCATCTCTTCATAAGCGTTCATACATTTGTGAGTGGAAGCGCTTCAAATGACTTTAAATGAAGTTTTTCGAAAACTCAGTAGATTCCTGTCAAAAAGAGGTTAAATTTCTCATTTACAGTAATACTTAATAGTCATTTTCTTAAAAACAACAACGAATTTTTCAACGAAAACTTCTGTTTAGAACGAGCTTTTACTCTTCTTTACTATTTTTGAACTAATGATTCAGTTGTACTACTAGGAAAGCAAAAGGTTGAGAAATTGTCAAAAAATGTACTTTGGGCGACGATTGGTGGCAGCTGGCCAGAGAATGGAGCACGACCTTAAAGCCAGACCACACCAAAGAAATTAGAAAAATTGATTTGAGAACTCTGACCGGGAGGACCTAGGTTCGAGTCCTGACGGCGGTAGGATTTTCGACACTAGCTTTTCAGTTAGGTCGAATTCAGTCACAGTCTGGAGGAGAATTCTAGCAGCCGGCTGCTAGAATATCGGTAGTTTTCCGTGGTTTCTCCGGTCAACACCAGGCGAATGTTGGAACAGAACCCAACCAAATGTGCCACGTACCGCGCGCGATTTTCCTTCCTCTTCCAACATGCACCACCCTCCCCTTTCACACACACTTACACTAACATGCACTACACTACCACATATTCCGGGAGATCGGTCGTGAGCTTAGAGGCTGGCTGGGTCGTCCCGGCTGGGACGGTGCCCCGCTGGTGGGAGAGTCCTGGTTAGGGGGAAACCCCACTAGCCGACGGTACGTCGGTGCCGGATCTCGCCATCCAGCGGGGGAAGATCACCGCCATCTCCCGAGAAAAAACATGCACTACACTTACAGTGCTAATGACCAAAGCAGTTGACCCCCCGGAAACACGAAAAAATCAATCAATGGTACGAGAAAGTATGTGCCAATCTGTATCACCTCTAGTTTCAGCCTGATGCACGCAGTAGATACTGAGAGAAAATGAAACATGCAAAATACGTTTCTCGTTGTATCTCTACAACAGATTACCATAGGAGTGTGTGTGTGTGTGGGTGAATCTACGTCATTTTGTAATCTCTTTCATATGAGCATGACGATTATCGATTTGGTTTGGGGGTTTTCATCGCCTTACATTTTGTAACTTCGCTGCAATAACACGACTAATGTTGTGAACGTCTGTTATTTTAATTTTTTTTTCAGAATTTTCTTTTTTAAGTTTTCCCTAATCCAGAAATATCTTCTGTATATATTACTTATTCTTCCTGTATTTTTTCTTCACGTTAAATATTCTGCTACCTTCTGAAAATGAACTGTTTCATGGATTATGCTGTGTGCCATGAAATGAAGTGTCATGGCAACATACAAATTCTCAATTCCAAAAATAGCATATTGCACGTTCTGTAATGATACAGTTTGATTCAGCCTTGAGTATTTGTCTTCCTTTCCCAGCGTTCCAAGATATGTTTGATATCGTCATTACAGTTCTCAAAGCCTACATACTGGTTAGAATCTCTCTGAACTGTCCTCTTCTAGTTATCAATACAGATAAATAATTATGAAGGGTCTGTCAGTGATTTTCGAATGTTCAGCCTTTAATTACTTATTCAACTAGCTTGTTCGATTACTGAAAAGAATCTCACGTCAAATCAATTATTACCTGTCTGTCTGTACGTGGCAATTTAACTAAAATAACTTGTTAATTTATCAACATGAAAATTCAACCTCTTTGTAGACATTAAGCATGGTGCCAACTTATTTTTTTACCGTGATATTCCCAACAGTTTCAAATATATAATTTTTTGTTGATCTCCAACCCCCTCCAGATTCGTTCTTCTGTTATGTAAAACTGCGTGTACGTGCCACACAAATTGTAGAGCACCTGGACTAATTGCTACCTAATTTTATTTGCTAATTTTGGGACAATCTGAGGGGCCTAAATGAAGAATACCGTGGTTGCGATTCAAAACGTTACCCCGAAATCTTTTCTAATATTCAATTAAATGTAAGCCCCAATTTCATGGCTTCATTGTTGTTAGACGTTGCCGGTGACGCTGAGCGGGGTCGAGCTCGCGGAACCAAGCCGAGAGGGCAGAGCTACAGGAACGAGGGGCGGAAGGAACAGACAAAACGGAAGGACAGCAAGGCAGGGCGAAGCAAAATAAGCGAGAAGAGCGAGAGCAGCGGAAGAAGGCAAAATAGAGGGAGGAGTGGCGCAACGGATGGAGGTGGATCGAAAGAGCAGGCCGACCGGAAAAGAGGGGCCGGACCGGGTGTGGTGGAATGACAGAAGATGCGGGAAGATGAGATTGAGCGGAAGGGCTGAATGAACATGGCGGGATTTGTTGTCAGGGCGTGACAGGACGTGCACTGGTCACGGACGAAAAGTGATCACCGAGAAAAAATGATCAAGCAAAAGATCCTGGATTGATTGATTGTTAGTGATTTCGGGCGTGTCAGTTACTATGGTCATTTGTCTCGAAAGCGCAGTGCGTGCTTTTTGCTCGTGAGGTGGCGGTGGTCTTCCCCCGCTGTATGGCGAGATCCGGCGCCGACCTACCGTCGGCTAGCGGGGTTTTCTCCAACCAAGTATCTCCCACCAGCGGGGCACCGCCTAAGACAGGACTAGTTAGAATATCCTGGATGGGCCGGGCAGAAGCTGTGGGCAGGACAGTCATGGCAGGTAGGATAGGTCCTTTGGGGGACTGACGGAGGTCATTAGTCCCGCAAGTGTAGTGCATGTTTTTTCCACGGGAGGTGGTTGTGGTCTTCCCTCGCTGGATGGCAAGATCTGGTGCCGACATCGGCTACCGGGGCTTCCCTCAACCAGGTATCTTCCATCAGCGGGGCACCGCCCTAGCCGGAACAAGCTCTAAGCTCCCGATCGATCTGCCGGTAGGTGTGGTAGTGTAGTGCATGTAAGTGTGTGTAGGTAAGGGGCGAGGATAGAACAAGGAAGGGGAAGGAAATATCGTCGGTCCATGGCCAGTTTGCTATGGTATTGCTCCGGCATTCGCCTGGTGTTGAACGCGGACAAGCGTCCCGGGGAGATATGCGAAGCCTGTGGGACAGGCGAGATTGGTTAATAGACGATTTGAAAATAAATATTCGCGCAACACCGAATAATTAGCTAGTGTGAGAATATTAAGTAATGTAATAAGTGCGATGATCATCACGCGCACGTGTTGCGTATATTATTTTTTAATACACCATATGCGAGATATGTTTGGCGCGCCATTCACGATGTTTCATTCACGCTTCGTAATTTTGCGTACACTTGTATTAGGTAAATGAAAAAAACAACGCTTTCGTGCAGGGTAGACTAGCAATGAGGAACCGTAAATGTCACACGACATGTTATGAAACGGTGATTCAATTGCATTACTCTCCTAATTCAGCTCTATAATTCCTCTAGTTCAAGCTCATAGTAAACAATGTTTCTCTTGTTTGAAGTATAAATAATTCTTTCACGATTTGAAAGTACGTGTCCTATCATGCTTGTTTATTTCCAAATGATTAGAAGTTTTGAGGAAATTATCTTAGATTTTTTATTGATTAAACATCCTATGTTCGTTAGAAGAGGTAAAGCAGAGAATTGTGCTGTAAATTTATGTCTCAACCAGCAAAATTATTTAGTGGAATCAGGAGAGTCATGCGATTAATATTTTTATCACATAAATGGGAGAGGTCAGTCAGAGGAATGCAGACTGGTATTCTGGCTTTGAGAACTCATATTACCGAGATTAAACATATTTGGAAACACTGAGGAAGGGCGGAAAACCTAGTGTTGTGTGACAGAACCATACTGAACGTCCAGCTAACTTTTCCAGGAAGTATTGAGTATGTGTACCTTTCCATAACACTGTTATTGCAGAAATATAAAGCCCATCCTTATTCAGTAATCGAGACATGTGTGCGTCCGTCACTGAAGGTTAGATCATTCCCAGCCTACCAATAGACACAAATGAGAAGTCATTTGATGCGTCTTGTTCCGCTGGGAGGGAACTGATAAATTTTGGCTAAATGTTTGCGGATCTATGCTCACAATTCTAAGAAGTTTTTAAAAATTGTTTCGTTTTTAACCCATTAAAATGCATTTTGAGTGACTTACGACACATACAGGAGCATCTGGACGAACATGGCGAGTTCCCACGGAACACGTTAGCCAAGGGCCATCAGAGCCCTTAGTGTGTGACGACACGACGGGAACCCTTGCACGTCGCCACAGCGTTTTCTTGGGCCTCGACCTTTTTGGCCGTTCTCCTGACAGACCTCCCGGTCGCTCCCTCGCTACCCACCACTCACTCACCATCCACCTCCGTCTCGCCCGCCTATTCAGCCACCGCGTGCTTGCCCGCACGCTTACTCACCGGCCTGTCTTCTTGCCCATCTGCCTACTCGCCCACGCGCTTACTCGCTCGCCCGCCTGCTTCCTTTCCCCTTCATGACTGCGTCCGCCCGCCTCCGCGTCCACTCCATCCAGCAACTTCGGTCCGGACGGCGGCGCCTCTCGACAGCGTTTGCCGGGGGCGTTCTGAGGAGCGGACGGCACGGCGCCCCTCCTGTAGCGACCACTCGAGGGGCGGCGCCACTTCGGAGCGTCGCCCGCGGGCGGGACAGCGGCCACACCTCAGACGCCATTCGCCACTCCGCCGACTCGCCCCGCTCCAGACGCCGTACCCGAGATACGTAACTCGCGAGTTAATTGATGAGCTTATGACGCAAGTGACATATCACTACTTCAGTTTTTTTTCTAGTTTTTATTTTGAATCAATATATGGTATCCAGGGATGAAACAGCGAAACTTTGAAAATAAGCTCATAAGTCAATTTTAAGTATATTTTGTCCAATAAACTCCTTTGATATTTCGAATTGTGGAGCTGCAATAAGAACTCAAAAGTTGGGTTGAAAAAATACTTTATATTCCAAATTTGCATTTCAGAAACATTTAAACACTCAAGAAATACGTAAAATGTTTATTGTTTATAAAACAAATGAATATATGTGTTGACAAAGAAAAAATAACATAAATAAAAAAGTACACAATTTATACAATTCAGTTGCTTTTTTATTTCTTTGTTAAGTTTTCTTTAAGAGCAAATTTATTCATTTCATTTGTGAATAATAAACAATTTACATTTTTGAGTGTTTATAATGTTTCTGAAATTTTTGTATTTCGTGGCTCAGCCGTTCATGCGACACAGCCGTTGGATTTCTCCAAGGAGTTTATTACACAAAAATGCTTAAAATTATCTTGAGCTTATTTTCGAAGTTTCGCTGTTCCCTCCCTGGACACCTGCAAAATCTTAAGACGCTTCTTCAACGTTTTGCCAAATATTGTGTTAATAATTGTGTTAATATTTGTTTCGTTTATGCGTTTCTCTTATGTTAATCGGTGAAAGCCGTTGAATCGGGCCTTGATGTAGATACATAGATTAGGCAAAATACAGAAACAGCACGAAATGAAAATTTAAATGTCTTATTTGTCCTTAAAAATCAATTATTTTCAATTGATTACTTCGTACTTTTTGATTAGTATTTTCTGGGGAACGGATTTTCATGTTAATACACATTTTTACAGGGACAAGATACCTACATTCTCTAATTTTTTTAGACTTAACACGACATTCTGGACGAATTGGAACAATTTTTATTTTACATATTTGTAAATATTTCAGTACAATTACATATTTTACATATTTTATCTATTGCTACATATTTCGTTACCTTTTTATAAGTCGAAAATGTATTACCTTTATTTAAAAGTCGAAAATGAACATTTCACATGCGAGTCCGAAATATATGTTACTTGAAAACTAACTTTGTTACTGAAATACTTATGAAACCACGCAATTCGCTTGTATTAACGCCGGACCATCGTATTAATTATCAAGTTTCCCTGCCCCGCACCACACCTGCTTCTTGGAAACCGCAGTCTGGATCAAGGATGAGCAGATGTATGTGAAGCAGAACGAACTTCAACCACGTGTTTACTCGTGTTTCATGGACTTCATGAGGAACTCGATAAAAATAATTCATATCATTGTCATATCCCTTATACAGAGTTGGAGGAGGCGTATGCTCCCTTGATCCCCCCCCTTCTATCCCAGGCTACACGGTACTATTCGCTTAAGCGCCGGCTCCTCGTAAACGACATTGTATATACTACGAAATTACATATTCGGATGAAACTAGCATCTGTAGATGTAGAATTTTCTTTTAACCTCTCTGCATCTCTGTTAAGATCTGATCGGCAACGTACTCTGCTCGGAAAACGCTTGAAGAATGGAATTTTTAAACATTATAACGAATTTTTATTTCACATTTTTCGTATTTTTTCGTACATATTATAGAAAAAATAAGTACATAAATTTGTTCATATTTTTCTTTTCTTATCACAATAAATTCCGTTCCCTAGTAATTTCTTTACATGCTTTTCCAGAGTTCGTGATCTCTCCATAGTCGATTCTGAACTGTCCTACGCTCCATCTTAATGCAGTATTGATACCCTTCAATGCCTCATGCACTATTTGAAAACCGTCCCAATCTCCGTTAGTTCTTTTACTCGCCTAATATCATACGAAATGGTTTCCTTAACGGGATGGCGCAAACGGCTAATGAAACTGATCGCTTTTCCACGCTCTGCACTGCAGATATCGCCACTTTATGAGAGTCGCGTGCTTCCTGTCGCCTACGTAAAACTGAACGCGGTATATTCCGCGGAATATCAAGAAACACTAAGCTTGAAATTGAGCAAGGAATCGCGCGTCGTAGCTGCCAGTTGTAGCCCACGCAGGGCACGGCCTTTGTTTCCGCGGTGAAACTGAGTGGCATAAGCTCATCAGAAAGATTTCCCATTCCGGGTCCACTAACTTCACTTCAGGGGAGACGATTCGATTCTAAATAGGGAACGGATTTCCATGTAATTACAGGTTTTTACATACAGACACCGGCATTCAATTACATTTTCTAGATTTTACATATTTTACCTATTACGACATATTTCTTGTATATTTCCCTACATTTTAATATATTTACATGTAGAAACGGAACATTTCAGATGCTCGTTTGCAATAGTTGTTACGGAATCATCTTTCTTACAAATCAAATGTAATGCTGCTGCGCTTCTGTTGCCACCATATCCTTGCCATGAATTGTAACTTACCCTTCCCCCCTCCGCTTACTGCGTACTTGCTAGTGAAGGATGAGCGGATTTTTTTTGAACAAAAGTAATTTCAAACATGTGCTTGCTCGTGTTTCAAACTGCAAATTCGTTACTCGATCGAAAACTAACAAATATTTTTTACAGAAAATTGTCTTACCGTGTTGTTCAATTTGGAATGTGAGATATATATACCCTTTACCCACCTCCTCTGGAATCCATCACTCGCTACACGGTAGTACTATTCACTTGTACACCGGCTTCTCGTAAACATTGTAATATATACTATGAACTTTCATATTTCGAATAAAATTCTTATAGGTGGTGAAGTCTAGTGTACAATTTACTTCAGAAGAGATAGAACCTACTTTCAGCCACTCCAAATCTGTAAGAACTGATTGACGATGTTCTATATTCGGAAAACACTTTTAAACACAATAATGAATTTTTATTTTACATATTTTCTATTTTTCTTACATGTTTTGCATTTTTATTACAGTAAATTCCGTTCCCTAAATATGATCTTTGGCCAACTATAATTTTTTCAAGCTGCCTCGTGTTGGAATTTGTGGCACTGAGGTGATATATTCTTTTCCACGAGAGAATTTATTTCCAGGACTTATTTCCCAAGTTTACTATAACCGAGATTTAGGTTCGCAATAACCTAGTCTTTGTTATGTTTGATTGTAATGTAAGTGAAACGGGACCAGTGACTTAATTTCACTATAACCGACGGTTCATGATATCCGAGTTCATTATTACCGAAGTCTGCCTATATGGAGTAAAAGTACTTTGTGTCTTGCCGCGAAGTATACGGCTCTTCTCACGATGAAAACCTGACCTGAAAGAAACAACAACACAAGGATAAAGATGTGACACTTGTCTTGTACACCGATAATGTAGTAACATAATTCATGATTCCCACGTTTGTTCTGAAATGGCGACTCGCGTATTGATAATGGGGCTTCACAGGTTTGGTCTGTTACCGGCATTACATACCTTCCACTTCTGTTTCGATCCCTCTTCCTCCTCCTCCTCCTCCTTCACCACCATCGCCCCCCCTCCTCTGACTCTCCAGGCGACAGCGGAGTTCGCTTAGGGTCCTCCACACTTGAGGGTCCAAGTTTCATGGTCCTTGGCGACGAGAGGCAGCAAGAACCAGGGTGCTTGCTCCCGGACGGAGGGACAGGAAGATTATATGAGCACGTAACCGATTAGGTTCCATGCTATATTTGGTTTATTTGAATAAGAATTCAAAACGTATGTAAGGAAGAACACAACTAAAATTAAGACGCAAATGATTGGTCAATGTTGTGCAAGTACCATTCCACAAGCAAAATTGAGATATTTATGGCTGCTTTGATCGGTAGTTTTCCGGCATGAATCAGTCAATTGAGTAGTGTTATGTAATACAGTAATGGGTTCAGTATCTTTAAATGCAATACATATTATGTTTTTCGGCACACACACAGAAATTTATATTTACTTTAGCTGTTTATTGATTAGAAAAGGGTACAAAGAAATACGTAGCAGTATACAAGGTCTGTCCCAAAAGTAAGTTGAATGATCTTGCGCCGCCGAAGCAAGCCACTAGCAAGGCGCGCCAAGTGACGTGAATGGTGGTGTGGGGTTTAGGGGAAACCAACGACAAACACGTCAGTTGTCTGCAGGCTCTTCCACAGTGCGCATCGCTGCTAGTTTGAACCCTTGTTTTAGTGACGCGTCGGAATTTTAAGATGCCGCGTTTCAAGGACCAGCGTTACGCAATACAATTTTGTGTTGCGCTCAAAAAAACGGGCGCTGAGACCGTTGCCATGCTAAGGGAAGCTTATGGCGATAGCACCATGTCCAGCAATATGGTTTACCGCTGGCACAAGATGTTTCGAGAGGGCAGAGAGGACGCCGACGATGAAGACCGCTCTGGACACCCGTCAACGTCACATTCCGATCAAAATGTGAAGAAAGTGAGGGACATGCTGAACTCTAATCGACGCCTGAGTGTGAGAATGCTGGCAGATGAGTGTAATATCCCTAAAAGTACTGTGCATCGCATTGTTACCGAAGATTTGGGCATGCGGAAGATCTGTGCAAAGATGGTCCCCAAGGTGCTTTCCGATGAACAGAAGGCTGCTCGTGCAACAATTTCGCGTGACCTCTGGGAGCAGTGTGAAAATTATCCGAATGTTTTGGATAATGTGATTACGGGTGACGAAGCATGGGTTTTCGAGTATGACCCGGAGACCAAAAGACAAAGTGGTGGACGCGTCAGCTTCCCTGCGCCCAAAAAAGGCGAGAATGAGCAAATCCCGTGTAAAGGCCATGCTCATCGTTTTTTTTGACAAAAGAGGCATTGTCCACTCAGAGTTTGTGCCACAAGGACAAACAGTGAACAGTCTTTTTCACTTGCAAGTCCTGAAAAGGCTCCAAAGCAGAGTGAAACGCGTCAGGAAGGAGATCGCCAGCACTTAGCGTCTTCACCATGACAACCCGCCGTCGCACACCGCCTTCATTATTGGAGAGTACTTAGCGAAACGCGGTGTAGCAACATTGCTCCAGCCGCCGTACAGCCCCGACTTGGCACCACTGGACTTCTTTTTGTTCCCGAGGATCAAGACGGAACTCAAGGGCCACAATTTCGGGACTTCGGAAGCCGTCAAAGAAGCAACGACGAGGTGCTTGAAGGAGGTCTCAGTCAACGCCTTCCAGGGTGCGTTCAGCGACTGGGAAAAACGCTGACGCAGGTGTTCCGACGCGGAAGGAAGCTACTTTCAAGAATTTTAGTTACTTGTATATTTATCTGCAATAAATATTTTTCTTCGACTTATTCAACTTACTTTTGGGACAGACCTTATACGTATGGTGAAATAGACTTTCCCGCACGCGTAACACAAAGAAATCATGTTCATACAAAACAACTAGATACTGCAAAGTAAACACAAAACTGCGTGACATCAGTCAACGTGCGTCGCAGATTGAAAATGATTCCAACAGTAAATAGGTACATGTAGGTTTTCATGAATTCGTGGTGCTTCTACTGCACATTCTTTATCGCATTATTTGTAACTTTTGCAATTTATAAATATTTGGAAAGTTAGGCCCGGCACACATATTACGATGTAACTGTCAGGTAATTGTGCAAAGGTAAACCGGAAAGATATTCTTGTGCAGACCAGAGCACACATACTTTACGGTAAATCGGTAGATTTTCATTCAGTCGAGTGATGGAAACAAACAAGAAGACGACGCGATCGCTGTTTTCATTTCGTTAGTGGCCATAAAGTGTAAAAAAGAAGCGAAAACGTAAAACCTGGAATAAAGATTGGCGTACAAAGCGAAATGAATACACTCATACAAGATCACTAAAATAATTAAGTTCGGATCCTACAGTTTAGCGTGATTATTTGTGGATGAATGAAGAAGTCTACCAAAAACTGTTGTCACTTTTAACTCCTTTAATACAAAAGAAATAATACAGTTTTGAGAACTTGTATTTCTCCCCAGGAGAGACTGTCAGTTACTTTGAGGTTTCTTGTGTGACGTACTGGAAATAACACAGACGACTGTTTTTAAAAGAAATATATAACTATATTTACACAATAATTTACAAAATAAAAATCTCCGGCAACCTTTCCAATCCCCTTAGCCGCGAAACCCCCGCGACCGTCACTAGGCCCAGCCCAGCACCACTGCTTTAAAGCAGGCTAGCAACGCGTGGTGCGAAGCTGTCGGACGCAGAGTCCCTCAACTATCGTTACAACTTGGCCTGACGCTAAACCGGTCTTCGCCTCGAAGACCGCGTGCTAGGATAGCACTGGAGATATCACTCGGCCTTTCGACCCTCTACATATCCCGCGTGGGCGCAGTTGATGCAGCCTTAAGTACCCGGAGGCTCGCCCCCTCCCCTCGGCGCTCCCATGCCGGCGGGCGTCAGGAAGGCTCGACGGCCAGCCTCCTCTAGGAGTCTTGCGACATAGTCCACGACTCGCACTAACCTTTCTCTATAGTTATATTTGGAGAGTTTCCTGCCCCATCCCCCTGGCCTATTCAGCGCGTCTTCAGCTCGGCGCGCGTTAGCGTGCCAACCGCCCCCAACCCCGCATCCGGCTTAAGCATGGGGAGGACGGTTTTCCCGGCACGGCTCGCAAGGAAGCTGTGCGCGACGCCCCACTTGCAACGGGTCGATCGTATTAATGTCTCAAGTATTCTACTATAATATCACCTCTATATAATTCTACTATAATATCAAGCTCTTCGCAAAATACTTCCGGAGATATGTGAAGCTATCTACAATGTGCTGAGAAAAGTGTATCGTAGGCATAGTCACTAGTTAACATTATTGTACACGTAAATACAATGACGACCAACGCTCTCTACTCAAGGAAGTACCCACAACTAACTTAAAAACTGTACAGGCGTGCTGGAGTAACTCACACACACCTTCAGGTCTACACTCCTGTGCAGGTAGAGGGAATTGAATTTCCATTCTTCTCTGGTCGCCTGCGCAGGTTGTTACGCCTGTGCAATTTGACCTGCGGGGCCTCGCACACACGCACACCTCTGGTTTACCTGTAAAGGTAAACCTGTGCCATTCAAGTGTCCTTTGCTCATTCGAGGAAAACGTGAAACGTTGAATGAGACAAATTCGACAAAATTGTGAAAATGTTGTTGTTTGCACAGGTAAACCTGTGCGATTTTTCGGGTACAGGTATACCGAAACGTGTGTACCGGGCTTTAAACGAATATGGAAGCAGTGTCATTTTGAGTGTTCTTTGCTCTATCTAAGGAAAACGTTTAATAAAAAAAAGTCGAGAAAATTTTTTTCTTGAAAAACCTTTAAAAAATTTTTAAAAAAATCACAACTCGCAGAGCCAGAAATTTTAAAAAACACAAGTTTTGTGAACGAATACAATAGAGAATCACATTTTTTACAGAGCAGCCAATATAAACAAACAATACCAATATAAAGAAGATTTTCTTGGCAAAAACTATTCTGAAATTATTCTACAAATGATTGTAAACAGAATTAGAACAGAGAAAGTGGACGTAATCTATTTAAAATGGCGTACATAGGGAGATTTGAATGGATATTTAAACCATTTAAATTGTTCGAATATGGGAAAAGTTTATATATTCTTGCAGAGGAAAGATAGGAGATATTTTTGAGAAGGAAAACAAAAAATCACATTTTTTGTCAAAATTATCTACCATCTGCCCATAAGCGTCCTTTGCTCCATGTGAGGAAAAGGTTTAATCAAAACATTTGTTCGAGAAACTTTTGAAAATGTTCTTGACAATGTTGCTTGCACAGGTAAAACTGTGCCATTTTACGCGTCCAGGTATACAGGAACGTGTATGTCGGGCCTTAAACGAATATGGAAGCTGTGTATTTTAAGCGTCCTTTGCTCCATCTCATCTAAGGAAAATGTTTAACCAAACAAAATTTTGAGAAAATTTTGAAAATATTTTGGGTTTTTAAGTACACCCAAAAATCAAAATGTTCGTATCAAATCGTAGGACCCCAACTTTAATAAGATCGTTTAGGGAGTATTCATTTTGCGTCTGATCGGTTTAGGTGCAAGCCT
Organism: Teleogryllus oceanicus; assembly: GCA_964035755.1. Classification (NCBI taxonomy): domain Eukaryota; kingdom Metazoa; phylum Arthropoda; class Insecta; order Orthoptera; family Gryllidae; genus Teleogryllus; species Teleogryllus oceanicus. The sequence continues at coordinate 42,648,199 of CAXIVR010000008.1, forward strand.
TGACCACAAAGGAAGACTTTTTGCCATTAATCAATTTCTCGGTATCAAGGACCCTTAAAACGTAGATTTTGACTATACAAAGTGTTAGAGAAAGTAATTTACTTCGTATTGAAATAAGATTTACTCACTTTTTAAAACAGGTCCCCACAATACCAGTTTTTCTGTCGAAAAAGCTTTGTTTTTTTTCGCAGCATTAAAATACATAACTATGTATAACGTTTATTTTCTTCGTAAGTACGTTGTAAGAAGAGAAAGTAAAAATAATTTACACATCTCAAACGAAAATGTCTTTATCGTAACCATTTTAAAATGCTGGACTCTGTATTGTCGCCTCGTCCGCCAACCTTTTATTTGTACGCCAACGTATTTGTAGTTATCGCTGCGAATTTGGAATACGTATTTGGGAATATATAATTTCATTTGAAATCGCTGTCTTGCTTCTTCATGGTTGTCAAAAATAAGGGGATCATATATTATGCATTGAAATAATAAAATCACAATCAAAATAAAAAAGATATTTATTTTAAGTTGATCACCTGATTTTCAGACTTTCAATTGTCTCTTCTGAAAATATTACTTTATTTGGCTTACCATCATTTAATCGCGAACGTCTCATTGTATAGCGGTTCTAAACTTAGAAGTTTAGAATCCGCAATTTTTTAGTAACAATTCTTACCTGATAGTCAGGATGACTGGCAAGGAATGTTTCCATGTTGTCGCGGCAGGAAGTAATAAGAGCCAAAATTTATTGCCTATTTATCCTTGAAAATAGATTTTATTACATGGGAGTTTTTTGTTTTTTCTCCCTTTCAAAATTCAAAATTTATTGCTTATTTATCCTTGAAAATAGATTTTATTACATGGGAGTTTTTGTTTTTTCTTCCTTTCAAAATTCAAAACTTTATTGCTTATTTATTTTTGAAAATAGATTTTACTACATGAGGGTTTTGTTTTTTCTCCTTTGAAAATTCAAAATTTAAGTAGTATACGACTTGGTGTAGGGATCACAGAATTTTGAAAATGTGCACACAATTCACTTTTCCCCATAGCACGTCATACGCAGTTTTTCACTGTTTTTGACGAAAATAAATTTTAAAGAATGTTCGCGGAAGTCAGGATGTCGGGCAGAAAAGAAGGATTGATATTGTAATTTTAAAGTAAGAGTTTGGATGTGGTTGCCAAAGAGAAATATTTCTACTAATCTCCAAACTAAAGATTAAAGAAAAGTTAAGAAACTATTGCCAAATTATTGGATCATTTGCATGGATCCAGAGTTTGATTAGACAATCTTGAAATCGCAATGGGATATGACGGATTCCCTGTGAAGATTTGTACCTGTTATGATTGTATGAGGAACCTGTCTAATATCACAACCCGAACTGTCCGGGTTGCATCCCAGGGTGACGCCGAGTCACCTATTTCCGGGTCCACTGACTCGTTCAGCATTGCCCAGCTGCTCAGTCTGTAGTTGGGACTGGATCATGCGTGATTGTGGCCTTTGCATGCATTACGTCATTGAAAATCATTGCTTCATAACAATTAAACTTTAATTGACAATTTTAAACGTGAGGTAAAGCCTATGGTTACAACGAATTTCCTTAATCTTAATTTCCTTATAGCTAACTTATCTTAATATAGTTCCTCTGTGGGGCAGTGTCCGGGTGTTTACGCCCGTCAGGCAGGCCGGCATAGGCCCGACGTGGATGGGCGGTGGCGCGTGCGGTAGGCCATCCTCCAGGCGCCCGACGCGGCCCGGCGGCGGCGTCCAGATGCCTCTGGCGCCTAGAGGCGGCTCAGCCCAGTGGTCTGACAAAGATGGGCAATATCTGGCCCTTATTTGGCCGTTTCCGTCATAGTTCTCCGAACGGCACAGCGCGCCGAAGCTTCTCCAAAACGTGGCGGGGCAAACATCGGAGCTACCTACCGGCAGTTTCGCGTACTACAATTTCCCTTCCATTTGAATTTTGTGTCCTGGAGGAGAAGCACGTGGTCAGAGAGTATAGGCATAGAGTAAAGATGTAATATAGGCATAGCATAGGTATTTTAATTTAAAAAAAATTTAAGCATCAAATATTATTTTGTTTTCAGCAATGTAAACAAAGTTATGTCTTTTTTTTAATTTACTCTTGCTTATTTCCTCATAGACGTGAAAAAAGATCATAGATAAGTCGCAATTGGTTTAAGTTGTGAATGCAATGAAGTTCTTCTTGCTCTATTTCAGCACACATGTGGTCTTCTTGATTATCTAAGTTTTCATCTAAATAGACAGAAAAAATATTTGAAGTGTTTTGAAAAGGTTTGATGATTCCTGTCAGGCATTTACATTCTCGAAGTATTACAGCTATGCAAAGCATCAATTATTTTGTTGTTTTCAGCAATGTAAACAAAGTTATGTTTTTTTAATTTACTCTTGCTTATTTCCGCATAGAGGTGAAAAAATCATAGATAAGCCACAATTTGTTTCTTTTGTGGATGCAACGAAGTACTTGTTCTATTTTAGCACACATGAGTCTTCTTGATTAGCTAAATTTTCATGTAAATAGACGGAAAAAATATTGGAAATGTTTTCAAAATGTTTAACAAATGTCTACTACGTATTCCGTATTATCTTAGACTATTTTCACAAGGTATATATGTTTATAGTATGTGTGATAATGTAGCATGTGAATAAAAGCTGCTTCAGTACACAGCCTTTTGTCACTACAATAAGAAATAATTTTCAGAGTTTACCATGAAATTAGAAACTTTTATTTTGGCAATGGATTTAATATTTTTTTACTATTTTAGCTTGTTTGTCCTTGATAATATACCTATTTCCTACATTTACAAAAATTTTCATATTCTTTTAAAAATTGTATTGTTAAATTGAATACCATTTGATTGGATGCAAACATTTTAAGTATATTTTAAAATAAATATATTTATATAAATATAAATATAAAATATAAAAAAATATATTTTTATATATACTAATTTTCAAATTCCCGCGTAAATTTATTTTCATTTCAAATTTCCCGGTTGCCTTCACACGATTGGCCGTAGATTTCATCCAAAAGATGGCGGCTACCGGAAACTACAAATATGCAGTCAAAGATTTTTTCCGGGCTGAAGGGCCGTGGTCCATTGGAAAACATATTTCCAGACGTTTCGTCCGCAACTACGGCAGACATCCTCAGTGGCGATGTGGTCTGGGACGAAGAATCCTCCTTGAAGGTTCCCCGGTGACTGACCGAAGTGCCCGGTCCGCGGGGATATTTGTACCAGCGGGACTGTGGTGGGGGGCGGCTACTGATTGGCTCGGGCCGGGTGACGTGGCGGAGACGCTCACTGTGTGTACGTGACTGTTGTCATGTTCCCGCGTGCCTACGTGACCACTGTCACGTCTTTGTTTTTCATTAGGTTTTGTTTTGGCCTGGCGGATTACGGGGATCCAAATCGGATTGATTTTCATTGCCTCCTCCTTTCTATTGAAATTCCGGGGATGTTTGTGAATTTCAATGGCTTCACGATTTAATAGTGCATGATAGTGAGCTGCGGTGGCTAAAACATCCACGTCTTCGAATCTTATATTGTGTTCACGGCCAGAGAAGCGTGTTCAGCTACTGCTGACTTTTCAGTGTAGCAAAAACGGCAGTTCCTTTTGTGTTCGGAGAGCCTGGTGTTGATGCTCCGTTGTGTAGTGCCAATGTATACTGCGCCACAGGAACATGGAATTCTATACCCCCGGCTGATGATAATGGATCTCTTCTGTCCTTGGCAGATCGGAATAAGTTTCGAAGCTGTGAAGTGGGCTTGAAAATGGCTTTTACATTGTGTTTTCCTAGCACTTTTCCTATACGGTCCGTAATGTTCTTCACATAAGGTAGGCTTACTTTCAGTGTTTGGTTGGCATTTGTTTCACTGCGTGAAGATTTCTTTGGATGGAGTGCTCTCTTGACTTCCGCTGCAGAGTATCCGTTGGCCTGCAAAGCTCTGTTGAGGTGACTCAATTCCTCGGGTAAACTGTCATTTTCACATATCCTTGTTGCACGATTAACCAGAGTTTTCATCATGGCTCTCTTCTGACTTGGGTGGTGATTGGACATTTTGTTGAGGTATCTATCTGTGTGAGTTGGTTTCCGGTACACAGTGTGTCCCAGTGGTCCGTCTGCATTCTTGGTAACAAGTACATCTAAGAAGGCCAGCTTGTCGTCCCGCTCCTTTTCCATTGTGAACTGAATGCGAGGATGGACCCTGTTGAGATGGTCGAGGAAACCGTTGAGGGTATTTTCTCCGTGGCTCCATACGACAAAAGTGTCGTCAACATATCGAAACCAACACTTAGGTTTAAGAGGCGCGGTGTTCAGCGCTGTAGTTTCAAAACTCTCCATGTATAAGTTGGCGACGACCGGGCTAAGGGGATTACCCATGGCGAGCCCGTCATTTTGTTCATAAAATTCTCCATTCCACAGGAAGTATGTGGTGGTGAGAATGTGTTTGAACAAAGCTGTAATATCATCTGGAAATATGTCTCGCAGTAATGTCATAGTTTCATTCACCGGTACCATCGTGAAGAGTGAGACCACTTCAAAGCTGATGAGGAGATCCTCAGGCTGCAAAGTAAGTGATTTCAGTTTCTCAATGAAGTGCATTGAATCTCCGTGAACGTATACATCAAGGCTCTCCGAACACAAAAGGAACTGCGGTTTTGGCTACACTGAAAAGTCAGCAGTAGCCGAACACGCTTTCTCTGGCCGTGAACACAACATAAGATTCGAAGACGTGGATGTTTTAGCCACCGCAGCTCACTATCATGCACTATTAAATCGTGAAGCCATTGAAATTCACAAACATCCCCGGAATTTCAATAGAAAGGAGGAGGTAATGAAAATCAATCCGATTTGGATCCCCGTAATCCGCCAGGCCAAAACAAAACCTAATGAAAAACAAAGACATGACAGTGGTCACATAGGCACGCGGGAACATGACAACAGTCACGTACACACAGTGAGCGTCTCCGCCACGTCACCCGGCCCGAGCCAATCAGTAGCCGCCCCACCACAGACCCGCTGGTACAAATATCCCCGCGGACCGGGCACTTCGGTCAGTCACCGGGAACCTTCAAGGAGGATTCTTCGTCCGAGACCACATCGCCACTGAGGATGCCTGCCGTAGTTGCGGACGAAACGTCTGGAAATATGTTTTCCAATGGACCACGGCCCTTCAGCCCGGAAAAAAATCTTTGACTACAACTCCGGCCGTGAAAGCCTACATTGTTGTACAAATATGCCTTTATCAGTTAACATTGGGTGCCGTCTCTGACCTATACTCTCTGAATCAGCAGATCGCCGGCAGTGCGGCCCAAAGAGGTGGTGATTGTGTCTTTGCTCCTGGCGAGTTCTGGCCCAAGTTGCGGCGCTCTGGCAGTCATGGGATGTCCCAAGATCGCCTCCCGGCGATAATTCGGCGAGCGGCCTTCATATACCCGTTAACTTCATCGGAATAGCACAAACTCGATCTCACGCAATCATTTCCATCATTGAAAAGAAACGTCCGTGGCCAAAGCCAGAAACCCGTCCGTACTCGTCCATTGCCAAAGTGAGAAGAATGCATCCCCCGGGTAGCGAGGTCACGTGGTCCTCCCCCATTCGCTTTTCGGCGATTCGCCCCCCGAAATTACGTGGTGGGTAGTGCCCAATCGCGGTTTTACATACGACCGTTGCTATTTCCCGTCTTCGTGCGAATTTCGGACGTCGGGAGTTCTCGGAATCCCGGGGCTAGGTGGGTAACAACGTCTGACGGCGTAGTGTACGTAAATTCCGTTGAGTCACGGCGCACCCCATCTGTGTCCCTCCGACGCAGTGAAACGACCAGCGAAGTGCGGTCCCGGCGCGTCCCATGCCCGGCAGGTATAGCCCTAGTGCACCTTTCCTGCCGACTAGAGTAAATCTCTTACCTCCAATGCACATTTTATCATTTTCTATTCTTTTATAAGACATACACTACTTACATATTTTGAATAGTTGATTCTTAGTTAATAATCTGAAAAATTGTGCCGGAAAAAACCAATCGTTTGCTATATAGATTTTATTACGGCATGTTTATTTACCTACTTATTCCTTTTGGCGTCGGATTTTCATAATGTTTTGAGATTATGTGAATTGTTGGAATTTGTGAGCCTATTATTGTCTACTCGTTTCAATTGTATCTGTATTTTTAATACGCAAATAAATGTTTCAGTAATTCAATGTCTTATGTCAGTAATTCTGAATTCAATAACAAAAAACGATATTACGGTATTTGTTGTAAAAAGTAAAAGTATATTGAATTTTCCTTGGAGTAATGTCTTGGAATTCGAAGGGTGCCAAAAAATTGCTGATCGAAGAGTTATCAATGTGTTCAAAATCATGCATAAATAAGTAAGTAATGTTGATAAATATGGAACAACCATGAATAGAAGAAAATATGACAGAAGAAAAATATGTGCACTTCCGTGAATACTTACCCATGCCATTTTGATTTTCACAAGATACAATACTTGACTACTGCTTCGTAAGGGCATGAAAAGGGTAAATGAAGTGTCATAAACGTTCACAGTATGAAGGACTTTTTTAATATCCAGTAAGCCCGTACTATGTTGCCACTTCAACTATTTTGAATCTCCGTTTGTAGAATTAACTGTAAAACGGTTCTCACAGTATTCACATTCCAATATAAATAAATCAGTAGTGTTTGTGAAAGTGATGAATAATGCTAAACCTGTTTTGTAACCGAGAACTAAGTTAATAGGATTGAAGTTCATACCATCGATAGATTATATTACTCTCCGTACTAAATTATTTGGGGTTTTACTGTAATGACAGTACATACAATATTCGTTAACACATTAAATTATTTAATTGTACATTTTAGTAGTATATAGCATACTTCTTTTTACTGCAGAATCTGTAACTATTTTAAATGTGTGGGAGAAAATTATCACTTGTAAATTTATTGTTTTTTCATTTATTACTAATTATCACGAGTACCATATACATAATTAAAAAACTATAATACTATTTTAGCATTATTTGAGAGTCTGACACAATTTTCATTTATATTCTACTCAACATAATGTTCGTGAATGTCTGCATTATTGCGATTAAAATTTTTTGTTGTATGTTGACTTTAGAAGGTTCCACCCTGCAATCTTATATAACAAAAATAGATATATTATGATTGTTAGTGGAATTATTCCCATACCGAAAGACAGATCGACGTTCATTGTTTCAGTTAATATTGCGAGTAATATTGCTATTATTTTTCATAATTTGCTTGTATTTCATAAACTGTTCTGTTTTAGGATGGTACCATGACTGGAATGAGTTATTATACTGTGACATACCAGACAATCACACAATATTTTGATGGGAATTGAGGACAAAATTTTATTAAATTCATCGCAAAAAGTGTAAATGTTGAGGGCATAGGCATGCAGGCAGGGCTTTCCTTAGCAACCAGGGAAGCGAAAGAAAATAAACTTAGCGCAGATACAGAAGATTGTGATATAAGGGCATGTAGGATTGGTGGTAAACTGTTATGACGTTGAAGGAAACTCGAGATTGTCTTTTAAAACAAGAGACAAGAATGTATGAAAGTGATCGAGGGTTGACAGTTTTGTAATATTGGAGAGAGGAGCTTTAGACCGCGAACTGCAGAGGTTATTGTAAATGATAGATGCGGGACTTGGTGGAATTTTGCGGGAAAAATTAATTAGAAGAAATAGACTTTCGTGTATCGTGGACTAAGTAAAACGTGACAGTGTGGAGCCCATCTGTGGCAAAGAATAGGGAAGTATGTGAAACAATTAGTAAGTTGAGAAGGACATTGACCCGGCAGCGGACCGAGAACAAGATACAAGAGAGAAGATTGGTCGGAGCGATGAATTCTTCCTGGCCTCATCGTCCAAGAGCGCATGGATAATTAGTAAGAATAATAGCGCTATAGACAATTTTTACGACCGGTCATGACCAAGGTGACATTTTATGTTAAAAAGGATTAATCGATGCACACCGTGCACATCGTAAATGATAGATGCGGGACTTGGTGGAACGTATAACGTTCTCATTTTCAAAAAGAAAAGCTGATTATCATTTCTTTAGCATCTTTTGCAATCCATAGTTTAAAAATTTCTTTCCAGAAACAAATTTCAGATTCCTCGCTTCTTCCGTATGGAGAGCGGATCGAATGATCGTTTGCTAGGAAGGAAGTAAGTACCGGCGACGATTATTTTCGTAAGAACCCAACCGGCAGAGCTAGTAGGATAATTATTTCCCTTTAGATGTGTTTGCGGGAAATTTAAAATCGCAACCCTTTCCTGGCGCCCAAAAATGATATAAATTCGGAAACCGGTTGCAGAAATGATTTAACAGAAACGGAAAGCGTTTCAATACGATTGAGGTAAACGTTGATGAAAGACTCAAAGTCACTGGATCTTAGGGGAAACGCAACTCCAAATTCAGGAATATTCATCGTAGGAAAAGGCACATAACACAACGCCAAGGAAGCGATTAAATAAAACCAAAGACCAAAACATTTAGCATTTATTTGTTCAATGGACGTTATAACATGAAATTGCATTCTGTTTATGTTTGACGTGTTGAAAGTTAGATCATTCACGCTGAATAGTTAGTAGCATGATGTAACTATATAGGTGTCACCATCCACAGGATGCGCTTGGCACGACTTAAAATCGGCCCGCAAGTTGACGTCATGTACTGTGCCGCATACGCATACCCAGCGGCGCTGTATTTGAAACAGAACGCTAGCCACCTGGCGGAGGCGACGCATGCGCACAACCAACCTGTACAATTGCGTCGCATCCACGCTCCACTGCCCTGACGCCTCTGATTTGAAGTCACTAATCTGACGTCACAAGTCTGCATCACTGCGCTGACGTCAACTCGCCATTTGCCCTCGCCGCAAAAACCCGGCTGTACACCCTATACAGTTACATCACGGTGAGTAGTAATAGGAGTAGGAGTAGTAAAAGGAGGAGTACGTTCATTCACATGTGAAGAAGAGGGAGCGCGGGAGGCGGGCACCGGGGGGACCAGAAGTAGGAGCAGAAGGACGACCGGGCCCGCCGGTTGGGCGTGGCGCGTGGCAGCCGCGCCCAACGCGTAGCCGCTGGCCGTCGTCACGTTGACGGTGACGGAGCCTTCGGCGAGGCCGCGGGACGAGCGCACCTGGAACGCGTACTCGCCCGCGTCCGACGGCCGCACGTCGTGCAGCATCAGCACCGCGTGCCGGCAGTACGGAGAGTTGGTCTCCTGAAAAACACACATCAAATAATTCAATTATTACTTCGAAAGTTTATGATCTAACACCGGCTAACAACGGAGGAACGATTGATTGATTGATTTTTTCGTTTTTCCGGGCGCGTCAACTGCTCTGGTCATTAGTCTCGTTAATGTAATGCATGTTTTTTCTCGGGAGATGGCAGTGATTTTCCCCTCGCTGGATGGCGAGATCCGGCACCGACCTACCGTCGGCTAGTGGGGTTTCTCTCTAACCAGGACTCTCCCACCAGGGGGCACCGCCCCAGCCGGGACAAGCTCTGAAATTCCGACTGGTCTCCCTGAATATGTGATAGTGTAGTGCATGTCAGTGTGAGTGTGTAAGGGGAGAGGATAGGACAAGGAAGAGGAAGGACCGATCGCGCGCGGTTCGTGGCCCGTTTGGTAGGGTACTGCTCTTGCCTGGTGTTGATCGGAGAAATCACGGAAAACTACCGATCAGAGCAGCCAGCCGCTAGAATTCTCCTCCAGACAGCGACTGAATTGGACATAGCTGAAAAGCTAGTGTCGAAAACCCTGCCGCAGTCTAGGACCTCCCGGTCAGAGGCGCTGCAGTGGCATCAGTTGATGCACTGAGCTACCGCTCCCGGTACGGAGGAACGAAATCCATTGTATGCGGCTGGCAATAAAAATCAGTAACAATTACCGTCCTCCGTCTGTTAAGAACAATGAAAAAAACAGATTTATGTTGGCGAGTGAAAAGCACACATTCCAAGAATGATATCGTGTTTACAATTTTTTATCTAAAAGAAGATGGCTTTACGTGAAGTATTGAACACGGCCGATATCACAAGGAACGGACTTGGCTAGATAAGGCTAAGGCTAAGGCCGGCTAAGGAAGAGATTTTCATGTAAATACATATTTTTACAGGGACAAGATACCCACATTCTCTAATATTTTTTTGACTTAACACGACATTCTGAACAAATTGGAACAATTTTTATTTTACATATTTGTAAATATTTTAGTACAATTACATATTTTTACATATTTTATCTATTGCTACATATTTCGTTACCTCCCCATAAGCAAACATCATGTGTTTACGTGATTTATTTACTTATTTATGTATTATTTACTAATTTATTTATTTATTGAAGTTGAGGAGACCTATGGCCAGGTAATGGAATACTTTAAGAAATCATCTAACTTCTAGATAATAACGATAATGGGATTAATGATGGTGAATCGATGGTGAAATGAGAGTCAAGGAAAAGCGGAAAAATACACATAATAGTTTATTGCAGCAGATATAACATGTAATTCCGACGTTCTATAAAAATACTCCCACCGACACAATGTATCTGGCTATAGAGACAGCTACTCATTTGACAATGAGAATAAATTGTGAAGGTAGTAATTTAATGGGAGTTGCCTTTTAGTGCCACTATGTAACAATATGATTAATGTGATAGTAGTGAGATGAGTTACTGCCTAATGAATCGTGAAAGAAACAAGTTAATGATTCGGTAGCACGAGGTCTTGCCAGAGAGCGATACCGTTAACAAAAGAGGTATTTCGTAGAAACGTGAAGAATTGCATTTCACTTTAGTACTATAAACAGTAACAAGTGAATAACTAAATTGAATGACGCGATGGCACTCAGCAGCGCAACGGAAGAAAAGAGAATGAAATTCTTGAAACAAATGGAAAGCAGTCCCTATTGTATTGAAAGAAAAGTGAGAAACTTTGCTGTGAAAGTTAAAAATACAATTTTGTGGATTACTCGTGCGGTTCTTGACGATTACGTTTGTTGTGAAATAAGCAAAACTGTGCTATTTCATTTGAATTCCAAACATGTGTATTATCGAGCACAGTCCTCGCCGCTGTTTGGCAAACATAGCAGAGTACGACACTTTTGTTGAAAACAAATATTCTAACCAACCACTTCCACATTAATGAGGGGACACCATATCAATGAGACAGAACTATTAGGATACTTCTTTACTAGAAACTAAGGGCATCCATGCTCACTGTATTAAGACACAGACACACCCGCTCTCGCAAATATACAATAAATACAAATTGTGGCTGGAAGGCTGAAATCCGAAAGGAATATTAAGTTTGCGTGTATACACTTGCAAAGCATGTTTATTTAATTGCGTTTGGCATTCAGCTGCCTCCAAGTATACCAACCGGCGTAATCTACATAAACAGATACATTTTCTATTGATTCTAGTACACTTCCCTTGAATCTGGTACCAAACATCACAATCGCAACCATTAGTGAACAGGTGCTAACGCCCACCAGTTGTCAAGCTCGAGCATTGTACACGTCGCTCCGCCCACTTCGCAATGCCCAACGTCAAACGGCCGCCGCCTACCGCCCGCCAGCAATTTGCCCCTCCCGTCCTCCGTCTCCTCTCTCCATCATTTGGCCGCCTACCACCGTAAACGCCGCGCGTGCCTCCGAGCGCCGAACGCGCGCATGTGGCGTGGGTATTTACGACGAATGTACTCGTTCGGAGGAACCTGGACACCGGGCGGCCTTTGCTCGGTTGTGTGTTCCTTCTCTTTACTCTTTTAACCATTTTCGTCACGTTGCCGTGCTTGCTGTTTACCCTCCGTATTCCCTCCTTCACATTCCGCTCTTTTCTTTGCGACCACCATCCACTGTCTGCCTTTCGCCTTCCGTTACCTTCAAAGGTCTTAGACAAAATGTAACAAACATTACATGCAGCAGGTAGAAGATAAAATATTTTTGCTAATGAACGTAAGGTGGGAAATTTCTTATAATAAAGTGGCACATGTGACATTCCCTTAATTAGTGTACAACTCACATTGCACTTTTGTTCGGCTGGTACACGAAACCTCTTTAACATGATTCAAATATCAGTTAACAACAGATTGCATTCTAGTCAGCGACAAATATTTTAGAATGTAAGTTCGTTTTACGAAATATCCACATGTTCGTTTTCAAATAGTAATCAACTTCGACGTACATGCCCTAGAAGTTTTTAACATTCTGAGCTATCCTGATCTCTCCGCTGCTTTACATCTATTTACGCAAGTCCTGTCTCATTTCCATGCATAGCCTCTGTCTACTCTCTCTCTCCGTCCTCTTCCTGCTCGATGCCTCCCACTGCCAATGGGAGCTCATTTTTGAATTGGGTTGTGCTAGCGTGACAGTCACGCTAGCACAACCACCTTTATTTCAGAAACGGGAGGAGTAATAAATTTAAATTTTGGGTAATAAATTAGTAATAAATGAGTACTAAATATTCCACTTGTTTGATGTGATTGTGCCATGGTGGTTGTGCCAGCTTGACATTGCCCTTCTCTTGGGCGGGGGCGATAAACGCGTATTGCCGCTCGCCCCGCGTGCTCCGCCCGCGTCGCAAATCGAGGCGCCAAGGCGAGGCCGCACCGCCCCGTTGCTTATGGATTGGCGTGATCACCGTGCGTTACACCCCCCCCCCGCAATGGGCGCCACCAGTCCTGCGATTTGCGCGTTTGTTGGAACACGGGGGTGGAGTTTGTGACACAGGGAGTGGGTGTGGAGCTTGTTTGTAAGGGACGTGTTTGGGGAAGATCATTTTGAAGTACGTAATGATTATTGTCAACTCTATTTTCTTTCAGGCTGTTTATTATGGACTCTTCCACTAGTACAATATGAACCAATGAGACTTTATCCCTCGTAACCAAACAGAGATCCTTTCGTTTTATTTCTACAGTTTCAGCAATTTTCTTTTAAATTTTTGTTACGTTCTATATTATTTTTAGCATTTAGATTGGTTGATATCGAATAATATTTTTCAATTAATATTTTCACTCATGGAATGGTATTATTAAATTCTTTAGAAATCCGCCTCCCTCAATAATTTCTGTTTTCTCCGCATTTTCCAAAACATTTTTTTTACGTACGTTCTATTTACTGGCTAATAATAGAATGAAGTGTTTTATAACAAAAACCATTAAAAAGTATTAATTTCTCGTGAATTTCATATTTTTGAAAAGCGCAGAAACTGAAAGAAAATTATGCGACATCCTGAAACTGAAAGAAAAGTATTTGCTATTCACGTATTGCGTTGTGGCACAGCAGCTTCTTTATAAGTATTCTCGGTATGTAAAGATATGTTATACTCTTTAATTGAAGAATTCGTGAAGACTGTTTTTAAAAATATTTAACTTATTGCAATGTTATACGAGATTTTTTTTAAATTCTTGTTCTTGCATAGTTTCCGTGTTACGTTTTTGAAAACCATTTTGTGTGGTTTTGAAGAGCACCGGTTTTGCTGCCGCAGGCCACAGTTATGAGCTGTTTGCAGAGCGGGATAGGACTCGCACGTGCCGCGCCGTCTGCTGGGGCCGCGGATGCCCATTCCGTGGGAGGCGGAGGGGCGGGGCCGTCTGATGCGTGCGGGCGCGTGTCAATGGCAGTCTTCGCGCTGGCGCGGGCGTACGCATTGATTTCGCATTTGGCGGCGGCGGCGGCGTTGGGCGCCGAGGCGGAGGTGGTGAGGGGAGTGGTGGAGGTGGGAAACGCGGGATGAAGGAGAGGACAGGTAGAGAAGTAATGGTGTGGACATGATCGGTAGAGGGGGTGGAAGGCGTGGTCGGGGAAGGTAGGTAGAGGCAGAGATCGAGTGAATGATGAGGATGGGGGCAGAATTGGAGTCTGAGACGGAGGAGGAGTTGAAAGCGGAGACAATGTCGAAAGTGTGGATTGGGGCGGAGACGAAGTCGGTGGCAGAGACGGTTGAGGAAGGCTGGGAGGGAGCGGTTTGGGGGGAGAGCGCTCTCGCGGCCCACGTGCGCGTTTTTCTTGCGCCGCCGCCTGCCGGAGAGTACGCCGGAGCCCAAAACGACGCAGTCGACGGCCTGTGGTGGCAGGGGCTGGGGCCATCGGTCGTAAACACGTATCTTGGGGAACGGCGTGTACGGCACGTGGCCGCGGTGCCGGTTGTTCTTAGGAGCTGCGCAATGCCAGCATGAATACACATTGTCTATCCTCACACAACTACAGTCGTATGTCCTATTTTCACGGCACAAGAAAAACGGTACAATGCATACATGGGCAACTTTAAAAGTCCACACTAGTTAAACGAGGAACTTTGACAATATTGTAATGGACCAGATTTTTGGTTCACTACTAAGAATATTGAATTAAAATGGGGACGTGTTTTTTTTTCGTGAACAGGCTCACACGGAGTTGCATAAACATGAAAAAATACAGTGCTAAACAATAACACTTTATTGTAATTTATTTTCAATGAAACAAAATTTGAAAAAAGGAATGGAACATTCATTAGTCATTGATGCAAGTTGAAATACTAAAATTACTGTTAATAGAAATTAGAATTTTCATTCGCAATTACGGCCTGTAACTACTAAGGCATTCTTAACACTATGTGGGAGGTCCCTTTTCTGTTTAAGTTGCCTTCGATACAAAGAAAATGTATTGTAAATTATTTACAAGCACGAATTACATAGTTTTTCTTTTTACATATATACTTCCCCTTCTTTACAATAATTGTTAACTCCGGGGCTTGCCCCACCCACTATTGAATATAATGTCAATATTTTCCCCCCTCTCGAATTCTATCACCTTCCTTTACCATTGCCTAAATCTAACTGTATCAGGTAAATAAAGTTCCCTTGGAAGCGGTCTTGCTATTTGACGAAGCTTGTCACCGACGCCCCACCACGCCTAGAGGCGGCTGCCGAACATTCCTTCGGGATAACACTCGCCTCGCTGAATGCACTATTAATGTCTCTCTTCAGCCCGCTGCATTTCCTGCATTTCGCCCTGAGGAACCTCTGTATTTTTCAGTCCTCTGTACGTTCAGAAATTTTTATAACCTTTCTCAATTCTTTTTTAGGAAAGTTTTATCCTCGTAACTAGCCGCTTATATTTCAATTGCTTCCGGTCCTTTCCGAAAAATGTTTGTCCCAAAGGAAATGTAACGCAGCGAGGGGTCATTGACTCACCCCGCGCTT
Organism: Teleogryllus oceanicus; assembly: GCA_964035755.1. Classification (NCBI taxonomy): domain Eukaryota; kingdom Metazoa; phylum Arthropoda; class Insecta; order Orthoptera; family Gryllidae; genus Teleogryllus; species Teleogryllus oceanicus. The sequence continues at coordinate 42,663,457 of CAXIVR010000008.1, forward strand.
CCATTCGTTACTGCTTCTTGCCTCATAGTTCACAGCAATGGACGATCCAAATGCACAGAAGCGGTGATACGGTAAACACACCACGGTAAATGTTACTTAGATACTTTTATTGACTATAGAGAATTTATATTTTACCAATTCGCTCGTTTATTGTAGTTTCCTATTTTGTATTGGGCCTTTATTTGTTTGTTTCTGTTTATTGAAAACTAAAACAGTCTTGGCTCAAACATACATTTACTATTCCTGAGTTGACAAATATACTTATATTACGATAATGGTATCGATATTCCGTTACTATATATCACATTGTAAAATATTTGTTGGACTTATATAAAACATCATTTGTTATTATTTTTGGTGATTTACTGACTGGCACGCAGGTGCAGATATCTCCAAAAAGGAGTCAATCTGAACTATGCAACCTTTCTCGTCAGGTGATTCGTGAATAGAAATGTGGGCAAAACCTTTAAGCATATAACAAAATAGTTTTTTGACGACACATGATTCAAAATGGAACTTCCATTCCTATTGAGTGAATCATTATGACAAATGTACAGTACTGTTGTTTTTAAATTATTATTTACATCTGAAATTTCAGCAGTTCAAAGATATGCGATCAAGAGAAAAATGCATTTTCCGTTGTCAAAAGCCGAATTATGCATGACTTTATTGTTTCAGTATCAGTTTCATTCAATAGATGTCAGTCTAATATCAATGAAAAATATTTTTATTGATAAAAAATCTTTTTTTTTCATACGTTGTGTCACATCACAATCATCAGATACTACAAATATGTTAACAAAATGATGACCTTATGATAAGTAATTGAAGCACAAAGACAGGTTTTAAATAGTGATTTATAAATAAACTCCACAGATGTTAGACCCATTTCCGTATTCTCCTTCCTTCGTTTCAAATATACAAAAAACATATAGAACAGAGTTTCGTTGCAACTTGCACGCAGGCAAACAATGCAAATGCGTGTACCCGAGGTACAATGGAGTCCATTCACTTTAATCACGCGTAAAACTGTAAACAGTGGAATCTACAATATGCTGCGTATACAATATGTAGATCAGGATATCGTGTGGAAATCATAACCTCTTAATATACATGGGTCAATGTTACGTGAGGTAAATTGCCTCAGTTGAGGCAAGTTGCCTCATTCCGGAACAGGGTACCCTTCATTTCTCATTGAATAGAGATAATTGAACACTGACAAGTGTTCATGTTTTGTTTCATTTACTTCTTCTTCTTCTTCTTTTTCTTCTTCTGCTTCTTCTTCTTCTTCTTCTTCTTCTTCTTCTTCTTCTTCTGCGAGTGGAACTACACCATGCGGCGTCTCTCGCACCCAAGCTTCCATCTTCTTCTATCTTGCCAATCATCATCTTCGATGTGACGATCTCTCATTGTCTGTCGCAAACCATCATAGCACGTGAGTCTTGGTCTACATCATAGCACGTGAGTCTTGCTCTACCTCTCTTTCTGTGCATTGGCACCTGCCACTTTCAACTTTTAATGGCCATCTTTCCTCCGGCATTCTTTAAGATGACCATACCATTTTAACCTTCTCCTTCTATTGTATCCATTATATCCGACATGACACCCATTTGCTGTTTTATATTTTCATTCCAGCTTCTTTCCCTTAACGTTACACTACAGCTGCGTCTCCAAAACTCCATTTCCATAGCCTTTAACTTTTTCTCATTACTTTTTGAGATTTCCCACAACTCAGCACCATACAGTGATATACTTTCCACAATTGCTTTATAAAGCCTAATTTTCACTTTATTAGAAATATTTTTATTCTATATTATTGAATGCAATTGCCGAATAGCGGATTTTCCTTGCCGAATGCGATGTTTAATTTCATCTTCACTGCCCCCTTGGTCTGTTAAAATTGTTCCTAAGTACTTATACGTCTGACAACACTTAACAACCGAGCCATCCTCCATTACTAAATCATTTCCTGTCCCTCCTACTACCATGTACTCTGTCTTCTTGAAATTGATTTTCAAGCCCCATTTTCCATCTTCTCATTTAATTTCCTTAACATATAATGTGCATCGTCTTCATCCTCTGCGAATATCACTTGTCATCTGCAAAATTTAATGAATATAACATATCATCATTTAATTTTATTCCCATCCTTTCGCATTTTATCTTCCAGTATTTTATAGCTTCTCCTAGATATATTTTGAAGAGAGTTTGTGCAATACAACACCCCTGTCTTAGCCCTTTATTTATTTTCATTTCTTTTGATATGCTATTTCCTAATTTGACATAAGCGATATTGTCCGTATATAACTCTCTAATGGACTTAATATATACGCTATTAATATGTTGGTTTTCCATGGCCATCCACCATTTTGAAAGGGGGACACTGTCGTACGCCTTTTGCAAGTCAATATAGACTAGATGTGTCTGAAGGTTATGCGTCAGCCGCTTATCTGTAACTTGCCGGATTGTAAATATATTATCTATGCAGGATCTACCAGCACGAAAACCACTGTGTTCTTCAATTTCATTTATTTCATTTTCCAATCGGTTTTAAATAATTTTACCATATATTTTACCAAGGGAACTCAGGACAGTTATACCACGGTAATTGGAGCATTTCTCTTTATCTCTTTTTTAAATATATTGGAGATGTAACCCACTTTAAGGACTTCAGGTATCCCACGGCCCCTGAGACATGCATTAAATAATTCTGAAAGCTGTTAAACAACACCGATGGAGCTGATTTTATTAGTTCTATATTTATCTCACCGGGTCCGGGAGCTGTACCGCTTTTGAAACTTTTCACTACTTTCTCCACTTCAGTTGGTGATATATCTTCTACCGGATTGTCAGATGTATCCTTCAGCTGATATAGAGTGCGGTATTCTGTACGGTGTTCCTGCAGAAGTTCTTTGTAATACTTTGCCCAGTTGTCTAGGCTTATAAGCTGCAAATGTCCATACCTCACTTCATTTGTTCTCATTTGTTTCAACACTTTCCACGCCTCCCGTGATCTTGAGCTTCCAATGGTGTTGCTAATTTCTTGACACTTGATGTCCCACATATCATTTTTGGCTTTTATAATCTCCTTTTTATTTCTCTACATATTCGTGTGTAAGTTTTTCTGTCTTCTAGATCATGGGTCGCCAGCCACTTTTGATAGGCGTTTTTTTCTCCACCCTTTCAGCCAATTTGTCATTCCACCAATACGTCCCGGTTCTCTGCTGCTTCCTTTCAATTTCCCCCAAACTTTCGTACGCCGCTTCATGTATGTACTTTGCTATATCTCTGTACATTGCTTTTGGAGAGGAGTCATCCACAATCTGCAACTTCCCACTGAGCCTTAGCTTATACAAGAACAGGATTGATGGGTCTTCTAGTAAACTCACTTTGTATTTAATATCTACGCCTTTTCTTCTAGAGTCTTCTTCTTTTATTTGATTTTTTACTTTTCCATTTTGGAAGGGGAAAAGACATTTGGCTCGCAAAAGGAAGTGGTCAGATCCGCACTCTGCACCTCTATAAACTCTGCATTCCTCCACTCTGGTCTTATTCCTCTGTTTACCAATAATGTAATCAATTAGAGAGTATAATTTCCTTGATGGTTGAGACCAGGTATATTTATGGATATTTTTGTGCTGAAAAAAACCATTCCATATCTTCAATTCATATTGCTCGCACACATCTGTCTTTCCCCATTCCCGTTCTTTGCATCTTATCCAAATTTCCCTACACATTTTTCCATATTGTCTTCCTACTTTTCCATTAAAGTCGCCCATTAAATATATTTCCTTCCTGTTTTCAATTTGGCCAGAGGTTCGTCAAGTTGGTAAAAAATTCAAATTTTTCGGTATCAGTTGCACTGTCCGTGGGCACATAAGCGGCAATTACGATCATATCATACCCCTTCAGACGCAGATCAACTCGTAGTAGGTTTTCATTTATACCATCCCATTTTTTATGTGATGTTTTAAAGATTTGCGTATGGCAATGGATACTCCTTTCTATGCTGTTTTCTTTCTTTACTCCGCTGTATATGTGAACGTAATTTTGAATCTCTTCCAAACCCTTCCCTTTCTTTTTAGTTTCAGATAGGGCAGCAACATCTAAATTTAACCTGTCTAGTTCTCTAAAAACGTCGGACTCCTTTGTGGCTATGCCTTGTACATTACAAGTTCCAAAATTCATATACCTATTTCGAAGGCCAAGTCGTCGTCGTAGACTAGCATGATTCCGAGGCTTATTGCTTGGGGCTCGTGCATGTTGAGTTTTTTCTGAGCGATGGGGTGCAGGCCCAACATCTCAACCCCCAACTTGGAGGACTAGAGATTTATTCTCGAGGTCTCCTTCCTCTAACCTTTTTGATGAAACATCATCTGCAAGGTAGCAGTTTTTTGAGAAAAGAGGTATTAAAGTCTTCCGCCTCTTCTGTCGTTGGAGAGCTGTCAAGCATCTCTTCCTTCTTTAGAGCCGTTGCTCTCCTCTTCTTCCTCTTCGCTGGTTTTGATCCACCCCGGGTATTTAATTTCTCCGGTACCCACCAGATACGTCTGGCCGGGCATCCCCCTATCCGCCACCTGGGGAGGCGCCGCTGAGGGACCAGCAACCCCACACGGGGTTTCATTTACGTTATGTTTTATATGGTGTGATGTAGATGTTTTAATTTATTTTTTAATGTTACTGTTTTATGTTTATATCTATGTGTCCATGAATATATGTGTGCACACTTGAATAGGATTCAGTCGACTGTCCTATTGATTCCAGGCAGTTGGAATGATTTACTGAATATCTTACTGAATATTATGTGAACAAAATGATTTTTATTATGTTTCATTTTATGCCATTTTAATTAAAAGTATCAATTGCTTTATGTGCATTTAAATTTAAATAAAATCCCGCAAATGCGAGAGCTTTATGTTAAGGATTAATACAAAGTTGGAATAATAGTTAAAAAAGGACTAATGTTTGTAATTGGAATTTTATAACTTGTAGAATGATTGCATTCATAAATTACTAGGTTTTATGTATTTTGTAGTTCATTTTTAAAATGTTTAGCTCTTAAAACCTTTGGTTTTTGGTATCGTAAAATCTCTTAATATAATACAGAATTGGAGAATTATCAAATGAGGCCACCTCTGATAACTAATTGTAGGACAAAAGTAATAGGCCATGAATTTGTGTATTACATTACGAAATAATTTAGTGTTGTTAATACGATAGTAGGTCATGGTCTATTAGAACACTCGTTTCAATAAAACGTATCATATAACACTTATCAGTATCGTTAAGTTTGACTTTAGATTTATAAAACTTGTTTTATTTTTCATTTTCGTGTTTCACAGCAACCTCAAAAACCGATAATAATTTGAGAAAAAGTTCTGCACGATCCACCATCTTGTTGAGCTAGTGAACAATGGGATCTAAATGCATAATCAAGAAAAAGACACATTTTGAAATGAACATTTCTTATTTACTGCATGCTTGGCTGACATGAAAGTCACTTTGACGCAAAGTGGCTTCTGATACTGCACGACACGCCGTTCAGACCATCCTTTAAGCGAAAGTATTAAGTATAAATTAATTATTCGTACGGGAATTTTGACTTAATTACCACGATCATATGTGTGGCATATTAATCGAAATCGTTTCGTTGGCATTGTAATTTTTTACTCCCGTCATTTCTGGGTGCTTAGAATTGTGGCTGGCTGGTAAATGGCTGAATTGGAGAGAAGAGGAAAGTCGGAGAGTTAGGAGAAGAATGCTACTTAGAGAACATTGGCAAGAACAGTAGGATTGGCGAGCTAGAATTGGAGCGAATAGCACAAATTGATTTGGATTGGATATGACTAGAATGGCGAGTAAGGACAGAAGAGAAATGCGAAAGAGAGACTAAGTTCTGGAGAGGAAAAGTAGATTAGAGATATACAGCTGGAGGGAAAATATTCGAGTGCTCGAATTCGCAATAGACGCTACATAAACAAAAGATTACAAAGACAAACGCTGAATTGACGAGCACGTACTTGCAAAATAATTAAACTGCTAAGATGGATTAAACTGCTTATATGAGGCAGTGCTAAGATGGGTCACAACAGATTGGAGAGCTAGGATTGGAGAGAAATGTGGCTGGTCCCTCCGGCAAAGGGGCAATAGACTTGGAGAGAAAAAAAACAACGTAGAGAAAAGCTACGTAAGAGAAAGCTAGATAAAAATGGCTACTTTGAAGTGCTAATATGGGACAGAAAGGCTAGACAGCAGAATAGTTGAGAGCTACCGTTGGTGAGATACGTGGCTTGCCCGCAAGCGAAGGGGAGCTAGACATGAAAAAACTACATAGGAGAGTAAAGCTAAATTGAATATCAAAGACTAGAAAAATAAGCTAAAGAAAAATGCTACGATAGGACAGAAACGCTAGATGGAACAATAGAGCTAGTTATTGAGATAGGTCCTCTGGCCCGCAACGCGCCCAGACCAGCGTCTGCAACTTCGTCCCGCTTCTTGCGGCGTCCGATTTATACCTTCCGCATTCCGAGTGACGCGAGAGAGGCTATAAAAGTCGATAAAAACGCGACAAAGACCCGCATCGGACAGTGATAAAGAGAAAAAAAGCCTACCATTCGGACCCCGACTCCAGTCTGGTGCTCCTCATTCTACGGATCTCCCCCCTCCCTTCCCCGGTCGACCTTCCCCCTCTCGATTTTTACTCGCGACGCTCCATTGTTGCGAGCGCAATTACTCAACGAATCAATTGGCGGCTCCAAAGAGGGGAAACTGGACGCTCGGCGAAACGCCGTTACTGCACCTAGTAGCTTCCATCACTCGCAACTGCCATCGTAGCAGGCGTGGCACTGTGGTCAGAATTGGGGAAAAGCGGACATAAATGTTTTACATTACAATTTATACAAGTATCTGCAAGTAAAGGTTTGGTTCTGGGGACTGTTAGAATAGAATACATATTACAATACTTAAGAGTATATAAGTATTTCCGGTGGTATCATTTTACAAATACAATTACTAAAAATACACAAAACAAACATAATTAAGTTTGGGTTTTGCCTGTGGCGGATTTTTGTCTACTCTTGAGACGAAAGCGATCACTGGATTATTGAGAATCCTAGAGTTCGTCTATTCTGATCAACCGTTTTTGAGATTTCCTCCGATCAATTTTGGTCTGATTCAACAGGACAGTCTACTAACCCTGTTAGTACTAATAGAATTCTACCCAATAATTATTTATCATTGGTGGCGCACTTCTTCTTTCCTCATTATCTCACTTTGCAAACATTTACATCAAAATTATTACATTCTTGGCTGTCCGGGTGACGCCGCGTTAAATTATCTGGTGCCGACGTTTCGATCAACATGTCGTGATCTTCATCAGGGCTCGTAATGCCTTGTTTATTTATAACAAACGACAATCGTAGCTAGAGGGTTGCCTGTCAACCGCGGGATGGCGGCGTGGCACACGAGCGGACGGCAGGAAGCGGTCCGCAGTCGGACGACGCGGGCAGATCCGGAGTCGGACGGCGCGCCGCGGTCCGCGGCCAGACGGCCCGGCGTGAATGGAGGTCGGACGGTACGGAACAGTCCTGCCGGCTGGACGACTGTGTAGAGTTCGCACCAATGAGCGCCAGGCATTGTGGAGGCGCAACCCGCGTCGCCGTTGATATTCTGTGGCTGACTGGCGATCTCCATCGCTTCTTTAAGTCGTCTGGGCCACCATCGCTGTTCTCTAGCGAGCACCCTCGTCTCCTCAAATAAAAAGTCGTGCCCCGTTTCCCAGGCATGCTGGGCGACCGCGGAGAGTTGGACATTCTTGTTTTTGAAATGGCGAATGTGCTCACGTACTCGTTCCTCAACCGTTCTGCCAGTCTCGCCGATGTAGTTGCCACCAGATAACTTAACGCGGCGTCACCCGGACAGCCAAGAATGTAATATTGACTCTGGCCGCGGAAGCCTACGACTTCATTTACATCAAAAGTTAATTTGAATTTCCTTGTTGACGACTAGGGGAAATGGATACTTCAACGTATTCTGTACCACTTTTTGTAAAAGTATTACAAGTTTTACTATACGTGTAGGCCTACTTGTACATTTTTATAATAAGAAATGTGATCAAGTCTGCTTCTAGCAGACTTGATTAACATTTGATTTTACAAGGACAAATTTTTGCTAGGAGCAGGCTTGATGTAAAAATGGATACATCAAAATATACGAAATTATTTTTTTTATCATTCATAAGACAGTGACACGAAGGTCATGCAATTAGGGTCCCAAAATCAGATTAACTTCAGACTGGTTGATTGCACAAAATTCTCCATGTTTGGGGGATGATGGGTAAAATACGAGAAGATAACTTTTACATCCTGAACAATATTTAAAACAATAAGTAGTAAGATTTTGAGAAAATGATTAGGGCATATGGGAACTAAATATATAAACAACATGTGGAATAAATGGGTAGTAATAAACGACAGAGAAATTGTACTAGAGAGAAAGAAAGTGCACGTTATAGGGATGTGCAATATAAAATATATTTTGTGGGGCAGAAACATTTTAACACACTGTATGTCGAGTTGAAAAACTGGTTAACATTTTAACTCGTTTGATTTATCGAAATTTAAACTCTTTGGTATTATTTTAACAAAAGCAGTGTTCACAAATACTGCAATAACAGTTCTATGCTTTTCAGTAAACACTGGAACAGTCTATGACATTGTAAGAATATCGAAGAAGTAGCTGTTCTATAATGCTACACGTAAAGAAAAATTTAATCTCAGGCAGCATTTTCTTTGGAGCCTTGCAGGCGCATGACAATGGCGTCGTAAGCAGTGACGTTCTGACTATAAGAATTCACTTGGTGCACGCAATACAAGAATGCGTGGAATAATATATATATATATATATATATATATATATATATATATATATATATATAATATACACACACTTTGCCTGAGGATAAATGTTACAAATTTCTAGGACTCCTAGAAGGGTCGAAAATGATAACTTTTTGCTAATGATCATGTACTGGGAAATTATGTAAAAAAATTTACACATGTGACATTTTCCCTGAATTTTTAGGAACATACTTATGTACAGATAATCAGCATGTCACGATCTGACGCTGTCAAGAATATTCAGGTACCGGACGAACATGTACTTGTACGGGAATTGCTAATGACAGAGGCGCGCACAAAAAAAGTCAGGCACAAAAACTTATTGTCACATCGGCGGCCAAAATCAATTCACATTTGGTGCCGTACTTTCAAATGTATCATTTATAACAATTACTTGGCGCTAATTAACAGCAAGGAGCATGCATTTTAAACGACCTGCGTCGGACTTATAATATTTTTTCGCCAAAAACGACGGGTTAGCTTCCAGAGAGAAAGACAAATACACCTTTCGTATGAAACGCTTTAGAAGGACAAACAGTTGAAGAGTTGAACCGCTTTCATAGACGCTCGCGAGATCGCGCCAGATACTGGAGACATTGGGGAAATGCCAGTATTGCGAGAATTAAACGTCTTTCCTAATGAAGGCGCGATAGAATCACATTATTTAAAAAGGTGGCCGAAACAGCTTCACGGCGATTCTCTTCGCTCGAGTAAAAGCTCGTTAAGATGCACGTATATATGCTACTGACTATCAATTTAATTATGGTATTGGGAACTCAGCTGAGAGTTATTAGCGCGCAAGCTCGCTCTCATTGTCGGGACTTCGAGGAAATACGACTATACTCATATGACGCCACGAGAGACATTTTTTGAGAATTTTTCACCGAGCGTGTACAAAAGATCGTTCGTCAGTAAAAAACCATAGTAATTGACATTTTGGCGGCATCGAAGAAATTAGATTTTTGACAGCGTGTGTATAGGCGCGTAAAAGCTGATAGTGAGCTGAAATTGTATGACGTACGAATTATTCGTATAACTGAAAACAATCTGTTCGTCTAAGGAAACAACTTCTCCAATTACCAACAATTTTCACGCTGAGATAAACTAATGGTTCTCAAATAATTACCTTTCAGAATTTTCCCTTGGGCCAAGCTAGGACGTTGTGGCCATGCTTTGTGGGCAACCCAATCCAGCATTCTGTCGCTCTCCTAAAACAATTTACAGAAGCTATTTTGCAGCCTCAACAACTTGAAATATGTTGCTCTTCGTTTTTCGATGCGCTGAATTTGCTTCTAAAGCCAGAATTGCGTCACCACCGTCCATTTTTTTTATTCGCGAAAAACGTTTGTGATATTGTATTTTTAAATTTTTTTATTTATTTATTTTACGTCAAAAACAGTTAAAAACTGCGTATGACGTGCTATGGGAAACTTGAATTGTGTACACATTTTCAAAATTCTGTGATCCCTACACTAAGTCATATACTACTTAAATTTTGAATTTTGAAAGGAGAAAAAACAAAACTCCCATGAAGTAAAATCTATTTTCAAAAATAAATAAACAACAAATTTTGAATTTTGAAAGGAGAAAAAACAACAAAAACTCTCATGTAATAAAATCTATTTTCAAGGATAAATAAGCAATAAATTTTGAATTTTGAATTTTCAGGGGTTGTTGTCAGGCCCGACGATTTGACACGTGTTTCTCGATGTATGTTGACGTGCTGAATCCGAATCTGAAGTCAGAATTTTCCAACACTTTCCAGATTTTTTTGAAATCGTGAAAAATCATCGTGAAATTGTAGATTGTAAATTTCACGTATTCTTTCGATGAAAACAAAACAACACAAAACTGGAGGTCAGTGGCGCAATTCTGGCTTCAGTTTCAGATTCAGCACGTCGACATACATAGAGAAACACGTGTCAAGTCTTCGCGTCTGACAACAACCCCCGAAAACAAAATATACAATGTCATGATGGGTTTTTGCAATTTAAAAATAATTGGATGATGTTGGCGTATTTCTGACTCCCACTATATGTGAATGTGCAAGGAGTGATCATTTTCGTCGCCTCTACATGCTTTAGAACGTTTAAAACGTTTGTATTGAGACAAATGTATACGCAGGAACTAAGTAAACGGAAGAGGTTTTGAAAAAAAAAAAATTCCGTTTTCTGCCTCTTCCAAGCCAGTGTACGGCGCGGATATAGTCGTCGCCTCTGTAACTGCACTTCTCTTCTACGCGTAATTCTTCTACACCCCACGCGGAGAGCAGCGATTGAAATAATTGTACTCTCCTTCCAGGTCTTCCATTAAATTTGCACCTAGGGTTTACGGTTTTCAATGCACTCTAGAGGTTGCGGGGTGCTTGGTTTCAACTGTGTCAGTTTGATCGCTACTAAGGAATCTGTGTGAATTGAATCGTAACGGCAGTTACGTTTGATTAGCGTTTCCGAGTGCGTCAACTGCTAAGGTTATAAGTCCCGTAAGTGTGGGGCATGTTTTTTACTGCAAGAAGTGATCTCCCGCTGGATGTCGCGCGCCGGCGCCGACCTGTACGTCGGCTTGCTGTGTTTTCCCCAACCAGGTGACTCCCACCAACTGAGGTGACCAGGTGACTCCACACAACATCTGAGGAGCAATACGCCCGTCAGGACAAGTCCGAAGTTCCTGATTGGTTTCCGCACATCTATGACAGCGTAGTGCTTCATGTGTATGTGTAAGGGGCGAGAATAAGACAAGGGAGAGGAAGGAAACATCGAGCACTGTTCTTGGCACGTTGGTGGTGGAGGGTGCTGCTCCGGCATTCGCCTGGTATTGACTGGCGAAACAACGAAAAAACTACCGATCAGAACACTCGGCCAATAGAATTCTCGTTCACACAGCACCTGAATTCGACCTAGCTACGCAGTTAGTGTCGAAAATCCTGCCTCTGTCGGGTCTCGAACCCTAGGACCTCTCATCGAAAACTGATGGATTATTCCCGACTGGGATTTGGTGCAGTTCACTTATCCGCACTCATTGGCACCACCTTTTTCGATTAAAAAAATGCAAACAATTACTACCATGTGCTGAAATAAATAGTACTTGCGATCACGTCCGTGGCAAGACTGGGATTATTATTCTCAAGTGTCTTCTCCACTACTGAAGGTTGGAGACCATACTTCAAACTTTTCTGTTTTGTGCCAGATGAGACAACTGAGATACACTGAAAATAACATTAGAACTACAGCTCACGTTCGTGTATCAAATGTTAATAATCATGCGAGGAAAGCATGATAAATCGTTTCTAGATTTGCAAGTAAAGGATTACATGACTAGAAGTTTGATATTACCTCAAGCTTTTTTGCTGGTGGTTAACAATACAAAAAGAAATTAAACTCCATTGTTGCTGTCCTTGTTCACAAATGAAGAAAGTTTAACAACGAGTATTAATATCAGAGCCCTAATTTTGTTTCGTATATTTTGCATAATTTAGTTATTGTCATACAAGTGAGAAATACGTAACTTTCTCTCTACCACGGTAGCGGTAGCAAGAAAGTAAAAATGTAGATACCATCTTGCCTTGAATTATGACCGTATTACAGCTTTGCCATTAATCATCGCTTCTTTTCGTTTCTAATATTATCTAAACATAGTTTTTTCTGTTGACCACTAGCGATTACTTTGCACTACATCTCTTAAAGAAACGTTTTAATGGGTGTTGGATTTTAAATTTTGCATTAACCATAGTCGTCATTACTCGGTAAATGCCGTGCAATTTCTTTTACTTAACACTTAGTGCCTCATATCCAAAACAGTCACTCCATTTATAACGCTATCAATATCTTTGGTGATTAAGGAATAGAGTCAACACGGGCACTCTTCCTTTATAGGTATATTATATCTGTTCTGTATATCAAGACCATAAACATTAATTTTCACACTTGCATGGCAAATACAACTACTTGGCAGTAAAAATGTGTTCTTAATTAATTTCGAGAGTCTAAGAGTAATACGACATTTGCCTAAACATCTGAGGTCTATTCATAAGTCAGGTGGATGCAAGTGCATCCTGTCGCACCCATTCTCAATTCTTGTTTTTTCGAACGTATCTTTCACGTATCAGGGACACCTTGCGGCGCTTCGCGGCGAGCTCCCACTATTCCGTGGACAGACAATTCAGGACAAGAGAAATTGTAAGAGACCTTTGTCATTGCAGTGGATGATATGCACGCGGATTTCAAATCTGACACTGCATTTGCGGTCGTTTCCATCATTACCTGTGTTTTGGATTAGTGTAGCAGAAAAGAATATAAGATGAAAAGCCAAAACACCTGTTCATGGATAATATTTTGATACATGTTTTCTATGTCAAATGCCATTTTTCTTTAAGGCTAAATGTACCGACACTAGTTCAATTTGTCGCCACCACATGGCAGCACCAAAAGAAGCAAAATTTACTAGACCGATAACGTCTGAACAAATGGTCCGATTTTCGATCTGTATACGGCATTGGACTCCTTTTTAAAATAGAATTTACGCTACAATGCCGTTTTTTTTCAAAAAATATTTCCAAAAACAAATTTTAATTTTTCTCATAGTTCCGGGAAGAAATAAAAAATGTGGGCTTACAGCGCGACGACGACGTGCTTCCTGAATCCAACGCAGTGTCAATCATGCAAATCGGATGAATAGGAGCGGCGTAAAGTGAAATTTGGAAAACACTTCCCCCCCTTCACGCTTCCCCTTACGTCACCCGACCCGTCTGGGCCCTCCTCGACGCAACCGAACAGCCAAACCCGGCGGCCTGCGGCGGGGAGGCCGAACTTTCAGATATCGGTAATATCTACACAATTAGTTCAATTGTCATTTTGAAATCAGTTTCCAAATCGGAATCGATATTTTGAGTAATGCCTCAAATAATTGTTTGATGGTATTCGAAGGAAGACGGAAATATGTGAAAAAGATATATAGTTTTATATGACTATTACAGATGATACGAGACCGTTTGGCTGTGTTACAGCATCACTATTTTGACACATGGAGAAAAATATATTGAGACTGAAAGGGACGAAAGCGTAAACTGACTGCCCAGCTTGCCTGTCTGAAAGTTCGGCCTCCCGCGTCGCAGGCCGCCGGGTTTGGCTGTTCGGCCGCGTTGAGGGAGGGTCCAGACGTGTCGGGTGACGTAAGGGGAAGCGTGAAGGGGGGGAAGGTTTTCCAAATTTCACTTTACGCCGCTCCTATTCATCCGATTTGCATGATTGACACTGCGTTGGATTCAGGAAGCACGTCGTCGTCGCGCTATAAGCCCACATTTTTTAATTTCTTCCCGGAACTATGAGAAAAAATTTAAAATTTGTTTTTGGAAATATTTTTTGAAACAAAACGGCATCGTTGCGTAAATTCTATTTTAAAAAGGAGTCCAATGCCGTTTACAGATCGAAAATCGGACCAGTTGTTCAGACATTATCGATCTAGTAAATTCCGTTTGATAGTGCTGCGATCTATTGATTTTTACTACAAGTATTTTTCGGTGCATTTAGCCTTAACAATACGAATATGATCATTTTCACACGAAAGGTTCATAAACTTACTTTATTATTTAATTAATATAATAAAATGACTTTTAAAACTTTAAAATGTACAATTAATTACTGATGAAGAAACAACATGGTTTTGCAAAGATTTTGCTCTCATAATATTTCCTTCTGGAGAGTGAAACAGTATGAAAGTGAACAGTTGCATTTTACTGTTCCCATTTTTATGTAACCAGAACAGTATAGGCCGCTCTACTCTTTTCATTTTATTTCACCCATACAGTGAAATAATACCGAATACAGTGGAAAAACGCCTAAAAGCATGTATGGGTATTCTAAACAACTCTCTCTTATAACAGGTTCAATAATGTTCACGAGGCATGTATTTCCTCTACAATGGCAGCCTGCAAATTTTTACGCTAAGGTGAGCAGCAATCGCCTGAAATATCGATATTTTGCGCGTGCGCAGAAGCACAAAAGTGATGCGAAACTTCATCAGTGTATGGGCAGAAGATTGATATTGCTTTCCATTGTTTAACGTTCGAGGGCAAAACTTCGAGGATAAAACGAGGAAAAAACTAATCGTTCTAGTTTTATTCTATCCCAACGTATCCTATACGAGGGTTCGAGAGGTCGAAATGAAAAGAGCGCTGGAACCGCGTTTCGCCCTCCCCCCAGGTTGATTTAGTGAGAGCCACGGCGGAGTCAACCGTTGCTGCGGTAACCTGCCTTATCGCGAGCGTGCTGCGCTCTAGTACTCCATAGTGGCAGCGACAATAAACCTCTAGTTCATTGCAGTGCCGCTTCGCAGTCGTGGCGCTGAGGACTGCGCGGCGGCCAGTTGCTGGTATATCGACGATTGGTCACTGAGAGCAGACGCGATATTATTATCGTTTTTTATTTATTTTGTTTCTATGGATTAACTATTTGGCTGGTCAACTCACTATTTTTTGTTTTGTATCACATGAAAACTCCTCTGCTTTTGGTTGTTTTATTTAAAGAACAAATAAGCATTATTAACTTCATATCGCCATAATCGCCATAATATCGCCACAAATTATTAACTTCATATCGCCATCAGAAATTGACCTTATTATCAAAAAATTAAAAATACGTAAATCAGCTGGTTATGACTTAATTACTAATAAATCTTTAAAACATCTAGGCAATAAATCCATAGCAGCCTTTACTAACATTTTAAATTCCTCTCTTCGTCTTCACTATTTTCCTAATAATTGTAAATTAGCTGTAATAACTCCTATATGTAACCCAAAGAAAGATCCTAGACATCCTTCAAATTATCGCCGTATTAGTTTACTTTCTTCCCTTTCAAAAATTTTGAAACTCTCTTACTTCATAGAATGCTTCAATTTACTATACAAAATAATATTATTCAACCAACTCAGTTTGGATATACTCACCAACACTCTACTCTTCACCAATTATTACGCATCACCGAAAAATAGAAAACTCTTTTCATTTAAAACATCATTCTTTAGCTATATTTCTAGATATTGAAAAAGCTTTTGACAAAAGTTTGACATGAAGGTCTCATATATAAACTCAATATCATTGGTACTCCTATCTATCTTGTAAATATTATTAGAAATTTCTTAACTGATCGATAATTTATAGTTAAATACAATAACTCCTTTTCACAAAAAATTAATATTTCTGCTGGGGTACCTCAAGGTTCCTGTCTCTCTCCTCTCCTTTTCAATATTTTTCTATATGATATACCAAAATTCATTTATTCAGATTTAGCACTTTTTGCTGATGATACTGCACATCCTCACATTCTAACTGCAAAAAACAAACTACAAACAGATCTTAATCAATATTCTAACTGGGCTAATAATTGGAGAATCAAAATTAACATGACGAAATTTCAAGCAAAAATATTCACTTTATGTAAACCGATTGTTCCCCCTCCACTTACAATTAATAACACTCATATTCCTTGGCTCCCGTCTACTTCTTCCATAAAATATTTAGGACTTTACTTAGATACAAAACTTAATTGGAAAACACACATAAAAACATTCTTCAAAAAACAAATAAAAAAATTCATAAACTCAATGCCCTTATTAACAATAATTCTTCGTATTAAAACTGCCAAATTAATTTAAATCCATTATTCGTCCTTCTCTAACTTACGTTTGTCCAATATGCTCTAATGCAGCTAAAACAAATATTCAAAAAATACAAATTATTCAAAACAAATTTTTACGTTCATGCCCCCTGGTTTATCTCTAATTCGCAAATTCATAAAGAAGTACAAATCATTACAATTCATGAATATATTAAAAATCATAGTCAGCTATTCTTTGAAAATTTACCTTCTTTACACCATGCCCAACTTTTTAATTTCGGTGCACTTATAATTTTCCTCGTCGTATCCAATCAAAATTCCCAAAAGATAAATTTCGTCCTCCATAAATCTTCATTGCAATTATTTTCATCCTTTATTTACATTCCTTCTAACTTAACATTAAAAATTCTACATATCTTAAAAATATGATTAATAATTCCTTATTTTTATAAGGTTACTGTCAGTGATCAAAACAGCCGTTAATATGTTGTTATTTTAAACTCCCTGAAAGACTTGTAGTCGAACAGGTATAAATAAATTAAAAAAGAAATAAAAGGGAAGTAAATAATCTTTAATTGTTTAATCTTATGAGAGGTTTGGTTTTATAATTCATTTCAATTCTTTCAATAAATTATTCGTCTCCCGTGGCAACACGAAGAAATTAAAGAATTTCACATACTGAAAATGTGATTTAAAACGCATTAGTTTCCTAAATTCAGTCATGAAAAGAATAAAACTGTGTCCATGATAGAATGTGATAGTAATGTTGAGAATTGTGTGTAGAGTAGCATAATTATGATAAAAGTGCCCAACATGGACGACGAACCTAGGCAAGGAAGGACACTTAGGCCATTAATTATATGCCCTCCCGATTCTTCGACAGATGAAGACAGTGGTATTTCATTTTTGCCTTCCACTAGGTGAACGCTGGTAGGAGTAATAATCTCCAGCTTAGATCAAATCCCCTTCCTAATACCGTTTAGCGATAAAGAAAGTGTAAAGAGCACAATGTTTTGTTTGAATGCTTCAGAATAATAAATTACCAAATAAATTTTGGCAATTTCAAAATAAAAATAAAGATTAAACAAACTCATAAATGTATCAACGACTTCAGAATTTACATATGTATATACAGTTCTGTTGTTATTAAAACTGTTTTGACCATTTTGAAATGTGAATTTTATTGCCCCTGTTAACAAAATATTATTTCAAACCTAGCCGTATATTATTTATGAAATTAGAGAAATAAATTTATTTTTACATCGATTTACGAAAAAATAGAATTAATGGGTATTAAAAGAGTGAAATAATAACCACGTTCTTAAAAAAGGGTCGTTCCAACTTATTGTTGAAATAATACATTTACCTGTTATCTTTCTTACCCAGGTTCAATAGAGGTATTTCGTATTATTAAACCTCAATTTCTAATGAATATATTTAATTTACTTTACTTTAAATTACATTTCATTCTTTAGTGAATTCCTTTATGAACTGCATACATTTTGTAATGAAGAAATGGATGGATGAACTCTTTGATTACCTTTTTTGCCATTGTTCGTTCACTTGAAAGGATTGGCTTTTAATTAAGTCTTTTCATGATACTGAAGCCGTCTCAATTTTCCGGATCGCCTAACTATTGATCGCTTCTCTCACGAGCTCAACAATCTGAAATCGCCACTCCATTTTCTAATGAAGTTTTACCAAGCATTAAGAACCTGGGTCTATAATCTCCACAACTTCACAAATGCAGCAATTAATATTGTGAAATTTTCGATTTCATTTTTTCATTTCAAAAGTCAACCCATTGCAAAATTGTTTTCGAATTACCTTTTTACAAAGTTCAGCTAATAATATATTGAATTAGTAATATTAATTTCCTTTTACTGGGTCGTACAAAGCACACTACACATTAATTCTTTTACTACGTCAAGAAAGAGATACACTATTTTCATCTATTTATTCTTTCTACACCAAATAATATATTTTTCTTTTAATATAATGCACAGAAAATAATGTTGTACAAATTTTTTTCTGTATAAACACACACACACACACACACATGTGTGTGTGTGTGTGAAATATAACTATTATTATACAAAATTGTTTTAAAAGTAGAGTTATGCAAACATAAAAAATATATCTAAAATTTACAGGTTCTGAACCATCATAACTGGAAATTAATTTCTTGTAAGTAAAAAAATTAATTTCATGATCGAGGCCCCGTTATCAAGCATAATAACCATAATTAAGTTTGATGCCAATACTGAGAAATTTACTATTTTTTAAAATACTGTAAGGAAGTCAATTCAAACTTATCTCGTTTCTACTATTATACTTCCAGTTTGATCTGTGGTATTACCCGCACAACTTTTCTTGAACAATGACTAGGAGAAATGCGAGTAGATGACTGGGGGTATTATTACATATATAGCCACTGGAGGTTTTGAAGAAATAGCAAGCAATTAAAAATCAAAGTCTGATCTGCTGCTGTTGCAGCCAGGACGTCACTCAGGGTAGGCAATAGAACCTTTGCACGTCAAATCGCACAAGAGTTGACGACTTATTTTAAAATGTACGCAATTTTTTCTTAAATCTGGAAATAAAAAAAAGACACGAGTTTTTTATTTGTCGATAATTGATTATTTTTGAGTTATGCCGACGTTAAATTTTGGGATTTACGCATACTTCATAAATATATCAAATGTAGCTCCGAAATTACTTAATATAAAAATTCCTATTTGTTTCATTTAATACTTTGAAATGTGTATTTTATTCTCTCTAAATACATTTACTAAAAATCAATATTTAATTTCAAAAAGTACTTTCTTCAATAAAATGAAAACTTCTGTATGAATTCGATGAGATAAAAATTTTAAAAATTACAGGCGTGTGCCTTGTTCAATTTTCTATAAAATAAGAAAAGAGTGTTCACTCCACTCATACAATCATAAACTAGAGGGGTTACAGAATGGCACAGACTTCCTCGTAGTAAAGTTTTCTAATTTCCGTGGTCTTGACTGGTACTGTACAGTCTTACCCCTCCTTCTTACCCGCTGCCATCTATCGTCGGCCAAATTACATTTTTTCAACATTTTCTCAACTTTTCGGTTTCCAAATAACAGAATCGAAATATTATTTTAAGAATAAGAAAAATAGCTAAAACTTTGTCCTAAATGGCAATTTTCATGAAAAATTTGGAGTCGTCTTTCAAAAAATAGCGTTATGCGTTACTGTAAATGCGAAATTTGAAGCTCTTTTTCACTGGAATCTATTGAGTTTTCGAAAACCTTCAATTGAAGTAATTTGAAGATCAAATCACTAATTAAAAAATGTATACAATTTTCATTGAAATGTTATAAACTGCGTGAGAGAAATTGAAAAAAATTCATTTATGCAAATTTAAAATAAAATGAATGCACGTAAATGAACTTTACGTCATATTAAATAGTGCCCTTACCACGATCAGTTGGATAAGTAGGAAGGAAAAATTTTGAGCCATTTTTGAAGAAATGGCAATTGAGAATATCTGAAAATGCGGAATTTTGAGCTTATTTTAACAACAAATTGTTCAATTTTCGAGAAACTTTATGTGACATTATTGAAAAACATGTACTCATTAGTATAGTACCGTAAAGAAATCATCTCTAATGTAAATATTACCGACGTGAGAGACAAGGCAAAAAAAATATTTTGTAATTTTTGAAAAAAAAATAGAGCAATATGGTGTTTCGGGGGGTTCGTACAGGGTTCGCTTGGCACTACTAGTTTATTACAGTACATTACCTAAAATTTAAAGAAAAAATTTCCGTGGTTTTGATAAAATCTTGTTTTATTATTTTTTAAAATTGCAAATATTGCACGCACTATTGCAAGAAAACTACTAAAATTTTCAAAAAAGTCTACATGACCCAATTAAAAGAGCTATTTATGCACAACAAATTTTATTTAAACGAAAAATCCATGTCTTCACTTTTGTAGTTGTAGGAAGATGCCGGAGAAATTCAAACTTTTGCAATTTTCTATAATTCAGAGTTAACTGTAAAATTCTGACATATCCCACCTTTATAAGTGTATTTTATCTTATCTCAAAGTATTTAACAGAAAAACTATGGAGCCGTTTCTGAGAAAATTTTGAAAATGTCCAGGCGATGATACGAAGTACCCCCAAATTATAATGTTTTTTCAAAATTTCAAAGCTTCAACTAGACGCAGATCGACATATGATTCTTCAATTTGGAAAAGATCGTACTTGTGGTTTAGGCGTTAGTAGTGTTCACAGACGGACGGATGGAGGGACGGACAGACAGACAGACGGACTGATTCTTCCAATCGTTTTTTCGGCATCAAGGACCCGCAAAACCGGAATTCTAGCTATACCATGTGTTAGAGGATTTTTTTCTCTTAATTTAGCAACTGGATTTATGCACTTTTTGCCACGAGCTCGGTAATGAATTTTTTCCGCCGAAAATCCGCCGTATACGAGAGAGTAAAAGGTGGGCACTGAACACGTGCAGATCTAAACTAGAGGTGCCACAGAATGACACTGATTTTCTCGTAGTATATTTTTCTATTTTCCTTGGTGTGGTTGGCTTTGTTTTGCTCCATTCTCCGGCCAGCTACCATCTGTCGTCGACCAAAATAATTTTTTTCTGACATTTTCTCAACTTTTTGCTTTCTTACAACTCTTTGCTACAATCGAAATATTACTTCAATAAGATTAATGAAGAGTAGATCCTCGTCCTAAATAGAAATTTTCATTGAAAAATTTGAAGCGGTTTTTAATACAAGGGCGATTAAGCCTTACTGGAAATGCGAAATTTGAAGCTCCTTTTCACAGAAATATATTGAGGTTTTGAAAAAGTTCACTTGAAATCATTTAAAGCGCTTGCACTCACAATTGTAATAATGGATACAAATCGATGAAATGTTCATATTAAGGAGTGAGAGGCATTTAAAAAAATACATTTGTATGATTTTTAGAAAAAAATGAATACACCAAGATGAACTTTACGTATATTAAAAGCGGACATAGCATTATCATTAGAAAAATTTGAAAAAACTTTGAACCTATTTTTGAGAAAATGGCGTTTGAGGTTTCTGAAAATGCGGATATTTGAGCTCATTTGTTCAGAAAACGGTTGAAATTTCGAGAAACTTTATTTGACATTATTTAAAGAAAATGTACTCACAAATATAATATTGTAAAGAAATTGCCTTTAAAGTAAGTGTTACTGACGGGAGAGACAAGTAAAAAAATTATATTTTTTTAAATTTTTGAAAAAACTAAAGATCAGAACAATATGGCGTGCGTGTCATAGTATAGGCTTTATTTGTAACTAACCGTATTAAAAATTTAAAGAAAAATTTTAAACCGTTCTTTCAAAATCTTTTTTTTTATTTTAAAATGGTTACTTTTGCAATTTTCCAAAATTCAGATTAACGGTGAAAATCGGACATATGCCACATTTATAAGTGTATTTTACTATACTATTTCTTGCAAGAAATTTAAAGAAAAAATTTCGAGCAGTTTTTGAAAACATTCTCAGAATGTTCGCTGGGCTTCCTGTAAAGTACTCCGAAATTTTAAAGAATATTTCTCAAAATTTCAAAGCTTCAACTGGAGCCAGATGGACTGGGGTGTCTTCATACTTTCTAAACGTATTTTACTCTATTTTTACAAGAAATATAAAGAAAAAATTTGAAGGCGTTTTTGAGAAAATTTTGAAAATGTCCGAGGGACGTAATGTTCTAGAAATACCCCCAAATTGTAAAGAATGTTTTTCAAAATATTAAAGCTTCAACTAGACGCAGATCGACATAGGATTCAATTTTGAAAAGATCGTATGAGGGGTTGAGGCGCTAGTAGTGTTCACAGACGGAAGGACTGACGGACGGACGGACTGACGATTTGCTTCCAATTTGTTTTGAGGCATCAAGGACCCACAAAGCAGGGATTCTGGCTACACCACGTATTAGAGGATTTTTTTTCTCTTATTTTAAGAACTGGTTTTATTCACTGTCTCGACACCAGCGCCCGGCAATGAAATTTTTCCGCCGAAAATCCGCCGTTTTTTCGCGCTGCATTACATAACAATCTCTATACTACATATATTATCCCTATATACCTACGTATACGAAAAAGTAAAAATCTGATGTAGGTATGCGTGCGCGCGATTCTTGCCCCTACACTAACGAATTGTTTTGATCAGTTTCTGATACAAGTGTCGAAAAGAATGACCTCTGCCTAGTGTTTCAAAAATTATTCGTAACTCATATGTTGACTCTCTCCTCAGAATGGATGAGACAGCGAAAGGAATTCCACTATTCTGCTTTTCGTCGTGTCAGCGAAACGAAATTTACTGCTAAGTCCCTTTGCATCCTAGGGATGGGGTGCTCTCAAGAACTTGTTCCTGAAATAAAACAGACCACTTATCAAGGGACTGAGTAAAATTTTCTGAGCATCAGTCGAAATACGCATCTTTTAAAGAGAAGAGTTATAGAGTTTGTTCTGTGAATCGTGCGTGCACTCTGCAACAGGAGTGGCGATCACCGTATGAGATACGATAGATGTTTCAATCAATTTAATCTTTCTGATCACGATTTTAAGAAAAGACAATCTCGAAGACGCGTAAACCACGATTTACTAGTGAAACTTGATTTAGAGGAGTTAGTAGATTGGCGAATTTGTGATTTATGTCGGAAAAAAGGTAGTTGGCATCCAAAAATGGTTTTTCTTAGTGAAGAGAGCGTGACTCCCATGGCATTGACGAAAGTAGCGGAACGTCCAGTGAATGTAGTAAAAAGTTGATAAACAAGAGTTTAACTTTAATAGGAGATACCTCCGTGAAGAAAAGAAAATTGCAACAAAAACAGTATTCCCATGAAAAATTTGAGACAGTACGAAGTGCTACCAGACATAATTTTTTTCACACTAAAGATCCGTCGCCGTCAATTGAAAAATAAGTCAAAAAGACACTTTGCAGCAACCAAAACGTGATACAAGTGGCTAAATAGTTGGATGAAAAAATGGACTTTTGTCCAGACCTGAAAGTAAATTCGGTAACGCATTAGAACTGTGAATTGTCTCGAAAGTTTAGGAATTTTAAAGTAAGCGAGTACCAATATTTCAAGTGAGTAATGAGAGATCTGAAAATTTCAAAATATCAGTCCTTACGTGAGTCAAGAATCCGTTATTTAATAACCAAACACAATCGTTAAGTTGAACTACCTCAAGAAGAACTTAAATTACTAATTCATCCAAAGAAACCCATAGCTAGTGAGGCAAGAAACGCGTCGCGTCGGTTGCAGCAATCTACTGCACACTGGTTCGAAAAAAAATAATATTTAACTTTAACTGAATAATGTAAGTAACTGAATAATTTAAGTAACTGAGATCCTACTTTATTTTTTCTGGAGTTTTCAACGATACTCTAGTGCGGTTATTAATATATTTTTTTAAACTCAGCTCAACGAGTTTACAAAAATATTCAATTTTCAAAATTTAATTTAAAAAATGACAATTGAGGGAATTAAATATTCTGCAGAATATCAAAATTTAAATGTTTTTATGTTTAGAATGGAATAAGAACAGAGTTTCTATAATTAGTGTATTCAAGTATGTGATATTTTTAAGTTAGTCATGCGCGTCATTTTTAGCTAATTTCATTATGCAATATTTCCGAAAATAATAAAGTTAGAAAAATGCAGGTCTTAACTTATTTGATCTACATAATAAATAGAAAAAATTACAAAATAATTAAAAATATGAAGGTCAAATGTTGGTATTTTTATGCGAATTTACCTGGAATGGCTCAAACAGGGTCACCACATAAATCCAAAGCATTGAGGGGATACATTAGAAAATGTTCTTCTTCTAACTCACATACTTTCGCAAGTTTTTCGAAATTTTGTATTCATCGCTTCTATATGTTCTTAGTTTCTTACGAATTCCAATGCCTCATGTGAAAATAATATACATGCCTCAGCAATTACAGCAATTTTAAAAAAGCACCACGAGTAGTTCTCGTCTGCAAATGGCTTTTGTTTCGGGCCAAAGAAGACACTGTATTTGAAATGTTTTGCTGCGAACTATTACTTTCATCTAATTTACTGCGTCGGGGGAGGAGGAGGTTGGTCTTTTTTCAAGATACGTTTCGAGTGTATTGTGTACCATTTCATGATGTTCACATCTTCGAAGAAACATTTGTCTGCAATTGACCATATATTGTTCAAAATTTGCAGCATGAAATCCACTACTTGGATTGACAATGTCGAGTTAGAATGTAAATTTGTCACGCAAATGGAGATGTGTGTGTGATAAAACTTTGGAAATAAAAACTAATGGAAATAAAAAATTGATTTTAAATTTATGCCATCTTCCAAAGTATTTTTACAGAGAAATATTAAATTATAATTTGTAATATTCTTTACAATTCACGTAACCCTTTCTTGAATGACAATGTAGCATCAATTACAATAGTTTTTGACTTGAAGATACTGAATAAAAATTAGTAATAGAAGCGGTGTGGTCACTTGTGTATCTTAAGACAGACTGCCATGATTTATTCGTAACTGATACATAACTAATGGTGGAAGGAGGAAGTATCATGAAAGGAAGTAGATGTATGCTCTTCAAATATCGTAATTCCGTAAACCAGGGGAACGCGAAAGTAGTCGCACCCAAGTGATAGGGAGGGGAAGTTGAGGAACTTGTCCCTGCCTTTCAGTCGCAAACCGATGACATATCTATTTCGTATTTGTAGTATCCCCCCAATCATAAGACGAGTCGGAGTTACGCTCCGCCGCTCAGCTAGTGGAAGGGCACAGCCCCTCCCCTCCCCCTTCCCGGGCGGTGGGGTATAAAGTCACAGGCCGGGAGCGGAGCGCTCTCGTTCAGTAATAACCTCGCCTAGCTACCACCGCCGCCGCTCGCTATACGCCCAGTCATGGCGTTATCAGCAACGCGATAACAGGGGACGTCAGGCGCTCGCTACACGTCACCGTCGTTGGCGTTACCAGCTTCGCGATAAGAGTGGACTTCGGGCGGCCACCGCCACCAGCTACCGCACGGCTCTTATCGCGCTGCCGGTGATAAGGCACTTACGGCAAGAACGCCGTTATGAGAATTGTACAGTTATTTGTTACTTAGTTTCAGTGATTTGTTATGGTGACAGTAAATCACTTATAAACATTGAATGTGTAATTCACCCTGAATCCTGCAGTTACAACAGTATTTTTCTAGAGAAACAAAAGTTATACACCACGTGTATACGTAACTAATAAACAACAAATGAAAATACAATTTAAATTCAGTCTAAATCAAAAAATCTTTTTGAGGAAACATCCAGTCGCCGGTACACATCTATATCATCTCTAATGAAAGTCTGTTTGCGCTACTGGAAATCTGAAAGAGACGCGAATGAATAATAATTGTAATTTATGAAGCAGCTGAACAGTTTTCGCAAATCGACGATTCACCAGAAATGTTACACATAAAAACCTTTTTTAGCAGGAAAATAGTTTTTATCCTGAGCGAAGCCATATTTTATCTCGGTGACGAAGTGTTTTACTCTATTTTCCGCCTGTCTTGTGAACTACCATTAAAAAATATTTACGATAAAAGCATCCTATCTTCTAAGGATTTACTTAACTAAAAATTCCGATTTGAGATGTGTCACTTTCGTGTGCACTGACATTTTATGTGCACTGACATCTTATGTGACACAGTTTATTTTGCTATTAAGACAAGTATAGTATATTTTCTTTTGAACGAGGAGACAATGCAGTGCAATCACTAACTTGTTGATAGATTGAATACACAAAATATTCTTTTTCCATTATTCATATAATTTCTTTCAAAGGCCATTGCATTTAAAAGAATTGTAATGTAATCATTAACTTCTAATTTTGGTGTAAATGCTCGGAGGAAAAATTACTTATTTTATATTTCTAACCATTTATGCATAATCTGTAATATATTTCTTATAGGATATATTTTAAAGGCGGTATACTCAGAAAAAAAGTTTGCTAACTTGCGTTGCCGTTTGGAGCAAAAACACTCGCCGAAAGTAGACACTAAGCTAAGCATTGCAAAAGTGATCAAATTCAGATTTCCAGGCCTCCAGATTTAGCGATAACAGATAAACCACTCAGTACGTGCTGCAAGCGTCAGTCGCTGCAATTTACTTCTCTGTTGTTCTCGTGTCTCGGTGTAGCAGATTATAAGGAAGCTCCTAGAAGCACACATATGCAGCTTTTGCAAGTGCCAAAATAACCCTTTAAATAGTAGCGCGAGTCTCACAGACGACCTCATTCTTCTGTACAACGGAGAAAACTGTTGCGAGACTTTTTATTTATTCATGAGGCGAGGTCTCCGGAATTTTCAAAACGGGAGTTGCGTTATGAATAATTAATTACAGAAACATCTTTAATAGAGGAAATATTTTAGTCTTCCTGCTTTTAATTACGCTTTTGATTTTTTACGAGTTGAGAAACACCTGAAAAGGTGGCATGCGAAAGGAAACCTTTCTCTTGCGATGTATTGGTGAGTACCATGACCGAGGGAATACATGTTGGGGAATGAAAATATTAAACTTGAGAAACAATAAAGTGATAGTACATATTAAAAACATAAGTGATGACTAAATTGCACACTGAAAAAATATAAAAAGGTAATTCTACTATATAATACTATAATATAATACTATATAAAAGCAGTAAGTTAATAGTGGTTAGGCGGGAGAGCAGGCCCTATGGCCTGAGCCTCGCCATTAATAAAGACATTATTATTATTATTATTATTATTATTATTATTATTATTATTATTATTATATTATTATTATTATTAATATTATTATTATTATTTCCTATTTTCTGTAGATATACACTGATGCCGGGGTTCTCAAAATCACCCAAGGCAACAATGGTTGCTCGTAAAGTGGAACAAGAATATATTTTGTTTTTTATATCAGTCAAGTCAGACTTAAGAATTTACTGACTATATTTGCTGTTCCCAATAATGCGGCTTTTTGAATTGTTCGTATATGCTTTTCAGTCAATTCTAACTCCTCCGCGATCTCTTGCCATTCCTTGGTGACCAATCCATTCGCTGAGACTACTACTAGAAGCACTTTCACTGCGCCCAATCCATACATGTCCTTCAATTTAACAGCTAGGGTTGGTATTTCCTCTTTTTCTCAGCAACAGTTGTTACAAGCCGGTCATCTGTAGGAACCGCAACATCAATGATGCATGATGTGTTAGGTATTTTATAAAAAAGGAACAATATCTGGTCTATTTGCTTCCACAGTTCGGTCTGTGAAAAATACACTATCCCACTGAATTCGAGCTCGATCATTGCTGATTACTTGCTTAGGTTTGCAATTATAATATGGTTATTCACTCTCTACGAGGTCGTATCTTTTGGCAAGGGCTTGGTGGATTACTTTGGCGATGCAGTTGTGTCTCTTAAGGTATTTGTAAGGCTGTTTGGGCTAATGCGGGGCGTCCACAGAAAATGTGCTGGATTGACTCGTTAGTGGATTTACATAGGCGACATCGGCTATCAATTTGCTGACCCATGATGAATTTTTTATAAGCTCTGGTTTTGACTACTTGGTCTTGAATGGAGAAAAGAAATCCTTCCATCTCACCGAAGAGGCCCCCGGTTCGAAGCCACTCCACAGATTTTTTCTTATCAATGTTCTCCGAAGTTAAAGTTGCAAAATATCTACCATGAAGTTCCTTTCTTTGCCAAATATTCACGCGGTATTGATGTTTCAGGTAATCAAACTCTTTACTTGGTTGTGCCAGACATAATGGGGTCATCTTTCTAACTTGATCACAGATAGCTTTGTGAACAGACGAGTTGATAGAGAGAAAGTACCGACGCAGCTTTTCTTCTTGCTGTCGGCACAGTGCCTCCATGTTAAGGAGTCCTCTTCCTGCACTAGCAGGAGGTAAGCACAGCTCTCTGCACTGAACTCTGAGGGTGATGCAGTCAATGCCTTGTAAGTGTAGTTCTTATTTTTCTGTCGAAAGTCTGCAAGGATGTTTCTGTTCATTTTATTATACCAAATGTGTATGTTGCTATGGGAATAGCCCAAGTATTAATAGCAGATATTTTGCTTCTTGAATTGATCCACGTTTTGCAGATTTTATTTACTCTCGATAGCACGTTCTGTAGAATTTTGTTCTTAACGTCTGAATCAAAAATTACCAGCAATTGCAGCATTCCCAGATATTTGTAGGAGCCTTCAGTGCCGATGTTTTTAATAATTGTGTCACCAGATATTTGCATATTTTGTTCTTCATTTTGGACTTGCCCGCGGACAACATGAAGGGTAGCGCATTTTTCAATCCCAAACTCTAAAAAACTGCATTGCTGAATCTCTTGGCAAGTTCGAGCTCGTTTTGTAAGTGATCTCTATTAGAAGCATTTAGTTTGAGATCATCCATGTAGAGCTGGTGCGAGATACGAACATCAGGGTTTTTCTTCAATAAGTACCCATATCCTGATTGTCTGAGCATTCTGCTCGAAGGGGTGAGTGCTATGCAAAACCATAGCGGGCTTAGGCTGTCCCCTTGAAAGATTCCACGACGAATTGCAATATCTTCCGATACGTAACAGCAGGTTCCCTTCTTAATCTTCCATTCTGACATACAGTTCTTCAAGAAAACGATCAGTCTTCGATCGATTTTATACAATTCGAGTACTCTTAAAAGCTATGAGTGAGGTACCGAATCAAAGGCTTTTTTGTAATCTATCCAGCCTACAGAAAGATTGCGCTGGTTCTTCCGTACTTGCTGCGTAATTACACTATCAATCAATAATAATTCCTTGCATCCCATACTTCCCTTGCGACACCCATTCTGTTCAGGAGCCAAAATGTGCTGGTCGACTGTACATTCTTGAAGAGATTATGGAAGTCATAATTTTATATAGTGTTGGCAAGCAAGTGATCGATCGATAATTTTTTGGCTGGGATCTATCACCAGCTGGTGCGTGGCAGTGAAATACTTCCACCATACATTTTGGATACCATCTGGATCTGGCGACTTCCAATTCTGTGTTCTCTGTACTGCTGTTTTGATATCAGCTAGGGAAATTTCAAAGGAAGGCATCTCGTCGATGTTGTTGTTGTTGTTGTTGTTGTTATTATTATCATCCTACGTTTTCTCAGCTATTTTTGCTGGTAGAGATGCTCACCTTCCCCGAGTTCTTTTGGGAACAGGTTCGGTCACAGAAGAAGATTATCGCCTTCTGCCGATATCACGAGTGGGTAGACTTAAGATAAAAATTTTCTTACGATATGGGCAATTTGCAACAAAACTGCGCGCTGTCCCATGTTCAGAACGTTTTTAGGTAGTTTAAGTTTTTAAGGAAGTTTAAGTTCAGTTTTTAAGGAAGTTTTTACTGACCAGGCCTTCTGCCGATATCACGAGTGGGTATGTTTTGGTAGAATTTAATTTCCAAATATGTTTTAGTTCATAAGATAAGTTTTCATATTTCAAATTTTTTTCTATTTCTTTCTGCTTGATATTGTGGGATAATGGTACTGCGATGTCTATTATTACTCCTTCTTTCTTCTTTTTATCTATAAGGAGAATATCTGGCCTATTGTGATCGACAGTACGATCAGTTAAAACTGGTCTGTCCCAATACAAAAGGGTGGAACTTGTTTCTAGCACTGGAGGAGGGGTGTACTTTTAGAATGGCGGTGTTGATTCATCCAATAATTTATGCTCTATTGCAATTGCCCTGTGCACGATTTTCGCAACTTGATTACGCCTTCCTAAGTAAGCACTGTCTGAGAGGGAAGAGCATGCAGCTGTGATGTGTTCTACAGTTTCTCCTACAGCTCCACACTTCCTACATTTATCCACCACATCTTTCTTTTAAACAATACTTTTGATAGTTTCTGGTCTTGATAACTCTGTCTTGAATTGATATTATAAAACCCTCGGTCTCAGGATATATTTGTTTCTCCAAAAGCCACTCCACCGAGGAACGTCTGTCTACATATTATTATTATTATTATTATTATTATTATTATTATTATTATTATTATTATTATTATTTTTACGTCAATGATATGGCGGTTTTAGAAAGTAATTTGAATTACCATAACGTTATAATTTATTTTGATCATCAATTGAATCACCACCCAATTGGAAATAATTAAGTCGATCATCATTATCATCTGATACTGTTAAATTACAAACGATAAAACTCTAGACGATTTAACCTTTCTGTGAGGTACACTTGTTTTGTAAACAGTCTACTCTTTTTCTGTGCTATTGAATACACTTGCACATCAGGGAATAACAAATATCGCCGGAATGACTTGTTTAACGAAGAAGTTACTGTCTTGGTATAAACTAAATTTTACTTTAGTAATTAATGCTCGAAACGAAATACGGAAACTCGCTTAATCGTTTACTTATGCTTTTTCACTGAAACGTAAAACAGGTAAAAAGTTCATGACCATAAAATAGCAGAATTCCATCTCAACTCATATGGAATTACAGATTTTTATAGCATATTTCATACGCAGAATAACTAAGAGTTAAAGAGAAATATGTGTGTATGTGTGTGTGTGTGTGTGTGTGTGTGTGTGAGAAAGAGAGAGAGAGAGACAGAGAGAGAGAGAGAGAGAGAGAGACAGACAGACAGACAGCAGAGTGAGTACAGGATTTTAAGCTATTTACGAATAAAGGTAGGAAACAAAAAATACAAAATGAAAGAGTTGACGAAGGAAGATGTACACTTCTCACAACAAAAAATGTTGAGAAAGAAATAAGGAGAAGAGAAAGAAGAAAAGAAAAGAGAGAGGGAAGAGGGAAAAGAAAGGAAAAGAGAGGAAGAGAGAGGGGAGGAAGGAGAGACCGAAGGAGGGGGAGAAACAGAGGATGAGGGAAAAGAGGGCAGAGAGAGAGAGGGGGACAGAGAGAGGGGGGGATGAAGACAAAAAAGACGCAGTTAAAACGCCAGGGGGGAAAATAGAAACTAAAGCTCGAAAGAGACGGAGAGGGAGAGAAAAATATCCCAGCGAACCCCGCCACGTTTAGAAGTCAAGATCCACGTGCAGGAAAATCCCCTCGGGAGTGATTCCATTGCGCGGAGTCGATCCGCTCCGCTCGGCGGGACACGTCCCGGGCGCGGCGGGAGGTCGCGCGAATTACCCTCCTCTTCTTTCAGCGGCCACTCGCGGCCACCGGGGCCTGATGGCGCTTTTTGCGACGCCCCGCACGGGAAGACGCTCCCCGAAGCCTCACGGGCAGGTGGGGACGAGAGCGCAGAAGACAGTACAAAATTACAAAAGACAGTACAAAATTATGACAAATGCATGTGCAGTTACAATAACATTATAAGTTTGATCATCGCCAATAAGATATCCTGGATGTCCTAATTCTGTTCGAATTAAAATACTTAAAGATGTACCTACTATCCCAGACCTGCCGCCTTCAACTGAAGCGACAGTACACGGCGGGATGGGTGGGTAGGCTCAGGAAGGCTCTGGATGTCACGTAATATAAGTCATGGAAACTACTTGTTTCCTCTGTAGAAAAGGGTAGTTCTGAGGTATTGAGGGTTTTACTAGAACTTTCGTAATACAATAAAACTCAGTACCCTTTTAAACTTTTAAACACAGTACTCTCGTATTTAAGGTCTTACTGGTTTTAAATAAAATACTACACTAAACATTAATTTTTGAAGTTTAATTATGATAGTACCTCAATTTCATAAAAAAAAGTGGGAGAGTCACTGGTTCTACCCAGCCCTTTAATTCGGAACACGCAGAAACTACGATATACACTTGTAAGCGAATAAAGTGTATTTTTGAATGAAGCCATCAGAGGTTTAAGTGAATATCGGTAATTTCGCAAGAATGCACGCTTCCAAGCTTTGATTGAAATCGAAAATGGAGGTCACGCGACAGAGGCAAGGTTCATGCGTTGAAATAGCAGTTCTTTCTGGCAGAAATGCATTAGAATGCCAAACAAAGCTACAGGAAAATCGAGGTGTGTAGCTGTGCCCTATTGAATGGAGGTACGGAGGATGGTATTCTATACGAATAGAATTAATATTGTTGATTTGTCGTGCAGTAGACGTCCGTGTTCACGGCCAGACATTAGGCGAAATTAGAACTATGTACTTATGTCGACGTGCGGGGCTTCCTGCTCTTCATGTTCAAACATTATTACTCACTGCGAGAATTTAGTGCGTGCTTACTTACTGCTTACCTCTTTTCACATTTACTATCTGGCAGAGGCATTCGGAAGTACATTAAAGCTCTTTAAACCGTGTGTAAAATTTTGTTGTATTGTTCCCAGAACGCAAGAAAGTAAATAGTTGTCATAAGTGAGAACTAAGCCATGTAGTGTTTATCCAGGTAATACACATATTTCTATACATTACTGGCAATAGATAATGATCTTTCTGCGAATACAAAGATAAATAATTCACTCAACATGGGATTTAAACGTGCTATAATTCGCTATTGCTGTTATTTGTTGGTAGCAATTCGTTCAGTCGACTCTTTTTGATTTACAAGAATAATTACTTTTTATTCGCATGTTAATATATTCCTTTCATCATGAATGATAAATTTTTTATTTTGAAAATGCCAGCCGTGTGAAAAAATGCATCTGCATTCTATTACTCATTGAACTATGCAAATTTTAATTTTACATGCGTTAAAAAAGTGAAAAACAGTAACGGTATCATTTTTCCACCTTCATTACACACAGGAACTGCATTTAATCAACTTCAGACATCCATTTCGCTAAAACGACGTGCGTCAGTGATTGTCATGTCATGCAAGTACGTACGTGTTTGTGCTTCATAAATTGTTTGGGAGCGTTCTGTGTGAAGGTTTTCTCATTCGTTCCCATCTTCTGTCAACAAATGGGGAGGCTATATCTAAATCCGAGCGAAATTCATGGGTCAAACACATGCCGGTTATACGAGAAATCGCTAGTGACACATCAATGACGGTCCCAGGATAAGTCTCCGACTAGCCCACCTGTGCTCTGTTTCGGAACTCTGCAGTGTTACCAACGTAGACAAGAACGTTAAGCAACTGTTTCTTAAGTTTGTGTTCTTTTGGAGAGTGGGTCAAGAAAAACAGTTGCGATCTCGAAAAAAGGGTGATAATTAATTGATTTTTTTCTCTCATGTTTACGTTTTCAAGCTCATTTGTCTTTCGTTTCTCTATTTTTCCTCTATGCTCACCAATCTTCATATTCTTATACAGGTCTTAATACCTGTACTATACAGGTACAGGTATTCAATGGAAATAAATGAAATATCATTAAGTTCAAAGGCATGAAATTGCTAGGCACTATAACAAAGCTCAATTACTTGTACGTCTCCTCGGGTTATCCTAACAACGATTACGAATGCCAAAATATGGCATTCAAAAATGACATGCAAAACTGGTATTTCTCATTTGTAGAACGGTATCCGACAAACGGCGAATTTATCTTTGAAGTATAAGCCTGAATTTAAATATTCTTGCAAATTTGAATTTCTTTGAGATACTACGTCTCTTTAATAACAACCTCTTCAATTGTCGATGTGACATCTACGGTGAATGGACCTTGAACCCACTGAAGTATTAAAATCAGTTTCGTTAAACACGTTCATGGTTGTTAGGTTGGTGGTTAGTGATTCTGGGTACGTCAACTACTGAGGGCATTAGTCCCGTAAGTGGAGTGTATGCTTTTCATCGAGAGGTAGCGGTGATCTTCCCCCGCTGGATGGCGAGATCCGGCGCCGACCTACCGTCGGCTAGCAGGGCTTTCCCCAACCAGGTATCTCTCACCAACGCAACGGGCAACCGCCTCAGCCGGGACAAGAGCTAAGTGGTAGTATGGTACAAGATCTAAGTGTGGTAGTGTAGCGCAAATGTCCAAGGGATGAGGATTGGACAAGGAAGAGAAAGGCAAGATCACGCGCGGTCCGTGGCCCGTTTGTGCTGCTCCGACATTTGCCTGGTGTTGATTGGAGAAACCACGGAAAACAAACTATCAGAGTAGCCTGTCCCTAAAATTCTCCTCCAGACATAAAACACGTTCATCTCTTTGTGATAACACAGAATCTTAAATTGGGACAAAACAAATATTATATTCTTGGCACAGTGTAGCAACACTGTGGTGTTTCCCGTCCCCTCCGGCCTCCCATATGATTCCCACTCTCTCTCACTCGCTACTCAGGTGGACCGTTGGGCGAGGCGCATCAGTCAACTGTCTGCGCATGGTGCGTTAGTCGTTTGTTTCTGGGTCCGGGCCAGGGCCGTGGCTGCGCGTCGCTTGATCCTCGTCCTTGTCACAAGTTTACCGCCCCTAAACGGAGAGTTATTGGTCGTCGACACAACTTCAGTGTTTCATAAGAAACCTGTAACTCAGGATTTGTGTGTTCGATATACGAGGAGGTCTTTGTGAAACATTTTCCATTTTGCTCTAACTTGAAAGATGTTGATTTCTTTTTACAAAAATATGATGTATATTGTTTAGGGAAATGGTATAAATCATCGGTAATCAGCAAATTAAGTATAAAAGTTTGCCATCATTCAATGTTTTTAAGTTTCTAGCAGATTTGTTGTGGCTTCGCTTGCACATAATTTGGTTTTCTATTCATCATTAATAGCGTTGGTACTAAATTTACTACCATCACCATCGGAACATTAACTTGGTCTTTTAATGATAAGTAGAACACCAAGTAGTGTTTTTACTACATCTGCCAATAATGATCACCGAGACCTTCATGACTAACACACCAACCCACGATCATCATTAACGTACCACCACAACTGCTGCACTACTACCACAACTATACTCCCAGCACCACTACAACTACTACAACAACAATACAAGTCCCGTTTATGTCAGTCAGTTAACGGTACAGCTATGCGCACACTGCGATTCTACCGCATCTCTGCTTGCCTCTGCCTACACGACCACCGCAAATTCGCATAATATCGGATTGAATAGGATATTCCACAAATGTCCTCTTAGCCTACTATAGTGCGCCAGGAAAGTCTCTCCGCACTGAACCGAGTCAGGGCCTCCTATTAAAAATTGCATTTATATTCGTAGCTGAAAATACCAGGTCACTGGGAAATAAGAGAAGGGGTCAACACTTTCAGCATCTGTTATGATTGTGGTGGTTTACGTTCCCTTTTGTTATAAGTTGCAGCGTGTGCTGTTTCTGTTGCAAGCACTCTCACCA
This sequence comes from Teleogryllus oceanicus, assembly GCA_964035755.1. NCBI lineage: Eukaryota > Metazoa > Arthropoda > Insecta > Orthoptera > Gryllidae > Teleogryllus > Teleogryllus oceanicus. The sequence goes on from CAXIVR010000008.1 coordinate 42,699,199, forward strand.
GCAAGGTGTCATTTCGGAGAGACTTTCCTGGCGCGATGTATTTTGTCTGTTGAAATTATCATCTTAGTGGAAGTAAAAATTTTTTTATATTACTTTGCAAGTCTTGATTGCAAATTATTTCGAATGTCAACTCAACCATTAAAGTTGCTGCAAAATGTCTGATCAGATCACAAAAATTCCTTACCATACTGCACAGGTGTCTTAAAATAAATGTTACAAACGTCTGAGACATATAGAGAGACTGAAAATGATAGCTTTCACCAATGAACAGTACTAGCGTGAAATTTCATATAACGGACCTATATGCTTTTATACGTACGGTATTCGCTCCCTTTATAAGCAACTAGCGTCTATCCGGCGCGTTGCTGCCACAGAAGAAATAATTGTAGAAATTTGAAAGAGCTATATTGTTCTTTGTTTTTATTTAAGAGTTACTGTATCCTTTTCTCTCTCTATCTTTTTTCCCTCTTCCCTCTTTTCCTCTCTCTTTTCTCTCTTTCCTCCCTCTCTCTTTCCTTCTCTCTTGTCTATTTTTTCTCCCTTTTACCTCCCTCTTCCCCCCTCTCTTCGCTACTTCTCTCTCTTTTACCCTCCCTCACTTTTCTCTTTCTTATTCCTTTTTCTATCTTTCCTTCTCTTTTTCTCTTTCCTTCCCTTTCCCCTCTTTCCTCCTCTATTCCTTCTCTCTATAAAAGTAGTATATAACTCCATTATATGACATTTCCAATTTCATTTTCATTGGCAAAATGTTATTATTTTCGACCTCTCTACATGCTTCAGAAGTTTGTAACATTTAGTCTGAGACATCCTGTGCACAACAGACTGATGAATCTGTAATACACTGTTTTCCAGTCCTTCTCTGTTTGCATTGCCTATTAAAGAAAAGTGTGAAGCGTGACGGAGTACTAACGTTGACCGTGAGGAGTCTGGTGCACTTACTCAGTTTCGTCATATATTCAGACCTATACAGAGCCATTGTGATCAAGCTCGTAATGTACAAATTTAAGCGAAGTCTTTCATATTAAACTCATTCTCTTTCTACAAAGACTTCAACAACGACATAATTGAATAACTTATGGAGACTTGAAGTCTATTAGGTATAGAGATTGACCTGTGCACAATGAAATACGAGCAGAGAACTAAGTAATGAACTACTCAGATTTGTGCGCATTAATAGGTCGTACTTCAACCTACAGAAAAAATAGAAAGGAAAATGCTGGCTTAACAACTTGTGAACATTTGTTCCATCGCACCTTTAAGTGAAGAGATTTTAATACACTCACTTCACCTCACACTTGCAGAGAACTTCACGACTCGAACATTCGCACGTAATGTGAAAGTACCAGTTAGGAATTCCAATTGCTTAACGACGTTACTTGTTTGAAAGATTCGCGGATTATTCTGAGTAAGATTCTTCGATAACAAACGTTTCCAAAGTGTGAACATTATTATTACCCACCGTTCTTGCCGCTTCAAAGCCTGAGTTAGTTGAATTAATAGTTCGCCGTATTTCGCAGATGCTCAGTTGCAGAAGGTTCGTCTCTTCTTTCATCACAAGAACATTTCTCAAATTACCCTAATTTAATTAATTTTCGGAGTTACATTCAATTACCTCACGCGCGTATTATCGACGTTCCATTCCAGTTCTCCGCAAGGCGCTCTGCAGAGCACGTGCTCTTCCGCGCCTGCCTTAAGTTACTGCGCCTCACGGCGGTAGTCGGGTGCGGCGGGTCGCGGAACGTAGCGGCGTCGGGGTGGGGGTTGCAGAGAGCGAGGAGGGGTTGGAGTGCAGGCTATTGGGATGTGCGTATTGAAGTACGTGTGAGGTGGTGAGCGTGTGGGAGAGGAGCGTGTTGTGGGAGGGGAGCGTGGTGTGCGTGGCGAGCGTGTTGTGGGAGTGTAGTGTTTACAGGAGGGGAGTATACAGAAAAGATGAGAATGAAGAAGAGGTAGAGGCAAGGCTGGAATGATGCCGAAGGTGAGGAGGGTTGGAAACCGAGTGGAGTGTATGACGAGGGGCGGAACGCGGCGGAACGGGGCGAACGGGGCCGAACGGGGCGGAACGGGGCGGAACGGGGCGGAACGCGGCGGAACGCGGCGGAACGCGGCGGAACGCGGCGGAACGCGGCGGAACGGGGCGGAACGGGGCGGAACGGGGCGGAACGGGGCGGAACGGGGCGGAACGGGGCGGAACGGGGCGGAACGGGGCGGAACGGGGCGGAACGGGGGGGGGGCGAACGGGGCGAACGGGGCGAACGGGGCGGAAATGGAGTGAAGCAGCTAAAAGGTGGGGATGGAGCCAGATAGGTAGGGATGAATGGATGTATTTATTGATGGATTATTTCGTTTCCTTTCGCACCAACTGTTATAGTCATTAATCCAGTTCGTGTTGTGCATATTACGTTGCAAGAATTGCCGGTGCACTTCGCCCGCTGAAACGTGGGATCTGGCAGTGATCTGGACGTCGCGTCGGCTTACGGGTGTTTCTTGGCAGTTCTGATATCTTCACCAGCAGGACACCTCTTCAGTTGCAAAGTGATTTTTTTAGACTAGTGTAATGGTTGTGTGTGCCATGTATAAGGGAAGAGGATGCAGCAGATGAAGAAGCAAGGATCCCGCGAGTGTGGTCCGTTGTCCGCTTGCCAGAATTCTGCTTCTGCTTTGCTTGTTTGCGGGATATTTATCGGAAAAAGTACGAAAATTTCCGATCAGCGCAGCAGACTTCTAGAATTGAAGAGCGGACGGAGAATAGGGTATAAGTGCCTAAAAAATAAATTCTTACTTTTTTCAAAGAAGAGGGTGCAAGTGCTGCCTATTCAATGGTAACAAATAGAAGTCCAAGTAGCTGACTAAGCAGTTGTTACATTGATCAACGAATGTTACAGGATACAACCCCATAAGAAGAATCTGTGGAAAAGAATACAAGAACAATTATGGTGTTCAGTGTTGTATGCCATTGGTAGCAGAATCTGTATTCTTGTGGGTGAATACAGTTACAGTTTAGTGATATTGATGATATATTATGTTGCAAAATGAGTGAAACAAACAGAAAAATGAGTAAACGGAAGGGGGAAGCTTTCAATAAACCAAATGGAGAGAACATGGAAAGCCATAACAGCACAAGGAAAAGAAAAACCTGGAAAAAGTGTAGCACTTTGGCGGAGTCGTGCATTAAAATTGAGAAGTCAGATGGTTTGATTGTGAAGACAAGACTTACAGTGAAGTTGAAGATTGGAATGAAACTAATATTTTCCGAAAACAGGGTCCTTCTAGGTTTCGTAGGCTAGAAAAACTTCGATACTTAGTTTCTCGCCAATAAAATCAGTAATGAAACTAGAGGTGCTACAGCATGGAACAGACTTTCTGGTAGCAATGTTTTCTAATTTCCTTGGTGCGGACTGGTACTGTACAGTCCTGTCCCTCCTTCTTAACTGCTTCCATCTACTGCGGCCTAAAGAATGTTTTTGGGAATTTTCGCAACTTTTCATGTTTTAAATAGTAGAACCTAAATTATATTTTAATTATACTCAAGAAGGCTATAACGTGTCCTAAATAGAAAATGTTATTGAAAAATGTTAACCTGTTTTTAAGAAAATGGTGATTAAGCATTACTGTAGATACGAAATTTTCACCTTTTTTTTCACAGGAATCTATTGAGTTTTCGAAAAACTTCATTTGAAGTCATTTGAAGTACTTTCACTAACAAATGCAATAATGTATAGAAATTGATGGAAGTGTGCATATTAATGGCGTAAGAGATTTTTCAAAAAAATACCTTTGTGTAATTAAAAAAAAAAGAATAAGCAAAATGAATTTACGTCATATTAAACAGTGCAATTAACACTACGCATTGGAAAAATTGAAGAAATTTGGAGCCAATTTTGAGAAAATGTTGTTTGAGCGTTTCTGAAAATGCAGAATTTAGAGCTCATTTTTACAGAAAACTGTTGAGTTTTTTAAAAATATTATTTGACATTATTTAAAGCACATGTACTATAAAATAAATGAATTTTTGAACAAACAAAAGAATAGAGCAATATGATGTTTGCCATCGGATAGAGGCATTTGGTACTATCCCTACCAAAAATTAAAAAAAAAATTGGAGCTGTTTCAGAGAAAATCTTTTTGTTATGTTTTAAAATTGAAAATATTGAATGCACTACAGCACGAAAACTACTAAAAATAAAAAAAACTCAACATGACCATAATGAAAGAGATATTCATGGACAACAAATTTCATTTGTAGGAAAAATCTGTCTTCATTTTATAGTTTTTGGAAGACGCCGAATCGCATCGCGGGGTGGGGGGCACCGGTGTGGTAATTGGGGCAGGGCACAAAGGCGGCGGGGTTGCGGTGTTACGGCACGGGGTTGGGAGTGGCGGGGCTTGGAAGTGGGTCTTGGTGGCAGGGCCTGGTGATGAAACTGGGGCGGGGTTGGTGGGGGCTTGGTGATGTGGTTTGGTAGCGGAGACGGGGCGCGGTGGTGCTGGCGTATGCGTGGCAGGGCCCAGGACTTGGGGGGGCCTTCGTCGGTGGGAGCGGTGGCAGAGCGTGGAGGTGGTGGTGGAAGAGGCGTAGGCGGGGCGGGTGAAAGGGACATGAGGGGTCGTAGTGGGTCACGTTCTCGCAGCGGAGAGACGCGTGCGAGTTGAGAGGCACGTACTGGTGCGTCCTATGGGACTCTCTGGAATTTCTTTCGCACCTGCCGCTCTCTGCGCGATCTCTGCTCCTCTCTCTCTCTCTCTTTCTCTCTCTCTCTGTCTCTCTCTTTCTCTCTCTTTCTCTCTCTCCCTCCTCTCTCTCCTCTCTCTCTCTCCTCTCTCTCTACTCCTCTACTCGCACACTGCCTCCTGCCTACGATTTGGAAGCCTCATTGTTGAAGGTTCGTCGCCCCATGGAAATGCACCGAGTCGCGTGTAATCGTTTGTTGAGTTAAGAAGCGTTCCTGGTTAGTTGTAATGTAATAGGTTTTTTCTTGATTTCAAGGATACAATGTATTCATCAGGGTTCAAAAAACAGAAAATTAGAACAGAATTAACTTTGAATGTGTTAACAGAAAATTAACTTTGAATGTGTTTCTAAAATAATAATGTGTATCTGAAACATATTTTCAAAGTAATGGATATGATATAGTTTTCTGGAGCATAAATGTACTCGTATTCGAGCATTGGAGTGATTAAAATCATTAGAGTTTTCAGGTACAATAAAACTATTACAAACGATAAAGAGTTCGACTTCATCATTTCTTAGAATCGCGCAAACAGGTTGAAGAACTTTTTCGTAAAGTTGACGCCTATCTGTGAAACAAAACTCCTCTTACACGTAGCCTCTGAGACATTTTCAATTTTGTTTTTTACAAAATGCTGCATCTTTTTTTGTTTTTGGAGCGTGAAAGACGTTTAAGATAATGGTGCGGGTCTCTTTTGCGTTGAAATCTAATTTTTCGAAAATTACAAAAATTCACAATTGTTCTCCATCTTCCTACCACTACAACTATGATAGAGATATTTTTCTTACTGAAATATGTTCCTTAGAGATGATTTTTTAAATAAGACCATGTACAAATTTTCGAAAATTTGTGTACTTGTGGCATACGTTTGTGTGAAACTATGGGGAGAAAGTCTGAGCCGTTTTCGCACTACTGTTTGTCATTTTAATTCACTGTTTACCTTTACTACGGACAAGCACTTGTATTAAGCGTTCCATATTTGCTCATATTTCATTTCAACAGGATAAAACAATAAACTGTAAAATGTTCGATATGAATCAATCATCTCCTCAAAAATGGACGAATTGGGTAATGTCTCTGAAAAACACTATAGTAGTGTTGCGACTTATCTATTTCAGAATTTTATCCGTCGTCCTCACTACTGTCTCCGCTATTTCTATAACCCTACTTTCTTGCTTTGTAGAAATGATTGTAATATCAATATAAAATGCATTTCAATTTATTTCTTAAAATTTGATATTTCACGCTAGTGCGGACCAAGTATTTTATGTTAATACGCTGAAACAATCTTAAACGGTGAAATATTTGATTTGAATGAACTCTCTCTTCACTTTGGACAAATGGGGAGTAATATCTCTGGAGAGCTCTTTCGTATAGTTGGTGCCTTATCTGCCTCGCAGGTTGAGTGGCTGCCCGCGGGACAGACTCTTCGCAGCTACCCCTGCAACCTGCCTTTTACGTCCGGTGGCGGCGGCGGCGGTGGCAGTAGCGAAGTCACTTTACGGCTCCATAAATTTTCCCGGACACTAATTGTTGCGACGGAGAGCGCCGGTTATCTCATCCATTACTTCATTAGCCGGCCGCTGTTGTATTTAATATGGTGAGTGGGGGGCGGGCCGGCCGAGCCACGCGCGGAAAAAATGGAAGAAACGCAATTTCTTATTCGACGTTTCGAGTTTCGTGAGTTGATTAGGTACAAAGGAAAATACGGCGAGCAATATCACTTCTGTGTGAATCTGCACTGTGGGATCTTCAGCGAAGCTCGCACTCAATTTGACGTACTTGTGGAAATGTTGAGAAACGATAAAATGTACGAAATATTCAAAGACACAAGTGCCTTCTTAACTGTGTATAAATACAGGAGATAATAGAAAAAATGAAGAGATTATGACATGCTCCTTAAAACTGCGATTATAAAAAAATGTTCTTACCTTTTCCCGGAAATGAATCAGCATCACCGAAAACGTTTAAAAATTGTAAACTATCCATGCATCGTCATCATCATCATTTTATATGTGAAATTTCAATACAATGGTGTGTGTATATCTGCGAAAAGAGGGAACTATATGCTATCTACAGCACTTTAATTTTATTTGTGGCAATAGAAGTATTTTAAAGTATGGACTGGGAACAAGAAGAATTCATCTTAGACTGTTCGAGAAGTTTAAAAAATGTATTGTCGAACAAACGAAATTTGAATACATGCCTATCTACTATTTTTTGCACAACAATAACGAATAGAAATATAAAATAATATTTTTCGTAATAGTGTTCTAATTTCTGAGCTAACACATGGGTTTACAAACGTTAAACGCGTCAGTTATTGCTTTATTTCGGCATAATGAGTTACAAAGTATAAGAGTGCGAAGTATAAGAGTTACGAGGGGTATTAGAAAAATGTTTATAATACAAAATACAGAAAGTATGTTACGGAATGAAAATCGGGAATTCTATTCCTTTGCAGAAAAAGGGTACCTTATCGATGGATTGAGCTATCTCAATCACTACGATTATTTAGACCCCAAGAAGCCCAAATAGAGATTTCTCAAGGCTGCATATTTTTGCTTAGTTTCTTTGCATAACCGTATGATTTTCCACTTCTCTGAAAGTTGGGCGCATCACTTACATCAAAAGAACAAACGGATAAGTTTTTCGAGCGCGTGACATCAAAGGAAGACTTCATCGGCGGGCCGAGTACAGTGTACAAAATATCCCGTGCAAAATATCCTCTCTTCTGAAGACGCATCTTCACAGCAGATACCGAACTATTGGAAAATTCATGCCGCTGCTCCGCTAGAGGCCCTGCAACCGCGAATTTCCTTTCTGACGGTGGACCCCATTTCCTCCCTTTTCTCTTCGTCGTCTCCCGGTCGCATATCCTTTTCTCGCGCTCTATTCACTTGTTCTCTTGTGGATCATTTTGGTAAGCCCTCTCTCGAATTCTTATGTCTTCATGTCTCGCACTCCCTTGTAATATCTTACTTTCTTCCGAAAATTAAGTATTGGATTTTCAGGTAAATTGTCTCTCAGTTTCTGGAACTCCATTTTCTTTCTATTCGTCTTCTGATCACGACTACATTTCTCGTAGTATATCTGCTCGTTCTGTTTTTAGCAGCCCATGTTTCCTCATTTCATTGATGGAGTATCCATTGCTCAAGGAATTATTTGTCACATTTCTCGTAGTGTTGTCATATTGTGACTATCTCTATGTTATTCCTCTGCCAGTTTTTTATTCTTAACATTACCTCTTCAGTGAAGGAGCTCCATTTATTCTCTCTCGTTTCATTTTGCGAGAATGGATGAAGCTTGGTTTTTTTTTTTTTTCTGAGTTTCTTTTCTACTGACTTTCTCGGTGCTTAGTTTCGACAGAGATGTATTTCTATATCCTCTCTTCTTTCTTTATAAGTGGAGTTTGAGGCGTGGAACCTCACTGCGATCAGGGGAAGCCCTGATCGCAGTGAGGGTTCACGTCTCAAACTCCTCTTATTCGGTTCTTTGCAGTCTTTATATTCTATCACTAAACCCCAAATTTAAATTTTCGTGAACCACTAACATGTTAAAAGAAAATATTAAATGGTTTACCAGAAGTGTACTTCTGATCCAGTTTAATATTAAATGTATACTATTTTTTCTGAGTTATATTTTATTCAAAACAAAATCGTATATTGTGCACATTGTACGTTTGCTGGACATTGTGTTTACTACACTTACTAATATTTATATTTAAAAATATGCAATTTTAGAACTTAAAAACTCGCTGTCTTCGCTTCACTAACTTCACAAACTGGCTTTCGCTTCCTGGCATTCGATCAAGACTTTGAAAACGATCTTGACACAAACAAAGGACGTGACGAGTAAAGTCACAGTCGATTATAGATTTTCATATCAATAAGAAGATTTTATTAAAATTTATCGTGTATACTCAAACATCGAATATAAATAGCAATCGATAACACATCTGGAACTCACCGATTTTCATTTAAAGCTAAAATAACAAAACATGGTTCAGTAGAAAGCTTAAATATCATTCTTATCAAACACGTTTTAAATATGAAAATGCTTTCGGATGAAGCGAAGTTAGTATAATGAAATCAGATAATTGAAAATATATAATCTGATCACAACTTTCTTTAATTTCAGAGAGATGTACGGCCGTACATGCCGCCAATATTACACATTGAAGACCTCATCGTAGTGAAAAGCGCAATGATACAAATAAGTACTCGCAGTTCTTACTTACACAATTTTTCACATAACTTGAATATCACTAGCTCCGCCTCCCATCATTCTTCTTCCAGGATATATTTGATTACCCTTTTTGCAGCACATTTAGACAGTCACTTACGCATCTTTCTTCTTTTGCGTAACTCTCTCTAGAGTTCTCTTGTACTCTTCATCTACCCGTTATGTAAGTGACCTGTAATATCTCCATTACTATTCTCTCTTTATCGCCTTTTAACATTCCTTTCTTGTTTTCAAAGGAATCTCTCTCGATATCAACCCTATAGACTGCGATTACGGATGAAGATTCACACGAGAAGAAATATATAAAGAGAGAAAAGAGAGCACAATTGACTGGTTTATGAGAAATGAGTATTAGGGCGGTTATGTACACATTTGAATTTCTATCTCCCCTGCGTTTGCTCTCCCTTTACGAGTGTTATCGCCTCGAATTTCCTGCTAGGGGTCTAATTCTGCAATGTATAAAGATGGCTTTGAGTTGAAAAAGAAGTTGGAGATTGTTGGAGCGATGCGAACCCCGAGGGATTGGGAAAATTAAACGTCAGAATCTCTTTTTAAGTTTCGTAGAAGGTATCGTTTAAGTTTCGTACGAATTTCAAACGAATACTGTTTTTTTCATGTCTAGACCTTGAATATCATGCATATTATTTACGGCTGATGAGAAATGGTTCAAAATGGTTTCTCGAAACTGAATTGGGTGTGAATCATTGAATGTTGCTTGAAATTTTGTTTTGGGAGAAAATTGAATCAGAGGTCACTAATATTAGTTTATAAATGAAATTATTGTTTAATTATAGTTTAATTTTCAGAATACGTCGTGAAATGAAACACCTTGAGTGTGGTCCTGATCAAATGAATGGTCCTGATGAAGTGAATGATCAAGAAAGGTAGAGTTGTTATTGACATTTTTCTTTCAAAACGCAGTACGGTATGTGTTTAAATATGAATTACAAACAGCCATAATCTATTTGAATCAGGAAATACAAATAATTACATTTTAAAAAATATTAAAGAAAAATAATTTTTCATCGTTAGTATTACTTTTCTTTAAACGTTTGGAAAAATGTACAAAATTCAAAATGCATTTTTAATAAACATATTTCATTAAATTTTAATATTTTCTCGGTATAATACGCTAGTGGTAAGTTAAGCAGGTCTGCTGAAAGATTTATCGCAAATTCAATCTGTTTGCAAGAGAATGTGACGTCCCCTCATATGCGAATGCTGTTATAGCGTAATTCACGTAGGAGACGTAGTCACGGGAAAAGTGTGAGAGAATCAGAGTGACCGGAAGGGAAGAGAGAGAGAGAGAGCGAGAGCGAGAGCGAGAGCGAGAGAGCGAGAGCGAGAGGAGGAGAGCGAGAGCGAGAGCGAGAGAGCGAGAGCGAGAGAGAGAGCGAGAGAGAGAGAGAGACGAGAGAGCGAGAGAGCGAGAGCGAGCGAGCGAGAGAGAGCGAGAGCGAGAGCGAGAGCGAGAGGAGAGCGAGAGCGAGAGAGAGAGAGAGAGAGAGAGAGAGAGAGAGAGAGAGAGAGAGAGAGAGAGAGAGAGAGAGCAGTGGAGCAATGACGAGGATGTCGAGCGCACTCATGTCGGCGTTTTGCTCCTTACAATCGCCTCCAACTCTCCGGCGGGCACTTCGTTGTCCTCGTCATCGTTGTCATCGTGATCCTCGTTCGAAAGAGCGGCTGCAACACGGGCGTCGTCACGCACTGCAGACGGGAACTGCCTGGTGTTTTGGGAGGTCCCTTTCAATACCCTCCCGCTCAGTGTGGAATCTTCCCGAGAACGTTGTTTTGGAGAGGCATAGATCCAAGCGGATGTTTTACCGGAACTTTCTCGCTCGTTACGTTCGGGGCGCATGGTGATGGAATATCTTGTGATAATTTTTAATTTTTCTACCGTGATGGCAAAATACTTACTAATAAATTATATTATTTAGGTAGGCATCACAAGTATTTCGGCATTAGTTTTGCATGGGTCGTTGTAAACCACTCGGTGTGCATAATCTCCGACTCGGATGCTTTCGACAGGAAATAACTGCAAGATCCACGAAAGAGGACAAACTCATCTCTCGGAATCGGATACTAATATTGTAGAACGATTGACCGTTCGCATTTATCTTTGTGGAATTTCACTGTGGCATTAGAACTCCAACGAGACGTTAGCAATTTCGGATTCGGAAACAAATGATTAACGAAACAACATTGCCCAATAAACACCAGTGATTTAATACCCTACGTTTCCGATTTTAGGATTATCGCTTCAGCATTATATGTAACTTAGCGAAAAGATCAGAGATAAAGTGATTTTACTGTTACTTGGGTGAAGGGAACCTGCACTCGTTATACTTGTTATGAACATCATTAGAGCAATGTAGAGCAAGTAATGGACGCAGTTGAAATATGTAAACCAAGATGATACCTGTGGATTCTGACTAATCAAGACCGTTATTTTTGATATCAGCTACAATTATGCCAATCATAATATCAGCCACAGGAGTGATTCGAAAATGACACTCTAAGCAATAAAGTGTCTTCACTTGGATGCCATACAATATGCAAAAGGCAGTTATCTTGAATACATGCCGTATTGTTAGAAGCCACCTATATTTTCAATGAAGCAACTGCACACCTGCTCACCATACACATCACCTGCTCATGTAAGTGGTTGACACACCGACCAGTAAAAACTGCGAAGAATAAACATAATAATGATAATAATAATAAAAACAAACAAACAAACATAATGTCGTTATGGGTAGCCTATTTTGCCAAGGCAGTAGTGCAGTGGCTGTCTTGGGCCGAAGAATCGTGGGTTCGAGTCCCGCCTCGGGCATGGTTGTGCTTGTGTGTGTCTTTGTAATTGTCCATTTCAACCACCATCTTCATCATCTCCATACCTCATCCTTAGAAATAACAACCCTGGGGTGTAAAAATGGACTCAGTATTGAAATACTAATCCTCCTCCAATATAGGAGCAGAATTTTCTAAGATGAATTCTATCTTTAACACTGTTAGTGAAAGAGAGGGTGGGGAAAATCCTGAATTTTTGCAATTTTCGAAAATTCATAAAATACATATACTACGCTAGAAGAATACAAGAATGAAAAAATCTTAGTAATAACATTTATTGGAATAGCTGTAAACGAATGCCAATAAAACTGCGACTCTTTTATTTTCATTGCACTTAATGGACGACGGTCGTGTAGAGCGTCATTTCACCCTAGTGTTGTGTATCATCTTGACATGACTTTGGCAAATCGGCAATTCTGAGAAATCCATCGCTGCCAGAACTATGTCTCCGATACGAGAGAGTGTCTTTATTTCCTTTTTCAATGTCCACTTTTATTAACAACATATGAGAAATTATCGTTCTTCCTATCTAAAGATCTAAAACTCTGTACTACTTTATTTCATCAATTCTGAAATTAAGGGCATTCATTATAAATGAATAGTTCAATCTGAATTCTACAAGCACTAATGAATGACATTATATCTGTAACGCGTCAAGCCTCACTTAATTCAGCTTGTTTCGTATATATTTGTATGTTCTGTTGTCTCAATTATTTTGTATTTTATGTTATTGTGTTACTGCATTATTTGAATTTTTGAGTTATTTATATTTATTTATAAAAAGTTATTTGCGCCGTGAATATACTCGGCTGTTTGTAATAGGTTAATGCTGTAAACAAATTACTAATAAAATTGAAAAAACGGATATGACTGTGGTTATTACGTGAATATAACTGATGGTTATTAACTTTTTATTTCCTACACCTCTTAACATATCTCGATGTTTTTATGCTCAACTTCGAATTCTTTTTCTAGTTTGACTAAAAAGTTTACGATATTCTTATAAGGAACTTGCGAATTATTCATAATTCCGAAAAGTGTGAAGAACATGAATTCGTATTGGATACGCCCTGATTAAATATCAGTGGTTGGAGCCAAACTGGCCCAACGATCACAAATTCCAGTCACTAATCAGACGATAATGATAAAACAGGCAGTGTGTGACTGCTGAAGAAAGAATTCCTTCTTCTCCAAGAGACCGCCAACAGGATCTACAAGAGTGGATCTGCGAGGTTGCAACCCTGTCAACCGTAAATTCCGCAACGCCGTATGTCCGTTGTTGCTCGGGATATTTACGGCACATAAAAGTCGCAACATATGTGCGCGGATGGCAGTCACCACTAATACAATCAATTGCCGAGCGCGCGCGCGGCAATGCAGCGGCGACCGCGTGGCTGCGCTGGCGTCGGGGCGTTGCTGCCTCTCTAATTCCCGCTGTTTTATGCAGGGGATTCCCAGCGAATACGAAACTGGCGAAGCCTCGAATACACCCCGCTCCAAAACGCTATATATTAAGACGGGTGGAATGCCGTTCCTAATTTAATTAGCTATTTTATTGTAGGAGTTTAATTGGTTTTATAAGTATTCGCTTCTTGTGGACTTCAATAGCAGTCGGCGAAATAGAAGTTAGGCAGAGTCGCGAGATTTTAAATAGAAAAAGAGCGCGAGGTTAGGGGCCGAGAGCGGCGGGGGAGTTAGGGGTAGGAGCGATGAGGGAGGGGAGAATAGGGGGTGGGAGGGGGTGGAAGGAAAGTTAGCCCTGTTGCAAAGTGAATTTTAAACTTGCCTGACATTATTATTACTCAGAAAACGAGAAAAAGGCCCATATTTTATTATACAAGATCGTTTTTGTTAGGAAATGTAAAATAAAACGAAAAGAAAGCGGGAAAGAGAAAGAGAAAAAAAGAAGAAGCAAAGACTTCCTTTGCGCAGCAAAGTCCGCGGCTGAAGAATGCTGGAGATGAATATGGAATATTATATGTATTCAAAGTACTTCTGTGTGTCTTTAATGAAAATGTAGTATCCCGGCGAGCCGCAGTATTATTCAAGACTTCATTTCGCACAGTTAATTGAAACTGCCTGTGATCGCCGATTCACAGAGCGCTCTGAGCCGCTGGGCCCCGCCACACCCTCCCCAACCCCACTCCCCACCCCACCCTTCCCAGCTGCGATGCGCCACCGCTCTGCCTTTCTGCCACCCCCATTCCTTCCCACCCCACCTTCGTTTCTGTGGGTCGTGGTCTTTCCCGGGTTCTAGTTTCGAATCCACTTTATTGCAGGTGGTACTGCTATCGCGCTTTTATCCCTATGAATGTTAAAATAATAATAATAATAATAATAATAATAATAATAATAATAATAATAATAATGCCTTTATTGATATGCCGAGGCTCGGGCCGTAGGTCCCGCTCTTCCGCCTAACCACATGTCAGATATGTACAAAAGAGTACAGTCAAGTGGTAAGTAGTTAGTGGAGGAACGAGTATAATTTAAAAGCAACTTATGAAAAGGTAATATCAGAGGTTAAACAGACACAAAAGTGTTGTAAATTTTGTTTGAAAGAATTATAAATTCATAGACGGAAAATGAAAACAATTTGAATTGATTAACATACATATATTATATGCCTCAAATATCTGCGCGCTGCGCGGCAGCATGATATTCATTCCGAGCGACTGTCGACCCTGGAGGGAAATCAGCTAGTCGGGGAAAACCCACCAGGTAGACTGTGTTTACAATAGTAAACTAACTGTTCTTCAGACAAAGGCGAGTTCTCGGTTTTATTGTTTTAACCGAACTTCGAGGATAGGAGATTTCCAATATATCATAAATTTTTTGTGTGTTCAGTGCAACTTTCTCAAAAGTACCTGATTTGAATGATATTCCCACGTCTTAAAATGTATGATTTCCTGGTGGTACCGCGCTAATTAAATGATATTCCAAAGCTATATTGAACGTTGGAAGTAGTACAAATTTTTGACCGAGCAAGAGACACTGGCATCTAAACAGTTCCTATTTATTTTATAATTCGATATTATGCGATAGTTGTGAATTAGTTGCGATTCGAAACGAATACAAAATACCTACAAATTCGAAATGCATTTTTAACACTAAGGGTACGTAATATAAAACTCGTATTATATTTCAACCTTTTTCCCAAAAACGGCTTTAGATTTCTTTAAATTTATCAAAGAGTAGCCTACTGTAACCGCTCGTAAGTCGGTTACATCGTTCAAACAGTGTGCGATAATGGTAAACGAAGACCCAAAGCAGTAATAGTACCGCTGAACTCCAAGGAGGTGCGCCAGAAAGAAAAGACATTCTATATTCTGAGTAAAAGTTCTGAACGCACGCAAGTAGCGGAAATTCAACATCCAATCAGGAACCGCTTTGAAGAATTTCAGACGGCGCGATCAGCACTGCAAGGAAAAATTCGCTCTCTGCTGCGAACCTTCGAACGGTACAGACCAGTTTCTCTCTTTACCGCGAACCTTCGAACGGATCAGTTCTTTTCTTTAACGGATCAGTTCTTTCTTTCTATGAACCTTCGCACGCAACGGACCAGTACTGTCTTGCGTTGTATTTCGCTTGGACATTCTAAGTAGTGAGTGGCGTATATTTGTTGGAGACCGCCGTCGGTCTGTGTTGCATTGCGAGATCGGCGAGCAGCAAACCGACGAAGAAAAGTACTTCACGACGCGAGAGGTTAATTCGACCTTGGACGCAGCCGGACCATCGCCGTCTTCTGGAGTGGCAAGAAAGTGTCTTCGCAGCGACGCGTCGCTGCGTCGCGACGTCGTGAGTTAAAAAGACAAAATTTCAAAACTTTAACAAAATACCTTTTGAAAGGACAGTTGGAAGGCGGATAAATCATGCATTAGAATATAGATTTCACCTCACGCCCAGACGGAGATAGTTAGACGTTTAAACCACAGCTATTAAGCATAACTTATCAATATTTCTATATCGTAGCGAGAATTCAGATCAATTATTCATACGAAAAGATGTAAAATTTATTCCTTTCGATTTTTTGTTTAACCATTTTATTTGTTCTTGTAATGAATATTCTTTTTTTGCAATGCATAATTTAAATTGAGTTAATTAAATGATAAAGAGGTTAATAAATTGTGTGATAGTGTAACCGCTTAAGGGACCTCATTCATTGTATTAGTTTATGTAATAGGTATATGAAAAAGGGTATATCGTACATATGAATTTTTCTTTCAGCAGTGTTTGTGATGTGATTTTTTGTTTTGTGAATTGTATAAAAGTTTTTCGTTGTATTAATGTAAAATGTAAGATGATATTGGGTCATTGAAAGCATTTTTGTAAATAGAAAAGGTATATCTGATTCAATTAATATTTTAGGATTTGCTGAGCCATACAGCAAGTTACTTGAATTTATAGGTAATATGTAGATTAGTAACGAAATTGTACCACAGAAATTTGATAGAATATATCAAAACGTTCTTAAAGTTGAAAGTTAACTTGCCTGTTTTATTTAATATCTTAAAACAAGATAAAAGACGGACCCACTCCTGTAGGACTTCCTAAATATTGGATGTAACATTGTTATTGGAGTGACCCGCTCATTTTTTATTCCATAGAAGAGAGCGGTCACATATCTGGTATAGTATCCTTGAAGAAAAATGTGAAAGGTTACACTACCCATAAGTGTAACTTTTTGTGAATCTTTCCTACATTGTTATTGCAGCAACAGAATAAAACGAGACAAAATTGTTTTCCGAAATGTAGTTCAATGTTCAAGAACAAGAAATAAAATATTATCATGTAATTCTGCAATAAATGGAATACCTTAATAAAAAACAGCCTTCACGAAACCTGCAATAACACATTATACTAAATTATATACAGTACAAGAGTTCTTTGTTTTCAATATTGGTAATGTACACTGTGGGCTGTACCCCACAGTTCTATGCCGTAAGCCCATGTTGGCTTCATTACTGCTTTGTACAATAATATTTTGTGGTATAAGGAAAGCTTAGATCTTCGATTACGTAGCCATGATAATTTGCTTACTTTCATTTGTGATTCTTTTCCATTTTTTATGATATGGAGTTTCCAGGTTGAGTTTGAGCTCAGCTCCCGTCGGGGTCAGACCTCCGCCGAGAGTAGCTCCTTGCGATAAGAGCGCTGCGATAACAACGGAGTTATAGAGTGTTCTTTAAGTTTTTTTTGTGTGGATGCAAGGTTTTCTAATTAGTGAAGTGTTATTCTAAACGCAATATAAATATTTCACAGTCAGTTCAACACAGAATGAATCCACTGTCCTCGCCAAAGCATCCGTGAACCTATATTAATTAAGGAACCGGGAACAGAACGCAGCAGAGAACCACTACCACCTGTCAACAATGGGGATATAAGTACGCCAGAGCAGCAGCTTCCAGGGCAACCTACAAAGACGCAGAAACAATCGTGGCCTCAACAAATGCAAAGTAGTGACAGAGACAATTCAACAACTGATAACAACGGAGATGCAAGTTCCGAAGGATGGCAAACAAACGTCCGCAAGCGAAGAAGACGAAGTGATAGTAGTCATTCAAATAATAAACTACCTACATTAAACGAAAGTGTGATTCTCTACATAATAAATTCGCCCTTCTAACGAATAAAACTCAAAATAAAACTCACAACTTAACAGCAAGAGATGAAAGAAATCTTTCTATCCCACCTATCTTTATACCCTGCATAACAAATGTACCAAAATTGATTGACATTCTCAAACAACAAGTGAAACAAGAAGACTTCATTTACAAAATGTACAATAATGAAATCAAAGTAATATCAAGAACAGTGGAAGCGTACCGTTCAGTATAAAGATACTAGACAGAAAAATATGCAGTATATCATACTTAACAACTTAAACAACTAGAGCTGTTAGAGTTGTACTACGATACTTGCATCCTACAATTGATAAAGAAGAAGTTGGAACAGAATTAAAAAACCTAGGACATACAGTTCGTAACTTGCACAATGTGAGGCACAAGCTAACTAAACGGCCACTCTCGCTTTTATTTGTAGACCTAGAACCAAGCCCAAATAATAAAGACATTTACAAAATAAAAAAACTTGTAAATGACATTATAAAATTTGAACCTCCCTAAAAAAAAGAAAGAAAAAACAAAAAAAAACAGCCGTTCAACTCTTGAGAGTATGAGGTCCTTCAAACCAATTGATAAACGCAGTACTTCGGAAAATGAAGTAACAGAATGTTTATAGGCTCCACTCCAACAGTCGGCACCTATAAAAAGGTTCAATTTCAATGAAATAAAAGAAACCATTTGTGACATACCAGACTGTTACACAATATTTTGATGGGAATTGGGGACAAGAATTTATTAAATTCTTCGTAAAAAGTGTAAATGTTGAGGGCATAGCAGGGCGTTCCTTAGCAACCAGGGAAGCGGAAGTAAATAAACATAGTGCGGCAAGTAACGGACAGAAGATTGTGATTGGGCATGTACGATTGGTGATAAACTAGAAATGGGGTATGACGTAGAAGGAAACTAGAGATTGTTTTGAAAAAACAAGAGACAAGAAGGTATGAAAGTTATGGAGGGTTGAACCTCGTAATATTTGAGAGAGGAGCTTTAGACCGCGTACCGTGCACATCATACAGGTCACTGTAAATTATAGATGCGGGACTTGGTGGAATTTTGCGGGAAATAATTGAGCAGTGAGGACTTATATTTTGTGTGCGTAATTCTATTTGGAACTTTGAATAATTCTGGCACCGGAGTCGTAAGTGAAACAATTAATAAGTTGAGGACGACATTGACCCGGCAGCGGACCCAGAACAAGATACAAGAGAGCAGATTGGTCGGAGCAGTGGATTCTTCCTGACCTCATCGTTCAAGAGCGCATGGATATATAAATAGTAAGAATAATAGCGCTATTTACAATTTTTATTACCGGTCATGACCAATGTGACATTTTATGTTACAAAGAATTAATCGATGAATAAACTACAACGTTCTCATTTTGAAAAAGAAAAGCTGATTATCATTTCTTTAGCATCTTGTGCAATCCATAGTTTAATAATTTCTTTCCAGAAACAAATTTCAGATTCCTCGCTTCTTTCGGATGGAGAGTGGATCGAATGATCGTTTGCTAGGAAGAAAGTAGGTACCGGCGACGATTATTTTCGTAAGAACCTAACCGGCAGAGCTAGTAGGATAATTATTTCCCTTTAGATGTGTTTGCGGGAAATTTAAAATGCAACCTTTCCTGGCGCCCAAAAATGATATAAATTCGGAAACCGGTTGCATAAATAATTTAACAAGAAACGGAGAGCGTTTCACATTAAAAAGCACACAAACCCTACTAAAACCAGGGCACGATCTTGTAACAGGTAAAATATTACAAGAATTTCCCAAGGAAGCATTATCATTCATAACATACATCTTTAAGAGACACTTTCCGAATCCATGGAAGTATGCACAAGTGATATTTATTTTTTATTTATTTTACGTAAAAAAACAGTTAAAACTGCGTATGACGTGCTATGGGGAAAAGTGAATTGTGGGCACATTTTCAAAATTCTGTGATCCCTACACTAAGTCATATACTACTTAAATTTTGAATTTTTGAAAGGGAGAAAAAAATCTCCCATGTAATTTTGAATTTTGAAAGGGAGAAAAAAAACAAAAAACTCCCATGTAATAAAATCCATTTTCAAGGATCAATAGCAATAAATTTAGAATTATGAATTTTGAAATTTCGATTAATAAAGCGTCTTTCTCACTTCGACTACCATAATTTAAAAGCTCACTTTTTGTTTGACTTCTATTATTGATCTCTCATTACGAATCCCCCTACACCCATTTGTGAAGTGACCTACGTCTCTATCTAGCATTTTTTTTAACCTCTTTCGACCCATTTGACACTTACCTCGTAGAATCCATTCTTTCCTCATTCTCTCTTCAATACAAAGTTTTCCTCTACTGCTTTCCCTGTTCTGTGGCCCTTATCGCAACCAATCGCGTCTCACCTTCGACATTTCTCCTTTCACAGTGTGGGTGGGCAAAGTGCTTCGCTAAATTACCTTGCGCGATCTTTAATCTACATGTAAGCCCTTTGCGTCGGAAGGTTACTTGAAGTATAAATCGCGTTAACTATGACGAAAATTAGTCAAACTTTAATCGAAGCGATTCAAAGTTATGTAGCCGTTTTACGGAAATTTCATCAACGAGAGGTGTAGTAAAGAATTGTGTGTTTAAAAAAGTGTGTTCAAAAATTTTTAATTTGCGATAACAGATTCATCTTTTATGAATGCAATTGATAAGTTGTTCGTTAAAATTTAATACTAGAATAGTTGGAAATATTTTTAAAAAATTGCTTGAAATTTTTCACATTACTTTACAATTTTAACCATGCGTTTTTCCACCCGACATCAACTATTGATACTCTGATATAGATTTCTTGATGATATAATGATTGATATTTTGTGGCTCAAGTGTACGTGGGTCTGCACGGCCTGTTTCAGAAGATACAAACTGATACAATTTTGGTATTAACACAGCAACGTCGATTTTTTAATTTAATTTATTTATTTTACGTCAAAAAAGAATACTACAAATTGCTTATCCTTCTGGTAACGCAATGAGACACCACTATAGATAAAGTTACAGTGATGAAAGGCATGTTGATGAAAATGTAAGAGACACTCGTCAGTAGTCCGTCCGACGAAGGTAAATTATCAAAGTTAATCTTGCAACCCAACCTTAATAACTGATGAGGGAAGCATGATGAAGGGAAGAATGTGGACGAGAAAGAGAATGAGGGGAAGGCGAGGATGACGGAAGCCGGGTTGAGGTATGTCCGAGCGAAGTGCTTACCTCGACGGGGTGCGCCGTGAGGCGGCCGTAGGCTTCGCCGGGACGCAGGAGCGACGGCTCGGCCGTGAGCCAGAGGGCGCGGTCGGCGGGCGGGTTGGCACAGAACTCCACCGCCAGCGCCACCGCCTGGCCCGTCAGCGCCGACACGCTCGTGTTGGACGGCTTCACCGTCGGCCGCCCTGCAACCACACACCCACGCACACGCAACGTCAGTACGATAAGACTGAGTCGTTCCAAAGTCGCACAAAAAGCCCAAAAATTGACCTTAATATTTTTAATTATTTTCTATTTTTTTATTTATTATATGGATCAAATAAGTTATACGTGCATTTTTATTTTTTTAATTTTTTTAATATTTTCGGAAATATTGCATGATGAAATTTGCTGAAAGTGACGCGCATCACTAACTTAAAAAGATCACATTTTTGAATACACTAATTATAGAAACTATTTAAATTCCATTCGAAACTTAAAAACATGTATAATTTTTGAGATTTTGCAAAATATTTAATTTCCTAAATTTTCAATTATTTAAAAATATTTAAATTTTGAAAATTAAATATTTTTGTAAACTCCATGGACTAAATTTTTTAAAAATATTAATAAACGCACTAGAGTATTGTTGATAACTCCAGAAAAAATCAAAGTGGGATTTCTGTTACTTGAAGAAATATTAATTTTTTACGAACCAACGTGCAATAGATTACTGCAACCGAAACGTTTCTTGCGTTACTGACGATGGGTTTCTTTGGATGAATTGGATGTAAGAGTAAACCAAATCTTGTGAGTTTGAAAAACTTTGATATGACTTCTCCATGAAGATTTCAGTTATAATGGCTACCATATCAACGGGAGCAAAGCCACTCCAAAATGAGAGGAGATAAGAAAGAGAGAAAATATTGTTGTTTCATATCCCAAAACTATAGTTAACTACAACTCATCTGCGGGAGTGAGTGGATCTTTGTGTCATACTATGTTATGAAGCGGATAATTCCTCTCAACACTCTCGATAAATAACAAGACTGTGTTGCCATTGTGAACAAAAAGAAAAAGATACCGATGGCCATTCCAATAAGAGACAGTCGCAAGACAGGCGGACCTTCCAACCTGTGCAGTTTTGCAGTGCACGAGATGCAGAAACGTTCACTGCACTGAAAAACACGTTTTAAGTGCATTTCATGTGATGTGTTTCTCTGTATGAAAAGGACAGCGTTTTTTTTCACACTTTATTTTCAAAATTTATTTAAAAAAATGTTTATCAGGAACATTTTTGGTATTAGTATTAGCGTGTACATGAAAAAATGATTTGTTGATATTAAATATTACATATTATAAATATAGGACAATAAATGCAGTACTTTAAAAATTGTATTTCTATGTTATTCCCGGTTCTTATAATTCTTGGGATCCCTGCGCATACCAAGTTGAACCTGATGTCCAGCATACTGGACATATTTTAAATTTAAAACATTTAAAATTCTGAAAAAATTTTTTATATCCAATACAATCCTATAAGTCAGAAAAGTTTAGAAATTTCCTTCACTTTTAAAAAAGTTTAGTATTTGGACTGAGGAGGATATGATGAATAGTCTCGCTACATTGACCACAGGCCCGACAATCATCAGAGGGCAGAGCTGGATTTTTGATGATGTATTTCAGATAATTCTTAGTTGCAATTACTTGGTCTTGTATTGCAACCATGACCCCTTCCGTTTCGGGATATAGATATCCAGTACCGAGCCATTTGTACGACATATCAGCGACGACATTGGAATTGGCTACTTCAGCCGACTGTGGTTTGCTTTCTGCATCCATAGCTCTATCTTTCGGGCGAAGGATGGTTGCTGGAAATCAATTACATCTTGGGTGAGGCATAACAGCGTATAGTTATCATCTGCTTCCTGAGACACTATGTAGATGAGATGATACAGCTTTCGCCTGGAGGTACTGCCTCAAGCTGATGATCTGTTTTCTATAGATATTGCTGATTTTAAGGATGCCACGGCCTCTGATCGTTCTTGGGAGTGTGCCCTATTGGATTGAGCTTTAGGGATGGTGGATTTGGAAGCGGGTCATTTGGATAAGCCTTTCCGAAGATTCAATATCCGTTTTCGCCCTTTTGATGATCCCTAATGTGAATGTAATGATTGGCATTGCGTAGATATTAATTGCTGCTGCAAGATTTCGTGAGTTGAAAATGGTTTTGAATATACTTTTCATTCTCTTAACAAATTCCAATTGTATTTTAACTTTAATTTCAGTATGCGCAACCAACTTGTTTTGAAGAATCCCTAGGTATTTATAGAGCTCATCTGCTTCTAAGGCTGTTATAATCGCTCTTGACATGGTTTCATGTTCTATTGTGCTAATTAGTTTACCTTTACTGATGCTCTGTATTTTACATTTTTCAATACCAAATTGCACTCCTAAGTCGGTGGAGAAACTTTCGATGACTTGTATAAACTGCGTCCAAGTAGCGTAAAAGTCCATGTAGCGTTTTCGAGTACAGCTTGATATCGTCTATGTACGCCAGAGGACTAACATTATATTTCCCTAGGCTTTTCAGTTCACATCCTAATTCCATGCTTTCCAACAAAAGGGAGAGGGGATTCATGGCAAGACAAAACCAGTAAGGACTGAGATGATCACCCTGAACGATGCCTCTGTGGATTTTTAATGTCTTGGTATCGATTCTTTTCTAACTTGATGACATATGTATTGTTGTTTGTCAGTTATTCATAGCGCATATCAGAAATCTTACGATTACATTGTAAATACCATACATTTTTAAAACATACAGCTGCCAGTCATGTTGTAGTTTTTATTAATGAATATTTTTTATATATATAGTGACATACCAATATGTGGGACATTGTTGTATTGCGTGACATTTATTGTAAACAGGGTGGATTGTAAGGATAGACATATGTAAATATGCGGCCTAGCAACGGTAGACAGTTGTCGTCAAGGTCAACAAACTTCATTGCTTTGAACCACGGGGCGCGGCTAGTTGAATTTGTAAGTAATTTAGGGATTGGCTAGGCATGGAATGACAATATATTTCGACGGAAGTGGGTCGAATTTTTTCTGAAAAGAAGCAGTAGAAAATATAGACTGAGTTTTGAAGGGCTGAAAGAAAAGAATATGGATTCATTCCGACTTATGCCGAGATAATTGTGTTGGGAGTTTGGAATTGTGAACTCTACTTGGAGCGTATGTTGTCGGACTTTGAATATTGTGTAATGTGGGAAATTGGAACTTGAAAATATTTCGAGTGCAACAGCTAGAATTTAAACTGTGAACTTAGGTGAATTTGCCGGCAACAGGACTGGAGTATTTGAAGCAGATAATAGTTTACTGAACTTTAATATTTTAAGCATACGCGTAGAAAGAAATGGCGACTTTTA
Source organism: Teleogryllus oceanicus (assembly GCA_964035755.1). Taxonomy (NCBI): domain Eukaryota; kingdom Metazoa; phylum Arthropoda; class Insecta; order Orthoptera; family Gryllidae; genus Teleogryllus; species Teleogryllus oceanicus. The sequence continues at coordinate 42,723,289 of CAXIVR010000008.1, forward strand.
AAAGGCAAATTAATTAAGACTTATCAACTTATGAGGCGATGAGGATCAGTGACTTGAGTACACTTATGTCAGAACGGAAGAAAAGAAGATGGTATTTGAACCTGGAGCCATCGACACCGGGAAAAAATGAAAATAGTTCTACGCGGCGATATCGACCAAGAGCGCGCGAAGACGGGTACTGCAGTATAAGGTTTGAAACTGGTCATGACCGAAAGTACATTTCGTATTGTTACCAAGTTAAAATTTCATGGACATTGAATAAACTTACAAGTTTCTGTGAATAGAAAAGATGATTTTCATTTAGCCAATTCCAGCAAATGAGTAGCTAGAAATATATATTATAATATATATGGCAGATCGAATAATCGGCTATTAGGAGGCAATAGCGATTATTTCTTATAAGACTCATCGACCCAGTTAGCCGGATATTAATTTATTGGAAATATCAGTTGAAGATTAATTTTAATAATAGAATTAACGTAATATTTTCCTGGCGCCCATATTCTTTATAAATTTGGAACGGGTTACGTTGAATTAATATTTAATAATATTAGAAGGGCAGAGGAGATATTAAATTTAAAAATTAAATTCGAAACAATTTGTTTCAATATATATAATTAATATTATTAAGGGCATTCATTTATATATATATATATATATATATATATATATATATATATATATATATATAATTTAATTAAATTAAAAATAAAAATTATTTGTAAAATATAAAATATATTTAATTGATTGGTTAATTATTCCGGACGGGACAACTGCTAATGTCATTATTCCTGCAAGTGTAGTGCACATTTTCCTTGGGAGGTGGCAGTGATGTCCCCGCCCCGCTGTATGGTGTGATCTGGCGCCGACATAGTCGTCAGCTAGTGCTTTTTTTCCCAACTAAGTACCTTCCTCCAGCGGGGCACCGCTCCAATCGGGACAAACTCCACGCTCCCAACTGGTCTCCTGACATGTGTGGTAGTGTAGATAATACAGTTAATAAGAGCAATGCTAATGTAATTTTTTTTTGTTATTGCACACCTTTCCAAATCAATTGAACGTAAAGTTCGAGAGGTTTGTTGCGTTTTCGGAAATTGGCCACACTATGCTTGGAGATGTAAAGTAGGTCGCGTTGCTGTTCGCGAAGTATGAACGGGCGACGGATGCACGCGACATGCGCGGTCGACCTTTATTTGCATGCCTCTGTCCAGTGGACTTAATGCCGTCATGAATCTTCTTGCGGCGTAAACTGCAGATGAACGCTTTTGTGCGTCATGTGGAAAGAAATAAAACTGCGCTGCTAGCCACTAAACTCAGCACAAATTTGCGAGGAATGAAATATGATGCTGGTGGAAAATACAGATATTTCCTTAATTTTGTTATTAATGTAAATAAGTGACTGAGAATGATCACGAGTATACTTATTTTCTTGTGCCACTGAGTTTGTTCAAATGGTGATGATATCAACCCGTAACTGGTGAGGTCATTTTTTTGTCACGTAACTGGTGATGTGGGGACTAAACATACCGTGATTAAAAGTGTTGCAAAAAAAAGTCTGTTTTTGTACAAGAGATTTCATTCGTCATCATTAAGATTAAGACAAAAATAATTAAACAAGAATCACTGTTACATATCACAGTTACATTAAAAAAGATATTGTCTACGTGAATCATAAAAAAACACTCTGCCAACTATATTTTGTAGGTGCCAATACGCAGACCAATTATAAAATTGTCTCCTAATTACTAGAATCTGATTGAGACTGACCAATTAATCACATCTTATGACTATTACAACACAACCTCAATTTTAAGTAACTTCCTACCGTCCCTTATTCACTGCAATTCCGAACCGTACACTGAGCGCAGATGGGCACCTTGCAGAGAACACAGGTAGCTTTTGTTTTGCGGTCACTTTGACTTGAACATATTTCACATCTCACTAATTTACCTACATAACTTTGGCGTTGAGCAAAAGGTGCAGGTTCTTAGAAGATTCGGGATATGGTCAGCCGCAGTTCACGGGGCATGCGGGCATTCTGTACTCTGGTGCGTAATGCTGGCTCTACCAGTTCTGTCAGATCCCATGCTCTTCACCACTTAATTCGCTCTTTTCCGCTTCTAAATTGACTTTGACCCATTCCTCAAATCCTGGGTTATCTTCCCTAATAATCTCCCTCGACGCATCCATAATTTTGTGAAATATAAAAGAAAACACGGGATAATCAATTACGTAATCGGTGAGGTGGGGGATTGGTTATACCCCATGCGCCAAAAAATAATAACACGTTTCCGCACACCCTCAACAATGTGACACCGCCGGGTTCGCAGAGCAACTGACTTCCTGAGAGGTACCCAGAAGCAGAGACTGCTTCGTTATCTTTCAAAGGTTGGGGTACTAAGAGCCACCAAATCACCAGTTACGGGTTAACACCCTTCGTGAGCCTTAATAGATGGGTTGTGCAACAAAACAGATGGGTATTGTTTCATAATGTACTGTTATATCGACTTTACGCAACCAACCACGCACTATAATCCACTCGTAACGGCAAGCATCCGATCAGGATTCGTGCCCGCCATTCGTTAAAAACAATTGAAACAAGTGCGTTACAGCATTAGCTGTAAAGGGCGTATGAATACACTTTTTTCAAGAAATGTATTTCTTGTTTATACATTTTTTCTTATGAGATGGTATAAAAATATTGACGACACATGGCCATTAACACGAATAACAAACTTGATTATTTGCTGTTTTTCAACCTAATAACTAAAACAATTACTAACGAAAATAATTACTTTTTAATAAAATAATAACAAAAACTGAACTGCGTATCAAAACAAATGTTGAAAATAATTACGAGTATGTTTGAAGAAAAGTTATTCTATGTTGTTTGACGAAGCGTGTAAGTACTGTGCGTAGCACAATGTATAATGGTGGGAAGTGCTTGCTTTATAAAATGTTAGGTGCCGAAATGCGACCGAAATTACTAATTAATTTAATGGAAATATTTATAGAATAATTTAATAGTAATTCCCGAGGTACGGGAAACGCTGTTACGTTGCGTTCCGCCAGAAATCAAGACCCGCTGGTGAGTCTGCTTTACGAAATGCGGCATCCAGTTTTCGCAGCAGTCTCAACATTGTCGTCTGCGGTTCTAAAGACTACCGCAGCCCCTATTGGTTAATGTCGCCTCTTGTGATTGTCATGCGCCGCCAGAAGCCAACCAACTTTCATCGTTCTTAAGTGACCAAATAAATTATTTTTTGCCTGGACTTCAAAATATCAACCTGCAGTCCTTCACTTCTAACGGTTTTGGAGTCCGACTCCCTCTAAAATTAAGACACTAAAAAAAGTTAGTTCATATTCTCCCCCCTTTCCATCTTTTTCTCTGCCTTCCAGTTACTTTTAACGTTCGTCTTGTTTGTTGTTTTCGCTTTTACCTTATTTTAGTTTTTCACCTTCATGGTCCTTTTGTTTTTGGTCATGTTGATAATCACCTTCTTTATTTTCATACAGTCTTCTTCATCTTGATCTTCGCCTTTTTTATTTTCATACAGTCTTCTTCATCTTGATCTTCGCCTTCTTAGTACTGATCTCGCCTTATTTATCATGTTATACGCCTTCTTAGTATTGATAGTCGCCTTATTTATCTTCGTATTCGCCTTCTTTATCTTGACATTCTCCTTCTTTATCTTGGTATTCGCCTTCTTCATCTTTATATTCTCCTTTCTTTTTTAATTTTTTTTCTTTTCTTGCTTTGCCTTCGTCTTCATTGTCTTCATTTCACCATCATTGCCTTCGCCTTCGTCTTACATTCTCCTTCGTATTCGCTTTCGTCTTCTATATATGCCTTTTTATGTTGATATTCGCCTGCTTCATCTTGATATTCATCTTTTTATCTTGATATTCATCTTCTTTATGTTGATATTCGCTTTCTTTGTCTTGTTATACATCTTCTTTATCTTGTTATTCGCCTATTACTTTCTCGTATACCTACGTGTATACTGTAGGAATATACGTAGTATAGGAAAAGTTGTAATGCTGCGGAAAATCGATTTCGATATTTCAACGGAAATACACGTTATGGGTTCCCCTGATATCGATTTTGATGTATTATTTTGTTTTTCCAGAAATTACTCAAATGTATTTTTTTTAAATATCTCTCACGCCGTTCATTTACATTTCCATCGATTTGTATAAATTATTACATTTGTGAGTGTACGTGCTTTAAATGACTTCAAATGACTTCACCTTCCTGTGATAAAGAATCAAATTTCGCATTTACAGTAAAGATTAATTGCAATTTCCTTAAAAACGGCTTCATATTTTTTCAAGGAAAATTTCTATTTAGAACGAGGTTTTACTCTTCTTTAATATTATTTAAGTAATATTTCGGTTGTACTATTACGAAAGCAAAAGTTATTAAAATGTGCAAAAAATTAATTTAGCCGACATAGATGGCAGATGAGGCCAATATTTTAAATCGCAAATATTTTAAATTTCATAACAATGCACATCATCTCTAAATTATTTCTATACACTTTTCACGAACTGTATTCATTTTTCTAAGCTTTAGGTTTTTTTAAAACATGTTCGATCAAAGAGTTTGGTAACCTTTCATTTCATACAAGTTGGTAAGAGAGCTTCACTTGACAGGGCCGGACCTCCGCAGTAGAGCACTTACAGGTGCTTCAGGAGGCTGCCACTCGTGCTGCCACCGTTTCCTAACGGCCGACGCCCTCTGCTATGTGGCGACTCTCGCCTCTGCCAACCTCCATACAGCAACACCCCACCTCTACTCCCCATGCCCCCACCCCACCACGCAAACTCCGTCGCCGCCACCACCGTCTCCTCTCGCCAAGGTCAACATACCTCGTGCCACCAAACTCTTCGCACTTCCCAAAATCCAGGAATCAATGCGGCTCGACACCGATATGAAACGCTCCCGCCTCTGCTTGGCCCCCTCATTTCTTTCACCGTTGCTCCTGCAGCTATATTTTCGACCTCACAGTCACCGCTCCCATTGACCTCTTCATGTCGCTCCGCTCATCGCAACCCCATCACCTGTTTTCGTCGCCCAGACCGTTACTCCATCCGCGACCCCCAAGCCTGCCGCCTCTCACGTACTCGCCGCCCATTTACACGTACTCTCCGCCGCCTCTTCACATACTCTGCACTCGCTGCCGGTTTCCACCGGCCCATGCTCGGCCACGTCCCTCGTATTCGCCGCTCCTTACCTGTCACTCCCCTCCCAGGCGCTTCGATTCCGCCATCTCGTTTTCTCTTCATTTCACCGACCCTCATTACCCCTTCCCATCCCCCTTTCATTTCCCCAATTCCCGCCATTCCTTCTCCCCCCCTTCCCCCCACATTCCCTATCCCGGCCCGTATCCCGACTGCCCTCAGCCCGTCATCTCCATCCAACACAGTTCCACTTTTAAAACCCCCCACCATTCTGTCATAACCCTCACCCTCTCGCCCTCAGTCTCACACGTTTGTCAGCAACCCAAGCAACACTGATCGCCCCGCTGCCAACACCATCTTCGAGTCGGTCGCAGTTCTCCTTCCGCGTTGCCGACACCTCTCCAGCCCCTGCCCGGTCGCCCCACCTGCCGCCCACGGGAGCTCTTTTAACCCCCCGCGCCGAAAAGTCCAGTTAGCGCCGCGCGCAGTCCCCGTTTAGCCCCCTGTGCACAATGGGCTCAGGCTGAATAATTCCCGGCAAGCGGACCACAAAGGTTGCGGCGCGGCGCGGTGCGGTGCGGTGTGTAGAGCTGTGTGGAGCAGAGTCCGCAGAGGAAGAAAGAAAGGGAAGGTGACTGCAGTGTGGAATCGAACGGGGGGGTACACCAGAAAAGGGGAGAGGAGGAATGAATATAGGAAAAGCGTCGAGCGGGGAGAGTATTGGAGGAAATAGTGATGCTGCGCTAGAAAGACGGCGTCATATAACAGCTGTTGAAGGATACTATAAAATTCAAAGCTTCAATCGGGCTTTAGGTTTTCACGATAAATATACAAGTGCTCTTGTGAATAAGTTTAACCATAAGAGATATTTGCGGCTTGCAACTTATATTATCTTGTATGTCTTAATATAGTTTTTAATGTATGTGTTTTTAGTCATAAATGAAAGATTTGTTTCAGTGTCATCGTATTTATCCATACCTATTGATGTATTGTACTGAAAATATTAACAAAATATTTCTACCTAGCAATTTAGTCTAGAAAATTTAGTCTCTTTAGTCTAGAAAATCTGTATAAAGGAGCTTTATTTTACGCAGCTGCCTTTGTCTACATGTAAGTATAGAACGTTTCTTGAAATATGACTCCCTTGATGTATTGCCTTTTCGTGAAACATATATTTTGATTTTCTGCGCTTATTAAATTATATTTAAATCGTGATTTTTTTTATAAAATTTAAAACATTTGTATTATAATATTTTTTTTAAGGAACTACGCGTTTCTCAATCGATGTTGAATAATTTTCAGCGGTCACGAACAAAAAAATGTAATTATTGGATAAAGGGTGCCTCCGAGCACAAAAATTACTTCGCATTTCACATTCTCTGGCCCTCTTTCGCACTCTGCTCCAGACAAATAGTGGCGACATTTGCAAATGACGTGGAAACGCGCCCCCACTCGCGAAGCGGTTGTATTTCCTTCCGTCTCATTCAGATCCGCACTGAACGATGCTTCTTGCTCTTCTGCGTTTAAAGGCCTCGCCTTTCGGCCGCTCCCGCGCGCCGCCTTGCCGTTATGAAAAAACTGCAATTAAGAATGGCTAGGTGACTATTTCCAGCGCGTGCCGGCAGATGAGGCGCGCTAGCGGAAGGTAGCGGAACAACGTGAACTATTCGTCAACATATTGTGACCGCTCTACCTTTTCACTATATTCACTAAAAAGCCTACAGCGGATCACTCAAGTAACCTAGTAGTAGTACTTGACCTGTGACTTGTTATGACAATGTCACACACAAAATTAGGAATGGTTTTATATGTCCTAACTGCCCTACAGGAGTGGGTTCGTCTTTTAACCTGCTTTTGTAAGAAAAGAAATATAGGCAAGTTAATCTTTTAACTAAGAACAGAGTTCTAGATATATTCTGTTAAATACTTGAATACTTTTTCACAAAAAAACACAATAAAATACCTGTACACAAGACAATAATACATGGAAACACAAAATACTGAAAAAGAATCACATACCAAAGTACCCTTTACATACACTTTCAAGAAATTGTCACTTCAATAGTGAATGAAATATATACAAGACGTTGTTTCACTTTCACGTGGATTATTACTTTATACAATTTAACCAGCAAAAAAATTGTATGCAATGAACAATTTTTTAATTACAATCTTTACAATTACAATTTTTTAAGTTAAATCAATAATAACTCTTTTACTTATTATTGTTTTGAACAATTTGAAAACGATTAAAGAATAAATTGAAAACGCACACTAAAACAACAAATATTATCGATAATAGAAAAATGAAATAAATAGATTTTTACAATTCTTTACTGGAATTAGCTATCTGGCTTCCTTTACGACTGCAATATTGTAAAAGATTACGTTTAAATGATTTTAATATAATTCGACTATCTACGTCTGTAATTGAGGTGAATTCTATCTGTAATTTAATTCTTGCTTCTTTAAACAGTGTTTCTTTTGTTGTTTTTTTGTTTTTTTTGTTGAGACTGTCTAGTGAAGTTTTCTGACTCACGACACGTCGTCTCGAAGAAATATTTCCGAAGCATGGAGCGGCGACGGCGACCCAGATCCTTTCAAGGTCGTAGCAACCCGGCGAACACGTCCTCTGGTGAATCGCTACCACAGTCCTTCGAATTTTATACAATCTGACTGCAATATCTCCGCATAATGAATTTCTTACGTGGTAAGCCAAGACGAAAGACAACACAAAACACAGTACAATACATAAATATCCATGCCCGAGGCGTGATTCGAACCCGTAACCCTTCGAGCCGAGGTAGCTACTGCCCTCCAACCTTAACGACCTCGACTATTCAGGTCGGCTGAGAAAGATTTCCATTCCTGTGGAGGGTAAAACTGCCTTATCATCCAGGATCACATGTTAACACTAGGACGTCTTTAAGGCCTCCTCGGGAGCGTCTGTCGCGGCAAGGAGTATGCAGAGTAAACGAGTGCAGTTCCGCGGATGCGTGACTTCTTATCTCGGGGTAGGGGATGGGGGTGGGGGTCGGGGTGGGGGGTCGCGCCGGGAGTCGGAAGCGCAGAACACGGCCCTATCGCAGCAGCCGCCTGCTGTGCGCAGCCCACGCAGCTCGTCCATACGGCGCTACCACCTGGCACTCTGTGGTAACAAGGCGGTACTAGGCTTCTGCGACATGAAATGTGAAAGTACGATGTGAAAGTACTTTCGGCACGGAACAGTTTTGAGTTTGGCTCAGAACCAGCATTGCAGTTGTCGGTACAGCGACTCTGACTGAGATCTGGGTTCAAGTTCCGTGAGATTTTCGAAATTAGCTATACAACAATATCCAATTCAACTGAAAAGAATTTAGGGCTACTCTAATCCGTAGTTTTCCGTGGTTTATCCGATCAATAGCAGAAGAATGCCGAATCAGTACCTTAACAAAAGAACAACGACCCGCACACGATCCTTCTTTCCTCCCTCATCATTGTTTCCTCTCCCCTTACTCTCACACACTTACTTGCACTATACTACAACACATGTCGGGAACCTCGTCGCAAGCTTAGAGATTGTCCCGGCTGGTGGAAGATCCTGTTTTGGGAAAATTCTGCAAGTCGACATGTGCTGGTTTTTCTTACCTATTTCGCCTTTTGTGACAGTTCAGCCCAGTGGTTCATAAACTTTTCGTGGCAATTTAAAACATTTTCATAATCCTAATGCCATCTCTATGTGACACATTTTTTTTACATTAAAATATTATTTCAATGTGAAGAAAGTCTATAAACTCATTACATGGTGTAAAGAAGCTGACCGTCATGTATAGGTACATTTATTTTTCCCAAAATGAATATCAGAATATACAAGTATCTCTAAATAAACGTTACAAACTTGTTCACCATGTTGATAAAAATTATCTCTTTCTGCAATCGAACATATATACATATATACTCGTATGTAAATAGCATACAACGAATACATTTATACACATGACTTATGTACCCGATTTTTGGTAACCTTCTAAGCACATAAAATCATTCGCCAGGTACATTAAAGCTCCTTGTGTGTGTCACGCGTCCTGCTGTGCATAAGCAGTTGTCTAACAATCAGAGGAAACGTCACCTGTTCGTATGCAACTGTATATGTTCTAGATTTTTGTAGCATTATTCTTAAACATTCTCTATATTTTCTGTGCCAGCTGGCGGTCGCAGTTCCCGTCCCGGCCATCTTAGCCCGCTCTCCGCCGCTCCTGATGAAATATCCATAACTCCAATACCTCTATTAACGGAATTTTATGATGGAGGATACATTAACTTCATAATAATAGCAATAAGAATAAAAACAATAATAATAAATATGTTAACATAAAATAATGTATCTCTTAATAATCATACATTGGGAAGTTTACATTTGAAATTCGTATTTCGTATATTTCAATAAATTGTAATGTGAAGAACGCATTGTGTAATAAGATTCTTCACCCAGATATCTACCGTTTCCTGAAAGTGTTTATGCTATCACCCGGCTATAAGACCTTCACGCCTTGGTCAACCGATTTCTACAATCTCCACTCAGCGTTCATGCGTGGGCGTTGACTCACAGGCACGAAACACCGTCGTGGGGTACCGCACGTGCGTGCGTACGTCCACATTCACGCACCTTCACAGTGGGGCAAGCTCTTTAAAAGTCTGCGCCCTGCCCCAAGTAGATTTCCTTGAAACCAATTTCTCTTCGCAGCGTGAACGCTAGGATAAGCGCTCCCTTAACTGTCCCTGCTCACGTGAACATTCACTAATTTATGGTCGACACGGATGTGTTTCCGTGACCGTGATGTAAAGATTGCAAATGCGACGATGAGTCAAAACTGTACCTCCAAATGTTTCTCTCCGAAAATAAATATCTTGATCAACATGCGAGTCGGAAAGATTAATGTTTCAGGGAATTGTGACTAATGTGTGAGAAATATTGCAGTACCGGTGCCTACTGTATTTTTACCTTATCTCATTATTGTCATTGTTTCATGTTCATTTTATTACCTTAATGGTTCTGATATATCATATAGTGACTCACAATGGCACATTGAAGGTTGAATTATGGAGACTGTTTTTCTTTCTTTTTGTATTTCTTCGTAATGCTGTTTTATGCAAAATCAGTTTGGTAAACTATCAGTACCAACAAAATGAACATTTCAAATAATTAATGAATGTTCATCATTTAATGAGCAAAAATGTACTTTGACACTATTGCAACATTTAATGGCACATTTTTTACATTTCATTTAATTGCAATTTATTTAGAAGCTTTTTAGTCTGTAAAATTATCAGCCATTTAATAATTAATGTGATCATGACTTTAATTGTATTCATTTGTACCTTGTAATCTTTTTTTAAATAACAAAATCTTACACATATTGCACAACCATAATTATTTTTAAAGTTTTGTCAAGTATAATCACATCTTTCATATAACTGCCCATTCAAAGTAGGATAATTCAAATAATTGTACATATAATAATATTGCATTCCAATTTTGATTTACTGTCGTTTATGATGTTTTCGTTGCATGTATTCCATTTTAGTTATGCATATATTCTGCTTTTGTCATGTTTAAAGAGTCGTATTATATTAAAAAGTTTGCACGATTTAAATGCACGCTTTACATAATCTAAGATCATTGCTGAATAATCTTTCTTTACATAAAAATACATTTTCGGGAATAAAAAAAAATTTTAATTTTTTCTGGTGTAACTCTGTCTAATATGTTTTATTATATAAAACATTAAAGATTACTGACTAATTTGTTTTCTCCAATTGCTATGTAATAAAATAATTCGACTATTATATAATAGTTTTACACAATATAATACATCAGTTTTAGAGTCAGATATTATCGAGTATTATTATCAAAGTATTTAACAATACAACTCGGCACGAAATCTTTTGGGGAAATAATCTTTAGTTATTACTAATGCTTAAATATTGCTGTCTATATAAAAATACTAATCTTGAATTTAAGTTTTCAATTTTTTTTTTCGTAAATCATTAATCTTAAAGCTTTTAGTACATGTTCTTTCTTACAGAATCTCTCTGTTACAGAGAAATTTTACGGTTAAATCTAAGTGCTTTTTTTGAAATGAGTTGTGTGGAAATGAGTTACAAAGCTTGTTACCCGGCCTTCTGTCTGAAGTTCTGCACTACGTCGCATTCTATGTGCGTAGCGTGACAAATCCTAGAGAAACTGTGGATGCATCTTTTTACAAACTATTCTTTTATTCTCAGTATTAAAAAGAAATTTCAATTTTAATTTTTTTTTTTTTAAAAAAAATTCAAAGATCGTTACATTCTTTGTAAAGTTTGTAGATGCGAATCAAACAGTTGAAAATACTAAATAAAACTGCGATCCATCAAGATTATACTTTGCTGACATTTATAGCCTTTTTATGGGGAAATCTTACATGTATATATTCAGAATAATCATTCAAGACTCATCTCATCACATTTCATCTTTATAGCTATATAATATTGGTGGTGTTTTGAAAATGTATTATCTTAAAAAAAAGCAAGTCATCTTGGACATACGCTAGCCACGCACACAAATACGTATGAAGAAACATACGCATGGGCTTACTAGCAACAAGAAAACGTTGAATGATTTCCTTCTTTTTGGGAAATCGAAGACTTTTTTCTATCTATATTTAGAGTAGATAATCGACTTATTTTCTCTAATGAAAATAAATCAAAACAGATAAGAAATGCCTATCATTTTAATTAAAAAACTGTTTCGGATTTGAAAGGTAATTTTTCCCGCAATGAATAATTTTATTAAAAACGAAATTAAATGTTCATCGGCGGATTAACGAAAAAATATTGCTTAAAATCCCAGTTCTTCTAAAAAAAAACAACAAAACGAACACAACTGATATTTTTCAGTGGAAAACAAAAACAAAAAGCTCTCAAATTCGCAAGGAAAATACATCATACATTTTCAAATTAATTCGCTAATAAACCTCTAATTTCCCGTCCCTTAAACTTCATGATGGTCCCTGCGGTACTCCCTACTTAATTATCACGCTTCATCTCGGAAACAACGGAGGAATCCGGGCCTCTCAGCTGCCGCGGCACTTGCTTCGTTATAACGAGGAAGGCCACCGCTCGTCTGCGGTTGATTACTCACGAGTTTTAACCGATGTTCCGAGCAGTTCCCCAACGCCCGTTTTGCTAAGTGGGGAAGGCTGCTATTGTCTGCTGAATGTTAATTTGAGTTTCTCAAGAGCAGCGGTGAATTTATGCAAGGGTTGCCGACTCCGTTATAACGAAGTCAATCCTATTTACAGCGGAAGGCAACATTGGCGTGGTCATAAAAAAAGAAAGTTGTTCAATAATTGCGAGCAAGAGTGCCAGAAGATCTTTCGGCTCACCGACTCACGCTCCTGAAGTCGTAATTATGATGTTCATTGTTTCTGCAACTCCACTGTTTGCAAGAAGAAAGACGCTTATTACTACCTCGGGCGAATGGGTTCAGAAAGAGAGGGTCAGACAGAGAGGGGGAAGGCTAATGATTGAGACGAAAATGCATAGTAGGTACATTTGAGATTACTTAGATTTCTTAAATGGTTTAGTTTATAAAACGTGTTACGTATATATGTTATTAAGCGAGGAAAGCTAGTATTGCCTTTATTTTAACACAAGGAGCACATAAATCAGCAAAACAAGATGTTTTCTCGAAAATATTATGGCAAATTTTGTTAGATCAAAAGAACACAGAATATTATTAAACATTTCATATTACTTCTATTATCTTGGCGCTGCAAGTTCCCAATTACAGTATTAAATAAAAGTAATATTAGTGCAATATTAGTTTCTTTATTTTTAATGTAGAAACACGTTTTGTGCAGCTACCTGTATGAAATAGGTCTCAATATACAAAAGGATCATTAAGTTCCTATTTAATGAAATGATTTATTCATTTTAAAATATTGTAATTTAATTTGCAATATATACTAGTAAATGTTTCAACATTATTCAATATACAGGATGAGCCACATAACTTTAGCACCTCCTGTAACTTTTGAACGGTTGAAGATATTGAAATGCACTTTTCACGGAAGTGCATGAGAAAATAGGGCTAACTGATACGTGTATTTATTTCTATTTTATCACTTGTACTTTACGAGATATTTGAGGTAACTTTGTTTTTTCAAATGGAACTATACGTATTTTTTCAGTCTGTCATGAAGAGCGTAAAAGACGAATCCAATGATATACATAATGTCATATGTTAAATAAGGATTTTTGGAGAAATTTTGATTCTTTTGCGACCAGCTCTTAACGGATATTTTGAATGTAACAGACCGCCACAGAAGGTCACGCAGCGCTCCACCAGCAAGAGCGCGGGAAGGAAGGGATCTTAGTATTTCAAGATACCAAACATATACCAAATATTCACAAAACTGTTGTAGTTTTTTCCCTGAACTCTGCTTTCCATCCTTCCTCATTTCCAGATTTTTTTAAGAAATGAAAGGATTAAAAATAGGATTTATCGTAAGTATGTATTGTAATAAAATTGTTTATTACTTCAACTCCAGTTAATGGGTTTTTGATTGATTGATTTTTTCGTGTTTCCGGGCGCGTCAACTCCTTCGGTCATTAGTCCCGTTAGTATAGTACATGTTTTTCTCTCGGGAGATGGCGGTGATCTTCCCCTGCTGGAAGGCGAGATCCGGCGCCGACCTACCATCGCTAGTGGGTTCTAACCAGGACTCTTCCACCAGCGGGCACCGCCCCCAAGCTCTAATCCCGACCGGTCTCCCGGAATATGTGGTAGTGTAGTCATGTTAGTATAAGTGCGTGTGTAAGGGGAGAGGATAGGACAAGGAAGAGGAAGGACAGATCGCGCGCGGTCCGTGGCCCGTTTGGTAGGGTACTGCTCCGGCATTCGCCTGGTGTTGATCGGAGAAACCACGGAAAACTACCGATCAGAGCAGCTGCCCGCTAGAATTCTCCTCCAGACAGCGACTGAATTCGACCTAGCTTAAAAGCTGGTGTCGAAAATCCTGCCGCCGTCAGGACTCGAACCTAGGACCTCCCGGTTGATTCACTGAGCTACCGCTACCGGCCCAGTTAATGGGATTTTATATCACAGGATATTAATGGGATCTTGAAACAAAACATAATAATAATAAATGCAGGGTAAAAATAAAATAAAGAATATTGCATATTCTGAGCAAACAATAATAATAAGCGTGAATAACAACACAGGGATAGAAACATCCACAAGCATCACTAAAATAAAAATATATTCCCAAAATATAGTAAACAATAGTAAATAAAGGTAATCACTAGAGACGGACAAACCAGCATTCAGTGTCTCGTATCTCGTCCGACCTTAGAATCATTCTCGCTGGCCGAAGAAGGGAGAAGGGTCGTGGAGGGGGAAGCGCCCAGCCAAGGCCAAGGGAGTACACTGGCGAAGGAGATTCTCTTTCTCTGCGGGAGGCAACGAGACGAGATTCTCGTCTCGTAGGGACAGAGTATTCTAAGCAGTCCAAGCCGGCCGAAGCTCGGAAGAAGAAACTCATGATTGAAACTGCTTAGTGTAGAGCAACGATTTCTTCCTAATTAATTGATTTAAAATAAATACTCTTTAACGTAATAATGAAACGTTTCCTTTTACTTTCATAATATTGAAGTACTACATATCGTCGTACACAAGAAAAGTAATAAATAAATAAATAAATAAATAAATAAATAAATAAATAAATAAATAAATAAATAAATAAATAAATAAATAAATAAATAAATAAATAAATAAATAAATAAATAAATAAATAAACAAATAAACAAATAAACAAATAAACAAATAAACAAATAAACAAATAAACAAATAAACAAATAAACAAATAAACAAATAAACAAATAAACAAATAAATAAATAAATAAATTAATTAATTAATTAAAAATAAAGGGAGATGGCTCACAGCCACAACTGTATTAAAGTGTATTCTTATTATTGTAAATGGTTTGTGGTACGGTGTTTACGTTTTGCCTACTTTGTATGTAAATGAAAACCTCACATAATTTAAACTTCGTAAAAATTGCATTATGAAATAATAATTATTGCTTTCATTGAAGAGAACCTTTTCTTAGTGTCCTTCATAAAACTATCTCTCATCTGACCTGAGAGATGACCTAAGCCTATCTTCGTATTTCGCACAAGGAGAGGCTGTCAACGTATGCGCCGCGCCGTAAGCGTAGGACCGTTTCTTCCCCCCACCCCCTACCACCTAGGAAGCTTTGACAGCTCGATATGATACGATCGTTCAGAATATTTGGGATATGTTTTGTATCTTGAAATACTAAGATCCCTTCCCTTCCCCGAGCGCGCGCTTGCTGGTGGAGCGCTGCGTGACCTGTGGCGGTCTGTTACATTCAAAATATCCGTTAAGACCTGGTCGCAAAAAAATCAAAATTTCTCCAAAAAATCCTTATCTAACATATGACAATATGTATATCATTGGATTCGTCTTTTTACGCTCTTTATGACAGACTGAAAAATATGTGTAATTCCATTAAAAAAACAAAGTTATCTGAAATATCTCGTAAAGTACAAGTGATAAAATAGAAATAAATACACGCATCAGTTAGCCGTATTTTCTCATGCACTTCTGTGAAAACGGCATTTTAATATCTTCAACCGTTCAAAAGTTTCAGGAGGTGCTAAGTTCGTGACTCATCCTGTATAGGTAGCTAGTTCACATAAATAAAACTTCCAATACATACGTAATTAATTTAAATACTTAGTCGTGAGGATGTAGTCTATGGACTTCCGATGCGAATAAAATACCACACACACAATGGAATAAATAAAAATATTTATAATGTAGATTTTTGAAAGTCTGAAGCCATGTAATTATAAAGACAGATCACTTTTATGAACATGCCAATGCACATCTCAAGGAAAAACAACAGGAAAACAAAATTTAAAACAAATTGTTTTATTATTAACTACGTTTTATTAACTACGCTAATCATCTTAATGATCTTTTGAAAATTTAGAATAATATTTGAGGAATCAGCATCACATAATTGTTTATTAATATTCGTGTGATCAAACGTATGTTGGTTGGTTAGTGATTCTAGGCGAGTCAACAGCGAGTCATTAGTCCCATAAGTGCATGTTTTTCCCCTCGGGAGATGGCGGTGATCTTTCCCCGCTGGATAACGAGATCCGGCGCCGACCTACCGTCAGCAATCGGGGTTTCCTCCTAACCAGGACTCTCCCACCAGCGGGGTACCGCCCCAGCCGGGACGAGCTCTAAACTCTCGTCCGGTCTCCCGGAATAAGTGGTAGTGTAGTGCATGTTAGTGTGTGTGTGTGTGTGTGTGTGTATAACGGGAGAGGAAGAGGAGGGGAAAAGATCTCGCGTGGTCCATTGCCCGTTTTTTAGGGTACTTCTCCGGCTTTCGCCTGGTGTTGATCGGAGACACCACAGAAAACTACCGATCAGAGCATCTGGCCGCTAGAATTCTCCTGAAAATTCGAAAATCCCGCCGCAGTCAGGACGCGAACCTAGGACCTCCCGGTCAGAAGCGCTGCAGTGACATCAGTTGATGCACTGAACTTCCGCTACCAGTCCCGTGTTTTCACCTCTCTTATGGCACAAAACCTTAAACGCCACCATTTAGAACTATTTAATTGCTAATTAATTACGCAAAAAATTTTTTTGCTTTAATTTTTGCGTAATTATGGTAGCTGCATAAGATTATTTGGACTACCACAATGAGTTACCACAAAACCAAATATGCCATCTTGTAGAGTGATTTAATTGCAATTAATTACAAAAATTAATTTAATTGCTTTTTAAATTTTTGCGTAATTAATGGTAAGCTAGCGCACTACCACAATGAGTTACCACAAAACCAAATATGCCATCTTATAGGACGATTTAATTGGCAAATAATTACAAACAACAATTGAATTGCTCTTCAAACTTCCGAGTAGTTAATTGTGAACTGTTGGCGCGCCCGCCGGCCGGCCGGTCGGTCGAGTGACTTCACTCAGTGGGCCGCCGCCGGTACGCAAGCGCGCCCAACAGCGCGCTCCGCCGTCGCCTGCCCGGTTGGTTGGGGCAGATTGAAATGAAAAATACGGACTGACTGAGAGCTGAGTTCAATATTGTAATTTCTTCGGTAAGCAAACCAAAATATTCGAATGAAAATTAAGCCAATACTTTATTATGTTCATAAAGATCCCGCATACACTTTAATTATGTCGCTGAATTCAAGCGTTCTTTTATCATAGTACGTTAGATATTTGTGGTATCGAGTTACA
Source organism: Teleogryllus oceanicus (assembly GCA_964035755.1). Taxonomy (NCBI): domain Eukaryota; kingdom Metazoa; phylum Arthropoda; class Insecta; order Orthoptera; family Gryllidae; genus Teleogryllus; species Teleogryllus oceanicus. Next base: position 42,740,789 of record CAXIVR010000008.1, read on the forward strand.
AGTTGATTTTGCCGAAATTGTGTTGTTGAAATTGTTTATCGCGAAACATTGGCAATATGCCTGACAGGAAGTATTTGTTCACGTGACTAAGTGTTCATTCACGATTGCAAAATTATTTATAACTCAAGATTTGATTTTAGACATTCTTTGTAGCACCTGCTAGTTTTAAATCAGTAATTGAGACATTTTTGCACATGTTTAGAGTTAATTATTAGGGGGAAACATTCTTTCAACATTTTTCCCTTGCTATTTGGCTCCTGTCCTCAAATGTTGACTTATTTTTGTAAGTCCCTCTTTACATATGTGTTGTTGACCTCATGACATTGTTGACATGAAATATCGATATTCATGTATATTACTCCATTAAAACATTCAATTGAAAACAATATGCCTTACCCTTTTCCAGATAGTCTTCCTATTTCTTAAATACATGTAAATACTGTGTTGTCAAAATCTTTGTCTTTGGTAATCATTGTTGTTTTAACTAATTTGACTTGATGTACCTAATGCACTAAGTGAAGGTCTGGTATGAGCCCAGAGAGGTTAATTAAGCCTTGCTGAATCGTTGGCAATGTTATAAAACTTTATTAAATAAACCATATATTTCAAAGATATACAAGAATGAAAACTTCACTGCTGAGAAGCAAGTAAAATTTGAAGATGAGTAAAGTAAAAATATTATAACAAAAAATACATAAGAAAGAAAATGAAATATTAAATTAAGTGTTAAATTTAAGTTTGACTTTTTGATTTCCCAAAAAAATTAATTGAAATAATTGTGAAACACTGTTGAAATAATTCTGCACACAAACTACCACAAGTTCAACATTTTTTTATTTTTTCTGGGTCAATAATGTTAGTTTTCATATCACGCACTATTGATCATCATAATTCTACATGAAAATATCAATTGTAATTATATATTAATATAAAATTGTCCATTTACAGTAATCTAATGAAATTAAGAAATACTAGTGCCTTGCAGCAACAAAAATGCTATTGAATCATATTAGACAAACTGGTTATCCATAAACAAGAACGTACACTGCTCATGAAAAAACAAGTAAAATACTCTGAAATATCAAGATTTGTATTATGCACTCTCGTAGCAGAGCAATTAAATTAATTTTTACGTAATTAATTAGCTCTACAAGATGGCGTATATGGTTTCGGGGTAACTCATAGTGGTAGTGCCAGCATAAGGGATGTTTCTTCTTCTTTACATCCATAACAATTTATGTCATGTTGTTGATTTCATGTGCCGTTGGGCAAGCTTTTGCCGACCTCCTACTTGTTCTGAAAGGACACGATGTAAATGATTAATGGAACCAAGAATCAGGTCCTTATGAGCTTGTTTACTGACTCCATGAAAGCGTTTATTGAACCTAAGTCGATTAGAAGGCTTAACAAAGGCATGGCCTTTGGCACAAAATGAGCTGTAATGGAGGGTGGGCATTGCTTATGCAAGTCATGTGACGCGAGGGAAGGGGGCAGGCAGCCGAGAACCTGTTAATAACGTCGCCAGAGCCGATCGCGTGCGTGACACGTCGTCGACATTTCTTGCGTGGTTCTCCTTCGCTGCCCCCCACCCCTCTCTTGTGCCTGCACGCCCTCTATTTTGCGTTGCCTGAGAATGACCTGTGAAAGTAGCGAACGCGTGTTGTTAACAATGTCTCAGATTTTTTAAAAGATTTGGGAAAAAAGGTTATCTCGTTAGAACAGGCCTGCCAGGAGAGCGGCTCAAGAGCCATCACTCAGGACAGACACACATATTGCCACACTCGCAGTACTCCGTCAGTTCTCGGAACATAAAGTTCGTAGGTGACTCAGGGTATCAACTGATGTCACTGCAGTGCAGTTTGACAGGAAGGTCTTTGGGCTCCATTCCCGACGGTGGCGTGAGTTTTGACGCTAGCTAGGTCGAACTCAGCCGCTGTCTGGATACAAATTCTACCCCCGGCTGCTCTGATCGATAGTTTTCCGTGTTGTTTGTTTTCATCAACACCAGGCACGTGCGAGAGCAGTACCCTCACAAGCGGGCCTCGGTCAGCGCGCGATATTTCCTTCCTCTTCCTTGTACTATCTTCATCTCTAACTTATAAACTCTTACACTAACATGCAGTACACTACAACACATGACGGGAGACCAGTCGGGCTCGGGCGGCCCCCCCCCCCCTGGTGGGAAATACTGGGGAAAATCTCGCAAGTAGTCTCGCCGCCGTGTAGGAGGGTGGCAGTCTTACCATCCTGTGGTGGAAGATCACCGCCACTCGCCGAAACCAACACACGCACTACACGTACGGGACTAATGACAATAGGGGTTGATCCGTCCGGAAACATTAATGAATGAATCAAGCAGAAACGGGTTTTTGGGTCTGCTGCGTCGTTGGCTGAGAGGCCGTTTCGCCTGTTATGTGGCAGGCTTCTTCAGGTCAGTGAATCCTTCCTCACTGCTTCGCCTGCGACATGACAGGCGAAACGTCGACCTCTCAGCCAACGATGTGGCGTCACCCGAAAAGCCAACAACTCATGGAACTCGAGCCGGGGAAACTTACGTTTCAATCAAAAGCGAGGTTTATTGAGGAGTGCGTCACTCCAACGGGAGAGTTGTCTGAATGTGTGCTTGTAGCAGACCAGCCAAAGAATACGAAATTTCAATATTCTCTTCGCATCAATAATTACCGAACAAAGTACGCGAGACAATTGGTACTTATGGTTAACGAATATCGTCGTCTTTTTCTGCTGGCCTTTTTTGAAGACGTTTCAGTACAATCTATTTCAGCTTGTCTTTAGGTTCACTAAACGGTCGACCTCAAATCGCAACAGAAAAACAGATTACATTGCGGAAATATGGGTCATGCGTGGAGGTGTTGCTGATGTTTTTTTCGTAATTTCTAATGCATTTTAACTGAAAAATAATAATTAAATTAATTTTTCATATAAATATTTCTCAAGATACTTGGCTATTTGGGAACCGACCTGAAGAGTCTCGCAATAGTTGCGAGACTATTTCCAACGTTGCGTCCGTCGTGCAGAGCAAAAAACGCCTTTCATATTAAATTCCATTAATGCATTAAGCATATTTAACTGTTACTGAGTCATAGGACTTTATAGTTTTAAATGTCATGCTTAGAAACTTGATAGTTTGTTATACTGATTTGTTAGTTCTTGGTTTCAACATACGGTGTTCGCTCGTTTGGTGTGCAAGCTTTAAATTGTATCAAGAAGCTAGTTCTTTGCCAAAATTTTATTATTATTTCTTAATTTACTGAATTTAGACTGCTTGCTAGCAAACAAAATAAGGCATTTTAAGAACAACTGTCCAAACAATGAAATCTTCATCAACTGGCCCTCAAGTTCAGCAATGAATGACAATATATTTCAGCAACACTTCACCGGTGTCGAATGACCAGTGATCCTGGGTCTGTCACACATCTAATTTGTGTGTGACTAAATGAACCTTGATTTAGTTGGTTATTTTATTAGATGATATTATTGCTATTTAGGCAAATCGTTATTGATAAGCATGAACAATGCCTACAAACGTGTGTACTGTTTATACAAACGTGTATTTAGATTTAGTGAAATGTACTACAAAATTCCAATACCTCCATGCATCGGGACCGTTTTGGCAATTTGTGTGAGTAAATAATATAAAACATAACTGAAAAAATAGCCAGAACGCGTACACAAAGGTTTTCTACACTTACATTTGAGACAATGCTCCAGAGTATAAAGCGTACAGCAGAATATTCAAATTCCACAATCTGTGACTAGAAACCAGAACCACTTACAATACAATGCTTCTAATTCCCAATCGACTCGCATCCACCGCATGTGCGGGCAGAAAATTCCACTGAGAACACTCCTTACTTTCCGCCTATTTAAAAACGCAATCCCCTCGACGTGCTGAGGACGGCGAGGGCCTCAAGAGCGCCCCTTCTCACACCACCCTCAACCACGACGTCGGGACATCTCGGCGCCTGCGAAATTACCGTGCGCATCGGGGAAGTCTCTTCTTACGAGGCGTCCGTTCACACCGCGACGGCGGCGGTGGGCGGGGCCGGCGTTGGGGGCGGGGGCATTCTAATTGTCCTCACGTCCTCGCGCCGGGGCCTAACGAGAGCGCGCTTCAAAGGCGCGCGTAACGAGGCGAGCGCGCGCGCGCGCCGCCTGCCTGTCCTCACCCCGTCGTCCTCGCAGGTCGCCGACCTCTGGGCTCGCGCCTAAAAACCCTCCCCTGCGATGAGGTCATTTATCTTTATTTTGGGGAGTTGCGCATAAAAAATGTGCCGTCGCCGTCGCTCCCTTCTCCGTCGTACCCGGATGTCTCGGGCGACTTGCCGGGGTAGTTTTCACTCTTCATCGCCTCTTTGCCAGCCCCGTCACGTCCTCGCTCATCCCCGCGCCCCGCTCACCACGGGTGGTGAGGATGGTGGGAGGACAGCGGACGGGAGGGGGATTGGGTTTCGTCGCGCAGGATGCGATGAAGAAGGGAGAGGTGAGTGGTGGGAGAAGGGGTTAGGGGCAAGTTTGAGGGAGGCGGCCGGCGCCCTCTTGAGGCATAGGCCCCTCATTACCCTACCACCTCCGCCACGTGAGGGGACTTCGCGCAGGGTGAGCGGGGAAAGGGGCGTGCCTCGGTCGGAGAATCCCGCGTAATTCCGCTGCTTTTCATTAGAATACCACTGCGCGCGCGGGCAGGGACCACCGCCGACACTGCCGTCCCCTCACCCCCGCCACTCCCCCCGTTTCCACCGCCGCCACTTTGCATTAGGAGCGCCTTTGTTCCATTTACTTTTAACGCGCCACCGCGCCGGCCGCCGCCGCCGCCGCTGAGGTTCCCGCGCGCCAATTGCAAAGGCTGTTGCTACCGTGGCCACCGCCAGCGCCCTCTGCAGGCTTTTGGGGCGACCGCGCCCAATCAAGCGGCCGTTTGTTAGGCCCGCGACCGCGGTGGGGCGCTGCGCGGTGGGGTAGTGTTGGGCATGGCGTGGCGGGGGACCTGTGTTTGCGAGCGGTCTAACGAACCGCCCACCCGCGACCGGCAACTTCTTCCCCGCGCACTTGCCGCCTGACAAAAGATGCCGCCTGTGTTGCGCCGGCTTTCTGCTTCTGCTGCGGTAATGGCCTGGGCGTAGAAAATTCCAATGGGCAATGCTGTGAAGATGAGAATATTTGATTTTTGGACTACTCCCCTTTACTGCCTTTAATGTATTTCTGTTCCACATTGATTTTAAGGAGATTGATGCGAGTGTGTTATCCATGTTTATGAAGACACGTGTTAACGACCTACTAAGGAAAGATCACATAATGACGAATAGGATCCAAGTGTATTAATTGTTTTTGAAAGTCCGTGTTCACCCTTTTCAAGTTTGAGTGACCCCATCTAGGTTGGTAATCTCCCTACCGATAGTTATGGTTACGTCGGGTGCTCTTTCATTTGGTATCTGCAATTCTTTCTTACCAAGGGCCCGCCTCTATCCCGTAACACCTTCCTCTCTCACCTAATTAGGTAGTGTTCGAACGCTTGTCAATGAAATTGTATGCATGAAGATATAATGAGGCTTTCATGTCCAAACACATTATAAATACAATGATGTCTTCCAATCAATGCCCATATCAGTCATTGGTTCTACCGACTCCGCTACCTTGGGCGGCGTATTAATTAATTCACCATTATCATAGAAAGAAGACTATACTCGTATGGTATATTTGTTGCCTTTTTAGAGGCAATTCCCACCGTCGGCTACAGGCAATGAGCTGGGTACTGAAGTTAAAAAGTCCACAAGTTTAGAGAATATTTTTAGTTTTGAGTAAATATACCACCCAAAGCTACTTTGTCATATTGTTCATTGTGTTGTTATGTAAATATGTGATTTATGCCCAACGAATAAGGTAATTCAACAAGAGTATTGAAACAATGAAAAGATTATTAACAAGATCAGGACACTCAATCGAAGCTGTAGAAAAGGTGTCACTTTTAGCGGTGGATTTCTGGACAATGGATGGATTTTGAGTTGAATAAAGGCGTTTTGAAAAACGTGTTAGATTGTGGATGGTAAATTTCATCACTGAATTCTTTTCAATTCGAAAATGTTGGCATCGTCTTGTCTTTATACGACATTCATGCTCCAATTTTTTTTACCTACACAGTTACGAAGAAAGCTGTAATGTGAACAAAATTGTAATTATTAACATTTCATTAAGAATATCATAACATTAACTAGACATCGTTTGAAAATATTAATTATTATTAAATAAACAAAACGCTTAGTGTGCTCTCATAAAATAAAGATGTGACTAAAGCTGTTTTGCCCTTTCCAGTTTTTTGAATGACCTAGACGTTTTAACTGGCTTAGATGGCTAAGGGCATCAATTGACGTCACTGCAGTGCCTCTGACCGAGAAGTTCTAGGGTTCGAATCCCGACAGTAGCAGTATTTTCAACACTAGCTAAATAACTAGGTCGAAGTCAGCCGCTGTTTGGGCGGGAATTCTAGCGACCGGCTGCTCTACTCGGTGGTTTTCCATTTTTTCCGTTTTTTTCCGATAAACGACAGGCGTATGCCGGAGCAGTACCCTAACAAACGGGCCACGGAACGCGCGCGATGTTTCCTTCCTCTTCCTTGTTCTATCCTCATCCCTTACTTACCCACACACACTCATGCACTTCTCTACCACACATGCCGGCGACCAGTCGGGAGTATATAATTTGTCCCAACTAGGGCGGTGTCCTGCTGATAAGAGATACCTGGTTGGAAAAACGTTAGCGATCCGGCTTGTAGGTCGTCGCCGGATCTCTCCATCCAGACAGAGAAGATCACTGCCAACCCGTGAGAAAAAAACATGTACTATACTTACGGAACTATTGGCATTAACAGTTGACACACTCGGAATCACTTATCAATCGGCAGTCATAGATGTTAGAGAAATTCTTATATTCATTATGTGAAACCAATCCCAAAGCTCTGATAGTTATTAGTGCGAACTGTTTTTTCATCTCTCTTCCAGCTGAGCTCGATTTCCTTGGTCTCATGTAATTACATTTGACTTCCCTTCTTGATTATGACGCTTCGATGTCGTTAAACATGAGCATTTCACAGTAGACACAATTTTTTCCTCCAACTACAAATAACACTATATTGTTTATTTGATGCTATGGTACGGTTAGTAGCGATTTTTTAATCATACTCCATTAAGCATAGTATAAAAAAAGTCACAGGTATTAACGAGAGTTTGTACCACTTTGCATGTAGTTTTGAACTTTGAGAGTGACCATAGGAAGATATAACGATGGGCCCTTTGGTCAATTAGTTATACTTGTTCCTGACAATTGTTCATTATTTTTACTGTTATTATTATTATTATATTATTATTATTATTATTATTATTATTATTATTATTATTATTATTATGGACGGTTGATTGATTATTTCTAATTTGCGGGCGCCAACTGCTATTGTTATTTAGTCCGAAATGTAGTACATGTATCACAGGAGGCTGCGGTGATCTTTCCTCTGGATGATGAAATCACACATTGACACACACGTCGGCATGCAGATTTTCCTCAATCAATTATCTCCCACCAGCAGGGCGCCCCTGCTGGGACAAGGTCTAAACTCTCTACATGTTACGTGGTGTAGTGGATGTGTGTAAGTAACCGGGCGTGGTCTGTAACCCGTTTGTTAGAGCATTGCTCCGGTATTCGCCTGGGGTTGATCGGAGAAACCACGAAAATTACCGATCAGAGCATCCGGCCTCTAGAAATTCTCCAGACCCATTCCCGACTAAGTTCGACCTAATTCTTTAGCCATATTAAAAATCCTGAAGCACTGCGGTACATTAACTGGGTGCGGTAGCTCAGTGCATCAGCTGAGTCGCTGCAGCGCGTCTGAACGGGAGGTCCTACTTGTATGTTCGAGAATTGACGGCGGCATTATTTTCGACTCTAACTTTTCAGCTAGATCGAATTCGTTCGCTGTCTGGAGGAGAATTCTAGCGACCGGCTGCTCTGATCGTTAGTTTTCCGTGGTTTCTTCGATCAACACCAGGCGAATGCCGGAGCAGTACCCTACCAAACGGGCCAAGGACCGCCCGCGATCTGTCCTTCCTCTTCCTTGTCTTATCCTCTCCCCTTACACACTCACTTACACTACCATGCACTACACTACTACATATTCCGGGAGACCGGTCAGGAGCTTCGAGCTTGTCCGGACTGGGGCGGTGCCCCGCTGGTGGGAGAGTCCTGGTTAGAGGGAAATCCCACTAGCCGACGGTAGGTTGGCGCCGGATCTCGCCATCCAGCGGAGGAAGATCACCGCCATCTCCCGAGAAAAAAGCATGCACTATACAAGGTAATGACCAAAGCAGTTGACGCGCCCGGAAACACTAAAAAATCAACCAATCAATCAATCAAAAAGATGCAGTAACGTTAGTTATCTTCTGTGCTACCCCGACCGCTTTTATGTGAAAACTGTCTATAATAGACAGTTTTCACATAAAATACATGTCGGTTATTGAACAACAGTGGTAATTATAACGAATATTTGCGGTCCGAACGGTCACAGACTCCTAATGTTCCATACATGTTTATAGCCGGTTCATCGCATTCGAGATAAGTTGGCGAAGAATATTACCAAACACATTAATGAAAAGGGTAATTGACCAATAAATTCTCATTTACGTCTGAGGTAGCGACTAATGTTTACCTACCATTTAAAGACAAGATTACAATATGGTTTTAAAGAATCTTAACGAATGCCATTACATTGTCTTCTTTTGTTTTCTGTTTTTTAATTAATATAATTATTTTTATTTAATAATTTTTCTTAATATAGTCGCATCAAAAACCATAATGCTAATTTTTCTCCCCTTTACTATGGATTGACTACAATTTCTAGTCCCATAATGTTTATCGCCAGCTAACTAGACTTCAGTAGCGTGAGCTTTAAATTAATGTGTTAGGACAACACAGTCTTTATGTCATGCAGTATAAACTAGTAGAGTCAATGACCGTAAATCACGCCTCTTACATTTGTGTGTCAATCCAGATCCTAAAGCGCAACGTTTCACATTTAAGAACTCTTCGTTTACAGCAAAGGGTGCATTAATATGACAGGGATGTTGTACGAGTAGTTGTTAATGTAAACAAGCTCTAACAACTATGTTGAATGCCGTTACTAGTTACTAGTGGTGTAAAGGAAATAGAAATCCAGAAACATTCTAAGGTCTTGCCGTACGTTCCAATGTTAAATGTTACTTCGTTTGTCAACCTATCCGATTCATGTGTTCTAAAACCTTATGTCATTGTCTTGTTTCTGCGAATGAATAATAGCAACTGGAACTCTAAATAGTGCTGGCGTGCCACCGGGTGCAGTACATTCCAGCAAAACTTGAAGCAGAGCAGCAAACAGAAAAAGAAAGAAAAGAGTTACACAATCCAAGTCTGTCGCATAACACCGACTTTTCATTTCAACTCGCTGAAAAAAAAATCATTCTTGCAATTGAAACAACGCTGCAATTTGTGCTGCGAACGTGTTGCTGAGACGTGCCTCCACTGCCGAACGAGAGTGAGTTACCAATACGCTTCGTTGCGTCTGGCCCACTCGGAAAGAAACTAGGTGAAACGTCAGCCAGACAGGTATTTGTGGCTTAAGCCCCGAGACTCGTAGGGTTTCGAGGAGCTGAAGAAATCTAACTTTTCGCAAAAGAGCAATCGATGAGAGAGGCACCGAGAAATAAAATGCAGTTCGAGTGAAACGGTACTAGAGCATGAAGCTGAGAGAAAATAAAATGAAAACAGAGAATTCAAGGACAAAGACAGGTGACTTCCTTTTCAACCGCGTTCATAGCCGCTGTTGGCAGTAGTTAGCTTATTTTGATAACTGGTTAATGCTCAATGCATATTCCCGAACAGTTCGTTTAACTCATGAATTTATCATTACTTGTGGAAATTTAAAAGAGATGCAATCATTACAGTGCACAGATTTTCAGTGCAGTCATTAGAGTGCAGTTATTCTCATAGAATGACAATCACACACACTTACATTTTTTTGCTGTTTTTTAAGTTAGAAATATAAATTATGATGTATTGAATCGCCAAAACACAACAATGTTTCTTAATAAAAAATATTGTTATGAATGCAAAAACAGCTTTTTTATAAATACCATTATTTCAATTAATACTTACTATAATACGTACTCTAATGCATAGAAATATCTATGTCGAGGGAAAAGCAAAACCTTTGCGCACCCTTCAGAATTTTCGATCTAGGCGGGTTTACCCATTTTTATTATCCTTCCTTTTCATTTCTACCTTGAATAATCTGCCCTTACCATTCGAACACCATTCTCGCGTTCTTTTCTTCAACCCACGTTCAACCCCTTTTTCTCGACCGACCGTCAAATTCCCTTCAATTCTCTCTCGGTAAGCGCTTGACCGTGCGTTCGACTAACCCCTTCGCCCTCCGAAATCCCACACTCGAACCCTCACGCTCCGCCTTCGTTTTTTCACTCACCGGCTTACTCCGCATCAAAACGGGATTGTGGTGACGTCAAGTGTGGATTCTAATAATATATGCCTAGATGCGGAGAACTACAATCATGCAATGGGTGTAAACATAGTATTACGAGAGACTAAGAAAGTCAAAGAATCAAGTTGAGCAGATTGGTTAATAGGAAGAAAGGAATATTCAGATAAGAACAACTGAAACGACGAAGTCGTGAAGCTGTACGATAGGCGTCGGAAGCCGAATGCTCCTTGAAGACACGGAGGTTAAGCAACTCGAGACACCGCGGGTTCCTGGGTGGGTGACCACCTGGGAAATCCAGAATCTACCGGCGTCGAATCCCTGGCCGAAGGGATAAAAGGTAGTTACTGACGATGACTGAAAGCTTAACGGAAGATTACTCCATGTTTGAGGAGAGTAAATGGTTAGAGAACGTTTCGATAAAACGTAACAGAATTGAAAAAGAAGTGGGAAACGAACATATCGAGGCATGTAAGACGTATGAGATTTGGATTGAGGGATGACGCGATGACGGATGGAGGGAGGTGACGAGAATGTGTCGACTGACATCAGTCTATCAGGAAAGGAGTGGAGGAAACACAAAATACTGAGGAGTGGAGGAAACACTGCCCCTTAGGCAGCCCTCGCAACAACACAGGATTTCACAGGGAGGGACCCATGAAGGATATCGGGTAAAATGACATAGTATTTGTGCGTTCAGTAAATCGCCAGGGAAGGGTTTGGTTACGACACAGAGGGTGTACTAACAAGGAAAAGCAATAGAAGGTAAAATGAAATAAGGATTATGCACGACTACCAATGTTAACCACAAATTTGTGGACTGCAACACGCTGGCATTTTTGGGTGTTTCACACTCACATGCAATTGTTTGAAGATTTTTTCTTGAATTTGATTAAAAAATCTAAATACATTGTGTTATCGGCTCACATTTTCTATTTAAATGCGTAAAATGATTGTTCCTCATCACCTGTTTAAAGAACAAGTTAGGGCAGAGGAGAGTTCAGAGAACATTCACTCGGTGATATGGCTACTTCAAAGACAACACACAAGCAAAAATTTGGTCTGTTAAAAAAATACTTCCCCACATTCTTTCAAATATTTGAAAGAAAAAGTAATTTTTACGGTCAAAGTATAAGTTTGAATCCTTATTCTTGATCATTCTGATTCTTTCAAAAAGAAATCAGCTTTCAGAAAAAACATGAAAAAAGATTCATAATTTTAAGATGCAGAATCTAAAAATCTTCAAAAATAGGAATATTTATAATGAATTATTATATACCTTCGAATTTTCTAGCCAAGTCGGAATTCTCTTTAAATATTCCTTTAATTTTATAAAATTATTACCTAAGTATCTGAAAGAAAAGTATTTCCATTTCGCCGAGGTGGAGTCAAGAGATTAACATTGATTTTCTGCCTTTTATATTCCCCGCAAGCTAAAGCTAGGTCGGATCTCACCATCCACTGGGGTGGAACATCACCACAACAACACCACAATGTATACAACATTCACTGCACTAAGGGGACTAATGACATAGCATTTAACATTCCCAGAATCATTAATAAAAGTATGAAGAATATAGTATTTTAGGATTAGATTATTCGTACTTTTTTTTACCTATCCAGTGGTGTTCCGAGAACTAGATCTGGGGGTAAGGAAGGTATGTAGTGAACATGTCACAATCCCATCACTGCACATTTTGGCCGGCCTGTTCTTTCTTTCGTCACAGACAGTGAGACAATTTGTATTAGAAAGCTAAAGCCTTATTTTTACTCCGACTCGGAACCAACCCAGGGCAGCTTCACAAACTTAGTATGTTGTTCATGAACCACCCACGGAGCCAAGAAATAAATAAGTCGTGGCACAACAGTCTGCGTACGGGCAATGGCCTCCCGGAGCGTACTGGCCTCGCAGCCATGTGTTAAGGGGGTACATGTGGTTAGCACAAAGACATCCCCACGCCATATTCTGGTCTTCTCAACCTGAGAAGTGAGTTTTCTTATCGTCACACAGCAACGTTTACTAGACCATTGCAAGGAAAACGCACATTATAACCTTGTCGGATCGGGTACGCGTCATGGAAAGCGAGCACGCTGACCAATGAGCTAAAGCGCGAGAAATAAATAAGAACCGTACATTGATTAATGAATAAATAAATACGTAAATACATAAATAAATATATAAATAGGTAAAGAACTAAACACACTGCGTCGACCCAACCTTCCGGGCGGGCGCGGATACTTTATATATAAATAGGTAAAGAACTAAACACACTGCGTCGACCCAACCTTCCGGGCGGGCGCGGATACTTTTGGATATCCCCAACAACAGCCAGCCTCTCCCCAGCCACCGTTGCAGAGCCTGCTTCTCCCCTTAGGCAGCCCCTCGCAACAACAGCCAGCACCACGAGCGCCGCGAGGGATTCAATTTTTTCTCAATCTCTTCCGTCGTTTGTTTTTTTAAACGACGAGCAGTCTAAATTTCCTTCAATGCTACCGCTGCCGCGTCACGTTCCATCGTCACCATTGTCGGCGATGTCGTCGTGCGAAACACAACGCCAGAGACTTTATCTCGCGAAAAACGAACGACGCCGTGGCGGCGCATCTGGGCAAATCCGCCAGATAGCGAAGGTAATGAAAGGAAAACATCTTTGCGGCGGGAGATAGGAGCCGCAGGGTGCGTGCTGGCTGCAAAGAACTTTGGGTTCGAGGGGAGGGGGAAATGAGGACGCATGGGAATACAGGGTCCATGTTTAGAGCAAAAAAACATGCATATATCTACCAATTTATATTATCGTCTGTAACGATCTGAAGGAGATTTTGTCGTAACTGGAAACTCGTTATCATCTTTATCACCATCTTAATCATCATTACTTAACGTATTATACTGTCAAACTCTTCTGAATAAAATTTTGAAATCATTAATTTTAATGAGTAACCAAACGTAACACTGTTCCTTTTATCATTCTTTCTTCTTGTTTAAATGAGCCTTAAGATCTTGATATTGAAGTTAAGTCGTTAATATACACTATATTAAAATAGTACAAAAGTTTAATAGGGTGGTGAACATTGACGTTTGTGAAATAATCACGCGTTCTCTAACTGCAGTGTCCCTCTTTCTTTGTTTTGAATGTTTCAGTTTTCTTATAGGATGGAACAGCATTTGTCTCCTCAGCCGTGCACAGAATTCACTTCTCTCCACAGTACGTCACACACAGTTTGTAACTGTTTTTGATGTAAAATAAATAAATAAATAGATAAATAATCAAATTAGCCTCCTTCTGATATCACTTTCTGTTACTTCCATTTTCTACGTTTTTTATCACTTTCTTATAGCCAGGAATTCACCTTTCTATTCTTGTACTAGGTGAGAAATTGGATGATCAACTTGATTGAATGTATTATTAAGATTCGTGCATTCTTAGCCATTCCTCTGCCATATTATTACATTAACTCGTTTTGAAAAATAGAGCAATTTAGCGTAATGAAGAAAATATAACAATGTACGTATAGAGAAAAAACAAGTTGTGTAATTCGTTCATTATCAGAAACATAATTAGATTATCCACAAGATAAAGAAATCCAATCAAAGACTGATTTGTCTCTTCGTTCTCTAATGCTTTGAGGAATTCATTCTTACGGTCAAGGATAGGAAAATCATAATACTCGTACGCATCCATCCATCTGCTTTGATACGCGCGGGCTCACCGAATCAAACACATAGAGATGCACAATCACACTCAATCACTCAAACACGCGTACACACACAAAGTCACATATCAACCCGCTTCCAAGAGCAACCTTCAGCCTCTTGGTACCGGGAGGGGGGGCCCAGGACATAAACTGATGCCATTGCAGTGCCTCTGCCTGGGAGGTCCTAGGTTCGAGGCTGCAGGATTTTTGACACTAGCTTGTCAGCTAGGTCTAATTCAGGCACTGTCTGGAGGATAATTCTAGCGGCCGGCTGATCTGATCTATAGTTTTCCGTGGTTTCTCCGATCAACACCAGGCAAATGTCAGACCAGTACCCTAATACCCTCTTGTCAAATGTCCACATCCTGAAAATTACTCCTACAACTTTACATTTCCTCCCGAAAGCATCCCTTTCGTGAGAAATCCCGAAACCTCCAGCCGTCAGCGAGAAGGCGTTAACTGGGTGAGCGAGCACCGAGCGACGCGACACGACACGACGCAACGCGACTCGGCCCGACGCGTCGCGACGCCTGATTCGAAGCAGCGTCCCTCCGGTGCGGGAGGCGTGAATCCAGTGTGCGAGCGTGAGCGTGCGTGCGGGTGGGAGCGTGGGAGGAGGACGAGGCGGCGCGCCGCCCATCCAATTTGCAGTCGCCTAGCGGAAGCGCCGTCTCTGCGCTGCGCCAGTGCGCTCTAACGGCCAGCGGCCGCGATACGCGCCGCGCAATTATATCGCACTCCGCCAGATAAGTCCCCTCCAGCCGCTTTAGTTCCAGCGGCTTAGGACGCAGGCCGCACGGTTGCTCTCCGTCCGACCGCCAACTCTCACATGCACGCGTTGAAGTCTTCTGTACAATTTCTGCTCTTTGGTTCTCAGAGTAACCGCTTTGGTTTTGATTTAAATAAAATGTATAAAAAATGCCCGCCAAGGTGGAGATTCTCTGAAAATGTGAAGGAAAATATGTTGCTTCTGTGGTTTTATGAAATACTAGCTGATGTACCCGGCATTGCTCGGGTTTATAGTAAATTATTAGACAGGGAGAGGAATTCCATTTTTTCATACCCTCCGGTGGGGCCTACTATCTCCTCTGTTGCATCCCTTCTCCGCCCTGCTCCTTCCTGCCATGCTCTGCACGGCCACGCTTCGATAGCCCTGTCTTCTCTTCACCCCCATTTGGAAATTTCAGGTCTACCTCGCTCACTTTTTCACAAAAAAATATATTTTTCAGAAACAATATCAACTGGGTGAAACCAAAACATACAAACATTTTACATTTTACCAATTTGAACATGAGTACTGTGTAGTCAAATTGTGAGTGCTATTGAAAAGCTACCCTACTACGTAGAGAATTATTTACATTTGCATCCCTCCTTGCAGTATTATTTTCAATAGTGCGAGTGAGTACTTCAGCAAGTCGCACTCTCTTAATAGCCGATTCAAAACGTTTATAGACTGCCCATCTATTCGCACTTGTATAGTCTGTTTTGACAACTTGACACTCGCATTGTTTCAAGAAATTCAATGTTTACAAATTTCTGTAAAAGAAGAGGTTGTTTAGAATGTATACGATAATAAATTGT
Source organism: Teleogryllus oceanicus (assembly GCA_964035755.1). Taxonomy (NCBI): domain Eukaryota; kingdom Metazoa; phylum Arthropoda; class Insecta; order Orthoptera; family Gryllidae; genus Teleogryllus; species Teleogryllus oceanicus. Next base: position 42,756,591 of record CAXIVR010000008.1, read on the forward strand.
AGATTACTGTATATTCTGTACCCTATATTTTTGTACATTGCACAGTCACAACCTACCTCAATTTCTGTACAAATTCAAACTCCAATGTTTTATAGCCACTTTGTCCATAACACGGATTTAGGATAATGCATGACCTTGTCATCTTTACCACTTTAGTTACCGATTTCTTCCAAATATTCCACCAATGTTCAGAACTAACAAATCACCACCGTTCATACAGGTACATTACATAACCTTATTCAAAGTCCAATGAATCTCGTAATAATTCTGGACATTATGAAACCAGTAGTAGATCTCAGACGTCATCCTCTGGTGGCGCACAGCTTAACTAATGACAATGATGCACTCTTAAATCTGTGATGTAAAGCTATGCCAAAATGTCGAGAAAAGTAATTATTTTGTAAATATATTACGGTTTATGGTTGTAAATCATAACCTCCAGACCTTAAAAGGAAGTTAGCACAAAAGTTTCATCGGCATTGGTTCAGTAGATTCAGAGATTACCGCGTTGTAAGACAACGCACTTCTGTCTTTATATATTAGTATAGATATGTATTTATTTAAAATTATGTGAAATAACAGTCTATATAGAACTCGGAGAGGCTAACACACGCCAAGTACCTGCGATTTACCTCCCAGACCCCTGGGCAGATCAAAGAAGTTGAGGACCGAATACAAAGGGTATATCATTAAAGAATGGCTTTCATGTGAGCTTTCAACTACCTTTGTAGTGTGACCGTCCGTTTTCTTAGACTTCGAAAACGTGTCACATCCGACCTAAGAGAGCGAGGGAAAGGAGTATTTTGAACGCGCGCCAACGCGGATGAATATTAGGAATGCTAACTAGAAATTAGAACAAGAGAGACCGCCACCATAGACCGAGGGCGAGACCGGTGGTCAGATGAAAGAAAAAGCTCTTTCTGAGGGTAGCAGCTGAACTGGGCGGACGTATCGAAAACGGCACGCCAGGAATTGATATTGCAGTGGACTTCAGATTTGCAACTTTTAGGAAAACTCTTCATAAAGAACAAAAGAGTTTTTTTCTTCTTATATATATATATATATATATATATATATATATATATATATATATGTGACGTACGCTAGGCCGGCTTGTTCTCAGTAAATTTATTTGTAAGGGACAGGTGTTCTTTCTCGTGAATGGGCTCGGGTTATTAATCAAACACCACTGCCGAGGTGGGTCTCTACCCTTTTTTCATATAACCCAGAATCACTGTTAGTCTCTCGATCTTATCGATCGAAGAAATATTTACCGTTACTTCTTCCACTACGAGCGTCGGCGGCTTCGGGGACCCTCGGGTTGCCTCGCGCTCCTTCGCTGCTTGCCGGGGTCGTTTCACTTGGGACCAGCCGAGGTGAGGCGCTGCGCTTCCGAAGTACGTCTCCTTTCCAATTCTCCGATCCACTCGACGTCTTTTGATCTGTGTTACTCCAAATAGCAGCTATCACTTTGGCAATATGTCCGATCGACTATTGATTGTTATCACGCACAAATTGTCCGTCAATTAATCTTTCTGCACTCGTTCGTTCGCGATACTAGTTTGCTTTTCGATCGCGGAGCAGCCCCAGATACGTCCTTCCTCGCCGGCGGCCAGCCAGACACTGACTCCTTGCGGCCTCGTTCCCACGGTCGGCCAACCGACGACACCTCGCCGCCCGTAACCGTTTTTCTTGGCTAGCGAGTGCCCTCTTGCAACCGTTCTGCCGTGTTCTTGCTTGATGCCTCGCCGTTTCTTTGGGTGGAAACGCGGTGCGTTTCAATATATATATATATATATATATATATATATATATATATATATATATATATATTCTCTTAAAGTTTGTGCTCGTATAAAAAGGGAGTGATCTCTGGATCCATTTTAACTCTGAATATCCAGTTGGTCATTAATCGTAATTGGAAATTAAGTAAAATTCATATGAGAGTACGCAAGAATATAAAACTTGAACGAGAAGAAGAACGCGTTTCTGGTGGGCAACTGCGTTCTCACCGAGGCTCCGACACTTCAAGGCCGAAGCAGCTCGGTGGAAAGGGTTAGAAGAAAGCACAGCTGACTGCTCGACGCGGCCGAGAAGGAATACAGTAAGGTTGTACTAAATAAACTGTTTTGTAGGGATAGTAGTAATTAATTTTAATCAGAAAGCTTATTCTGTATCAGTCACGTAGAAACAAAGGGAGGGTAACATATTTACCATGCTTAAAATATAAGAAAAGTAAAATCTTCTCTGGATTTTAGAGAGAGAGGTTTCATTTTTTTGTGAAAGTAATGTTAAGTCAGAAGTACTAATTTTGATTTTCAATGTGTTTTTTCTTTCATTTTTGTATAAAGTAATACTTTAACGATTCTTCGAATTTCTGAAAGTGTGTGTGTTAAAAAATTGGGTTGTAAAGAAGAGTAGGAAATTGTGTATCGAGTTATTAGTGTGTGTGTGGGTTTTTTCTTACAGACAGTCAAGAGTATTCTGTATTTGATTTTTTCTGTGTGCCATTTTATGTATCTGTCATAGCAGCAAATATTTCTAGAATATATTCTGAATTAAGTGAAAAGTGATTCTCACTCGAGTTGTGTGTAATTTTGCATCCAATCAAAAACGATCTTCCTGACCCTGCCCCCCCCTATTTTTTTTATTTATTGTGTCCACACTGGGACGTCTACACTGAGCTAGTCGACCATCTGGTGAATTGTGTTCGCCACCCCCCAAAGACGTCTCAGGTCGGGTGCTGGCCTTACGGCTTGTACCGGACGGAACTGTGGCTCGCAGTAGATTAGATGGAAACTTTACAATCTAAGAAACCATTAGGCGTTTAGTAATAGTGTAAATGGTGTTTTATTAAAAAAAGCATCCGCATTTGAATACTGAACCGTTGGTGAAATATGCATACACTGTATGCAATACTGGAGCATACGAGGGAAAGGCTTTGCTATGCTTTTTCGTTATTTCCTTCCCCTCCCCAGACTCGTGAGCTCGCGTTTGGCCAGGTTGAAGACATCAGAGAATGGTAAAGACAAAGTGAAAATAATCGCATTAGTATTGCAGAGGAAAAAGGTACTAAAGAAGACAGCAACAGATGGATGAATGACAATGCGCAGTTTTCTGTGAATGTTCTTCTTGATGCAAAAAGGATATCACTACATTATAGGGGTATCAAGTAATGTACAAAATTGCAACAGCATTTATGCAGTGTTGCCAGAATGTTCGTTACCGGTTAGTCAATTTCTAGCTAATATTTAACCACTCGTTCTTGCAGGACCGGGTTAGTTGGCTCAGGGCATCAATTGTCGCTGCAGTGTCTCTCACCGGGAAGCCCTAGGATTCGAGTCCACGACGGTGGCAGTATTTCGACAATATCTAAAGAGCTAAGTCGAATCAATTCAATCGCTTGCACGAGAAGAATTCGGACTGGCTGCTCCGATCGGTAGTTTTCCGTGATTTCTCCGGTAAACACCAGGCACGTGCCAGAGAACTATCCTAACAAACGGGCCAGGGATCGCGCGCGATCTTTCCTTCCTCTTCCTTCTATCCTCACCTCTTCCTTACATAGACACATTCACCATACAAACGCTCGGGTCATACAATGTCGGGAATTTAAAGCTTACCCTGCTGATGGAGATACCTGGTTGGGAAAACATGTGAGTCGACGTTTTTCGTACATCGCCCACCATGCACCCAACACCGGATTCTTTTTTTTCCCATCTTATACTCCGTCTTCAACATAGCTGCATTTCAAGGTCACGAGCTGGAAGGAGAGGTGGACACTGTCATCCAATCGGGAGCTTCGTTAGGATTTACATTTTTGGTATTAAATCTCCCGATTGGATAACAACGTCCCCATCTCCTTTCAACTCGTGACCTTGAAGTGCAGCTATGTTTAAATCAGAGTATACAGACATACATTTCTGCTTGTCTGGAAATATTGGCGTGTGCTTTCAAATGGCGTGTGCCATTCCGTACTTAGCGCTTGCGTCTTTTTTCACGGCAACGGCGGCAGCCGCGGATTCGCGGGTCCGCAGTGTGCTGCGGGTGGGGGTGACGGTTGCGGTAACAAAGGTTACGCTGCGCCACGCGCTTCCATGTCGCCGATAAATTCAGTTCGCTATCCGGCGGTTTACTCCGAGGTCCGGACTGAATTTAGGTGTAGCGGTGAACTTGGAGAGAGGATATCTAGCAGGAAAATGAACATGAAATTGGGGATGCGCACCAGAGAGGGAAATGCAGTGGATTGAGAATACTGTGTTGTTTTGCAGTCATAAACATTATTACCAATTTGTATAATTGGTTTCCTCAATATTTTGCAGAGCGGGTTTGGATGATCTTTGTACAAATGATTAAGAATATTCCGGTAAGCTTTGGATCAGGATTTGAATTTGGTAATTCCAACGGAATTTCGGAAATGGTTGTTGCATTTTAAAATGTCGATTGAACACGAGAATAACTTAGAATGTGCGAATGAGAGTGAAAATAATTTTAAAAAATATATTCAGACATTTTTTTTTCTCAAAGCTGATATTAAAGTACTTCTTCATAGAATAACATTAGGTGTTCTCATGCAGATTCTAAACATATTACCTGTACCTGTGAGTAACACATATATTTCAAAAACAGCAAACAATATTTTTAATGTCTCGTCGCTATGGAAATACTGAAATTCAAGAAAGAGTCTGATGAGTTCTATTGTTAGGCTTCACGACTGGTAGAAATCTTATGAAGTAAAGTGTAGGCTTCTGAAGTTAGTCATTTAATGATTTAGTTGTGCAGGTTACATTACTCAGGGAAAATTCAGGAGGGATTTATCACCTTCCCTGGAGAGATTAATGAATATTCCTCTTGAGAAACCACAGAGGTATCGAGGGTGCGCTCTACTCGGATGTCTAGGTCACAAGGCTGAAAATTTAGAGAGGCTAGAAAAGTGTACGAATTCGGGAATGAGAAAACTTGCTTATATGTTTCGTTTAGGTTGTTTACATCTATTGAAGAAATAAAATTCGCATATTATCAATGTCAAGTAACAATGAATAAGTTCAGAGATCCCCAATTGGGGATTGTGGCAGTTAATGGGTTAAGTAAAGTTTAGGCTTCCGGGGTTAGACATGTAATGGTTTAGCTGTGCGTGTTACGTCACGCCAGACATTAGTGTGAACTAACATGTTGGTAAATGCTTCTTCGCTTGACGAAAACTGTCCTTGTAATGGGAGTGTCCAACCTCGACCGCACTCTGTGGACTAACTAGGACCGTTCACCACACTTTCTGAATTTCTCCACAATAACCACATTAGTGCCGCGGAGGGTACAGTGGGCACACAGGTAGGGCTCCAACCCCTCGGGAGTTTTACAGGCGGTCCCATTTGGATTCCTGTATTGCCATGTGTCGCGGCTGTGAAACACGTTTAAAGAGCGCGCCTAAAAGCAGCGCTCAGCGGCGGTCAGGGAAGGCAGCGGAGGCGGCGGAGCGACAAGACGCCGCCCAATCCCGAAAAGCGAGCTGGTCGGAGAGCCAGCTTCGCAGCAGCGAGTCTCCAGCGCCGCCCGCTTTAAGAGCGAGCGCCGCCAGCCGAGAAGCACGGAGTAATTGGCTATTGAGTTGAGTGGAGAGCGTTAGTGACCGTGCGCCCAGTTGAATTCGACGAGGAGATTGTACAGTGTGATTTCTGATAACGACATTGCTTGTTCTTAGTACATCTCCCGGACTTTTGGTTTTAGATTTTGGTATGTGACTCGGTACGCTCTTTGGACTTTGGAATTGTAACCTTTGTACTTTCGGCAGTTAATTACAATAAATGTTTGTGTATGTAAAGCGTGCAATTATTCTGAACATAACACCATGGCCGTGACTTTTCACTCAGGGGAAATTGAGGAAGGATTTGTCAGCTTCCCTGGAGAGATTAATGAATATCCCTCTTGAGAAACCACAGAGGTATCTAGGGTGCGATCTACTCGCGTGTCTAGGTCGCAAGGCTAAAAATTTAGAGGGGCTAGGAAAGTGAACCTGCAGATTCCAGTTCAAAGAAAACGTGTGGTGTGAGGAAGACTTTATAACCGAAGGCAAGGTGAGCAACCCTGGGTATAAACATTTCCCAGGTAAAAGATGAGTGATGGTGCAACGGTACTCAAATGGATGAAGACTACACTGATTACAGTTAAGAAACATAGATTTAAATGCTATCACACAAACTGTCTATGCGGGGTGATCTGGACAAGGAAGAGCACCACGCGGTTGTCAAGCAAGATGTGATATAAGAGCCACTGACGTTTGAGCAATTCCGCAGCTCCACTTTCAGCATATCGTGAATTCTGTTGTAGGGTCATGCGTAGGCCGACCTATCAGTGAGTAGACGCGTCGGATCCTGTGGTCTCCATCATGTTTCCCTCGTCAATTATATACTCGTCTCTCGACCACAGCTCGCGAGGTGTCCAACGACTGAATGAATTCATACGCGTGACTCACGTTTCAAACTAGCTTGTGCGTACTTTACCAAAGTCTGACTGAATGAAGTACAATAATACAATTTTTATTGTTTGCAATTGTCATTTTATTTTGCTATATGTATATATGTAATTTAGCCCGACTAATATTATAATTGAATGTTGTTTACTCAGTTTTAAAATACCTTAAGAAAGTTGTTTTTTCAGTCTTTAATTTTCTTTGAGAATAGAGGAAAACACCATCAGGATGGCTTTAGAAAAAGGCAATAACAGGATGCAATGAGAAGATTTTAATAGTTATGCATGTCCTTATTTGTTAATACAATGTCATTGTATTTTAATATTAGGTACTCGAAGTGCGTGTTCTGCATAGAAATATACTTGTAGAATATAAAATACAATACTTTTTGGTGAGATGCTTGTTACATATTAAAAAAGACAATATCCTTCCCTATTTCACACCCATTTTAAAGACATTTTTCAGACATTTATTACAAATAGATTGTACACTGCGATTCCGAAAATAAACCCTCATTTGGTTCTAAACGAGAAGATTCTCTCGTTTGACTTCAATGTACTTGTAGTTTCACTACATAAAATATTTTTTGAAGCGCTGTATCAATTGAAAGTATTTTATTTAATGAAATAATTTCTAATATTATAATTATTAAATTTTCTAAATTGAAAATAGATAAACTATGAACTCAAAACGACGGGAAAATATCAATTGAAATATTTAGTTTAAATGCATTAATTTACAACAAATTTAAAAGAAGCACCTGTAACTATAACGTGTTGTACTATTGGTATATTTATTTATTTATTTATTTACGTAAAAAAAGAGTTAAAACTGTGTATGACTGCAATGGGGAGAAGTGAATTCTGTGAACATTTTCAAAATTCTGTGATCCCTACACTAAGCCATAAACTACATGAATTTTAAATGAAAAAAAGAAACCAATCCCATGAAATAAAATTATTTTCAAGGATAAAAGAGCAATAAATTTTGGGTTCTTATCCATGATGTCCTTCGTTAATGAATAATACTTTCTGCCGCCACAACATGGAAACGATAATTTGAATAACTGTATTTCCCACTGAATTCTAAAAGACGTGCATAGATAATGAAGGTACATTTATGTTCAGAAGCAAAACAAGGGGCCATCTCAGCATTTGCTCAATGGGTCAGGGAAACTGGACGAAACACCTGATTGAGATGGGGGTCATTGGTCCAGAAGCTGCGATACAATACTTGTTACATATTGTTGATTGATTGATTTGTTCGTGTTTCCGGACACGTCAACTGCTTTGGTTATTAGTCCTGTTACTGTAGTGCATGTTTTGTCTCGGGAGATGGCGGTGATCTTCCCCCGGAATATGTGGTGGTGTTGTGCATGTTAATGTAAGTGTGTGTGTGTGTAAGGGAAGATGATAGGACAAGGAAGATGAAGGACAGATCGCGCGCGGTCCGTGGTCCGTTTGGTAGGGTACTGCTCTGACATTCGCCTGGTGTTCATCGGAGAAATCACGGAAAACGACCGATCAGAGCAGCTGGCCGCTAAAATTCTCCTCCAAACACCGACTGAATTCGACCTAGCTATAAAGCTAGATTCGAAAGTCCTGTCGCCGTCAGGACTGGAACCTAGGACCTCCCGGTCAGAGCTGTTGCAGTGACATCAGTTCATGCATAGAGCTACCACTCCCAGTGTGTTACATATTGTTTAGAATTATACAGTCCAATGGTAAATAATACATTGAATATCACTATTAAAATTAATGTTACTTTCCTTGTGATGCTCAGTATAGTCTCTAATTGTATAGAAACAGTTATGCAGCAGAAACGATTTCACTTTTATTTGATTATTTTATTGATTTAAACTTTTCTATTGAATTTAATCGTTTAAAGGCAAAGTGTTGTAAAATAATGTAATTATTGTATGTGAATTTTTGTAATGAGCTGTTGATACTGTCATCTGATGAATATGATTTCTACATTGAGTTTTATAGTAATAGACATCTGCGTTTTCTGAAAATATATTCTCGCCCTTAAGCAAGTCATTTTTGACAAAAATCACTGATTCGTAAATAAACAGACAAGTTAATGGTAAAATTCCTAGATTAATGAAGAGACGCAAGAGAGCCAAGAATCTCGTGGGCGAAATTTGGTTATTATTCGTAGAATCCTATTTGTAATCTAAAAGTCTGGAAGCTATAAGATGTTTTTCTCCAGAATAGTATGCCATATCTCAGGCGGGAATGAGCATTCGCGAAATATACACAACGAGCAGTATGAAGGCTGACTGAATTTGAAAGAATTCTGAACGCGTAGCATAATGAACTTAATTTTGTGTTCAATTCATTTAAATGGACGTTCCATTTAAGGTTTGACTAATTGAGGGGCCTAAAACTTTGTGCCTTAACAGTACACCGTTCATTTTCAATGGAGCACAAAATTGTTTAGTTGAAATGGAATGCATTAAAACCGTCTTCTTTTCATTTACTGTTAACTTGTTATTTCGGAACCAATTTGAAACATCTGATATTGTACAATTTACGGTTTCTTTATTGCAAAGGATGTTCGTATCATCCGCAAAGAGAACCGTTCTTCCGTTTCGAGTCGTCGAGGGCATATCATTTACGTAGTTTACGGTTTTAAGTAGGAACAAAATAGGGCCTAAAATCCATCCTTGAGGAACTCACATGCAATGGGCAAAGAGTCGAAAAGGTGTGTAAATAATGTTCCATCATTCCAGGAAGGTATTTCTACTCTCTGAGATTGTTGTTTAAGGTACGAACATAACCAATCTAAAGCAATACCACGGATTCCATATGAAGGTAAGTTTGAAAGTAAAATGTCATGATCAATGACGTCAAAAGCTTTTGAGAGATCTAAAAATAATCTAATAGGTGCTTCGTTTTGATTCAATGTTGAGCGACATCTTTAAAATAGAAAATATGACTTTTTGCGTTGATTTTGATTTCTAATCCATGTTGGCAATCTGAAAGCGCGTCGTGTTTACTGAGAAGGTTTCGTACGTAAAAAAGTCTTTCTAATATTTTTGAAAAAACTGATAGAAGAGAAATGGTCCGATAATTTTGAATTTAATTTTTGTTGCCTTTTTTGAAGAGCGGCTTAATTTTAGCTGTTTTGAAAATATCTGGAAACGTTCCGGTGCATAAGGATGCATTAAATATGTGAGTTAACGGGTGTATAATGGCAAACGCACAGGTCTTTAACAAAGAATCCGGGAATTCATCTAAACCGGACGAATATTTATTTTTAGTTTACCGATTATTTTGAGAATTTCATAGGAAGAAGTTTCGGAAGCGAACATCGTGTCTAAAATTTTGGGGGAAATGGATAAGAATTTTGTGGCTGAAGACTCTTAGTGAGATCGGCAGCAATTCTCGAAACGTATTGGTTAAAGAGACTAGCCTCTGTTGCCGGATCGTTTACATTTATACCGTCATATTTTAAAACAACATTCTCTACAAGGTGTCTAGTTGATTTGGTCGTATTTTTTATTATATTCCACATTGTGTTTGTTTGGTTATTTGAGTTCAAAATATCCTGATCGTTTTTCATGATTTTAGCCTGCCTTATGACTTTTCGTAACAATGTTTTGTACTTTTTAAAGTAGAGGAGGAAATCTTCAGATACGTTATGACGTTTAGAATTGAAAGAAAGAATTCGCTTGTTTTTAGAAGATGTCCCTCTTATGGTTCGGACAATAATACTCTCTTGTGATATTTTGTTCCTGCAGAATTTACTGCGACAAATAAGAAAGTCCTGTGAAGTGGAGTGAAAACAATTCACAGTTGAAAGTTGACATTTTAACATATTGTTGAAAAGCATTGTTGTTATACGATATTACGGTGTGTCTTTACAAAATGTAACCTAAAAATTTCCGTTCATTTTAAGTACCCTATCTGCCTACAATGGAAGGAAGCAGGACAGGACATTTTTTAGACCTCAATGTAACTTTTACTTCCTCGTGAGTAGTGAACTTGTAATAGTAGTTCGTTTGGTGGTGAGACGTCGCATAGTACCACACATTCCAACTGTTTCGAGCTCTGCGATCTGGTGAGACTGAGCCAGTCAAACGCTTGACACGTGCATGCACCTCAACGTCCTCCCAGCGCGTCGGGAGCAGCCGATTTTCATCGGTGACGACACCTTTGTGGGGCGCGTGTCCCGTCTGTCGCTCGTTGTTAGAGCGCTGTCAGAACACGCGACAGCCAAGAAGAGCGACGACGCTTCGCTCTCGGCGCTGTCAGCGCGCGTTCAGCGCCACCTGGGCCACGCGGAGAGGGCCTTGGCGCGCGACGCAAGCGGAAAATTCTCGCTATGTGGTTGTACTGTGTAGATAGCAGGAAATTCAATAAACCTGTTCAGCTTTTTGTTTATTTCGCTGATCAGCCTTTGGATTTATGTGTGTGGCTTCCTTTGGTTAGTTACAGTGAAATTTACAAAAAAAATAATGCAAAGTGATCCAATTACGAACCTGCGAGATCGGAGGATAGATAATAGGAGGACCAGCAATCAGCAACGCACGTAACGACCTGAGAGGCACGTGCGGTAATCGAGCATCTGATTAATCGCGCCTTTGAGCAGCTGAACTCGTTTTTTGTTGAAACAAATTTCACCCGGACAATCTCATGTGAAACTTGTTTCAACAAAACGAGTTCAGCTGCTTCACAAGGGCTAGTCCAACCCTGTGAAGTGTCCTAAACCGTACCCATATCCTAGTTCCTTCCAAATTCTGGCCGCTGGGTAGTGACGCAAGAGCGCGCAAGAGAGAGGTGCGTACGCGGAGATGCTACCTGGCGGTCCTCTTGACGACTTACGGACTAAAGACTTACTGACTGTATAAAAAGTAATGGAGGATTACTCCCAGTAATAAGCGCTCAACGCCCAATAGGGGTTATGAGACGCTTTGCGTCATGACGAAGGCGCAACAAATCTAAAAAAAAGAAAAATATTTTGTTGAAAAATGACATAGCGGGGCAATTTATAACATATACAAATTTAGAACTTGAATAGTATTTACTCTTGAATCATAACCGTATCTGGTTGAGAAAGCTATTCAGGGAGATTCGTCAAGTAGATGTGATAAGAATATTTTTAGTATCCATTGAAAACTACTTACCCGCATTTCACACAAATCGTTGATATGTTGTATCAGAATAGACATTTCTAGTTAAATTACAATAATTGTTTAGAATACTTTCATTCCTTTAATTTACACTTCTTAAAGTTTTAATGCGGCATGTTTTAGAGTTATTTGTATTTTGGTTTCGTAAGAAAGATTTCATGATGTGTGACTTAATATGAATTGCTCGAAGTCCCATTGAAATGCACTTCCAGGATAATTCATGCAAAATCTGGTTTCCTAAACAAAGCAAAAAACATCATCACCATGTTATTCGTCAACAAAAAAATATTAATATAATATTATATTTACTTTCTGATGCAAGTTCTATTACTCAGTATCAACTCAAAAACAGGAATTGTGATTGCACCAATTTATTTCGTGCAAACCTAATTTTCAATCACCATTCAATTTAACCACTATCTCAAAATTCCGTATTCCAATGCAGTCCGTTAATCAAAGTACAAAGGCAACCACCATCGGAAGACCAGCTGTGACCCGAATCCAAGGGCCACTCGGCGCGCGTTCCATTCGCACATAAGTTAGCGCGGTAGTGCGTTTGATGTCCGCACGAGGCGTGGCGGCGCTGTTGGGCCCAGCGACCGCAGCAGCGCCTTTCCTGGCGGGGCCGCCACCAAAGGGACAGCTCCATCAATAACTGAGCGCCCTTCGGCCCTCGTGAAAGGCAAGCCAAGGGCCACGTAGGGTGGGATGCGGCGCAATGCAAGCAGCACGGTCACATGATTACTGCTCCGCCGCCTGGGGAACTTCGAAGAGCGTCCGGTCTGTATCTCTTTGGTCTCGTCGGGTCAGTGTCTTCATCACCTCCCTTTCCTTTCCAGAGGCAATCGCGGAATCTGCTTTCAGAAATGATTCCAGATTTTTTCATGTAATGTTAATAGTATCCAAGTCGAAACATTTTCGGTTAAGGAAACATATGCGACATAGAAAAACGATATTTTTTTACCCTTATTGCCTGTAATACATAATAGTAAGAATTGAGAAAAATAGAGTTAATATTTCGGCGATAACAGGCTGGCGTGAACTAGCGATGGCGATAAATATTGAAATAATACGAAAGAAATAAGCTCTTTGTGTTCATATTTGAAAGTATTACTAGTAAAAACAAATGAAAGTTAATACTTTCTTGCTAAAATCCTGTAGACATGGTAACGAAGATTTCATTAATCGTTGTTTCGTAATTATTCTTAACTTTTAAGATGGTTTCAACTGCAAATTATTCAGTAGATTCTGTAACTATATTTATTAATTGCTTGTTTTCGATGTTTTCAATACTATGTTAGTAGTAAAAATATATTTTAAAAACCATTTTAGAGTAGGAACTTTTAAAAAAACAATTTACTTCCTGTTCAATTTTCTACAATTTTTCAGGATGCTGAATAAAATTATCAGAACTTTTTGGATATGCCAGAATTCATACCATAATTATTGGTAATTATGATTTTATTTTAATAATATATTCGAGTAAAATTAAATTTTAATAAGTATTTAGTAATTTTTATTATAAATTTTGAGTTTTAAGAAAAGGTATTAAGTATTAATACAGAAAATTATTTATGGAGGATGAAATATATGTTTGGGGAAGCGAGAACGAATACGTTTTATGTGACTATTCCACTCATGAAATTTCAGCCAATAGTGTGCAAGAACTGGGACCCTACCAGCCAATGAGAGACGACTTTACCATGCATATTTATCAGTTATTGATTATCACCTCCTAGGAGGTGATAAATGTTGCGCCTTGTTTTGTCTACAGATAGGTTATGTAATTTTGCTATTATTTTTATTCCATGGTCGGGTGTGTATTTCTTGTTTGAAATTGTTTGAGCGCAAAATGTTGCAGCAAAGGTTTGGTTCGACGTCGAATGACGAAATAGAGGAAATTATTTGTAAATCCAAACCAAATAACACACTCAACAACAGGAAATATATTTGGAATCAGTTTGAGAAATTTTGTGAGGAAAGTAAATATAAATTAACCGCGAGTAATACACATCAGGAAATAGCAAATATCTTAAGAGATTGGAACATGTATATGAGAAAAGTGAATGATGAAGAATATAAAGAATATTCCGTGAAAACGATATGGAACATGACTGCGAAAATGATGCAAGAGAAATTTTTCAAAGAATTCAATAAAAATATTAACCCTTTACAAATATGGAACTTCAAGTCGCTAGAGAGGCTAGAAATGCAAGAGAAAATTACTACAAAACATTTCGGAGAAACGAAAGGTTAGTGCAGTAACTCTTAAATCTCAAGAGTATTGATATGTGTGTAGAAAATACGCCAGAAGTGTGGCAAATAAAGTTCTTTCTTGCCGCCTCAGTAGAATTAGCGTGGCGTGGTGGAGAAGCGGCAAAATGTTTAGTCTATTATTCCCAAACGGAATTACGTCATGATGGTAAAGAAATCGGTAGAATAGCCTATAACCCTATATTTTCTCAGACTTGTCAAGGAGGGATGGAAAGCTTACAGAGACGAAATGGTTGACACCAAATGAAGAGTCACACATCGTCACTCAAGATATATATTCAAATGAATGAGGAACACCATTCTTCAATTATTAATAAATTAAGACATAGTAGCGCTTCAAATCAACATCTTCGTTAAAAATAAGCGAACAAACCACGTTTCCTTCGAATTTAAAAATTGTGTATTCAATAACTGTGTTTTCAAGTAATTTCGCTCTTAGTTTGTCTTATGTTTATTTTGTTGTTTTTATTGTATATATTTCTGTTCGATGTAAAAATATTTGAATAAAACAATGTTAATTATTAATAATACATTATATTTATGAAATTTCATACGTGAAATAGTCTTAGTAAATTTCATTCGGGGTTTGGAAATTGTCGATAAATCCCCCCCTCACTTCGCGAGTCGGGGATTTATCGACAATTTCCAAACCACTCATGGAATTACCTTTGATAATTTTTTCCCAGATTGAAATGTTGATAAACAGGATAATTTGTTAAAGAGTCGAACAAATTGGAAGATTGATGAATGATAAATGTCTTAACTATTTCTAATTGTAATTCTTTGTGTATCTGTTTCTTGGAGATGAACCATTCAGCCTTTAGAATTCTCCGTAAATACTTATTTATTTATTTAATTAATTTATTATTTAAAATTACACCTCTGTCAAACTTTAGAATACGTCTTCAATGATTCCAATGCATTTACTGTAGCGATTTTTACCGATTTGTACTGTAGCGTTCTTACTGTACCGATTTTGTGTGTTCAGTGACCAATATTCCTTTCTTGCAACGAAAACACTAGAAAATACTAATTCCACAAGACGTCATCATAAGTGCCCAAACCACAGCTGACTCGGCAGTGCCCAAACCGATCGTGCGGTACGGTCAAGTAAGGAACTAGTCTCAAACTTGTTTCAAAAAATTTGCCCAAATGGCGGCTAGTTGACACATCTTACACCGCGCCATATCGCATGGTGCGGCGACTGCTTGCCTGACGCTGCACGTCTTGGAAGTTAGAAGGACGTTTCACCCAATCACAAAATTGTATAGCTCATAATTTGCCGCTTTTCTGCCGTTCTTAAGATGTGAAAAAATTGCCGCGGGTCATTTTTTCAAAAACATCTATGTTCACTTCCGTTGGAAGTTAGCAGGACCACAATCTAAATCCGCTAATATTGTAAGCATATACACCAAACAGTACTCCAAATTTGCCGCTTTTTATTTCTAAACGATTAGTGAAGATATCATATTGAAATCTCCATTTTTCAAAAGATATTGACAAAAACGAAAAAGAACACCTACGTTCCTGTAGCAATAGCAGACAAGAAGGAGGAGAGACGTTTCGTCCAAGACCACTAGCCATAACAATTCATACTCTACGCCAAACTTTGCCCTTACCCATTGCACACTGTAATCTGTAATAAAAAAAATTGCTGCGGACAGGTTAGTTTAAAATATCCAGGTTGGAACTCCAGAAATTGAAGTCTTGGAAGCCCTTTTCAAAAAAAAAAAAAAAAAAAAAAAAAAAAAAAAAATCTCCGCGCAGAGGTACTGTCTCCCCGAAGAAGCACTGTTTAGTTTTAAGTACATTAAGATTAGTTTTAGTTAGTTTGTTTAAGTCACCGCCCTATCCAGTTCCAAAAACCGAAAGGTTGGAGCGTAATGTATCCCAGAATTTGAATAAATTCCGCCTCGCCAGGGCTACTGGCGAGGGGAAAATGTCAAAAAAAATCTCCGCGCAGTACTACGCCCTGAGGAAGGTCGCAGAATGGCGACCGAAACGTTGGCACCTGTGCCCTGGACGCGGCGTCTCCCGGATACATACTGTCGGCTAGTAGGGTTTTCATCGTCAAGTATCTCCCACCAGCGGGGCACTGCCCCAGCCGGGACTAGCTCTTAAGTCCCCGACCGGTCTCCCGGCATGTGTGCTAGTGTAGAGCGAGTTAGTGTGTATGTGTGTGTGTGTGTGTGTAAGAGGTGAGGATAGGACAAGGAAGAAGTAGGAAAGATTGCGCGCGGTCCGTGGCCCGTTTGTTAGGGTACTTCTTCGGCATGCGCCTGGTGTTAATCGGAGAAACCACGGAAAATATCGATCAGAGCATCCGGCCTCTATAATTCTCCTTCAGACAGCGACTGAATTCGACCTAGCTAACAAGCTAGTATCGAAAATTCTGCCGCCGCACGGCGGGCTAGAATCCCAAAAAGCTGGCCATAATATAAAGAGTTGTTTAATTTGTACCAAAGTTAGTATGTAAAGGTTATCGAAGTTGATGATTAAGAATATTATATCAAAAAGTAAAAGAAAACCAAAAGGGAGAGCAAATATTGGTAAAAGTAATTTTATTCATATATTTTTTCGGGGGAATTAACGAAGTTGCTAATAAGATCAGGAGTTCAAAAATTTAAAAGACCAAAATGGCGGATTCAATAGAGGGGAACAAATTGATAAATGTCTATTTATTAATATAACAGTCAATAGTTAGGGATTGGTGTAGTTAATGGTTAAAATATCTCAAATAATGGAAAGCTCGAAAAAAGGATTAAATAGAGAATAAGAGATGGTTTATATTACAAAAATTAATTTTATTTCTGTTACAATTATTCATGTTAACCTGTTATTTATAGCCTGTTCATTATAACCTGTTTGTAACTATAATTAAAAGTAGTCGTTTTCTTGTTTTTCATCTATATCATTGTCTTCTCTTTCTTCTACTTCTCTAACTCAATTATCATCTTCAAAGACTGTTTCCTTATCATCTGCTTCGGAATCTTCACAATCTTCCGCCATAGGAACTAAGAGGGCAACGGCGTCTGCCGACACACTAGTTTCTTGGGTAATGATTTGCGTTGAGAAGAAACGTAGGGATCTGTGGTTGTCGAGAATCTCCAGAACATGTCATCCATTGTCTTAACGCTGGACAACTTTCAAGAAAAACTCTGCTGATATTGTTTTATCAACTTATTAATTGATTTTTGAGCACCCTCCGACAGTTGATCGATGGGTAAAATGGCCAAAGAAATAATTCTGGTCCGTGGATAAACAATCTATGGACTGCTGTTGGCATGTTGTACCAGAGGTATTCTTTGAAGTAGTGTGTCAGTTGCCACGGCATAAAATATAACCAAAATATTCAGTTTAACATATGAAACCGGAATGCAATGATTTTTTGAAGATTGTATTATAATAATCGCGACGCGACGACCTTTGTCCATTCGTATGTTATTCATCCCAATGTGAAGGAGAAAGCGTTGTTTCCGTCCTTTTTCTGCTTATTATATTCTTTACAATGCTTCTAGGCATCGACAATAATTTAAATTGGACAAATATATTGTAACAATCTAAGATCCCCACGAACAATTTAGATGCAAAGAACAAACATAACAAGGAATGGCATGAGTAGGAGATGGAAAAACAGAAGAAAGCGGTGTCGCGCACTAATAATTATTTTATAAATTAAAGAAGACGCGACAAAATCCCAATTTGGACAGTACGAATCAATAGCATTCATTTAGAGGAACATTTCAAAAGTTATCCGAAGCAAATCGCATCAGGGGTTTAAAAGATATGAGTGATTTTGAAAGTACACTTTTGACGATATTACAAATTTACAGCCATTGTTATCATAAGAAAGTAATGTAAAGGAGCTGTTTTTCTAAAAATAAGAGAACGCGTAAAGCGATTGTAATGAAACTTTCGGGATTAACAAAGGAAATCACGCGAAAATTATGACATTACTCGCAACTCTGAAAAATATCGAAGAGCTGCAGTAGAGATGCAAATTGAAATTGTATATTTGGAATTTTCACGAGAGAACAATGATGCGTTGCGCTGACGTCACAACTACGTTAAGACGCCGAGCGACTGAAATTAAGCAATTTTGGCGTTAATACACATTAGGAAATCGTAAAAGAAATAGTAATAAGACGTAAATTGATAATGAAAAGTAGTAATAAAGAGAAATAGCCTGAAAAGGACAGAATTAAATAAAAATGGTATGATATTTTTGGTAAAGACACGTAAGCGATCGGTAAATGTTTCAGAAAAAAAGTTGAAGACACAACGCAACAATGACGAGGAGGAGGATGTGTAGCGAACTCGAAGCAGACGTGCGGAACAGGCTCCGAAAAAGATAAAATTTTAGTATGCAATTGTGCGAGAAACACGGTAAACATGAATGGATATAGTGAGTTTAGGCAATGATGTTCGTAATAACGATGCATAACGCGGAAATATTTGATGTGTCGCAGTATATTCTATAATAGAACTTTTTGGAGGAAATATAGTACGCGATAGACAGATAATCGCATTACTAGTTGCGTAATGAAAATAGGATGATAGGAGAATGAAAGGACATGCTAAGAAGATATTAGCGAGTTCAAGAAATTTTTGGTAATGTGTGGGGTGATGGAGAAACGCTGCGGGAGGATGGATTTGCAGGACGCTGCGTAATATACAGCGAGGACGGCGCGCAACAATGGTTTGCTGCGGACTACAGCGTTTTCGGCAAAAGGGAAGTTAATGAAACTTTGTTGTTGATTTTTGTTATGAAATTCATATGTGAAGGAGGAGAAAGATTAAAATTAGCTTCTGTATAAGATCAAGTTCTGCCTTAACGTAAAAATAGATTCATTAGATATACAGGCAGAATGCGCATTCGGGTGTGAATGAGTTTATTTATAATTGTCAGTATGAATGGAAATATTTTGGATTTTGTGTCATGTAATTTAAGTGTATTATATCGTTGATGTGTTTGCGTGTTTATTTTGTTTGTCGTTAAGTGTTTTATGTGAGTCATGGAGAGCAACGACCCCAGTTGAGTATACATTTCAACTGAAATAACGAATTAGCGTAGGAATTAAAGAAAATAAATAATGTCGAACATCACTTGGTTCGACATTAAAGTAAACGAACGCAGTTTAATTGTTGCATGTAGCTTGTTAATGACCTACGCCCACGTGCCCGAATAGTTGTTAGATCCTGTACAGGTCAGCTACAACCTCACACCCAGATTTTATGTGTAAATAAGAAAATATCGGAGGTTCTGATGGAGCAGCTAGTCGACGGGCAACCTTGGAGGTGGAAGCTGAGTATAACCAGGGCAATTGATAAGAGCGGGTTTTGGGTATTATATTGGCGTTGAAACGCCGGGCGATTATAAATATTATAGTTGTACAATAAGAGGAGGATGGTTCATTACAATATTCATAATTAATTGATTTTATTGTCGTTTTTCAACATGTCCCAAAACGACATTTTGCCTATGTTACTTAAGACGTGACTCAAAGGCGGAGTCGGTATGGTGGATTTGAAGGTTAATTTACAAAGGTAATAATATAAGCTTACAGACACAGTGCAAAAGAAAGCAGAATGTCGGAGAATTCGTAACTTATCTCTGCTTTTTAAGCACATTTTACAATTTTTTCGTGAATTTTGCGGTATTCAGTAAATTTTCAAAAAAACGTGTATAATGATATAATTGTCGCGGCTGTGAAACACTTTTAAAGAGCGCGCCTAAGAAGCAGCGCTCAGCGGCGGTCAGAGAAGGCAGCGGAGGCGGCGGAGCGAGAAGACGCCGCCCAATCCCGGAAAGCGAGCTGGTCGGAGAGCCAGCTACGCAGCAGCGAGTCTCCAGCGCCGCCCGCTTTAGAGCGAGCGCCGCCAGCCGAGAAGCACGACAGTTTTGGCAATTGAGTTGTGAGGAGAGCGTTAGTGACCGTGCGCCCTGTTGAATTCGACGAGGAGATTGTACAGTGTGATTTCTGGTTTCGACATAGCTTGTTCTTGGTACATCTCCCGGACTTTTGGTTTCTGGATTTTGGTTTGTGACTCGGTACGCTCTTTGGACTTTGGAATTGTAACCTTTGTACTTTCGGCAGTTAATTATAATAAATGTTTGTGTATGTAAAGCGTGCAATTATTCTGAACATAACAATAATAATTATGTAAATGTTTTTAATTAGTATATACCTTCTGGAACACCTTTCGTGTTCAAAAATATTCGCTTCACTTATACAAAACACAAATATTTATATTCCACTACAATATTATTTTGTAGCCTGGCCGGCTCTACGCACTACTAATTGCCAAGTTTGATCTGGAATACACCGAACAAAATGCACCGCTCAAAGCCCGCACAACCGGCATTCAGTAGTTACATTACTGTAGCCAACCTGATAGTCCAAAAAGAAACTTTCCCCTCTAGAAACTTTTTTTTTTCGTTTCTGGCGAGGTTTTCATGATTCTAGCCCACCGTAGGCCGCCGGGACTGGAAACCTAGCACCTCCCGGTCAGAGGCACTGCAGTGACAATAGTTGATGCACTGAGCCACCTCTCGGTGACGGAGCGTCGTCGTCAGGGCACCGCCGGAAAAAACCGCAAAAAAGCAAAAAAGTTTGCGACAGTAATCACTTCCGCTAAAATAAAATACATGCTCTTAGCGCAAAAGCATGCTCACAGATCACTGATAGTATGAAGTACACATAGTATTCCTCCAAAAGACCGCGCTTTCGTACTTCGGGTATTATCGGTCATTTAAAAAGTAGCTTCATGTGAAGGAACTAATCGGAATATATCGATTAGAGTGAGCGGTCGATATCTAGGAATCTACAAGAAGTGAAGTCTTCTGCGTTCATTCTGAATTGAACAAATAGCTCTCCAACGCCAGTTGCTATCCAATATCAGCTGATATTTGATAGCTTCCCGTTTTTACAGGCAATAACATCACAGATGTACTCCTGTCCATAGGATGTTTTGTAGATTTTGGTTTCTTTTGGTCCACGATGTAAGAGGCTGAGAATCAGGGCTTAAGCGACGTCAGACGCACACGTTAGAATCTGCTAGTGCGAGATATCGAAGTGGTGTCGACAATCTGACAAAATGCGAAGGTTCTTTGATTACTTCAACGCGAGGTGTTGTGTGAGCCCTTTGTCTACTCTCACCTCTAGCTGATATCGAGAATCTGACACATTCAGGCGCGCTTGTGGCGGGGGCGGAGCTTCTCGAATGCGCTGGCCGCCCGTGGCCACGCACGCCGGCGCTGCAGCCTAATCGGGCGGCCGCTCATTACGCGTGGTGGGGCCCCTGGTGCCACCGCGCCCGCCCGCCGCGCTCCGCCGCACACGCCGCCTTCGCTCGCCACGCGTCACCTGTACCCTCCGCCAGGGGGGAAGGGGTCATGACGTCATTGCACATGACCAGAGACATCTCGCTGATGGCGGACCATGCGGCCGGGTGCACCGATGGATGCACGCTCCAAGTAACTGACGTAACTGCAGGAAATGATAAGTATGACAGTTTGCGACGGTGTTTGAGGACTTTACAATGTAAACTCTTTGGGTTTAATCTTTGTGTACTTGTATCTTTGTGTATGTAACTTTCCTTATCGTTCAAGTACGTTCTATGACCGAAAGGTATTTATATTTTGGTGATGAACTTTTCTTTGGGAGAATATCTTTCTACATTTAATAACAAAAGAGTTGATGTATTAAGTCTAACTAATGAATCATGTTAATAAATAATAAGGATTAAATTTGATTACTGTACAATTATAGCACAAGAATTTAAAATAAATTTTTACATAGCATTTGTTGATTTTACGAAGGCCTTCGACTGTCTAGAACACTCATTTACTTCAAGCACTCAAGAATGGAGGAATCCCCAGCAAATATACTAATATTTTAAAACAACTACATGCCCACGGCCAAGCACAAGTAAGAACAGATCAAGGAGAAATATTTCGTATTAACAGAGGAGTAAGACAGGGGGACCCAATATCTCCTAAATGATTTTATAGTCTGCTTGAAATCTGATTCCGTAAAGCAAATGGGTCTAAACAAACAGGTGTAAATGCCAACGGACGTCGGCTGACAAATCTCCGTATTGCAGACGACATTGCTATATTTGCTACCTCGCCGAAAATTAACTACCTCGGTCATTACATCTCCTATTGCGACAAGACAAGACAAAAACTCAATAAATTCCAAGCAATGTGTGAAACAATTCAAAGAAATCTTAAAAACAAAGTAAGAAAGGACACACAAATGAAATTTTGCAAGGTGATGGCGGTTTCTGTTCTTGAAAATGGTTGCGAAAATTGGAGCATGAATCACTCAGACAAAAGGGAAATTGAGACTGCTGAAATGCGATTTCTCAGATCTGTTGCGGGACATACGCTTCTAGACCACATAAGAAGCGAACTAAAAATATTCAGCCTCAATATGAAAATCGTAGTGCGAAAAGAGAAACGGTTCCATCATATCCAAAGGATGACTCTTGAGAGACTACCAAAGACTACCTCTTCCACTACGCACCCGAAGGAACTCGAGATCCTGGTAGACCGAGAAGAAGATGGAGAGACCATCTTCTTGGCGACGGAACAGGCCATTCGGCCTAGTCTTTCATGATGATGATGATGATGATGATGAAGAGATAAGGAAACCAGAAGAATAATTAAATTAGCATTGTGAAAATTCTGCCTATCATTCATTTTACTAAATAAAAGATAAACCTCAAAAATCAAAAAACTATTAATGGACTCGTGCATCTTGCCTGTATTGCTTTATGAATCAAAAACATGGTCCTTAAAAGTAACACAAATAAAATTAATACAACGATGCCAGAAGAAAATGCAACGAAAAATGTTAAACATTTCGCTCTTAGACAAAATAACGTCTACGGAAATTAGGAAAAGACCAAAATCAAGGATGCAGTACAGCAAGCAAAATGAGCAAATGGCATTGGGGAGGACACATCATAAGAAAAGACCAATAACGATGGACGTATCCTACAACAACCTGAGAACCTTGGTATGGCTAGGGACCAAGGAGACAGAGGAGAAGATGGGCTGAAGAACTAAGCAAAGCAGCTGGTCCCACTTGAACGAGAGTGGCCCAGAGAGAACAACATGGAGACAAACACCAAAAGAAAATTATGATCCCCAGTGCTACTAGTGTTTCTTATACCTACTATTTTGCTTTGCTAATATATCGGCTTAAAGCTACTAACGAACAGAATAAGTTCAATGCATTTGATAGTGCAAAAATCCCCAGTGCAAAAATTTTTCTTATAGCTACTATTTTGTTTTGCTCATATATTTGTTGCCTTGAATTTTATTTACAGTTTTATTTACATACTTTGTTTACAGTTTCTTATAGCTTTTATTTTGTTTCGCTAATATAGTGTCTTGATGATTTTACTTTAGTGATTTTGCAAATATCAACCCGCCCTGCTAAAGCAGGAGGCCTTCGTCCTTTACGAGTTGTTGTAAGCTAATAATAATAATAATAATAATAATAATAATAATAATAATAATAATAATAATAATAATAGTAATAGTAATAACAACACAAACTACAATTATGTAGATGGAGGTAGAAGTGAAGATAAGTGAGCTCATGAATGAAGTCTACCGACTTTCATTGAACTTCTACTAATTTATTGCGCGAAATTTAATTATCACAGCAAACATCTTCGCAATCAAATATTTACTTGAGTCTAGAGAATGGAAGACGATACTGAAACTGTACATTTCAGTTGAAAGCCCTTTACACAATCGAAGTGGCTTGAAAATCGCGGGCGCACCAAGGATGGCAGAGAGTGCAACTGCCTCTCAAAGTATTCGAAATTTTATCCTATTTGAAATAAAACACTAAGTACACTTTACAAATGTTTAATTGATACGTTTTAATTATTGCTTCATTACATATACTTAAATTTGTATTTTTTCAATTTTTGTATTACTTATATTAAATGACTTTTCTTCGCCACTTGTACTTCTTCTTCTTCTTTCTTCTTCTTCTTCTTATTATTATTATTATTATTATTGCTATTATCATAATTATCATTATTATTATTTAGCCTGAGATGGTTCATGGGAAGCGTTTTCCATGGTGCGACCCCGGGTTCGATTCCCAAACTGGGCAAAAATAGATTTGCATCTTTCCTTTAAAATCGTTTCAGTTGCAGTAGCTGTGTGACGAAGAAAAGCTCAGACAGGCGGAGTTTGCTACGTACGATGAAGGGAATACTTCATGTTCGCCACTTGGCTCTCTGACCCCCTAGTGCGTGGGAATTAGACATTTAATTAAAAACGAAATTATGTAGATTATATTCATTGAGATTATGTTAATTAAATCAATTAAATCAGTTCTTTTTAAAATGATCAAAATCATTCCGAACATAGGTCGAATAAAAGGGCAATTTTTAAAATTTTTTCCCCTGTAACGAGTAGATCGTAACGAGAGAAACTGATCGAGTCTGTTAAGTTCTGATTTCTTACATTAGCGTCCAGAAACTGAATGTGGATAGCATTTCTAACGCAGGGGCTGATATGGCTGTTGCGCCTTGTCGCCTCTAGCTCCATTACTCCCGGCACGTCTACGAGGTATATCGAGTCTCGTCCATGGATCGAGTGGGTGCCCACCCAAGCGATACAGCCTAATGGAATTCTAACTGGGTTTGCACCCGTGTGAGTGTGTGCTTGTGTATTGCGCACGTAGTGCTCGCATAGGGAAAGGGGCAAAGATGAGGAAGGAAACATCGCTTCCACTCATAGGTTGTTGGTCAGCTTGTTTGCTACGAGACGACTGCTTACACAAAGACCTCTGCTTCTACAATTCTATAGATAAGTCGTCTTTTTCTGGTTCACAAGGCCAAAATAGAGAGGAGAATCCGACAGATTTTGGACTCAAAATGTTCAGACCGAGCCTTGCTTTCGACTTCCCTGCATCTGGGCATGCACATCCGTGTCATTCCCGAATGGGAATCCGCCGATCGCGTGCTCCGGGCGTGAGAACCTGTTCGTGGATTACCGAGTGCGTAACGTACATATATACCCCAAAGGAGCCGGTCCCACGTTATAATCCTTCATTGAAAAGTACCATTATCAATAATACTGGTCACTTCTTCCAATCAAGAAATCGACTAAATCTCTCCTAAGCTGCTTCTATCTGAGCGTTGACTATAAAGTTCAATTTCTTTAAACTGCTGATTCTCTGAATCAAATTTCCCTGAACAATTATAAAAGCCTCCAGTTTCTCAAAATATTCCAACTACGTAGTGATCTTGAACTCACTCCGTACTCCGTTCATATTTACCTTTCATCTTCTCGGTTCTCTTTAAAAAATCTCAGATTCTATCAGGCTTACTTTACAAAATTGGAAACAAAATTCTCACATCAAAGGTCTAAAGTGATAACTGTTGAAATATACTTTAAATGGTATTAAAGTTGTCTATTTTTGCATAAATTTAATAAACAAATAAGGCTTCATTGTATTATCGACAACTACATTTTGTTCACCTTCACATTTTACATATAAGTCCTTTATAAAACCACACCAAATTTCTTAAACACAACGTTTCGGAGATCACTAGTCTTCATCTTCAGCCATCAATGTAACCTAAAAACCATTAAGATACAACACTAAAACGTTACTACAACTATGAATATATAAAATAAACAGAATTCTTACATAAGGAAAAAAAAAAAAAAAAACATCAATAGATTACATTCGACTAGGACCCGTTTGAGGTACCACCCATCTTCCCTGTGAAACGGAGGGAGCGTATCAAAGAGAATAAAACAATAACAGCAAACTTCTATTGGTGACAAGTTTCTTAACCGTTACAGACATATTTTCACATATGATTCACAAAATGTTAGATTACGTAATATTTTTAATATATCTATAATGAAGAAAGAAAAACTTGAGTATTTGATTAAATGTCAGCAACTATGTAAATGTGAAGACGGTAACATACTTGATGAATGGAAACATAAAATGGTATTCAATCTTACTGATGTAAATATACCAGATGTTTTAGAAAATCTTAGTATGGGACAAAAATTTGCTTATCCTATTTCAGAACCAAATAAAACGTAGGTAACATTTAAGTGCATAAGTAAGTTTGAAAATGAAATTTGGAAAGTTCTGAATTGAATAGATTTGAACGTCGTCACCCTTTCTCTAGTGCCTTGAATCTATTTGTTTGTGATCCTATTAAACCTAATGAAAATAGTAAGACAACAATTAACAATTTGGTTAAAACGAAAAAGTTTGAAACAAAATCCATGTTTGTCCGTAGTAGGTTGTGGCAAAGGAGGATATGTAGCTGTGGTTAACACTCACGACCATATCAAGCGTAGAGAATGTATTTCAATCGGACAACAACTAAATGATGTCGAATAAAGACTTTTCAAGTAAAATTTTGAATGAAACTAGAGATATTTTAAAACGATGGGGAAATTTAAAATATATATCTAATACTACATATTTTCAAATGTACCCATCGAGTGTTAACACTCCTAGAGCATATGGTCTAGTTAAAGCACATAAGAGAGAGCATCCAATACGTCCTGTAGTATACGAGCTCATTAAGTTTCTCAACAGTAAATTAAAAAGTGTAGTGACTAAAGATTATCAATATACACTTTTCACATAAAATGCGTTACTCTTACAATTCCCTACAACTCCTTGGCCTCGCCCCGCGTCACACGGCAACGCCCAGCAATAATGAAGCTGGGTTCCCATGATTGGGAATTGCATTTAACTGAAGCGCCATCTTAAGCTACAGCGCCTTTAGTGGAGTTACAAAAAATCAACAGCTAAAAATCTCCATGAAAACACATAGATGTGCAAACTTTAATGGAGATCTGTCACACGGCCATCCCCTATGCTTACTCTGATTCTACCGCACCGCTGCTGGTCTCTGGCGGAATATATCAGGAACCCGTCTCTTAGCGACAGGCGAAAAATAACGATGATGGTGCATCTACAAGCATATTATTTAAATTATTTATTTTCCGCATTTGTGTTGTATTAATCTTTACCAAACTTAGCAAGGACACTGCGACACAAATCCTGAAGAAGAGCCTGTAAATATTTCGTATCTATTCATACACTGATTTTTGTGGAATCGATGTCGACTACATGTCATTGAATTAACTTTTCTTAGTATAGATTACAAATTACAACCACTGTATCGTACAGGTGGATATGAACCTGCTGGCCAGACAGAAATAATCTTAAAACTTCAAATATCGAACATATGATAACACAAGAGAATAGATCCCTACATTTAGAATTTGTACGGACAATAGTGTCCTACTTCACGAAGTAATATTGAATATCCAACAGATTTTCGACTCGCAATGCTATGGTCGTTTTTGTCTGCTCTGGATTTGCCATCTCTGACGCGCGTTCTCACTCCTCGTCAGCCGATGGCTTCTGGCCCAAGAGCAGAGATCACTAAGCGCATGAGATAGACGCTTGATTGCGCCCCTGCAGTTTTTCATCTAGGGAGGGCTGTTTTCAGTAACGATATTCACCGCAAACTATTATACAATTCCTTGGCGTGTATTAAATTGTATTAGTGTGATAAAGTAGGTATCTTTCCAATCTCTGTTAATAATTTGGTGTATTTTACATGAAACTCACTAACTCATATCTATCTAATGCTCATTATCATACTGTAAATTACAATCAATGGATTACGCGACTGCTTGAAAGACTGCCTGCCAGGCAGAAACAAATTTACAAAATCAAACATTCGACATATGATAACATCCCCCACTCCTGGAATATGTACAGACAAAGAATGTTCTGATTGATTAATTGATTAGTAATTTCGGACGCGTCAATGATTGAAGTCATTACTCCCGCTAGTGTGGTGCATGTTTATGCTCGAAGGTGGCAGTGATCTTCACCCGCTGGATGGCGAGATTCGGTGTTAACCTATCATCGGCTAGCGTTTTTTGCCAAAAGCGGACACCGCCCCCGCGGGACCAGTTCTAAGCTCCCCACCGCCCTCCGAGCATATGTGGTAGTGTAGTGCATGCAAGTGTAAGTGTGTATACGTAAAGGGTAGGATAGAACAAGAAATAGGAAGGAAAGATCGTTCGCGGTCCGTGAATCGTTTCTCAAGTTACTGCTCAGGCATTCGCCCGGTATTGACCAGAGAAACCCTGGAAAAGTACCGATCTGAATGTTCTGCTTCACGATGTTTGGAATGTTCTGTTTCACGATGTCAACGTAGTATTGAGAACCCAACAAATTTTCGACTCGAAATACTCTGGTCGACCTTTGCTCTGGACGTCCCATCTCTGAAGCGCGTCCCCACCGATGGCGTACTCGGGCGCGCGAGCAGATCACTGAGCGCACGAGGGTAAACGTATCCTCCGGCTAGGCTGCGCCCCCCCCCCCGCGGCTCCGTGTAATCCTTCATTTGAGGAGCGCTGTTAATAATAAGGCAGCCGTCGCTCCCTTCAGTTTGATGGCAGCAGAAGAGGGGAGGGGGAGAGGCGGCGGTCCGAAGCACGTGGCTTCATCCGCTGCCATGGAGCTGTTGCTTGCGTCGAGGGAGATTCTAGACCCACAAAAGGACATCGTATACGGTGATCAGTGTTCATTGATGAGCGAAGAAATTTTCCGAAAATTTTTTTTTCTAAATTAATATTTCTTATTCTTTACTCTGCAAACATAAAATACCGAAGGAAATAGTTTGATACAAATAATGTTATGAATAAATCTTACTTTTTGAATGTAATTCCTTTCAAGTCAGTTTATTTGTTTGCTATAATAAGGTATTAAAAGATTTTCAGGGCACATTTACTCCTGATGGGAAGCCACCTGGTATGCAACGATGTTCTGCAGGTACAATGCAATCGCCATGATAGCGTTGGAATCCAACATGCTGCGCATCTGTTAATAAGAAGTGCTTTAAAATCAAGGGAAAATGTTTCCTGTCTGGCTCCGTTGTATGAAATTTCCCATTGCATGTTCATTGGTAAAAAGTAATCTTTTTCGACCCTCTGCACGCTCTACAAGTTTGTAACCTTTATTTGAAATCATGCTGGAATCATGCATATAAGAAGAAAACAATAATTTTGACATTTTAATTTTAAATAGTTTTGCAACCCGGGTTTATCAGAATTACAGTCTTTATTCAATGAATTTCTTCGCAATTACTGAAGAATTAAACTATAAGCGTTCCTTTAGTTCCTGTTGCTTACTATGCTTACTATACGTTACCTTACTATTATTACTACAAGTACTTCACAAGGAGAAACTCCCTTATTTGATTAGTTTTAAAGAAATATTCGATGTGCTTATAAAGTACATATTAGCGATTGGAATAACAAGTGATATTTTAAACATCAAATTTATGTCAGTTAAAAATTAGAAACTGACATTTTTCATTCTAACCTTCTTAAGTTGAAGAAAATTTCTAATACTTACCAAATGCATTTTGTAAATTATGTTTGATTTTGTTATCTTTATTGCTACGTGTATTTTTTGAGGTCTTTTTATTCTTTCCTAATGGATCATTAACTTACTTTTCAGTTTCCTTGGTAACGAATGATGGATATATCGTAGATATTTGCATATACACATAAGTATGTATATAATCTTTCTGACCATTCAATCAGTTATTCTTAGTATCATTATAAGCATCACCACTGTCATCTCGCAAGCTCGCTAGATTTTTCTTAGATCTTCTCCAGTAGCAACTTTAATCCCGCTACATCTGACTGTCTATTGTTTGTCCTGACCCCACCTTGTCTAGTTCTTCAGCGAATCACCCCCCTCCCCAAAGCAGTCACGGAGCAACTCCAGCTCTACGGCGCTTCAGACACCCCGACGTCGCTACCTCTCCGCGGCCCCACTCGCGACGGAGCTATATTAAGTAATTATACGCTGGCAAGCGCTCAAGGGGCGTCGAGGACGGCTACGAACACGCTCGCGTCTACGGAGCGATTTCACCCGTTCTCGCAACCTCGGTCGTCCTCAACGTCTCCTCCTCCCTTAAAGCTACCATCGCCTCCACCGTCCACATGGTTTACCGACCTCCGCCGCTATCAAGCCTCTGCCATCTCCGATGACATCGCCTCTATCGCGTTGATGTCCTCCGTTGCTCCTATCTCCATCGCCGATTCCCTTCTGGAACGTCTCTATCTGCCCCGCTTGCGCCCTTGCCTGATCCTTGCTTTCGTCTCGGCACCGGTGGTTCTTGTGCATCTAATGTTGACATCATTCTCGGCCCCAACACATCTACAATCTTCTTTGCGCTCACCCCCCCCCCCCCTTCCCCCGTTCCCCCCAACGCGCACACGCCCGTCACCGCACCCTCCACCATTCCCATCACTAGCAGTACCGCCCTCGCACCGCCGTCGACGTCCTCGCAGGTTCCACTCATTTCCATATACATTACCGCCCTGGTGGAGAGCCCCTGAATCACTGGCGGCGATTATTGCAATCGGGCCGGTGACTGCAAAATATGATGCAAATGCCACCCTCCTCCCTGCGACGCCGCCCTCGTGGCCACGTGTGCGAGCGGGTTTGCCCCGGGCCAGGGAGCGTAGTCGCCTGCACAGTCGCCGCCCGTCCGCTGCCGGAGGCTTAAGGCTCATTCACAATGCAATCACAAACATAAGCATAACACATAGACATAGACATTAACATAAGCGAAGAGTTGGCGTATTCACAATGTCGAACATAAACATAGGCAAAATAAGAGTTTCTATTGGCTATGACAATATTCTAGTTTACTATTGGTTGGATATGAGAATCGATTTCGAGATTTCAAAACAAATACGACAAACACAACCACGCAGCACACGAATAGTTCGTCTATCGACTTCGATACTCGATTTTGAGTTATCGAACTGTGATTGGCTCATTCCTTATGTCTGACATAAGCATAAGCACAGAAGCTTGAAGCTTGCAAGCTCTTAAGTTAACGTCTTACGTGTTATGCTTATGCGAACGCATTGTGAATGAGTCCACTTGTAGACGTAGTCCTAACTTTTATGTTAACGCCATGCTTATGCTTATGTTTGCATTGTGAATGGGCCTTTAGCCTCTCGCTCCCTCTATGCCTAGCGGGCCTACAATGTCGTGATTTGGAGACTATGGGGCTCTAATCACAGGGCATGATGCGACTTCTCCTATTGTAACACAAACGCCGATGAGCTACGTTCTTAAATTCTGTAGGTAAACTATTGAAAATTATGCCATATTTCCAATAACTGTGTAAATATTCAATTTTTTGCAAATGGAGCGATTTTCCCTCTGAGAACAGGGCTTGTAGGGATTTCTCCTATTGTAATGGATGTGGTGAAAAAGCAATTTCTCAATTTTGAGATAAACTAATATGATATTTCATAATGATTCAGAATGTGACCTTTTATAAAGATATTGAAACAAATATTTTAAAATATATCGATTTGTTATCGAATCCCAAAAAATAGGTTTCACAGGAGTCGCTACACCCATTTCGTAATGAAAGCCAATTCTACTCTTTGATTGATTGCAATTGCATAACCCATCTTAAGAACTTGCTGAGGAAATGTAAGTGGTGTTCTTGCTTGAAATAATCTTTTCGACAATACATTATCCGGCAATATGCTATTTTAATTTGGGCGGTGAACATTGCATTTCCCTACCGCGTTGTATAATTCAGTTTTCTGTTAGAACAAAAGCACACCAATCACGATATTATTGATCACAATTTGTAATGCTTTTATTACTGCTTCGTGGGAAGTCTTTCAAGAAATTCGGAAGAAGTGTTACAGACTGAGCTTAGATGTTACGTCATAATTCTTTGCGACTAGATTCAATGTGGTTAGATATCATACAAATACAATAAAAAGAAGTTTAATAGAACCAAGAATTCCCCAGATACATTCTATTTGATTCTCTTTGTGGCGACCATCGACGGAAATTTTACTCCATTCATTCAAGAATTCAAACGATCGAAAATAGCATTTTTTTCCTTTGGCTTTGAAACATGACAATTATAATTTCAAACTTACTCTCCTCTGAGTAAAGCATTCTTCTACCGAATTTTTCAAACTATTTTGGAACAGACGTACGCTGGATACACTGACAGCTCATTCTAAATGAATATAATTATTGAGAGTCATGAAAAAATCATTAAGGGAAAGGAAGGAAGATACTTCTAATTAAAGAATGAAACTGAGTTAGTAAAATATTGACTTTTCATACTAGTGACATTAAATTATGAATTCTACATTCTAATTTTAGAATCTTTTGATATACTCTAATATTTTGTTGTTTCAATCTATTCTTTAGAACGATTCGCTTTTATTTTACACGTCGAACCTGCTAAATACATCAAAGATAAATATTTATATGACTAATCCGTTCAATGTGTACATTTATATTTTCTGTCTCTTCTGATCTCGATGCTCTTTTGATTTATCTATGAATTGTTAATTGCAATCGAGAAACAACACAATTCGTTATTAATTAATCTTGTTCACTAGCTCACGTGTTTCTCCACTACTTCCACACCCAGTATTAACATTTTTGTGACATATACTGTCATATAATTCGAATATTACTACGCGTACTCCAAATACCTTTTTTTATTACTCTTGATCGACAATCGTTGCTCCAACACCCCCAAGCTCCTCACCCGAAACCATTTCCACATTACCTATTCTATTTACCACTATATCCGCATCAGCCCAACTATGAACTATTTCCATTTCTTCTTCCTCTGCAGATACGTTTTTTCTGTGCCCCTACATAAACGTTTGCTTATTTCTCATTTCCCTCACTCCGCACTCAACCACAGCTCTCTACATTCTCACAGTGGTATCGATCCTTCCTCCCTCTTCCGGCCTTTCTTCTTCCGTTCCCAATGCCAGCCACCGTGGCTCATCGGCGCCCGCCCTAATCTACTTCCCTTTAACAATTCTCTTTACTGAGTGTTTCTGCGCCTTCCCTTCTACGAGCACGAAATAATCCCACGCTGCCGCCATCGTCGATGCATGTGCCTTGCTCAGAACCGCCACCGCCATCGCCGTCGCCCTGGCTGCGATTGCGCATTCGGGAAGGTGCGTTGTCGTAACCCAGCGCTTATGCTTCCGTCGCGCCGTAATTGTTATTTCCGTGTCCCGGCAACGGAGGCGCTCTCACTCTGTGAGTCTCGCTGCGCCGGGGGGGGGGAAGGAAGGAGAGGCAAGGAGGAAAAAGAGCGAGAGCGAGGGAGAGAGACAGGGAGGGAGAGAGAGTGAGGGAGCACGCGCGCGAGCTTTTAAGTGCGTGCCTACGTGGGTGTGGGTGTGCTTGAATATATGAGTGTGTATGTGTTCGTATACGAGAATGTCTAGCTGTGGGCGTGTGATCACTACCCCAGTCGGGAGCTTTATCTTGTCCCGGCTGGGGTAGTGATCCATGATCACCGTCACCTCCCGAGATAAAAAAGTTAGCGTGGTGTTGTATATGCGTATGTGTGCATTTGCTTATGCATCCTTGTGTGTGTGTGTGTGTGTGTGTGTGCGCGCGCGCGCGTTTTTGTGTGCGTATGTGCCTGTGGGTGTCTGTGTGTGCGTGTGTGTGGGCGTGCACGCTCGTGTGCGAGAATTTCAAGGAATTGCATAGCGCATTGGAAGAAAACACGAGCAGAAATTCAAAGACGAAGATGCCATGTGCGAGGATACGAGGTACTAATCGTGAAGCGTGAAAATTATAGATTCATTGAAAAATTAAAGGTAAAGTTGATCGTCACTTCAACCGAATAAACTTAGCTGGTGTTATAACGATAAAATACTTAGAGATGCGAACACCACCTACTGATAATCCTGCTGATATAATATTCAGTAGTAATAAAGTTTTTGCACAGCCTACAATACTAAATCGTTCACTATATGAAGTCAACTGTGAACCTCTGTTCTTGCGTGGTCTGCACGGCTTGAAGTTATATTGGAAATGTGTACTACACCAAAATTGTAATGAATAATCGCACCACTCCTAATACGGACAAGTCTCGCGATTAGGAGAAATATAATTTGCTCCGAACTCTAGTCGCAGTGTATGCAGCTAATTTTGTAATACCTTGCTGCAGCATGGCAGCTATGGTCAAATCCTACGAATGAAGATTATATGGGATTATTAGAATATATCAGTAGCTTTTCTG
The DNA here is from genome assembly GCA_964035755.1 of Teleogryllus oceanicus. Lineage (NCBI taxonomy): Eukaryota > Metazoa > Arthropoda > Insecta > Orthoptera > Gryllidae > Teleogryllus > Teleogryllus oceanicus. Next base: position 42,790,628 of record CAXIVR010000008.1, read on the forward strand.
TTTCATTTCGGAACAACTTTAATTTTTCAAAACTTGAGAACAAACCTTAAAAAAGGCGCTTTACACCAAAGAATTGTCCCGCGTTTATCTCTAACATGCTTTATGTATCATATCGTTTTACGATGAACCTTGCAGAAATACTCTGGAAATGGATGATGGAAATTTTTCATATAGATTCTAAATGGAAGTGTCAAACTCCAAACTTTCAGGTCTTCATTAATTCATTGTCTCTTTCATTTCCTCAAGTATAACTCACAAGCCTAAATTTACCTAGATTCCACCTTCTAGTAACTATCTTTTATCCGCATATTAAAAAAGTCCCTCCAGTTTTTGTGACACCTTCCCGACAGCGCTAGCTCCGCTTTTATGCGGGCGGACGTCCCTTAAACGTTTCTATTTCATGCCTAATTGCTTTAATATTCCCGTGTCGTCGCGCGTTGTAAAAACGTTTATGGCGAGAGGAGCTGTCGACTACACGTGCAGCCGCCCTCCACTTTGGCCTCGGAAGAGAGAAGTGACGGTAGTGCGCTCCCGTTGCCCTGCTGCACGCTCTCTGCTGTTGGAATGGTATGAGTGCGAGTGTTCAGTGCTTCCGGAAAGCGTAAACTGCTATGATCATTAGTCCCGTAAGAGTATTGCAACCCGGATGGTGTCGGTCTTGGTGGTTCTGCGGCCGGCTGCTCTGATCAGTAGTTTCCTTGGTTTCTCCGATCAATACCAGGCGAATGCCGGTGCAGTGTCCGAAGGGGAATCGAGTGTAGTCCATGACCCGTTTGTTAAAACGGGCCATGGACTACACTCGATTCCTCTTTCTTGTTCTATCCTCTGCCCTCACCTACACACACGGACACACACACACACGCACATAATAACATGCACTACACTACCATACGTATCTGGAGACCAGTCGGGAGCTTTATCTTGTCCCGGCTGGGGTAGTGATCCATGACCATCGCCACCTCCCGAGATAAAAAAGATGCACCACTCTGCAGTTGACGCGTTCTAAAACACCAATCAATAATCTCGAATGGTGCCGAAGTTCCATTTTTCGTATAACGTGATATCCACCGTTGACCTAGGAGTCGGTTTGCGGGGATTCTACCTCTAAATATCTCCTCCAGCGAGGCAAACTGTATCTCTCTACCGGTCTCGAAGCAAAGGTCGCGTTCTCTCCGTTGTCTATATGTTAGAGTGCTGCTCTGGCATTGTCTGTTTTGCGGAGACTTCGCGGAAAACTATCAATCCAACCAGTTCGTTGGAGTGCCAACGAATGTCATCACTGAGTTATCCTAGCCGGTTCAAGTGAGCATGCTATGGAAACCTAGGCTCCTGTGTAAACCAAGTCTTGGTTATCCAACCTGTATTTCCTAGAGTCTCTTCTGACCGGGTGTTGCTAATTGTATGTTGGTTAGTTTCTAAATACATGAATCTCTATACATTCGAAAGCTTCACTTTTTACTCTCTGAATCTGAATCAGTGAAACTGTCGCTGATTCAATCAGTGAGAACAAAGTCACTGATATCTTCAGTCGAAATGTGTAATTTCGTTGACAATCAGTGAATTTGTGAACATTTTCATAATGACCGCCAGCATTTCACTGATTGTCAGTGGTATAGTGCCGCGCCACCATACCGACTGGTCCAGTCAATTACGAGCTCTGTTGTGTATGTAAGCAAAATCTCACGGCGGAACCAGTGGAATAGAGGTTTCCTGTGAGAAAACTGACGTGTGTCTGAAGATTGTTTTAATTGCGTGAGGTAAGTAGTTTTCGCTTTTCTGTGACTCGTCTTGTTGATAACTGTGAGATATTTTATTTTATGGTGAATATTTAGCCATACTAAGAAATAGGTTAGAAAAACGTGGTTAATACTCTGTATTTGTTTTTGTTATTAACTTGGAAACTTCTTATGTAACTTAAGATTTTTTAATGTAAATGTTTGAAATATATGATACTGTGACCATCCGTTTGCCGAGATCTCGAAAACGGAGCACATCAATATTCAAGAATAAGATGAGCTGTTTGAACGCGCGCCAACGCGCATGAATACAATCCGAAAATGAAAACTACGAACTATATCCGTAAGGGAGCGTCTCGGTAGAGTATGCGACACCGAGAGTCGGGAGAAAGAAAGCTTTCTTTTCTGAAGTAACAGCTGGAGAGTGAGGACCTACCGATCACGAGAAGGCGGCACCTCGTACTGCTACGGACTTCAGGACTGCATCTACGATAAAAACTCTTCAAGACATTCGAGGAGGTAATTATCATATTACAAGGCATTAAAACAATTCATCAGGAAAAGGATGAAAGTATAAGTGACGCATTTAAAATCTTTGTAAGAGAGAGGAGTGTGAATAGCATGAAACTAACGAGGCCATTCATTTCTTTTCTTTGCAGTTTTTTTATTTTTATATTTATTCTTCTTATACGATAGACTCAGTTGTCGTATTGTAGATTCTTTTAAATATGGAATTAAAAGCTAGTTACATTCTATAAAAGAATACGAAAAGAGTATCAACGGAAAACGAGACGGAGGCCACATCGTGAGTTGAACAACGGTACTGGAAAGGGGCGACCGTGCGGTTCTGCAGAGGGGCGGCTTTGCTCCCGACCGAGCTGCAAGGACAAGGACATCGAGCGACTGGAAGAGTCGACGCCGTAGATTTCTACGCCGTGAAAAGACACAGTAAGGTCGTGCCAACTTGAACAATTTGTAGATATTAGAAGGAATAATTTGTTTCGGAAAGAAAGTATTAGTACAGGTTCTTTATACCGATATTCTGAAAAAATAGAATCAATCTTTTCTTTCAAGAAAACTTAGCTAATTGTAAAGTTGCAACTAGGAATTTACGACTGGAATGATTAGGCAAAGTTTTAAGTATTCTTTGAAATTGATTTAAATGAGAGAAAGGAAACAGTGTAGTTAATTATTGAGAGTGTAAGTTGTTTTCTTTTTTTCAGCAAGACAAAATTCTTGTATATGTAAAGTGTTTTATGTTCATTGACTGTAACAGCAATTTAATTAGAATATACTTAAGTAAGTGGAAAGTGATTCGACTTGAGTTTCTGTGTAAATGCATTCAATCCACAACGGCCCACATGACCCTGATCCCCGCTATTCTAATTGTATCTTTTATTTTGCGCCCACCTTGAAAACCCATTCTGAGCTAGCCGGCGGAGGGTGGGTCGCAATACACTGTGAAATATCTGACGTGCAATGGATAATTTTGTTTATGAAAGTTGTGAAAAGTCCAAAATGTTCTCGATTACATCACAGCAGAGCCGGTCATGCCAGAAAACTATTAACTCATTCTTTGTTTTTTCTAATTTAGTTTAATGACACCAGTCCAAAAGAGGAGTTTTGATGAAGTGTAAGAGAAAGTGCTGGAGCTAACTGGGGGCTCAAACACAGTGAATATTTTGAAAAGTATTTCAATTTGCCAACGACTGCTGTAATACAGATTTATTTTGATCAATTTTCCTTGCTTTCCTTATTCACTAAATACATTATGTTTTACTCACTTACATGGCGAGGCTAGTTTGGCAGAATGAAGGGGAAGTGCAGATGGTACCCTTTCCCTCAGATAAAAAGTCCGGCAAAATTCTATCTTCCACACCGCGCCGACAAACTTGGAAACCCCTCGGCCTGGGGGAGGGCAGGGGGAGGGACGCGTTGACCATATTAGAAATACATCAAAATGGATTTTGAAATAGTTAAAAAAAATTTAGCGAGCTTACTGCTTTCCCGGAGCATCTATAACTGTTTAATTTCTTAATTATTTATGAAGAGACTAATTATGATTTGTTTGGTTGTACTTCTAAGTCATCATTTAAAAGAAAATGAAATATTCAAGAATGATTAAAAGTTTTGTCAGAAGTCGTTATTTGCTATTGAGAACATTTGTCTTTTTCTATAATTTGGTTAGTCCATTTTCTAAAAATATTTGTGAGATTTCTTCACTCTTTCAGAACTCTTACAATATTTCGATTTGGAACACGTTCTTCGCTTTTGAATGTAATTTTTGTGATATTTTCATAATTTTTTAATACTTTTTTTTCTCCCGAGAACTGTTTAACGTTTTGTTTGCGCCTCACAGCTCTCAAAATATTTAGGAGTTTTGAAATTCACCCAGTGAAGTTCACACGCCTGCTGTTTTTGGAACGAAACGATAATACGGGGCGCGTGAAGGTGGGGATCAGTGATCCTTTCGAAATATTTTGATTCATCAGTCACGTGAACACGGACGGGTAAAACTGTTCTGGCTCCCGAGCGTGTCACGGAGATCGTTACTGCTGTTTCATTTAGCACACGTAACTCTAACCTGAAACAGTAATATTTATTATCTTCCCCACATTTTGTAGATTTATACGAATCATGTGAACTATGTAATTCACACAGAAGCGAATGAATCAGAATGAGGATTTAACAATATAGTACGTGCTGGAATCAAGTTTTATTGATGATTTTAATTTTGAAAATTTTCATTAGTTTGGATATAGGTATCACATGTAATTACATGTTTGTTAACCAAGATATCATTATAATGAAGCAAGAAACATTGTTTTTCATTTGATCATTCAACTTCATCAATCACTCACAATTACTTTAATTTTCTCTGCTTATCAGGTTTTTTAATCTCAGACGTCAGGTGATCATTAACATTGTTCATTTTGTATTTTCCTTAGGGGTAGTTTCTAATGGTTAAACGTTTTCAACGATTGCACATTAGATACCTTGAATGGCCCGTTTCCATTTAATGAACCGCTACGTTCTCCCTGTACAGATGGTCGTGCAAAATTCAAGGTTTCGGCAGTTTCGTAGAATGGAGAGTACCGTCCAACAAACCACCTTCGAACTCTGACGATACTGAAATGTAGTCTGGGTTGGGAAGGCTGAAGGTTGAACTAGACCACCAAGTTCGTTCTACGTATTTTCACTGGAAAATGCTAGAACATTGATATTTACTAAACTATAAACAAACGCTAAATCTCTTTGAATTGTTATAACATCTGTTTTGCTTTCTTTTAGTAGTATAAATTCGTTTTACCAGTACGTGAGTTTGTTATATTTTTACACGCTACAATAATTTAATTTTACAAGTATTTATTTTCAAGCATTTAGGAATTCATGAAATTTCATTGAAACGTTCCCAATCAAAAACGTTTTAAATGTATATTAAATATTTAATTAATTTAAAAATTAACATAAAGAAAGATGATCCTGACTTATTGAATGAAAAATTGAATTGAAAATATTAACTTAAAGTTTATATAGAAATACGTTCATTTAGAAATTTCTATACTTGTGTAAATATTGTGATGTGTGATTCTATTCATGTGATCTTTCAACACACAAAATAAATATTTCTTTATTTGAAAACTTTAACATTCCATTTATCCAATTCAATACAGTTTACCGCAAACAGCTAATAGTATGTTTCCCTATTTTTTAATGGTAATGGGTAAATAAGAGAAACATATAGTTTCTAACTCACGGTTTTAAAACTAGCCTTTGAGAAAGATTAATAATACAGCTTCCTCAACATCCCTTTGATAGAAAAGCAGAAACACTTTTCGACGTAATGCACATTCAAAAATAATTTTGCCGGACATTTTATCTGAGGGAAAGAGTACATATGAAATAGAAACAAAGGACTGCAGTGCTTTTAACATTTCCTATTTTAAGCTTGGCTCTTTAATTATGAAAATTATAATTAGCAGAGGAAGCTGATTAAGTTGCCCTAAAACTTGCCAAATACTTGTAATATATCAAATTTTATTTGTATATTTACTTTAAAATTTTTTACAGATTTAATGTCCTTCTTTTATTTTTATTGTAAAATTCGATAAAAATCCATTGAAATTATTTATATACATGTAAATTATAAGAGTATTTATATACAAATAAATTCTATCACTACTTTCTTCCCAACTTTCTTTTCAGAAGTTGTTGTATTGTCACCAGAATTGTCAATAATATATACATAAAATAAAGAGTGTTATCTGCAGGCCAATTTTTCTCCGTAGTGAATTTTGAAAAGTTTCTGAACATCGGTTTTCTTCTCTGTTGTATATTTTTCATTGGATTAAATAAAGACTTGTAGTCCCCTATCTCATTTAAAAGGGCAGTATCTCCCTTTAAAATTACCTTAATTCCAACATATCTCCTTGACCAGTATTCCTTTCATTGAAAAGCCCATTTTTTGTAAGTAAATGATGTAACAAATCTCTCCCTACCCCAAGGATAAAGTGACTTAAGGAACTAAACCATAACATCGGACTTTTTTTTCTATATGATAATGTTGAAGACAATAAATGAACAGATATATGGATTGCTCATATGAAATAGTATACAGATCTATTATTACCTCAATTTTCAATTTTTTTGTGAGTTAAGATTCTGAGTGACTCAATATCTTTGCCATAATATGTATATGTCTACTGTATTTGTTTTCAAGTTAATAATTACAGTGCTGTTCAAGTAGATCATTTTCCCATAAAATCTTTCAATAAATTTGTGCCTAATTAACTCTGACTTTCTTTACACAATATGTCGCTACCCCTGTACTGTACTGCACAAATCCAAAAATTCTACTATTGAGATATTGTAATCTCTCCTCAGATTGTCTTTTAAATATTCATGAATTCGGGGCTCATTATCAATAAAGATTTTGAAAAACAAACAAACACAAAGTCATAGTCACAGAACATTTATAATTGAACCTTTTCTTTAACATTTTCCAAAATAGAGAATGTCAATCTACACACAATGATAAAAAAACACAAACGTTATACAATATAAAAAAATACGTATCCCCAAAACAACACAAACAAGTTTCACTCAAATTTAAACAAAGCTTTGTTTGCTTCTGAAGACAATCATTTGTCCATTTGCTAGTTTCTTTATGACTAAAGCAAGAATTGACCACTAGCACTAATCAGATTTGAAAAGAAAATAAAGAATGATATGATAGTAAAGTAATATTCACTCAATATTATCACATTCCTAATTGCTCTATCAAACTGGTGTATAAGTATAAAAACACTAACAGAACTATTATTACTTTAGGTGCAGAATTGATTGCAGGTTATTTTTCTTCAATGACTCTTAAAATACATCCCACCTTGAAGATCTAAATGGACAAGTGAATGCCTCTTCAGAATACTGTTCTGTTTTAATGTTAACACCACAAAGACTTTTAAATCAGAAAATAAACTCCACATGACAAACACATGTAATCCCCTCTGAGATCAACATGAACACATTCTTGAAATTTTACAAGTGTTTACATGTTAGGCTGAAATACATATAGAAATGTAACCCATTATGACTCTTCTGTCATATTAAACTTTTACATAATAAAAAATTTTTAAAATTATACAACAAAGATAAGCATAAATATAACCTTACTCAATGCCTAATTTGCAATACTTAATAGTCACATAGTAAATACAATAACATTCTGTAATACTCTCGTTTTGTTCAGAAGGAACTGTGATTCGTTACGCATACTATTACAGACTACATGTTCTACGTGCCATTGCACAAGCGGAAACAGTTTGTAAATGTTAACCTCTATTTACAAAACTTCTTGCAATCTTTTTGTTGACTTACAAAATTATTCTAACACAAGCATTCTATCAACCGAAGCACTGATCACAATCTATTGATTAACAAAATGTAAGTACAAATACCTTGCAATCCGTCTTCTTCGTAGAACCTGTCTATTGAATGTTTATGATTCAATTTAACAGAAACTGTATTTTCTAACACAATGCATTCTATCAACCGAAGCACTGATCACAATCTATACTGTATTAACAAAATGTAGAGTATTAATACCATTTTTATTAAGATAACCTCATTCTACACCGTCTGGAATACAAGAACGTTTTCCTCTCGCCCTCTTGCCTAGTGACGTCTCAACGGACGAGTGGGGAGAACCTCTTTCTTGGAATAAACTGGTGTCGTCATAGCGGCGGCGGCGGCGCCGAATTCGTTCGTTGATCATTCGAATGGTCACAATATCAAGGGAAAAATACTTCAAATACATTTATTGTATTGTATTATTTTTTTTTAAGCATTGTTTAAAACAATTTTTTTGACCCGTTTTTCACTGATTCGTTCAGTTCCATTCACTGATTGCCAGTGGCAGGGTTATAACTGACACAATCAGTGAATAGTCACTGTCAATCAGTAGTTTTTCACTGATTCAGGCTGAGAGAGTAAGCCGCAACTTTAAAAAGGTGTTTGGTGGTGATCCTAGGCAGCTCAGATTTTGAAGTGGCAAGGAGCTTCTTCAAATTTTCTTGAGAAAATCATTCAGATTCGAATTTTTCTGCTTTTTATGGGACTTTTTTCAAATTATATTGCTTACCTCAAGTTCCATCTCTGGATCGATGGAAAAGATATTTATGAACGAGAAATAAATGAGGATATCACAACATTAATTAATAATAATTGCTTTCTCGGAAAAATAACGGCGAATATGGCAAAATAATTCCAATATTTTGGAATTTAAATATCCAAAAAAAAAAAATTTAGTGCTAATCTCCTATTGTGAAAAAATATGTCATTTCGAATAATTAAATTGCCTTCATACTACTAGTTAGAAACAACATTCATTTCACGATTTTGTTGTTTATCTTTCATTTACACTGCACGTCGCATCTTAGCGCGTTTCCAAACATGTGGTAACATTTCGTTCGAAAGTGAGACGTTGCGTTGTCTGCGCGGAACACGAAAGGGGCCGGCGAAGAGTGCGGTGGAAGGGGATGGAACGCCGAAATGAAGACCTAACGGCGGCCACGGGGCAGCGCGTGTGGCAGAGCGCGGGGCGGAGGGGACCCAGCGGCGAGGGCTCAGTGACGAGCGGTGGAGCGGGGGTTCTCATTCGGATTCGGCCCTGAAAAGGGAGGCGATGGCGGCGCGGCGGGGGGGGCGGTGGAGACGGCGGCGGGATCGGGCCGCTAATGGAGGCGGTGGGAGCGGGCTCGGAGCTGTGACGACGGGAGAACCGGGGGCGAGACGGTGAAGGGATGATGGTGGAGGCAGAGGTAGCGGGAATGGGACGGTGGGTAATGAGGCGGTTTGTGGTGACGGGGGCGGCGGGAGGGTGACGGTGGCGGAGCGGACGGCAGTGGCGGTGTCGGTGGGGCTGGGGGCGTGGCTGTGACGGCCGCGGCGGGCGGGTGGAAGGGGCGTGGCCGGAATTATTCATGTGGCGGCTCACAGGTGCTCGTTCCCACGCTCCGCCGCCCCCGCCCCGCCCTCGGCGCACTCACCACTGCTGGCGCGGGGCGGGCCGCAGGGGCCGCTCTTGTTTGTGGAACACAGCCGCCGCCGCGCTACTCGCCCTCCACTTCCACTGCCTTCCGCGTCGCGCGCGCCAACCGCGGTTCTCGGGGTTTCATCGAGTACCTGCTTTCCTTCTGGCTACGAACTTCATATGAACGTCTTTGCTTCGTACATTACTCGACGTTCTACCCGCTTCTGAAAACGTTATCTCCTGGTTCCAAAATTTCCAGTGACTCGTTGCGCACCGACCTTATTTTTGGCATTTATTGTCTCGTTAAATACGTACGACACATACTTGTCGACTACCTTTTCACCGTGTGCGAAATATCTTCAAGACTACGAACTCATATATCACTTTACTGTCGTCACGTAATATCCTTCATTCTACCGCCTCTAAATATCGTATTCTTATCAAATTTTCTGTGGCCCCACAAACTCCTCATTGTTTTTCTGTTTTTTCCCAATATTCTGGTCTAATACTCTCTCTCATAGGTCTCTTACACGGCAACACAACCCACGTAACATCTGTGAGATGTACTGTTGTCCTCATTTTACTTTCCACCTGGAAACTATAATTTCGTTTGTATTTAAGTTCACTCTCTCTTTTCCGAATCTGTAACATCACAGTAACTGTAATTTTTATTATTTACAATATTTCACGTAGATCGTGACATATGAATATTCGAAGCCCGTTTCTTTACGTAGTTTCGTCTTGGCTGTAAAATCTACATAATTTCACTGTTCACTAATCGCCCTGCTCATTTTACTCCTCTAAAAACCTTGATCGTCTCACTTGTTTAAAATATCTTTACAGTTGCAGTGGCTCTGATGACTTGCATCATTGAATTTATTGGCAATATCCTTCATCTACACACCGTCATGTATATTGCCTACTTAGTTCTGCAAATTTTGTTTACACTCTCTCTTCTCTATTCTCGCTTCTCCTCTAGTCTTCTCAGGCGGTAATCGTCGGTCTCACCTCTAACTTCATCTCCATCTCTGAGACAACCGCATCGCAAAATTTCTGCAGAAGCCTGTGCTGCCCACTCCGTCAGAACTCTCTAATCTCGGTGCCCTTCGTAGTCGTATATCTCTGTAAACACTTGCTACACAACGTATAGTGGTCAGAGGATGTGGAAACGACCACGGAACAAAGGACTACACTGCGATAAATCTACAAAGAGCGGGGAAACTAGGGGATGCCTTCGCGGGGGCAGACAGAAGAACTGTGTAGAAGCAATACTAACAGTGCTGTAACACGATGGGCGAAATAGAAGCGGTAACAAAAGAAATGCTGGTAGCTTCAGATGAGTTAAGTGAGAAATATTGTTGGGTTTAATGATGGAAATTTAAATAGTGATGGCGTAGGGCATGTTTGATGGGAGTGTGGTGGCCTGCAGGAGGATGCACGAGGAGGCATGCGGATGGCGGCATATGTTAAGACGCGTGATTAGAACAACTAAGTGGAATGGAGAACTAGTCTGTAATGGAGAAGCCCTCTCTGGTTAAGAGAGCTCAAATCCTGGACAGGTTTTATAAAGTTTGTGTCGGACACGTTCCTGATTTTCTGTTACACTATTTCCTCTCAGTCCACCATTGCTCCACCATTGCTCATTCCATCTTTAGCCGTCACTTAAGAATTAACGCATTGTCCTGGGACGCTCTAGCGAGGCGAAGAAGCAGGTGGGTGGAAGCGTGGTATTTAGACGATGTGTTCGTAAAGGGACAACATGGAGATGGGCTCAGAGGCGTGAGCTCTAATGGAGAAAACAAATTGATCAGCGGGAATATTATAACAATAACTTAATAAGTTATATCAATATTGACGTATAGCGATTTTTATAACGTTATAACAATAATTTAATACAAGTCATCATTGACCTCAGATGTTGACATTGTCGGGTCTTTCGTCTTTAAATTTGTAGTACTTTATCTAACTACTCTGTGGTCTACACTATTTTCCCCTTTTACCTGAAAAGAATCCTAAAACAACGGAAGAATGGAAATTTGGTTATTTTGAACAATTGGATATTTCGCTAAATTACGGGCAATTTTACTACTCTCCTTAGTTTTTAATGTTTTAAAGTTCAAGTTGTTTAATAGTTTTTAACAATTTACAAATAACTATTTACAATTCCCTACGTAATCTTGTAGTATGTCCTTATTATATTGCTGTATTAATGTCAGGTCTCTTTAGGTTGTGTACTAATGGTAATCATGCGCAAGGTGTAATTAAAAGAAAAGTGGATGGGACGGAAATACTAAAACGACGACGGCCAATGTAAAGGGTACGGACGACAACAGTACAAAAATACCACATGTGTCGCGGCGACGGTAACTGCGAGAATCAAGCCAGCGCAGGATGAAACGATAAGAGGCAATGGGCGTCTCTGTCGGACCACGCGCCGATGGCGCGCCGTCCTCTGAGTTTTAAATTCCCTCCACATCCTCCCCCTCGCCCAGGCTACGTCCCGCCCTCTCGCCCGCTCCCGCCCACCCCGTCCCGCCATCGCTTCGTCCCGCTTCCGCGCCCTTCACGCTCGGCTGCAGTCCGTCTGCAAGCACGGTCCATGCATTTAGAGTTTGGCGTCGCCTTGGCCGCCCTACCAGCCCTTCGCTGCCCATCCCTGTAACAACTATAACAACCTGTAACAACTATTGTACTACAGCATCCGGGTCAATGACCCCCATCTCGATCAGGTTTTTCGTCCAGTTTCCCTGATCCATTGAGCAAATGCTGAGATGGCCCTTTGTGTTTTGCTTCTGGACATAAATGTAACTTCATTTTCTGTGCAGTCTTCTAGAATTCAGTGGAAATACAATTATTCAAATTATCGTTTCCATGTTGTCGCAGCAGGAAGTAATAAAAAATTTATTGCTTATTTATCCTTGAAAATAGATTTTATTACATGGGAGTTGTTTTGTTTTTTTTCTCCCTTTCAAAATTCAAAATTTATTGCTTATTTATCCTTGAAAATAGATTTTACTACATGGGAGTTTTTGTTTTTTCTCCCTTTCAAAATTCAAAATGTATTGCTTATTTATCCTTAAAAATAGATTTTACTACATGGGAGTTTTTTTTTTTCTCCCTTTCAAAATTCAAAATTTAAGTAGTATATGACTTGGTGTAAGGATCACAGAATTTTGAAAATGTGCACACAATTCAGTTTTCCCCATAGGACGTCATACGCAGTTTTTAACTGTTTTTTGACGTAAAATAAATAAATAAAAAAAATCCCTCTTCCTTTACCCTTCTTTCTCACCCGATACAACTGCCTTGGTGGAGGCGAGTGCAGGCGGGCGTTGACGACGGCGCTGTTGGCCGTGGCTTTTTCCGGCGCCATGGAAATTATTCGGTTTTTGTTTGCACGCGAATGTAAACTAACCACTATAAGCGTAGCGGTTCCGGACTGGCGTCTTTTTCCGTCGAATTGCTTAGGTTTCGGAAGTACTGAAGCTGGATTTATTCTCATTACACGTTGTGAGCGGTTGGTGAAGTGCTTCAGAGTATTTCATCAGTAAAGTAAGTTTCATCATTAAAAATTCGTGGAACACTAATTAAACGTTGGTATTTAGTGGAACAACTGTATTTGTAACAACATGAACTAGAACCAATTGTTGAAAAGATATATTTTCGAATAGAATGGTGACAATCGTTTCAGATAGACGCTTCTAATATGTGAACAAATATCATAAGTCATGTTACATGAACTGCGTATACCTTTATCTATAAAGAAACATGCTTGATTTCTGTAACTAAGTTAAAAGCATTCATGTGTTGCTTCTTTTTGCTTTTCACGAAATTGCATTTCTTCAAAAATATGTGTCCTCAAAACGTGCATTCTACTTAGTCATAGTACCTAAGCTCAGTAGTGACCCTGAACTTACGATCCCGGAATGGTGTAACAATTAATAAAGATTTTATGTTATTATAAGGGTACCCGTAAAAAATGACTCGATAAAAATAAAACCCCTTATTAATAATTCATTATAATGAACAGTATATTCCGGTTTAATTTCTTTGAAACTAAATTTAATTTAATTTCAAACTTTCTTTCCTTATCAGTCAGAGATCTTAGCCGAGGTCGTCTATGGAACTCAATGAGATTCTCGGGAGACCGTGAAAGGGGACCCGGGTGCAATTTTGTGCTAAATGCGATTGTTGACCTTGATTGCCAGGTCTCACGAAGGATTCGAATTTAGTTCCTCACGTATTTCAATTATTACATAGACATATTGCCATCCCGAAATACAACAGCGTGTATATACTTTATTTGGACCACTGTGTTCCCAGGGATTGTACGCACGTGCGCACTGTCCGCTCTTCAGTTCTCTCCCGCGGGAACAGGAAGCTCGGTCTTATCTCGTCAGGGTTGTCCTCTTCTGTCGATTCAATTTTGTTGTTAGTATTGTTATATATTCCTCCTTTTCTCCTTTTATCCATTCCTCCTTTGCCCTTTTCTTCCTTTCCTCTTTTCATTTTGTTTTATGAAAAATACAGACATGTTCTTCATAATAAAACTAATTTTGGTTTATTTTACTAATTGGTGGAGTTAAACCTGGCATCGCCATTAACTGAGCCCCTGGAGCATTTCCGTAGTCATCAACAATATTCATAGCTAGCACGCGTGACGACCAATCCTTCTGTTTCCGCAACACCGAGTTTGGAAACGTGCGTTTGTCTGGGATTGCGCGCGGCACAGACTTTCTGCACAAACGTGCCAGAGGGATTGCCTGTCACCCAAAATGCGAAACCGAATTGAGCGCCACGAGAATTATACTCACCAGGTTTCGTTCCAATAGCATCACATTTTATTGCCGCGCGGTTGGGTTTTAATTTTTACTTTCTCGTATGCGGAGTAATGTATGTAGTACAGAGAAAGTTATGTAATGATGCGCGCCAAAACGGCGAATTTCCGACAGAAAAAAATTCATTGTCGTGCCGTGAAAACAAGAAAGTGTATAAATCCAGTTGCTAAATTAAGAGAAAAAAAATCCTCTAACACGTGATGCAGTCAGAATCCCAGTTTTGTGGGTCTTTGAGGCCGAAAACCCAATTGAAAGGAAAACGTCCATCGTCCGTCCGTCTGGCTGGCTGCCCGTCTGACTGTCCGTCCGTGAACACAGCTAGCGCCAAAACCATTCGTAGGATTTTTTCCAAATTGAAGAAACTCCTAAATTGCAAAAGTTCGATTTTTTTAGTCTTCCTACAACTACAAAATAGAAGACAGAACAAATTTCCTTCAAATACAAATTGTTGGCTCTAAATATTTTTCATTAAGGTCATGTACATATTTTTGAAATGTTAGTAATTTGCAATAGTGCGTGCAATGCTTGCAATTTAAAAAAATACAAAAACAAGATTTTCTCAAAATTTTTTCTCAACTTTCTTCTTTAAATTTTTGGTAAGTATAGTGCCAAACAAACCCTATAGGATGACATAAATGCCATATTTCTCTATTCTTTTCTTTTTTAAAAAATTACAAAAATTAATTTTTTTACTTGTCTCTCACGTCGGTAATATTTGCATTAGAGGCGATTACTTCACTTTATTGTGATTATGAGTACATGTGTTTAAAAAAATGTCATAGAAGATTTCTCGACATCTCAACAGTTTTCTGTTAAAATAGTTCTCTCAAAATTCCGCATTTTCAGAAACGCTCAAATGCCATTTTCCCACATTTCCATAGATTTGTATTCATATTGCATTTGTGAGTGAAAATGCTTGGACTGTGTTTAAAGGAAGTTTTTCGAAAACTCAATTAATTCCTGCGAAAAAGATCTTCGAATTTCGCATTTACAGTAATGCTTAATCGCTATTTTTTAAAAATGGATTCTAATTTTTCAAGAAAATTTCTATTTAGGACGGCGTTATAGCCTTTCTTAATATTCTTAAAATATAATTTAGGTTCTGCTATTAGGAAACCGTTAAGTTGCGAAAATGTCTAGAAACTTTCTTTGGGCCGCAATAGATAGTAGTACCAGTCCACACCAAGGAAATAAGAAAACTTTACTACGAGAAAGTCTGTGCCATACTGTAGCACCGCTAGTTTATTTCTTGTGGAGATGTTCCATCTGAAAAATATGTTTGGGCAGCATGTATTTAAATCTCAAGGGAATGCTTCAGTTGCACAAACTTCAAGATGTAATCTCAGGGACGCAGGAAATGTTAGCAGATTCCGCTAACTCGCTTTCGGGGATTTAATAGTACGCTATTTACAGAATATACGTATGTATTTTCGATATACAAAACAACATTTTCAGTAATATTTATTCTTAGAGTAGACTATTGTCTCACCAGATTAATTCTTATGAATTTAATATAAATAGATATTTCTCATCAAACTTTGCAGCATCAGTTATTACAAAGGCTAATATTTCAGTTTCTCAATTCGTTATTTAAAATAATGGAATTTAAAGCACGCTACTTTTTCTAAGAATACCTTTTAAAAATATCAAAGCATCTGATCGAAGAAAAACAACAAAAAAATTATAAGCAGATGGAATTGTTTGAATTCCGTTTGAAATTTAATCACTGCAATCTTTCATCCCGTTCGAAGAATCATTATATTTAAAGTTTTTCCGAGTACGTGTACTTAAAAGTTCCATTTACAGAAAGTTACAGATTACCGGATTAAGTTTGTCTTTTAACGATTCTCCATCGTAAAACTATTTAGTTGTTTCGCCGAAAGACATCTGCCGGAATGCTGAAACAAGTCATCTCTCTTCACCGTCTGCTTCATAAAGCAACATCAAATAACCAATCAAGGGATTCTCAGCAAATGGAATACAACATAGCAACGACGACACTTCTGCGTAAAATACCCTTTTCTCCCCCTCCCATTTAATCGCATGTCATGTCGTCACAACTTATGCCCTATTACCTTTTCCCGCTCTCAGCGTGGGGAAAATGGCTTTCCGATAAGTTACATATTAAAGAAGCGCAATTATTTCTCTGAATTGCTGGACCCGATTTGAAAATTTAAGCCACTTTGTAGCGGAAACTGAAGAGCGAGTCAAAGGAAAGGCAGATTTCCCATTTATCCCAGTGCCTTCGTTTCCCCGGATTGTTACTCTCGCTCGAGAGAGAGAGGTATTCACGAGCTACTGGTATTAATTACATTATGCAAATCTTCATTTTAATCCACACACCTTCATTCGCAGTGCAGACAGCGGCGCGTTGTAGCGGGAACCGTGAGAACTGAGAATATGCTGCAAATCCTTCCCTTTAGGCGGATATCTCTTAAACTTAGCGTGTTTACTTTTACTTATAGACTACAGTGTTTACAAACTTTCATTATTTCATTTTATGAAAGCCAGCTAGAAGGGCAGAAATGCGTGTGTTGAGAAATTTTTTTTAACAAAACGTTCTTGGATAGAGAAAGAAATGATAACATTAGAACACGGGAATTGGAACGTGGAATTAGTCCCTTTTCCTAATGGATAATATCACGTAGGAGGGAATCGAATCAACACATTGATAGAATGAATGAAGACAGAAGGGTCTCGAGAGAGAATAGACCCGTGGGAAGAAGCTATCCCGGAAGACCGAGGCGACGAGGCACGAACGCTTTTAAATCCAAGGAAGGAACATGCCTACGAAAAAGAAGAAATTCGCGTAATGAAACAGGTTACAATTACAAAAATGTTTTAACTTTAGTTTTAACTTTTTGAAATGACAATGTGAATCTAAAAATGTATAATGGAGAAAATATTTGTTATGAATTATCACAAGAAATATATTTAGTTTCAAAATTGACACCACCACCACCACGCGAATACATACGCAAGCGAATTTGATCGTCTTTTGCAGATAGTAGCATAGACAAAAGAGCTAGATAAATAAAGTACAATAATTTTATTTATAAAAAAATCTTATAGTTTTTGTTGATTTACTTTAACTTCATTTTTAACAGAACTTACACACACACACACACACACACACACACGCAAAACGCACACGCACACACGCACACACGCACACACGCACACACGCACCCACGCACCCACGCACCCACGCACGCACGCACGCGCGCACACACACACACACACACACACACACACACACACACAAACTGAAAGACGTGCAAGGCGACTCACCTGAGACGGTGACGGTGACGTCGAGCGCGCCCCGGCGCCCACGCGGCTCCAGCACGCGGGCGTCGCGGCGCCGCGGCGCCCGGGACGTCGAGCAGGTTGCGCCACTGCTGCAGCGCGGCGAGGGCGCCGACTGCGCAGGCGCGGCGCAGCGGAAGGTGCCGGCCTCCTGGTACAGCACGCGCCCAGGGGGCCCCGGCCAGCGGCTCCAGCGCGCCCCCGGCGCCCACGCGGCTCCAGCACGCGGGCCGGCGCCGCCGCCGTTGGCGCCTCCGTTGGCTCCGTTGGCGCCGCCGTTGGCCGGCGCCACCAGAGGGCACTGCAGCTGCACCGCGCCCCCCAGCGCTACCTCCACCTGGCGGTGCGTGCTGCTCGCTTCGCCTGGGCCCGGGTCCATGGTCACTTCGGGGCTCTCCTCGTCTGCCACACACAAGCGTTCACGCGGATAAGCATTTTACCTACTGCAATCGCTAAAGTAATTTTATGATTAAAAATAGTTCTTTCATTTCTAGGGCTTATGTACAGCTACAGCTGGTTATAAACTGTTCTTACAGCCTTTACTTCCCGATGAGACGCATATTCCATCATTCACTGTAGACCAACACACTTGCGGGCGCTTTTGATCTAGTGTCATTAGAACGCGAGGCCCTCCGTGACAACACCTGTAACAACTATTGTACTACAGCTTCCGGGTCAATGACCCCATCTCGATCAGGTTTTTCGTCCAGTTTCCCTGATCCATTGAGCAAATGCTGAGATGGCCCCTTGTTTTGCTTCTGGACATAAATGTAACTTCATTTTCTGTGCACGTCTTCTAGAATTCAGTGGGAAATACAATTATTCAAATTATCGTTTCCATGTTGCCGCGGCAGGAAGTAATAAGAGCCAAAATTTATTGCTTATTTATCTTTGAAAATAGATTTTATTCATGGGAGTTTTTTTTTTTTCTCCCTTTCAAAAATTCAAAATTTAAGTAGTATATGACTAAGTGTAGGGATCACAGAATTTTGAAAATGGGAGTTTTTGTTTGTTTTTCTCCCTTTCAAAATTTCAAAATTCAAAATTTATTGCTTGTTTATCCTTGAACATAGATTTTATTGCATGGGAGTTTTTGTTTTTTTTCTCCCTTTCAAAAATTCAAAATTTAAGTAGTATATGACTAAGTGTAGGGATCACAGAATTTTGAAAATGTGCACACAATTCACTTTTCCCCATAGCACGTCATACGCAGTTTTTAACTGTTTTCTGACGTAAAATAAATAAATAAAAATAAAAACACATTCATGAGAGACAAGGGACAAACAACCAGGCCCAAGGCGGGACTCGAAATCGCGACCCTTCGGAACGAAGTGCTAAGCCTGTACATGCTCTTAGCCACCTTGGCCACCCAGGTCGACTATTAATAATAGTTACGAGTGGTAAAAGTAACAGTTCATTTTGAGAGTCGGTAATGTTGCGACACGTGTCCGATAGGCGCAATCCTACAAGGAATATAAAATTACTTTTACTACGTATGTCATACACTACGTTTTAGACAATTTTACTGATTTTCATTTTATTTTTATTCAAGTATTCAAATCACTTAATGATAGGTCAGTAGTAGCAGAGGCGGTCAGATGTCGCACGCAATTAAATTGCTAAATATTAATATTTGTTAAATTAATATTTGCTATTATGTGTTGCGTTGTGGAACAGCAACTTGTTGGCATGAAAAGAACTGTTTTATATGTACTACACAGAGCTGCGTTAGTGCTACTTTTTGGAAAACAATTTCCGTGATATTCTACAGCATCATTTTTGCTGCTGCAGGCCCTTAGTATTTGATAATGATAATTATAACAATAATAACAACAACCCGAAAGCATTCAGGACTTTTATGTGGTGTCTCCTCCATAGAAGGAAATTGTCGAACGCACCAAGTCAATTAAAACCAATTCATTACCATTTTTTATTATTACCATTTTATATTATCAATTATCGTTGAGAATCGCGAGCTTTTGTAAGAATATCACTTGTTCCAAAACGTTTTATAGTGCCAGACAGAGCAGGAATTGGGTCGGCCATTGTGGTCAGCGAACTATCATTAAAAGTTCGCAATTTTGAATCTGCCATCAAAGCAAGTAGAAAACTGTGATCAATATATTTTGACAATACGAATTCATTTACATCATAAAAACAACAACACAGAAGAAAGTAAAATTGCTCATTGCTCTCGCTGAAAGACCTATATTGTGGACTTGCGTTCAAGCGCACAAGTCAAACGAGGCTTTGAAGTAAGTCGCCAAAGCAAAGCTGCATCCAGGAGTAACGCTTGTTTTGAGGAGTTTCGCATTAACTTGCAGGAGTTGCTCCGTAGATGTCACGCAGATTCGCGCCGATTACGGCCGAATTTCTCTTCTGTTCTCGCGTTCCTTTTGAAATTTCCTGCTCTTTCACGGGGAAAACTTCAGATCCCTCCCCTCTCCTACCCCCTCTACAGCCTTCTTCGGATCGCGGTGGCGGCGGCAGCAGGCGGCACCAAGGCTCTGCAGCCGCGAAATTTGTGTAAAGAATCACGAAGCGTAGGGGCTTGTTTCTTTGAGCCCGGCCGGGAGAAAGTTTTCCGAAATTTTCATAAATCGCGTCTTTGAGATGCAGAAAGCGTCGGTCGGTCGTCGTTCTTCGGTGGGCCGCGGGAAGCGCTCTCTCGCTCTCGTTCGAGCGCCCGGGGGATCGACTGGTGGTTATCGATACCGCAGAAGTGAAGGAAGGGTGGAGGCCCCAGGCAGCGGAGTGTGCGAGGCGGTACAAGTAGAGAGAGAGAAAGAGAGAGAGAGAGAGAGGGAGAACTAGAGAGAGAAAGAACGAGAGAGAGGAGAAGAGAGAGAGAGGAGAAGAGTAGAGAGGGAGAAGTAGAGAGAGATATGTAGAGAGGAAGAGGGAGAAGTAGAGAGAGGGAGAATAGAGGGAAAACTATAGAGGGAGAGGGAGCACTAGAGAGAGGGAAAACTAGTGGGAGAGGCAGAATAGAGAGAGAGGGAGAAGTAGAGAGACAAAAGAGAAGACATGGAAGTAGTGTAGGAGATGGTGTGGGAGGGGTCATAAAAATGTTGCGGAGAAGAGCTGTAGAAGTTTTTTGGAGCATCAAATAGTGCACGCGTATAGTAGCCAATATCACACAACGCTAAATCGATTCTTAATAAGAATTTTTTTCATATTGTGTTAAATAAACGCAATATTTCTTTTCAAATGGGTTGATTTCCAACATAGAACACCGATAAAATGATCATTGGAGTACGACAGAACAATAACGTTGACTGAGATGAAGCAACTGAGGATATTTCAAGGCTCCTAATTCTGGCCGCATTTGTCATATCACACAATGTATGACTAGTTTTTAAACGTACCCTGTGAATGACCAGGTCTTTTGTACTCTTTGTGGTTCTTGAATTGCTGAATACCTAGCAATGTCATCGCGCCATGTCGGAGTACAAGTACGACTCAGTAGAATCACAAACAGATTCTCAAATATACTGTATACTAGATACAGCTATCAATGGTCAGAAATTGCAACACAATTACCATGATTTACGAAATGAGTCTTGCGGAACAAAGCACGTTCAGGAGACATGGGTAATCGAGAAAGAGACCTCGAACAAGCACGAGGAACGGGACGCTATGTCAGGCACGCAAGAAGAGGGAGAAGGGAGGTTCGCAGAGTCGCTTGGCGGAAGTCGCGGGGGCGGTGACAAAAGAGCTTTGGGGGAGCCACATTTCCTGTTCCTCTCCTCTCCCCGCCCCGCACCGCTCCGCCTTATCCCGCTCCACGTCGCCTTTTCCGCCTTCCACGCTGTGCTTCCCCGCTCTGACTCACCCCGCTCCGAGATGCCTTTACTGCTCCCCCTCCATTCTTTTCCTTTCTGGCTCATTTTCTGCGCTTTGGCCCATTTTCTCCTTCCCCGCCTTCCGCTCTTCCTCACCTCACTGCGGTTCTCCCCCCCCGCCTTCCCGCTGCGCTCTGCCTTCCCCATCCGACCTCACCTTCTCTGCTTCGCCCCATCTTCCAGATGTTTCACATTTCTCACTGTTCCTCCCTTACCTCCTCCGCTCCTCTCGCTCCCTCACTTCCCCCTTTTTTCCCCCCTTTTTCTTTCCTCGCCGCCTTCTCCCTTTCCCGTTCCCCTCTCGCCTTTCTTTCTCCAACACTTTCACCGTTCCGCCCCGCCTTTCTCGCCCCATCCCGCTCCTTTTCAAATGCGCTCCACCCCGCCCCGCCCACCTCATGTCCCACCCTTTCGCCTTCCTGCCCGCTGCGAGAGGAAACCTCTCCATTATGCATATCCAGCGCACTCTTCGGGCCGCGACATGATTTAGAGCCTAGGACTTCGCGGTCAGCCCGCAGAAGGGCGCGCGCCACCCGCTGCCGTTCTCGCGGGCCCAGAGTCCGTCATGCAACGCTTGTTGCCAAATTTACCCACCACTCAGTCACGCGTGATCGTGAAGTTTTGCTGCCGCCCACGAGGTGGAAGGGTCATTGCCGGTCGGGACTGGCAGAGATAGAGTTGCAAATTGCTGAGAGGTTGGAGCCGAGGGAGGCCACACAATGGAGGTATTGGTCGCTGTGGCAGGAGGGAACGAAAGGCGAGGAAGGGCTGAAGGGGTTGAGCGCGTGCACGCAGGAAGTGAAGCAAAATCTAAAACGGTTACCGGCAGTTGGGAGAAGGGTGGAACGGGGTTAAGGAAATATGAATATAGCTATGCAAATGAAGGCGGAAATGACATTGGGAGAGTGGGTTTTATCGGGTACTTACTGTACACTGAATTGTCAAGATTCATTCGTGTGTGTTTAATTGTCGAGAGGCAATAGAATTAAATTTTTGTTCAAGAATTTAAGTCAGGAGAAATGCACAGATTGTTTATTTGTTGTGATTAATCAAATGTACAAAAGGATTCTCTAATCACAGTATACACTTAAAAATATGATATAGTACAAAACTTTTATCGATTATTCATACAGAATGAGATTCAAAGTAAATTCTAGTTCAAAAGTAAGCGAAATTATCATGAACGGAAGTGACAATACATTTATTTACAAAGATGCAACTCAACACATTAGCAAAGTTTTAATTGAGGCTGCTTTTGTCTATTGTCGACAAATTATTGAACTGCTTGGTTAAACATTTATATCCGAGTCCAATTTGCTGAACGTTCTGCGTTCTCATTATCCCGTTCGCGCAGAGTGATTGTCGGATCTATCTGGTAAAATATGCTTGCAAATATTACAGCAAAATTGTTGTTTTATTTCTAAATTGTACTATAAGAACGCACCCAAGGATCAAAAGTTTATTCTATGAACAAATTTTTTATAAGTAGTAAAAGCGATAGGCTTTAGCTGCATATGACCTGCTCGCCAACATCGGTGCGGGCCAGCCTTCGTTTACTTTACACCAGCCTCTCCCTTCAATTTAACCAAAGGCATATAACAGATAAGCACGTTTTTAGAAGAATATTCGAACCATCTTAAATCATTAATTTACCCTGCCAACAAGCGTACAATGGTCCATCACAATTTATATTATACCTTCATATTTACTTACCCATCAAATAATTCACACATTCCGGCTTCGGAACTGGCATCATAACAAAGAATACAATCAAGCATAAATTTTGGATTCGGACTCGCTCTATTTTAAACGTACGCTATAGAAATCGGTTTCCAGAAGGCGTAGGAAGAAGGAAATTTTATGGCTCAGAGCTTCTCGCCGTGACTTTAAGCAAAAACAGACGCGGCAAATGCCGAATTGCGTGGGAAGTCGGCAGCCTCCTCGGTGAGCTCCTAAGCCCCTCCCCCCGACGGCCTTCCATGTGACTGACTTTACTTCATCCCCGCGTCCGTCGGCAGCGCAGTCTCGCGTTGTGGCGGGGAGGGAGGCGAGCCGAAACGAAATTAGGATTGATACGGGGCGGTTCATGAATAATGCGCACACTTTTACGTACTTCCGGCCGGTTGGACGGCGCTCCGTCCAGGACGACTCTGCGGCGCCCGCTCCTTGCAAATAGGCCGTCGGCTGGTGGGTGTTAACAGAGCGGCCTGTGTCAACACACGACTGCGGAAGTTGCGGCGGGGTATCATTTAAGTTCGCGAACAAACCGAATTAACCTAAGTTTATTAGTTTAGCGCGAGGCGGCCTCACTGTCGCGAGGGCCTGCGTCTGGGTCGACCGCAGCGCGTTCTGCTGGCGAACACGTGCACTGGCTTGTGCATTGCTCGCCATGTTGGTTGTCATCTTCTTGGTTGAGTCGTATGGTGCTATTTCGGCTGTGGTACTTTGTTTGTAAGATTCTGGGATTTTTGTTGTTTTCACAATGTTATCAGGTGAGGTTGTATTTTATATTTTAATAAATAATTTCAACCTCCTTGTCATAACAGTTTTCATTTATATTTCCCTTCTAGGTCCAAATATTGACTACAGAAATAGTAATACTTCATAAAACAAACACTTTGTTTACGATAATTTTAGTGTATGTACATCCATGTTAAATATGACAAAGTCTTTATTTATTTAGTGTTTTCTTAAACTTTGTCTAAACAAGATACTATTATTTTGAGTAGGAATATGGACAAGATACCTCACAAAATTAATAAGAAGCAATGAATTAAAAAATTAAAACGTGAGATAGTGCTCCTTAACGCTCAGAAAGTCAGTACACATTCATTCTACAGAGTAAGTTACAAGTAGCATTGGCGCTTCAGTAGAGTGAGAAAAGTCTTGATGCATTTGAGATTGACAAGAGCTACTCCACCGTTAGTGTTCTGAAATAAACCATGGCTTCGACAGCAACGATTTTCCATTAGAAATGCACATGATTTATTAACTTCTGATAATAAACGCCTCTCAGAGTTACATGACTTGTCATTCTTGTCTTCAAACCCCTTGTGACCTTGCGTCACCACGGCGTCTCAATCACAGCACGTAGTATATACGTATACTGATTCCTCGACTGTGGAGGCATGCTGCTGTTCAGACACAACCCAACCATGACTTAACAGCGTGTGTCAGTGAGCCGAATGGCGACCTTTCAGATTCTCGGGGGCATTCAGAAATTCTGGTAAGGCTTGTCATCTGAGAATATGGACACTGCGCCATTTAAATGTGAGAAATTACTGATGTAAGGTGATTCAATAGCACTTGGTGTCATGCCTGTTCGAGAGAATGCGCATCTTAGTCGGTGTTACCAACAAATGTTGTACTGCATCATTTGGACTGCGATATTAGATAGGTAGATGAATAGATATATTTGATCTAACTAGGGCTTCACCCAGTGGTTAATATATAAAATAAAATACCATACACATTAGAAATAATGTGTACACTAAAATAAAATTACACAACACAATGAATTCACAGTTATTTTTTATATTTTATTTATTTTACGTCAAAAAACAGATAAAACTGCGTATGACGTGCTATGGGGAAAGGTGAATTGTGTGCACATTTTCAAAATTCTGTGATCCCTACACTACGTCATATACTACTTAAATTTTGAAAAAAAAGCTGCCATGTAATAAAATCTATTTTCAAGGATAAAAAGACAATACATTTTGGCTCTTATTCATGTTGTTCTTCGGAATAATACTTCCAGCCGCGACATGGAAACGATAATTTGAATAATTGTATTTCCCACTGAATTTTAGAAGACGTGCACAGAAAATGAAGTAACATTTATGTCCAGAAGCAAAACAAGGGGCCATCTCAGCATTCGCTCAATGGATCAGGGAAACTGGACGAAAAAGCTGATCGAGATGGGGGTCATTGACCCGGAGGCTGCAATACAATACTTGTTACAGGTTTTTTATACACATTTATACATTTCAAATGGTAAATAATGCATTATGTATCATTGTTAAAATTAATGTTACTTTTCTTGTGATGCTCAGTATAGTCTCTAATTGTAAAGAAACAGTTATGCAGCAGAAACGATTTCACTTTGGACTTAAACTTTTCTATCGAATTTAATCGTTTAATGTCATATGGCAAAGTGTTGTAAAATAATGTACATGCATTGTATGTGAATTTTTGGTAATGAGCTGTTGATACTGTCACCTGATGAATATGATTTCTACGTCGAGTGTTATAGTAATAGACATCGGCATTTTCTGAAAATATATTCCCGCCATTAAGCGAGTCATTTTTTACAAAAGCCACTGACTCGTAAATAAACAGACAAGGTAATGGTAAAATTCCTAGATTAATGAAGAGAGGCTTACATGAACCACGTGGGTGGGCTTTGGTTATTATTCGTACAATTCGTTTTTGTAATCTTTAAAGTCTGGGAGCTATAAGATGTATTTCCCCAGAACATTATGCCATATCTCAAGCGGGAATGAACATTCGCGAAATATACACAACGAACAGTATGAAGGCTGACTGAATTTGCAAGAATTCTGAACGCGTAGCATAATGAACTTAATTTTGTGTTCAATTCATTTAAATGGACGTTCCATTTAAGGTTTGACTGAATTGAGAAAAAAGTTGCCTTAACATCAGTCATGGTACACCGTTCATTTTCAATGGAGCAACAGATTAATTGTCAGTATTACTCTGAAAGTTTCATTCGTACCTACATACACACTACGAAACACTTCACAAAATAGACAAACTATATTTATCACAAACTGGCACTTAGCTCTACATTGATATATGTATATGTGCATACAGTCCACTCACTCATATATTCATACACTAAAACTCGTAATTCTCATGGAGCGTCCTTGATAAGATTTTTCGTTGAAAAACTGAGGTGGCTCTTCTTTCGGACTGCAAAATAGGTACTAATAACTGCAATCAGTTTCCGTCTAGGGTTCTCGCTATATGAATTGGCACGGTCCGACGAGGGCTGATCCAGCAACGAGATTTCCGACTCTCCGGAGGGTTCCAGGAGGAATCACTTGTCTGGGAAATTCCATGTAGCAGAGATTAAAGGTTCTAAACTATAGAGCCAACACATCCATCGGTTTCAAAATTCTCGAAATAATTTAATGGACTCTTCCAAAATACGTTAAGGGTTGGCTTTTTACACAATCACAATAATAGTATAGCGTGTATAATTTCTTATTGATAGTAGTAATTGATAGTGATTGACGATTTAACATTAATATTTGGCGCAGAGGTTCTATTTCGTAATGAACGTCATAGGGAAGATTTTGAAATATTTTTGAAGTACTGAGATGTGTTCCTGTAACGCAAAAATAATTACACAAATCAAGCATATATTACAAAATAAATTCGTACATCCTCTCCACGAATTGGCGAACGTATGTCTCTTTCAGCCGCGACAATCATTTCTTTCACTTCTGTAGATGTACACACCGTGGTACCCGTCCCCAGCCGTTTCTGCAAAAGACAAGCAGCAAGAAAGAAAATTAACGCCGAAGTTTTCATTTTTAGAAAGTTTTAATTAAAGGCTGATCCGGTTTTATTTATGACGCACTCGGAAACTACAGCGCAGCCGTGCTTCATACAGGAAAAGCGCGTTGGTCCCAAGAGAGGACCTTGTCCTTTTAGCCCCTCTTCTGGCGGTGGCGGCGGCTGAGCAGATTTTTCCTCCTTCCTCCCTCTCCCCCCTCCAATGCGAAGAGGGCGGCCCGTTGACTGAGGGGCAGCGTTGGGAAGAGGTGAGGGATTACGAGACTAAAGAGGCAAGGGGTTTTGAGAGAAGAGCGAAAGAGGGTGTATGAGAAAAGTTGAAGGCAGGGATACGAGTAAAACAGAAAATAGATTTGGTAGGAGGAGAGAGTGGATGGTAATCAGAGATAGGTTGTTGAATAAAGAAAAGTGAGCAGAGAAAAGATGAGACAGGACCGTGCATAGGGTAAAATTGCAATATTGAAAAAATGAAGGAACGATATTTTCACAATTATTAATGAGTGGAACAGCGGAACAGCCGGAACGCCATTCCGGCCTAAAAGAGAAAACATAAAGTATCAATAAAATGCTTAATAAGATTGCATTTTAATAAAAACCAGTGAAATAAGAAGAAAAACATGTATTTTATTTCTGTAATACAGAAAGTCTCACAAGGAATATTACATAAGGGGGCTGAAGAGGCTAGAAGATGACCAAGTTTGGCCGATGAAAGTGTGATGGGAAATTTCGTACAGCGAGATACGAGAAACAGCTAGGGGACAACAATTTTATGGGTTGGGGTAAGTGAAATCCCATAAACAAGGGAAATGGAAATGTAGAAGGTACCAGTCAAAAATGATTTAAAATGGGCCCTTTTTATTAGGGAATATTCATTGAGATTAGAAAAATTAGGATTTTTGAAAAGTTTTAAACTTTCTAAATTTTTTCAAATGCTCAATTTTGTTGCCTTTGTACGCTGAGTGAAGTCCCTGCAGATATGTTTGCCGACACGCACTACCAACCAATGTGAGTTCAGAAAACTTGACCATGAAGAGGTAGCAACCAAACTTGTATATCTACAAAAATGTTGTATGCCTTGCTGTAATGACGTACAGAATGATTGATTAGTAATTTCGGCCGCGTCAACAGCAAGGACCCGTGGTCCCCCACGTATAGTGCATTTTTTATCGCAGGCTTTGGCGGTGATCTCTTCCCGATTGATAGCGAGATCCGGCGCCGACCTACACGTCGGGTAGCGGAGTTTATCAACCAGGTATCTCCCACTAGTGATGCACCATCCCAATCGGGACAAGTTTCAAGCTCCCGACAAATCCTCCGGCATGTGTGGTGGTGTAGTGCATCGAAGTGAAAGTGTTTACGCAAGGGGCGAGGATAGGAAAAGGAAGAGGAACGAAGGGTCCCTCGAGGACCGTGACCCGTTTGCTAGGTTTGGGTACTGCTCCGGCATTCGCCTGGTGGTGATCGGAGTAATCACGGAAAACTACCGATCAGAGGAGCCAGCCGCTAGAATTCTCCTCCAGAAAGCGGCTGGATTCTATGTAGCTAGAGTAAAAAATCCTGCCACTGTCGGGGCTCGAACTCTAGGCCCTCCCGGAAGTACTGCGGTGACATCAATTGCATGCCACGAACCCCCTAAGCCTGTATGATGTAAAGAGTGAATGAAAGTTCCAGGAGAGTGCGAGTGCAATGCTTGAGAGGCCTCGCATGCACGTTGCAGCGCGAGCGGACTGCTCTGAGGTCGTTGGGCGTGTGTGTATGGGATGGGGGAAGGGCGAGGCAATCTGCCGCAGCGAGCGCCTACCCCCCCTCCGCTTGACGCATTGTCTCTGGCCGCCGCTCCCTTCCGCGCCCCGTTTTAATCATGGGCGCTAGTGCACGCGCAGCTCCCTTGGCCGTCTACGACCCACCCTCCTCCACCCCACTTCCACACACCCTTATCCCTACCTTAACTGTTTCTTATAGAGACTCTTCCTTCTAATGTAGTGAAATTTAAAAATATACTTAATTCTATGTAGGTCATCATTAATAATACTGGGACCTTTATCATTATTATTATTATTATTATTATTATTAGTTACATTATTATAATCGTTAGTATTATTAATAATATGGTCATGTCCCTTATACAGTGAAGTGAAGTGTAGTGTGGTGGGGGCACGGGAGGGGCGGGAGTGCAGTGAAGTGAAGTGGAGTGAATTGGAGTGAAGTGGAGTGAAGTGGAGTGAAGTGGAGTGAAGTGTTAGAAAAGCTATAAGTCAACATATAGATAAATCAAAATTAATTATAACTAGGATATTAATCTCTAATTCTAATTGTAATTTTATTTGTAAATTTTCGTAATAGTTTTGTAATTGTATATCTAATTGTAATAATGTTTGCCACCGAGCATTAGCTCAAAGCGAACTTTAATAAATCTATCTATCTATCTAATCTATATTTCACCCAGTATTGAAGATTAAACAAATGGGAATAAGCGTAATATGAGTTAATACCTCTTTCATGGATTTTCCCCGGCCGTCATCTTGACAATCTCCACATTCAATGATTCCTCACCCCCCTCCTCACACACGCGTCTCTACATTTACCTAAATCCATTCTTATAAATAACCAGGAGATCAAGGTTTTAAAAAATAGAAATGAGAATGTGTTAAAATATGTTTTGTCTCCTCTTTGCTATTATCGCTGATTCTAATCCCTTCTGCAATTTTCGCACTCCACATCAGAGTCACCTCGCCTCCATATGTTTCATTCCTGCCTCTGACAATTTCTTGGCCGTCCGTAGGCTATCTTCGATTGGGTTGCCTATGGCATTGTTTGTATTGGTAATACGCAAAAAAAGTATGTGTAGTAAGTGAGGTACATATGTAATAAGTAAATATATCTAATTGAGATATTAATGCACTGTTAATTAAATCTAAAATTGATATTGTTCTGGAAAATGGTTGAATTTTGAACACAACGTTTTTTTTTCGCTCAAAGGCAAAATCTTTGTTATTTTCCGGCTATCTTAGGAAATAACTTTATTTTTTTCTCTAGTAACTACAGACCTTTTACTCCCTACTAAATACAGACCATTAACTTCACATATTTTCCCCTTTAAATAAAATATAAAGATGTCTACGATACGCCGCTTTCCTTGGAGACCGACGACGTAACAAAGTGCAAAAAGAACACAGAGAACACGCACACAGAACCCAGTTCACCTTATCGTGCCGCACTGCGTGTACCCACCCACGCATTCGTCGGGTGCCTTGCCTCTACACGTGCGTGCGCCTCGCCCCTGCGTCCCCAGAGAACTTCTTCGTCGCTCGCGTTTGTTCGCGCCGACTTTGAAGAGGTTGCAGCGACGTAACCTCATGTTTTCTAATCTGACGTTGAGGCACCTCCGAGTTGTGAAGGGGATGCAGGCGTGGGGAATGTGTGGTGGCTGGCACAGGTCAGGGAAAGGGAGACCTAATTCGGGATATACAGGGAACGAGAAGATTATAAAAGCTTTTATCATCTCTCTTGTGAAGTTAGATGTGTAGATTTTATCATTTAGCTTGTATGGGGATTAATATGTACATCAGCAACGTAAGTCCGTGATTACAGTCACCGCTTGATATGACCCGTTATACGTTTTTCAACAGAAATTATTATTAGTTCATACAAACATAAAACTCATTATTAATCTTTTATTAACGGTACGCGGAAAATGAATTTAATTCCAATTTCATAATGCATTTCTTGAAAAGCACAGAATAATATTATCGAACAAAAGTTATTTTAATATGTATTTACATATTATTTATTTTAATACGTATTTTCATATTATTTATTTTAGTTTTTTATTTGAAAATTGAAAGCTAATTTTATATTCAAATTAATTTGGGTTACATTTCTTCTTCATTTCAATATTAGTACGTGGCCTCACAGTTTGGTCATACTACGAGCCCTTGAAGTTGTAAATCTAGCCCATTATCTAATGGGTGAGTAGTGATATGAAATTAACCTGATGATGGAAAATGGTAAATGAGAGTCAGGGAAATGGAATTTAAACTTGAAAAAAAGAATAGATACAAGAAGGTATAAACGCCATATGGCATCACGAATGCTAATGTGTATATGCTTATTTTTAAATGTTCGCCCGTCCCCTATTCTAGAAATTCTGCCAGTTTTTAAAATGTGGTTAAAAAGAGGAGGATCAGATAAAACTGAGAGTAATTATATTTGTACACATTGTTTATATTGTAAGAAGTAATGTTAAACTTACCTTTTTAAAAGTTTTATTCAGGCATGAATAATTTCCCTATTTTTGTCTTCACCAACGTAGTGAGCATTGGTTTCCAATATTCTATAATCCTCATGAAATTTCGTAACCGACTCAAGTATGAAATGCGTGTGTTACTCTTTAGAGTATTCACCTTCCAACTGCATCATACGCCTTTGTCTCTTCTCTACTAACCCTCTGCCATAAGACTCGCCAAATCTCTTTCATATATTTAAGCCGCCTTCCGTTTGAACGCCGCAATTTATCTTTAAAAGATGCCGGGCGGACGTAAGACAAGTAAGCACGTCCTTATTTCGAAGTTATTTTTCTCCTCACAATGGAGTGGATAGCTTTCCAAGCGTATGCCACCTATAAACACATTTTCTCGTTAAAGAACGTAATAAAGGGTGTGGGCGTGCGGTTCAGTCTTGGCAATTCCCTGGAACACGACTTTCGTCGACCATCGCGGTTTCCGGGAGACTGGCTTCTGGCAGAGAGGGCAGAGCGACGACTAGTGTGGAAACAAGCCGAGGAGCGATAACGCAACCGCAGCTCTAACTCCGCACTGGCCCGTCAGAAGCGCTAGCGCCGTTTTATAGGGTCTGTGCTGACCGCGCGGCGAGGGGAGCGAGTCTAGCGCTGTTCCGTTAACGCCCGCCCGGATCGCTACCTTTAAAATAAGATATATTTCAATAGCACTCAATTTGCAGTTAATCTTCCATAAAGACCTCGCCGAACTGCGAAGGATATCACGCTTATCTAGAGGTCCTCCGAATCACCGCTGTAAAACTCGAAGGAATCAGATATTTATTTCTTTAAAAAAAATCTCCACGTTTCACCTTTTTCCCACTCTCCTAGCCTTCTACGTACTTTTTAAGCGCTACAGAAGGATTCGCTTTGAATACAATAAAGGAATCTTTTTCGTTCAAAAATCTTTCATTTCTCCATTGACGACACATATCTTCTTTTATAACTATAAATATATATATCTTGCAGCATGGAGCCATGCGGGTGGCAGGGAATAAATATGTTTATTTGGAGAGCCTTTTTCTCATAAAAATTTACTTCCTTCTATTCTTGAGTCTGCTTCTCAATGCATTTCTTTCTTGTCGCCCGGATCTTGGGACCCTGACCACTACTACTGGATTAACGAAGGCAATGGGTCAGGTCTGGGACGCAAACTGCAGCAGTACGTGTCATCACGTTAATCAGTCGTAAACGTAAGACTACATTCCTCTGGACGTGTTCAGTAACTACTCGTTGGCTAGGGAGCCGGAGTAATCAGACTGTTCACCTACCACATCTGGGTACCGAAGTGCCAAATCCAGTCAATCAATATAAAGTTTGTGGTTGACAAAGAGGGTTCGCAGAAAGTTTTCTCAGGGTTCTCCAATTTCTCTTCATCTGATTCCATTAATGATCCACCATTTATTTCATCATTACCCTCTGACCATTTATTTTCAGATACTGATAAGAAGACAGTGTAAGGGTCATAATAAAATAAAGATAGAGGCAGGTAAATCGAACAGGCTTGTATATCAGAGTGATTGTTTTCACAACAAATTGCGAAACTCGATTCCCTTCCCGAAGTGCTTACGTGCTTTTTACGGGCTTATGTTGTCTAATACCATTTTGTTGTTTCCATTTCTAGAGGCAATACAGTTCACACTTGAGCCTAACTAGGGATAAGCATGCCAGTGTTGTCAGGTAGGCAAAAGCATTTCTCTGAGATCATGCTGCAAAAATTGTCAAAGTCACAAAAACGTACTATAATCAAACAAAATGCATTAAATAGATCATAAATATTAGTGTAGGTGATTTTATATACGTATATATACCGAGAGCGGTAGCTCAGTGCATCAACTGATGTCACTGCAGCGCCTCTGACCGGGAGGTCCTAGGTTCGAATCCTAACGGCGGCAGGATTTTCGACACTAGCTTTTCAGCTAGGTCGAATTCAGTCGCTGTCGGGAGGAGACT
Source organism: Teleogryllus oceanicus (assembly GCA_964035755.1). NCBI lineage: Eukaryota > Metazoa > Arthropoda > Insecta > Orthoptera > Gryllidae > Teleogryllus > Teleogryllus oceanicus. The sequence goes on from CAXIVR010000008.1 coordinate 42,823,657, forward strand.
TCGAGCGGCCGGCTGCTCTGATCGGTAGTTTTCCGTGGTTTCTCCGATCACACCAGGCGAATGCCGGAGCAGTACGCTACCAAACGGCCTCGGAGCACGCGCGATCTGTCCTATCCTCTCCCCTTACATACACACTTACACTAACATGCACTACACTACCACATATTCCGGGAGACCGGTCGGGAGCTTAGAACTTGTCCCGGCTGGTGGTGCCCCGCTGGTGGTTCACTCTGAGTCCTGGTTAGGGGGAAACCCCACTAGCCGACGGTAGGTCGGCACCGGATCTCGCCATCCAGCGGGGAAGATCACCGCCATCTCCCGAGAAAAAACATGTACTACACTAACGGGACTAATGACCGAAGGAGTTGACGCGCCCGGAAACACGAAAAAATCAATCAATCAATCAAACCCATTAACTGGAGTTGAAGTAATAAACAATTTTATTACAATACATACTTACGATAAATCCTATTTTTAATCCTTTCATTTCTTAAAAAAATCTGGAAATGGGGAAGGATGGAAAGCAGAGTTCAGGGAAAAAACTACAACAGTTTTGTGAATATTCGGGATATGTTTTGTATCTTGAAATACTAAGATCCCTTCCCTTCCTCGGAGCGCGCGGTTGCTGGTGGAGCGCTGCGTGACCTTCTGAATATATTTTGTGACCTTCTGTATATATTTTGAATGTAACAGCCCGCCAGGTCTGTTACATACAAAATATCCGATAAGAACTGGTCGCAAAAGAATTAAAATTTCTCCAAAAATCCTTATTTAACATATGACATTATGTATATCATTGGATTCGTCTTTTACGCTCATGACAGACTGAAAAAATACGTGTAGTTCTACTTGAAAAAACAAAGTTACCTCAAATATCTCGTAAAGTACAAGTGATAAAATATCTCCCGATATCCCCCGAGAGAGAAATCATACACTACACTAACGGGACTAATGATCAAAGCAGTTGACGCGCCCGGAAACAAGAAAAAAAATCAATACGTATACGCATACATTCTAAATTTGCGGATACATTTTAAATCTCCACGATATAATATAATTGTATTGATGCACTGATTCTGTATTAAATATTTTAAGCATTGAAATTATTGGCTGAAAAACTGGATACCTATTTAGCTAGTAAACACTGTAATCATTAAATCAGTATAACGTATGGAATGTACGTATTATTGTTACAGATATCTTATTTGCGTAAAATTAAATAAAATAAAAATCCCCCCACAAAATGATATCAAACCTACAGAAACTTTCTATGAATTTTATCATTTCTGTCGAGAAGAAAGCTAATTTAACTGGCGGTGGTTGCAGTTTTGTCTTCCTAGATAAGAGAGAGACCCCTTTATTCAGATGGGGGTCCAGGGCATAGCTCTGCTATAAAGATAAAAGAGCGAACAGGAGAAGCAAGCAAAGTCCGCGCACGGTCCATCGCCCTTTGGTTGACGGACTCCTCCGTTCGAAACGACTGATACAGCTACTTCACTTGAGGCGATGTTGAGCGACCAGGGAAAATGAAATTCAAAATCTCGGAGGCAACGATATTTGAAGAAGGGATTCGCCTCTGTACATGGGTCTTAGTGCGACGATGATTGAAGGTCACTAAAGAGCGACATTACCTAAATTTTTCCATCTCAAATATCACCGAGTGGGTGGCTAATTCGCGTTTCCAGGCGCGTATATACATGTGGTCATTAGTCCCGTAAGTGTAGGGCACAAGTGTAGAGCGTAAAGAGGATATAAAGATCGCACGATATAAAGATCGCACCTATATCCGCTTGTTGAGATGTTACTATTCTTGGGTTCGCCAGATTGTTATAATTAAAAACATGGAAATCTACCGACCGGCAGAATTCACATTCAGACACCGGCAGAATTCGACGGGAGGGCGACGGGAGGGCGACGGGAGGGCGACGGGAGGGCGACGGGAGGGCGACGGGAGGGCGACGGGAGGGCGACGGGAGGGCGACGGGAGGGCGACGGGAGGGCGACGGGAGGGCGACGGGAGGGCGACGGGAGGGCGACGGGAGGGCGACGGGAGGGCGACGGGGAGCGACGGGAGGGCGACGGGAGGGCGACGGAGGGCGACGGAAGGGCGACGGGAGGGCGACGGGAGGGCGACGGAGGGCGACGGGAGGGCGACGGGAGGGCGACGGGAGGGCGACGGGAGGGCGACGGGAGGGCGACGGGAGGGCGACGGGAGGGCGACGGGAGGGCGACGGGAGGGCGACGGGAGGGCGACGGGAGGGCGACGGAGGACGACGGAGGGCGACGGGAGGGCGACGGGAGGGCGACGGAGGGCGACGGAGGGCGACGGGAGAGCGACGGGAGGGCGACGGGAGGGCGACGGGAGGGCGACCGGAGGGCGACGGGAGGGCGACGGGAGGGCGACGGGAGGGCGACGGGAGGGCGACGGGAGGGCGACGGGAGGGCGACGGGAGGGCGACGGGAGGGCGACGGGAGGGCGACGGGGGGCGACGGGAGGGCGACGGGGAAGGCGACGGAGGGCGCCGGGAGGGCGCCGGTAGGGCGACGGGAGGGTGACGGGAGCGCGACGGAGGGCGACGGAGGGCGACGGGAGGGCGACGGGAGGGCGACGGGAGGGCGACGGAGGGCGACGGAGGCGACGGGAGGGCGACGGAAGGCGACGGAGGGGACGGGGGGGCGCAGACCGGGAGACAAGGGCGACGGGGGGCCGGCGAAGGGCGTAAGGCGGCAAAGGAATCCCTATGAGAGCGTTTCGAAGCGCGAGAGAGAGACCCAGAAGGTCGGGAGAACACGGCGCAGAGTATTCTAAAGGCGAAGGGCAACTGGAGACGGAATAGTCCGGGAGCGGTGGCAGTGGTGATGGAGCCTGGCGTTCTGGACGCAGCAGGGGCGGGCGCTGCTCCATACATCGCCCTCCCTCTCCCCTTCCCCTCCTTAACCGCGCGGCGCCATGCGCCGAGGGCCGCGTTCGCGCTTTTTAATATTTCGGGATGATCCCGTCTCGCCCCGCCCACCTCGCCGCCCTCACCGAGCCACAGCTCCAACGCTGCCCTGCCGTCTCCACCGTCCCCGTGACCTCCGTCGGCCCCGCCCCCCCTCCCCCTCCCGTCTCCCGCCGTCCCGCCTCGCTGCCCACGCGTTCCTGCCGCCACCTCCACCGCCTTTCCCTCCCCGACCCCACGCCCGCCACTTCCATCGCCCAACCTCACCCGCTGCCACCGCCGCGTACGCGCGAAATGCGCGGCGCCTCGAGAACAGGGCGCGCGCAGCGTACCTCCTGAAAGACGCTTTGGAAGACAGACGCTGCCTTTTTCATTGAGAGAGAATTCCATTGTTCGTTCATAGACGAATTCTCAAAGCACTGGCTACTGTTTAACTGTTTTGCTTTTGTAAATCGATGTATATGTAAGACATTTTTTTGTGTATGCAGTTTTTTTATGAACGTCGAAATCTGTTTGAAGTTGATGAAAGGAGAAACTCCCGCTAGTTAACGGAGGATCCGCACCGGATCTCACCGTTCGGCGGGAGAAGACCATCGCCACCTGCCGAGGAAAAGACATGCTTTACGCTTACAGGAATAATGACCTTAGCAGTTGACGCACCCGGAATCACTAACAATCAATCGATCGATATCACAACCTCCCAGCTTACGAAACATCAGTTGTGAACTTGCACTATACATAGTAATATCAACAGGACGTCGAATTTTTACGCAAATGCCTATTACGCTCAATTGATGTTGAAACTCGATGTAATTAGCATCACGTTGCAATACTAAATATCCTCAAATAATCGCATTTATAGTGACTAAATATGAACAATATGCATCTGTCTTGAAAAGTCTAAAAATGGCTGTTCGCAGTCCCTGAAACCTTAAATAATTAATTGGAAAGCTTTTCTGGGATGAAATAGAGACTAAAGCTGAATCCTATATGAATAAAAATCCCATATTACTTTACTACGTTTTGTATTAGAAAGAGAAAAGGGCAGCAAAGGATCTCTTTTATTACAATATTAAAACATGCAGTGGTCCTGGAGTTGAAATGAAAACATGGTCTCTTTCATATACAATGAAGAATGATTGAAAAAGGTATTGGGCAAAAACGCCGTAGCATTTTCAATATTACATTATTACGTTTTGAATAAAACAGTTTACAATAAACTAAAATTGTTTGTGGGTGTAAAGGAAATGTTCTTGTCTTAAAACATTGATAGTTATTATTGCATCATGGGCGTTATAAGAGTTAATCATTGAATGATGAGAAAAAGTCCCAGATAATTAGAACCAGGTAACGCCCGTTGTACTTAAAAGTTTTTTACCTAATTTTAGTGATTCAGATTTACGTATTTACTAATTAACTGCTCGTAGATGTTCACGTGATTTGGGATGTCTTTTCATAATGCCTTACATTTATTCTCTTTCATAATTTTCTCTCATAGTTACCTCCATAGAATAATGTAATGCGTCATTCAACTTTTTACACATGTCCCTCCTCACCAGAATCGTCTTGATCTAGGTATGTTATGCAATGTTTATCGATCTCCGTATCCAAGGCAACAACGAGCAATAACGTAACAATAAAGAATAAACATCCTATTTTCATCTTTAAGAAAATATTTTACTATTTTCTGAGTTTAAAAAAGCTAACGCACGAAGTACGAAAGCTAACGCACCAAGACTTCTTAATTAGCGCTTTCAATGGTAACATTCAAATCTCTACCGAGATCTATCATTAACGCGACCTGCTTAGGTGGCGTAGGGCATCATTTGATGTCACTGCAGTGCCTCTCACCATGATTTTGGGTTCGGTGGCATGACTTTCGACCCCACCTAGATATGGGATCGAAATCAGGCCCTGTCTGCAGAAGAATTCTGGCGGCCGGCTGCTCGGAGAGATAGTTTTCCGTGGTTTCTCCGATTAACCCGAGGCGAATGTCGGAGCCGTACCCTAACATACGGGCCACGGAGCGCACGGGACTTTTCCTTCTTCTTCCTTCACCTATCCTCACCCCTTACTTATACACACTTACACTTACATGCACTACACTACCACACATGCCGGAAGACCAGTGGGGAGTTTAGACCTTGCCCCGTCTGGGGTGATGCCCTGCTGGTGGGAGATACCTCTTTACGAGAAACCATTCTCCCCCATTCGGGGGAGGAAGATCACCGCCTCCTCACCAGGAAAAATACATGCACTACACTTAAGGGGCTAATAAGCTTAGCACTCGATGCGGCCGGAATCATTAATCAATCGATCAACTGAGATCTACAATTAACGTGGGCACTTTCTTGCAGCTGGAGCCGAGCGCCGCAGGGGCGCGGCAGTGCCAGCCCAAGACCCAGCGAAGCGGCCTCGGCAAACAGCGCCTGCAACCAGTGTCGCAGCTAACACCGCGCCGACATTGTGTATGCGTTGAACCGTCCTCCCCGCTGCTCCGCCCCGCCCCACCCTGCCTCAGCCTGCTACGCGGCGATAACTCCCGCCCCGCTAACCAGCCCTCGCACTCTTTACGACCTCCACCGTCGTCCACTGGTTTTCCCCGGTGGCAAAAGTTCGTTCACCTTCCCTGGTCGTTTTTTTTTAATTGGTTTATTTAAGGTCGCTTCAACATCTAAGGTCATTAGCGACCACTATTGCTGTTAACGGTATGGTAACTATGTGGATGAAACGATATGGTGATTGATGATAAGGGGTGAAAGGACGAACACAAATACAACCATGCCCGAGGCGGGACTCGAACCCGCGACCCTTCGGTCCGAGATCACTACGACACTACTGCCTTAGCGATCTCGGCCACCGGGCCGGCTCCTGGTCGTTGTTGGTGCCAAATATGGCGCTTCTTTGTAAGATTGTTTTCTTCGATCTGATGCTACCTACCATATTATGTCTTATCTTATTATCTAAAAGGACAAGGTGGAGTTTCAAAGTCTATTAATCTCAGAGACTAAGAAATCAGTGAAATCCCCACGGTCCGAACTCTGATTGACGTATCAATTCATCAAGAGTAGTTGCCGGAAGAAATTTTCTCGCACTCATTTCGTCTAACATTTTGCCTGAAGACCAATCATCAAATTCGATAGCGGAAATAAGATTGCAAGGAGAACAGTTGTGGGAGATTCTTGAGATAACTTTTAAGGTCTCTCAAATTTACATCTACACAACGATTTAATATTATATATACTTTAACATTGCAATAACTGTGCTTTCTTGGTGTTCACTCCATGGCCATGAACTACAGTCAACGGCTTGTAAGTACCACTTATCTGTTCCATCTTCCCAGAAATATAATTCCCCTACCGCCATGTCAATCTTTGGATTCAAAGATCCAAATCACAAACCTTTTAAACTTCAAATCCCCTTATTATTACACTGCATTTTTCAGACCCCCCCTCCCCCCAGCACTAATAAAAACTGTTCTAACCATAATTTCTGTTGACCCCAACCCTTTGTGTGCTATATTTATTGGCCTATAAACGCGCTTGTTTAATTCGTTATCTACTCATCTTCGCTCGCTTATCACCACTGTGATTCAAAACCCGTATCACTCTCATATGACTTCCATTTTAATTCACTTACAAGCTTCCACGGCTGCTTTTTCCGCTCTCAAACTCCATGTTTTTCCCGCCCACGATTACCCCTCCACTTTCATCATGTGGCTTCCGTGTCGCACCTTCACTTCATCTGCGAATTTCACATTGTCATCACCTCCAGAACCTCCTCCCCCTCCACCCACCAGTTGTTTCCACCAGCCGAGGCCTCTCTCGCCCACCTCTCTCTTCCCACGCTCGACTCCCGCGTCGGGGTTATCGCCCCCTTCCGGCAGACGGTGTTTACGACACGCGTAAAAATTTTTAGGTGCGCGAAAGATAGGCCGTATATTGTCTCCGGAACGTTCCGTGGATTATTCCAGGGGGCTGTTTGTCGACAGATACGAGCTTAAATTGAACGCCGATGCGCCCGTACGCCAGCGACCGAAGGCTTGAGACGGTGTCTGCGCTCTCGGGGGATAGGATGCGTGGAAGGCGCTCTTTCTTTGACATCGCGTCGTCTCGACATGATCTTCCGATCTCCAAATATACTTTCTGCTTTGCGTGCTTTTTAGATCAACGGTGTTCGAAATGTTCGCTAGTTTTCTTTCTCTCCGCAGACTACACGGAATGTGATGGCGAGGTAAGGGTGAAAACAACGGTGAAACCAATATACATCACAAGAATAAGAGAAAATTACATCAGAGTGTATCGATTGATATGGAAGAAACCATTTCTGCATTGCGGTTCAGAGCGAAGAAAATTATGACTACAAGGGAAAGAATATATAAGAAGTTTCTAACAGACTATTATTTTTATTTATTTTAACTTCAATATTTATAAATTAATAATTTTCTCTTATCCTAAAAGTAAAAAAATGCATTCTAAATGTTTTCTTTTCTCTCTGAATTTAATCACTATCTCTACAATTTCAATGTTTTCCCAGGATACATTCGGATTTTTATTTTTATACTTATTATATTATTTCTTCTAAACGTTTTTAAAAACTGTGTTTTACGGTTGCATTACGAGTTCAGTCAAAAAACCTTACTTTTACTTGCGTATATAAGGTAATATACAGAAAGCTGATATGATGTTCCTATTTAAACAAGCTTTAGTGGAGAACAATGATTTATTAACTAGTGTCAGCCGCAAAGCCTGCTCTTCGAAATTTATAGTTTTAGTTAATTACGATTCAAATGTAACATTTCAAAGTGGTTTCACTTTTATGAATAATTAATGTGTGAAACGATCCTTTGGAATGAGAAGGTTATAACTGACAAAATCAAAGAAAATAAGTTGTTCTTGTGACAAGGTTCTATCTTCTGCTTGATGTACTACAATATACTCATGCTGCAATGTTTGGGAACTAGTGAAAAATAAATATTTAAAGAGGTAAGATGACTGAATAACCAGTTAATGAAACTTTGATATACATTTTCTCGAATCGACTCGAATCTTTCTCGAGTCGAGTTACCATCTCAGAGGATGGAAAATACGCCACCATTGTGGTACGATTTCGTTATGAACGTTTTTCGTCGACGTCGTCTCGTTATGAACTCTGTGCTGAAAATTTCTCTTCTGATTTGCGTCCTCCTTGACTCAATGATTTGAGAAGAGTTTGTACGCTCTTGTTTTTCCTTGCGCAAGGAATTAGTAGAGAAGCACGGCGAGGCAAGGTTAAAAATATGAGGCAGCTGAATCTTTGAGAGTTATTTATGAGTGCAGACTAATATTAAACTCAAATTATTGATATGAAATATTCAATTTGAACTTGGTCTCAGACCTGCCACATATTGAACGTAGATTATGACTGATGTGAGAATTTGCGAGAGGAGACTAATGTGTTTGTAGTGCCGGAGCAAATATTTGAGTAAGTGATAGTAATTTTACCCGATCGTTGACGCAGTAGGATGATGTCTGTGCTCTGTAGTTGCGTCTCTACAAGTATCGTTGGCGTTTAAACATCTTTGACAGTTGTCTCGCCACGTACGTTATGCGACTTACTTTGAAGCAATCTGCAAGTGAATAATTACTTAACGTCACCTTAATACCTGAGAAACGATATCTCGCGAGAAGTTCGCAAAGATCTCTCATCATCGCTCGTATCAGCTCAAATCACATGAGCATCGATAGATGCGTGGTTAGTTGTACGAAGCGTAAAGGTTCTGCTGCGGTAGAGAATAAGGACAAAATCTCAAGGCAGCTCATCGCCTAGTGATGATAGTTATTATTCTAAACTGGCTGGGGCAATCAGGGCAACAACTGTTGCCAAAGGAGTGTCAATGACAAAGAAATCCTAACCTATGGTTTCAGTCCCGACGATTGTTTATTAATTTTAATTGTTTTTTAAAGATCGACTTTAAAATAAAGTCATGTAAAATTTTTCGAGAATTTGAGTACATTTTGCGTAATTTTTCGTGAATATTGAAACATAATATATAATAAATATCAAACATAACCTTACTATAACTTCACTACCGAAGTGAGCTCAATGCGCACCTTTGCAGATATACAAACTCTTTCTTTACACTCGTAAAAGTCACACACGATGCCAAATCCAGTGTTTTTTACACTCGTTGTGCTCGTAGAAGTACATATCACATAAGAAAAAAATTGTAATTGCCAATTTACACTGAAACATCAACATATAGCTTTTATAAAACCAACAATCTAACATGTCACGTCATAGCGATACCTTCTGATGGTCACGAGTACTCTATGACAACGTTCGGGAATTATGTGGGCTAATTCGTAAACCCAGCGCTAGAAAGACTATTAATGAAACACCAAATGAGGGCACCAGAAGATTTATTGTCCTTTGGTTCCTCTAAAGTCGTTATGAAGATCGCTTTGCACATGTGCAAAGCGGGGCATGGAAGGGTTAAAATGTGACAATATAAAACTAGCTGAGATTTTTTGGCTGTATAACAAAAAACTCCCAAATGAATTACCATCCTATCAAAGACTTATCTGACATTTTTGCGAGGAGTTGTGACACGCTGTAACAAACATGGTACCACTCACATTTTAAATAGATAATTGTTTTATGTTTTTGAGTGGATCAACTGCTGCTGGTAATTAGTTCCGTAAGTGCAGTACATGTTATATCCTGTAATGTGAGACTCGGCGTCGACCTATATGTTGGATTGCGGGGTTTCCCCATCCACGAATCTTCACCAACAGAGCCAATAAACTCTTGTAACCTCTTGGCATGTGCAAAAGTGTAGTGCATCTGTGTGTGTGTGTGTGTGTGTGTGTGTGTGTGCGCGCGCGCGCGTGTGTGTGCGCGCGCGTGCCTGCGCGTTCGTGCATGTAAGTGGTGAGGGCAGGGCAAAAATAAGAAAGGAAAGATCATTCAGTGTTAGTTGCCCGTGTTATGTCCCCCCATGCATCTGGCATTCACCGAAGAAACTATAAAAAATAAAAAATTAAATTAGAATTCAAAATTAATAATTTTGAAAAATGTTTTGAAAATTTGAAAAAGCGTCCGAAGGCTTCATGTAAAGTACCTCTCAGACTTTAAATATCGATTTTGAATTCTAAAGATCCCGACATCATTCAAATCAATGGAGGAATACCAATTTTGAAAAAAATGGGCTGAACAGTTTAGGAGCTAGAATGGACAGACGTTTTACGTCAAACAATTTTTCATCATATGGGTATCAAGAACCCATAAATCATGGGTTCTGACAAAACAACGTGGTAAAGGAAGTTATTTACTCTATGTACGTCTAAAATTTACCCAAATTTTCGTTACCAGGCAATAAGAATTATGTGTCGAAATTTCGCCGTTTTCCCCCACAGCATTACAATACTTTCTCTATCCTACGTAAGCAGTAACAAGAAAGTAAAAATTATGGAGGGATACGCATTTGTACCTAACCCAATTGTGAAGAAAAATAGTTTAAACAAAGGAAACATTTTCATGGATATCGTTTGTCAATAGTTTAAAAAACGTTAGTTGTCATGTAAAATATATTTACTTGATCTTGTAAAATTGTTTACAATAAGTAAAAGTTGTCGTTGATATAAGAAAATTATTATTTTTTGTTTTTTATGAAAATAAATGGGTTTGATTATTGATGTGTATCTGCATTTGACTGTCAGAAATTTTGAGTCAATGTGCAACTTTGCACATATGCAAAGTGTTTTTTTGTTGTTTTTTTTGCATAAAGTCTTAGTGGCTGAAAAATATTTTTTAAAATTATTCTTTTCATTATATAGGGCCTATTTTTTGTAATATAAAAATCCAGCTTAAAAAAAGGCGTAATGAAATGTTAAGATCTTTTTCAGAATAATGCATCTATTTCTATTATAAATAGTAGCAGTACACAGGTTCTCTTGAACTTCAAAGACTTACACATTTTCGATATACCTGTAAAAAGTATAGCATTAAAGAATCGATTACCCTCACTTGACAAGAGCCATCTAAAAATGATCAACGGAATACAAAGTAAAATTTCAATCATATTCTCCTCTGCCTTTTTCGTCATCAATACCTGCCTCGTACCCGTAACAAAAACGCATCAAACCATCTTGAGAAGCGATCGTCGCTTGCGTTGGAATAAACGATATTGCTACCGTTATCGTAAGATTGTCACTTTCACTGCCTTTGTCGCCTCGGTATAGAATGTCTTACCGATTGTTCCCCGGTTCCTGAAAACTAACATCGATAGAATTTCCCACCATCGACAGTATTTCCACCCACTTACATCAATCTCGACGGTACCCAGGCCCGTAACGGGGAATCAAAAGGTTGCCTTTCGATTTTCGATCGAATCTGTCGAATGAACGAGTGATTGGGAGCTCGCCCGGTATATCCCAGCAAAGTGCCAGACATTTATTGGATTGTTAACATCGAATTGTGGCGCCTGCCGAAATCTAATTCGTGGACAGACAGCTCTGATTAGTGATTTCCGTGATTTTCCTGATGACTTTCCGGCGAGTGTCGGTGTAGTACTCTTTAAAACGGGCCAAGGACCGCACGTGATTTTGCTTTCACATTCCATTGCCATCGTCATTATATCATCAACTTCATCCCATCATCTACCTGAACATAGGTTAAGGCGCCAAGAGGGGTATGTCCCGTCCTAATTTTCCCCTTTAAAACCGGCATGTGTTAATGCCGGCAGCAATTACACGAGACTATTGTTAAATTTCTTCACCTTGTACAAGCTGAATAAACACCTTGAATATCCTTATTATGTCCTATTAAAATAATATCTGAGCAATAGATTCTTCCAAATTAGCACAATACCGAACTAAATTCCTTTTACCCTATTCTGTCTGGCGTCCCCCAGGGAAGTGTGCTGGGTCCAGTGCTCTATGTATTGTACACTTCTGACCTACCTACAACCGAAGAAACAGTAACAGCTACATTTGCTGACGATACATCAGTTCTTGCTTCAGACAGTGATCCACTAGAGGCTTCTAGATTGCTTCAGGAACATGTTTGTCAAAAATCTACAACAATGGATAAATACTCAGCGAATAAGTGCAAATGAAAGTAAATCAAGTCACATTACTTTCACTATGAAGAGAAGAATTTGTTTCCCAGTGCAATTGAACGGAACTAACCTTCCACAAACAGATTCAGTGAGATATTTAGGTGTTTATGTTGATACGAGACTTAGGTGGAAAAAACATAATGTGGAAACGAAAAGAACACCAGTTCAAATACAAAAACTGTGTATATGCAAGTCCAATATCCAAATCATTCACAGATTTCAATTCAAAGTATTAAGAAACATTGCCAATGCCCCCTGGTATGTTCAAAATGATGTAATTCACTCCGATTTTAAAATGCCAACAGTTAACGAAGAAATAAAACATTATAGCTGTAAATATATTAAAAATTTCGAATGTCATACAAATGCTTTAGCGGTAAATTCATTAGATAACAGTTTCGGAGTGAGGCGAGTTAAGAAATTGAAACATTTAGATTTACCTCACAGGTTTTGAAGTAGAGTCATATGTAAATCAACTATACTAATGGAGAGATAATACTTAGTATCTTCTTCAACTATTCTTAATTCCTAGTCAAAAATTTATTATTGTTCTATGTACGATTTCGGAATCTGTCTTTGTTTCAGAATTACCACAGCCAAGTAAAATCCTTTCTACTGCATACCTGTTTCTCTTCAATTAGAGATTGTACTGAGCATAAAAGATATTTATTTTAGCAATGATATAAATGCATTGCTTATAATTTTTTTCTGTATAATATTAAAATAATAAATGTTCTTATAACCTAATATTGTAATTCTGCTTTTGGTTCAATGACCCCCGTCTTAATTAGGTTTTCCGTCTAGTTCCTTCTGAATCATTGAGCAAAGGTGGAGATAGCCCCTTGTTTTGCGTCTGGTCATAAACTCAGTTTAACTATCCGAGTCCAATTTCTTCGGATTTGGGGGGTGTTAGTGTGAAGTACAGTTATTCCAATAATTTTCTTCAGATAGTAAGTCGAATCTTTTGCGTACGCCACGATGTAGAACGAGCATAAAAATCTGTAGCTCATATCTTCCAGCATTTTTATTATACGTGTACGAATATTTTTAATTATCAAATATTTGTCAAATAATATCTTTGCTATTTGCGTTCATAATTTAACTTGCTAAAGTGTAAGGGTAGTAATCCAGAGTTGAAGAAAAAGTGCACTGATCACCAATACGACACACAGAGTTTTTAATTGCTTTTGACGTTAAATAAATAAAAACAAGAAACAAGGTCTTGCATCTTTACTCAACGCTCATCACTGTGAAAGTTCTGTTGAGGATTCATTTTGTATCACTTTCAAAATTGCACTTTCATCTTTAACATTCCTATTTCTACTGCAACTACGTCAATCAATAATCTTCTCGCTATGCTGATTGTATTATTTCCTCAGCAATTAAGGTCTCGGAAAATTTCCTGTAACATTACTACCATCATTTTCTCCGCTCTTCCTAAGAATAAAATTAACACCACTCTTGTATATTTTAAACTCTCTAGTTATTAAATAGATACATAATTACTTACGATGTACGACACATAATCAACATGTAAAAGAGGAAGTAGTTTAATTATGAAAAATCATATCAATGGAAAATCAGGATATGCAATTTTGAAGTACATTTCATTAACAAATTAACAAAACTGAATTATGCGTGCAATATTTAAAATGTCAACGTGTATAATATTCTTGATTAATGTACGAAATATGATTTCTCTCACGAATTGATATTAAACAAAATCTAAATTAAAATAAACTACAACTTTACAGGCATTTGATATTTTAACGTTTAATATTTTGTGTTATTTTGGTTGTGATATTTACTTTTTCTTACTAAAAATTAACATTTGTAATAAACATTTAAATAATTAAAGGAAACAGATTATATTATCAGATAAAACTTTGACAAAAATATGAGTTAACGATCAAGGTAAATTAAATATAAAATAGTTGTAGTAATTCGCAAATAGGTCACTTAATAATTTTAATACATCGTACAGACAAACTGCACAGTTTTAATAAAAATCTTGGAAAAAAATAAAAAGATAAATTCTGCTATTCCTAACAATGCGACGAAACGTACTGATCTTCACAGAAGCACACGTAGGCCGTGAGCGCTTCGGGAGCTCGCTTCTCTTCGCAGAAGGTGTGCTGCATCAGATAGCGAATCACGGGGCGGCCGCCACCGCCGTGGATTGAATCCGGAGAGATAAGGAGCCGCCTCCCGCTGCAGGTTATAGCGTATGTAAATTCCTCCTGCCCTTTAAGACGCCTCAGCGCGCTCAGGAGGCCTTGGACGGAGAAACGGTGCGCCGAAACTGCAGCGGGCGGTGGGAGGACGTGGGGGATGGAGATAGGAACTGAGGTGATGGATGTGCTGTAGGTGGTAGAGGTGGGCGGTATAGAGGACATTAAATGTTAATGTCGAAAGGGTCGCGTGGGAAGAACAGAAATAAACGGAGACAGTGGTGTGGTATTCCTTTCACAAATTTTGAGTTCTCTTAAGAACTAACTAGTATTATGTCTAGAGTATCATCGTGAAAATATATTTACAATGTAGACAAGTTTGACTAATGTACAATATATCAAATAAAAAATTGATTTTAATTATAGCAAGTATTCGAAAAAGAAGTATACTGCGTGCATGCGAAAGGACAGTTCACTTTTCGGTATAAGGGATCCACACAACCTTTTTTCAGTAATAGTATATTCTTCAACGAGCGCATAATGATGGCTATTATTCACGAGTTGATATTTACCAACGAGCGACGCAGGAACGAGTGTCGTAATTTCTACGAGTGAATAATAGCCATTATTCGCGAATAAACTATACTGTCTCTACGACATTGAAATATTCAGAATAGATTTTAAATAATTTTGTTTTATTTGAAACTCAAGTGTAAGGATTACCTCCTCAAACAGTGATACATTACATAATAATTCTACCTTTTTTTCGAACAAAATTAATAGTGAAATTCTGAGAAACTTTCGTAAAATAAACCTAGAAAACGTTCTCGCTAATAGAATTCATCCTTTTCTCTTTCGTCACTCCATAAATGTTGTACACGATTGTTCATCATACTTCCTTGATTTTTCTGGTAATTAATGTAGAGTTGTCGAGTTCGCTATTTCCTAAATTTCAGGGGGAGTACAAATTTCATTGTCACTGTCAATGCCTTCAAGATTCATTTGCAGTTGAATGATCAATGCGAAATGTAACCAGAAATACGAGACAACAATGTCTAGGTTACGTCCTTGAAACTGCAAAAGCATTCATTTGTCTCGTGAATGCTTTACAATGCAAAAAATTATGTGCAAAGGGAATGAAACTCTGCCTGTGGATTCCGAAAATTGTAGTAATGTGATTGGTCGACTGGCTATGGATTTCGAACTGGAATCCACAGGGTGTGTAATCGATGTCATTCGTTTATTAAATACGTATATTACGTATAAGTACGTTACGTACGTATATTACATAAACGATTACATGTATTATTAAATGGTTATAGGGAAAAACATTCTGCAACGTTAAATTTTCTATAAAATACGTACGTAAGAGGAAAACAATACGGATAGATTAGATGGTAGATACACGAATTCTATCCCCTCGTAATGACATTTTAGATTTCAAAGACAAAGCATATTCAAACAGGTGTTCCATGCTGGCAGTGATGACGATAAGAAGCTATAAAATTTCCAGATTTTTATTCCTGTTATTCGAAAGCATGCTCACGTGCGTGACATTGTGAACACAAGCACCTTGGTACGAAAACAACGTAGACAACACTGGTGTTTTATTCATTATATGAATCAAATCCTTCTTCCAATCAACCTTCCAACAGCAGCTTAATACGTAGACATTTACGATTCCGATGTAAATATAGCAATCCCGCAAACATCGCAAAGAAAAACTTGCAGCAGCTCGAAATCAATAGAAGTCCCGAGGGCTCCTCCCTAGATGGGAGCAATAGCGTGCGTAGGCACAGAGAGCCGGGTGGGGTGGGGTGGGGTGGGGGCGGTGGCGAAGTGAAGGCGGAGGGGGATGGATGCGTATCCCGTGCAGCGCAGCGCCCGTGGCTCTTTGTGCGGCCCTCGGGTGGCGCTTTGAAGTGTCTTGTACACGCGCCGAATAGACGGCGCGACTTCAAAGGCATCGCGTTAAGGAGGAATGCGGATTTCTGATGAGTATTTAAGAGAAGGAAATCCGAGGTAGAAATAGAACGGTGGGGATGAAGGCTGGGGCGGGGACCGCCACAGACGTCGCCGCCACCGCCGCCGCCGCCGCCGCCGCCTCCGCCGCCTCCGCACCCGGAAAGAAGGAAGCGGGACACCGGGAGGGAATTTCATTTTGCAGACGTTTGAGGGACTCGATCACCCGGAAGGCTCGTTGAGCGATCAAGGTGCAGGCGGCGGCGGCGGCGAGGACGAGAACGAGGACAACGAGGACGGTGATGACGTCCTCTCTTGGTAAGCAAAGACTCTTCACTGCGAGCGGGCTTCTTAGCCACCTACCCGGCTCGAGCACGAGCAAAGAAAGAGCCCGAGGAGGAAAAGAGGAGAAAATAATAACTTCATCAGTGCACGTAAGGCGAGCTCCGCCAGGAGGGAAGAGCAAACTAAAAGCTAATTCGTATTTCGGGACATGGGTGTCCTCCACCCCGTCGGCCCCTTCTTCCCATCCGCCGTGTAATCTTCAGTATCCAAGGCGACGGCGCAGACGAAGGAGCCGCCGTGGAGTTCTGCAGCCTCTAGATAAGACGCGCCCTGGAGCAGCCGGTGTTTGCTCTCGACCTCGCCAATAACGGGGCCCTCGAGCCCGGCCCACGTCGCTCCGCTCAGCGCCGCTCCGTTCATCTCTAAGCTTCGCTGCGCTCCTGGGCGTCCGCAATGGTTGCTCTTCAAACCCACGACTCAATAGAGCTCTGCGTTCTGTGGAAGAAATAACACGCGACCGACCGGCTAGCTTCCGCTCTACACAACTGTATCTCCAACTTCTTTCGGACTTCCTTGTAGTAGCATTATCGTGCAAAGCAACGAAATGCTTGTGACAGGAATGCACGACAAAGGCAGGGTTAATTGGTGACCCCAGCGCAAGACTCGGAGTGCCACGCAATCGACGGCGACCAAGCTCGACCGACTTGAACTGACTTGGACTGACATGGACTGATTTGGACTGTGTTCTGCCTTGCACTGATTTGGACTGTCTTGTACTGCCTTGGACTGCCTTGGATGCTTGGACCAACTGCGACCCGATTGCGACCCGACTGCGACCCGACTGCAACCCGACTGCGACCCGACTGCATTCCGACGACGGCACAGAGAGTGTTTGATGCTTCACAATAGCTTCAGGCATGACAATGACCGTCTCGATCTTAACTCAAGATCTCGCCAGGTAGGCCACCGAACGGTGGTCAGCTATTTTTCACAAAATGTGACGTCGACTTCTCGGCCCAACCACTGTTTGCCTACAGAAATGGACATGACCGAATTGTAGAGTTTTGGGATGTGATAGTACATTAAATAGAAAAATATTAACGTTTCAGATATGCGACATGAATTTCTGCAAAACGGGTCATCTCTCCTAAGTATGCCCTGATTAATGTATATTTGTATAACTACTTGGATCCTACATGCCTTTAAGCATTCTCCCAACTTTCTATTTTTTCATTAAATTCAATTAATTTTTCTGTTAAATTGTCTCTTTTGAAAAAGCCTCTTGTCTTTCTCAGTGTGCTCTCCACAATAAAATATTATAATCGTTTTTCTTAATTTTGCTTTTCCTTTATTTCACATTCTTGTACACGTTTTATAATTTGCATATTGTATGTTCTTTTACATTTTTTCTTATTAATCTCTTTACTTCTCTTGAGTAATTAAATTTACTATTTCCCTATAACAATATTTAATGGTCAACTCTGGGGATTCCTTCATATCAAATTAATTATATATGTTTGTTTTTGCGCTGACATGTTGAAAATATTCGTCGATTCTCTTGACAAAATGCTGCTTTATTTACACCATAAATTCTTCCTTTAGGAAAGGAGCCTTGTTTGCATTATTGTTGATATTATCTCTGGGATTCTTATTTTTAGTGCATCAAAAAGGGTATTCTTTCTTTAAATTTTTACAGGTATTCTCTTTGTCATAAATCCTCCATATCTAAAACTTTAATTGAGACAGGTAACAGGTA
The DNA here is from genome assembly GCA_964035755.1 of Teleogryllus oceanicus. Lineage (NCBI taxonomy): Eukaryota > Metazoa > Arthropoda > Insecta > Orthoptera > Gryllidae > Teleogryllus > Teleogryllus oceanicus. The sequence continues at coordinate 42,841,873 of CAXIVR010000008.1, forward strand.
AATTATCATTCACCTGTTAAATGCAAATTATAACGACTTTCTCTAATTTACTTCTTGCACATTCTTTTTGCATCTTTGCCTTTCTTTAAACAAAACTCCACTTCCTTGGCCTTCTTTAAGTCCATTTTCCTTCATTATTTCAATGACGTTATTCGCGACCTCATCTCGCACACCCCGCGTACTCTAACTCTGCCACCAACTCGTTCTGCAGCTCTGTCTCCTGCAGGCGCCCTCGCACTTCTCAACTCCGCGCTTCAACTCCACGCTCCGCCTAGCGAGAGACCGTGACGCACAGTGGGAGAGCACTCGCTCTTCACGTGGCCTCTTAAACTTTACATCTCCATAAGTGGTTTTTCAAATAGGAAATAGAAAGTTCGGAGTGTGGAGCACTTGGAATTTTTCTGGGTAAAGCGACCGAACATTTAACGAACAGGTGTCTGAGAATGAAAGTTACAAACTTCAATGGTATGAAGAAGGATTGAATATAATTACGGTTTGCCAATGAACATCTGGCAAATCTCAGAATCGGTAGCGGAAATCTCAGAGTCGGTCTGCGGCAAAATGTGTACTGCCACACACATTACCACAAGTGTCGATGTGTTGCGTACAAATCAGGGCCAAATGTCATTCAATGTATGAGATTTCCCATTGCATACTTATTGACAAAAACTCTTTTTTTGACTTCGGTGGTTTATTTGTTAGTTGTTACTTCGGAGGTTTAACGGTTAGCGTATCAAACTGTTATACCCAAGTTCGGGTTCAAACTCGTTCGAAGCTGTGCATTTTTAAGGTGAAAAAAATCCTTCATAAGCCTTCCTTTGGAGGGGAAGAAAAGCTGGGTGTCCAATGTTATAGATTTACAGCATGTAACTGATCCTCAAGCCTAAAAGAAGTCACTGAGCAAAATCTTTAAAAGATAGCCAGTTTCGTCGCCCGAATGATATTTCCTCTCTCTTTTGGACGATTAAAGGAGCCCAGAGGAATTTGCGAGGTCAGGCGGAAGAATATGCCCTCGCCACTGAAAATAAGGCATTAATTGAACTGAATTGAAATTGATCTCCGATCCTACTGCATTTTCTAAAAACGTTGGCAACATTAATTCTGAGACATGATGTTTAAGAGTGGTCGTCGATACTTTGGAGTGTCGGGCAGTCTTACAAAATCCAAGTAATCGTGTTGAATTACGTCTTGAAGGGGTAGATTGCAAAAGGGCGGGCTATTATGTATGCCAGGTAACACGTGAGACAGTAAAAAGAACCTTGGCAGGTGCTCAGCAAAATTAAATATTTCCGTCGATAAACTCTCCTCATTAAATCTCGTGTTGTACCGGCACACGGTGGGCTAGAATCCCAAAAAGCTGGCCATAATATAAAGAGTTGTTCAATTTGTACCAAAGTTAGTATGTACAAGTTATCGAAGTTAGTGATTAAGAATATGATATTAAAAAAAAAAAACAAGGGGAAATTAAAAATATTTTAGGGGAATAATGAGGTTATAAATAAGATTAAGTTCAAAAATTTAAAAGACCAAAATGGCTTATTCAATATGGCGGAACAAATTGATAAATGTCTATTTATTAATATAAAAGTCAACAGATGGGGATTTTGTAGTTAATGTAAAAAATATCTAAAAATGGAAAGCTCGAAAAAAGGCCCAAATAGAGGATAGAAGTTTAAATTACAAAAAAAATTATTTCAATTACAATTATTCATTTAATAAATGGTTTGCAAATATATTTGGAAGTTGTCGTTTTCTTCTTTTTCATTTACATCATTATCTTCTCTTTCTTCTGCTTCTTCAACTGAATCATCATCTTCAAAGACTGTTTCCTCATCATCTGCATCGGAATCTTCACAATCTTCCGTTAAAGAAACTAAGAGAGCAACAGGTGCATCAAGCTGGAAAGCCAAGTCAGCACACCGACACGAAACATGTCAAATAATTTATTGCTAATTAATTGCCACAATTTTAATTAATTGCATTTTGTGGGAAAACGGGGTGTGCAAGCTTGAGGTCAACCCACACACACATCAGTTAAATTAGAGCCAGAATCAACGAAACCATCTAATCATTTGTTACTAAGCCAATTAATTGCCACAATTCGGAATTAATTGGCATGTATTTGCGTGGTGAAAACGGGTGTGTGCTAGGTTGACGTCAAGCCAACACACACATAAGTTAAATTCGAGTCGGAGATCAACGGAAACCCTCAAATAATTTATTGCTAATTAATTGCCAATTATTGCTACAAATTGGAATTAATTATCACGTATTTTCGGTCGAAAATACTCAATGTCAATGTCAGAAGGCATGACGCAACACCGAACATAATAAAAAATATTGAAATATAGAGAAAACAAACGAGCACAATCAAATAAAACAAATACCATAATTAATAAACGCTTGACACTAATTTATTACACAAAAAAATTAATTAGTCCAGCCATTTATGAAAAACAAATTGTTAAAAAACGTCATAGTTATGCAACCACGTACGACAATCGAATAAGAAATTGGAGATTACCTAAAAACTAAAACCATGAGGCCATTGCTGGTCGCCGGACCCAAACTCCCCCCTCGGTCACGCCAATTAGGACAGTCCCTGATTGGACACGGCTCAGCGCAAGGTGCGCGAACACATGCCTGTCGTTCTATTCAAAGATTTACGACTAGGATGGGGTTGTCTCACGGGACAGCCCCTCAGGCAAAGAGCGGGCGGCTGCCCACCCAAGTCCACAGTAGGCACCGGAACAAGTGAATTATAGAGATCTCGGCTACTGTTTACATAATCCCATAGGACTCATATAATCATCACGGAGACAGCAGAAAGGACTGCTTTGTTCATCTCTGGTGCACTGGCCAAAACACCCGCACAACAAAGACCACCAATCAGGCGCCCAGAAAATGACGTTAGTTAGAAAATGCCCTATCGGCTTCCGACTTGCGTCAAATATTCTAGAAACTGAGATTTCGACCAATAACATTTAAAATTCCGATCACGTGAAGGAGCGATGTGCGAAATTAGAAAAGAGAGTGGGGATGCGACGCAGGAAGCTCGAGAGAGTAGGATTTTTGGGAGAAGACAGATAGAAGGCGAGAGAACGGCATAGAAAACAGACTGATGTGTTGAGGAGAGGTAGTTGGAGCCAGCGATTAGTGTTGGCCGACCAACGGAGTGCAGGCCGCCCCGTTTGAAATCACAAACTGGAATTTATTCCATTTCAACGGGCCGGCGTTGATCCGTAAGGATCGATAGTGCAGCCGAGTTATCGAGGCTGACCTGGTACGGAGAGGGGTGGCGTTTGACGGCCTCCTCCGATACCCACCGATCGGGGCTCATTTCATCCATTTCCTGACTACGGGCGGCGGACCTGCAAAGTATTGGAACGGGAAGGAACGTGGGCACCGCACGAATTGCTGCTTCCGGCTGGCTGCGCCTTGCTGCAACGCGGTTCCCGACAGCGTTTGTTTTGAGGACGACCACAGGTGTGCAATCATCGAAAGAGGTAGAATCAACGACTATCATTTTGTATTCATTCTAAAGACATTCAAAACAGAGTCATCTAATGTAAAAAAGTAATAATAGAATTTAATTTAAGAGACTTTCCGACAGAATGTATTTTAAAAAGCAATAAACGTGTTCTCGCCATTCAGGCGATTGACACTTAAAATGGAACATAACTTTGTAATTATTCTAACGTAGTAATAGTAGCAAACCCAGTGCACGCCCTAATTCAAGAGTGCTCACCCCTGAGGTTCTCATATGCCGGTGCCAGGTGCCAGGTAAGTGCCCGTTTGGCGCCCTTCATTTATAAATTTAACGCGCACACCTGTCATCTGATTACCGACACACTTCGGTGTGACGGAGTTTCCCCCTTTTTGTGAGGTATCCACACCGCGTGCTACGCGCATTGCTCACATGCGTGGGTTGCCGTATGCGGCAGGTCGGGTTCATCACTATATATATATATATATATATATATATATATATATATATATTTGTATATATTTTCAATAATCATTCCATTTTATTATATTACACCAAAGAAAAAATTATAAACATGGCAATGTAATAAATAAGTATTGTTAAAAATCGAACTAGAGTTATCCGACCATCACAATCAAATAAAACTAGCAACATAGTTTATAGACATTTGATACTATTTTTTTATTTTATACGCAAATTAATTGCTTCTGCCCTTTATGAAATAAATAATTTTTGAAACTTCGCAGTTATCTAAATACGTACGACTTTCGAATAGGAAATGCAAGACTACCAACGAGCACAAATCACTAAAATCTATTAAATAATTAAATACGCATGCAGTACTAGTTTATCACACTGAAGACAAATTGATCAATGTTGCCGTGTATTATATAAACATTGTTGAAACTGCATCAGATTTATCGAACCAAGCCAGCTATTCAAATTCGAAAATACAGAGAACTAACGAGCACAATCACATAAAACTAACAAGATAGTTTAAAGATATATCATACTATTGTTTTACTCTATGTACGTTTTAATTGCTCCTCTCTTTTATGTGATAATACATTTTTTAACTTCGTAGTTATGCAACCACGTGCAACATTCAAATAGATAATGCGAGAGTACCAACAAGTAGGAATATCTAAAATCTACTAAGTAATTAAATACACATTCAATACTAGTTTATTACACTAAAGATAAATTAATAAAAGTTGCCGTGTATTATATAAAAATTGTTGAAACTGCATCAGATTTATCGACTCAAGCCAGATATTCAAATTCAAAAATACAGAGAACCAACGAGCACAATCACATAAAATTATGAACATAGTTAATAGATATTTAAAACTCATTTTTCACTCTATACACGATTTAATTGCCCTTGTCATTTATTAAATAATAATTTTTAAGAATTCATTGTTATGCAACCACGTGCGACTTTCGAACAGGAAATCGAGAGTACCAACGAGAACGAATATATAAAATCTATTTAATAATTAAATACACATTGAATACTAGTTTAATACACTGAAGATAAATTAATAATTTTTGCTGTGTATTATATAAACATTGTTAAAACTGCATCAGTTTTATCCGCCCAAGCCAGATATTAAAGATCGAAAATACAGGATCAACGAGCACATTCAAATTAAACAGGAACATGGTTTATAGATATTTGATACTGTAGCGTCATAGACTTGACTCCCTGCTCCAGAGAGACAAGTTGCAAGGTATGGGAACGAGGGAGCCAAAAATAGGCTTCCGAACAAAGGCCAACCCTTCAGGGACAGTCCAAAAGGGGAGAGGGCTTGTAGGTGCCGGGTGCAAATTGCAACGGAAAAAGCAGACGCCTCAACACGAGTGCGTGGGGAAAGATGACGCAGGAAGTCATGTGACTCGAGCAAATAAAAGGGCTGTCGCAGAAGCCCTGGGTTGGGTAACGTTTCTAGTTTCCTCGCGGCAAAACACCGCAAAACTTGTCCGGCCAAGTCTGGCGCGGAAGTGCTGTAGGCACGTGTAGGTGTTCGAGTCTCGAGCACTGTGAAGTATGCTAAGCACTGCTAGTATCTGATAGCGAGTATACGTCACCTATGATATTAGTCGAAGCACCAGGTCGGAAGCCTCGCCCGTGTATCGATTATATGCGGTTAAACAAATTAATCAAAACAGAATATTTTCCATTACCGAACATGGAAGAGCGAATCGAGACGGTGGCGGCAGCCAAAATAATCACCACTCTAGATTTGGCGAAATGCTATTGGCAAATCGTTTAACGCCAAGAGCGCAAAGGCTGGCTGCATTTGTACTAACTTTGGTACATTTCGCCCACTGCGATTGCCCTTTGGCCTTAAGAACGCGCCATACCAATGCATACCCGCTGGCCTAGAATGATGGCCGCTCTGTTAGCGCCGTGCAGCGAATATACAGTACCGTATATTGACGACATAGCCATATTCAGTAACTCGTGGAAAGAGCATCTACAACACATGCAAAACGTGTTCTCGATTATAAAAGAGGCAAAACTGCATGTGAAACCTAGTAAATGTATGTTCGGTAGGAATCGGTTAAATACTTAGGTTACGTAGTAGGAAGCGGGAAATGCGCCCTGTAGAAGCTAAAGTGCATGCAATTCGGGAGTTTCCAAGATCGCACACGAAAAAACAAGTCAGATGTTTTCTCGGTATGAGCGGGTACTACCGGAAATTCATTCGCAGATTCGGCGAAATGTCAGCTCCGTTATCAGATTTGTTACGGGGGAAGGAACGCCAGGGGACAGTAAATTGAAATCCTGAATGTGAAAGTGCATTTAATAAGTTGCGTGAAGCTTTATGTTGCGAACCAGTATTAAGAGCACCTGACTTCGCGAAACAGTTTCAAATACAATGTGATGCAAGTCAAAGAGGAATAGGTGTAGTTTTAGCTCAGACAGACCAACATCAAATGGTGTTGGTTTTAATTGATCGTGGTCGTGGATTCTCTTATTTTTCGAATTTGAATATCTGGCTTGGTTCGAAAACTCTGAGTTTTAATAATGCTTGTACTCTGCAGTTTTGATGTTTATACAATACACGACAACATATATTAATTTATCTTTAGTATTATAAACTTGCATTGAATGTGTATTTAATTATTTAATAGATTTTAGTGATTCGTGCTCGTTGGTAGTCTCGCATTTCCTATTCGAAAGTCGCACGTATTTGCATAACTACGAAGTTTCAAAAATTATTTATTTCACAAAGAGCAGAAGCAATTAATTTGCGTATAATATAAAAATAGCATCAAATGTCTATAAACTATGTTGTTAGTTTTATTTGAATGTGCTCGTTGGTTTTGTCTATTTTCGAATTTTAATATCTGTATGGTTGGTAATTATTTATTACTTTGCTACGTTTATAATTTTTTCTTTGGGTAATATATTAAAATGGAATGGTTATTGAATATATATATGATTTTATTTTTAGTGTCCATTGGTATTCTCCAATTTCCTATTCGATTGTCCTACGTGGTTGCATAACTATGACGTTTTTAACATTTTATTTCATAAATGGCTGGACTGATTAAGTTCTGTTTTGAGTAATAAATTAGTGTCAAGCGTTTTTTAATTATATTTGTTTTATTTGATTGTGCTCGTTTGTTTCTCTATATTCCATTATTATTATGTTCGGTTTGCGTCATGCCTGCTGCCATTGACATTGATTATTTTCGACCAAAAATACGTGAGAATTAATTGCATTTTGTAGCAATTAATTGGCAATTAATTAGCAATAAATGACCGACTCGAGTTTAACTTATATGTGTGATGGGTTGACAACGTGGCAATGAATTCAAAAGTGTGGCAATTAATTGGCAAGTAATTAGCAATAAATGATTTGACATGTTTCGTGTCGGTGTGCTGACTTAGCTGTTCTAGCTTGACGCACCTCTATTTTGTAACCTACCCGACTCCACGTACTGCTAACAAAGAATTGCCAAGTTTGACCTGGAATACAACGAACAAAATGAACCTCTCAAAGCCCGCACAACCGGCATTCAGTAGTCCCATTATTGTAGCCAACCTGATAGTCCAAAATTCCCATCTAGAAACTTTTTTCCCCTTTCTGACCAGGTTTTCAAGATTTTAGCCCACCGTGCGGCATAAATACCTGAGGAATACATCTACCGGGAAAGTGAGTCATACCCAGGCACTACAAGGCTGCCCCACAATCACCACCTCCTTGAAACCGGTTGTAGGCATATAATAAAACCCTAAACCTTTGCTGGTTGTATGCTTATGGGGAATCTTGCACGAGAATACGTGTGCAAATCATAGTTAAAATACCATTCACATATTCCTGAAGAAAGAATTAAATAAAAAGTAATTGTATCAGATAGAAAAGAATAAAAACATTCAAGCTATTGAAAAATTCAAGTTACAGAAATTTTAGTTCTAAATTTTTTAGACAACTTTATTCGCTACCACCCCGACCCTACCTCGCACACCTCCGAGGCCCGAACTCTGCCGCTGACTTGTTCTAAAGCTCTGTCTGCTGCAGACGCCCGCGCACTTCTCAACTCCGCTCTAAACTGCACGTCTCGACCTCACCTCCTAGATGAGGGTGGCGATGCACAATGGTCCCAAATTTCTACTTCACCCGGCATGCTTATCTTACTAGGTTTGATCATTTTATCGAATCTCTAGATGCATACAACTGTTCTACAGCAAAACCTCGATAGCTCCAATCCCAACAGGAATTGAAATAAAGTTCAAATATGAAATATTTCGGCTTTTAGTGACATGATTTACTAAAAATATTATTTTAAATAATAAAAACTTGATATGTCGGAGAATTCGAATTATTGCAGTTCATTGTTCACTGTCTACGGTATGTACTCGTTCTAAATCACCAATAGACTCGACTCTCTCGTTATCTGACATTCAACTGACTCAACAAATGGGTTGACTTCAGAGAACCTTAGATAATGGTAACTATACACTGGCTAGCTACACATAACGACTCTGAAATCTCGAATTTCACGAGAAGAGAAAAGATAATTCGAATATTTTTTTAAAGAGGTTAACGAATGTAACATTGTTGATTACTTGTATTCAATGATTATTTATTCATACATGCTTATTTATGCTCAGTATTAAAACGATATTTATAGTTGTTTTGGTGTTCGCTGAAATTCTGGTTCCTAAAAAGAATTATTGTTGTGTAGTTCTTTGGCTCTAAAAATACCACTTTTGTTGTCATTGTACAACTGAATCCAATGTTACAGTAAATCAAATCCCGCAGAGCTACGTAGAATAAAGATTTATTGAAGACTCTGATCGAAGTCAAGTAACTGACATGTGGGCGTTTTCACATTCAAACGACAGCGCAAATTTTTGAAATGATTATTTAGTTCTTAAGTTGTACGGCGAAATATAATCATTTCAATATTTAAACACTGCACGCATACCTCTGCAATAATATTCTGTAATATAAGTCGTATTGACTCAAAAATATATTCAATGTAACAGTATGATTCCGTGAGTATTAAACAAAGAAGAGAAATATTTTAGCTGGTCATTAATTTTTCTCAATTGTACATTATGTTTTTCTCGTTATTATATATTTTTAAAAATTCTATTTGACATAAATGGATTTTCCCATCCTATCTGATCACGAAAATTAACCATCGACCACAGGGTAAAAGATGATAACCGTAAACTTGTAGATGTTGTGATATTATGATTTTGCCCCCTATCATCTGTTCTCCGTGCAAATGTCATATTCAAACGGTTCAATGTATGACTAATATGAGCACCAGATACTTGCCACTTATGTAAACAAATTAAACCCATTTAATCTGGCGTTTACACGATTATTCATCGACTTTTACAACCAAACCACGATTTAAAGAATTTCGCCATTGTTTTGCCGTTTGAAACGCTCGGGTTGAAATCACGGAACGTCGTTTGGTCCCACTGTGCCTCGCCTGGCCGGGGGTCGCGCCGCTGGCCGCCCCAGCACCGCCGCAAGCCACACCATCTTCATTACCGGCACGAGCAAGTATGCGGCGACGGCAGTTTAATTACTCGCCGTTAATAAGCGCCTGGCGGCCCGATAGTATTTGTGTTTAATTAGCGGGACATTCGATGCCCTGGTGCACGATGGCCCGTCTTGACCTTGTGTTCTCGGCTTCCGCCGGGAAATGGCGGGGGCGGCGGAGGACACAGGAGCGGCGGGGGAAGGGCGCAGATGGGGACACTAGGGTGAGGGTAAGGATAGATATAGGAGCGTGGGCGGAAAAGTGGCGGAGTAAGACTATGCGAGGAGGGAGTAGGTGGGGGAGTGGGCGGGGAAGCATTGGGCGGGGAGAGGGAGGGAGAGAGAGTGGGAGGGCGGGAGCCGGGAAAGAAGGGAGGGGAAGAAAGTGAGGAAAAAAGAGCGAGGAAAAGTGGTTGGGGAACGGATGGACGGGGAAGGAGTGAAAAGAAAGTGCCAGAGGAAGGAGTGAGCGGGAGGAGTGGGCGAATGAGTGGACGTGGTGGAGTGTGATGGCGGGGAAGGAGTTGGTAGAATTCCACTCTGAGCTGTACGTAGGTGCATAGGCGGCCATGCACGGGAGAGGCACCCACTAAGGACAGAGGCGCACGAATATACCCTGCGCGAGGAAAACAGCGAATAAAAGGAGCAAGGGGGCAAAGTATCGACAGGAAACACGTGGGGGGGGAAACCGGGGAAAAAGGCCGAGGCAAAAAGGCCGGGGCGGGTGTGGACATGGGCGCGTGCGGGAGAAGCGGGGGAGGGGATGGGCGGGGGCCAAATGAGGATGCAGAGGCGGATACGGGCGCGGGAAGAGGCACGGGAAAGGGGGAGGGGCGAACGCAAGAGGAAGTTGGGCGCGTGGAATGTAGGGAAGGAAACTGCCGCGAGAACGAACAGGATCGTCCGTGAAGACGGGCGATGTGACGGAGGCAGACGAAACGGCTCCAGAGGTCACACTGTACAGAGCCACACTGCCACACGGCCACACTGCCACACGGCCACACTGCCACACGGCCACACTGCCGCACTGTGCAGCGGCGGGCGTGGATACGAGGCCGTGCGCGGAGAGGGGAAGGGGCAAGCACGTGGATATATACAAGAGTGGAGGCGGGCGGAAATAATAGGGAGAGCGCGCAAAAGAAAGAAATAGACGAGCGCGAGGCGGCGAGAAACTATCACGGTGAAGGGAAGGGATCGGATGGGCGAGGTGTGCGCGCAAAGTGAAGGTATATGAGTATGTCTACACAAAAGTGACCAAGAATGTTGGAAAATTGCATTTTTGTTCGCTTTTTTGCCATTCCGAAGGCGTCAATTTTTACATTTTCTTGTAGTGAAATCGTTATTTTTTTTCAACCTGCAATATTTTCGGAGATATAATAAAATATTTTCAAGATGGCGTCACTGCCATGCCCCATTGGCTCGATTGAAATTTTTTTGGAATGCAAACATGTAAAATAAAAATAAAAAAAACTATCTATTGAACTGAAACCACCAGAGAATAGAAGTAGGAGAAGGTACTTGTGAGTAACAAAAGAATAAGGAAGACGTAGTGGCAGAAGGTGTAACTCATGCTACAAGGGCACTATGGGTATGCAAACTTTAATTAATTCTCCGGAACAGTTCATTTTCCTTGCGTATTGATTCACGAAATACATAATGACTCGGCAACTAATAGAGATTTTGAATTGATTATTTGTGTCTTGTACACGTGGAACCACATATAATATTTCACTATACAATACTTGAGATGCATTCAAAAGAAAATATAAGAAAATGAATCCAAAATAATTTTTAAAAATTTAGAATTTTTCTACCCTTTCAAATTTTCCTTCTCACAATACATTGACGTTTATATAATGCAGCAATTATTTCTTTCAATTCTGGAAAAAATATTAAATAGTAATGATGATGATATTATGAAAATGTATTAGATATTAATTGAGATATTGTGTCAGAAGTGAAACACTATAAAACACGTACAATTCAAAATGTAATTTTTCTTAAGAAATTTGGAATGTTATTGTAGGTTTCCTGCGTGTATATTGTGACGTCGTCGGGATGTGAAAAACAACACAGACACGGAGTTTTTATATCTGGTTTATTTAAAATGACTGTATATTACAATGTTTATTTACATACTCCCCCGGGAACTACCGCTGCACTCCACAGCATTCCAATTTCTGAGGCAAGCCGCCCCAGCGTGACTCAGAGTACCCCAGCGTGCTAATCTGGAGAGTGTCCCGTGGCAACACGCCACCGTCGCAAGCCTGCGATCACCCCTTTATGGATCACCGAAAGTGCCTCCGCACCACGATTCGGCCCAAACTCGAATGAATACGGTTTCCTCCCTAGCCCCTATCCCGAGGAGTCACGTGACAGACCTCCCACGCTGAAGACCCGCGAACTGCGTCACCTCATTACTCAGTTTTGGGGCCGGTCGCAAAATGGGGCTCGCCGCCAGCTGCAGACGATCTATCCTCACACCATTGTAAGCTAGCTGACCCCTAGATATTCCCAGACACGCCCCCGGCGGCCTGCACCCTTCAAGGCGACAGCTCCGGATGCCTCACCAGACCGGCGCCTGAACCACCCCCTCCCCCACGCCGACAACCCGCCTTGTGGGGTCCGATGAAATGCTACGACGTTACAATATCTACATTAAAGACATGAAATTAAGACCTTACTAGAGTATTAAAAAATTTGTGCTTTGAGTACCTTAAGCAGAGAAGGGAGGTACACGAGTATGGGAGCGGTGGCAGGCACGGGACGGCTGAATAGGTGGAGGAGGTCGGGACGCATGGTCGGATACGGGGTGGAGCGTGAAGGCAAACGTGGGATAAGAACGTGTGCAGGCGCGGGCAGGGGTGAGCGAGGTCGCGGGGGCGCGTGCTTGTAAGAAGGTAACAGGTGTGGCGAGGAAGGAGTAGGTCCTACATCGCTCTGTCCCGTTCCATTCCGCCACCCTAGCCTCTGGAAGACCTCCCCCTGGCCAACACCTCATTGGTCTGCGTCAGCACATGCAGGTAGTTGTGTGGTGAGGCGACGCCGTCTTGCGCCCTTCACCGCCCGCCCTCCGCTCGGGCCGCGCTCGTCTGGCGACCAGATGTCCAGGCCGACCGTTCGCCACCCCCGCACCCCTGTAGGTGCCCACCAACAATGGCAACGCCACCCCGCTGACGCCGGGGATGGACTGGCCCGGCGGTATATAAGACCGGGCCCGGCCTAAGAAGTGGTCGCTCGTTTCCCGCTCTTCGTGAGTGCGGTAGTGATCGCCGGCGTCCCGCTCTACGGTTACCTTCGGGTTTGACCGAGTCGGGAATCGACGCCGTGCCGAACCGAGCGACCCATCGCCAGCCTATCTGCCTTCGCCGCCGCCTGCGCCGTCGCCTTGTGGCCGCCGCATCGCCGCTGCCGCCTTGAGGCCGCTGGATTTGCCGCCGCTACCTGCCACCATTCCCCACCCTCTTCATGGCAACGACCGACTGAGTGCTGGGCTGCGTAGCCTCTGTTAGGTAAATGTAATTGCATAGGAACGTACAATAAACCATTTTGTATATAACCAACACCGAGTTCATCTTTCTCCCGATACTCACTCCCTCCCATCATGTCTTCACGACACTTGGAACGCGCGAAATGTTGCAGCCACTGTCTCGCCGCCTGTTCGCTGAGACACCCCACCCCGTCCCCCTCTTGATGCAAGAAGTGCGTGCGTTGGGCTACACCAATCCCAATTCATCTCTATATTGCAAGAAGGAAAGTGGATACATCAACGTTACTCTAGGACAACAAAGAGGGCGCTAGTAATAGCGACGACTTCAACGCAAGCTAAATTTCGCACCTTTGCTCCCTCACCCCATCGTACCACAATCTACACTCCGACTTAATGATCGAAAACTCTGTGACTTACTTTCTGCACCATACTCTTCGTCCACCTGTGACCATCCGTTTGCCGAGGTCTCGGAAAACGGAGCACATCAATATTCAAGAATAAGATGAGCTGTTTGAACGCGCGCCAACGCGCATGAATACAATCCGAAAATGAAAACTACGAACTATATCCGTAAGGGGCGTCTCGGTAGAGTATGCGACACCGAGAGTCGGAGAAAGAAGCTCTTTCTGAAGTAACAGCTGGAAGTGAGGACCTACCGATCACGAGAAGGCGGCACCGCGTACTACTACGGACTTCAGGACTGCATCTACGATAAAAACTCTTCAAGACATTCGAGAGGTAATTATCATATTACAAGGCATTAAAACAATTCATCAGGAAAAGGATGAAAGTATAAGTGACGCATTTAAAATCTTTGTAAGAGAGGAGTGTGAATAGCATGAAACTAACGAGGCCATTCATTTCTTTTCTTTGCAGTTTTTCTTATTTTATATTTACTCTTCTTATACGATAGACTCAGTTGTCGTATTGTAGATTCTTTTAAATATGGAATTAAAAGCTAGTTACATTCTATAAAAGAATACGAAAAGAGTATCAACGGAAAACGAGACGGAGGCCACATCGTGAGTTGAACAACGGTTCTGCAGAGGGCGGCTTTGCTCCCGACCGAGCTGCAAGGACAAGGACACCGAGCGACTGGAAGAGTCGACGCCGTAGATTTCTCTACGCCGTGAAAAGACACAGTAAGGTCGTGCCAACTTGAACAATTTGTAGATATTAGAAGGAATAATTTGTTTCGGAAAGAAAGTATTAGTACAGGTTCTTTATACCGATATTCTGGAAAAAATAGAATCAATCTTTTCTTTCAAGAAAAACTTAGCTAATTGTAAAGTTGCAACTAGGGAATTTACGACTGGAATGATTAGTCAAAGATTTAAGTATTCTTTGAAAGTGATGTAAATGAGAGAAAGAAACAGTGTAGTTAATTATTGAGAGTGTAAGTTGTTTTCTTTTTTTCAGCAAGACAAAATTCTTGTATATGTAAAGTGTTTTATGTTCATTGACTGTAATAGCAATTTAATTAGAATATACTTAAGTAAGTGGAAAGTGATTTGACTTGAGTTTCTGTGTAAATGCATTCAATCCACAACGGCCCACATGACCCTGATCCCGCTATTCTAATTGTATTTTTTATTTTGCGCCCACCTTGAAAACCCATTCTGAGCTAGCCGGCGGAGGGGTGGGTCGCAACTGGCGCCCATAAGCGGGCTCGATTATTGGATGCATTTACCAAAACTCGATTTGAAAAAAACTGAGACAAAAATTTGGTGGAACCAAAATTACTAGTACAATTGAATCACAGTTCACTAAAATTTCTGACCAGGTTGCAGAATACAAGTGTGTTGAGTAAAAGGTGTTATTTCAGGAGTGGTTTTTTCGAAAAGGATATTTATTATATGAGAGTTTTATCAGTTTCAAATTGTGTCTGTATTTCTGTGTGAAATATTTTGTGAGAGTGTATGGTGTCTGGGAAAGAATTGATTGATTCTAGGCAGTTAATAGATTCAAAATGGCAGATAAGTATAACGTGGCTAGGAATTTACCTACCGTGGAAGGAACTCGAGGAATCAGATAGCGATAGGGAAACTGGGGACAAGCACCAGGTACGATGATCGTGGAGGAAACGACAGGAGTAGAACTAGGAACGGCAGGAGAAACTAGCGAGACGTCGCCGACAGAATCACAGCCAACGCCAACGAGAGATCAGGATGAGGAAGAACGAAACCTCGAGAGGGCTAATTCAATGATGCAACGGTTAATAGGTCAATTTATGCAACAATTAGATGTGAGGTTAGTCATGCAGGATGGAAAACAGAGGAAACCATAAAAAATTAGGTTACTTTGGAAACTAAACTAGAGGAGAACAAAGTTACTTTGGAAACTAAACTAGAGGAGAACAAAGTTACTTTGGAAACTAAACTAGAGGAGAACAAAGTTACTTTGGAAACTAAACTAGAGGAGAACAAGGCTACTTTGGAAACCAAATTGAGAAAATAACTCGGCAATAAGTGCATTGGAAACAAAATTCACGGAATTCGACACGAAATTAGAAAATAATAGGAAGTTAGAAGAAAATTTAAAAGCACAGTTTACTGAATTAGCGGAGCAGTGGAAGGTCGAATTTAAGAGCGAGGTTCAAGCAAGAATTAGCACAGGAACATGAGAACTTAGAGAAAAATTCACGGAGCTAGGACTTGAATTAGAAGAAAAGGTTGATCAAGTAACGAAAGAATTTGAAACTAGGATCGAAGCACAATCGGATCTTATAACCGCCGTATCCGACAGGCAGATTGAGGTAGAGCAAGGAGTAGAAAAGTTCCAGAAATTAGTTACTGAACAAGTTCAGGTTCAAGCTAATAAATTAGATAGTGGAATAAAGGCTCTTTCTGAACAGGATGGCGTTCTACAACATCAAATTAATGCATATAAGAATGAAGTAATAGAACTGAAAAATCAATTAGAAAATTTACCATCGAGTGGAGGAAGTGTTCAGCCCACGTATGTTTCATTACCTGTACTCCTAATTTCAGTGCAGCGGAGATGAAAATCCATGTGTATTTATGAAAGAGGTAGATAATTTCTTTTCTTAAATTGTGTTCCGGACAGTAAGAAAACTCGAATCGTTTATCAGATGTTGCAGGGTAATGCACGAATCTGGGCAGATAGTTTAGAGAGTTTCCCAAAACTATGGCCGAACTCAAAGAAAATTTTATTCGAGATATTGGAATAACGAAACTCAAATCAATTTTAAAGTTAACGTAATGTATGGTACGTGGAAGAAGGTACGATGTCCATGCAGGAATATGCAACGGAAAATTAGCTTGTTTCAAATTATGTACTCCGACGATACCGGATGAAGAAATTGTCTGTTTATTAATACGTCATTTTCCTTCCTCGACGCAAAATTTGCTTAAAATCTCTTACCAATGTCCACTGAAAATTAATAACGCAGCTAGGTTGTATGATGCCACTTTCGTGTATAATGAAAGGTTACAGAAAGCAAGGGCAAATGCTAATGATAGAGGAGTCGTCTAGGATAGAAATAGAAAAAATTCTATTGATAGAGGAGTTTTCCAACCCAGAAATACAGGACCAAGTACATCTCGCGGACATGAGTCGGAAAATTAGAAAGGTTTGTTTCGACACGCCATCCCGCCGCAAACCAAATAGAACAACCTAGTGAAGAAGAGGTGGCGATATTATCAATCGAATTAATCTCATTTGATGATGAACCGTGGAACGAAGAAGAACAAATGCAGATCGGATCCAGGAGGCAGTGTCCGAGAATTAAAGTTAAATGTGAGGGTGTTGATACTTCGGTATTAGTAGACACAGGTTGTGCAACTTCCGTCATAGCTGAAAGTTTGTTGCATGAATTAAAGAACAAAGGGTGGAGGTACCTACATTGCCGCTCGTGAAATCTTTTCTGATAGGTGCGAATCGGAAAAAATCAAAACCAATAACAAGACAAGTTTATTTGGAAATAGAGATAGGCAAGAATAAGTATCAAGTTGTGTGTCTTGTAGCGTCAGAACTTTTATATCCACTCATACTGGGAGTCGATTTCATGAAACAACACGGAGTTGTTATCAACTTAGAGAACAATACTTTAACTTTGAAACCGAATAATCAGCAGGATCTCGAATTTGATTCGTTCACATGGAATTATTGGGAGGCTAATTGTTTGGAGGAAGAAGATGTGAACCTACAAATTCGTTCGAGTGTGCAGAGAAACGATAATCTCAATGCATATCAGAAAAAACAGTTAACTGAAGTATTACTTAGGAATCAAAAGGTGTTTTGCAAAACAAGAATCCAGTAAAAGATTTTCAATTCGAAATAGAATTAACAGATAAAACACCATTCAAGGGTTACCAATATGTCATTCCAGAAAAACTTAAGGAAGAGGTGGATAAGCTCATTGCTACCATGGTCAAAGATGATATCATCATGAAGTCCAAAACCTCTTATCTAAATCCGATAGTGCTCGTAGAAAAGAGTAATGGGAAGATAAGGTTGTGTTTAGATGCAAGACGATTGAATCAAGTTACCCTACCGTACAGAGACAGACCGTTGCGTGTAGAGGATTTAACTAATCAATTATCCGGCATCAAGTGGTTGAGTTCAACCGACTTCACTGCATCGTATTGGCAGATAGCGATAGCACCTGAATGTAGACAATATACAGGATTTATTCACGGGAATTTCGTATGTTTTCAAAAAGAATGCCATTTGGACTCAAGAACAGTGCATCTGCTCTTGTGCAATGTTTAGACAATATATTTTGTTGAAACGTCTAATTGAAAATAATTTACAACTGAATTTGGAAAAAATTTATATTGATGACGTGCTCGTGTATTCGAAGACATTTGAAGAACACATGAACAAGCTAGATATTTTGTTGAAACGTCTAATTGAAAATAATTTACAACTGAATTTGGAGAAAAGTAATTTCTGCACTAAACAAGTTAAGTTCCTGGGTTATGATGTGACAGTTAACGGAGTCAAAATGAATATGGAAAAGATGCGAGAGATAGATAAAATTGCACCGCCAAAAACACGAAACAACTTAAAAGTTTGTTAGGTTGCGTCAATTATTACGCCAGATTTATTCCTAATTTCGCCATGCACACTGCAATATTTCTTCCGTTGCTGCGAAAGCACACTAGATGAAAGAGGGAATACAATCGGAAAGTACAATTTCCACAGTTTGCGACCATTTAAAGAATGAAATAAATGGCAAAATGATGAAACAAACAGATAAAGTAACCGACAAGAATCATGTAAAAAAGAAAAGAAAAAAACAGGAGGGAGAAAGAAGGAGGAAAAAGAAGGAAGATGAGAAAGAAGAAGAAGGAGAAGGAAGAAACAAGATAGCTCGACATTCCAGAATCAAGACAGAAGAAAGGAAAAAGCATCAAGTTTGTTAAAAGATTTTTCGGCATATAAATCAAATTCCACAAAATCTTTTTTCGAAAGAAGGGTTATGTGACCATCCGTTTGCCGAGGTCTCGAAAACGGAGCACATCAATATTCAAGAATAAGATGAGCTGTTTGAACGCGCGCCAACGCGCATGAATACAATCCGAAAATGAAAACTACGAACTATATCCGTAAGGGAGCGTCTCGGTAGAGTATGCGACACCGAGAGTCGGGAGAAAGAAAGCTTTCTTTTCTGAAGTAACAGCTGGAGAGTGAGGACCTACCGATCACGAGAAGGCGGCACCGCGTACTACTACGGACTTCAGGACTGCATCTACGATAAAAACTCTTCAAGACATTCGAGGAGGTAATTATCATATTACAAGGCATTAAAACAATTCATCAGGAAAAGGATGAAAGTATAAGTGACGCATTTAAAATCTTTGTAAGAGAGAGAGTGTGAATAGCATGAAACTAACGAGGCCATTCATTTCTTTTCTTTGCAGTTTTTCTTATTTTATATTTACTCTTCTTATACGATAGACTCAGTTGTCGTATTGTAGATTCTTTTAAATATGGAATTAAAAGCTAGTTACATTCTATAAAAGAATACGAAAAGAGTATCAACGGAAAACGAGACGGAGGCCACATCGTGAGTTGAACAACGGTTCTGCAGAGGGGCGGCTTTGCTCCCGACCGAGCTGCAAGGACAAGGACACCGAGCGACTGGAAGAGTCGACGCCGTAGATTTCTCTACGCCGTGAAAAGACACAGAAGGTCGTGCCAACGAACAATTTGTAGATATTAGAAGGAATAATTTGTTTCGGAAAGAAAGTATTAGTACAGGTTCTTTATACCGATATTCTGGAAAAAATAGAATCAATCTTTTCTTTCAAGAAAAACTTAGCTAATTGTAAAGTTGCAACTAGGGAATTTACGACTGGAATGATTAGTCAAAGTTTTAAGTATTCTTTGAAATTGATTTAAATGAGAGAAAGAAACAGTGTAGTTAATTATTGAGAGTGTAAGTTGTTTTCTTTTTTTCAGCAAGACAAAATTCTTGTATATGTAAAGTGTTTTATGTTCATTGACTGTAATAGCAATTTAATTAGAATATACTTAAGTAAGTGGAAAGTGATTTGACTTGAGTTTCTGTGTAAATGCATTCAATCACAACGGCCCACATGACCCTGATCCCCGCTATTCTAATTGTATTTTTTATTTTGCGCCCACCTTGAAAACCCATTCTGAGCTAGCCGGCGGAGGGTGGGTCGCACACCTACCTTCAATCCGCTTACGATTATTTTTTGACAAGCAAGTAAATGGATAAATGAAACAGTGAAATCATCTGTGTGAGTGGTGATTCCAAATTTTGTACGAAGTGATACGATAGTTTGATTAAGTTAGCTAAGCTATCTAATTTAATGCGTCCAATTTAGCTCGCGTCGCTCGCGCGTGTCCAAGTCGATGGTAAAACTCCAGCCTTCAGCTTCTGCTGTTGAAATAGAATATCACTCAACATTTACTAGAAAAATACAGATCCGACTTTCCGTTACTCACTTTTCTCAGGTCACTAGTCAAAATATTTCAAATTAATTATATTTGCATATTTCATACGTGTTTTACTTATCTATTTGCGATGATATTGTTTTACAAAACATACTCAGCTCCCTCCTGCGTCAGTCCGCATGGCATTTTCCACTGTGTGCTCGGACTGTCCGTTCCTGTATTTTTTCCTATACACTCCCTTTACCAGAAGCACGCCACCACAGATTATTTGAGGCAACGTGCAGAAGTTTCGAACTAATTATCAGTATAGGAACAAAGAAGGAAGGAGCAGATCAAAATTACTTCAGGAAGAAAACAGAGTGCACAGTGAAAATAACAATCACGACTTAGCCACAGACCTCAATGTCGCAGTTGCCTCCTTGCTCCTCGTTCCTTTCATTTGCTTCCTCTGACCCCAACCCGCTTCACTACTCCCTCTCGAGAGTGACCAAGCATTAACGTTATAAATTTCTAGGGCATTTAGGAAGTTGAAGATGATAACATTTAGCCATTGAGCATGAGAGGGGAAACGTATTTAAAGAAGTTACGCATGTGGCTTAGCCCTTGATTTATTGGCAACATTTTGTCCAGTTTGTAACATTTATTCTTAGAAACACTGTAGTGGCGGTCGGAACGCGCGGCATGTAGATTCCATTCATTGCTTACACATGTCCCTTGAATGATATTTTCTCACACCAGCTCCGTTGACATAACCCCACCAATTCGTTGACATATGCTTTGAATTGTCATTTAATCATCGAAGGGATAAAGCTAGAACGAAATTATTTTAAAAAGACAACTGAACGAACGATGATAATAGCAACGACAACTGAACCACACACCACATAATTCGCAAGTAACACATCTTCACCCCAACTCCCTCCAACCGCTTCGTCTGAACCCAGCCTACCCCAGCGGCCGATTTTGGACGGGTGAGCGGGCCCCGAGGCGCAAGGCGGCTGGAGCGCTCAAAGTTTGCTAAATTATTTTATTTTTTGAATACGTATATCAATAATAAATTGTATATAATAAACCTACAATAAGAATTGAAAAACTACCATTCAACGTTTAATAATGTGTTACTTTTTATATAATATTTTTCACCTGATTGAATAATCCAAAAATGTAGTATCTAAATGTTATCGTATATTGTTATCAGATAATTGTAGTTCTAATCTTAACGTAATAGCATTTGTTGAATCGTTTAATGAAGCATTAGGGCTTTTCATAACCGGCCATCCCATAACTGCGGTGCTCATCGGTTGCTGCCAACCATAAGTAGCAGTTTTCGTGCAGTTCAATATTGACAATTATATTAAATTATTGTAATATTAAATAAAATCCTTGAAAATAGATTTTATTACATGGGAGTTTTTTGTTTTTTCTCCTTTCAAAAGTCAAAATTTATTGCTTTTTATTTTTGAAAATAGATTTTACTACATGGGAGTTTTTTTTCTTTTTTTCTCCGTTTGAAAATTCAAAATTTAAGTAGTATATGACTTGGTGAAGGATCACAGCATTTTGAAAATGCACACAATTCACTTTTCCCATAGCACGTCATACGCAGTTTTAACTGTTTTTGACGAAAATAAATAAATAAATAAATAAATAAATAAAATAAACTTGTAAGATTTCTTTTTTCTGTGGCGTGGGTATGCGCCAAATTATATTTCACGCAAGAAAAACAACAACAACAATAGTTGTCATGGCCTAGCCTACTCCCACCTGCGCCTCGAGTCTGTCGGATCGCGCGGCACGCTGCCTCCGCCTGCCCCTGCGTCACCTCACTTCGCCCCACTCCACCCCGCACTCCCCCCTCCCCCCGCCCGCCCGGCGACGCCGAACCATGGAGGCAACAAGTGGATGCTTCGGATTATACCGATCGTGCCCCACTTCCCGGGCATAGAGGTGCCATCAAACGCCCTGCTGCACCCTGGTGCGGTGGGGGTGGGGGAGGGCTTAGCTGCATTCTCAACCTTATAATAGCTCACAAGTTTAATACAACTAAATGAAATGAGTCGTAGTCGCAACAGCTGGCTACGTCCGTTATATAGCACATGCAACTGATTCTAGGCGGAATAGAAAAATGATATCAAAATATATAACGAAATTTTCATCTTAGTATTATTGTCAAAAAACTTCTAGGTAAAACGGCATATTATATTTTAAAATATGTTTATGCAGAGTGCACAAGGGATTTTCTTTTGTGTGTGCGCGCGCGTGTGTGTAGAGGGGTGGCTACTAGTATAATGAAGGCCGACGTGCTATTTGCTTATTAAAAAATCTTTTATGTAAAATGTATTTTTGTTGACTTTTTGCTAATATTTATAACATTAAGACTTGATGTATTGAACGACTTTTGTTTCTATAGAAAATTGTTAAAATCATTAATTTTAATATGTATAACTAGTGTACCCGTGCATGTTAAACCCCACTCTCTTCCCTATTTTTTCATTTCCATATTAAGCCTGTAATATATCTTTTTCTTCAAGACCCTCTTATCCTCCGTCACTTGTTCTGTATGTCTCCTTGTAATGGTAAAAATTCAATACAGTATACACCGTTGTCAATAAAACTATTATTATTTAACGCTATTACCGAGCAGAGGGGTACGCCCGTGTAATGCAAATCGTGTAGAATTTCAAGTAATTTGATTAATTTCACATACCGTTGCAGATTCTATAGGTTGTGAATAGGTGAGATAGAATTGGACGCGCCAAACCACCAAAAATGTAGTAGAATGTTCAAAAAGATTTCGTCCAGTAGAATACAGTGTGAGAAACATTTCTTTAAAGCCTTCGGCCTAAAAATTTTAGTTTTTGACGCCCTAAAACGCTTAGTTTAGGAGTTATTTAATTATATAGATTTTGACAATGCTGTCGAGTGTTGCGTGTTGCATTTGCCATGAATATTTAAATGCGTTTTTAAACAAATCCTTCATATTGTTAAAGTCAAAGTGCAATTCGTCACGTCTCCGTGAAAAAATTCTCTTTCTTTAGAGACCTGATTTACAAAGATTGGCTGCGTGTGAGAGCCGCAAAAGGTATCTATACAACTGAAATAATATAGGAGGCGATTGGCTTCTGGGGGAGGGGGGCTGGAGCCTTATGAGCCGGCAGCATTGGGTGTGCCACTGTTAATGTGTATTAAATGGAAATTTTGAAATTTATTTCATCAAATATAATTAATATGTGAAACGTGTAAAATCCCATCTCCCAAGCGTCAGCAGTTTTGCAGAAAAATATAACAGCGACAAAAACCTTTTCTATCTCTGAATTACATCAATTCCAGTAACAATTTATCAAAATGATTTAGGGTACCATGTTTGGTAATGCATAAAATATATCGTATTATAGTGTATTACCAAGTACTTACATCGCACATTGAGAAAGTACCCAATGGAGGAAAATTCTCGACTGGTGCATTTGTACCAACCACTGTGCTCGCGCCGTATGGCGCTGAAATTCAGGAATCCATCTGCTGATTGTGTTACTGGAGGAGGTCCATCATCTGCAATAACAAAACAAATCGATGTCTTAAATAATTTAAGAATGCGGAATTGAGTTTCTTTTTGTCATGTATGTATCAATGCGTACAATTATTGCATGTAATTCAATATTTGTTATCTAAAATTAACTAATAAATTTGAACTTTATATTTGAACTTTATGCAACCACGATTGGATAACAAAAACTAAAAAATTAAAATAAAACTACATTTTTATTTTAGCATTAAAAAAAAAGAAAGACACATTGGGACTTGTAACGTATTTTAAATTTGGGACATCAACATTGATGTTACACTCATTCATCTTAATGCAACTCTTTATTTACAGTCTTAATTAACTACATGACTACGATGTTCGAAAACGTTAACATTTGTACTGTTCACAGTCCTTCAACATAAATGTTGCAATAAATTTATCAAAAGTATTAGCTACATTTGTTTGGATTATATCTACACGCAAGGCATGAAGGATATGGAAATGCCATAATAAAATATAAAAGTATACGAAATACCATAAGTTGACAATTCAAAATTTCCCAATATTATATCCATTATTATTGTATTTGACGTGTCAACAAGTACGATCGTTACTACAATAAGTATAGTGAATTTTACATCCTGGGATGGCGGTTTAATTCCCACGGAAATATGAGATTCAGCACTGGCTATCACAACTGCTTGCGGATTTTGAACCTCAAAGCATCTGCCCCAGTGGGGTGCCCACCGAGCCGAAAAATGTTCTAAGCTTCCCTACATGTGCGATAGCTTGTGTATGAAAGAGTGTATATGTAAAGGACGAGGAGGCAAGAAGGACAAGAAAGAATAGATGGCTCGCGGTCCACGCCTCGTTTGTCAAGTTATTAACCCCGCTTTCACCTGACACTGATCGGCGAAATGACTGAAAACTACCAATAAGATCAGCCGGACGGTAGACTTCTCCATCTATACTGTAGTTTTTCGTCCGAGCTATATAGCTTGTGTCGAAAATCCGCTTCCATCGGAATTCGAACCCTCCGTACTCCCTGTCATCTACACTGCAGTTGCAATGCAGCACTGAGATGTCGCAGACGGCTGTTTTTTAGTTTGGACAATTGTTTCCGACTTTCCTCTCACAAAAATGTAACATTTTTGTAAAAATGTAAAAACTAAGGCATCCCATTCGAAATAATGAAACAGTAAAGATTTGCGAAATTTTCATGACAATACAACTTAATGCCGACATCTCTTCCAGGCTCAAGAGGCGAAATTAAATCGTATTAACAAATCTCAAAATGCTAATTGCAATAACTTGGCTCAACTTAGATGACTTTGTGGAATATTTTTGGTGACCCTTCCCAACCCATTGCCTTACACGCTAATTAGAAAAGAGCAAATTTGTTAAAAAGTATTTTTAATTTAAAAAATATGCATTACCAGTAATGAAATTACCACTAACGTTACTGTCTCTTCTAATCATTACATAATAAAGAAATATTTCGTGATTAATAATTTTTTCCTGTGAAACCTGCTTCATCTCGTTTGTTCACCTGCAGCCCAGCGCGGTGCCATGTGATATCGGGGAGATGCTCCCTGCCTCCGCCATCCCGCACGGTAAGGACCCGAGCGCCTGCCTGCCTGCCGGCTCGCGCGCTCGGCACCTTAATAGCTTTCCCGCGCTCCATTTAGCTCGGAGGTGCGCCGCCCGCGTCTGCCTTGCATCTTTCATTTCCCGCGGGACTCAGACGCGCCGCCGTGCTGCCTTATCTGCCCGTCGCAGACCCCCGCTCCTCCTCCACTCTCCTCCGCACCCCCTAATCTTCTCCTGTGCCTCACATCCCTCCCCTTCCCGGTCCACTTGCTCACACCCGGTCTGATTCCCCCCAATCCCCCAAACCTCTACCACCCTTCTTCTCCCCGCTTCTCCCCGCCCCTCCTCCCCCCCCTCCCCCCTCCTCCGCCCTTCCTCCGCCCTTCCCGCCCTTCCCCGGCTTCCCCCCCCCCCGCCTTCCTCCGCCCTTCCTCCGACCCTCACTTGTTCCTCACCCCGCTTATCTCCACTTCCGTTCCTCTGCCACGTGCGTTCGCCACAGCCCTGCCTTGGCTGCGATCCCTCGCTTACGTCAGTCCAAAGGTTAAAGGCCTATGTCGGTCTCGCCTTGCACGCTACCTCTGGGGTTTGTCTCATCTTTTTCAGAGTGCGACACGTTCATTTTGTCGATCTTGTCCGTGAACGTTCTCGTGATTATTGAGTGTGTACGGGCGCGTCAACTAATTTGGTTATTAGTCTCATGAGTATAGTGCATGTTATAGATTGGAGGTGAGCGTGTTATTTCCTTGCTGGCGCCAATCTACATGTCGGCTTGCGGAGTTAGCCTCCCTAGTTATCACCCCCTCCCCCCAGTGAGACACTGATCCAGCCGAGATAGGATCTAGGCGGTCCATGGTTCGTTTGTTAGGATTCTGCTCCGGAATGTGCCTGGCATTCATTGGAAAAATCACAAAAAAGCAGTGTTTCGTTCCAATGTCAGTCAAACGGCTAAAAGCCTATAATTCTTCCTTACCATTTTTCACATAAGCATCTCTTATCTTCCAATAGCTTGACTAATTGTCAGATTGAATCAGTCGATATAGTTTTAGCACTGTACTATCCGGATTACTCAACTATCACGTGATATGACGCAACTACCGAAATGACAAGCAGTTGTAGGAGCCATTGTCCTGATCTCTGTAGCCCTCTCCCAATGTAGCTTCACCGCCTCTTCTCTTGCTACCGTCCGTGTATTTGGTCTGTCGCGTCGTCAGTCCAAAGACTGAAAGTCCTACTCGTTATTGCCTGGCACGCACCTTTATGTGTTCATCTCATTTTCTTCATAAGTCGTCAGGTTTGAACGGTCTGATTCAGCCTCTGCCACATAGAATCAAAGCCTGGAAACACGATAAAACCAAACCCAACTTAAAGTTTTATTCCTTCAAGATACGTTACTTTCCTTAATAACTGTCTCCTTATTCGTCATGATTGTGGATGACTGATCTGTAGTCACTCCCCACTATTAAGTTATTGAAATGATGCAGCCTGTTCAATCTTACTTGTGTTAACATTTTTTAATGTGCTTTTGATTAAACGTTATACCTTATACGTTGATATTTTTGCTTCATTATAAGTTATTGGAAATCTTGTATTTAAATTATTGATATTTCAATTACAAAATGAGAAAATTTGTAGACTTTTTGAGAAAATATTGTTTTTGTATTTTTTAATTACAAATATTTGGCGCTCATAGCACGAAAACTACAAAAATTTTCAAAAACATCTGCATGACCTTTATGAAAGAACTATTTATTGGCAACAAATTTCATTTAAAAGAAAAATATATCTTCAATTTTATAGTTGTAGGAAGACGCCGAACAAAATTAAAACTGTTGCAATTTTCGAAAATTAGAAGTTAACCATGAAAATCGCACCTATGCCGCCTTTATAAGTGTATTTTAAGCTATTCTTACAAGAAATTTAAAGAAAACATTTTGGAGTCGTTTTTGAGAAAAATTTTGAAAATGTCCGGGGGATGTCATATAAAGTATTCCCAAATGCTAAAACATGTTTTTCAAACTCTCAAAGCTTCAATTGGAGCCAGATCGACAGCGCTTTCTTCATTTTGAAAAAAATCGTACGCATGGTTTAGTCGCTAGCAGTGTTGACAGACGGACGAACGGTCGGACGGACAGATAGACGGATAGACAGATAGACGCAGTCTCTCGGTATCAGGGGACACCAGAACGTGTATTTTCGTTAAAATCTCGAAATCGATTTTCCGCAGCATTTCATAACTTTCTATATGCTACGTATAATACTCCGTTTATACGTATGTATAAGAGAAAGTAAAAGTAACATGATTCTTAGGCAGTGTATTAATGTTAAATTCAACTAAATACAATTGAATGTTAAATATTTTTGTGCCAATCAATAATAAGAAATTGTGTAATATTCTTTATATCAAAAAATGAAAAATGTAAATTTTATTCACACGTTAATTGTTTGTATTTGTTGATACCTAGAACTTTTTCATGCAGTACTATATTCAACGCC
Source organism: Teleogryllus oceanicus (assembly GCA_964035755.1). Lineage (NCBI taxonomy): Eukaryota > Metazoa > Arthropoda > Insecta > Orthoptera > Gryllidae > Teleogryllus > Teleogryllus oceanicus. The sequence continues at coordinate 42,869,367 of CAXIVR010000008.1, forward strand.
TATGTTAAAGAACATTTCTTTAGGTGGTGCTCAAGATTTTCTGTCACTTTTCGTGTACTTGGATAAGTGGGTCTTCAAAATTGTGTTCTGCCTAATTTTCTGTGTCGCCTTCTACTTTGTCACTTTCCTTAATTAAGCACACCAGAAACTTTTGTCTCGTCTCATTTTTGTACAGAATTTCTCACCTGGTTTAAAAGTTATTCATTCAATCCAATTAGTTCCGACGTGAACTAAAAGTAAGTCTTTATCGTGTTTCTAATTTACTTAATTATTTTTGTTTTCTCTCTGTGACCTTGAAAATGTCTTAAAACACCTCTTTCTTGAATTCCAAAGAATATGTTAATTTGATAAAAAGATCTCTTTAAGAGGGATTGCGTACTTTTAGTTAGAAGAGTGTAGTAGCCTTCATAGGAAGGGTGTAAGCGTTTTATATAAAAACAAAGTTGAAGAAAACTATTAAATATACGATCTATTGTATCATTCTGTTGAAAAATTGTATTATTTGTATTTTGTATTTGTATTTCAATAATTTGTTATCACGAATCATATATGGAGTGGGAGTTGCGTCGATTTTCTTTTCTTCTAAAAAGTGGTGAAGAGAAAATTATGTACTACTGATAAAAATCTGTTTCAAGATTTTGACGAAAGTGTGATTTCTGGAGATAACAAATTATTTTGTTCCGAAAGGTCTCTTCCCGAACATGAACAATTGGCACCTAAATTGTACGTCAGATCCCAAAAGATTGTACGTCAGATCCCAAAAATTGTACGTCAGATCCAAAAATTGTACGTCAGATGTATCCCAAAATTGATATTTCCCGCTCGATTGATTGATTCATTGATTGATGTTTCCGGGCACCCCAAGCGCGTTTCCGGGCACCCCAGCCATTAGTAGGGGGCTGATTTTGATGACTTAAAACATCACCAAATGGATGAATAAAATGCTCTTTAAATGTTTTAAATAGGCCCTAAGAGCAAAGAAAAATGACCGTAGAAAATGTGATCAAAGCAGCTCGGATGAACATCTCAAGCTGTAGATATAATACTGATGTAATTGAGGCTCTTTCCATTAGTCCAAGTGAACTCAGCTCGCATACTTTTGGTTTATACTGTTCTTTATCGCTGCCTTTAATTTCCCAATAATCTGCTTCACCGACAATGGCGCTTAAAGACATCACAGGAACTTTAGATTACATACAGCGGCTGACATTGCAACGTTGAGCGTCAGAACTAAGTTTAAAAGACTACTCAGGAATTCTATTTTTCTCTTCCCCTATTTCCCCGCAAAATTATTAATTTAATTAAATCAAAACATAATTTGCAAAGGTTTTGGCAAATAACTCGAAGAGCTGATGTAAAAGCAAAATTAAATAAACTGCCAAGGGTAGTCCAAAATAAATTGGATAATCACCGCTGTGCTTCATTTCGGCAGTTTGATCCTAGTTCAGCACATCTATGAACAACAACAAAAAGTCTTACTAGGGATAAAAACGAAATATACCAATTAAAAGTGAACAATAAGCTATTTTATTCAGATGTTGATAAGGCCAAAGCAATTGCAGATCATTTAAAAAGGTCAACCCTCCTACAATAGTACAACATAATGAAGAATTTGAAATTTTTATAAAACAACCATTAATTACAGCCGAAATCAAAATAAAGTTTATTTCAACATATAAAACAGCTAATATAATTTAAAAGAAAGAAAATCCCAGGTATTGATGGAATCAGCAATAAGACGCTTAAAAATCTCAACAAAAATTCTGTATGAGGACTAACTGCAATATTTAATGCCATATTACGATTTAACTATTTCCCTACTGCTTGGAAGACTCCAATCGTCCGTCCTTTTCGTAAGAAGGAAAATATCCGACAACCTGAATATTACATACCAATAAGTCTCCTATCTCCATTTCCAAAATCTAAGAGGGGTTTCTTCTAAAGAGACTTAAATTTCTCAGACACGGAAGCAATACCAGCTATTTAATTTGGTTTCAGACCAAATCACTCTCGCACACACCAGCTGCTAAGACTTACCGAATACATTACACAGAGTTTCCAAGAGAAAAACTTACTCCAACCGCATTTCTGGATATTGCACAAGCATATGATAGGGTTTGGCATATCAATCTGTTATTTAAAATAAGACCGCTCGGAGCCCTTGAGTATTTTTAGAATATTATGAAAAGCTTAATCACCGAAAGAAAATTTAAGGTCAAAATTAATCACTCATTTTCTACTCCTCGTGATATCACAGCCGGAGTTCCTCAGGGTTCTGTTGTCTAACCTATTTTATTTAATATCTTTGTGAATGAAATTCCCAAATTTTCTCACGTGGAAACTGCTCTTTTTGTTGACGATACGGCATTCCACAGATATTAACCTGGCATATACTAGAATCCAAAATAATCTTAACATCCTAACACAATGGACAAAACAAAATGGAAAATTGCTATCAAAACTGCTAGACTAAAATATTTACTCTTAGGAGACCGCAAATCCCTCCCTTTCTGAAAATAGATGATAATGAAATACCCTGGAAAAGTGAACCAATAAAGAACCTCTCAGTATTGTTATCCAAGAATCTGTCTTGGAAATCCCATGTTCACGCAGCAATTAACAAATCCTATTCCAAACTGTACCCGTTGATAAATCAATATTAAACACTAAATACTACTTGCCAGATTCTACTATATAAACCTATTATCGTACCCACACCAACTTAACCCAGTGTGGGGACATGCATTCCTACTACCACACAAAAATTCATATAGTCCAAAATTAAATCCTTAGGAAGTCAATTAAAGCTCCATGATTTATACCGAACCATCAAATTCACAGTGAACTCCGAATTGATATCGAACATATAAAAAAATAATTTTTATTCTTCCCTACCCTCATCTCATCCCGCTCTGAAATTCCATCTAGGCGAACAGCAAACATCCCAAGTCGAATCAAATCTAAATTTTCCAAAGATTTGCTTAAACCACCCTAAAATAATAATATAATGTAGAATCTTGCTTTTCCCCCTAATTGCTCGACTGGCAATCCTAACAGTTTATTTCCCAAATCAAGATTAAAATTCATTAGCATCTAAAAGAAAACAAATTAAATAATTGAATTAGAGAATTCTAACCTCATTTTGTCAAGGAAAGCTCTAATCCCAAAAAATTAGCATGTAAAACTGAAATCCCCCGAAAGACCTTTGGTCGAACGAGTAGAAATATTTTTATTAAAAAAGGAATTCCGTACAGAACATTTGTTGCATCTCATAATTATTATTTGAAGAAAGTAACATTGAAGTGATATTAAAATCGATGAAATCAGCAAAAAATGCTTTAAAAGTTATAAGAAAAAGTCTTATTAATCGAAATCGACGTAAAATGCAAAACAATGACAAATATAATGGGATATTTCCTTTTGTCACGACAAACTTAATGACTCTATTAAACGGCATTTTTCTAAAGTGAAAAGAAAAAAAATTCATTAAAATCCGCCCCCTAGTGATTCGTGCCGTTAGCGTTGTGAATGTTTTCATATCGGAGGATAGCGGTTTTCCTCCCACAATTCAATGATGAGGTCCGGCACCAACTTAGAAGTCTACTTGAAGAAGGTTTCTACTCCAATTATCTCCCCACTGCAGGGCACTACCCGAGCCGGGAAGAGCTCTATATTCTCGATTGGTGTCCCATGTGTATCAGTAAAAGGCATGTAAATGTTAGCATGTATGTAAAAGGAGATGAGAGGAGAGGACAGGACACGGACGATGTGCATTCCCTGGTAGTGATAGGACGTGTAACAAGGAAAACTACGGTCAGACCCTTCGAACGAAGTCTCTGGAATAGTTAGTCGGACACTTCCAGTCACCGACTGAATTCAACCTAGGCATATTTTTTTGTAAAGAAAAAGTATTGTAATACGGCACAAATAGAAGATTTTTCGCCAGAAGAAACACCTATATTGGGAATTTTGAAAGGAAAAAGTCGATAAATGTATTAAAAAATTCCTCTAACACATTGAGTTGTTAGAATCTACATTTTGTGAGTCCTTGATCGAATAGTTAATTGACAAAATGTTTGTTTCTGTCCGTCTGTTCGTCTATGGACTACGTTGAAAATCGTCTAAATCATTTATGCAATTTTCTTCAAATTTGATATTCCTTGATTAATCTGAACGAACTGACGAGTTCGAAACGGTAGTTTTTATTTTCGGGCCCTGAGAGTCTGAAACAGAAATTTTTATTTTTAGGGGTACTTTTCATGAAGCTTCAACATTTTCACAATTTTCTCAAAAGTGGCTTCAAATTTTGTTGATTTAACTTTCTCCTCGGAGAGCATAAACAATGCTTAAAAAATACAGATTCATTTTTAATGAATTCTTTTTAACGACAATATTGAAGACATGTTTTTCTTAATGAGATATTACTTAAAGTAAATCTTGTAATAAGTTCAAGAATAGTTTTTTGAAAATATAAGTAGTTTTCGCGTAATATTGGATTAATTGCAGGTAATTTCCAAATAATTATTTTCTCAAAAACGACAGGCATTTTTTAAAACTTTTTCCTAAGAACGGTAACAAGAGGTGCTGGTTTGGTTTCTCTCCAAATCTCTTTATTTTAGAGAATCATAAAAAGAATCACTGCACAAATATAAAATTATTGATAAACATTTTTTTTCGTAAAAGAAATCTGAGCATTTATATAGCAGTCTAGTTCTAGAACAGACTTTCTAGTTCTAGAGAGTTTCCTTATTTCTTTCGGCTAGCTTTAAGCCCTGGCCACTTCTGCCATCTGCATTCTTTTGCCGTCTAAAACATATTTTATCACATTTTCATTGTTCCGTCCGCTAATGGTAGAATTATGACTTTAGAGTCATCTTTCCGCTAATTGTAGAACATGACTTTAAGAAAATCATAGAAAAGTAAAATTTGTTGCTACATCCAAATTTTCATTGAAAAAATTAGTCGTTTTGAAGAAAATGTTGTTTGTGCATTTCTGATAACGCGCTCAGGCAACTTTTTGAGTTTTCGAGAAACTTTTTAGGAAGTCACTACGAAGGACTTGTTCTCAAAATGTAATAATGTCAAAAAAATTCTGTAATATTAATGATGTGAGAGATAAATCACAAAAACCACATTTTTCTCAATTTTGCAAATCAACAGAATACTACATCAATATGGCGTTTAATGCCATGAAATTCAGTTCATTTAGCACTATCTGTAAAAATCGTTTAAAGAAAAATTTTAGCTGTTATAATATTGCCCATATTTTAAAGAAATAATAAATAAATATAATAATTCGGGAATGTACGTTAAAAGTCCTATTTTTATTGTAACCTCTTCTTATTCAAGACTTTTGATAGTTCTACGTATTTCAAATCTACACAGTCATTATTGAAGAAAGATATTTATTTGTGATGCAATCTGTTCTACATTTACAGTCTAAATCATGCTAGATATTGGTCAGGATTTTCGTAATATTGTTGGTTTATGCATAATTTTGAATAAAATCAAGACTATCATAAATAAACATAGAAAAGATTTTCCAAAAATACCTTAAATATTTTGTTATTTAAATTGTATAGCACAATCCCTTTATCCCTGTCACTTTTGAGTTTTCAAAAGATTAAAGATTGTTTAATCTCTGGTTATTAGTTGTTGAAGGTCTTTTTAAGAGACAGCTGAAAACCTACGAGGAAAGAAATGGTAATATTAGAAATCAGGCCGACATTTCAAACGCGAGAAAGTATATGCTGTTGTAGCAACACAGGTTTGTTTAAGATATATCTCACTTAGACCGTGGAGTTATGAAGAATTAATTGTGCCCTGGTTATTTAACCATTTGAACATACGTCTTAGTAAGGTTTATGAACTTGAAACTCACAAGTGCATATGACAGGACAGTTCGCTTGCGGTATTTACTTCTGTCAGGAAATAATTCATTAGTGGGACCGTCGGGCAATAAATCTCTTCTAAATTTCTCATTGCAATGTAAGATTATTTCATTACGTCTGCATCTAATTGAAGTATGTTACATAAACAAAGACAAAGAATAATTATAGTTATCTTTTATTTTTCAACTAACAACGCTATAAATTGTGTTAATCTGGAGTCACAATACAATACAAATGAGAATAAAATATCGCAAAATTAAATTAAACCCGCAAGAAATGATTTTAATGTAATTTGGTTGGTAAGATTAATTGCACTTCTATTATGTTTTTGGCAATTTGCAAATCGTTAATATTCTCAAACTCGGAAACGTTTACTTCGAACCTTTAATGTAAAGAATAAATCTATCTATATACATTCTTTTGGAGATAACTCCTGCATTATCTTTGCAAACCGTAACAAATAGTGCTAAGATAAAAATATTTCATTACATGTAAGACATGCAAACTATTTTATGTGGAGTGTATTTGAACGTTTAACGTGTTGAACTCGTGTCCGCTGCAATATTCTTCAAGGATACTTAACAAAAGCATAGTCGTTATTTTCAGAGTGAAAAACTTATCTATTCTGTTTTTGCGCTTTGAAGCAAAACATTGTAGTAACGTGCATACTATCCCGAATGTAATTTGCAGATAAAGGGACAAGGCATTAATTGTGTGCTTGGGCCTGCGTATGTTCCACAGTTACAAGTTATTTCGTTACCACAAGTTTTTAATTTGCGTTATAAAATCTAGTTTATTCGACCGGTTAAATACAGATAATGAAGAGTAATTTGTTCATTATTCATACCGAGTAATTTGTCTATTTGGAATATTATCTCTCCATGTATATGAGCTTGAATAATGAGCATGTTATCTTGCACAGAGATGGCAAAAACACAAATTATGAATAGACACATAGGTAGCGATAGAACTTAGCGCATTAAAGCAAAAACAAATATTTCTTATAACAACATCTAAGAGGAAAAATGCTTATGCTGTAGAGAAAATTATAATTACGAATGCTACAATTTTTTCATGGACACTTATCGTTGATAGGAGACAAATTGGAAAGAAAATCTGCTGTAAAATGCCAAAAAAACAGAATGAAACCTCAGCATTAGCTTACTGATTCTAAAATTGACGTTTTTGGGAAAATGAATAGTACTGAGGATATTATTGCTTCTGGCTTGAGGCCTTTGTGTATGTAGTCAAGAGGAACGTCAGAACGACGAAAGCCAACGATTTTCTTTAACTATCCTTTAACTTTCCTAAAGATTGTGTACTTTGAGAAAACGTCACTCCCATGCAGAACTTTGGAGTTAAAGTTCTATTTACAGACAATTGGTTCACGGCTTTAATATATAGTATCTTGGTTTTCTAGTTGTTATAATATTAAAATCCTTCAAAAAGCTAGCAGTAAAATATGAAACGTATAAAACCAAGAAATTTAATTCTTCAAACACAATAATTATTTTGCAACTTCAAGAACTACTACATAGAAAAAACTATTAATCAACGCATTAACATATATCAGAAAATAAAAATAAGAATGATTTGTAACTAGCTAAAGACGTAAACGTCTGGTGCTTTCTAATCACATAATTTCTTGCATTTCTTTTAACTTTTAAAATTTTCGGAAATTCAGCGAGTTCCGTGAAAATGAGAGCCACAAGCGCCATTCTTTTAGCTTTCCTTGTTCTGCGGAAAATGTCAAAGAAAAATTTGGAGTATTTTTAAGAAAATATTTGTTTTTAATTTACATCAGTTTCAAGTACAAATCACGAAAATTTCTCAATTTTCCAAAAAACAACAACAAATGTTCTTGATCATTCTCAAAGATTTAATTTTTGTGAACAAATTTTGATTCAAGCAAAAATCTCTATATTCAATATTGTATTTTTGGAATGATATATTTTTACAATTTTCAATAACATAAAAAGTTGGCCAAAAGTGGAAACAGCACCACTCTTTTTACCGTTCTCTTATAAAAATTTAAGAAAAAATTGACTCGTTTTTTAGGAAAATATTGTTTACAATTCCCTATATTTCACGCCAAACTTATTCAAAAATTAAACATTTTTTAGAACAATTCTACGTAACATTTTTATATCTATCATTCAACAAAAAATGACATTAAAGAAACTAGAGGTGTTACAGAATAGCACAGACTTTCTCGTAGTATAGTTTTCTAATTTCCTTGGTGTGAGCTGGCTTTAAGGTTTTGTTCCATTCTCTGGCCAGATGCCATCTATCGTCGCCCAAAGTACTTTTTTTTTTACATTTTCTCAACTTTTTGCTTCCGTAGTAGTACAACCGAATTATTACTTCAAGAATATTAAAGAAGAGTAAAAACTCGTCCTAATTAGAAATTTTCATTGAAACATTTGGAGCGGTTTTTAAGAAAGTGGCGATTAAGGATTACTGTAAATGGGAAATTTGAAGCTCTTTTTCACAGGAATGTATTGCGTTTTCGAAAAGTTCATATGAAATCATTTCAAGCACTTCCACTCATAATCGATGAAAATGTCCATATTAACAGAGTGAGAGGTATTTAAAAAAATAAATTTTTGTAATTTTAGAAAAATCAAATGAATACACCAAAATGAAACAAAGAATACAGGATAATGAACTTTACGTCATATTAAACAGCGCATATAGCACCACTTATCAGAAAAATGTGAAGCCGTTTTTGAGAAAATGGCCCTCAGAGCCCGGCAATGAATTTTTTTCCGCCGAAAAGCGTCCGTTTTTTCGTGCAGCATCATATATTTCTCCTTATATACGTACGTATACGAGAAAGTAAAAAAAATTTAATATTGTAATTGAAGAAATATCGAAACTGACATTTTGGAATTTTCGAAAATTCAGAAATTTTAAGGAAAATGTGTCATTTTTTTCCAAAAAAACATTTTTGAGATAATTTCGAAAATGTTGAAGCTTAATGTAAAATAACAAAAAATTAAAATTTCCATTTCCAACTAGCAAGGCCTTCTTTGAATTCGTTCTGATCGATTAGAGAATATCAGTTTTGGAGAAAATCGTCTGAATGGTTTAGGCGCTAGCGTTGACCATAGATGGGCGATTTGCTCGCAGATAGACGTTTCCCCGTTCGTCAATCAATTTTTCAGTATCAAGAACCAACGAAACATGGATTCTGATTCCACAATGTGTTTGATTGATTTTTTCGTGTTTCCGGGCGCGTCAACTGCTTTGGTCATTAGTCCCATTAGTGTAGTGCATGTTATTTTCTCGGGAGATGGCGGTGATCTTCACCCGCTGGATGGCGAGATCCGGCGCCGACCTACCGTCGGCTACTGGGGGCTTCCCCCTAACCAGGAAATCACCCACGAGTGGGGCACCGCCCCAGCCGGGTCAAGCTCTAAGCTCCCGACCGGTCTCCCGGAATATGTGGTAGTGTAGTGCATGTTAGTGTAAGTGTGTGTGTGTGTAAGGGGAGAGGATAGGAAAAGGAAGAGGAAGGACAGGACAAGGACCAAAAGGTCCGTGGCCCGTTTGGTAGGGTACTGCTCCGGCATTCGCCTGGTGTTGATCGGGGAAACCACGAAAAACTACCGATCAGAGCAGCCGGACGCTTGAATTCTCCTCCAGATAGCGACTGAATTTGACCTAGCTGAAAAGCTAGAGTCGAAAATCCTGTCGCCGTCAGGACTCGAACATAGGACCTCCCGGTCAGAGGTGCTGCAGTGACATCAGTTGATGCACCAAGCTACCGCTCCCGGTCTTCAACGTGTTATAAAAGGTAATTTACTATGCACAGAAACACGAATTGTCAACTTTTTCGATATCAAGGCCCAATATTAAGAGTTACTCTGTCAAAATATCTCCGATTTCTGTGGCACGATAACATTTCTTTCTCTTTACTACTCATGTGGTAAATATAAAGTAAAAATGTGACCATATTTTGAGTGTTTATCATAAATAATATCACAGCACTTCGAGTGATATTTAGTGTGACTATTTCACAAAGAAACCCACTTAACGAATCTAATGGATAAGTAAAATAACAAGAAAAACCAAAAAGAGAAATATTACTCAAAACTGCTACCGGAATACTACGTGAAACTAATTCATCTCCGAGAACTGCCTACTGGAATGACGTATATCCAAGGAAAATATGATTAACAGTTTAATAAAGAAAATGATTCAACTATGTTTTGATTTTATGGAAATAAAACATTCAAAACAAAATTATAACAAAGCTACTTACAAGAATATTTATTTAAAACAATTATTAAAGTTGTCGGAAGTTGAGTTTTCATGTCTTGGTATTCCGTGGAAGTATTTGAATTGGAAAACGAACAAGATAAATTGGCAGCGGGGTTCGTCAAATTCGAATCGATTGAATAAACGTGGGTGCTATTTAAAGTATTTTCCTGAATAATTTTGGTTGTAACGTATCTCATAGTTTTGATAGAATACTCTTTGTATTTTTCATCATCTATTCTTCGCCTAAAAGGGTATAGCCGAATAAGGCGGTGAAAGTGCCCCCAAATCAAATCGATAATCGCGATGCTCATGTAAAAGAGAATATAAAATGTAGTAGATTCCCATAAATCAGCCTCCTAGACCTATCTATTGCGAAAATACAATGAGAAACGTGTTTTGGGTGTTTTATTTTTTCTCAGCTTCTATTGCGTGTATGAGGCAGAAAAAAATTGCAGAGACGATGAAGCCTTGTTGAATTTGAAGGTATTTTTGTCAACCAATTCTGACGCCAAATTTATGGAGAAAATTTTTTTTGAAATTAATTTTCGACGTGATAACGTTGGAGTACTATCTTAATTTTTCTCCTAAAACGGGTCTTATAACATTCTATAACATATTTTTTCAAAGTTTTCAAAAATGAGGACGGTAGTGAAAAAAGAATTAAAACCAATTTTTTTTAGTTTAATAATTTGAAATTCTGATCGGTATTTTTCCGTGGTTTCTCCGATAGAACACGAGCAGTACCCTAACAAACGGGCCACGGACCGCGCGCGATCTTTCCTTTCACTTCCTTGTCCTATCCTCTCTTCCTACACACACATACACTAACATGCACTACACTACCTCATATTCCGGAAGACCGGTCGGGAGCTTAGAGTTTGTCCCGGAAGGGGCGGTGCCCCGCTAGTGGGAGAGTCCTGGTTAGGAGGAAACCTCACTAGCGGACGATAGGTGGGCGCCGGATCTCGCCATCCAGCGGGGGAAATCACAGCCACCTCCCGAGGTAAACACACTTACGGGACTAATAACCTAAGCTGTTGACGCGCCCGGAATCACCAACCAACCAACTCATTCATTATAAATAGGATCCAAGAGCACCGGGAAAAACAATGTAGACCACTAGGATCATCATGAATCTAACATTTAATTATCAATAGAAAATGCCTACGAAAGATAAACTAGGGATATTTCTTCAATTTCTACTTTCTCGTATACATACGTATAATCGGAGTCATATACATTGCAGAGAGAAAGTTATGTAATGCTGCGGAAAACCGATTTCGAGATTTCAACGGAAATACACCTTTTGGGGCCCCCTGATACCGAAAAGTGGTTTTCTTCAAAACGTCCGTCCGTATATTCGTCTCTCCGTCCGTTTGCAAAAACTACTAGCGCCTCAACCATTCGTAGGATATTTTCCAAACTGAAGAAACCTTTGTCCGTCAGCGTGTAATTGAAGCTTTGAAATTTTGAAAAACAATCTTTAAAAATTGGGGGGTTCTTTGCATAAAGACCTTGTACATTTTCAAATTTTCTAAAACGGCTCCAATTTTTAGAATAGATAAAATACACTTATAAATGTGGCATAGGTCCGATTTACACTTAACGGACGGTTAACACTTCATTTTCGAAAATTGCAAAAGTTTGAATTTTTTCGGCGTCTTCCTACAACTATAAAATTGAAGATAGAAATTTTTCCTTGAAATAAAATTTGTTGCCTATAAATATTCTTTCGGGAAGATCATGCATTTGTTTGAAAGTTTGGTAGTTTCCGTGCAATAGTGCGTGCAATATTTGCATTTTTTAAAAGTAACAAAAAAGATTCTCAAAAACGGCTCCAAATTTTTCTTTGGGTTTTTGGAAGTGTTAGTGCAAAATGCCCTATACTGTGACACAAATACCATATAGCTCTGTTCTTTTTTCTTCAGAAATTACAAAAATGTTATTTCTTTGGCTTGTCTCTCACGTCGGTAATATTTACATTAAAGGCGATTTCTTCACGTTATTGTATTTATGAGTACATATACTTTAAATAATGTAAAATAATGAGTCAAACACTAAACAGTTTTTTTTAAATGAGCTCAAAATTCTTCAGCCTCTCCAATATCTTTCTACATTTTGCGACCCATTTCTCTGGCAACACACATGATATTGTATGTTGCTGTTCGGAGTCATGAGCAATATCGACCTCAACGCGCTAAAGGAACCGTGGTCGCAGAGGAGGCTGTCTGCAGTGGCCGCCGGATGGGTTACCCTAGCGAGGAAATTGGTTCGCTGAGGCTACAGCCTCCGTTATAGCGACGACTGTTCAGGTGCATTGTCGCATCCAGGCCATTGTAGCGTCTAACGGGACGGAGAGCCCTCCCGCCACGAGCTTACACCGCGGCACTAAGCCACGCCCCCTTCCACCCCTACCATCGAAGGCTATGTGTGCCCAGCGGAAACCCCGCTGAATTTGAACCTCGCTACCCGGCAGGTCCAAGGGTTTAAGTCCGGATTTTGGCAGATTTTTACTTGGTCGATACGGAGTAGAGAGAAAGTTATATAATGCTGCGCAAAAAAACCGTGTATTTTTGGCAGAAAAAACCCTTATTACAGGGTCCTGGTAACGAAAAATTAGATAAATCCAGTTTCTAAATTTAGAGAAAAAGTCCATGGTGTAGCCATAATTATTGTTTTTTGGGTCTTTGATACCGATAAATCGAATGACGGCAAAACGTCTGCCTGTCGGTTTGCGAACAACGCTAGCGGCTAAATCGTTCAGTCGATTTTCTTCAAAGTTGATATTCCCCAATCGATTTGGCTGATGTCGTGACTCCTTTAATTTGAAACTGATAATTTAATTTTGCGGGGTACTTTACATGAAGCTTCTGGAAAATTTTCGAAATTTTTAAGAAAGTTGGCTCTATCGTCTTTGATGTGTGTGTCTTACGTTCGTTGACGTTAAGTGTATGTCTCACGTTCGTTGAAATCTTTATTTTTCGAAAATTCTTCAAATGTCTTCCTACACGTAAAATATTATAGATAGACATTTATCCCTTAATACAATCTGTTACTTAAAGATAGATTTTGAAATAAGGTCACGTACAATTTTTCGAATATTTGAGTACTTTTGCGAGAAAACACGGACGAGAAAGAACATGCTGTTTTAGCACCACTAGTTTAAACGTGCTGTCTGGAGAAGAATTCTAGTGGTCAGCAGCATTGATAAGTAGATTTAAATAGTTTCTTTGACTAGTACCGGGAAAATGCCGTAACAATACTTCACAAATTCGTCACTCACCGAGCCCAATCTTTTTTTCTTTTCCCTTACACACCAACTTACGCATAGTACAGTACCACACACGTAGAGAGCATAAAGCTTATTCGGTTGGACAGAGGTAAGTGGAAGGGAAAATAATTTGCAAAGCCGAAGTGTTGATTGATTGATAGTGATTTGGGGAGCGTCAACAACTTGGATCATTAGTCCTGTAAGTGTAGTGCAAGTTTTTTCATCATCAATGGGGTGATCGTCCGCCGCTGGATTGCGAAATCCAGCGCCAACCTACCGTCGACTAGTGGGTTTTCTCTCCCATCAGCGAGGCACCACCCCACCCGGGACAAGCCCTAAGCGCCCTATCGGTCTACTGGCGTGTGTGGTAGTGAAGTACATGTTATTGTGTGTGTGTGTGTGTGTGTGTGTGTGTGTGTGTGTGTGTGTGTGTGTGTGTGGGTAAGGGGTGAGGATAGGACAAGGAAAGCGAAAGGAAGATCGTGCGCGGTCCGCGGTCCGTTTGTTTGAGGACTGCTCCAGCATTCGCCTGGTGTCCTATCGGAAAAAAACACGAAAAAAATACGAATCAGAGCAGCCGGCGCTAGAATTCTCCTCCAGACGACTGAATTCAACCTAGCTGAAAAGCTAGTGTCGAAATCCTGCCGCCGCCGGAACTGGAACCTAGAACCTCCCAGCCAGAGAGACTGCAATGGCATCAGTTGATGCCCTGAGCCGTCTCTCCCGGTAGGTAAGTGGAAGGGGAAATCACTTGTCAGCCGAAGTGTAGGTGGGCGCCGGATCTCACCATTCAGCGTTGGAAGGAACACCGTCATCTGCCGAGAGAGAAAAATCTCCCCGTTACACAAACTGAACTAATGGCTATAGGAGTTAACGAGGCGGAAAAATCAATCAATCAAGTATTTAACTCTGTCGGCCGCTTATGATTTGTTTTCTGAATACCAAGAATCTAATCTAGATGATTATGGTATCGCAGTTAATTGTTTATTCACTGTCGTACACTGTCAGAGACATCACCGACCCTTTGTGCACCATCTATTTCTTCTCTCTTACTTACAATCTCTCCTCCTGACCCCCTCCTCGCCTACCACTTCAATCTCTTCCCTTCCTAGTCATCCCCCTATACCATCTCTTACCCTTCCACGTCGAACTATCTATTTCTTTCCTCTTCTTGCTGTCCGCCACCAAAATCGCATTCACCCCCATGTCATCCTCCCTTCTCTCTTCCCCCGCAGGTGGTTCTCTTTCACAATATCTTCCAATTCCTCCTGTTTCTCAAACTTCCTCCTCGGCGTCGTTTGCCCTCCTCCTCCGGCACCTCGTTTCGCCTTTTTCCCCCCCCTTCCCTTAACCCTTTTTGTCATCCACCCATCCTCCATTTCTCTCTCCTCGCAGTCATTCTACCCCAGCGTCGTCGCTTCCTCCACTGTTTATTTTCTCTTCTTATCGTCCTCCCCATCTTCTCCCACTGTTCCACCCTCATCGCCATTCTCTAATATTTCGCCCTAAACCTCGCCGCCCCCCTCTCGTCATTCTCTATTTCTCTCTCCTCGTCGGCATCCTGCCCGAGATACTCCTCCTCCTCCTACACCATCCACCGGCGGCGCATATCAGGCCGGCACGTCGCACGGCTGCTCTCGCACAATGGCAATTTGAAATTACACCGCTCGCGCGGTTACGGCCGCGCGCCGACGCGACGCGTCGCCGCGGGGGGCGGACGCGTCGTTTCTTATTCCCGCCTCCGCCACGACAGCCCGAGGCGACGGCGGTGGTGGTGACGGCGGCGGCGGCGGCAGCGACAACGCCTCCTCTGCAGAAGTGCGAGAGGAAGGGCGCTCTAATGCTGTACTGCAGCGTCTATATAGGCCGACGCACAATGGCGCGGAACGTAAATACAAAGAACGTGTAGTAAGAGGACGCCGCCGCCGTCGGTTTATCAGTATTGTGGGCTTCTCTTGGGAAAGTGAGTTTTCTGCACGTGGTCGTTGGAGGCAAAGTAAGGGGGTATGGGATGCTAACCGCTTACTAGCTTGAGAGCAAGATGTTACTACGTTGGATAAGATAAATGTAACAAAAAGATGGGAAGTATGGCTTGTTTTTGTTACGAGATATGGGGTTAAATTAGTACCTTCTCTAGCTTGTTTTATTGTAAATATTCAAGTTTATTTTAAAAAAATAGACAACGCTTCCAGCATTTGAAGTGTGGTAAAGAGACACTAATTACGGAGAAATGTTTCTAATACCTTTTTTTCGCACATTTCTGACGGAGATAGAAGATAAATCTATATAATAAGAACATAAATCTATATGATGCCAAAGATGTTTGATTTGCAAGTTCAAAAATGAGGATTGTTAGAAATAAATTGAAAAATAAAACGAATTGAAATTGAGGACTTTTTGGGAGGGACATTGATGGAAGGAGAAATAAAATAATGGAACTGGATAACATGAATTAAAAATTAAATTTTCAAATATAAGATAAAGTTAAAAAAAATTTTTTTGACATTGAATTTTTCAAGATTTCTAATATCTATCATTCAGTTAGGGAATCATCCTGCAAATATCAAACACTTTTTTCACAAGAAACATTTTCAGTTTTCGAGCTTGTTAGACCAGTAACTGAGGTATGCCTTTTCACATATGTTCACAAATTTCGATCGTTTTTAAATTTCCATTCTATATTCCATAAAAAAATGGAATTTTTGACTGGAATCACTGACAAAATCACACATCATTAACTGCCAAAAGCACGTGCCATTTAATTCCCAACAAAGCAGGAGAATTCCCAGCAGCGGAGCTTAGGGGGAAAGTCTGTAGGCGCCTCCCCGTCCCGCCTCCCTCGCCCCGCCGCCGCCGCCTCGCGCTCCGCACCCTTTGCTCCGATCACCCCGACACCTCCCTTAAGCACGCCCACCTACACCACTGCCACTCGAGTCTCTAGTCGGAGTTGCGCATTCCATTGTTCCACCAATACCGCCATTTTATATCCGGTTGTCAGGAGAATTGGAACTGTGTGGTATTGTGTTTGTTGAGAACTATGAATATATCCCAAACCAATATTAATACTGTTGAAAATCTTCATAACGGAAGCAATTGTTATAAAATTCCTTTAGCTGTTGATTGCGCCTGGCAGGACTATCGGTAGAGAGGACATTGAATGGCGGCGGCTGCGCTCCTCTCTGTATCTAGGGACTCTAATCATTACCAACCCGCCCCGCCATCTCTTCCGTCTCGTTTTCCCCTCGCGACTACGTTGCCTTCTCCGTTGCATTCCCAGCCGACTCCACCCGCTGATACTGCCTCCTTCTCCACATCACTAGTCTCCACTCCCTCCTGCACTCCCATAGGCTCAAACGCCGCACCTTGCCGTTCTCAATACTATTTTCAGTGCGACTCTTCCGCCCACTCGCCACCTCCCGCGTCCCAGCACCGTCCCCACCGCACCCGCTGTCCCGTCGTACTGACGCAGCCGCCACGCCTCCGCTTGCGGTTCCTCGGCTGCTGCCTCTGCTCCTACCACCAACACCGCACCTCTACGTTGCCACTGCCGCCCCGTGTCAGCCACCACATTTCCCCCGCCACCACCACAGCCTGCCGCCTTCTGTATCTCCCTCCGTCCCCCTGCCTTTTCGGTCTGCAACCTCTTCTCCTGGCTAACCCAGACACCTCCACCCCCACCATGCCATCACCTCTGGCGCACCGCCATTCCAACCGCCTCCCCGCTTCTAAACTCGACGGACACGGCCGCGTGCGAGACAGAAGCGGCGATGCTCCCATTGTGCGCTCGGGTGCCCTGTGCGCCTGCATGTGCGTGCGTGCGCGCGCGTGGGTGTGCGCGGGGACAAAGGTCTCGCGGGGGACAGCTGCGCGCCCGCTGACCGCAAACCGTCGCGTGGGCGGTCCTTGGCAGCAGCCGCGTCCACCGCTCGCAGCCGCAACGGCTCCGACGCTACTGCCACCTGGCGGCCGAAGAGGGCGGAGCTTGCACGAACAGGGTGGACGTGGAATGTAACGCGAAGTCGTTTTGGAACATCAATGTAGAGCGGGTGGAGTGAAACAGTACGGTCGGTGTGTGGTGGAAACTGCCCCGCGCTAGGATTGTAGAGGGAGATACGTAGTTTTTGCAAGGGGGGATGTAGAGGTATATGGACAAAAGAAAATAGATTTTTGGTTTTTATTTCCGTATTATTCCCCGTATTTTTAGTACATCCTCTGCGAATTTTGATGCAAATAAGTTTGCGCGAAGAGCTTTAACATTTAAATAGAATCTCACCGTAGCATTAAGACGTAAACGCAGCCGGGATGGACGGCTCAGAGCATCCACTGAAGTCATTCCCTTCGAACGGGAGGTCCTAGGTTCGAGTCCCGGCGGTGGGGAGAATTCTAGCGGCCGGCTGCTTTGATCGGTAGTTTTCCCTGGTTTCTCCGGTGAACACCACGCGAATGCCAATAACCTAACAGACGACCTCGCATGGACCGCGCAGTCTTTCCTATCTCTTCCTCGTCTTATCCTCTTCCCTTACACATACTTACACTAACATGCACTACACTACCACACATGCCAGAAGCCTGGTCGGGAGTTTAGAGCTTGTCCCAGCTGGGACGGTGTGCCCCTGGTGGGAGATAGCTGGTTGGGGAAAACCCTGCTACCCGACGGTAGGTCGTCGCCGGATATCACCATCCAGTGTGGAGAATACCACCGCCCCCTCCCGAGCAAAAAAACCGGCGTGTGCAAAAGTTTAGTGCACACTTACGCGACTGATGACCCTAGTAGTTGACGTTCCCGGCATCACTAACAATCAATCAATGAAGACGTAAACTCGGTGGAGGTCTGTGAATTGAAGATCGAGAAGAGATAGCTGGCAGTGGTTTCGGAACATTAGACTAGTAAATCCTTTCTGAAGCTATTAGTAAATATTTTAATTGTTTTTTTCATTTTTTCCATTGATTGATAGATTGATTGATTTTTTCGTGTTTCCGGGCGTGTAAACTGGAGTGTAGTGCAAGTTTTTCATCGGGAGGTGGCGGCGATCTTCCCCCGCTGGATGGCGAGATCCGGCGCCGACCTACCGTCAGCTAGTGGGGTTTCCCCCTAACCAGGACTCTCCCACTAGCGGGGCACCATGCTCTAAGCTCCCGACCGGTCTCCCGGAATATGTGGTAGTGTAGTGCATGTTAGTGTAAGTGTGTGTGTAAGGGGAGAGGATAGGACAAAGAATAGGAAGGACAGATGCGCGATCGCGATCCGGTGGCCCATTTGGTAGGGTACTGCTCCGGCATTCGCCTGGTGTTAATCGGAGAAACCACGGAAAACCACCGATCAGAGCAGCCGGCCGCTAGAATTCTCCTCCAGACAGCGACTGAATTTGACCTAGCTGGAAATTGACACTAGTTTCGAAAATCCTGCCGCCTCAGGACTGATCCTAGGACCTCCCGGTCAGAGGCGCTGCAGTGACATTAGTTGATGAACTGAGCTATTTTGAGCTGACTACACTGAGCTCCCGGTCCATTTTCCCCCCCCCCTCATTTCCATTTTTCCATTTTGCACATAGTTGTAGATCCTAAGAGTAGTACTGTACAGACAAACAAGAAACATCCTCTAAGAGAACGACAAGAATGAGTGTGGAAAACCATTTTCGATCAGATGGCGGTCGTATGTGTTTCGATAGACCAACAATTATCGATTCTCGACGCTGTCTCATTGTTGGATGGAGATCTTATCTAGAAATATGAACGAAAAGCAGCTGTGATCTGTTAGATGCCCTCCGACAGGATCAGGGCATGGACGCTGGGAACTGAAAGATGTCCTCCAACCTGAAGGGCGAGCAATCCTTCTGAAAACTCCGAGCTGAGAGCCATGGACGCCAAGTCATCTTCATTCCAATATGTCGGACGTGTATGTTTTGAAACGCTTCCGATCGCAAACGGTTAAAACATTGCAGATTGGATACTCAGTTTACCATACATTACAGTATATTCCCTCCTACACTTCTAGGAATGTTGGCGGTGCCCTAATCCAATTGCATTGATATCAATCGCATACCGAAACAACCGGGCCGGACGCCGTGCCGCCACCTGGCAGCTGACGCGTGACCATAGAATGTCAAGGGAACCCCTGGAAACTGACAATGACAGGGTGGATGTGCAACGGAACAAAAAGTCGTTTCGGAGCGCTAATGTAAAATGGATTGACTGAAACAGCTCAGACGACTGCGTTGAGCTAGGATTGTGGGTTCAAGTTTCACAATAATATTTTCATTCGCTGATTGAGTTGTAAGGTTTTCATAGGTAAATGATCGCGAACCCTTTACATTTACTTGCACTAGAAACTGAACAACCGGCTTTATCCGGTTAAATATGTATCATAATTGTCTGTTACGAGCTCTACCGTACCTCCCTCTTTACCATCTCCATTTGTATTAGTTATATCGAAAAACAATTTTAATTTTTCAAGTCACTATGTTCTCTCTTCCTACCCTAGGAATGCTAGGAGTCCCTTACCTAAACAACAATGACAGAAACAAGAGACTGACACAGAGGGATTGATCGTGTCATCTGGCGACTGAAGCTTTGCGATAGAACATCAAGGGCAAGCGATACGGGGTCTGTGAAAAGGCATTTTTGAGTGCTACGTGTATGCTGTCCGTGGAGTGAAATAGCCCAGGCGACTGCGATTGAAACCGTTCCGAGCGAAGGTTGAGGTTTCAAATCCCGCTAATGAATATTTATACCTCTGGACTGCGTGCCGCAGTAGTCACAGGCAAACCGACTCGAACGCCCTGTATTTATTTGAATTAGTAGCAAAATACCCGGCGTTGCGGGGGATTTGTTTATCACATTATTAAGTAGTCCAGCCCAACGACATCTAGATGTCGTTTGACTTTCTCCCTATAATACAGGACTAGAAGCCATAGATATATGAGCTGCAATTTCCCAATTTACGATGTAGAGAAGCTCAGGGACGCATCTGCACGATGGATAGACTGATAGGTGTCATGGTGGCTGCATCCAGAGGAAACAATCTCAGATGGGGGAAATCATGTGTATCTGTACGTGTGTGTGTGTTTATGTAAAATATGAGTGTGTATGTGTGTAAGCACTTATAGGTCCGCAGAGTGCAGAAGCGATGTAAGGTGGTCCAAGACCACCTAACATCGCTTCCATTACTCACATTGCAGGCTGCATACTCGTTTTAATGTTATATGAGATAACACATTACATCCTCTTCTCACCTAGTTTTTGAGATGCGCCATAGGGGTGACTTTCTGTCACAACATTGGTAATAAACTGTGTCTTCGCAATGAGACCTCGTTGAATCTCTCATCCCTTCGAAATGAGACCCCGTTGTTGCAATGAGACTTCGTTGTCGCAATGAGGCCCCTTATCACCGGAATGGCAACGACATGTCGCTGACAACAAAACTGCGCCCGAATGGTGCGAAGTTAGGAGTTAACCGAAAGCGGTACTTTTTGAACGCTAATGTGGAATGGGTTTGGAGGAGTAATTTAGAGAATTGCAAGAGCAATTCATTTGTGCCAAGATTGTGGGCTCAAGTTCTTCATTGAGGTTTTCACCACCAAGTGTTTCTGGTGATTGTAAGTTGTTGTAGGTTCCGTACAAATTGACCCGAACCGTACATTTTTGACACGAATTGACACGAACCGTATTTTTTCCACAGAAATGTCTGATCTGTAAGGGGTCTTAAATTGATTTGTTATTAATGCTGTGTTTTGAAATATTGTTTACTAGTTTTTATGACACTCACAAATGCAATTCAAGGAGTTGATGGTTTTCATAACGAGTCATTTATTAAATTAGAATTTGTGGAATGTAGACTTAAACCTAATATGGAAATTTACTTAATTACTTAGAATAGCTTAAGAAGAGAAAAAAATCAACCTTCAGATTGCTGCTAGGATGTGCAACTTAAGTGACTATTTAAGAAACTTCAGCTAAACCGCATACAGATAAGAATTTCCAAAGACGTAAACTACAAGCTTAATTCTCTTGATAGTGTTGTCAACTACAAATTAGCATTTCTCATCAACATCTTATACGTTATTCGCATGACACTAGAGAGTCCATTAGCATTCACAATTTTGAACGCTTCACTTTATAGATTACCTACCCATAACATCGGTAACTATACATTGCTCGCTACTCGAATGCAGAGCGCTAGCTAATTCGCACGCCGCGCGTTGTTCAACTGCGAGTGCCCCTCTCTGCGCCCCCACAATAGTTCCGCCCGCAGCCGCCGCTAACGGTAGCGTCGCGGACTCTCAAATGAAGCTCGTTAAGCGTCACCGACATCGATCGAGAAGGCGATGACGTGCCAGCGGGAGGTGCGAGGCCGAGCACCGGCGGAGAGGGGGAGGAAATGAAAGAGGAAATGGTCGTTGATGGAGAGGAAGATACAGAATAAGATGATAATGGAGTTGGAAATTGTGGAGAAGGAGACTACGGGTGAAGAAAAAGGATCAGAAAAGAGAAGAATGGAAAAGGAGGAGGTTGGATGCGAATGGATAGAGGAGCACGAGGGAAGAACAGAAGGGTGAAAGGTGTAGACGGCGGAATAATTGAAAAATTTTGGGGGGAAAAAACCATAGAAACTTGCCGATCCGATCTATGTAGGGAAGTGGTCAAGGGAAAGAATCGGAACCGATGGAGCATGCGATGATGAGAGAAGAGAATAAGGAAATTGAAGAATTGTAATGTGAGGACGGAGTGTTGGGAAAACAGTGTAATGAACGATGGAATGAAGAGTATGTATGTGCATAAAAAAACGACGCAGGTCACAAACAAGCGCAGAGGACGGCAATATAAAAAACTACAAAGATACTGGTTTGGAGCAAGATGAAGCGAGGTGTGTGTGAACGGGGATAGGCAGCAAGGGGCCTGGACGGAACGGCAGGTGGGGAGGCATGGCGGGAAAGGCTGGGCGTGAGGGGGCGGGGAGAATGGAGAAGAGTGATGCAGGGGTGGGTGGGTGGTGTTCAAGAGGGTGGGGCCGATTGGCGTGGGGCGTGTCATGGCGGGGATGGGCCGGAGGGTTGGTCATGTTGGGCTCGGCAAATCGGAGCAAAGAAAGAGCGGGAATTGGAAGGGTGGCGGGGGGGGGGTGAGGAGAAGCGAAGCGGAGTGTGGGGTAATGGCACGGAACGGGGTGGAACGAAGTGAAGCGGGACGGAGTTCGGTGAAGCGGGACGGAGTGGGGAGGACGAGGCAAAGCGGGGCAGGGCGGATCGAGAATGGGTAGGGAGGAGGGAAGAGGGAGGGGGGGGGGGGGGGGGGGAGCAAAGGGCACGACAGGGTTTGGGGGCCTGGGCGATGCAGGGCGAGGCGGGGCGGGATGAGTAGGGCGAGCGGAGAGGGACGGGGCTGAGCAAAGCGTGATGAGGCGGGGCAGGAGCTTGGAGGCGTGGCAGGGGCGGATGGCGGCAGAGCTGGGAGGGCAGAGCCGAGCAGAACTCGGCACGGCAGGGCTTGTGAGCGGGGGGGCGGGGTGGGCGGAGAATCGGAGCAGAGCAGCGAGCGTGGAGCGCACGAAGCCACCGCCGCGTCTCAAGGACGCGATTTACTTTGAGCCTGTAATTACAACGGGCCGATGCAAGGCCGTGTAGCTGAATGTCAACACGGGCTCCCGCAGCGCCGGAGAACGAGTGCGGCTAATGGAGCAATTACCGAGCCGGCCTCTTGCTTTACGCCGCTGGCAACGAGGGGAAGTGGCGAGAGCGTGAGCGAGGGGGAGGAGGGTAAGGGAAGTTAGGCGTCGCCGCCTCAAAGCACAGGAGGTGCGCGCCGATTGACAAGCACCAGGAAACGAACGCTTGTTAAGGCGCGAGTTTAGGCGGTGGCTTTGATTTTTTTTGCTTCTCATCCGCAAATTATCAAACACCTTCTACCTACAGTTTCTTTATGGTTTCGCAGGTGTGCATGAATAGCTGTATTTTTTCAAGAGAAACGTAACCAGAGATTTATTTCCTTTAATTTTTTGTTACGACACCCGCTATTATATAAATTGCTTTGCACCTCTAAATCGCATGATTATTCGTTTCGGTTTTTACTAGTAGACAAATATAACGTTTTGGCAAATTATTTTACTGACTATTATTTGATAATGTGAAATATTTTGTTGCTTCCCAGCCTACAAATTTACCATTTGCCTTTGTCGTAATTTTCTAAGTGTTTATCTGCACGTTTATCTCATAGGTAAATTTTATCTCAAATTCCATAGTTTGATTATTTGCTTCGTGAATATAATATTTTCTGTTTCCCCTGCCGACGAATCAAGCACCTAATAAATGTATTCGGCGTGTATATATATATATATATATATATATATATATATATATAATGTATGTATTTACATGAAAATTAGGGCTGGTGAAGCGATAACCGCGTTTCTGACTACAAATACACGGTCATGATAGTCTCGTTTGCACACAACATACTTGTTACAATCAATAAATTAATTGGTTTAAATATAGTAGTTGCAGAATTCTTTACCAAAATATTCCTAACGGATACCTAAGAAATATACTGAAATGTATTGCTTACTTATCACTCATCACCCATTCCGACAATCAACGTCAAAGTACTGCTTCTATGACTAACATTGTATGGTATTCCTGTCCCCACATTAATGGTCGCAGGAACATACCACTTTGGTAGCATGTTTCACAGCGATTGTAATGTCAGTGGAGGTAGTATAAAAACGTGTAAATACGAAAATGGGCACGAAATCAAGAGCAAAAATTGCAGTGTAAGGTAAACAGTTGCCTTATTTTCAATTAATTATCAATAATAATAATAATAATAATAATAATAATAATAATAATAATAATAATAATAATAATAATAATAATAACTGGATGCTAGTCCGGATAGCCGAGACCGCTAAGGCAGTAGTGCCGTGGCGATCTCGGACCGAAGGATCGCCGGTTCGAGTCCCGTCCTGGCCATGGGTGTGGTTGGTATGTCTGTTTGTGTGTGCCCACCATTCATTCTTCATTATTATCATCATAATTTCATCTTCCATCCCCCAGGACTAACAACCCTGGGGGTATAAAAATCGGATTGCCTAATGCTGATCCCCCTAATTAGTTACATGCAAAGACTTGCAACGTGATAAAATGATACTGAGCCCGTGCAAGTGCATGTCCTGCGTGGTCCAAGATGACCTATTCGCGACAAAAAAAAAAAAAAAATTGAATATTTGTGAATGAAAAAGATAAAACTAGAATGCGAAACGCATATCTGATCGTAAAATTAGTTGCTCGATTTCGATTCAGAAAACAATCAATTGTCAAGTGGTATGTCGGAGCTCTGCCGGAGTTCTGTCCCCAAATGAAGTGACGAAATAATTAATGTGTACATAAAAATAATATACATTCAGAATGCAGAGTACATTCTCGCTTAACGACGACATATTTGACACGACCAATTAGTCGATTTAACAGAGCACTTTCGCCCGAGAATTCATAACCGGAATCTTCCAAACGGAAACTGAGTGTTTTACTATGTTACTCACTACCGTACTCCTCTACACGACGACAAAACACTGGCTACTAATTTTGCAGAGGGTTCGTTATGTCCACAGGGAACACGAAGAGCGCTGGGGCACCCGGATGCATCCGGCGGCATATTTCGCAGCGATTGACGAGTCACGACTGGAGGTAGCGCTTGTTAACACGGGTAATCGACGTGGTTACCCGGTATGGACAGGCCGGACAATACGACCGCGAGCGTCGCCCACTGCGGTTATCGGAACTGCTGTCAGCTGGTGGTAGGGGGGGGAGGGGAGATTGCAACGAGTGCGGCAGCGTGCCGATGGGCTTTGCTGTTTTACACTGATGATAATTATTACCGATGCTGTTTACAAGCGATACTCCGCGTGTCGTAAAATCTTGGATTTTAACGATGCGTTGCAGTTTTGACGAGGCCCATGCTATTTATTCGACATGGGGCTGTGGGATGGGATGCTTTGTAATACGGTTTGTGGAGGAGAGGGGCTTATCGATAAGAGATTAGTGGGAGAATCTGAAAATGGCGTAGAGTAACACATGCACTGAGTGGGTGGGAGGAGGGGAGAGGGTTTGCCGCCCATGTAATCCTTATTCGATATTGAAAGTTCTTTACGCCGTGATATTATGACAGATTTTGTGGCAAGATTTGATCCCTGAAGCATAGGAATTACGTTAAGTACACAAACGGTTTTGTATTAGAATACAGAAGCAAATGCATCATCTGCTATTCGTGTGACACGATTTTACTGTACGTTGCTTTGTTACATTTACTCATAAATAAGATTATAAACTACTTATTTTATATAGTCTTCAGTGTATTTCTTAACATGTAAGCCGTGTTAGTGAGTGATGTAAAAATGAAATATTACCTAGAATGTTCGATGCATTGGACAAAAAAGTCAATGATTTAACTTAATTATGACGCTAACGTGAAGGTATGGATCAACGTCATTTTTGGTTAGCATTCCCAATAATTATAAACGCTTCCAGTTTTCTGTATCAAACGTTTCTTGACAGATTTTTGCACGTTCTGCAGAACAAAATTGAAATTCTTTGGTCTCTTTTGTTTATATCTTACGTGACTTTTAGGAATGTCTCATAATGAACCAGCATATGAAATACAACTTTTAACACATATGATCCATATCCAGGTTACAGAACGAACACTGTTCATTTTACACTGTCTAATAAGATGACTATTTCCTAGGAAACGTAGGTCACCAGAATGCTCTGTCAATTAAACTTTTTGTGGTAAAATTGCATAGCACTTCTTTGACAAATACGTATCAGACGTTATTCAAAATAGTCGTAGATGATAGATGAATCATCTATTACGTTTACGGAAAGCTTTAGTAAGTATGAGCAACAATAAAACAACCAAAATAATAAATTACAGCGCTTTAGTTAGATAAATTTAGACAAAGATTGACCTTATGATACTCATTCACTTCTTCTTCATATTAACTAATTTCACGCTTTGAAAACGGTAAAATCGTTCGCATTAAAAGATGACGGTAACAATATTTCTTGTCGATGTTGCCCAGGTCAATCCTAATTATTCAGCTATTATTTAGCACACTATACTATTTTGATAAATACACATTAATAAATGTATGGTTTCCTAAGCGCCGACTCTCTTGTTTCGAAGTGTCTTCGAAAACAAACCCAAACACGCAATCACATTTGCAACCGAAAAATCCGAATCTCGTCGATTTGCACACAGTTGCCCCAGAGAGCCGCCCTGTAGCCTACATAACCTAGTTTACTCATTACCCCTTACGCAGCGGAAGTCCAGAACAAAGCGGCAGAACCAGCAAATTGGCGGGAACATTACGAGTGCATTAGCACCTAAGAACAACGCGCCCTGCTGCCGGCGCGCGGGACGGCAGCGGGGGCGGCGGCGGCAGTGGCGGGGGCGGTGGCGGTGGCGGCGGTGTGGCCAGGAGCCCGCTAAGCGCTTTATCCATTCGTAATGCTGCCGCGAATATCCGGGACTGTAACCTGGTTTATGCAGCCGGGATTAAGGCAGTAATCCCACGGACCGGTGTAAGGGCGAAGCTGCACCCAGGATTAGCTTCCGAACGCCGTAGGTATTCCCCGGCTGGCCCCGGACGCCATTCCACTAATCCTGAGGACCTTAGTGTGTGTATATCGTATGTTTAGTTCCGGGGTGCTGGATGTGTCTTCGTATGACGTAGAATGTCTCCGGAAGTGCTTTACATGTAAAAATTAATGCGAATTCGTTGAGGATGAGGCTGCTCTTATTCCATATCGTTTCGTAGATTAAACATATTAAATTTGCATGTGCATGTTACACCATTTACACGATAGGCATATGATGACACGATGGGTAAATCTTTCACGAACTCTATAAATACAACGAAATGCAGAATTTGTTCTTACGTCAATAGGCAGTGTCTGAGAGGTATTTACAGTACTCTTAAAAAATAATCAGTTTACTTCGATTCCAGGTTTCATACTGTCCCAATGACAAATTTGCGAAGTATTTTATAGTTTATAGACCGGCAGTTATGAGCATTTTCTAAATATGACGTAGTACATTCGTAGTACATATTATTCTCTTTGCACATTACAATACCGATACAAACTTTTATTGGCCTATCGAATTCGGATTCGTCTTTCTTCAGTTTTTTTCCGATATAATTTATAACCTGCATTTGAGCAATAGAAGTTGTAGTACTGCATCAGAAATTTAAACATATTTAATTTAAGTATATGTAACTTGGAAAAAGTATACATAATTTAAGTATATGTAAAGCGGACGTCATATTGTACGTGCCCTTTGTAAATGGCTGAACCTAATAAGGTAATTATAATAAACACGTCCTGCTTACAATTTTAAATAAAAATAAATAAAAAATACTAATAAATCCCCAGTGACAGAAATAATGCTTTTCTAATCATAATATAAGTACAAAAAGACTTTTTTGCTTTAAATAAAGGATCCTAATATATTCATAGAAACACTTTTAAGAACTAGCGATTCCTTTATATTCTTGCATTAAAACCTACTTCATGAGAATGTAAGTCACACTTAATTTTGCAGGGTTACTTTCGAACTCTTTCGAGATAGATAACGATGCTTCAAAAGAATTAGTGTTTAAACAAAATGCATATATCTTTCGTAAAAATGTTTGTTCTCAAGATAATTGAGTCTAACGTTTGTATTATATTTAAATTGAATTCAAAATGATTATGATAGAGATCGGATATTATTTTATGGGATATTATTTTTATTGTAAAATTTTCATGGTTAATTACAAACAAAATACGATTCGCGTCAATAGAACAAACACGCTAGGCGGAACAACCACTTTCCTTTAAAACCATGTATCCTTCAAAGGTGTTGCGTAAAAACAGTAAAAAATGAAAGAAGCTCCGACGAGAATTTTGGATACAAGAAACAAATCTGTGATCTCTCCGATTGAGAAACGTAACAATAAAACAAATATGTAGACATGAAAATCAGATGAACTCCTAAGTTATTTTTGCCTTAAATTTTATTTTCTGTGAACATTAATATTACAGGCAGACTGAAATCTTGAACTTAAGTTATTGATAGAATGAAAAATATTGCTACGAAAAAAATGAATTCTAGAATTAAAATAATTTTGTACCGACAGTCTGCCAAACTGCCCCATACACAATTAGCAATGAAGATTAAATGAATATTGAAAACCACTTATGAGCACGACAACCGTGACATTCCAGAGTGTGGATAATTGGGAACGTAGATTCGACCTGAGAAGGGTACCACTTATTAACTTGATTCGATGGACGTCAGCAACTTTACGGTACTTTTCAGGATCGAGTTCGTAGATTAACTACTATGTCCGTTGGTCTGCGTGGTTTCCCAGATCATTTCCGTCCAAATGGAGCGGTGTTCAAAACTTTGAACGGGATTGGAATGGAAACGCTCGGAACCGCTCGCCATTTCAATCCCTCCACAAAAGACTCACATTCCGAAGACGAAGTATATTCTGGCGTAAAACTGGTTTCGCTTCTCTATCAAAACAGCGTCATAGCACTGGTGCGTAACTTTAAATGTATTGTCTTGTAATTATTGAACGCGAACTCGTGCAGACCGTGTTTTCTTGTTTTCTTATTGTGATTTTGGGCGGAGATTTTTTGGGATTATGTTAATGAGTCGACTCCGATGTTGCAAAATCGGAGAACTGCAGAGAAGAACGGCTGGCGTGATTCAGTTTCGAATTTCAAATGAGAACGATGCATTTTAATTTATTAGAAAAAACCTTTGCAATATATGCTTTGGTCAGTCTCGAGGATGTTTTATCTTAATGGGGTAGACACTTCTGTCTACCGGCCTTCACCGGAGCTACGGCATAAAATGGACATGTAAGGCGTCAATTCACCTCGTAGCACTACGTGGAGGAAAAGTTTCGGAGTGCCAAGCGTTCTCACTAGTTTCAATTATAAAATAAATAAAAAGACAGATATGCAATCCGCAGCACAAGTTATGCGACAAATCAGCTTAGCTTTCGACATCTCTCAAAAATAGTGATTCGTATACCCTGAACACTAATTTAACACACAGTTTTAACACCACCTCTCAGATATGAGTTGAGTTTCTTATATCGTACTTCATATAATTATATCTCTGCACTTCTTACTATATGTTTGGAGGCCTACCTCTTCTAGGAGCCCCCGTTCGTAGTAGAGGTAATCAAAACATGCTGAGTCTCGAAACCTATGTAACATTAAATTTAATATTTGATTGTTTCTAACGGAATCAAAAAATTATTCAACAATTATCAAACAAGTATTTTTGTTTGTTAATAAATGCTAAGGAGTATTAGAATATTTATCCACCCTCAATATTAGGGCTCTACGATATACTACGATTACATGATGTAACGATGACCTGCCTATTTTAAGTGGATTCTAGTTGACTTTTAAAACAATGATTTACAAAGTTAGGAATATTCGTACGGGCGCAAGAAATAATACTGCTAATGATGATGATGATAATATATAATAATAATAATAATAATAATAATAATAATATAATTAATAATAATAATAGTAGCCTGCAAAAATAGCACGCACAGTTCAAGAATAACAAACAATATTCTCACACAACACTACAATAAACTACATATTTTTACAAAAAACCGTCTTCACCAAAACGTTAAGGCCATATAATAGTATACATGGAATTTAACAGTTTGTTATTCTCGTATACCAAGAGTATAAAAAAATTGATGTTCCATAACGCACAACATGAATAGTAAATAATTAATGGCGGGTAGCATATTCCTTAGAGCCCTGCTATCCCTTAAGACGTCAGCTGTGTGGTGGTCGTGAACTGTAATGCAGAGAGATTGGCAATTTACTCATTACGATCAAATATTTACATTTTTAGCCAAAATCGAAACTGTTTCATTGTTTTTTTCATTTTTTAGAATTCCTTGGCATTTAACAAAACCATAGACACCCATCACGTAGTCGGGTATTGCCTAGTTTTGTTTCAGTTTCTGTGCGCTTTGAAAACAAGTAATAGATTTGAAAACAATAGTTCATTAATCGCTACAAACATTGTGGGCTCCAGAACTCATGCATGATTCTATTGCTCTCCCAAACAGTTCTACGGAAGCTATCTTGGAGCGTTAACAAATGCTGTTTAACGATATTATCACGTACAAAATCATAATCATCGAAAAACATAACATAAACATTTCTGACGACATGGATGTTTCTGGAAAAATATATGGATCTGAAAAGATGCGTGTGCGCGGCACTGCTGAGTAGGCGTCGCGCCCTCTTCGGCGCCCTCTTTCGTTTCCTTTCGATTTATTTTTATTTTTTTATTTATTTTATTTTATGTCGCATCAACTGCAAAGGTTATTAGCGACATCTACACATCACATTAATATCTTGTACAATCACATTAATATTTTGTACATGGGAAGTTATTTCGTTTCCTTTCGTTAGCGCTTTATTTTTTTATTTTAAACGTTTTGATTATGTTGCTAGTTTCTTTATTACAAATTTATGTTATAAGCTATGATTTGGAGAAGTACATTTCGAGTGTTATAATTGTAAATATATTTCAATAAATGTTTATTAATAGAAATGTTATTAATATTAATACAAATAATATATTGCACCGTATAATTTTCTTTTTATTAACATTTTATTCTCCCTATAATTATTGTCCAACTAGAAAAAAAATACTACCAGCTTCTCAAATTGTAAAACTGCAGCCATCTAGAGCGGAAGAAAAGAATCGTCGTCATTTTAGGGTACAGCAAATAAACTCTTAATTCTATGTTCAGGAGAAACGTTTTTGGCGCAGTCGTTGGAGTCCATAGATTCACAACGGCTCTCCGATTTTTCCCATCAAGGAAGGAAATAATCATTTATTCTCTTCACGCCACGATGAAGTCGGTAGAAAAAACCAATAATTACGGGCGCATTTGTTCCTGCTAGTTCATTGCATCCGCTGGTCGAGGGATTCAATGGGACAGCGGGTTCTCCGTGCCGCGGCGTTTGCGAAAGTAATTGAGGAAATTACTCGATGTATTTCGTTTCATGAGATTTAAAATCTCGACCGACAGAGAAATTCGAATGCACAGGGGCCGCAAAACAGCGGAAATACAGGCCGTGTGACGCACACTGTGTCCAAATGACGAAAAGGTGGTCAAAACATAACACAAATAATACATCTAAAAATAACCATTACATAGTGAAATGAAAATTATGCTTACAAAATAATGCATTCTTTCTTGAATTATAAAATTCATATTCCTTAAATTTTGATAACCGTAACATAGAGAAAAAAAGTTTGCGTCTTTCCACAAAATACGCAGCTTCACTCGGGATAACGCTTGTGGGAAACACCTGGTCGGGGATAACCCCGCAATCTGACGAGTAGGTCGGTGCTGGATCTCATCACCAACGGGGGAAGATCACCGCCACCTCCCACGATATAAACATGCACTGCATTAATGGGACAAATGCCATTGGCAGTTGACGCACCCGGGATCACTTATCATTCAAACAATTCGCTCGAGATCAAACTGTTCTCCTGATAAAGAACAACTTCCAAAATGTGTCACTTGTAAACTTATGAAAAAATTTTTTAGGCGAAAGGTTTCTTCATTGCCGTTTTATTCGGACGATGAGAGAAAAGGATCGCGAGACACTCCGTCCGTAAACGAGTTCCATCTAAATTAATGCAGCCAAAACTAACCTCAAAAAACTAAACGTTTTCCAGAACCAGAACCCAAGAATTATCACTAACGTCCCTTGCTTCGTTATCACAAAAACTAAATATCAAATCCATAAAAAACAAATCTAAGTATCTATCCTCTAATTTCTATTTTTCCTATCGCAAGTTCCAACGTACAATTATGTAAATACATTATTTAAATAACGTAAAATCATAAAGTAACACCTTGACCGAAATCCAATTCATTCGATTAGAATTAAAAACAAATTCTTTCTCGTATTTATGAAAAAATTGGACGCGTAATAAAGGTATGTACTCGACTTTATATATTAAAATGAAACAATAGCATTCAAGTTAGTAGTAAAAACAAAAACATAAGTATAACATAGCCCCCACTTGTAGAGGGAACATTCAACAAGCTAATACAATTTACAAACTCACTCCCCCTTATAGGACGTCTCGATACCAGTTTGGGAAAGCTGACAGGAAGGAAATGGGATGGGAAAGAAAGGGAAGATCACGTGCATTACATAGGCTTCCGCGGCCGGAGTATGTCTCTTGGCTGTCCGGGACAAGCCGCGTCGATTTGCTTGTAGCTGACGTTTCGGCCAACAGCCAAGAGACAAGATTACGTGCAGTTTTGGTCCGTTGAATATAATGCTGTGGTATTCACTTGGAAGTGGTTAAACTAAGCACGATAATCACTGATAGTCAGTCAACGAATTCGGTTTCGGGGAAAGCCATGAACACATGTTTAACTCATTAAAGAATTTCAAAACAAAAATCAAACACCCGATCTCTCAGCCCGATCGAGAGTGTTTATTAATAAATTTGAAACTTATGTACAGTAAATACGCCACTAACTTGACTACACCAAGATTAATAGGGAGATCGGAAATCAAATAATATCTGATTACTAGAGGAATAAAAAATTGATTTCCCGAAAAGTCGTGCAGAATTACAAGTGTAATAAAAAAGTGTGCGAAAGGGGTGGGAAAATGTGCAACCTTGCAAGTATACTTAAAAGGGCAGGTGCACTTAAATGTGGGCAATCACTACATATAGTAAAAATTGTATGATTTTTATGTCTGCTAGTCAGATTAGTAAGAAAGTTGGTCGTTCCGAGGTCGAAATTGTGGAGTTCTACTTTGGGAGGTCGTTGATAATAATAAAATATTAGATGGACAAATTTACGTTATAACTGAAAAATAAACACAGTTTGCTTGAAACAAACGCTTCTGCACAATTCGATTTTACAGTTGTAGCGCACCGTGTCGAGTAATGTGTATTCCTAAAATAACAATACAGATGGGCAAGATACGTGATATAAGAGGCAAAAACATTTCTGTGAGAAAAAATCCCCATTGGTACAATTCTGGGCATTACAAAGCTTTTTCCAAAACATTAGATTTGTAAGTCAATAGCATTTGAACCAGAATCTTTTCTTCATATTCAAAATGTTACCAATCTTACGAAAATGCATATCTAAAAATGTTGTTTAAAAACATTAGTACGCAAATTATAAATTATCTTAAAAGGAGAAAGCAGCACAGTTTTGTCGATAAATGTTTGTAAATATAAGATTTATATGTTGCATTGGGAACTTACGTTTTTTTAAATATTAAATTACATAAATATTGTTTTTGTCTTGAAAGCTCCCCAAAACATATTATTATATAAATTTAATCTATGTGAAATAAATTCATTTGATAAAAATATTTTTTAATTATCATTTCTTAAAAAGAAGCTAAGACTGTTTTTAAAGTTATTGATTACAGATAGCGTTGAAATATCCACTGTTATTTAAATAAAATGCTTTAATTCAATGGCTGAAAAACCTTTATTTCCGTTTTAAAATAGAACAGTACTAATACTGATTAAATAAGAAGGAATATTTCTCAGTTCTAATGAACCCTTGTATAGTAATTGAGTATATTGATTCAGTGGTGAGGTGTAGTTGACATTTACATAATTGGAATGATTGGAGGCGTTGTCATTGTCAACAATGATGATGATGGCTAAGCTATCGAAAGCTGCTATTTGTGAAATAAATACTATTGTTGACAATGACAACGCCTCCAATCATTCCAATTAGTAATTGAGTAACTTGCGTCCGTTACTCGCGGGTATGCATTTTCCGTTCACCAATCGAGACAAATTATGTGTCATTCGACGCGTCTCCGTCGCATGGTGTTTCAGTGGTCATTTTTTTTTTTGCGGATTCATCCGAAGATTCTACTAAATTTCTCTAGAAACGTGTTTTTTTTCTTTAAAGTAACTGAAACGCGTTTTGCGCGATTTACGACCGATACAGGTGTGATCATTATTTCATTCGATATCTCTCAAGCACAAACCGATTTTCACTGTTCTTAACCGATTCCCTATAGAATTTTGTGAAAGATTTTTAGAAAAACACGTGTTTTTATTGTTTATTTGCACTTAGGAGAACATTGGTGAAAAACTATGATTACTATGCACTTTTCAGTATTTGCATGAATTGAAAAGAATTGATCCATTGGCTTCACGATAATTAAATTTTGTAATGAATTATCGGAAAAACATATTGGAGAGAAGGTTAAACATCTAAAACGCGTTTTGAAGGACTTTTAAAACCACTCACAGAGGTGATCACATTCTATTATTCTCGGCACTCAAATGAATTGACTCTCTTTTAAGGCGGATATTTCTAGAATAGTACGAAAAAGTAGGATAAGCATGTATTGAAGTGTTTTAAAGCAGTGCTGTAGTAGTGTAGGGTAGTAGTGATGAAACGCTATGGATTAACCATATTGTACTGCCTTTTCGACTGAACGTGAACATGATATTGTCGATAGCTTTTCATCATATTGACCATAGTTAAATCTACTAATGAAACGATGCACGAATTTAAAAAAAAGTACTGTAAAAAGTACTTTTCATTAACTTTTTCATTGATCACTCTGTGAGGATAGTCGAGCCGGACAACCTTTTTTTATTATTATTATTATTATTATTATTATTATTATTATTATTATTATTATTAAATTTCTTACAAAACAAATTGTCAACTTGAAATTGCCCACCATCATAGGCGTCAGGCGAAGCTTAGTATACGTTTTTCAGATATTCGTAGACGACAGTGTCTCAAATTATTTATCTTACCTCACGTAATTGATGGATACTGGTATCATCTCATTATGTTCTCATACATTGCGACCTTGCTATTTGTGCATTCGTGCTCAAGATCCTACAAGAATCAAGAGTGTGTGATAAATGCTCAATGCATTAGATTTCATAGAAAGTGACACAGTTTTATTGGATGTCAACAATATAATTTCATCGTGAGAGAATATTGATAAAAATTATTAAAACATTCTATTGTATGGCTTGAATTTTATATTTAGATTATTTTCTGTCATGTTGATTTTCTATTTCACTTTCTCACTGAAAGTGTAATGGCATTAAAGTTATTTAGCGATATGAGACAAAAGTATCACGGTTTTGGCGTTGTTTTCGTCAATTTCCACACTGTGTGGGGCTCCGTGGGGGAACTCAGAAGGAGAAAAAAAAGAGAAGCGATAGGACATGAATGGTGTCACCGCCTATTCGTTCTGCGCATTGCGTTAATTAAAAGGCTATTGCAAGCTGTAGTAATGATAAATGTGGGGTTACCTGAAAGAGCTTTTTATCTCGACATATCCGTAAAACCGAATAAAAAACCGATTGCGGAGAATCGATGACGATTTTCGGAAACGGCGATTGTTGATTTGTATATCCTCATAGTCCGCAAATTACTGCAGGATTGCAAGCAATCTTGTGTGTTTTATTGGTAATAATTATGGTCGATATTCGTGGTTTTTAACGCTAGCGGGATTTTAGTATTTGGTGTTTTAATACATTGCTGCTTCTGTTATTAAACGTTTCCCTCATTTTACCTCACAGAATTTAAAACCATATATTTATTTTACTAATACGAACAATACTCGACGTTAAATCTATTTTAAAAGTACATTTTTTAAAATTAGTGTCAACATAAAGTAAGTTCCATATATTTTCAAGACTTCAAGACATTTAATATTACTGGCGCTTATCCAAAATTTCTCCGTGTACCCCAAACCCTTGAGAACATTTTTATAACCACTAAGAAATTAATTAAAGAGAACAATGCACATACAAGTCTCAATTGAAAATGTTTACCCAAATTTTAAAACTGAGTAGAATTGAAGTATTTTTCAGATGTGTGTGTCCTTTCTAGTTTCAAGGAAAGTTTTTATATTTTAGGAATCAATGCCAATGTGCAAAATTAACTGTAAATGTGATTGTAGGTTGTAAGATATCACAATAGCCAGTAATATTTTATTTCGAACCATTTAGTGGTGACTATATAAGGAAATCATTGGAGTGACTTGATATCAGTGCGCTTGTGGTTGAGTAAGTTTATAAGATATTAATGGTAATATACTAATGAAAACAAGAAAAAATAAAATAAAATTCTTCCAATAATTTTGTTTTTAAATAATAATTTTCTTCTGATTTATAAAACTACTGCCCACATCTGAAATTAATAATCTAAACATTCAAACAATTTACAGAAAACTTCAATCACGTAATTGGACAATGTCTCAGCCTGGGTATTCCCTAAGAAAAGCAACAGTTTCATGGAGAAATAATCAACGCTTTGCTGCACATCATCCTCGAGAAAGCAATACCTAAACGGACCTAGTTGATGAAACGTTCCCTGCCTCTTCTCGACGCCTTTCGCAGGAACAAGCCTCTCCAAGAAAAGTACAACCGAGAGAAGTTTAATTATTAC
The DNA here is from genome assembly GCA_964035755.1 of Teleogryllus oceanicus. Lineage (NCBI taxonomy): Eukaryota > Metazoa > Arthropoda > Insecta > Orthoptera > Gryllidae > Teleogryllus > Teleogryllus oceanicus. The sequence goes on from CAXIVR010000008.1 coordinate 42,906,325, forward strand.
CTCTGCCAGCCAGCGCTCTCGATTGCGTTCTCAGGAGCGCCGCTGCTATCCGAGACGGAATGCGCCGAAAGAAATGAAAAGAATAAAGTAAAACCGATGAGGAGCGAGATGAGAATTTGCTCGTCATTTGTCAACGCGGCTGGCGCCTCTGCCGGCGACACGACGTGCTGCTGCTGCTGCTGCGGCGGCAGCGGGCTCTGGAATGTAATTTTACTGGAGGCTTTGGCGACGAGAGGTGAAGCGGGGCGGAGCGAGGCGGGGCGGAGCGAGGCGGGGCGGAGCGAGGCGGGGCAGAGCGAGGCGGGGCGGAGCGAGGCGGGGCGGTGAGGGAGAGAGGAGATTACAGTGCAGAGAGAAGGGGTGGGGATGATAGTAAGGATGGTGAGGTAGAAAGAGTGTTCTGGAGGAGGCGTGGGTGACAGGGATGTCTGAAGAGTGAGTTTGTGTAGAACAACGAACGGACTTTTAGTTTTCGACAAACCGAGGGAGAACCCGTTTCAAGTGGTAGCATACATGGCATGGTGATAATATTTAAAGTGAATTTATCCGGACTTAAATACCATGATAAAGAGAATCCATTTGAAGATAGCGAACATTGAGCGACACTTTTAAACCGTTCTTAAGATTTGATTTAAATATTTATTGAGTTGCTTCAGATATTACTCACGATCTACACAATCTGAGAAAGGACTGAAAGGGGGAAACGATTCAATGGATGAGACTGAAGAATTAGGAGAGAGGTAGGAGAGTGGTGAGGAAGGGAGGGAATGGCGGAAAAAACTTAAGGCAGGAGTCAACACAGAACGTCAGGTGAGATTAATAAAGAAACGCAAAGTAAGATGAAAGTAGAACGAAGATCGTAAAGTAATGATGTGTTCAATGAAAATCAATTTCGGAATATTACAATTTTAAAATTCCCATCAAAATCTGCTTCATCAGCAGCAGGTTTTTACAATTTTAAAATCCCCATCAAAATATTAAAACATCGGCAACAATTATTTTTGCACACTGTTATTCTATTTACATCAAACGTTTTGTCAATTACGACTATTGGAGTTTTTTCGAGCACCGGGTCAGATTTAAAACAAAAAAATTTAATTCACTAGTTGTTCCATGTTCTCAGGTCATAGTAATCCATATTTTCAAGTCAATCTAAACTAGAGGTGCTGTATAATGACACAGACTTGCTCGTAGTAAAGTTTTCTAACTTCCTTGGTGTGGACTGGTATTGTACAATCTTGCCCTTCCTTCTGGTCTGCTGCCATCTATCGCCACCCAAAGTACATTTGTTTTAAATTTTCTCAACTTTTCGGTTTCCAAATAGTAGAACCGAAATATTATTTTAAGAATATTAAGAAGGCAAAAACTTTTGTAAATAGCCATTTTCATTGAAAAATTTGAAGCCATCTTGAAATTTCAAAAATTTAATTATTTTTATATGAATTGGGCGTCAAAATTCGTTGACAAAAATACCTTCAAATTAAACTGTCTCTACAATTGTTTTTAGCCTGATACACGCAATAGACGCTGGGAAAAAATAAAACATGCAAAAAAAGTTTCTCGTTGTATCTCTGCAACAGATTGCCATAGAAAGCTGATTTTTGTGAATCTACATAATTTTGTATCTTGTATATAATCATCTCGATTTGGTGTGGGAGCACTTTTCACCACCTTAATCGGCTATATTTTTGAAGCCCTTTTTCACAAGAATCTATTGAGTTTTCCGAAGACTTCACTTGAACTTATTTGAAAAACTTCCACTCATAAATTCAGTAATGTATACTAATCCATTGAAATAGGCATATTAACGGTGTGAGAAATATTTAAAAAATACATTTCTGTATTTTTTGAAAAAAAAAGAATGCACCCAATGAATTTTGCTTCATATTAAACATGTCATTACCACTACCCCTTGGAAAAGTTTGAAGAAAAAATTTGAAACCCATTTTGATAAAATGGCGTATGAAATATGAGAAAATCCCGAATGTTGAGCTCATTTTAACAAAAAACAGTTGAGTTTTGGAGAAACGTTATGACATTATTTAAAGCACATGTACTCATAAATACAATAATGAAAAGAAATCGCCTCTAATGTAAATATCACAGACGTGAGAGACAATTCAAAGAAATATGTTTTGCAATTTTTGGGGAAAATAAACAAACGAATAGAGCAATATGGCGTTTATGTCATCTATAGGGTTCGTTTTGCAATAACACTACTAAAAATTGAAAGAAACAATTTGAAGCCGTTTTTGAGAAAATCTTGTTTTTGTAATTCTTTTAATTGAAAACTACTAAAATTTCTACATGGCCTTAATGAAAGAACTATGTAGAAAAACAAATTTAATTTGAAAGAAAAATCTGTCTTGAATTTATAGTTGTAGTAAGTCGACGAAAAAATTCAAACTTTTGCAATTTTGAAAATTAAAAGTTACCGCGATAATCGGACTATGCCACCTTTATAAGATTTTACTCTATTCTTACAAGAAATTGAAAGAAAAAAATGGTGTTTTTTAAGAAAATTTTGAAAATGTCCGGGGTCTTCATGTAAAGTACCCGCAAATTTTAAAGAATGTTTTTCAAAATTTCAAACCTTCAACTAGAACCTGATGGGCAGGTGTTTGGAAAAGATCGTACGAATGGTTTAGGCGCTACTAGAGTTCACAGACGGACGGACAGACAGACGAACGGACAGACGGACGTTTTGGAAAAAGAAAAAAAAACCTTTTTGGTATCAGGGACCCTAAAACGTGTATTTCCGTTGAAAACTGAAATCTATTATCCTCAGCATTACATAGCATTCTCTATACTCCGCATATTACTTCGTATATACGTAAATACACAAGAAGTAAAATGTTTGGATTATTTTTGCTTTTTAGTCTACGGATTTATATGATTTATAGATTACGTATTATATGATTTAAATAGTATTGGCTCTTAAATAATAACTTTCCTTGGATAAATTATTTTTAATTATAAGTTTCACGGTATAAAATAGTTCAAATTTGATATACCTATAAATTGATAAAGAAAATCATTGTTTAAATTAAATGTTTATTTACAATCTGTACATCAGAACAATAAGTAACTGTTTGGCTAAGTTGAAGAAGAATATGCAATGATTGAAGAAGATACTCAGTAGTATCTCGCCATTAATATAGTGGATTATACATGAAACTATATTTCAAAACCTGTGAGGTAAATCTAAAGGTTTCAATTTCTTATCACGCCTCACTTCCAAACAGTTATCTAATAAATTTATCTAGTGTAATTGTATGACATTATAATTTTTTAATATATTTTCAACATTATTTTTTTATTTCTTCGTTAACTGTTGGCATTTTAAAATTGGAGTGAATTACATAATTTCGAACATACCAAGGGCATGTACCATTGGCTATGTTTCTTCTTCTGAATGATTTGGATATTGGACTTGCTACTGGCGCCCCAGAGCTGTATGCAGTAAGTCCAAACAGGCTTTAAGAATAATATATAAATGAGTAATTTATTATAACAATGTAGACTTTCACGGCCGGAGTTGTAATCAAAGATTTTTTCCGGGCTGAAGGGCCGTGGTCCATTGGAAAACATATTTCCAGACGTTTCGTCCGCAACTACGGCAGACGTCCTCAGTGGCGATGTGGTCTCGGACGAAGAATCCTCCTTGAAGGTTCCCCGGTGACTGACGGAAGTGCCCGGTCCGCGCGGATATTTGTACCAGTGGGACTGTGGTGGGGGGCGGCTACTGATTGGCTCGGGCCGGGTGACGTGGCGGCGACGCTCACTGTGTGTACGTGACTGTTGTCGTGTTCCCGCGTGCCTACGTGACCACTGTCACGTCTTTGTTTTGCTATGGCCTGGCGGATTACGGGGATCCAAATGGGATTGATTTTCATTGCCTCCTCCTTTCTATTGAAATTCCGGGGATGTTTGTGAATTTCAATGGCTTCACGGTTTAATCGTGCATGGTAGTGAGCTGTGGTGGCTAAAACATCCACGTCTTCGAATCTTATGTTGTGTTCACGGCCAGAGAAAGCATGTTCGGCTACTGCTGACTTCTCAGTGTAGCCAAAACGGCAGTTCCTTTTGTTTCGGAGAGCCTGTGTTGATGCTCCACAGGAACATGGAATTCTATAGACCCCTGCTGATGATAATGGATCTCTTCTGTCCTTGGCAGATCGGAATAAGTTTCGAAGCTGTGAAGTGGGCTTGAAAATGGCTTTTACATTGTGTTTTCCTAGCACTTTTCCTATACGGTCCGTGATGTTCTTCACATAAGGTAGGCTTACTTTCAGTGTTTGGTTGGCATTTGTTTCACTGCGTGAAGTTTTCTTTGGATGGAGTGCTCTCTTGACCTCCGCTGCAGAGTATCCGTTGGCCTGCAAAGCTCTGTTGAGGTGACTCAATTCCTCGGGTAAACTGTCATTTTCACATATCCTTGTTGCACGATTAACCACAGTTTTCATCAGGGTTAATCATGGTTTTCAAATCAAGCAACGGTCGCCCCGGGCCTCAGGAAGCGACCGGCACCGAGAGCAACCGAGCGACGCCGAGCCCCGCCAGAGCCCCCCCGCCGAGGCGCCCGCGGATAGCAATGTCGCCGACCCACGAGTCAGGTTTTTATGTGTTGAGCAGTCCTTTTTAGGAAATTGTAATAAGGGTTGCAGGGATTCATTAGCATTTAAGGCTGGAAAAGTGAAGACTCACATTGTAATGAGTTTGAAATAAATTATTTTCTGTTCTTCGTTCTATAATTTGTGTTTTCATTGTATATGCACTAATACCCAGAGACCATTCACGAAAAAGATTACCTGTACGCCAATCTTATCTTAAAATCACTGTTGTATCGAACAGAAAATAAGGGTCCATCACATATATATATATATATATATATATTCGATGTAATATATATATATATATATATATATATATATATTCGATTAAAAATGGTTTACTGGCTCATTGGTGTGTGTTTATGGATCTCAAACAAAACACGTAATGGTATTGTTAATACCCTTGCGGGCTTTCTGATTCTTTATGCCCTCGGGCCTTTTGAATACTTTATGGCCCGCTCTAATACCAACATAACATATAAAACATTTTTATGAATTCGATTTATTGCAGTTACGATTCATGAAATACAATAAATAAATGGCATAATGCTCAAATAAGTAAAATAACTCGTTATAAATCATATTTTGCTTAATTGATATGAATATTGCAAATTTGGAATGTTCCCGTGAATATTCAATTGCCATCAGTCACTCATATTTCACTGTTACGCATCACCTTTTTTAAGACATAGTATGTGTTTCTTGACTTGCAGTACTTTTCGTAGTAATAAGATGTATAAGGCACATCGGTTAACATTCTTGAAATTTTATTTTTTGGTGTTATGTCATATTCTAAATTCCATTTGGCAAAAGAAGCAAATAACCTAAAAGTACCGTTCATCAACGCAATTTACACTGTTATTCACACTTATATAACTCTCAAATGAACCTTTAACATTTTAATATATTTTTCGAAATGTTGCTCTTCGTAGTTTTGTTAGCTTTTGCAAGAATTTCCCAGGAACTTCACAATATCCTTTCACTTTATATGAACAAATCAATACAATAACGATTACGCAATAATAATTAGATACACACACTGTATTGTTTATCTGACGTCATATTGACAAAAAAAATATCATAATCCATCTTCTCATTTTAGACGTAAGACAAATTATAAAATATTTTTGATTTTCGTTTAATTCAGCAACAAACTAGTAAACTATAAAGTTTTGTATGCACCACGGGCGTTACTAGATATTTTTACCCCTCATGCGACTTCCAACCCCGAGGGCCAGAGACCTTCGGGGTTGGAAATCGCCCTCAGGGCAAAAACCGTTTTCTTAACGCGCTTGATACATAAATAACTAGTACTCCATTTATTCTAAGACATGAGTATATCTAGATATTTGAGGTAAAATGATTGTTGCTAGGCGTCGAAAAAAATAAACAAAACATCCATACTGAAATGAATATTTTCAATTTATTTTATGTGAATAGTTGGACTGATAAAAGTTTAAAAAAATATATGGCATAAAAGTTTCTGATCACTTATGTTAGGACCAGAAATGGCGAAGAATGTCTATGTGAGAAGTTGGTATTGTGATCCAAAGTTTTAGTTTTACTTGTAGGTAACTAATAATTTAATACGAATATTATTTGAACAAGTAAACTACTGAATAATTATATTTTTAAATATTTAATTTATCTTACTGCTGCAGGTTTTGTTATTTATCCAATATTCTACGGCATAATATCGAACAAAAGTTTTCATCATTTTAGTTCTCGTGAGTTATGAAAATAGCAATTTTTTGAAAACTTATTTATCAATTATTTAATAAATTATCACATTAATAACACATTCATTTAATGGATTAATATATAAAATTCTTACTTATATGAATGAAACTAAAACAATGAATATCCTTAGAGGAAATTCGAAAAAATATTAAATTTGAATGTGAACAAGTTGCATTCTCATTAAATTTGATTTTTCTCGAGTAGCATTGTATCAAGTAATCATGTAAATGAAAATTACAATAGAACGTTCTTCCTTTTTAGAAATATTCGATAAATCAACCAATCTCATCAAAATTATCTCAACAGTTAGCGCGATTATCCGAATTATTTAGATTATTAAATCGTAGGACTTAAATCTTAAAATATATTAGTTAAGACATTTATATTTTAAATTTAATATTTATTCGTACGACAGATTAATCCAGTTTATATCTCTTTAGGTTTGCTGTTAAATATCATATTTCTCTGGAAAAAGTTATAAAAAAGAAGCAATTCTAAAGCAAGTGTAAATTCTCATTGTCAATCAACAACTTGAGCAGCATTGAGCTGGTCAAGTCCATCAAAGCATCTCGCGATGGCCGAGTCTCCAAGAATGGTACTCGACATAATACTACCAATCAGTTTAACAGTTTCCGGAATATGTACAGCGGTATTTGCTGCCTATTATTTTCACCGTCGAGCCAAGGCCTTGGAGGTGAGTTCCAGTTGAGTTAAGACATTCGCTGATAGAATTATTTCATAGAATAGAAAAGGGAAATGCTGAAAAAAGGACTGCTGTCGGTTTGAGAAAATGTTCAATGGTATACGTATACAAAATAAAATGATGCTCACCGAAATGATGGCTAGATGCGACCTGCTATATAGAATTGCTTTGGAAGTTGATATAAGCGTCTAAGCAGACCACCAAATTAGAGAGAACCTCCGGGATTGACTGTGCAACTTCTTGAATCCATGATTCTCAATGCCTGCAAAGTTCTTTAGTATCTTTCTTGAGCGAAACCATAGATATGATAGTCTCGAGGTGATATGTCAGGGAAATAGATAAAATGCGGCTTCTATGTATAAATATCCGTTGCAGAGATTTTGACGGGAAGTCTTCGAACATATTCCATTCTTTATTGTGTTTGTGTACCGATGTATTCTACTTTCATTCTCAATATTTACCAAGGACACACTTTGGAATTATTAAATAATACTACTTGTCAACATACAAAGAACTCTGAAACTGTATGTATCAAATATGATACCAAATATTTCCATCAGGGAGTTAATGTTTTTCTAGCTCATGGATCGATGTCTGGAAAGTAGTGCTCGTACCTCTGACTTAACTTTTTGATGAAACGAAAAGAAAAGTTTATCAAGATGGTGACAATTCCCATTGTTCAATTCTTCCGGTTAACAACACATATCTGAGGATTGGAGCAAGAAGCGCCAATATCTATATACAAAGTTTCGCAGAATGGGTAGTTTTCTTACACCTTCGAAATGACAAAACAATATTAGGCCAATGTAAAGATCTATATGGAAATCAAATGGATAGACTGTTGACGGTGGATCTTCTTGCATCAAAGAAGGGGCTCTAAAGCACACATTGGCCATACAAATCGAAAATCACTGAAGACTGGCATTGGGCCTTCTTGAACTAAGCTACAGAATATTTGTAGGAGAATTCTAGCGGCCGATAGCTAGTCGACGATATTTTTCCGTCGTTTCTCCGAACATCAGAAGAACACCCTAACAAACAGGCCACGGACCGCGCCTCATTCCTTCCTCTTCCTTGTCCTATCCTCACCTCTTACTTTCGCCTACACTTTTATGCATTATATTTCCACGCATATCCGGAGACTCGTCGGGAGCGTCGAGGTTGTCCTAGCTGGTGCGCCGCTGGTGGATGAGGACACCCCGTAAGGCCCTTGGAAGGGGACACCCCATCTAAGGGAGAAGAACACTTTCACCCCTTGTTAAATCGTGCATCACACGAGAGTAATTACCGTAACTGTTGGCACGTCCGCATACACGAATAATCAATAAATTGCTATTTTTTGTGAATACAAAGCGTGTGCTCGCCAACCTACCTCCCGGTTCTTAACACTCCCGCCGTCCCCACCCCGTCCTCACCAACTTTCCCCCCTCCCTGCCATCCCTCTTCCGCACCACTCACCCCCTTCCTCCCCGAAACCTTTAATTTTTCCTTTCAACCACACAGTTCCACTTCTCCGACACCCTGCATAACCACCTCCTTACTGAAAAGCTGCCCCTCTGCCCTGATCGCCGCGTCTTCTACCATGCCCACGCATACATTTCCTCCCACACTTTGTCCACCGCTCTCTATTACTTCATTGAATCTTTCTCCTTGCCCCTTTCTCACTCCTCCCCTCCCTGCTCGTCCTCAGCCCCCCCTTCCGCCCTACCTTCTCCTCTTCCCATCCCCCTTTCTCCTACACTTTGTCCTCCACCCACACATTTTGCTTCAACCTCGCCTTTTCCTCTGCCAGAGCCTTCATTTTCACGAACGGCTTCTCCATCTTTGCACTCTCAACCCACGCCTTGAGCTCCATCGGTTCCTTCTACTCCGCCTAGGTATTTTCGTTTTGGCTTGCTCCTCCACCCAGGCCGTCTCCTAAGATAACGCCATCCCTCGCCCTCGGCTACCCCTATTTTCCTTCTCCCCCCGCACCCCCGACATACCCCTTCACCTCCTCCATCCACCCTTTCTCCTCCACCTACACCATCTCCTCCGATACCTTCTGTTCGGGCCCACACGCAAAAGCAGAAAGGGACGTATAAAATAAAACACTTCCTATGCCCTTGGCGGCAACACCGGAAGCGCGGCATGGAAAGTTCCATAAGCCGAGCAACACCACCGCGCCGCGCACGCCTCGGCTACCCGAACCTTCTAAAGCCTTCCAGAACATTTTTAAATTCCAGCAGTTGCCAATTGGACTGTTCAAAATCACCCCTCTTCGCCATACTGCAACCGCTGGAAAAGCAGTCGCTAATTGGCCAGTTCAAATCCCCTCTTCGCGTACCCGCAACCGAAAAGAAATCAGTCGCTGAGATGCAGCCTTGCGAGAAGCATGTCTCGGGCTCCGTGTTTAAAGATCACGTAAATTCTTATACAGAAAATAATATTCTGTGCTTATGTTGTGGCCAAGTGAAAGGCCACATTGTTTCAATTTGTTGTAATTCAGCATTGTGTATGAATTGAACTAATCAATGTATTTCACACGAAGTTGCAAGTAAGTTGCCAGGCGAGCATATGTTCTCCCACTTCGTGATCCAAGATGGAAGGTTCCTGTATTCTCACATCGAGAACAGTAACTTAGTGTATTTTCATTGTGAAGAACAATTGTGACAACTCAAAGGTTATTAAACATCATTCTGCAAGGTGAGAATTGTGTTTCCATGATAACCCACATCATTACAAAATTCCTAACGAGCGTCGAAAGGGACTGAGTGGATTGCCTACCAACGTTCAACAACCAGTAATACAGTCCACTCCAAGCAAAGGCAACCCGCCCCGTCCACCGTCTCCTCTGCCAACGCCATCTCCTCTGCCCATGACTTCACTTTTGCCAACATCATCTCCTCTGCAATTCGTTCTCCACCTACGACTTCTCCTCATCCACCCAGGCCTATCCCCCCACTTCACTCAGGGTATTCCGCCTTCGTCTTCTCCACCATCAACACATTCTCCTCCACTTACGCCATTCTCCTACGTCCGCAGCTCCTAAAACTACACTTCCGCCCGCTCTACACATCCGCCCAAACCTTCCTTATACTCATAACTTTAAAACTTTTACTTTCTCCACTACCCCTTCTGCTTTTGCGCGCCTTACCAACGATGCCTGCACCATCAACACATTCTCCTCCACTTACGCCATTCTCCTACGTCCGCAGCTCCTAGAACTACACTTCCGCCCGCTCTACACATCCGCCCGCCCTACACGTCCGCCCAAACCTTCCCTTCTACTCATGACTTTAAAACTTTTACTTTCTCCACCACCCCTTCTGCTTTTGCGCGCCTTACCAACGATGCCTACTCGTTCGTATTTCCCACACCATCCCCACCACCACCACCACCACCACCACCACCACCACCACCACCACCACCACCACTACCGCCACCGCCACCGCCACCGCCACCGCCACCGCCACCGCCACCGCCACCGCCACCGCCACCGCCACCGCCACCGCCACCGCCACCGCCACCGCCACCGCCACCGCCACCAGCCACCCTCATTACCCTTGCCCACCACCACCAGCAGCCACCCTCATTATCCTTGCCATGACCACCGCCTCTGCCCAGCCCCTGCGCGCGGCGGGGGCAGCTAGGGAGAAAAACGCGGCGCGTAAAATATGAGCGACCATCTCTCAGGCGGTGGTGGCGGGACGGCGCCGGCTGCGGCGACCCGACCCCGGTGCCCGCGGTCACAGTAGGGGAACCCCTGCAGACCCAGCATCACGTGTGATATTGTTCATGAACACAATGCTGTTCATCGACTAGGCGTAGCCGAAAGAAGGAACGAAAATGTATTCTAAACGGCCGTCGTAGGTTAAGGCATTTAATGTTAAGTCAAAACAAATGAGTTGTCGTTCTAGATGGGGGGATTATTCCTATTCAAAGGTTTTGATTGATGATTCCAGACGTGTCAACAGCTAAGGTCATTAGTCCCGTAAATGTAGTGCATATTTTATTGCAGGTGGTGGCGCTGATCTTCCCCCGCTGGAGGACGAGATCCTGTGCGGTCCTTGCGTGCTTGCGGGGTTTCCCCAACAGTTATGTCCCAGCTACGGAACATCGTCCTTGCCGGGACATACTTTATGCTCCCGACTGGTCTTCTGACGTGTGTGACAGTTTAATGCATGTGTGTGGGTGAGTGTAAGTAAAGGGTGAGAATAGAACAAGGAAGAGGATGGAAAGGTCGCGCGCGGAACGTGGCCCGTTTGTTAGGGTACTGTTCGTCTTGTGTTGATCGAAGAAACCACGGAAAACTACATATCAAAGCCATCGGCCGCTAGAATTTTTCTCCAGCCAGCAGCTGAACTCGACCTAGCTATATAACTAGTTTCGAAAATGTTGCCACTGACGGGACTCGAACACTAGGAATTTTAAATTGATGATCAGAGGCACCGCAGTTTCATCAATTGATGCCCTGACTCACCGAAGCAGGTCCACTCAAAGGAAATGAGTTTATTGTGATCAAGTATGTTTGCTATAAGAAGGTGGTATTACAAACATTCACACATACACTTACATGGCCTACACTGCCATACTTGTTGGAAGACCAGTCGGGAGCTTAGAGCTTGTCCCGGCTGGTGGGAGGAACCTGGTTGGGGAAAATCATCATAAGCCGATTTAGGTCGCCGTCCGTGGTGGAAGATACCCATCCAGTGATGGGAGATTACCGCCACCTCCCGCAATAAAAAAGCACGCAGGACACATGGAAACAATGATCTTATTGGTTTAGCGATGAAATGTCGTTGGCGTCTACATAAATGAAATGATACAAGGCGTTGTCATGGCCAACAATTCTGTATTGTTGGAATACTGTAGTATTGTTGGCAATGACAACGCGTAGTATCATTTCAACAATGACCTTAACAGTTGACGGAATCACTAATCAATGAAACAAACAAGAAGCGCTGAACGTCACACGTCCGGTATCGCAAGCTGTTCACTTGTTTGGCTATAAACCTCAACCAACGTCGCAATTTACAAACTATCGCCGCGGCGTCAATTGTCTCCATATCGGGGTAATTCCATTAATAACTATTTCATGTACCGTTTTCTTTTAGAAGATTGATCTTCTTTGTGAAGGTTTGTTAATTCTTAATCATATTGAAACATTTTTTCTAATATTCGGATCCCATCTTCAATCTTGATAAATTCTTGAGTGCGAACTGCTTGCTTGGTCAGAGATGTAGCTTTTTCCTCGGTTCATGACCTGCATTAAAAGCATCTTGGATACTCAGCTAGGAAGTGCGCGCTGGTATTTCGTTTCCTTCGCACTATGATGGGCTCTGAGTGATCATTAGTTACAATGCTTTGAAATACGTGATACTGTATTTGGAATCCTTAGAATGCAGTGACAGGGGAAAAGTGGGAGAGGATAATGTAGATTCACTCATCTGCCTTAAAGAATATATCAGAAATTCTTAATTATTATTCAAGAATTATTCTACTTGAATGGAATTTCTAAACCATTAAAAAAATATAACAAGGCGAAAATAATTAAAGCATGCGGTCGAAAGACAGGGCAAATGTCACTGAACAAATTGTAGAGGAGATAAAATAAAAATAGAGGCAATAAAAAAACATCAGTTGATACTGCATTCACTTATCTCACTGAGGCGATTGCGCACGTGTCCCATTGCAGCAGTGACCTTTGGAAAACCAGAAAGGTAGATAGTAGATTACTTTCTTATACAAACCACAAGAAAACGAAATATATAACCTATTTTATGGTGAAAGACGTTTTATTATAAACATCAAAGCTGTTATGAAGTGCGACAAATGTGCCCCATGCAGAAAAATGAACAGGGCTAATATGCTATTGTTTACTCGTGTTCTGTTGTTCTAGAGACAAAACGCGGCTTATGATTCCAAATCAAGCCTTCTGCGGTATCTTGTCATGTTTTGATGGAATAAAATAACGTAGAAGCTTAACTACAACTGTTCGCATACCATTCAATTTAATAACATTCCTCTGGATTTTTTAAAATTAATTTAATAAAATAAAAGCTGAATAATATTATATTTACAATTATGGAGGTTAGACTTATTAAATTTCACACACTCGACTGTTAAAAATGATATTCAGTTATTCACATTGAAGATGCCTGTACATGTAATATCATTGTAATGGACTATGCTACTCTGTCAAATGCATCTAGCGAATAGATGACCTAACATGTGTTTCATTTTGCATCAAATACGATACTCATACAAATATTTGTGCAACGAATATAGAGAACAGCACATTCTCTTCTGTAACCTAACTTGCGTTTACAATTTTGCAATCACAGTCTCGTCCAATTTGACGCTCCTCCCGTTGCTCTGCTGCACACTGCAATTATTTTTATGATACCCCCTTGTAATGCATCCTTCGAAAATCGTCGGCGACCAATATTGCATCTTTCTCCTCGCACTACGACGATCGCTGTGCCGGCTGAGATGGCTCCCTTTAATATACACAATCAAGATGAAAAATAAATATTTTATGCACGTACAAATATTTAGAAATACATTTTTATATGAAATCGAATTCTTTTTTCTCATTGTTCCCTGTGTAATGAACGCAAATATTATATTTATTTATTTATTTATTTTACGTCAAAAAACAGTTAAAAACTGCGTATGACGTGCTATGGGGAAAAGTAAATTGTGTGCACATTTTCAAAATTCTGTGATCCCTACACTAAGTCATATACTACTTAAATTTTGAATTTTGAAAGGAGAAAAAAAAACTCCCATGTAGTAAAATCTATTTTCAAAAATAAATAAGCAATAAAATTTTGAATTTTATTGCTCCCTTTCCTGGCAGCCACTGCCCGCGCGCAAGGGCCCACTGGCCGTCCAGTCGGGGCGCGGGGTCTCCGCCGGCCGTGCACGGACCGCTGCCGCGGGGGCCGCCCCGTGGGCGCACCCACACGTGGTGCTGGCTGCCACGTGCGCTCCGAGGGTGCGGCGAGCGCGGCCGGCACGGCGCGTTCCGCACTCGCTGCTCTCTGCAATATTCAGCGAAACCCGCTCTCTTTTGGCACTTGGCGCAGGGGAATAAACGGGGTAAATCGTGTATTGTTCTAAAAGAGTTGCCAGGCTTGCTTACTCTTTCATCTGAGAACATGGGTTGCGGGTCAACTACATAAATCACTTCCTGTAAATGGAGGGTATTTTAAGACCTTGGAGCGACGGTGCATCTCTTCAGTTGGAATGTGAGGTCGGGCGTCGACGTAGACTTACGTGTTTTTAGCCAAGCTGCCAGGGCTGCTTGCTCTTCCAATTGTGAGTGTGGTTACGGGTCAACTATTTACGGCAGCACTCCCATTTGCCCACGATAGTACAATATTTGCCAGCACCTGACACGGTTGTAATGGTTCGGTCATGTCTGTCGAATGAGCACCATGTGACCACCGCCCCAACTCCTCTTGCGACAAGGGCCAACACAATGGAAAATCCAGCGAACGGCTCCAAAGAAAACCTGGCTCAAGAACATCGACGAAAATGTGAAGAGTCGCTGTTTAGGACCAGTGGTGCCACGGACCTTGTCACAGACCTCCAGAATTGAAAGAATCCTGCTCAATGCCCCGAGTCCAGCGGCACCCACAGCATCGTACTGGTTAGGGGGGCCAGCCCCCTCCACCAGAAGCTAGCTAGGGACTAAAGAAGAAGAAGAAAAAGAGAAAGAAGAAGAAGAAGTGGAGTGTATGTTGTCATAGAGTAAAGATGTCTCTGTAGTCTATGATGTTGTGCCCCAAAAACGAAGGCGCTTCTCTCCCGCTGGAACGTACGATCCGGCGCCGACGTAGGCTTAGTGTTCTTAGCGTAAGCCGCCAGGGTTGCACTACCTTCCTAGTACGAGTACTGATTCCGAGTAACTATGTGCATTATTCCCGTAAGCAGAGTGTGGGTGGGGAAGGCGGGAATGAAGTTGGCCTTCTGCCATCTGAAATAGTGTTGTGTGTGTAAGAGTCGGTGAAAGGGGGTGAGGGTAGGACAATGAAGTTGTCCTTCGCCATCTGAAATAGTGTTGTGTGTGTAAGAGTCGGTGAAAGGGGGTGAGGGTAGGACAATGAAGTTGTCCTTCCGCCATCTGAAATAGTGTTGTGTGTGTAAGAGTCGGTGAAAGGGGGTGAGGGTAGGGCAATGACGATGAAGAAATAATACCGCGCGGTACGTGGCTCGTTTGTTCGAGTACAGCTGCAGCATTCATGTAGGATTGATCGGAAACCACGAAAACTTACGCATCAGATCAGTCGGCCGCTAGAATTTCCCTTCAACCAGTAGTTGAATTTGACCCAGTGAAGTAGTTAGTATAGAAAATCCACTATCGTCGGACTCGAACCCGCGGATTCTCTCAGTCATCCCGGTTGTTTTGTATCAGTTCCGAAATAAAACAGATTAATTTAATAATGTACGTACAATAATCAAGTAGAAATACGAGCAGAGTTACATCAACATTATACATAATTTGAGTGATATTAAATTTTACAAGCTGGAATTTAACTCATCTCAATTTGAGTTTTATTTACTCATCCGTGTAAAATGTGTCTGACTGCTCACGTAATGTCAGAGTAATGTCACATTTCTACTGTGTTAAATGCAGTGACCGAAGGAGTGAACTAACGCTTTTTTCATTTTGCAAGAAATGAAGCTCATGATACACAGCTTTTGTGTAACGAATATAGAGAAGAGCACATGCTATTCTGTAACTAATATTGCGATGTATACATTTTGGTGCATTCAAATAAATTTTCACTTCGCACATTTAGACGAGAAGTAATTAAGTATGCAAATATTTGAATTCATGCATTCATTAATAATTACTTTTTAATGGCAATGATGCTGAAATAATTAGGTTATCTTTCGTTGTTTTTTTTTTCTTGAAAAAGGTTTTACTCGACATGTGCAAATGAATGGATGGAAATTGGCTAATTACTGAATTCGAAATTACTTCCGTCTCACTGATTGTCAACATTATTTAATGCAGTATTCATTCCTGCGCAAAACAATGAAAAGGGGTAGGACGCGACCTCGGCTAGTGTCACCCTGTCGCTCTGCTTTTTTGTAACTTTTTTCTGATTTTGCAAGTTTCGTTCAGTTCCACGACTGACGTTGTGTTAAATTGGAAAATCTTGAGTCTCAAAAGTTCGTGTGTAAACTTATTTCACAATTATTTAGATATTGCTGTATATTTTGGCGCAAAAACGTCGATCCTACACATGCTTTGAAAAAAATCCTAACCAGAATATAAACGTTTTATACAAGGTTTAATTTATTTAATATCGAATGTTAAGCAATAATCTTAAATTATGAAGTTTGAAGAATGGTCATAATGTAGTGCTGGCTTGCAGTTACATTGAATTCTCAAAATCCTGGAATTTTTTAAATGTTGGTTAAAGTTTTGTGCGTGAAGAAATTCTTAAGTACTATTTTGTTAGAGTACAAGATGAAACTAGTAGGAACGTGAGGCATACCAAATTTTTCCACCTCAATTTTATTGGCAGCAATAACATGTTTAAAAAAGGGCGTGGCATCACTTTAACATATGAAGTGAAATATTAATCATCGGAATTCCCACAATTCTCTTAAAGATATACAATTGAATGCATTTATGGAGAGAACATCCAAGCTACAAGAATGAGTATGACTGAAAAGCGACTTCAGAAGTTGGAACATTATCTTAAAATTTCGAGCAGCGAGAATCTACACCGGAAATTAGGTATGCGTGGTATGTAGCTGTAGAAAAATTAGAAAATGGTAGATATATTCTTTATGAAAAATACAAAACCCTCAAAGTACTGTTTTATGTCGTTCAGCTTGAAGAGTAATGAAATAAAGAAGACATTCTAGTACAATACAATCACGATTCGCTATGAATCGAGAGTTCTTTCTGAAAATGTAATGGAAAAGTTTTATATTTACCATGATCTGATACCATGATTACCATGATATGCCGGAGAAAAATACGGCAAAAATATTTTGCAGCTCACCTGAACTTAAAAACATAATGCAGTAATGCCCAACAATATTATAACCATTGATCTTTTTTGTACCAATATCATGTGTCAGATGATTGCTAAATATTACGATTACATAAACCTATAAACCTTTGTATTTAGAAACACTTCGAAAGAAAGCTCGCAATATTATTCTCTAAAAACAAACATATGCTTTCTCGAAGAGGGCATGTTGAATGCCGATAATAGATGAATCACAACTCACAAAATGAAATAATGTTAAGAAGACGGTGGTTAAGCGTTCATTCTATTAATTTTAACATTTGATTCAACTAGAGGCGCTACAGAATGGCACAGACTTTCATGAAGTATAGTTTTTTAATTTCCTTGGTGTGGTCTGGCTTTAAGGTTTTGCTCCATTCTCTCACCAGCTGCCATCTATCGTCGCCCAAAGTACATTTTTTGACAATTTCTCAACTTTTTGCTTTCCTAGTAGTATAACTGACTCATTACTTCAAGAATATTAAAGAAGAGTAAACACACGTCCTAAATAGATGGTTTCATTAAAAATTTATAGTTGTTTTTAAAAAATGGCGATTAAGCATTACTGCAAACGAGAAATTTAAGCTCTTTTTCACAGGAATCTATTAAGTATTCGAAAAACTTCTCAAAGTCATTTGAAGCGCTTTCACTCAACAATGTTACAGTGCATACAAATTGATAGAAATGTCCATATTAACGGCGTGAGAGGTATTTCAAGAAAATTATATTTGTGTAATTTTTGAAACAACATATGAATATACCAAAACAAACTTTACGTCATAACAAACAGTGCAATTATCACTATCTATTGGAAATTTAGAAGAAAAAATTTAATTTTATCTTGTTTTGTTATTTTTTAAAATTGCAAATATTGCACACTAATATTGCAAATATTGCTAAAATTTCAAAAAAGAATATGCATGACCTAATTGAAAGAACCATTTATGCACAATAAATTTCATTTCAAGGACAAATCCATGTCTTCAATTTTGTAGTTGTAGGAAGACGCCAGGAAAAATTCAAACTTTTGCAATTTTCGAAAATTCAGAGTTAACCATGAAAATCAAACCTATGCCACTTTTATTAGTGTATTTTACTTTGTTCTTTCAAGAAATTTAAATAAAATTTGGAGTCGTTTTGGAGAAAATTTTGAAAATATTCGGGGGGCTAAAGTACCCCCAAATGTTAGAGAATGTTTTTCAAAATTTCAAAGTTTCAACTAGAGCTAGATAGACAGGGGATTGATCAATTTGGAGATGATCGTACGGATGGTTTAGGCGCTAGGAGTGTTCACAGACGGACGGACGGACAGAAGGACGGACGGACATTTTGCTTCCAATTGGTTTTCGGCATCAAGGACCCACAAAATAGGGATTGTGGCTACACCAAGTGTTATAGGTTTTTTTCTCTTAATTTAGCAACTGGTTTTATGCACTTTTTCGCCACCAAAGACCGGCAATGAATTTTTTTCCGACGAAAATCAACCGTTTTTTCTCGCAGCAATACATGACTTTCTCTATACTCCGCATATACGTATGTATACGAGAAATTAAAAATAGTGTTTATATGATAAAACTAGTAAATAATAGCTATCGATATAACATCTGGAGAACACAACCTTTCATTTAAACAAAAATCACGAAATTCGGCTGAGTGGAAAGCTCATTGTTTTTAGAAACGAAAACCTTTAGTGTATCAAATACATTTTCGCAATTGTTGAAATGTTAGAGTTTTTTATGATA
Source organism: Teleogryllus oceanicus (assembly GCA_964035755.1). NCBI lineage: Eukaryota > Metazoa > Arthropoda > Insecta > Orthoptera > Gryllidae > Teleogryllus > Teleogryllus oceanicus. Next base: position 42,925,145 of record CAXIVR010000008.1, read on the forward strand.
ATCGGAATTGTTGCCATGCTTATAAATGCTCTTTCTTGTATTCGAACAAATATTTCAAGAAATCTTTTGTAGCCATTTTCCAGAAAGTGTTACATATGCCATGGAGGCTACTAGGCTTCAAGAAAAGTACACCCAAACATTGTACTATTTGTGGGAAGAGAAGGTAAAAATATCATCCAACTATCCAAATTATCTATTTGTATATCAGTAATACGGCTTTTATGTTGGTCTCATCAGATTATAATTTACCGTAAACGTTCACTCAAAGTAGCAGGTGTGTAAATTCGCAACTTTTTTCAAGTGTAACTGCCCAAAATAATCTTTTTTAAGAATTATTCTAAAAGTAACTGACTAAAAGTAATGCAAATGGATCAGGTTGTTGTGAGATATCCAATAACCTAACGAAAACCTTTGTCTGTAATTTAAAATACTGAAAAATCTTTTGACGTGCTTACACATGCCTCAAACGCGTTTGTTTCAAAAGTTATTATTGAATGTTCTGAGAAGATTTGAAAACTATAGCGGGGACCCCACTAAAAAACGAAATCTCATCGAAAGACACTTCACTTGCCGTGCATGGTGGTACCGACTGGTGGCTCTGAACCAAATTGAGGTCTAGCCTGAATAGGGTGGGCCGGAAGAGGTCTTGTCAGAAGAGGTTGGGTCGGAAGAACTCGAAACTGAATAGGAAAGAAACTCTTAATAATTGGAAACTCGTTCATTGGTCAACAGACATAGTCTATTACATTTATGTATTTTAATGTTACATTACATTAATAAGTGATAATTGCATTTTGAATGAATTTATAAAATCAATAAATAGAGTCCTGCAAGACGAATTGATGGGTAAAACCAATTTAATAATATAATTGAATGAAAATGTCTCTCTTAATATTCAGCAGTGTTAGATATAGGGCAAATTTAGTAATACCCACATAAGTAGAACGCACTTTTACTCAATAAGTTAAACACTCGTTTGCGTTTAGTCGATTTCGTGTTTGCTCGACACGTTATATGATTTTGCACGTTATATGAAAACGCAGAACTAATGAGAGGAAGGTGATATTTCCTGTGCGAGAATGCCTCATTGGGTATTTAAAAAAATTACACTCAACCACGATAACAAAAGAGATGGGGGAAGCAAACTCTCGAACGCATAGAGAAAAAATCAAATCTGATATAGCAATAAAAACCCGGAATTGAATTACTGCGGGGTACAGTTCACATCCCCATCCTGAGCACATAACTCCATTAGAGCCACGTTATGTTTCGCCCGATTATTTTATGCTAGTTGACAGGACGAGAAATGAACGCCCATCCACGGGATATTAAACCTTGAGTTGCGTGTGTGTTTGCGCGCGTGTGGCAGTCGAGTTGCTCTCCGCAGCGCTCAGCTCCCGGTCAATGCATGTGGACTTTGTGGCGGGCAGAGCGGGTTCGCGACAATTTATTTATTTATTTATTTATTTTACGTCAAAAAACAGTTAAAAACTGCGTATGACGTGCTATGGGGAAAAGTGAATTGTGTGCACAATTTCAAAATTCTGTGATCCCTACACTAAGTCATATACTACTTAAATTTTGAATTTTGAAAGGGAGAAAAAACTCCCATGTAGTAAAATCTATTTTCAAGGATAAATAAGCAATAAATTTTGAATTTTTCTCGAGGTTCCCATGTCTCCCCTGCCTCTCGTTCCATGTTGCTCAATAATTATCTATATATTAATACGTACAGAGAAAACTTTGTATCCCTTTTTACTTTTTCGCTACCGCTTACGCAGTTGAGAAACACTTATATACTGCTTCGCGAAAAAATGGCGAATTTTTCGGCAGAAAAACTCACATTGCCTGGCAACGAAAAAATGGATAAATCCACATGTTAAATTTAGAAAAAAAACCTCTAATATATGGTGTAACCAGAATCCATGTTTTATAAGAACTTATTACCAAAAATCGAATGACGGCAAAACATCTGCCTGTCCGTCCGTCTGTTCGCAACCACTAGCAGCTAAACCTCTCAGACGATTTTCGCCAAATTCTCTAATCGATCTTCATGATGTTGCGGTCGCTTGAATTCGAAACTGATATTTTACTCTTTGGGGGTACTTTGCATTAAGCTCCTGGGACATTTTCAAAAATATGGCTTCTTTTTCTAATACATTTTGTTGTTGGATAGTGTGAAGGGCGTTTAATAGAATGATGTACGTCTCGTTTTTGTAGAAAAATTAGATTTTTCGAAAATTGTAAACATTCAAAATTTATTTGGCGTGTTCCTACAACTACAATAATAAATATAGTGTTTTTTCCCTTAATGAAATCTGTTTCTTAAAGATAGATTTTGAAAAAAGACCAAGTACAATTATTCAAGAATTTTAGTACTTTTTGATTGATAATACGGTTAGTTATAATGTTTTACAAATATTAAATTAAATTAAATAATATGGCGTACAGATGAAGTCCGCAACATGCTGCAATCACTACTAACGTAAATCGCACATAACTCGGAAACGATGCGTTTTAGAATTCAAAATTCAAAATTTATTGCGTATTTGTTCTTGAAAAAGATTTTATTACATGGAGGTTTTTGTTGTTTTTTTTCTCCCTTTCAAAATTCAAAATTTAAGTAGTATATGACTTAGTGTAGGGATCACAGAATTCTAAAAATGTGCACACAATTCACTTTTCCCCATAGCACGTCATACGCAGTTTTTAACTGTTTTTTACGTAAAAAATAAATAAAAAATAAAAAAAATTAAAAATTTAGAGCCTTAAAATCTATTTTTTGTGTCCCTCAAGGGATTCCAGATTTGTTTTCTATGCACGAATCTACAAAATGAAACGTTTTTATACGTTTTGATTCAAGCTTGACGTTTAAGAGAAAATACACTTTTCTCCATATTTGTATTCGTGTAAGTGAAAAGCATATTATTAACAATAGTAAAAATGTTTGCTCGTGAACGATATTAGATTTTAAGAACGTTTCTAGTTATGCTATTTTTTCACTTAACATAACATTAATCGTTTTCAAAGGGTACTTGGAGTTAGTATATTAGACTTCTGCAGGACATTTCTAGTTGGCGGTTAAGGTCACAAGACCAGATTCCGCTGCATTTCTCAGCCATGTGGGAGGAGTGAGAAGCTCAGTGATCCTCCTGTTAATAGATTTTCATAGGTTCTGAAGTTTCGTAGGTATTCCAGAGATTTAAGGCAAGCAATGACGAATTTGTACACGCTCAGCAAATGACGAAATAGAACAAAATTCAAAACGAATTATAAGTAATGATTATACTGTTACATTTTTTTCAAAGAAATTTCAATAACGTGCAAAATTAAACATTTAATGAATTAAGGTCGAATATTGACCATTGGGCGACGTCTAATTCATAGAATACTTTAATTATCACTAGGGGACCGGATAATTATGTGCTAAAAATTGGGAAAATATTTACATATATATGTATTATAATGTACAGAAATATATTCTAAAAAATAAGAAATATGTAACATTAATTATCATTATATAAATTATTTTTATTAACATATTTAAATTTCCGTACACATTTTTCCGTTTCATTAATTTAAAGACCAAACTTACATTTTATACTCCTCAAAATCCTATTATTTGCTACGACCCCCACAACCGTAAGAAAACTTATTTGTTTCAAATTTTCAGTAATGATACTTTTCCTTTTCTCTTATAGGAAGACCTTGCACCGACTAAAAGATCGTTCCACATCGCGCGAAGTCTCTAGTGCGTATTTAACCTTGCACAGGTCCTCTGGCGTGTAGTCAATATCCATTGCGACGGAAGAGCCCCCTCACAGCACTGCACTACTATCACAAACTGTTTCGAATCCTAGGTTTTTCTCTAGAATTGAAAACCCCTTCTTCTTCACTAGATCCTCAGTTGATTCTCGAATGATAAATGAAGTTTTTAAAGAAGCGACTGCTGATTGGGCAATTTCAAGGCTATCGGGGAGTTTCAAGGAAGACGTTTCCAAAGACTTAATTGTAGTGCTTACTGAAAGATCGAGCAATATAACTTTCGAGCGTCAAGCAATTGCTTTGATATACCTAAGGATGATAGCGCATCACAATCTAATTGATGCATAACTTGAATCCCAAAATCAAAATTTCAAGCATTGTTGCTCATAGAATCAATCCAGGTGCCTCTTCTCGTTAATACTTTTTTGTGTTGGAAATCAATACGTCAACTTTATCAGCCTGAGATATAATTAGTTCTGCAACATAACGCATGCACCAGACAGGTTAGAAGTAGTAATTTTGGATACAACACCTGCAGGGCTTCTCTTGCCTTACACATGTACAACGCTGCATCAGTACCAGAAGCAAGAAATTAGTGTGTTCAACTCCATCAGGCCACAAAAAGCCTATTGTATCGGTAACAATTTTACGAAATTTGATGGTTGCATTTGGATAAAAAAATTACAAGTTAACAAAATAAATTTACACTTTTAATCGTTGATCAAAGGCATTACAATGTTCCCAACACGATTTTCGTGCACCTAAGTTGTTTCGTCAGTAGATACCCAGATGGGACTATCGCCAATTTCTAATAAATACAATGCATTGTTTCCGCTCAAGGAATGGAATTCATTATTTCCATACAGAAATCAGAGACAATTCTTTTGTATGGAGATTCGTGTGAAATTGTTTCACGTGAATATTTTTACAGAAAGTCACGCAGCATTGGATGTATTAATTTACATATAGGAATGTCGGCACAAGCCATAGCACAACCAAACTTAATTCAAATGTGAGATTTCTGAGGCTCAGAACTTTGGCAAGCATGAGATTCAGTCAATACAAACTATTTGGGGGTTTGGATATTTCTGTGAAGTGCGTCGGTCTTACACTGACATCAGAGGGGGTTTTGTCCTTCGACATTTTGAAATGAAATGTAGAACAAGGCGTACTAAAAATATAAAGAGGATTAAAAAGTCACGGTTCAATGTTTCTCATGAATTAGGGGATAAAAACAATACTGGTTCAAATTTAACCAATTTTCTCTTAGATCGTATAAATTAGATGTTCTTACCCGAAGCGATCTAACTAATTGCTCTGAAACGTCGTACATGGCTGTGCCAAATTCTCACTCAGCGTTACCACTGGGCCATACGGATTAATCTAAAGTTCCAGTGCCACATCGTGATTTTACTTCAGATTTTCGGCCTAAAGAGATATTTTACTAACAATGGCGGAGATTTACGTGGGACACTCGGAGAAAGAAAAATGTCAACGGAACCTCCTGAGCTAATACGTGTGGTTTCTGGTGAAGGGTGTCAATGAAGGTCGAGGGAGACCTCTGAAAGATGCGAAGTGGTTACGCGATATCGCCTGCTAAACGTATATTTTCACAAACCAAACTTCCTTTCTGTTCTCTGCCTTACTCGCACTGAAAATTTACATACCAAAAGCTATGGATTGCATCGTCGCCTAGCCCTTTTATTTGCAATACCGTTGGTATTTATGAACATACTCATTTCAACGCCATGCAGTAGCGGCATTTAGAGAGGAAGCTTCACATAAAAATGGTTGACAATGCTAAATTGTTGGTCTGGGTGAAAATATGTAAAAATATGTACTAAAAAGTCAATTGTTTTTTGCACCAATTGATATGAAACCTGAATATATCATTGATTCGACTTGACAGAGTTACGTTAGGAAAATATTTTTTACGTAATTATCCGGGCCCTAATTATCACCTACCTACTGAATCATTTACGCTTTCCAGATTAGGCCGTAAGGCCAAGTACTACTGCTATCGTAGTAAGTAATGTGTGCTTGTGTTGGAGATGTGAAAGATACTCTTAGCTTGAAAAACTATCCTTCTAGCTTTCCAGCACTGGCTGCCAAGTTTTATATCCCGGGCACTTTATATATAATTAGGGGTAGACCAAGAGAGTTTACAGCAGTATCTTACGAGGGTTTTTTGCCTGACATTCTACTTTAGTTTCATTGTAAATTGTATACCTTCCATTACCTTCTTACCTCAATTCGATCACAAATCTAAGGCTACACCGACTCAAAATATCTCAATTCGTACACAAAACTAAGATTACAAAGACTGAGCATTGTATCTGTTTGAATTTAAACTTCATTTTGTGTGTTTGTATGTTAGGCGCTTCTTAGCAAAGTGGCCAGCGCATTAGATTCTCAACTATCGGAACTGAATAGCATTCAGGTTGACATTCCGTATGAAAACAATGTTAGTTGTAGATTTTCTGGAAGTTATTTCGTTTCCACATTCATTCATTCCTCTACCATTGTTAATACCATGTCAACACCATTGTTTCCTGTTCATAAATACATTTACCATCGTGTGTAAGATAACTCAGGTTCAAATAGACGAATCAGAGTTCAGTTGTCTGCATGTATCAGCGCGCGTGTGACTACTGACATACTTTGTGCGTGTGCGTGTGTGGCGCGCGCGCGCGTGTGTGTGTGTGTGTGTGTGTGTGTGTGTGGAGAAAAAAAAAAAAAAAAAAAGAGAAAAAAACAAAGAGAGAGAGAATGGAAGATATCTAAGTTTGTCTGAGCGCATGCGTCACAGGACATGGGTGCGCGCCCATGTGTATGCGACTGCGGGGGAAGTGCGTTTGTAAATTGAGAGCACTGTTATTTTACGCGTCAGAATAGACGGAGAAACATGCGTTTAACAACTTCTGTCAGCGGAAACGCATCGGAACTGCCGTCGTTTTGGAAGGGCGGGTATTGTCCCAAAGCAGATACGGAAAATCAAACACGCACGCTCTCCCCCTTTTATGCGAGTGTTCCCGGCTTGACGCGCTCCATCAGATAAAGGCGACGCCATTATCTTTGCTCGCTGGATCGTTATTCCTGACGAACAGCCCGTCGGCAAGGACTTGTTTTAGGGAAGGTTCTTGGCTTTGTTCGGTTTTGCGCGCTGAAGATTGGAGGTATTGTTTCTGCTATCAAGGGAATTTAAACTCACTCTGTTTGCAAACATACACAAGACCTCGTAAAGGATTTTAATTACAAAAAAATAGATAGCTAAATGTTTTATTTCCTGTAATTGAATATACGCCATCATCTGGCAGGCAGTGGCCACCCATATATAATTAGAGAATAATCATTTGTTTTAAAGTCTTTTTTGAAAGTAGGGTGGAACTTTGGTATTTTAAAATTAATTAACAAAAAAATCCACTTTTAAGCAACAACCCACAAAAAATTTTTCATTTGGAAAATAATAGCATCATTTGAAACACCATGAATAGTTATGAAGGTTTTGCAATGCTGAAGGGAAATTCGGTAATTTTTTCGGGAGAAAATTCATATCGTAGGTCCCTGATATCAAAAAAGTGAATAAACATTGTTCATATATACAGTAAAGTACATTGTATAACACTTTGTGTAGTCAGAATCCATGTTTTGTGGAACCTTGACACTGACAAATTTATTTACGGAAAACGACCTGTCCGGTTGTTTGGGTCTTTGAACAATGCTAATGGGTAAATCGTAAGTACTTTTCATCAAAATTGACATTCTGCGATCGATATAGCTGAGGTCCGTGATCCTTGAATTTGAAAAGGATATTTTCATTTTTAAGGGAGCTTTACATGAAGCCTCCCCGTCATTTTCAGTATCTGCTCAAAAATGGCTCCAAAGTTTTGCGTAATTTTTATGTTTTACTCCAATGATATCAACTAGTCGTACTATAACAACAGATACTTACTGGAATTATTACTAACTTTTACAATTTTAAAAATTCAGGAAGTTGAACAAACATTGGACCTGTGCCGTTCTTTTAAACGTCCCGTTTTATTCGTTGAAAACAAACTAGCAGTCATGTAATTTCTCGCAGCTGAAACGGGTACATAAAACACCGCTATTCCTGACCATATTAACACGCCTCAGCCATCTCTTGTAAAATTCACTATGAATCGTAGCGCATTGTGGCAAAAATTTAAATAATTTAAAGCATAGACGTAAATTCTACAATTCAAAACTGTTCCATTCACTCAAAATTACCGCCCAACAATGAGAAGGTATTCTGAGAATTTCAAACTGCAGTGACCCGTTTGTTGTGTTGCGACCTGAAATATCTGAATAATTCTAGCAAAAGACGTGCGGGAAATTTGAACTTGCACGATTTGAACTTCCAAGATAAAAATTACGTTAACCGACTCCAGATTAATATAAAATTTGTATATGACCGTTTTTAAAGAATTGAATTTTTAGAACCATTTAATTTATCAATTATTATTAATATTGTACTTTTGCAATGTTAATTTTTTGCAATTGAGCAAAAGACAAACCGTTTTCTTTAACGTTCGTTAGTACATACGAGGAAAAAATTTGGAACCGTTTCTTGACAAAAATTATGAATGATTTTAATTTGAGCAGAAATAATGGGAAAACGTCTTCTTGTTTTTTCCAAAACTTTGTTCCTTGTCTTTTTTAAAGAACTGATTTTATTGAAGAAATTTTATTTTAAAAAATATCTATTTTCAGTATTGAAGTTTTGCAGTGTTAATTTTTTGAATTGTTATTCACTCTATTTGAGGACAAAATTTAATCAAGAAATTTCATAATTTTTTAAGAACATTTTAAAAATGATGTTTTGGGGAGAAACTGCGAGTAACAAGTCTCCCTGGCAGGGTAATACACAGACGTGGTTAGGGTTACCGTCTGTATCCCGACCAGTCGCATATACGAGTGGCCAGTAGTTGCGGTCAACTGTTACGGGAGAGCACAAGGTGCGTGAAGTAGGCACCGCCACTTTCTCGAAAAATCAAATGTCATACACCAAAGTTTTGCTCAAGTTTTCCCAAGCTTTAAAAAGTTTTGTCCAAGTCAGACAACGCCGGAAATCGAAAATCAAATTTGAACTTTAAAGTGACTTGCACCGCCACTCGCGAATTTCGAACTTTTGAACACACCATCGTATAGCAGAATTTTGCCCATTTTTGTCTTTCCGTTACAATATTGTAAGTTGAAGACTTAAAAGACTGATAAATAAACATGTCATATTAATGTATCAATTATCAATCACCAATATGCATATTGGTTGTGAACCAATTACTGATTAATGAAAAGAGCTTGAAGAAAGATGAATCTTCACTTTCATTAGCTGCTACTGTTGACAATTATGTGCTTTCTATTTGTAACATATATAACAATTTTCTTACTACAAGGAATGTGTTAAGAGTTGTTAATTTCTGTTGAGTTCGGGATGAGTTCCTGCAGTTTCTCTGTGTTAGTGCAATATTTTATTGGAGATTGTCCAATATCACAGATTGTGAAATAAGTAGCTGAATAGAAGGAGGACAGTTACACAGCTATCTCTACTGTCATAACGTTTCAGTAAAAGATTATCCATGAATTTCTTCTGCTTTTAATTTGTATGATGTGATTTCATGGCATGTAGAAATAGCATGTGTCAGGATTGCTATGGGACCCTGCGAGGTAAAGAGGGCAGAAAGTTGCAATGATTACTTGTATGGCAACGAACTAGTATTATCATTTAAGAGTTTGGGGAATGATACTCCATACTGTCTTGAGTATTTAACAAAAGCAATGAAAAGTTTTGTCAATTTTGAATCTTCTTTTTCTTCACAATTTTGTATAAATAGTACAGAATGTTTATTTCATTGTTTACATTTAAATTAAATTTCTATTGCTGTGTATGATAAAATTTTGATGTAATTTTTTATTGAAAATAAGGGAATTGTTATGAGAAATGTACAATTCTGAATTGTTTTGGTGGGTCACACTTGATGTACACATTATCTGGAAGGATAATGTTAATTCCAAATGGCTGAGTTATTTGTTGAAAGTAAATAATTTGATTTTCACACATTTTTTTAAAAAAAAGCTCGTTGACTATAATCCTGAGAAAAGTTCTAGAAACATTACTTCTGTGTTTTTGTGCTTTTGTTGTTGTTTTAAGGGTACGGGAAGCCAAACAATTATACTTTGTAGAAACTTTTTTTTTTTTTTTTTTTTGAGGGACATGCAGATGTATGTGTACAACTGTTCTTTATTAAATGTCATTGTTTGTTTCTCGAAACATTGCACTTTCTTTTCTTTTTCGCCGGAAGGGTGTAAAACAACACAGGCAAGAACCTCACTCCATTAGTCCCCGATTCCCTCTTGAGGAAAACCCATAAAAAATGAATCTTGTTAACTAACCACGGACGGCGCGACCCACGCCGCCGCCGCCCCCAGAGCGTTGCGTCACCGTACATAATATATTATTACAGAATATTAATATATGGTTATTTATTATTATTATTATTATTATTATTATTATTATTATTATTATCATTATTATTATTTATATTAAATGATTTAACCAACCGATCTACGAAATAAAATCATACAAATACATTTTTGTCCCAAAGTAAAAAGATTGGTTATTCATAGGTTAATTTTTGTATCAAACTAACCTAATGATTGTTTGAATGTGCTGAATAAAGTTGAAGCTTAAGCTTGTGCATTTTGGTGAACATACATTATATTTTGAACTTAACTTTTTATTTTTAATATAATTTTCCTATAATGTTATTTAACTCTTATGTTTATGTTCTTTCTTTCTTTCTTTCCTTCTTGCCTTCTTTCTATTTTGAATTCATTTACACTACATGTTTAATAAGAGTAAGATTGCATCGTCACGTCACACCCATGGTGGAAATAACCATAATAAATTTCCACCATGGTTACACCTAGACACCGGTTAAATGCACGATTAAAATCGAGATATTACGGATTTGTTTTTTTGTTTGGGAGCTGACAGATAATTATTTATAAAATTTCGTTGCATTGGCGTCGTTGATTGTGATGCAGATTTTCAATGAAATATAGTCAAACTAGTGTGCCAGTTATCCTGGAGCGGAATGAATTCGTAAGGATCTGGAACACAAGCTCTGTGTGCACACATGGCACGATGTTTCACTTACGCAATTTGACAACACAGCAAACACGTGAGGGCTGCGCCTGGAGAACACAAGCATATTATGTTTTGTAACTTTGATCACTTGAAGTCATTGCGCAGGATAATTTCGCCTCTTCTTTCACGAAACCCGGTAGAACCAGGCGTAACAAAAGCCTGCGACTTAAAATTTCATTGTTTTCTCGAGCAGAGGCGGTCTTTTTAATTGCGACAAAACGGTAAATAAATGGTGCGTGCAATTAGTTTTACGAAGCCCCTCTAACCGAAAGGAAAGCGGGTCGGAAGTATTTTCTTCTCTCTCGCTAATCTTCTGTCAACCGCTTAAGACCGACGATTTTCTCGTACTCTGACTCATTTAAGCTATTTTTTCTTGATCTCCTTGGTCATGAATCTCACGTCAAATTCCGTAGAAATACCATTAAATTTTACCGTAGTATACAATTTTACATACATTTTAGATATTACTAAATAAAATCGTTTTAATTGGTTTTCAAGTTCTGAGACTTAACTGATATGGTACCAACACATAATTTGCACGGATTTTCTTCGCATTTGACATTTTACTTCTTGTGCAAGGACTGATCAGACGTATTTATTAGATGTTTATGAACGTCCATGGAAGTTAGTCGTTTATGGGCACCGATCATTTTTGGAAATTATGCGAATTTCTCATTGTAAAATTCAATTTTTTTGTTAAGTTTTTCTTTAAAAATGATATTTCCTTTTGATAGGTTTGTACAAAACAACTGACATGTTTGTGTGAGAGTAATCCTTACCTGTCATTGTAGCCCAAGTAAGTGATAATGGTAACTTGTAAGAATAAATGGCAAGAGGAATTGAATAATAGTTATTAAATGTTTGATATGGATTCACAACGAGAACCGCTTTTGCAACATATGGCGTTATCCGAGTGGTGCTTACGTGTCTTGAGTTTTTTTTAATGTTATATAAACCGTGTGTGATTCAATATTTAATTTACGAGAGCCCCGGTCAATTTTTTATTTCTTTCTAGACACTGAATATATTTGTTCTAAAAACTAACTACTTCCATTTGTTTTATTCAGTACCAGCGTAATAATGAAAACATCAGAACACTCGTTTCATTATGAAGCTAATAATACCACCCGAACGAGAACACTATTCAGCTGCCAGCGCATCGTCATGAATAACATTTTTAAATCACAAATAGGTTTAACCACGTAATACGTAATTGAAAAAAATAACCTATTATAACACAAAAGATTCGTCGGGTGGGGTATACGTACACTCCTAGACACTTTCAAAACACCACATTTATGTCAACTGGTAAAAAGGAAGCCTAAACATCAACGGAGAAGTGATATACATGCAGGCGAAGTTAAATACTTATGAATTACAACAACAAATTCTCGATACTGTACAGAAAAACTAAAGAGAGGAATAATTTTAGAAAAAGCAGCGGAAAGAAAATTACACAAATTCATAAAATATGCAGGCATATAAAGTGATTCATTTCTAAAACTTTAGGTTCCGGAACGTGCTCAAAATGATTTACTAATTTAATAGAAATAATTATATATTTATAATATAATGTAATAATTATCAGCGAGATACAGGAACAAGTGAATTTCCTATAAAATATATCGATTTTAACACAAATTTGTATTTAACATCTGAACTAGAATGCGATAAAGATTTTATTTAATTAATATATGATAAAATAGTATCTCTAATTAGTTCCGGGTAGGATATCTCTACCTTCATTGGACTTACAGCAGCGCTATATATAAACACGTACACGTGGAATAAGCACGTACGTACGTACCAGATACTAAATACATAGAATTAAAATAAGTGTAAAATCGAATATAAGTACTGAATAATGAATTATACCAGTGACTTGGACAAAGTGGACAAATTCAATATTGAGAGAGGAATAATGTTAACACTCAATTGCAATAGCTCAACAGTTAGAGGTGAAGTGTTGGAGGAGTGAAGATTTCATATCGAAGCAATTTTTTTCTTTTTGGTTCGTTTTTCAAATTACAGAAGGTTACTTAACAGTTTTGTAATTTGTAAAAAAATTTTCTATGTTATATTTTGAAATTTATGTTAAGGACAAAAAGTGATTCTGTTGAACTAGTTGAGGGGAAAAAGTTACATTTACTCAGATGTAACTTCCGGAATCTTCCATGTTCATTCATTTTGAACATACAATTCCTCTCAGTCTGGCTACATGAGCGATTTAGAACAATTGCATTTTAAAATATACACTCCACTTTGTCCTCATTTCTATTACATCTTTATTTCTACAGAGAATAGAATTTTATTTTTTATTGATTTTGTAACTTTTTGGACAATTTTTGAACTCGGTGGCCTAAACATTGTAATGCTTTTCCAATCTAGGGGATACAATTGAAAGCTTTTTGGAATTATCAGAAAAATGTAAAGGAAACATTTAATTTTAAAAATCACTTTTTTGGAGACAATCAATTTCGCAATTAACTCTGGAATATAACAATTGTTAGTTGCTATTCTCTTTATAATGGAGATTTATTTGTAAACTATGTAGTGGTGCTAAAATAGCACGTACTTTCTCACACATATTTTCACGCACAATTACGCGAAAATACTCACATTTTCGAAAAATTGTTCATGACCTTATTTCAAAATCTATCTTTAAGGAACAAATTTCACTAAGAGGAAAATCTCAATCTGTAAATTTTGATTTTGTAGGAAGACGCCGAAAAAATTTTGAACTTTTGCAATTTTCGAAAAATCCGGGTTTTTAACAAACGTGTGATCTGCACCATTCTCTTTAACGTCCTTCACATTATCTAGCAACAAAATATAATGTAAAAAATGGAGCCATTTTTTTGAAAACTTTAATGTTCTAGGGGCTGTTAAGTACCCCCAGAATTAAAATATTGTTTCAAATTCAAGGGGACGCAACATCAGCAAGATCGATTGAGAATTACCAGTTTTGGAGAAAATTCGCGGTTTAGCTGCTAGCGTTGTTCACAGACACGGACAGACGGACGGACAGACAGACAGACGTTTTCCATTATTCAATTTTTCGCTATCAAGGACCCACAAAACACGGATTCTGGCTACACCAGGTGTTAGAGAATTTGTTACCCCAAATTTAGCAACTGGATTTATCCATTTTTTCGTTACGCCTGGCAATAATAGTTTCTCTGCCGATAATTCACAATTTTTTTCCTGCAGCATTACATAACTTTCTCTCTACTCCGAAGCGAGAAAGTAAACTAGAGGTGCTACAGAATGGCACCGAATGGCACAGAATGGCACGGCATACTTTTTCGCGATAAATTATTCTAATATCTGTAGTGTGGACTGGTGTCTTGCCTTTACTTCTTGCCTACTGCAATCTATCACCGACCAAATTCGTTGAAATTTTCTCAACTTTTCGGCTTCCAAATAGTACAACCGAAATATTATTTTAAGAATATTCAAGAAGGCTAACACCTTGTCCTAGATAACAATTTTCATTTAAAAATTTTGAGCCGTTTTTAATAAAATGGCGTCAAGCGTTACTGGAAATGCGAAATTTGAAGCTCTTTTCTACAGGAATCTATTAAGCGTTCGAAAAACTTCAATTTAAGTACTTTGAAAATCTTCCACTCACAAATGCAATAATGTATACAAATCTATTGAAATGTGCATACTAACGGAGTGAGAGATATTTAAACAAAATTAAATTTGTGTTTTTGGAAAAAACAAAAGAAGACACCAAAATAAACTTAACGTCATTTTAATTAGTACAATTAGCACTATCCATTGGAAAAGTTCCAATAAATAATTTGGAGCCATTTTTGAGAAAATGGCGTTTGTGCGTTTCTAAAAATGCGGAAATTTGAGTTGATTTTAACAAAATCTCTTGACTTTTCGAGAAACTTTATTTCCAAATGTTTAAAGCATTTGTACTCATAAATACAATAATGTGAATAAATCGCTTCTAATGTAAATATTACCCACGTGAAAGATAAGTCAAAAAATACTTTTTGCAATAAAAAAAAATAAAGATTAGAGCAATATGGTGTATAGGGTTCGTTTGGAACTAATCCTACCAAAATCGGAGCAGTTCTTGAGAAAATATTGCTTTTGTTGTTTAAAATTGCAAATATTGCACCCACTATTGCACGAAACTATTAAAATTTTCAAAAAATCAGATGATCATTATGAAAGAACTATTAATGGACAATATATTTCATTTATAGGAAAAATCTGTCTTCAATTTTATAGTTTCATTTTATAAATTCAAACTTTTCAATTTTCGAAATTTCACAATTAACCGCGAAACAGTTACCACCTTTATAAGTGTATTTTACCCTATTCTTACAAAATATTTAAAGAAAACATTTGGAGCCTTTTGAGAAATTTTTGAAAATGTTCGGGGTCTTCATGTAAAGTACCCCAAAATTTTAAAGAATGTTTTTCCAAATTTCAAGCTACAAGTAGAGCCGGATAGACAGGGGTTTCTTCATTTTTGAAAGAATCTTACGTATGGTTAGGCGCTAGTAGTGTTCACAGACGGACGGACGTTAAAAAATATACTTTTTCGGTACCAGGGGACCCCAAAACGTGTATATCCCTTGAAATCTCGAAATTGATTTTCCGCAGCATTACATAACTTTCTCTATACTACGTATATGCGTATGTATACGAGAAAGTAAAAATAACAAAAACAAGATTTTCTCAAAAACGTCTCCAAATTAGAAATTTTCATAAAAAAAATTGAAGCCGTTTATAAAGAAAATGGCGATTAAGCATTACTCTCAATGCGAAATTTGAAGGTTTTCTTCACAGGAATCTATTGAGTTCTCGATAACATTCATTGGAAATTTTTAAAGCACTTCCACTCACAAACGCAATAATGTATACAAACTGATGGAGATGTACAAATTAACGACGTGAGATATTTGAAAAATTTGTGTAAGTATTTAAAAAACAAATGAATACACCAAAATAAAGTTAGTGTCATATTAAACACTATCAATAAGCACTATATATTGAAAAAAATGGAAGAAAAATTTGGAGCCATTTTTGAGAAAATTGCGTTCGAGCGTTCCTGCAGAAGTGGAATTTTGAGGTCATTTTCACAGAAAACAAGTCTTTTCGACAAACATTACAGAAGCCCGCTAAATGCACCGAAAAATACTTATAGGAAAAATCAATAGATCGCAGCACTATCACACGGAATTTACTAGATCGATAACGTCTGAACAAATTGTCCGATTTTCGATCTGTAAACGGCATTGAACTCCCTTTTGAAATAGAATTCACGATACGATGCCGTTTTTTCAAAAACTATTTCCAAAAAAAATTGTTAAATGAGTTCTCATAGTTCCGGGAAGATATTAAAAAATGTGGGCTTATAGCGCGATGACGACGTGCTTCCTCAATCCAACGCCGCCGTGTCAATCATGCAAATCGGATGAATAGGAGCGGCGTAAAGTGAAATTTCGGAAAAATACCTGATCCCCCTTCCCGCAGTTGCGTCACTCGACCCTTTTGGGGTTCCTCGACGAGGCGAAACCCGGCCAAAGCCGGCGGCCTGCGGCACGGGAGGAGGCAGTGCTCTTAGGCAGGCAATGGTTTCGTCCCTTTCAGTCTCAATACATTTTTCTTCACTTATCAAACTAGTGATGCTGTAACACAACCAAACGGTCTCATATCATCTGTAATAGTCGTATATAACTATATTTCCGTCTTCCTTCGAATACCATCAAAACGTTATTTCAGGCACTACTCAAAATATCAATTCCGATTTGGAAACTGATTTCAAAAGAAAATTGAACTAATTGTGTATATATCACCAATATTCCATGTCCTAACATCTTATTTTACATACATTTTACTTCTAAAATCTTTCGTTATCATTCCACTACCAGAAAGAATGAGTCGAAATTACGCACGAGCTCTTTTATCCTGCGACTCGATTTTTGATCTCAAAACGGCGTTTGTCTCCTTGATAGACTTCACCTGATGAATCTGTTTTCTCAAGTAAAGTTTTAAAACTGTATTCGTACTTTCGGACAAAATTGAAGAAGTGGTGCGCGA
This sequence comes from Teleogryllus oceanicus, assembly GCA_964035755.1. NCBI lineage: Eukaryota > Metazoa > Arthropoda > Insecta > Orthoptera > Gryllidae > Teleogryllus > Teleogryllus oceanicus. The sequence goes on from CAXIVR010000008.1 coordinate 42,942,144, forward strand.
AACGACTACCTTCGTCGATTTTGTACCGTAGTCGTTTTTGTGACTCCCAGACAGCAGAAAACTGATGATGATGGCTAAGCCATCGAAAGCTGCTATTACTGAAATAAATACTATTGTTGACAATGACAACGCCTTCAATAATTTCAATTATGTAAATGTAAACTACAACTCACCACTGAATCAATAAGTACTCTATTTTTCCTTTCCCCAACGGCAGTTTAGAATCGCTAAGGCGATCACCGAACGCCATGAGTTGTTCGTTCTGAGCGCACTGAATATTGTTTCATTACGTCATAACTCAAGAACCATGATTCACACAGAAATGTGGATGGTCTCATATCAAAATTTGGACTTCGCCTGTCATTTCATCCGCTGGATGTTTGTGCATTTCTTCAGTAATAAAAAAGGTTCTAGCACGGTGAAAATTTAAGGACGTCAAAATGTAGACGTAAACACTCGACAACCATTTATAATTAGTTCCTTTGTAATTAAACAATGAAACTCAATTTTAAAATAACTATCGCATTCATAGAAGTTCTGGGAATAACTGGTAAAAAACTTATTTGTCTAATATCAACGCAAATGAAGCTATTGTTGAGTAAACATGTTAAATATTTGCGTTAGAAACAGTAGGACCGAGTCGAATAGCTCCGAACATCTTCCTGAATTGGCAACAGAGCTAGCGATAGAGAGAGAGGGTCTTATGTAAAATTGTATTGGATAGAAAGAGAGAAATACTCCATTTGGCTCTGTACTGCAATGAAATGCTTTAACGCTGTATAGTATAGAGAAAGTTATGTAATGCTGCGCGAAAAAACGGCGGATTTTCCGGCAGAAAAAATTCATTGCCGCGCCCTGATAACAGAAACGTGGATAAATCAAGTTGCTAAATTAGAAAAAAAATCCTCTAACTTGTTCTGTAGCCAGATCCCTGTTCCGTAGGTCCTTGATGCCGAAAAACAAAACGTCCGTCCATCTGATATATGTACACAAACATAGCGCCTAAACAATGCGTAAGATATTTTCCAAATTGCAGAAAACCCTGTCATTCCTACGTGAGCCAATGCTCTGCGATTTCGAAAAACATTCATTAATTTTTGGGAAGACTTTATACAAAGCCCTAGGGAGAGTTTAAAATTTTCTCAAAAATGGCTCCAAATGTTTTCTTTACATTTCTTGTAAGAATAGAGTGAAATACACTTTTAGGTGGCATAAAAGGTGGCATAGGTCCGATTTTCAGTATTAACTGTGAATTTTGGGAAATTGTAAAAGTATGAATTTTTTTCGGCATCTTCTCACAACTACAGTATTGAAGATAGAGATTTTTCCTTCAAATAAAATTTGTTGCCTATAAATAGTTATTTCTTTACGGTCATGAACATTTTGTTTGGAAATTTGTGTAGTTTTCGTGCAATAGCGCGTGCAAAATTTGAAAATTAAAAAATAACCAAAACAAGATTCTCTGGAAAATGGCTCTGAATTTTTTCTTTAAATTTTTGGTATGGCTAGTGCCAAACAAACCTTGTACGATGACTTAAACGCCATATTGCTCGATTCTTTTGTTTTTCCAATAATCACAAAAATGTATTCTTTTTTACTTGTCTCTCACATTGGTAATACTTACATAAAAAGCGTTTTCTTCACAGTACATGTATGAGTACATATGCTTTGATATCTGAAGATAGTGAGCAACATTCCGACACTCGAGTCTAATGCAAGGTCTTCATAATAAATGTGCAAATTAGAAATTGGCATATAGACGCCAATTTCTAATAGTAGTATTTTGGAACGGCATATTGAACACAGGAAACTCAACAAACAAATTGTTCCAAAATTACAAGCCCTATTTGAATACCACAGTTACTGCTCTTAAGTCGCTCAGAGTTTTCATCGAGAAAAAACGCGACAATTTTTCACACTATGAGGAATCAGGTAGGGAAAAATCTGGGATTTCAGATTACGAGATCTTTAGGATACGTCTCCGAAATTTTTGCTTAATCCATTGGACTACGGGTACGCACCAGAAGTGGACCTTCACCGTCTCAAAACTTTTACGTTGAAAATAACCTTCCCATGCTTGACCAGTTTTAGCGTCGTTGGAGGATCGAATTTCTGCGTATATATTGGTTTCTACACGTTTTGATTTTCTGGCTAGACTCCAGCAATTGGAGTCAGATCAACTGATGGAACAAACAAGACTCTTAAATCAGATTTACAAAGAGGATGTTGACGAAAATCTTGGGGTCGACTTGTTCAATTTACAGAATTTTACAAACAATTTGCAGCAGAAAAGGACATATTTAAGCCGTGAACATTTAATGTACACATTGATAATTGAAAAACAGGAACAGGTCACTTTTCTTAATTTTGAGACAATTTTAAAAATATATCCTTTTTTGATGATTACTAATTGCACAGCTGAAATATCATTTTCAAAATTAAAATTAGTGAAAAACAGATTGCGAACGACAATAACCCAACGACGCCTCAATGAACTCGCGGTTTTGAGCAGCAATATTAAAGCATATTTTAAGAATGTTAAAATTTGACGACTTGATTAACGATTTTGCGATGAGAGAAGCGCGGAGTTCCTCTGTAAAGGTGATTAATATGTGTGTTATATATATATATATATATATATATATATATATATATATATTGAAATAGCATTATAATTTTGTAATGTACCAATGTGACAACTCAGTGATATTTAATATGAACCTCTACCATAGGGGCCCCCACCAAATATGTGCCCGTTGCCCCCCCCTATCTACATCCGGCCCTGATTACTCGATATATACGTACGTATATGAGAAAATAAAAATCAGTGAGTTGAGGGAGCACTTACCCTTGAGCCACAGGGGCGCGGAGGGGGGATTCGCGTCCACTTCGCACTTGAGTGAGACGGGGATGCCCTCCACCAGCGGGAAGCCAAAGCCGGGCTCGCGGCTTATGGCGAACGACGGCGTGTCTGCAACAGAAGGAAACCTCCGTCAGCACAGATTGATGTACTACAGCTTCCGGGTCAATGACCCCCATCTCGATCAGGTTTTTCGTCCAGTTTCCCTGATCCATTGAAGCAAATGCTGAGATGGCCCCTTGTTTTGCTTCTGGACATAAATGTAACTTCATTTTCTGTGCACGTCTTCTAGAATTCAGTGGGAAATACAATTATTCAAATTATCGTTTCCATGTTGTCGCGGCAGGAAGTAATAAGAGCCAAAATTTATTGCTTATTTATCTTTGAAAATAAATTTTATTAATGGGAGTTTTTTCTCCCTTTCAAAAATTCAAAATTTAAGTAGTATATGACTTAGTGTAGGGATCACAGAATTTTGAAAATGTGCACACAATTCACTTTTCCCCATAGCACGTCATAAGCAGTTTTTAACTGTTTTTTGACGTAAAATAAATAAATAAATAAAAAATAAATAAACACAGATACAACCAGAGTTGGTGGATCGTCCATTTCCACGCTGGCCGACAGCTGTGGAGTCGAGCTCCATACAAGTAGTGTTTTAACCATGTTGAGATGTGGCGGGCTTCTCAGACAAGCGGCACAATATCATTCTAAGAACTCATTTTCGTACCTTTTCGAACCGTGATAGTACAGGTAAAAGCTAAGAAACAGTGTGGTCAGTTGCTTGAAAACAGATTAAAGAGACGAAACCTTCTCTCACGCTCACAAGCGGGTTAGTTAATGAGGTTCATCATATAATTAAAGAAAATCATTATTCGCCTGCAGAGAAGAATGGCGTAGTTACGTGTATGCAATATAAACATTGTTTCTTTGTGCCTATGTTTCTTTTATTACAAAAAAAACGGGTTAAAAGACGAACCCACTCCTGTAGGGCAATTAGGACATATAAAAACATTCCTAATTTTTGGTGTGATATTGTCATAACAAGACACAGGTCAAGTAATACTACTAGGTTACTTGAGTGACCCGCTGTAGGCTTTTTATTGAATAGGGTGAAAAGGTAGAGCGGTCGCACACTGATTATCAATAAATTCTATTAAGACAATAAATCATGTTAAATTTTTTTTAATATTTTATTTTTTGACTCCTACTAAATTTTGGATATTTACTTATGATTCTCACCTAATTTTTTTTTTCCCAATTGCCAAAGTAGGGTTTTTGAAGGAAAAATTTGTTTATTGATGTTTTTATTTGTATACGTCAATTTTATATTTCTTAAGAGCTTTAGTTTGCAAGGCAGAAGAAATAAATTTTCGTAAACTCAATTTTCTAGCCCTGGACTGAAAAAAGTGCGAATGGTGTTTGGGGATATATAAATGGACCGTCGAGCTTACTGTTTCATTCTTTGATTAGCTCCTAGAGTTAACTGATACTCCGGATATTTGCAATCCTAGACTCCTGATTACGCATCATTACGTGGGAGAAATTTCTACGAATACAGTGGGCCTACGAACACGCGGTTTGATTCCGAAAATGTTGTGTGCCTAAACTACCTAACCAAATTACTCAAAAACTAAATTCAATTCCTCTACGGGACAAGGCAAACAATGACAACAATCACAAGAACCCCCAATTTTTAATGAACTGAACCATTAATGGCTCCTTGGAGAATCGAGGATATCAGTTTAAGAACAACTATTTTAACTCAAAATTGATGTTCACGTCTTCACAAATGCTGTATGTGGCAAAGTTTTTGAAGCTGTATCAAGACTTCTGTAAAGAAATTTAAAAACAATGTAAAGAAATCGAAAACCCTACGTACCTTAATAAAGGCATCTTTTCTTCTTGTGCATGCAGTGTTAAGTTTTACTATTACAGACAATACAGCTGGACAGCCAGCATTTTTAGAAAGTTTTATTTTCTCTCCTACTACTTTTCTGTTTGTACTATAGTAACATAAGGACAATATTTACTATAATAAAATAAAAACGTAACGTGTATTTCTGTCAACTTACGAACAAACAGGTCGTTTTCATGAACTAACATTCCATTTCGTGTGGGTGATCTTCGCGTATACCTCCACACAATTTTTAATGTCTTCAATTGAACTTATTGCACTTCTTATGACTGTTTCTTCTTCATTATCCTTACAAATTCGTAACTGTAATTCGCTCGGAAAGAAATATAATTTAGTTTCCTAGTTCGCATTTATTCATATAAAACCAAAATATAAGTTAAAGTTACTGACAAAACACGTTGGATTGTTAGTTCACATAATGGAAAAGACTAATATCACATCTGATGTTACAGGAAAATGCAGAGTCGATAGCTTCGTCCACGAACACAGTAACCGAGTCCACGTGCACTGACGCTCGCTGTGGCTCTGCAGGGATCCGTAGAAGGAGAACATACGAATTTCGTGTGGTTTCGCGTTTTGCGTCCGCTAGCCAATGAGGGAAGCCAGGTGCCGAATACATGTGCAGTTTGCTTATATGCAGCCGGGACAAGCTCTATGCTCCCAACCAGTCTCCCGGCGTGTGATAGTGCAGTGCATGTTAGTGTAAGTGTGTGTGTAAGGGGAGAGGATAGGGCAAGGAAGAGAAAGGAAAGATCGTGCTCAGTCTGTGGTCCTTTTATTAGGGTACTGCTCCTAGCCCCATTCGCCTGGTGTTGACCACAGAAAACTATCGAACAGAGCAGCCAGTCGCTAGAATTCTCTTCCAGGCAGCGACTCAATTCGACATAGCTGACAAGCTATCGAATATCTTCCCACTGTCGGGCCTCGAACCTAAGAGCTCCCGGTCAGAGGTACCGCAGTGACGTCAGTTGAGGCACTGAACCACTTCTTCCTGTGCAGCGTCCTGTTATTAGGGACTTTTGGCTTGAGGGGTAAGGAGACGTAAGCTCCTATTGGCGTGACTAACGACGTTACACGGTCGTAAGAAACGAAGTTCAGAGGATCCTTAGATTTATTGATTGATTAGCGTTTCAGGGTGCGTCAGCTCCTAAGATCATTAGTCTCGTAAGTGTAGCGACGTTTTTTACCCCGAGAAATGGTGGTTTTCTTCCCCGCTGTACGGTGCGATCCGGCGCCGACCTACACAACGACTAGTGGGGTTTTCCTCAATCAAGTATCTGCCACCAGCAATGCACCGTTCCAACCAGAGCAAGGTCTAAGCTCTTGTCTGTTTTCCCGATATGAGTGGTAGTGTAGTGCATGTAAATGTGTCTGTAAGGATTGAGGATGCAAGGAAGGGGAAGGAAAGATCGTATGCGATATGTGACCCATTTGTTAGTGTACTATTGCGGCGTTTTCCTAGTGTTGAAAAGAAGTGTTATAATAAAACTATTTTCGAGGTTGTGCAATAAATAATCCATTAGAGCACTAATGTTATGATGAAGCATCTTATAACATCTATATGAGTGCGTTAACAAACGTTATCGCATTGTTGTATCGAGTTTCCGTCGGTGGGTATGCACATGTAAGAATATATTGTAACGCAACACCAACGTGCAGCTCAACACCGTGACAGAATAGCGCCAGTTGGACATGGTTGAGACACCTGTATTGTACACGCAACAGGACATGGACCGGTAGCATCAATCAATCAACAGGACGTGGACGCGACACATATGTTCGCAATGCTACGTTGATTGAGTGATTGATTCTTTCGTGTTTCCGGGCGCGTCAACTGCTTCGGTCATTAGTCCCGTTCGTGTAGTGCATGCTTTTTCTCGGGAGATGGAAGTGATCTTCCCCCGCTGGATGGCGAGATCCGGCGCCGACCTACCGTCAACTAGTAGGGTTTCCCTCTAACCAGGACTCTCCCACCAGCGTGGCACCCCAGCCGGGACAAGCTCTAAGCTCCCAACCGGTCTCCCGGAATATGTGGTAGTGACCTCCCGGTCAAAGGTGCTGCAGTGACATCAGTTGATGCACTGAGCTACCGCTTCCGGTGCAACGCAATGCTACGCAGTTCCATCCTTTTACGTGCAGTGCAAACAGGAAAACCGTTGGTCACGGCAGTCCGTCCTGACTTTTTATGAAGATGCGCGACTCTGAAAACGACACGACACTGAAAACCCGGTACCCAACGGAGCGCTCCATTATTGTGGTCGTACATTACGATGATATGGTTGTGCCTTATAAATATGACACGTGGTGGCGTTGTGCAGCGAATCGTTCATCCATGTCTGATATAATGTCTCCTGAATATACTACATACCACGAATGTTTCACTACGTTGCCTTGTTTTTGTAGGTATTGGAAAAGGAAGTTCGATGGAGGGAAGCTGTAATGGCATCTTCAAAATTTGATCATGAAGAAGAGACATCTGAATCCAGTTGGTCAATCGAAATGCTGCGCCACGATTGAGAGAGTGTTGCATCGAGTTGAGAACAGATCAGGAAAGGCTTCAGAAATATGTGCCAAAAGAAACAAAATGACTCAAGAGGGCCAAGAAAGACAATTAGGCTAAGTACGCGCGAGTCTTAGAGGGTCTTTTGACCGAGAGGAGAAACATTTGAAAGATATTAAATAAAGAAGTATCCCTAAATAGGATGAGATAGATTGTCGAAATTGCATTCTTTACAGAGATAATAAGTAAGCACCAAAAAGGAATACTCATAATTTACTCAAATTTTATTACTAAGACTTTTTATCATGGGATATTGACTAAATTGATTTTAATTTTATTCTAACACATTTCAGGGATTTGGCTGAAGATTTTTGCGCCCGTTTAATATGATTATTCAATATTAATTTTGTTTGTTGTATTTTAAGAATTTAATGAACAATATTTGCATTGATGTAAAATTAAAGTAATAATTTATCATGTTGTGATCCGCTAATAAATATTTTAAGACTATTTCATTGTTATATAATATTGCGATGGTTCTGTGAATTAAAATAAATCTTTTGAAAATAAAGCGCAATACATTGAAAATGAATTGAAGTCAAGGTACATACATTCTGTTTATTTAAGCAATTATCTCAGATGAAGTGATCAAAATGCTAAGCTACTAGGTTCAGACACATATAAGGTTATTTCAGGCAACTCCAAACTTATGCTTTTTATGGCAGCAATTAGATGTACTGATTAATGAATGAATTTTTCAATAGTGATCGGGTACCAGACACCCTACTTCTTTATTTTCAGGTACTCAATGGGGATTAATTATTTATATTCGCAGACACATGATCAGCGATTTCTAGGTCTTACAAAAGTTTTGTAGTCGTAAAAACGCCATCCAATTACTGCAGTTTCTCAGGTACTTTACTTTTGATACTTGATACCCAGGTACTTTTGATTTTTTCAAATTATTGAAATAAGTATTTCTCATGTATTCTCACCACTCATTCTGTGAGAACCGACGCCGACCTAAAGAAGTGTTTGCGTGGGCTTTTCCACTTCAGTATCTCTCCCCAGAGCACCGCCTTAGACAGGAGAACGTGGAAGCTTCCGACTGAACTCTCGACATATGTGATAGTGTGGCGCATTTAAGTGTAATTGTGTGTAAGTAAGGGTGGCGATAGGACAAGGAAGAGAAAGGTGAGATAAGCGCGGCCCGTGGCCCGTTTGTATCTCCCACCAGAGGGGGCAACACTCCAGCAAGGACAAACTCTACGTTCCCGGCCGATCTCCCGGAATGTGTGATAGTGTAGTGTATATTAGTGTAAGTGTGTAAGGGGTGAGGATAGGACAAGGAGGATGGATCGCGCGCGGTCCGTGGCCCGTTTGTTACGGAACTGCTCCGGCATTCTCCTGCTTGTGATCGAAAAAAAACAACAAAAAAAACACGGAAAACTACAGATCTGAGCAGCCGGCCTCTAGAATTCTCCTTTAGACAGCGATTGAATTCGACCTACCTGACAAGCCAGTGTCGAAAATCTCGCCACTGTCGGGACTCGAACCTCGGACCTCCCGGTTAGAGGCACTGTAGTGATATCAGTTGATGCTCTGAGACACCTCTCCCGGTCTGATTTGTCAGCTTTAAAGAAAAATTTCATCAGCGGAAAAGGGCGTGCAGGGTACAACAACAAAGGCGCTGCCCGCCGGTAAAAAGCAAGCACGATATGCACTAAAGTATAAAATAATGAGTATACCAAATCCACGATATCAATAGTTTTATTGTTCACTCGTTCTTTGCCAATGGTCGACGGATAGCCAGGAGAAAATGCCATGTCGACAAAAGTGATACCGCAAACCAGTTATCCCAAACACGGTCACAATATTTCCAATGTCACACTCCGAGGGAGAAACTAATCCGTTGTGACCGCGTAACTTCACCAGAGCACGTAAACCTCCACATAAATATCCGTACTACATAAATATAGTACTACTACTTCACAACAGCCTGCTGTGGCGCCTGATGGCCCTTTTATTCGGGCGCTGCTGCTGCTACTATGGAGACAGGCGCCTGAGCTCGCCGCTCCTGCTTGCGCCCAGAAGGCGCTCAGAAAGCGCTGATTTGACTGCAAAAAAATTGCTTCCTTTTGCTGCAAAGATGGTGGCGTTTCAGACACTCTATGTAGTACATTCTAACTCGTTGCGCGCCCCGCGCTTATGCCCTTTCTGAGTGTTCCCCAAGCGCGCTGTCCACGCGCGTGCACGGCCGATTCAAATGTGCGCCACGCGTACAACATGTACCTCTCAAGAGTGACGAAGACGAGCCGGCAGAGATTTCCAGAGATACCACAGAATAAAAACGAAAAGTCTCCGAAAAAAACTTTGCATTTGGCACCAACAAGAGGCATACCTCTTCCGAGAACAATGCCAAAAAGACAGAAGTTTATTGATTGATTAGTGATTCCGCGCGCGTCAACAGCATAGGTCATTAGCCCCGTAAGTGTAGTGCATATTTTGCGCGGGAGATGGCAGTGATCTTCCACTGTTGGATGGCGAGATCCGGCGCCGACCATCGGCTACTGGGTTTCCCCCTAACCAGGAGTCTCCCACCAGCGGGGCACCGCCGAAGCCGGGGCATGTTCTAAGTCCCAGACCGGTCTCCCAGCATGTGTGGTAGTGTAGTGCATGTTAGTGTGTGTGTGCAAGGGGAGAGGATAGAACAAGGAAGCGGAAGGAAAGATCGCGCGCGGTCAGTGGCACGTTTGTTAGGGTACTGCTCCGGCATTCGCCTGGTGTTGATCTGAGAAATCACGGAAAACTACCGATCAGAGCGGCCGGCCGCTAGAATTTTTCTTCAGACAGGGACTAAACTCGACCTAGCTGAAAAGCTAGTGTCGAAAATCCTGCCGCCGTCAGGACTCGAACCTAGGACCTCCCGATCAGAGGCGCTGCAGTGACACCAGTTGATGCACTGAGCTACCACTGGGACAGACAGCATTGGTCTGCTCAAACGCCTGAGAACTTTGCTGGAAATTTCCGTTCGAAAAACCTTTCGCTGACTGATGAGCGTGAAAGTCTCCCGAAGTAACCGTGAGGAAATAGTAACTTATAAAAACATTGGCCAACACAGGATGTATGGTCAAGTTAAGAAATAAAAATGTGGGAAAAATAAGTCATATTAGGGACTTACACAAATTGATGAAAAAATGCCAATTCTTTAACACATTGAGAATCGATCAATAAAAATTCAAGAACAGTTCTTAACCTTTCGAGAAGCACGCTGTTGTACGTTTCCAACGTTGTTTGACTCTCCCACCATTACCACTTGTACATATCTATTGTTGATTGGAGAGTTAGTGGCGTAAAGGTTGACCCGAATGCGCCAGCATTGTGTTGTACTTTTACACCACATGCCTCCTCACATAGTTTTTGTTTGCACTAAAACGCAATTTCAATAAAAACACAATTTTATACTACTCAGATCAAAATTTAATTTAACTCAGATCAAAACTAAGAATCAAATTTATAAGAACAATACATAAATATGTAAATACATTAAATAAATGTGCGTAGTAAAAAGTACAACGTGCAATTAAGCTTTAGTAAAACAGGCGTGTTTCCCGACGGGTTAAGCATTAGTAGCGAGTCCAGGTTAAAGAAGGAAAAGAAAAAAAAAGAAAGTTTGTATGTGTTAATAAATTCTGTTCATAACGTACATAAGTAACGAGAAAAAAAGCTCGTTGTTTCCCATATAGCGGAATCTATAAAACTGTTTTCGTGGTTTACGTGCTACTGCAATCAACATTTCACACAACGAAATAAATTTGTAATTACATCAGGTGCTAGAGTATCCATCGAGAAGTGAAATGAGGGTACTGGTGTACATTCCGAAAACTCCACTCGACGGTGGACGGAACGGGTCGCGATTATGTAGGTTTGGAAGGGCGGGGCGCTTGAAGTGGGAGTATAGACGGGAGACTCGCGTAGCGGATGGTTTCGAATTTGTGATTGGTGGTAGGCCAATGCGTACGTGCTTTATATAGCAATCAAGAATAGGCTTAGATGGTTGATTGCCTCAACTGATGTCACTGGATTGCCTACGACCAAGATGTTCTAGGGTTTAAAGTTTGACGAGGATTTTCAATTTTCGACTAGCTACATATCTAGATCGAACTCAGCTACTGTCTGGAAGAGACTTCTAGCGACCGGCTTCTCTGATTAGTAGTTTTCTTTGTTTTTTCCAGTCAACACTAGACGAATGCCGGTGCATTACGTTAACAAACGGGCCATGAACCGTGCGCGATTTTTCCTTTCTCTTCTTATTCTCCCGACTTACTTATACACACTGTTACATCCACTGCACTACTATCCATGTCAGGAGGCTAGTCACGAGCCTAGAGATCGCCTGGCTGGGGCGGTGCTCCCCTGGAAGGAAATACCTGGAGGGATAAATCCCCTGGAAACTGTCGTGTAGGTGTAGGTGCCATGTATGTCGGCCCCTGGAACTGACTATTCACCTGGGGAGGAACGACACCACATCCCGCGATAAAACATTCTCTGCACTAACGGAACAAACGAACATAGCTGTTAGTGTGCTCGGAAACCATCAATCATCACGCATCCCTCATAAACCGATAATTACAACAGATGCCGGCAAGCCTACTTTTAAAGGGAAGCGAAATGGCGGTGGATGACGAAAAGAAGAGAGTAGGAACGGGGAAAAGGTGGAGGAACAATAGAAAAGTGTGGAGGAGATGTAATAAGCGGCGGGGGAGATTTGAGGGGGGAAGTGTGAGAAATAAGTGGGACAAGTGTAAACAGGAGGGACGATGAGGTGGAGAAGAGCGGGGAGAGGGGGGGGGGGCGGAGCTCGTCAAAGGGGCAGGCGGGGACCGGCGTTGCGGATGCATATTCCGAGCAACGCGCGGCGTGGCGCCTGCAGACCGCTGCGTCAGCCCGTGTTTGGTCGGCGGCTCGGAATAATTTAGTGTTTTTTTGTGATGTCAAGAGCACTCAGGGCCGCGGTTTTGTAGGCTTTTGTGAATGCCGACTATCGACGTGCCGAGGAACGTAGGGGGGGGGCGAAGCCGGAAACTGGGGGAGAGAGACAAAAGAGAGAGGAGGGAGGAAAGAGAGAGTGGCGATATCGGGGTGGGCCAGATGCGTTGGCGGTATCCGGCCATGCGGGAAAACTGGAAGGAAGAAATAAAGCTTGGCAGAAGAGGGTGGTTGTGAGAAAATGTAAGTTGACATCCTTCGTGAATAGTAAGTTGTAGATAAAGAATTGGTGTGGAAATAATATTATTTTCATTGAATTTCATTAATTCAATAATGAGGGAAAGCAATGTACGTTCATTCGTAACTGTGTCTCCACGTATTTTACCATCACAAACTCTACTTTCGCACTCTAGGTTACTTAAGAGCATAAATTCCATAATATATGACAGTTTTCATCCCCGCGTCACGCTTTCCGAGCCTCGCTCCCCGACCTTAAACCGACATACGTGGTTAATGACCTCCAACCATTCAGGAGATTAGAGGTTGTCCCAGCGGGGGCGGTGATTCGTTGCGGGTGATATCTGGTTGAGGATAACCCGCAAGCAGGGGTGTAGGTTGACCCCGGATATCGCCATCTACTTGAGGTCACCGGCACATCCCGCGAAAAACTGGCACTACACTTTTGGGACATTAGCAATTGACCCGGCCGGAAACACGAATCAATCAATTAATCACTCAACGAACCAAACCCGCCGTCAATGTCCCACATTGCAAACGCCGCGTCCCACCCCGCCTTTCTGCAGTGAGAGGTAGTGCTCTGGGGAGTGGAGGCGTGGCGCAGGCGCGAGGGGACCCCCCTCCCCCCCGTGCCCGAGCGGAGCTCTCCCGCGCGCCGAAGCCGCTGATGCGCGCTGCACAGCAGCACCGCGCTCTCTGTACCCTCAACGGCGCCCTTGGAACGACCGCACTCGCAAAGGTCGGTGGGAGTTGTTTGGGCGTAGGCTTTCTTTTTGTTGCGGGCCCACTTTAAAAGTAGGAGATCTCTGGGGCTTGGTTTTGTTTAATAATGGACGTACCTGTTTGTGCAGTGAATAAGTCAAATTTTCCTACTTTTAAGCGCAGGACGTTTGAAGTTGGCAGTTTTACAATGGATTTGTAATAATTGTGCAATTTGGTAAAATGTAACTCAATGTTAGAAACTTTTTCAAGATGTTGAAACCTAGCCGACCATTTCGGTTGACGAATAAGAGATAGTCAAAAGGGCTATTAAAAGTAAGGAACTTCTTATTCACTTTGTATACAGTTATATTTCTCGAAATTAAATTCACAGTCGTCAGTAGATGTAGATATGAGAAGGGTTAGATGAAGGGTTAAGAATGCGTAGTATTTCTTTAATCATACTTTCTATGCTTACAGTAAAAGCAAGATTAACAATAAGAACAAAGGAAGAAAATAAGAAATAAAGAAGCCACAACCACTGTAATTCGTATTGTTGGCAGACATTTGTCATAGAGTTATTTGACAAGAGTCAGTGGATTTATTTATTCGCCTCTGGGTCTTACCCACACGTTAGTTGGTCTGAGTTCATTAGAATACGGATTCATACATTCGTGTTAACATCAAGGCCCGTGTATAGATCTCGGCGACCCAACAACGTACTCAACGCTAAAGTTGATTGGTCCCTTTGCCCAGTTCCAATTGTGTCCACAGGCGAACGAAATCTCGTTAGCTAAGCCGCGGACGTGTGTCGGTTTTTAGGACGGGCGACGAGGCGAGGCGAGGCGCCGCCGGTGGAGGAGAGAGCAATCATTCCTGGAGCCCCTGTCGAGACGGCACGCCCACCCGACACGCCCCCTCGTCCACTTCCCCCCCACTCCTCGGATGTTCGCAAAGTTAATACGTCGCCGTTACTATCTGGAATTGGACATTGCCCGTTCCACCGGTTCATGTGCTGACAATTCTGCCCCACTCCGCTCACTGCAGCTCCCCCTGCCCCGTCTGGGCATGTTTCTGACGCCGGATCTGTTCACACTCCTGACTCCGTGCCTGTCCTCACCTCGCCTCCTTGTGTTGTTGCTTCCCACGCAGTTCCCGCTCGTGTTCCTGTTCCTGGGAAATCCCTTGTTCCGCCTGTTACCGTTTTTCAAACAGGATATTTCCCCGACCGTGACGTCGTCACTATCCACGTCCCTGATTTCGTGTTTGAATCTGCCCTTTTCATCTCGTTTATTCCTAGCAGAATTTTGCCTGCCCTGTCCGTTATCCCCGCCTTGCCTTTCGTGAGTCAGCTCCCCGGTGTCTTTTCTGCCTCTGCTTCTTTCCCCAAAGTTCCTTTATTATGCCGTGATGCTGCCTCTCCGATCCTGTCTCTGCCTCTGTCCCATATCAAGTCCAGTTTATATACCCCTCTCTTCCGTCCCACTTCTTCATTTGCTGGTGTCCCGCGCCAGCTCCGCAGGCTACGTAATATGTGTGCAACGACTGCGAGTTCTGGAGCAGATGCTCATTTGTCCATAACCGCCTTTGACCGCGCAATCTCTTGATGTGTCGTGCATTCTCTACATGATGTAATTTAAGCAATATTGCACTAAAGGTATCTTCGTTTATTTTGAAAATTATGGAATGCAAATGAACTGCTAATTTTGAGAGGTTATTAACAGGAGTGGATTTCCTTCTTGCTCTCCCCCACTCAAAATAATACTTATTTTTTGTATTTATTTCAACACTATATTAACTGTGTAATTTTGCACTTCGTATGTTATGACTTATTGTAAAAGTTCTTTAATTTTGGTGTTAAATATCTGTGTAACTGGTTTCACATATCAGTTGCGTTTTTTCCTTAAGTCTCCCACAATAATTTGGTGACTCCCTTGAAGATAATGAATTTTTTGTCTATTAGTTTTAAGCAGTTTGAGATAACACATATTTTTTCCAATAAAAATATTTGCATTTAACAATTTTATCTAAATTAATGTCTACCATTATTCTTATTACCAAAAATATACGAGTCATAATACTTTCAAGTACACAAAATCTTTCTGCAAAAATAGTTTAAAAAATATGTGCATACAAAAAACAAATTAATTTAACGTTATTCTGTACGAAGTCAGTGTTTCCTGAAGTGTCCATGTAATATTTCCGACTCACTTCACTTTCATACCTTTCAGTGCCAGCCGCGTCCCCGAATTTCTGGCAGGGGTCTCACTTTTAAAGTGAATTTCTCACGTCCTTCCGTCCGAGAAGCACCGTCCCCACCCCCCATCGCAAATTGTTCCCGGAAGACGCCAGCCCCCTCCCGCCGCTTGGCAGCGCGCCCGTCGCCGTCTCACCCCTGGCCGTTCGGCGGCGCTCGTCATCTCGTCAGGCGGATCCGGCAGTCGGCGCCGCTGCCTACTTCGCCGCCCGCTCCTCTGTCCTCCGCTCACACACACCGCTCTCCAAGCCCTTCCACCTGCTCTGCTGTTGCCGGCACGACCTTCCCCGCAGGACTCACCGCCTCCGCCTCTCACTTCAATCACACCTTGCAGTGCCCCCAACCTCACGGACCCTTTCACTTCCTCTGCTCTTGCCGGTACCGCCATCCCCTCCGGATTCAACTCTCCCACCGTCTCTCCACTCCGCGCCACGCCGCTCCCGCAGCTGCCCCGACCCCCCTTCCCCCCCCAACCTTACACTACTTCCGCCGCTCTCCTTCGCCAACCTGCTGATCGCATAGCCCCTTCCACCTTTGCCACCTTCCCGTCCTTTATCCTACGCCGTCACTTCTCCACACCCACAGTCTCCGTTGTCTATGCTTCGCCTTCCCGACAACAGTACCTCTTCCCCTTCCCCCCCCCTTTCTTTTTTCCCTCGCCCCTCTGCTCTCTTCCCTCGCTTCAAACTCCTCCCACCCGACTGCTCCTGGCACCTCCTCCGTTTCAACTCCACCACCTCCCTTGCCTTCCCTTCCACTTATCACCCCAACATCCGCTTTTACGGTCGGCCCGTCCCCGCCGGCTCACAGTCTCTCTTCAGTCCACCCCCATGCCGTCCCCACCGTGTGCAGTTACCGCTCTCCGCATCCTCGAAACTTCCCTCCCTCCCTTTTCTCTCCTGCTCCGCCACCGCGCCCTGGCGTTGAAAAATGGAGCCCGCTCGCCGCGGAACGTGTAAACAGAAGAGTGACGACGCCGCAGACGCTGCGAGCGGCGCTGAAGCGGCGTGAAGAGACGGAGGGGCGGTGCCTCAGCGCGCGGACGCGAAAGAAGTGTAGGCGATGAGCTTGCGCCCGTGACTCTTGGAATAAACTGAGAAACATCACTGTTTTTTAAAATTAAAATGAGCTCGTTAGTAATAAGAATTTCATGTTGTCTATTTGTATGTTTAATGTTAACGCATTAGGTTAGTTAATTGGTATTATTTTCACAATTCTTAATTGTTGTTTTGATACATCCGTATAAATGGATTTCTTTGGGTTCATTTAATATACATAGAGAGGAATTTTTCGACGTATGTACCCGCGTTCATTAATTCAAGAGCGGTATGGCTATTTTGGTTTGAGAGAGCCTTGCTCAAGAAGATTCGCGCTTGCTGTTCGTAACCATCCTTTGATGGACGGACCAACATTCGCAAAATTATGGAACAAATCGCACAAAATAAACTGTGAAATCAGACAATTCGCAGAGTTCTGTGAATGTATGGTTATCATGGCAGAAGAGCACGAAAGAGGCTATTCATAAGTATAAAAAATAGACTTGCCAGAATTACATTCTGCTGAGCTCACGAAAATAAAGATACCATGTTCAGGAATAATGTTATTTGGTCGGAAGAAACGAAAAGAACTCTTTATGGATGCCGAACAATATGGCGAAAGGTAAATACGTCCAACGAAACTTGCAACACTCTGCCCACTGTGAAACAAGGAGGTTTTGTGATGTTTTGGGGTGCATGTCTCCTAATTGCGTTGGAACTAATCAAATCATCCATGGCATTATGAACAAATAAGTTACTTTTGAAATTAAGGAAAATTAAGGATTGAGAAAAATCTTAAGCAGGGTGCAGAAAAAATGCAATTAGGGCCAAGATACAACAAGACAACGACCCCAAGCACACTGCTGGTATATGCAAACAGTGGCTTTACAGAACGTGCCCAAGCAATTGCGAACTCCCCATCAATCTCCTGATCTGAACGCGATCGAACATGCGTGGGTTGATTTGAAGGAAAGGACGCATTCAAGAAAACAGTCACTGGAACAATTAAACGTGTTGTGGCAAGAGAATGGGGAAAAACTGATGATATGAGGTGCATTCAATACAGAGACGATGCAAAACAGTTCTCAAAGATAAGGGCCATGTGTCAGGGTGTTAAATATGTTTTCTTCTGAATTCTTGAATATATTTTTTAATTGTTGAGTAGTGTAAAAATAAGACTGTTGCACGGTAATAGCCAGATCTATATTAAATTATTAATTTGTATTTTTATATGAAACCAAATTCGATGATTGTAGGTTGTTTTTGTTTCCTCAGAGTTACATAAAGAAGACAAAAAATACAGATAAGACAAAAAATTAAAATAGTGTAAATATATAATTTTAAGTCACAAAAAGTAAGTGTACAAACAAGATTGTTACACACTGTAAATTAGAAGACTATATTATCCTGTGATAAATCTGTTGAAGGTTGGAAGTTATGATTTCGCTGATGGGAAATAAATTACTTTTTAAAACTTATGTAATAAATAAATATTACAAATGAGAGTGATTTTGGAAATATTATAGTCTTAATAATATACCTTCATTAATAGCTACTCCAACAGGCAAAGCATAACGCCAGAACAAGAACGCTTTACGTGTTTCCAGTGACGCTATGGAACAGCAGACTTGTAACAAGACGTACGTACAAAAACAATCAGCAAGTCAAGTGTCCGGTGCAATAAGAAACCTTATGAAACAAGCGCCGGCGCTTTCTCAACGCGAGACAACCGTCGCGTCGGAATTTCTCATCTAAAAGTCGCTCTCGACGAGTCGTAATCCGTCCAGTCAGCACTAGCACGACTAGTTACGCCGCAACGACATCTGACGCAGGATCTCCGCGTTTAACAACGTCACCCCGGCGTCTCGCCACAAGAGACGTACGATGCCTCCCGTTTTGAAAACGAAAGATAGAATCATACTACTCTATTAAATTTTCATTCCTAAAATGTCTCAATAAATCATGCTATTATTAATCCAAAACGATAAACAACAAACAAATTAAATAATTTAAAGAATAGGTAAATAAGTTTTCAAGCCAAATACATTAACTTATCATAACGAAAACGTGGTAACGTTCCACGAACTCAAATAAAAATAAATGTTATAAAAACCAATATAAAATAAAATAATAAAAAAATAAAGCAGCCCCCCTCCAAAAAAAGAGTAAAATAGTTAATATTCTCATCAATAAAATTCATGAATATTCCCATAAAAATCAATGCAAATCCTCTTCTTCTATATTCAATAATAAAACCCGATACTAACACAGATTCCCCTTCCGAAAAATCGAAAGGAGTACAATTAGTTTCAGCTAAACAGGAAGAAAATCAACAAAAAATAAATACAAAGAAAAAATCACACATACCAGGCGCGTGCATTGTAGAATAGTAGTTGAGAACAAGAAAACGGTACAAAAATTTCAAAGTATAGCTCTCGGAATTCGAGACAAATTTATTGGTATTTAGATTTCCTAATGTAAAGCGGGCATTATTTTTGTTGTGAAAATAAAGGATCCAGTTGCAAGAAAGAACATCAGTAAGAACAGTAATTAAATATTAAGTAAAGAAATTATGCGCGTATGTTACAATTATTCTTTTATTTTGCGATTTCATACATTATTTTTGAAATGTTTTTGCTCAAAATTTATTAAGGTTGCAATCTGTAACATTGTTCGAAATACTTTAAAAATTATGTTCTTCCCTTTTGGATGACTCTTAGAAACCAATTTATTGTACAAAAACCCATTGGAAATCGATTATAACTATATCTCCATATTTGTGATATTTTACAACTTTGTTCAAATCATGCTGTTGAAAGGTTTTTTCATTAAAATAAGCAGTTAATGTACAACATTAAGTGAGTTTGTGGTTATTTATTCATGTTTATATAATCCTGGAATTTACAAACAGGAAGCTATCCACAATAATATTGACAAATTTTCTTCCTGTTTTATAAAATTCATGTTTTGTTCTATAGATTACGCGCTTTTTATTTCTTAATATTATCCTCGGATTCAAACACTTTCGAAGGTTGTGAAAACTAATTCTGATGAAGCGGTATTCCGTGCTTTACATTTAAATTGTTTCCGTCTTAGATAGGTCAGGGTATGAATTGATGTCACTGCAGTGCCTCTGATCGTTAGCTCCTAGGATCTGAGTTCTGTCGGTGACAGAATTTTCGAAAGTTGTTACGTAGCTAGATCGAATTCAGCCACTGTCTGGAGGAGAATTTTAGCGACCGACTACTCTGATAGGTAGTTCTCTGATCAACACCAAGCGAATGCCGGAGACGTACTCTAACAAACGGGTCATGGGCCGCACGTGATTATTCCTTCGTTTCTAAGGGTAGGACCATTGTCCTTTCTGCAGTTACGGCAATCTTCAATTGATGTAAACATTATTTTAAATGTATTTTTGGAAGGTTTTGTTGTAAAGTCACTTTTAGAAATGCTTTGAATATCTTTGACTAGTTTATTGTAATCAGCTGCATAAATATTAATAGGTGGGACTTTCACTTTTTTTTAAATTTATTTCTTCTCGTTCGACATTTCTGTCTCTCGAGGAGTTTGATAATTATACATTTACCTATAACATTTTGGATATGGCCATCCATGGCAAGGAGTATTCATTCCTACTCGTGAACATGATCTATTTTTGAAGGGTGTTCAGGCTTTAAGGTTTTGTCTGAGGTGTCATGTTGGAAGTTAGGGTGGCGCTAGGAAGGTGTAGAAAGTACAAGTTACGGGGGTCTGAATCTATCCTTAGGGAACCTTGATTTGATACGGGGCCATGAAGCACGACGACCCAGATTAAATATTGTGGAACAGGGTGAAGAGTAAAGATTTTTAAAGAAATGGTCGGCTATTTTACTTATGTGTTCGTTTAGTGGCAATATATTGAGCTCGCGATGAATTTGGGAGTTTGGAATAAACCATGGTGCCTTGAGGGTCTTTCTTAGGAACTTATTTTGGAATGCAACTAACTTTTGGAGGTTACTGGGTGCTACGCCACCCCATACTGGACATGCATAGGTTAGAGTGGGCTGAATGATTGCTTTGTATAGTAAAATTCGGCTTTCGATACCAGTGGCAGATCGTGAGTTAGTTAAAGGGAACATTTTTGATGTTTTGGCCAAGACTTTATTAGCGGTTGCGTGGATGTGGGGTTTCCACGTTAGTCTTTTGTCAAATAATACTCCTAAGTATTTCACCGGTGAAGAGGTCCACGGAATGAGATTTCCCTTGATGCTAAGTTCGGGGATTTTTGGTCGGCGTAAAGTAAATATTTTTGCTTGGCATTTGGTGTGATTTAGTTTTATTCTTCATTTCTGAGTCCATTTAATATAGCTGCTTATATCGTTTTGAATATTCTCCTTCACTATTATAATATCGCTATGAGATGTGAATAGGGAAATATCGTCAGCGTATAAAGCAACGCTGGAGTCGCCTTGGAATGGAATGTCGTGACTGAAAATGTTAAATAATAAGGAGAGTGGACTGAACCCTGTGGTACTCCTGCGGCAATAGTGTGAGGGTTAGATATCTCTGTGTTGACTTTAACTACAAACGATCTGTTCGTGAGGAAACTTTCCGTGATCTTTAGTAGGTATTCGGGTATACCTAAAGTGCGCATTTTGTATAGGAGGCCTTGATGCCAAACTCGGTCATATGCCTGACTTACGTCAAGGAAAACTGTCACTGTGTGTTTCTTTTGATGAAAACCGTTAGCTATGGCTTCAGTGATACGCAATAATTGATGGGTGGTGGAATGATTTGGTTTGAATCCGAATTGTTCCGATGGGATTGCTTTTATATTGTTGATGAATTTTATTAGTCTTGTATGGATTAGACGTTCGTAGATTTTTGATAAAATTGGAAGCAGACTGATGGGTCTAAAGTTTTCAGCTATCCTTGGATTTTTCCCCTGTTTGCAGATTGGTAAAATGACAGCTCTTTTCCAAGCGGTAGGAAAATAATTGCATCGTAATGATGCATTAAATATTGCAGTTAAAGCCGCTATAGTCGGTTTGCTCAGCATTTTGATGCAGACATTGTTAATACCGTCGATTCCTGGGGATTTTCGTAATTTTAGAAGTTTAATGACTGAGATGGTTTCCGATGGGGAAATGAATTTTATGGGAAGTGCCGCAGTGGGGATATTAGTACTAGGGTAATTTACTATCTCCGTATTAAATTGTACATCGGAAACGGGATGCGGTTTGAAGGTGTTCTCTAGATGTACAGCAAATATTTCTGATTTTTCTTTGTCAGAATAAATTGTTTCCGAGCCATGTCGTAAAGGAGGAATTTTTACTTTTTCTTTAGTAAGTCTTTAACGGTTGACCAAAGGTGCCTTGAGCTAGGGTGAATTTCCGCAATAAATTTATTGTAGTTCTGTAGTCGTAATTTATCGAGGAGGGTTTTTATCTTACGCGTTATCGATTAACTTTTCTTTAATATATGGTCGCCTTGTGTGTTGCCAGAACCGTCTCAGGTTATTTTTTGTTTTAATTAAGTTAATTATATTTATGGGTATTGCTTTCTCTTTTGGAATTCGATAAGGTCTTGTCGCTTGTTTGAAAGACGCGATTATCGCTTTAGAGAATTTTTCTATTTCATTGTCAATTTCATTCGCGGTATTAAGATTTTTTGGATACGTATAATTGAGAAGCATTAACTCGGCATACTTATTCCAGTTGGTATTTCCTTTTAATTCATTGACGTTTGTCTTCTCGATTGGCAAGGAAAGCGATATAACCACCGGGCAATGGTCAGAATCGAGCTCTGGTAATACACTTTGGTATATCGGAAAATTAATATCTTTAGTTAGAACAATGTCCAAAATGTCTGGGATAACATTGGGATTAGTAGCATAGCGAGTAGGTTCGTTTGGAGAAAATAATTTTATATTAGAGGAAGCTACAAATTCCGCCAATTTTTTGCCTTGCCATGTTGTTGAGTTACAACCCCACATACTATTCTTGCTATTGAGATCTCCAATCATGATTGTTGGGCTATTTACACTAAAAATTGTTTGATATGCTAATAATGGGAATGTTTTGTTAGGAGGTTTGTATGCTGCTATTATATTTAACGTTCTGGAGTTTAGGGTTATTTTAATTCCAACCGATTCGAGGTTCGCTGATAGTGGAGTCGCAATTTGTTCATGATTGAGTTCCTTGGAAATAAAAATGGCAACGCCACCGGAGGCTGAGACTTTTGTAATTCTATCATTTCTATATGAAACGTAGCCTGGTATATTGAACCTTTCCCCCGGAATCAAGTGGGTTTCTGTTACACAAGCAATTTTGATACCATGTTGTTTCATAAAGAATCTGAACATGTTTTCTTGACGCTTGAGGCCATTAGCATTCCAATTTAGAATCTTATTTTCTACCTGAATAGCCGACATTTTTAACATGTAATGAAAACATTTCTTGTATCATGTTTTGAATTTGAGGAACTAAGGCAGACATTACTTGAGAAACGATTGATGAGATAATACTAGACCAGTCCGGGAACTGAGAGGTGCCTTGTTTTGGCATAAAGGTTGGTGAAGGGCGAGGTTGAAGAGGAGGAAAGTTGTTGGCTGATAGAGGCACTATTCTTGGTGGTTTTGGTTTAGGGGAGACAGATTTAGTAGAAAACACGTTTCGCGAAGTGGTCTGGGACAAGCTGTTAAGTGACTTTACGTATTCTTTATAAAACTTGCAGCCTCTGTAATTGGCTGCATGGAATTCATGGCAGTTTACGCACTGAGGTTGCGCATCTTTTACTTTTTTGCAATCCGTGTAATGGTGATTTCCGACACATTCCACGCACCTCGGAATGAACCCACAATTTGCCTGTGAATGGCCATATCTCTGACAGCGTTTACACATAATTACTTTAGAATGTATTCTGCTTTGTACTCTTACAACACTATGGATAAATCTATTCAAAGAGAATATAGTTTTTGCCTCTCTATTATCCGTTAGATCTATTGCACAAACATGAATGGGGCAACGATCTTTGTTATACAATCTTTTCACATTTAAAACGGGGAAATTTAATCGAATGAGTTCATCGTAAATTTCCTTTTAACTGTAAGTAATTGGGATATCTTTAATCACAACCGAAAGCGGTTTTTGACTAGGATCTCTGTATGTAAAGTACTGTTCATTTCCTTGATCACAAAAGTTTCTGAAGTTACGGAAATCTTCAATTGATGTAAACATTATTTTAACTGTATTTTTGGATGGTTTTGTTGTAAAGTCACTTTTAGCAATACTTTGAATGTCTTGAATTAGTTTGTTATAATTAGCTGCATAAATATTAATAGGTGGGACTTTCACTAGCACAGGTTCTGAAGTAACTGAACTTGATGATTCAGGGTCGTGGTCACTGAGTAAGTCGTACCTAGTAGATACCGGTACATTATAACGAATTTTGTTTTGGTCACTAGCTTTTCTCTTCTTGGTTTGGGAGTCACTTTCTAAGGCTAATTCACTTACTTGCTTCATTGTAGAATCGTTTTGGGAGTTGTTTGTTTTAGGCAGGCTGTCTAAGGTGCCAGCGGCTGCGCCTTGTTGTAAAAGCACACCTGGTTGGGACTGATGGTATTGAAGATGCAGATTTTGCTGCTGCATTTGTAGTTGGAGTTGATGATGTAGATTTTGTCTCCTAAGGTATGCTGAAGATGTTCGGTTGGAAACATTGGCGTATCCAATGAAGTATTATTAGCAGCTTGCAACGCTTCGTTTATGCTCCGTCCGAGGTCAGAGCATAAATGGTCACTGTTTGAAAAAATACTGCTGATTTCGTTAGATGACTAGAACACGCTGTGATAAGTAAACTGCTCGGTTGTAGATAACCAACCAGTCCACTGGTTTAGAAACACTGTTCGCACACGAACAAGCGTAGCACTCGCAACGGAGCGGGAGCGCCCGAAGTGCACGGTGCGGCTGCTCGGAGCGGACTGTGATTAATGGGGACTTTCACTAGCACAAGTTCTGAAGACATAGAACTAGCTGATTCAGGGTCGTGGTCACTGAGTAAGTCGTACCTACTTGAAATCGGTACATTACAAAAAAAATGTTTTGATTACTAGCTTTTCTCTTCTTGATTTGGGAATATCTGTGTAAAGCAGATTCACTTGCTTCATTGTAGAATCGTTTTGGGAGTTGCTTGTTTTAGGGAAGCTGTCTAAGGTGACGGTGGCTGCGCCTTGTGAAAACACACCTGGTTGGGGATGATGGTGTTGGAGAAGAAGATTTTGCTGCTACATTTGCACTTGGAGTTGATGACGATGATGATTTTAGTCTCCTAAAGTTTGCCGGAGATGATCGGTTGGAAACATTAGCGATTCCAAAGGTTTATTATTTACAGTTTGCAACGCTTCGTTTATGCTCCGTTCGAGGTCAAAGAATAAATGGTTACTGTTTGAAAAGATACTGCTTGTTTCGTTAGATTACGAAACACTGTGATAAGTAACTGTTAGTTGTAGATAACCAACCAGAAACTGGTTTAGAAACACTGTTAGCACACGTACGAAGCGCAGCACTCGCAATGGAGTGTTTCACGTGAATAGAATGAACCACGTTATAAGGTGATTTTTTGGGATAATGTCTTACTTCTTTTTATAATTATAGAGTTGTTACTATTGGTTCTAATTTTTTATTATAAATTCGTGGTAAATAATTTAATAAAGTATTAAGAGTATTTTCTAAGCAATAATCCAGAATTTCCTAGAAAACGTTTACATTTTACAAACAAGACTATTATGCACCGTATATTCAACTTTGTTAGTTTTAGAGTCTAATTGAAAAATATCATTTGACATCAGTTTGCGTTACGTTTTCAACTGTGAGTATTTTAATACGAATAACTAATATGATCGACGAATTTAGATTAGATTTATTATTAATTCTGCAATTAAGTGCGGGAACTTTGGCAAGAATTTTGTAAACAAAATGACGGATAAGGTGCTTCAAGATGAATAAATGACAGAAAGAAAAAAATAGAAAAATAGACATTGAATAATGATATTATTGACCTCAAGTTAAATTAGGGAAAAATAGTGTTACCAAATTGTAACCATAAGTAAAAAAAAATTTATCGGAACCATTCTGAAAATTATCCTTACATGTGTAAAGAAATATGTTCTTACGAATAAAAATGTAAACAATTGTACCGATGTTATTCTTTAGGAATAGTTATCCACGGTTTCAAGAAATGAACATTATTTTGAGTGCCAACCAGTTGAATTACATTATGTAGCAAATCAGTGTTCATAAATCTGTGTTAACACAATTACAATTTTTACAATCGCACATTGTAATTAACTACACAGTAAAATAATAACTTACATAATAAAATAATATACTTGGATAAAGCAGACATTTCATTAATTGCTGTACAAAATTAATCTGAAACCCGCACGAATTGTCCGCTTATGTTTTATAAAAGCGCTCCACTAAAGGATTCAGTTTGTGAAGTCTGTCTGTAAGCATGTTCGTGATTTCCTTTGCAGGAATTACCGTTAGGACCAATACCGGATATAATGAAATACGTAGTTTAACTCGTGACCAGAGTACACATGTCGCAGACATTTGAAGTGAACCAATGCTCTCACTGCGAATTGCACTCCGGTTGCCTTTCCGTGACCTTAGGTCGCGCGGAGTGCAGCGAACAGCTGTCACTAACACGCTCAGTCTGCAGGCGCATTGGTTTGCCCGCTCGAGCCTTTGTCGTTGACAGCTGAATCTCTCTGTGGGTAGTTTCCTCTAGTGAAGTTTCCCTAATGGGATGCCAGCTTTTATCTTCAGAAGATTTTCCTTCTCCTCGATAATCGATGTGCAGCTTTAAGGATTGTTGGCGGAAAAGAGAAGAAATCATCGGAAGTGTTTTTGGAGTTCATGACTGTGTTAATTAAATCTCATTATCGTCCGAAGTCCAGATATCAGTACTGCAAGTTGTTGGCAAATGAAAAAAAACAAAAACTGAATTATTAAAAATCCATGAACATTTCAGTAATCCCAACTTCTTTATATTTTTCTTTTGCATTACCTCGATTATCCGAGCGTATCTCAACCGGCTGAGGTGCGTAATAAAGAGAGTGTGAAAAACTAGTCTCGATAGTGTGAAAGAACACAAATATTTGGGGTTCTCCAATGATCTAGACAATCTCATACAGGCATCAAATTTGAATTATAATACCAGCTTCCTTTGATTTATGGCTGGATAACCGAAGTAATACAAAAGAAAAATATAAAGAAGTTAGGATTAATGAAATTCTCATGGATATATTTTTTATAATTCAATTAATTTTTTTTCATTTGCCAACAACTTACAGTACTGGACTACTCTGGACTACTGATGAGATTTAATTCCGTCTGTGGCAGGATTTTCAACTACATACTAACTAGGACGAGTTAAGCGGCTGTCTGGATGACAATTCTAGCGGCCGACTGATCTGATCGATAGCTTTCCATGATTTTTCCGATTAATACCAGGCGAATTCCGAAGCAGAACCATAACAAACGAGTCACGGAACGCCCGTGATCTTTACTTCCTGTTCCTTGTACTACCTTCACAGGGAGCTTAAAGCTTGTCGCGACTGTGAAGATGTCTCGGTAGTTGGAGAAACTTTGAGGAGGAAAACTCCGCATGCCGACGACAAGGTCGGCGCCGAATCTCACCAACCACTTGGAAGACTCTTCCTGCTCCTTTCCGTGATAAAATCATCCACTAGAATTACGGTACATGACCACAGCAGTTGACGGGCCAGGAAACACACAATCAATCAATCACACTCTCTTTACTCTCTCTCT
Source organism: Teleogryllus oceanicus (assembly GCA_964035755.1). NCBI lineage: Eukaryota > Metazoa > Arthropoda > Insecta > Orthoptera > Gryllidae > Teleogryllus > Teleogryllus oceanicus. Next base: position 42,969,452 of record CAXIVR010000008.1, read on the forward strand.
CTCCTCCATTTGAAAGTCTCTGCTAAATGTGGTGAAACAACTTCTTTTGTTTAATTTGAAAATCTACTGAGGAGACCAGTAGTTTAGTGGTTAGTCTTCTCCCCTTTTAACTGTGGGTACCGGTATTAAAATTACGGTCGATCCATGAGTTATTATTGGTCGACAACGCTAGTTCGCGGCAGGATTTTTTTAATGTCTCCCATTTCCCCTAATTACATTTCACCATTCCATCTTTTATACCATATGTAATACAATTCATCAAAATAATTCACTAATTTCCAGGTATTGCCATGAGACGTAGGTGCCCGTATAATAAAGAATATCCGTATCTATTATAATCTCATAATCTTCACTTGAGTTTCCCTTTCCGATACTGACGTTACTGTCTGTGTTATTGCTTCTTAGACTTGACATATACACAGTCAAAGCTTTCTGAAATTGAGTATAAATAGCTCGTGTTGTTCCCTTCTAGAATTGTGGAGTTCCTTTGCTTATGTTCTTGCATGATATCGCAGTTCCACGAAAGGTATTGTATGATATCTCTTCTTCTATCTAATGCTTAATAAATAAATTAAATTTCAATAATTGTTTGGAACAATGCTATATATTTTCTAAATAAAACTCTTTGATTCCGAGTAGCCAATAGATAGTTTTCAATTCGTTTAAAAAAACCATGAGAGGATTTTGTTTGAGGAAATAATAATTACTGTACGCACGCGAATCAACCGTTCATTTTAACGATTAATTATAGTTCGTTGAAAATATAAACGAGAAGAGTGCAGAGGGAGGTCTAAAATGTTGTAATGAAATGTAACGCCACGGAACAAGAATAGTCGTTTAGCTATATTCATTATTAATTTATAATTCTTATTGCACATATTTTCAGTACACCAAATACTTTAAGAGCGTAGAATGAAAAAAAAAATCATTCTAAAGAATATTTGTTTTGAATTTTCTAAACAAATTATTCTCTTTTGGAGCACAAAAATCCTTTGAAATATGTACTGGCTTCCATTTCCTGTTTTATGGCTGTGGTTCGCTATGAGAATGTTTCCCATCTTACTACCACGCGTAACGACAGACGTGAATTGATGTTACGCAACTACAGACGTGGAGTCAAACTGACTCCGCATGCTTTCTCGAGAATTTATGCCTAACTAATAAAATTTTTAAAATTATTTTTGTGTACCTTGTGAAATTACTTTTATAATAAGAAGAAATTGTTTAAAAAGATTTTCGGATAATTATTAATTTCTTCCTTTTAAATTGTTTTTTTAAAAAATTAATATTGTTATATAGTATGATATTTAATGTTTTATTGCTTTTACATAAACACATGGTTTATATTGGTACATATTGTTGATGAACATTGTCCACACTGAATTTTACAAGAGCAACAAATAATATTTGTTTTCATTATCAGTTTCTTAGGATAGAGCAGTATTTTTCTTGTTCGTAGTTTTCCATTCTCTGTTTCTCTTCTTTCGTAGAATTTTCTTAATTGAAATTCTCATGATTAGTTGAAGATGTGTGCTGGACAATCTCCTTTCTAATTCCTTGCTAACTATGTACTAGTTCCTCAGCTAGACTTTTTATAAAATCCAGCTTTGTTACCGATGCATTGGCGCTGAACGAGAAAAAAATATCAAGACAATACCAAGGATAGTGCTAGAAAAATAAAAAAATCTAAACAATAAATATAACTCACATAGCGTAAAAAATATTAAGCAAAAGCCTAATATCGGTGGGGTCAACAAGAAATATTTTTCTTGTCACGTGTTCACAGACGTGGAGTCAAACTGACTCAGAGTTATAATTTTAACAGGAAATAAATATGATAAATAAAGATGATTAAAATCGACAATTCACATAAGCAACAATGAAGAGTTAGTTTGATGGTACTGAAGTTCTGGTGGAAAAAGCAGAAGCGTCAAAACGATAAAATAAAAAATAAAAAAAAATGGAAGAAAGCGGAGTCAGTTTGACTCCCGTCTGTGGTTAAAGGTTAAACCTAAGCCTTAAGCCTTATTGCCTGTAAGCCTTATTGAGACACTCCACTTTCTTGATATACGGAACAATGGCATCTGTACTTGTTGCAAAAAGTATTAATTAAGTCGCAAGCTAATTCTATTCATAAATAAAATGTGTCATATTCTTCAGAAACTACGCAGATACATGTTTCTCAAAATCTTAATAATACGTAATTCCTTCGCTATTTTGGCCCCAGAAACATATATTGCCCTTCAAAGTGTTTGTTTTTAATATTCCAAATTCTTCGCTCCTGCGAATGTCCAGAACTTTGTACGAATTTTCCAAAACTTGAAGTGCTATTATAGATTCCGGAGGTCATTATTGTGTCTGCGAACGGCGAATGCACTGCAATTCTGACGGTCGGCTAAAGGGCTTAGATTCTGAGAGCCTAAGATCACACGTGATCGCAGGGCCTGTAATATGCACCTCAATTCCGTCTATTAAAAATGTATTAAATTGTTTTTCTTCGGAAGTGTTTAGAGATATTCTCAGCACTTCAATTCATTAGAGCACAACCATCTGGATAGTACAGGAGTAACAAATCTTCAAAAAGGTGCTGCACATTAACGAAGCATTCGCAACAACTTGGCATCAGAAATATTGATTCACCTAATTGAGAAGCAGATGGTGGTGCTTTTTTCTTGAAATGATTCACCATGTAAAATTTTATAGTTTTAAACAGTTCAGTTATTTTACTCACGATAGTCATCTTCTTGATTGATATTGAACATTCTAGAATTCTCGCCAACATTTCAAGGCTTTGAAATTAAAAAAAAAAACTAGAGACGCTAAAACAGCACGTACTTTTCCGCCGTATTTTCACGCAAAATTATGCGAAAAGTATTCGAATTGTCGAAAAATTGTTCTTGATCTTATTTCAAGATCTATCTTTAAGAAACATATTTTATTAAGGGAAAAATATCAATCTTTAATTTTGAACGTTTGCAACTTTCGAAAAATCAAGGTTTTCAATGAACATGATAATGAACTACCATTCTCTTAAACGTCATTCACACTATCCAACAACAATTTTTGTTGAGTCCAGCCGGCACAAGCTCTAACCTTCCGACCGATCTCCCGGAATATGTGGCAGGGTAGTGCATGTTAGTGTAAGTGTGTGTGTAAGGGGAGAGGATAGGACAAAGAAGTGGAAGGACAGATCGCGCATGGTCCGTAGCCCGTTTGTTAGTGTACTGCTCTGGTATTCACCTGGTGTTGATTGGAGAAACCACAGAAAACTACCGATCAGAGCAGCCGGCCGCTAGAATTCTCCTCCAGACAGCGTCTCAATTCGACCTAGCTGAAAAGCTAGTGTCGAAAATCCTGCCGCCGTCAGGACTCGAACCTAGGACCTCCCGGTCAGAGGCGCTGCAGTGACATCAGTTGATGCACTAAGTTACCGCTCCCGGTGCAATTTATCTGAAAATTTGGTAAATGTCGTAGGGGTTTCATGTAATGTACCTCCCAAAAATTGCAATATCGGTTTCAAATTCAAGGTGCCGTGACATCAGTCGTATCGATTGGGGAAAATCAATTTTGGAGAAAATAGGCTGAACAGTTTGCCATTAGCGTAGTTCCCACACGGACGGGCGCGCATTTCATTTTGCCGTCATTTGATTTTTAGGTATCAAGGACCCACAAAACGGATTCTGACTACATTACGTGTTAGAGGATTTTGTTTTTCTAAATTTAGCAACAGAATTTATCCTTTTTTCCTTACCATTGCTCTGTAATACAAGTTTTTCTGCCGAAAATTCGCCGTTTCTTCGCGCAGCATAACATAATTTTTCTCTACTCTGTAGGAAGAAAGTAATAACCTGGTATGCGAACTTTAAATGATTACGGTTTGGTTTATATTAACTACTATTAGCTGGCGAGACATGCATTTGTATATCATTTACATATTATCAACTGTTTTTACAAATGGGACATTATCGGAATTTCAGATTATCTTAGAAAGTTTGCTATTAAAACAGAGTGAAAGGAAAAGTACAAAAAGGGAACCGTATTTCATTCACTACGACGTCCATATTGTGAAAACGAATTTGCCTGAAACAAAACATAAGCCATTAAGGTATCATTTCTCAGGAGAAATAATTAATCTCTCTTGAATAATAGCTTTTCTCATTATGAATTGAAGTGTTAATTTTCATCCCCAATCTTCCCCTCGGAGGACAATACCATTCCCATCCACGTGAACCAGGGCGCAAGAGGACTACCGCGCATGTTCATTAGCAAGCAACACCAAAAGTCTTGATCACACTTTTCGTCTCCCACACTGCCGCATCTTCCACTTCCACTCTCCGCTGGAAAGAAGGCGACAATAGCCCACGGATGAAGAGACAGAGGTGTAATTAAACACACAGCCCCCTCGCTCTCAGCAAGGGGAAGACAGTGGGGTGGGGGGGCTTTATGTGAGCCAGCCCCGACCCTCCTCCCCCTCAAGCACCACCTTCGCCGCCGTGGCCCGCACTCCCCTTCCGCGGCGCGGGGCTTCCCCTCCTCGGGCGACGGTGGCGCCCTCTGCGTCCCACAATGCACCGCGCGCGGACGCGAGAGATCGCGCGGCAACATGGCGGCGCAGTCTTGAAAGACGCCGTTGCCGCCGCCGGCGACACGTCGCTCGCAACTTCCCGCGCATTAATCTCTTGTTGGGGGAGCTTGATGAAATTAGTTAATATAATAATAAATTCATTAAGAGCGCTTGTTGGAAGTGGTGGGACTTGGCAGCCGCAGCGTCGCTGCCGACGGCGTGCCCCGCACGCGACGTGTGATATAAGTAAAAGATTACGCTTGTCGAGATCTCGGTGCGAGAACGCACCGCACGCGTTTGTCGCCTTCGCGGGCGGGGGCGACTGTCGTAGCTACCTCTTCACTTCGCAAGCTTCCACCGGCTGTGATGGGGCGGAGGCAGCAATGCCGTTGCCTCTCTAGAATGGCTTATCGTGAGGTCCTGGGGTTCGAGCCCCGGCGCAGGCAACCGAGTTGTCGTGGTGTTGACCATTCACACGAACAAATTTACCGGCTGGGATGGATTGGTGATGGCGACCGTTGCCGTTGCAGCGTGTTCCAACGGCAGGTTCTGAGGTTCAAGTAACGATGGTGGCTGATTTTCGAAATAGAATTCAGCCGCGTCTGGGGGAGATTTTTTTCAACATTCTGATCAATTCTAGACAAATACTGCTGCTGTACTGTAACAAACGGGCCCCACTCTTCCCCTTACACATATACTCTTATATACCCCACACTACCACACATTTCGGGGCGACCAGTCGCGGCGTAGGGTTTGTCCTGAAGGGGGCAATGTCACGCTGCGACAGGTACTAGGAGGGAAAACTCCCATCAAACCGACGTGTTGATCTTCGGCGGATCTCACTTTCCATCAAGGCAGGAACACCGCCTAAACCGGTTATAACACGATTAACCTTCACGGAGCTACTGACCAAAGTAGTTGATGCGCTCGCTTAACCGTCGGCACGAACAAGTGCTTGCATCTCTCCGGTTTTAGTGATTTTTAGTAACGATAAAGATATTTTATTGGATTTAAACAAGATCGCTTTTTAAAATATTTATACTAACAAATCGGTGCGACGGCTTCCGGCGTTCCCTTGGAGTACCAACCATAGAAATTATAAACTGAACTTTAGGTAACGCTTTTCTGCTTCATGACTAGTTGATACTGTTTGAGTCAATATCAAGTTATGACAAGTCTTGTAATATAATGTTCATAATATTTGAAACCCCGCATAGTGTGTTCATATTTGAAACCCCGCATAAATTTATAGTTGTATGTGTGTCCATAATGTTTCTCTTTCTTCGTTACTAGGGAGTTTGATACATTTTTGGAGATACTTTAAAATGTGTGGCAAGTATACAAAATGTTTTCTTCTCAATGAATTTCACATCCCTTAAAATGTGTTGTATATTATTCAGTATTTCTTAAAGAACATAATGAAAAGATATTTGATCCCTGAGTTCTCTCATGTTCCAGCCTCAACCCCAATTGTTCATTGTTTTGCCAAAACAAGAATAATTGCAACTGATTGGTTTCATTTCCTCTATTTCTCCGCCGTATGTTATTTTTTCTTCTCTTGTAGTTACTCTGAATTTAGTTAGTAAATTTGTCTCAGCTATCTATCTGTCTCAGTTCCTAACGTTTTAGCCAAACCTGTTGTGGACGAACTACTTTCATGGATTGATGATGTAATGTTATGATCTGAATGATTATGCATTATGGAATGAGAGACATTAAAAATGGAAAAAGTGTGAGAAAACTTGCCGCGACCACGCAAACCCGAGCCAGAAATTTCACATGGATTTACCAGGACTTCATCCACGCTATCCAGTAGGGAATGACTGCTAGTCTCACCATTACATCACGTGTTGCCCCACCTCGTCACAGTCACTTACATCGTCCTCATTCTGAACATCGTCCCAAGTATCCTCCCCCGATTCCACCTTGCCTGACACTAGTCGCTCTAACCCACATATTCCCCATTGCCGTCGTGTCCCTTCACTTCCACCGCCTCCATTACAACGCCGCTCTATGCCCGCCCCGTTGGCTTAATTATGATCTCTACAGGTAACAAAGCCCTCGGCTAACACCGCACCTCCCCCCCCCGCCGTCACCTGTCGTCGCGTCCCGTCCTCACCGACCCCGCAATCGTACACTGCGTTGTGCCCCGCATCCGCCGCGCAGCCCCGACGCTCCTCCGGCTTAATTATGTTCTCAGCGGGGGCGGCGGCGTCCAGTGGTGGGGGAGGAAAGGCGGCCGCAAGTTGTTGCCTCCGTCTCCCCGCCCCCTACCCCGACCCCGCGGCCTCCCCCTCTCGCGCACAGACGCTCGCACTGCCGTCTGCAGACGAAACTTGGAAGTGTCTGGGCGGGTATTATGTAACGCGCTTATCTGCGAACGAACGTCAGGCGCGTAAGAGACACGCGGCAGCGTGTGGCGCGGCGTGGTGCGGACAGCGAGAACTAGGTGAGGTGGCGTAGGTGTGGGTGAGGGTGAGGGCGGAAGCGGGGATGGGAGTACGCGGCGCGCCTCTCGTGCCTGCGACGGGGGGTGGGGGGGATTTGATAGCGCGGCCGCCGTGCGAGGTTGGTGCAGGTGACGGCGCTTGCGAACAATACAACAGCCATGTAGAAAAAGATTTTCCATTGTTTTTAATAAATGTGAATATTTTGTATCCTATTCTTTGACGTGTGGTCTTCCTCTTCTAATTAGATATTTTGGTAGCACGCGCGTATTTATTTTTTACTTTTGTTTTTACTCATACATTTTACTTTTTCTTTTCTATTTCGTCTTGTCGTTGCGACCATTCACAGTTCAAGCAATTTCCACCTCCTTCCTCCTTGGTCCTTAGCATTGCCACATAGCCTATTGTTGGATACGTCCCATTGTTACTAGATCATTTCATCATCACCATCATTTTATGTATTTATTTATTTGTTTCGTTATTTATTTAATTAGTTATTTAATTACCCACAATAGGATATTTTCCTTCCAACTAAACTGTGAATCCCTACGTTAATTATTTATTGCGATAAAAAGATAATACTGGTCAAAATACACCCCATTAATTAATCTATTGTTTGTCACTTAATTTACGGGCAGTTGCATTTCCACCAACATTGTTACAATTTGAAGCATTTGCGCACAAACAGCAATAATTCATGAGGCACGAATTGAGAAAGTTGAAAATCTACAGTGATCGTCTTGAAAGAAAAGTATCATTCGTACTGTTACAAGGAACGTATTATGTGAGATCATTCAAGCTCGGCATTCATCACTAAAGACCGGATTTTTATGTAATTACATATTTTTTGTCTTTCTACTGAACGTTCTCAAATTTGTAATCTAGGCGAATACGCCCCGTACTAACACAATATGCAATTTTTTCGTTACATATTTTTACATATGTGGTACTATATTACATATTTTACATATTTTGGTATTTTCACGAAATATTTTTAATTATATTTATTTTCTTCAATTTTATGACATTTGTTTAGATTTATTATTAATTCTGCAATTAAGTGTCGTAACTTGGTGGCAAAATATCTTTACATTCATTAAGCGTACATAGACTAACAATAAGTTACAAAAAAGTAGTTAATTAAACATACTTTTCACGAAAAGAAGTATTTTTTTAATGTAATGTGTCCAAGTAAGGTGTTGGTGTCTCTTGCAAATTCTGATAGTAATTATCCTCTTTCTCAAGACATCATTTGAGTTTCAATTCTGCTTCAAGATTGTACTCCCTTTTAATATCGATCTCTTGATTTGTCATTGGTCTACCTTCAGTGTGTATTTCTGCAGAGACAGGGAGATGATCTGAAAAGCCGAAGTTTAGTACTGAAAGATTTGACAGCCGCATGTTACCTAGTTGATTGGTCTTAATATCGTAGATACTTGAGCCTTTTCCATCATCATAAGTGAAGTCACTTCATCAGGTTTACTTCGTCCATTTAGGACACAGAAACCTAAACTTTCAAGATTCCCTATCAGTTTTTTGTCCGTTGGCATTTGAAGTTGCAGCCAGCGAGTTGCGAATTCCCCGAAATTCCGTTCCTTTCATGATGTTTTCGGGAAGCTGGTTTGGCCATTAAAATCAATTCCCTATCATTAGTGGTCCATTGTGTTCTTGAAGTGTCCGTTCCATAAAATCAGTGAGTATTTCAAGTCTTTCATTGAAATTTTCGTTTTTCGTAAACATCACCTACCACAAATTTAGTCATACTTATTGCACATTTCATTGCAATAAAGTTGGTATTAAGTTTCAAAAGTTCTACGTTTTCAGCAATATCATCCCTGTAAAATGTACATAATCCTCCACTGGCTCTTCTCTTTGTCAGCTTTGTCAGCATCTTGTCTTTGTCAGCAAGACTATCAATAAGTTTAAAATTTAAAAGTATGTAACATTAGAAAGAGGCCAGTAGTGCCATGTTTCGTTTACACAAAATATTACACAGTTTTCAAATAGTCGTCGTAGTCGAAAAAGTCAAATTGCATACATTTTTAAAGTCATGTGTGTGTGTGTGTGTGTGTGTGTGTGTGTGTGTGTGTGTGTGTGTGTGTGTAATTCCAAAAATTTTTAAATATTAAAATCCAAAATATTATAAAGACACAACTATACTTAGTGGTTGCGAAAGGAAGATTTCCTGTGGTTGCTCTGAGAGTGCTTTCCGTGGGGCGGGAGAATTAAGCTGAATCATGAACTGCTCTGACATTTTTCGATTCACCGCCTTCTTCGTCTCAGTTGTAGATTACGCCATCTACAATAATTTTCTTGTAGCCGACAGTAAATGAGATACCATTTTTCTTTCTTTTTTTCATTATCTCATTTGTTTCCCACGTTTGCCATGTTTTCAAGTTTGACAATGTACAACGTTGTGCCACTTTTTCCTTTAATACAGAGATGACTTATCTACAACTCTTGCAGCCACATGCAATTTTTCTTCGAAGAAATTTAACACTTCTAATTTTGCATCATTTGTGAGAGATTAGTTCTCTGAATTTTTACTAGCAACGTGGATGAATCGGCTGTTTCATGAGCGTTCCTTGTTGTTTTCGAAAAATATTTAATTGTGGTTTGTTTAGAACTTTGAGGTTTAATTTTGTTTTGCGGTAGAGGCGCCATCTCTTAGTCGACCGTTGAAATTGTTGTTAAACGTTAGATTCTGCCGGGGCTCAAATGATGACAAAAGAGATCAATACAGTTGGCGGTACATCTTATCAAAACTGATTTTTGTAATCTTCCGGTACACTGTCTCTCCTCATATATTATATTTGTATGTATATCTGTTACGTGATACGACTATTTTGTCATCTGGCTTATCTAAACTGCTTTTTGAAATTTATCAGAGCTGGCTCTATTAAATATTGCCATCTACCAAACTTTCACACACTCAAACATAGAATTATTCGTAACCAAAATATATTTAAAGATGTGTGCACAACTGCTAAGGTATTCTGCAACTGTCTGTACCAAATACTAAGAATTGTTAATAATTAATTAAATAAGAAAGTTGTGCAAATCTGATTTGGAAATAAATAATTGTAATACAATCAACAAATCATAAATGATGGAAATAAATAGTATATCTACTGAATATCTTAATTACGCATGGGCCTAGGCTCCTGCCCCGGACATTAGCAATGCCTGCTAACTGTACAGGAGTTGGCAACTCCACAATTCTGTGAAATCCACCGGTGCTTCTACAATGTGTCCGAAAGAGTGTCTTTATTGTCTTTTTCTGTGTCCACATTTATTAACAACATGTGAGAAATGGTCGTTATTTATTCTTTCTATGTGTATTTTATGCAGTATCCATTACCGAATGCCGAATACCTTTGCTGCTTCGACGCATGGCCGGCGCGGACGTCAGGCGGCAAAGCAAAAACCTACAAATACATCAGAACCAGTTCACAGAAAGTCACACCAGTATATAATAAGCACTCACAACGGCCATCTACATCTCCCAAATCGCATACATTACCACAATACCCTAGTATTATTATATTCAACCAAGAGTGCAGTCAATACTCCAACCTTACACTAACACAGGGTTACCAAAAGTGATATTAAACAGAAATATCTCACGAACTATCTTCGTTAAGGTACCCAAGGAGACTGACCCCACGAAGGAGAGGCGTTGCCGACGTTAGCAGCTATTTGCTGGAGGCGATCTGTTCTCGCGTCACTTGTTTCTAGTTACTCCGTACGCCTTCTTCCTGTTAAGGCTTCGTCGGTTTCCGGAAAAGCCATCATGGGTTCCGCTGTTTGAGAGACCGTCGGAGTTGAATTACATACAGGTAAACAAGATCTGAAAATCAACAAGAAAGTATTTGCATATCATTGACCCAAGGTAAACTGAATTATACACTAGAACAATTAAATTGTGTTACGTTTTCTGAATTCATTTGTATGGGACTATTGTTACAGTTACTAAAAAATTCAAATTAAAATTTTTTAATTTTCATGAAACGATTTTAAATTGAGTCTCAAATTCACCAAAGATTCAAATTAATAATAAGTGAAAATGTAATTTTACACAAATATTTAATAATATAGAATATTAATGATAATAATAATAATAATAATAATAATAATAATAATAATAAACATCCAGGTATTGGTAGAAAAAACGAAACTGATTTTTTTTAGACAAAACAACGCTATCCTTAATTTAATAAAATAATTTCGAATATTATTTCTAAACATATGTAAGCGTATGTAAACGTCTCTTTTACGATGAACTTCTCAGCAAGCTCAGTGAAGTTTGAAAGTAGGAAGCCGGTGATGTCTATACGTATAGTCCGCATTTTGTGTATATCATATAAACATTAATAATAAGAAAAATATTTTCTTTGAAATGTTGACATTACGCAAAACCTAGTAATAAACCGGGTAGAATCGGGGTTAGGTCAAGCAGCTCAGGGCGAGGACGTGCCAGGCTTGGCGGTAGCAAGGACACGGTGAGTTTGAGCAGTTCGGTTTAACGCAGGGCAGGCGACGCCAAGCATGACCAGGGAGAGTTTACACTATAGAGGAATATAATAATTTTTCTGATTAGATGAATATGGCAAATAAACACCCGACTATTAAAAGAATTCTGCTTTAAACTTCCGTATAATTTAATAGCACAGGTTTTTACCAGTAATAATAATAAAATAATAATAATAATAATAATAATAATAATAATAACAACAACATTTAAGAGTGTCCTTCCTCATAAATGTTACTATATTCGATAATTGTCACTTTAATTACTTCAACTAAAATAAAAATTACACATTTCACAGTATTTCATTAACTCTTGGAAAATATTTTGTCATTTTTAAAATGTGTAGTACCCCTGAATTTTTTTTGATATACCACGTCAATCACCACTGTTATTCGATTTCATAACGTTTTTCATGGGTAAAAATATGGTTGAAAATTCTCACATGCAATTATAAAACAAATGAATTCGATAGAATTGACAATTCAAGCGTTCTTATTTTCAAATTCAGATTGTTAGCACTGTTATCGAAATTGCGAATACAAACTTATATATTATGAATAACTGTTGTTACATACACTTTCTAAAGTGAGAAATTCCGTTCAAATCAACTAAATCAGCTAAATGTCAAATGCTAAATGCTGTGCTAAATCAGCACAGTTCCCAGCCAGATATTTTCAGGACCGTTTCAGCGCCCAGAGAAGACCGAGGAAAGAGATGAGACCGAAACCGGGAGGGTAGTTTCGCAGAAACTCGTCATGCATTTCACGGCGCTACGATCGCAGCACTATCCGCCTGAATCCTCACGTGCCCATTCCCTGCGTAGCCCCTTGCCCTCCATCCCTGAGGAGCTGCCGCACGGGCACCTATGCCGCGCGCATATATTACGGCGACAGTCGGCCGGGGCCGCGGGAACGAGACAGGGGCGGGGCGGGGAGGGACGGGGCGGGGCGGGGTCGGAATAGAGAGGTGGAGAGCGGTGACGCAGGTGTAAGGAAGGCTGTGATAGAGAAGAGGGTGGGCTGTCAAGGGATTGAGTGGGAGTGGGGATTGGTGCGAGGGGGGGCGGAGGGGGATGAGGGGGTCGGGGGGGGTAGAGTGGCAATTGCGGGGAAGTAGGCATGAGGCTCAGCGTGAAAATCATATGCGGAGCGACAGCGTTATTAAGTGAGCTGGTAGTGTGATGGAGTTAGCGAGAAGTGAAGGGTGCGCAGTGGTGACGGGGAGGCGCAGGGACGGAGAGAGTCGGGATGCGGACGGAGTCGGAAGTGGGGCAGCGCGAGACGCAGACGAAACGTCAAAATTCAAAATTTATTGCTTATTTATTTTTGAAAATAGATTTTATTACATGGGAGTTTTTGTTTTTTTCTCCCCTTCAAAATTCAAAATTTAAGTAGTATATGACTTAGTGTAGGGATCACAGAATTTTGAAAATGTGCACACAATTCACTTTTCTCCATAGCACGTCATACGCAGTTTTTAACTGTTTTTTGACGTAAAATAAATAAATAAACGTGTGCAGGACAGCGTTTGTAGTTGAGCGTTGCGTTAGTGGGTCCAATGTGTGGGCAGAGAGGGACAGAAGGTGCGGTGCGAGGACGAGATGGCCGTTAAAGTGAGCGAAGTGAGAATGTGACAGACCGAGGGAATGGTGGGAATGAGGCCAAGAGGTACTCGCGGCAGCAGATACGAAACCTGGCGAGGCGGGGCAGATGGTAGTGACAACGGTGGAATCATGGACAGGGCATGGCGGTGTGGGACGTATGAAAGAGCGGCGTGTCAGAGCGAGGACCCGCAGTGGGAGTAAGGGCGAAGGCGGGGCGAGAACTGCCCGCCTCGGAGCTGCAGGGCGGAAGCTGGGTGTTGGGGCGGGGCGGCACGGAGACTGGGAGGAGCTAGGGTCGAGGTGGCATATATACGAGGAGACATATATACGACCAAGCAAAAAAGGAAATAGAAAAAGCCTTCACAGACTCCACTCTAGACCCCCTTTTCAATAAATACCGCCAATATTACTGCAAAAAATCCCCTACCAGCTATAAACACATGCCAACTGACGTCCGATTTCTAAGACCACTATAAAATATTAAATATTCAGTAGCCCAGCGGAGTAGCCGCGTCTGTAATAAAAACTGTCTCCACATCTCTCTCTTCAACTTAACTTCTATAAAACAAAAATTTCTCTCCACTCTCTTTAACCAAAGAAACCGCTCTGCGCATTACGCTGCAACCGCGCCTGCCGCCCAGCGGCGACGCAACCCACCTAACATCCACCGCACAGCAGAGGGACCGCGGCGCCGCTCGCACCCGCGCGCGGCGCATGGTCGCGCAATCAAGGCGGAGGGTGAACGAGGACAGGAAGGAAGAGACAGTTGTTGAGGTGTGGCGGAGTGAGGATATAGCGAGCGGGAGAATGGCGTGAATGTAGGGGGGGGGGGGCGGCGGAGCAACCAGGGACCGAGGCCTGTGCCGGAGTGGCGAAGGAGAGGCGCGGTGGCTGTATGTGACGTGGTGAGGGCGGGGCGGGGCGTTGCGTTTGGGGGGAGCAAGGCGAGCAAAGGCGGGCGGGCGGCCGGGGGTCGGAGGGCTGCGGGAGAGCGAGGGGGCGTGGTCGCCTCGAGGCCGCGTTTATGGCCGCGGGCGCCCGCAGGTGCGGGGCTGCGGCGACGCGCGCGCACGCCGCTTGCGGTTGCCAGGCACTCGCGCTGCGGCCGCCGCCGCCGCCGTGTCACCGCCACGCTTCCTCAGCCGACCCCCCGCGGGGCGGGTGTGGTGCCCGCTAGTGACGAGCGACGACGGACCCGTTGCTGTTGAACGGCGGGGCTCCAGTTAAAATTCAAATTCAAAGAGCTCCTAATGTCGGAGAGAAAATACTCTTGCGTGAAATTCAAAACCCACTACTTATTTTTAAAGTGCGAAATCGCTGGTGAAATGTTTACTGCTTCTTGGATGACCTCGAGGGTGAATAATCGATTTAGTGGATTGTAAGAGAACGTGAACGTCTTCATAAGGAATTTGGTATTCGAACAAAGACCACTTGTTATTTTGACGACTCAAGGGTGAACACTTATAAAAAAAAATATAATCATACATCGATTAAACTTTCTTAGTATACAGTAGGATATTAACAATTTTGTTACTGCAATGCATTTTTTGTATAATTTGTTTAGAAATAATATGTGGGAATGTAGTTGACACGAGGCTCATCGTCACTTAATTATTAAATATAAGAGAAGTTAAAACAAAAACATGACAGAAAACAGGAAAATACTACGCAATTAGATATGCTAAGCAAGTCTTGGTAAAGATGCTAATACTAATAGTTCTAATGGCTTTTTTTCTATTGTAGTTTCTTTATCTGCAGTGACGAATTCTCAACACATTGTGTTGTTTTTTCACGGATAGTAACGCAACAGATTACCTTATTGCCTGATTGCATTATTGTCTTTAATTATTATTGAAATATCATTCGTACGATCTCTTTTCAATTTTTTATGAAATGTTTCCATTACGTACGCAAATAATACTGCTTTTCGATGTGTAGTCGTATAAAATGAGTAGTACTGAAAATCGTATCCTTGTATGTATAAATGTAGGTATGTGTATTTGTTTCAGCATAAATCTACAACTTACAGAGCACGTTCAACGAAATTTATCACGAATAATTTTAAGCAACCAAGAATTAACATAAAGCGATTCCTGTTTTACAAAGATACCCCGAATTTGTTACGTGTTAAAACATTTGCCGTAATGCAACCCGCAAAACATGCAGTCGAGGTTACGCCGGACTAGGCTAAGCGAAGTGGGGTCGCAAGAGATGGAAAAGTGCACGCACAGGGAAAAGGTTGTTAGGGAGAGGAGTCAGAACAGGTAGAATCAGATTGGTTGGAGCTAGGTGGTGTGCAGGGACGCGGGACGAAAGACAAAGCAAGATAGGGAGGGTGGGTGGATCGTGTGGGTTCGGAGTAGAGAGGAGTGGAATGTGGCAAAACGGGATGGAGCGGGGGATTCATATAGCATTTAATTTTACTTGCATATTGTACGATAAATAAAATTGTATTCGAACATTATGTATGACCTTTCTCGTTACAAAAAATCGTTCATAAAATGACATCTTTAAGACACAGATTATGACACCAACGTCGTTAATGGCATGAATAATTGCGTCATCGCACATTCACTCAATCGCAGAGAGAGAGAGAGAGAGAGAGAGATTGGGAAGGTAGGACAGCACAAGCTTGGACAACCGACCATCATTCTTCGCACAAACGTGTAACTAGCAACGTCACAATAGAGTTATTTCCAAAAATTAACTTTGATTCTCTTATAAATTTTCAACTCCCATAGTATAACGCTGTCATTTCTTGGCTGCAACCAGTTGCATAATGATACTCATTACGATACAGATTTCACTATGATACATGTTCTTGACCAATCATAGAGAAGTTTACAAACCAAGTATTGACACTTGAATAATCATTGAGAATCGTTCTAGTAAATGTTTTGTTCGTTTGTGTACATTAAAATTGCATTGAATATTATTTATGTTAATTTCTTTTATTATCAGTATTTTAACTTGAAATATTGTTTAAAATAAATTGGATATAATTTTACTTTGATCCTATTTGACTAGCGCAGTGGTTTCGGAAGAGGGAACTTTTGACTGACGTTAAGATCAGAATGCAAATTCTTGTTGGTATACATTGCTGCTGTGTGATTGTTCTTAAAACAATCAGCCAGTTCTTTAGTTTGAAATGTGTAGTGAATCGGAGGACGAGTTGGCCTCTCTAGAAATAAGAGAAAAGGGGAAGATAGTGACGTCGGAATTATACCCGCACCTTTTGTACTCTCTCGCAGGCAGGCTAGTAAACCAAAGCCCTCTGTGGCAGGTAGGGTGACCTTGGATGAATCCTGTATGTCAACTGTGACGAATCGATTCACGTAAAAGTTTAACTTATAAAAGTTATTTTCAGTCGTAAAAAAGTACCGTATGAAACTCGATGTAATTGGTATTAATACACTTGTGTGAAGTTTACATACTCGCTCGTACCTTGCTCGTATCGTAATATCACACTCGTGTATTAATACCCATCATTAAATCATCGTTTCATAATCTACTATTATAAAGCTGTTATACAAAAATAGGATGCAAATCGTTTATAATGTAGCTTTATTGCATTCGTAAAAATTTGAAAACTCGCTCCTTACGTCATCAAAATGCATTTTTTGAAAACTTGTACTTCTTCAACAAAGCTTAACATTATAAACTAGTTGCATAAAATACTATTAGTCCTTGCCTCTCAGAATTGCTTGCAATTTATGAATATCCGTAGAATACGGATCCGTACAATGCAATCCGTATTTATTATTCTCAATTGATAAAATCTCTTGACAGCACTCTTCAAGTCTTCTACCACAACCCTGCGTGCCGGTTGTTGTCTCGTCCCTCGTCGCTAGAAGTGCGCGGCGCCGCCCTGTCACCTCCTCCTCCGCCGCGTCCGCAGACAAGAGGAGTTTCCAGAGGGTCTTCGCACGCGCACGAGTAATTAAAGGTGTAATGTCCGAAGGCTGAGTTGGGGCGTGCCGGGAACTCGACGCAAATTATTCCGCGAATTTCGATCCCGCCGCTGTTTGAATAATTTGCGGGAGGCTCCGCCCGGGCGGGCGGGCGGGCGGGCGGGCGGGCGGGCGGGCAGGCAGGCGGGCAGGCGGGTGGGCGGGCAGGCGGGTGGGGGGGCGGGCGGGCGGGCGGGCGGGCGGCGGAAACCGCGCGAGAGGACGCGCTGCGCTGAACTAAGAGTCCCACTGACGACGCGGTCGCATGCGGAATGGGAGGGCGCGGCGAGGATCGCCATGGGTCCATTGAAGCGAGGCATGAAGAAGATGACTGGGAGAGGTAGCTCAGGGCATGAACTGTCATTTCAGTATCACTGAGCGAGAAAGACCTAGGTTCGACGCCCGACGGTGGACAGGACTTTCGACACTAGCCAAAGATCTGGGTCGAGTTCAGTTGCTGACTGGAGGACAATTCTAACGGTCTGTTGCCCTGATCAGTGGTTTTCCATAGTCTATCCGATCAATACCAGGCGAATGCCGGAGCGGTACCCTATCAAACGGGCCACCAACCGCGAACTATCTTTCCTTCCTCTTCCTTGCCCTATCCTTTCCTCACCTCTTACACTTTCTTGCACTCCATCACACACGCTGGGAGACCAGTCGGGACTTTAGAGCTTATCCCGATCTCACTATCCAGCATGGAAAGATCACAGCCACCTCTCAAGAAAAAGAACAAGCATGAACTACACTTACGGGACAAATTTAAACCTAATATGCAAAGATAACATATCGATGTACGCTGTTATTGCATATACTTCATCTTAAGAATCCCGCGTTCTCTCTCTACAGTGATATATCAATATATTTCTCGTATACATAGGTATATACGGAGTAATACACGTAGTACAATGAAAGTTATGTAATGCTGCGCGAAAAAACGGCGAATTTTCCGCAGAAAAAATTCATTACCGGGCCCTGACAACGAAAAAGCGGATAAATTCAGTTGCTAAATTACGCAAAAACTAGAAGTGCTACAGAATGGCACACACTTTCTCGTAGTAAAGTTTTCTAATTTTCTTGGTGTGGATGATACCGTACAGTCTCCTTGCCTGCTACCAACTATCGCCGCCCTAAGTATTTTTTAAATTTTCTCAACGTTTCGCTTTCCAAATAGTAGAACCGAAATATTAATTCAAGAATAATAAAGAAGGATAAAAACTCGTCTAATAGAGATTTTTTTATTGAAAAATTTGGAGCCGGTTTCAAGAAAATGGCGATAAGCGTTACTGTAAATGCGAAATTTGAAACTCTTTTTCACAGGAATCTATTGAGTTTTCGAAAATCTTCATTTGAAGTAATTTCAAGAACATCCACTCACACATTCAATAATGTACACAAATAAAAAACACAACAAATAAAACGGTTACCATGACAAGAAAGTTGTTATTAAACAATGTACTTGTGTTCGTATAGTCTGAACACGAGAGCTGTTATCTGTGGAATATTGACAAAAAAATATTACGTAGAAGTGTGTGTGTGTGTGTGTGTGTGTGTGTGTGTGTGTGTGTTAGTCATAATACATCTTTGTGTACTGGTTTAAATGTCATCGTAGTATATTACTTACGTAGTGATTTTTTCATGTGCATCCGTTGAAACCATTTTACTTTCATGAAATCGTATGCTGTTGGTGGTTCCAGAAAAGTACCCATTACTCCTGCGTATCATGCCGCTACTACGTAAGTAGTTGAGTACAGTAATTCAAATTTCACAGTTGTATTTTGCGTTCATCATTTTCGCATCGTTTGTAGTTAGACTATAGTTATTACGTATTGCTTCCTCTGCTTCAAAGACACTTAAAAAGGGTCCATTTTCATCGAACTCTCTAATTTTCGCAAATAACTTGAGCTATAAATTAAGAGCAAGAAAATGTTCATTTGTAGCACCATAAGTTATATTCTTCCTTCTGGAAGCCATTGAATTAGTTTCTTAAAATGGAGACCACAAAATAGTGATTCACTCAGACTCTATGGTTATATTGAATGAAATTATCAACAGATTGTCCAAAAATCCCATAATCCAAAGAATACAAGAACTTTTATCTACCCAAATAAACGTCACCTTCATCTCTATTGTTTGATTCCACGTCTCACTCACGTGAGGTGCCCGCGATGGCGGCCCGTTTGTATTTGAGATTTCGTTCCAACGGGAATTGAGGCATCTGGCTTGCAGCTGGCCAAGGAGCGGTGCGGCCCGCCGGCAGTGCACCTGAAGATCTCTTTGTCGGCGAGATACATTAACGGGCTTATATTTGCGAGGAGGCCGACGCCATTCCCAGAAATATTTGTATACATTGCTGGGTCGCTTGTCAGGTAGCGAGCGATGGGGAAGTGAAGGGCACCGCGCGCCGAGGTGGCCCAGCCCTAGGTTAATGAGGGCTTAATCCCTAGCTGTGGCGGCGCCGAGAAGGGGCGGTCAATGTTCTCGGCGGGCGTAGGCCCGTGGAACGGCGGTTTGCGCGGAAGACACTCGGTAAATGCTTTCATTGCCCTTTGTTGATTTTCAATGTGCTGCAGCGTGCAGGCATGCACTGGCAGCGACTTGTGAGAACGTTGGTGAAAGTACGTACTTAATGGTGGGTGGCCGCGCGGAAGAAAGCTTTAGGGGCTGCGCCTTGGTGGCAAATTTGATCGCGAGATTGAGCAACCATATTTTGTATCGTCTTGAAACAAAAATTGGAGTGATTTTGGGAAAAAGTGTTAAATGTTTTTGATTGCCTCTATTTTGCGCCAAATTACACGAAAAGCTACTCATTTTCGAAAAATTGTACAGAATCTTATTTGAAGATCTGTCAGAACAGATTTCAGGAAGGAAAACATATCGATCTACAATATTATAGTTGTAGGAAAACGCCCAAAATTGCAAGTTAGCAATTTTTCTAAAATTAGGGATGTCAACAGACACGATACTCATAGGCATTCTCTTGCGTTTTTACGCTATCCACGAGAAAATTTAATCAAATGCTTAGGTGCCATTTTGAGAGGATTTGGAAAATGGTTTTGAGGCTTCATGTAAAGTACCCCCAAAAACTTAAAATATCTGTCTGAAACTCCCAAAGGCTCATGTTCGTTCAGGTAGATAGGGGAATATCAATTTTGGACGTTTAGGCGTTAGCGTTGACCACAAATGGACAGACTTTTGCCGTCAATCGACTTTTTCGTTTCATGAATCCACAAAACATGAATTCTCGCCACATCACGAGATAGAGGAAGTAATTTACAATATAGCAACAGGATTTATCCACTTTTTCGTTACCAGGGCCCGGAAATAAGTGTTTTACGGTGCACAATTACATAATTTTATTTTCTTAGGAAGATTGAAGAGAGGAACAAAATAAAATAATTGTTCACAATTTTAAATTCCATTAGTAAATTTTCATTTAACCGAATTTAAAAATAAATACTTTCTCTGCCTACTGTTTTGTAAGAAAATATATTTATCTCAGTTAGCAATGACAACAACGGTACGCACGTAGAGAACTCAAGAACGAGCAGAGAATTTTTGAAGCACTCTCTTCGAAATCTTCACGTGCGGCAATTCTGAATTAGTATAACACAAAATATGTTTGTTGCTAAAAAGATAACAAATTAAATTTAAAAAAATCAAAATTAAATCAAAATATTTTCGAAATAATCTCAGAGTATTGTAGATTTGTAAAAAAATTGTAAAATTAGCAAAATTGTGAAATACGTAATACAGTACAAAATATGTAAGAAAAATTTAAATATTTTGTTAACATTGCAACAATTCGCCGCGATCACAAATTTCAGAACACTACATAGAAAGACAAAACATATGCAATTACCTCATGTGCATATGAATCCGAACTCTAGCCATGAGATCGACGGGCAGTTCCTCGAAAGAGAATTTTCTTCGTTACAGAAAATCTGGTTTTCTACATTTAACCGTAGAAGTCTATTTATACGATATCAGTATATGATATGGCGTTGGATTCTGGAGGCCTCTCGTCAGCACGCTATTTTACCACTCCTTCAAATTTGTCCGAAAGTACGAAAACATTTTCAAAATTAGCTTCGGCAATTTTACTTGTGAAAACAAATTCACCAGGTGAAATCTATCAAGGAGACAAGCGCCGTTTTGAGATCAAAAATCAAGTCATAGGATGAAAAAACTCGTGCGTCATCTTTGCTCATTCTTTCCGGTAGTGGAATGATAACGGAAAATCTCAGAAATAATATATATTTAAAATAAAATGTGAGGAGATGGAATATTGGTGATATTTGTACTTTTAGTTCAATTTTCGTTTTGAAATCAGTTTTCAAATCGAAATCGATGTTCTGAGTAATGCCTCAAACAATATTATGATGGTGTACGAAGGAAACCGGAAATACGTAAACAAGATTAATAGTTTTATACTTCTATAACAGATGATACGAGACCTTTTGCCTTTGATACAGCATCACTAAATTTGTTGTGGGGAAAATATGTATGGATGCAAAGGAACGAAAGTATCAACCGACTACCTGGCTCATTCTCGTTCAGGCAGTCGAAGGGTACGGACGGGTCCGTCCCTACTCCGCCAGGCTTCGCCGCCTTTCACCGCCCGCGCGGTAATGCCTCATTCACAATGCAAACATAAGCATAAGCATGGCGTTAACATAAAAGTTAGGACTACGTCTACAAGTGGACTCATTCACAATGCGTTCGCATAAGCATAACACGTAAGACGTTAACTTAAGAGCTCGCAAGCTTCAAGCTTCTGTGCTTATGCTTATGTCAGACATTGAGGAATGAGCCAATCACAGTTCGATAACTCAAAATCGAGTATCGAAGTCGATATCGAACTATTCGTGCTGCGTGGTTGTGTTTGTCGTATTTGTTTTGAAATCTCGAAATCGATTCTCATATCCAACCAATAGTAAACTAGAATGTCTCATAGCCAATGTGTTATGTTCGACATTGGGAATACGCCAACTCTTCGCTTATGTTAATGTCTATGTCTATGTGTTATGCTTATGTTTGTGATTGCATTGTGAATGGGCCTTAAGTGTCTTTGTGGCCGCGGTGGAGCTCCGCTCCCGTGGGCCGTTCATCCGGGGTACCAGGCGGGCCATGGTCGCCCACTAGCGACAGCAAACCGGAGGACAACGACAGTATGTCAGCTCCCGCCGGTGGCGCCATCTACGCCGCTGCGGAGCGACATGACATCACAACCGCGGCGGAGCATCAAACTCCGCGTGGCGCGGGATGCAGGAGAATCCTGGAGCAATGCCGTAGTGGCGCCGCTCGCGGCTCTAGCACAGCCCTCGGGAGTTTCTGGACACTGCTGCAGCGAGGTGCCCCACGAGGTGCTCTTGGCCTTCGCCCGGACGAAGGAAGCGGAGCTCCTCCACTTTTGCAGGAATCTGGCGCAGCTCAACGACTCCCCAACTGTTCGGGAGCGGGCGCGCGAAATCGAAGCGCGCACTCCGCCTCCGACTTCCGCATCGACGCAGAAGCGGCAACGCGGCCCCGCCCACCGGCCGAGGCAACACCTGGATTAGGCGCCCCGCCCTGCGCGGCTTATGGAGGGACCCCCTCCCACTCGCAAACGACCTGCCCACCCGGGCCCGAGCGTGCGGACTCGCCTCCGTCGCGCTCGCCTCCGGAAAAGCGACCGCGCACGGAGGGCTCAGCGCCGCCCCCCAGTGCCGACGCGGCGCCCGCCAGCGGCCACGAGGTACAACACTACCCCAGCCCTTCTGAAACCCCGCTCGAGGATCCCGAGGGCTTTTTGTTTTCCCCGCCAGTAGCCCTGGCGGAGCGGTAGTTTATTACTTTGTACGGTATACATACGCCGCAGCTCGATGGCCTTTGCGGCAGAGAAGAGGGCAGTGCTTACTTACTAACTAATACTAACTTAACCTATGGATGAAGCCGGCGCTTTGGCCGGCAACCTAAGATGACGTTCGTGCTTTAATGGTGTCTCTTTAAATGTTTCTTGTATATATATAATCTTGCTAATTTTATTTCCATTCACTCACTCATTCATACTTGTCTGTATTTACACTTATTTACAAGCCTAGCACGCGCATATTCATACGTTGTTATTTACACTATTTACACTAGCACTTTGCGCCACGGCGCCGACTGTGCTCAAGCGTGCCCGAGGGCAGAGGAGGGGAAGAAGAAGAAGAGCCTAGCCGCCCAGGAAGCAGCCGCCCGCAACGCCGCGACAGTCGCCACGGCAGAGGCGGCGAACGGGAGCTCCGGCAGGGAAGGTAGGGCGCCCACGGGCTCCGAAGCGCGTCGGGCTCTCACTCCAGTCCCCGAAACTGATCCTCCTCTCGGCGAACAATCGGCCGCAGGTAGCTCGACTCAGTGCGCCAGCGCGGCCAGCCCCGCTCTGCGAATGGCGAGGCGGGCACCTCCGCCGGGCCCCGCCCGCGGAACCTGAACCGGCGGTCGCCTCACGACCGGCGAGACGACCCTACCGCATCCGGCTGCAAATACACCCAGATGCGGTTAAAGAGCACGCAAAAGAAATTGGAGAGGCCAATGGGAAGTTGGCCACAATCGGTCGCTTCATAGCCCGAAAGGACAAAGTTGGCTGCCAGATTTTGACCTCCTCCCCAATTGCGTATCAGGAAGCCGAAAAATATGCAAGACTGCATAAAATCTTTTTGTTTGGGCACCAACCCCCACCTCCATTGAGTGAACGTACACATCGCGTGTACTTTAAACAGGTTCCGCGCGGCATCACTGCTGACGAGGTGCGCGAGGAGCTTGTAGGCGCAGGCCTCCACCCGTTGGGCGTCCATCAACATGTGCGCCGCGAACTCCGGAAACCGCCGGAACTTCGGAGAGCAGTGATGCTGCAGGTGGCGAAGCCACCGAAACTCGTTCCGTGCGCACGGGCACTTTTCGCGTCACCCTTCGCGCGGACGAGTCGCGCAAAGCTTTCGGCATCAGGGCCATTGCCTCCTGCGAGGTAAAAGTCGATCGCGAGAAATGGAAGCGCCCCCGTTTCTGCGAGAGATGCTGCAGATCAGGACATACTCGCAAAAAATTGCGAATATACCGTGAGATGCAAGATCTGCACGGGAGAGGGTCACCCGGCAGACAAGCCCGGTACGAAGGACTGCCCCATACGCGGTACTCAACGGCAACCCACGGAGAGGCCGGGCACTCAACGGCAACCCACCAACGGCAACCTACCGAGAGGCATGGACGCCGCACAGGACCCCACTGCGCCGCAGAATAAAGCGGCGCAAGAGACGCGGTCACGCGCTCTCACCACCCAATTGGGAGCACTCTCCGAAGACCAGATTCGGGAATGATTCTGCTCCTAACCTCACTCCTGCCCAACAATGGCGCAGAATAATGTAAATTCTTCGTCTTACAGCGAAGCACCTCTGCGAACATGCACCTGGAATGTTCAAAGTGCGTGCGATAAGACCCAGTTAATACAAAACTTTGCCATCGTGCGACAACTCCACATTTTGGCGCTGCAGGAAACGTGGTTTCACAAGCATCACACTGCCCGTATTCAAGGATACGCAGTGTATCGCAGAGACCGCGAGGTCAAACCGGGGCGCGTATCGCTCCTGGTCCGGCGTGACATCCCCGCTCGAGTAACGCCCCACCTGGTGCCTTGCGTTCTCTAGAGGCGATCGTGGTGAGGGTCTGGACGGTGGGCGGCCGACTTACAGTCGCGTCCGTCTACTGCCCGAATCAGCAACTCGACACTGTCTGTATCGACGCGATACTCGCGTTAGATACTAAAGTCCTCATCCTAGGGGATTTCAACGCGAGGAACAGACAGTGGGGCTGCCTCGGTGCAAACCGAAACGGCACCCGTTTAGCCAACTACATTGCGACGAGACGTGGCGTATACGTATGCGCCCCGAAATAACCTACGATCTACCCGACCACTGGTAACCCGGGAATAATCGACCTTGCGATCGCGAAAGGAATCGATTGCGCAGCCCCGTTTTCGATCTCCTATTTGGTTTCCGATCACAGGCCGGTAACATTCGTGGTTTCGTCTTTCGCCGCAGCACGCCGAAACAAATTCAAAATAACCCACAATACCAACTGGGCCGGTTTCACAGCTCACGTAAGCACTGTGCTTGAGAAAAAACCGCTAAATTCTCGGGACGAAATCGATAGCGCGGTGACTCACATCACCTCCGCGATTCATCACGTCCTACAAATTCAATGCCATCATTACCCGCGAACCGGAATCTCGTCCTGAGCTTACAAATGAGCAGAGAAGGACTCTGCAGGAGCTCCGCAGATATTCCAAATTACACAGCCGATATGGCGATCCCGCGGACGGAGCGCGGGCGCGAGCTCTCAGCAGAGTATTCCGTAAATCTCTACAAGACGAGAGATCGAAAGATGAGCGTCGCTTCACAAGGCGTGAGCCAAGAACTTCGAAACGATGTACAAATTTTCCGCTTATCACTATTACGACAATGACCAATTCACATTTCGGGTCGCGCTCACTGCCTGTGCAAATACTAAAATGTATAAAAATCTAAAGACTCTTAGTCTAAAAAATAATAGGAAATAGATGCATGCCAATAACATTTTACAATATTTGATACTTAAGGATTCCTACACACTTTGGCGTGGTGGATCAATAAAATATCACACAATGGCTAGGGTATCAATGAGTTTCTCTTGTGTCTCTTGTCTAATAAAAATAATAACTAATAAAGTAATAACTAATAGATAAAAATCCATTAAAGTAAATAACTAATAGAGTAAATGGCTAATAGAATAATGATTAAGAGAATAATGACTAATATAATAATGACTAATAAAATAATGATTAATAAAATAATAACTAATAAATTCTGTTTCCAAAGTCCACTTTTCGCATCTTTTTTCTTTAGCTTGTACTTACTGCTGGAAAGTTTGTTTTCTATCATATGTTTCTCTTTACTCTCTCATCACTGTACGCCAAGTAGCACTTCGGGCAAGTTTCGAATACAGCGCCCTCGAACGAGGTACTGTTTCCAGCACCTCAGTGACATTTAGGCCAAAAAGAGAACTCTTTGGTGCAGCTAGCGTACTCGAGAAAAATGCTCGAATGTAGGGCACTAGTGCACGTACTAGGGCTGCACTTACTAGGGCTGCACTTACGCGCCTAGCATTCTCGGCTCTGTGTAAAGTTCTTAAGCGTAAAAATGTTGGAAGTTTCGAATAGAGAAAATGTTTGTAGTCTCATGGAGAGCAAATAGCTATTGCCGAGCGCAAAATCAATTTTATTAATTGTGTGT
The DNA here is from genome assembly GCA_964035755.1 of Teleogryllus oceanicus. Taxonomy (NCBI): domain Eukaryota; kingdom Metazoa; phylum Arthropoda; class Insecta; order Orthoptera; family Gryllidae; genus Teleogryllus; species Teleogryllus oceanicus. The sequence goes on from CAXIVR010000008.1 coordinate 42,995,834, forward strand.
TACAACTTCAAGTAAAATACGGCCTATGCACGTATAGTGTGACTCACCTGATAATTATGTAAACTGCAACGTATTTTAATAATCAATGTGTGTTATAAATGTGTACCTGTGTAAATCTAACTGTGTCAATGCATTATGTAAGAGATAAGTAACTAAGAAGTAAATTGTTTGTGCAAAGTAAATCCACGATCTATTGGCACATGGTAGTAGTCCTTATCGCTAAAATTCCCTGCCAGTGAACTGAACTTCCGAACGGGAGCAGACCGGATTGTACAAAACCAACCTCAATACAGTCCACTCATTTTTTCAGTACATACAGGCCTGTTACAGTGTGATAGAAACTTGGCCATATGGGAAACTTTTAAAACAAGTAGAGACTATTGAAGTAGCTGTAGAATATTTTAAAATTACGAAAGAAAAAGCCAGAGCCGTTTGAAGTAATCTGTGATAGAAATATTGTAAAAAATTGGGCTGAAGGATTAAACCAATGTTTCTGAGAGAACCTAAGGAAGGCTGCATGTTCAGAATTGAGAAATACGTTCGTTTGCTCTACAGAAAATGTGTACTGAGAGTATTCCAGTCATATGTACCAAACTTTGAAACGTTTGTTTATTTGAAAAAGAACTGTAGATTTTTGGGTGTTCATAATTTAAATTTAAGAGCAATAGAAAAATCCTGTTAAAAGAAAGAAAACAAGAGGATGTGCTGTCTATAACAAAATTTCTTAAGCCTGAAAACGCCCAGTGGTATAATCAGATTTTGTCATGTAATGAAAATGTTTGTGACACTTCAGAGCCTAATAGTGAATAAAAAATAAAAGTTGTTCATGAAAACTACAGCTACTATTTCGTTTGAGTCATTTCCCGCTGTTTTCCCTCCCGGTACTGCCCGAACCTTCATTGAAGCCACCGCTCCCTCTCTGACCCTTCTGGTTTCGCCCTCATTCCCCTTCTACAACTCCGTTTTTTTGCGACCCTCACTCAACTTGTCATTTTGTTCTGCCCACGCCAACTCTACATCACTGGATCCCTGTCATTTATTTTCCTTCCCATTTTTCCACACATTCGCAAATTCCGCCACCACATTTGTTCCACCGCTATCACCTGTCTTCGTAATCCGCTCCCGCCACTTTCAAGGCATACCTCTCCGTCTCCACCCCCCCACTGATCCCACTTCCCCTAACCCGCTTTCTACCAGTCGCTACCGCAACCGCTCCGAACCAACTATAATTTGTTTCTGTCCATCGCTACCGCCCCAGCTTTTCTCTCTACGCTTGCGCTATGCTCCCAACTCCAACCCTGCCTCCCCCGGTAATGACACCCTTCTCGCCTTTCCCCAAAACCACATCTACTTTCCTCCAATTGCTGTTCTTCGTCTCTCTGAGACTCCCTTTCACCATGCCTCTGTCTTTACTTCCATTTCCGCAGATCCCGCCACCGCTATATGTGGCTCCGCTCTGCCGCTATGTATGGTTCCGCGAAATTGCTGTTCCCACACTTCGCGAGTGAGTAAGCGAGCAAGCGAGCGAATGAATAATGAATGAATGATGAGTGAGTGAGTGATGAACGAATACTTAGTTTCTGGGCGCGTCAACTGCTTTGATAATTATTCTCGTGAATGTAATGATAGTTATAGATCGGAGTTAGAGGTGTTCCTCTCACGCTGAAACGCTAGATTGTTCACCGACCTTCACATCAGCTTGCGGGTTTTCTGCCTTCATATTTCTCTATCAATGGGTGCACCGCTACAGCAAGTATGAGATCGAAGCTTATCACTAGCCTCTCAATATGTAGGTAGTTTACGTAAGTGTGTGTGCGTGTAAGAGGAGAGTGCGGGGCAAGGATGAACAATGGAAGATCGCCCGCGATTCGAACCCGTTTGTTAGGGTACTGCTCTGGCATTCAGCTGGCATTGGTAGAAGTAACCACCGAAAACTCAAACTCGCAGAAGCCTGTAGAATTCTTCTGCAGACAGCTGTGCCATTCGACCGAGTTGCATAGGTGGGTGGAAAATCGAGCACCCTCGCAGCTCGAAACACAAGACTTCCTGTCAAAGACGCCGAAGGAGCTAAGGTTGCTGTCACTGAGCCATTTTAGGAGCAGCCGCACTTTTCCAATAATTTTGAAATTCGAGTAATGTTTCTCGAATTGAAAATAGGATTCTTCAAATATTAATAGAATATTCAGAAACGTGATTTTTAAAAGACGCATACGGTAATATGCCGATGGATGAATTCGTGTAGGTAGCCGTCACAGCGGGACGCTGCAGTGACCACAGTTGTTGCACCGAGCCACTTCAGCCCCGGCCCCACACCCCGTGCTCTGGCGCCGCCCCCACCGGCAATTGCGCCTCGCGACACGACGCGGCCGCTGCTGCTGCTGCTTGTGTTGGGGCGCCGGCGGCGGCGCTCCCGTCAGCCAGTACATTTATTATGACCGCGCCATGATTTACAACTGCCGCTTCCGCGCAGTTTTCCCCCCTCTCGCCGCCTCCTCTTTCACCCCGCTTTCCTCTCTTTCCATCTTTTAATAATCGCCATTAAACACGTTGCACGTGGCAGTGGAGGGGGTCGGCGCACGACGAGGGTAGGATACGGTGAGTAGAGTTACTGGGGGTGTAACACGGATGGCTTGGTGGTTGAAACCATCGGAAGGGGCAATGGTTGGGTCGTGGGTTAGCAATTGGTGAGGTGTGTTTTAAACTTGTGAGGTGTGTTTTATTCTGGGGCCGGCAGTGGGCGACGGCCTTGTGGGATAGTCCATTCCACGAGAGCCGGAAGGGCAGGGGCGTAGGCAGCTGGATGTGGGAATGGTTGGGAGGGCGTTCACAGAATGACGGGTGATGGATGCGGAAGGCGGGTGGGGGTGGTGGGTGGTGGGTAGAGCATGGCGGGATGACCATGGAAAAGCTTCTGGTTACGAGCAGGTTGTTGCACCCGCAGGGAACAGGCGGGTACAGCAAGGGCGAATTTGATGGGCTGAGTTTTCTGTTGGATACTGGGAATATCGGCGCGGAGCAGGGGCGATGGTCGTGGTGGTGGGTGAGGGGTGGGAGGGTGGCATGGGTGACGTGTCGGCGGGGACGACTGATGTCGCGGGGACGGCAACAGTGGGGGGGGTGAGTTTGGTGGTGGGGTGGGGGCAGGAGGTAGCAGTGAGGGGGTGTGTCGGCGGCGCAAGAGCTCGTAAATAACAGTTGCGCGTCGCAGCGCGCGAGTAAAGCGCCGTTCATTACTCACGACCCGCTGACCGTGGAGGTGAGGGGAGAGGAGAGAGGAATAAAGTATAAGATGGCGCTGATAGAACAAGGGGTGGGAATAGTGTAGATGAAAATAGAAGAAGCAAATAATAGAGAAAGGAAAGTAGATACTTAATGGTATGTTAGAATGAAATCAAACTGTAAATGGGGTCAGTAGAAATAGTTTAATACAATAAGTAAAGAGTAGAAGAAACTGTGGTTTTCAAATTGACGAAACAACACGTGATGCGGTTTTGTGTTGGTACATAAGAACACGAAGATGATGTCGGAAAGGTTACTAGTTAAAACACATGTAATATATTACACAGACGATACAATGTACAGTCGATGATAGAACATAAAATTATATCAAACTATTAAAAACTAAAATGCACTAAATGAGACACCTATCTTCACGCCGCTTATCTTGGTGGAGTGATAGGACAAAGAAGTAAAAAACGTCGTATTCCTCAGTGAGTTCAGCTTTCAGGATTTTACGTTTTCACAAACTGAGAAATTGCGATTACTGAAAAACATTGTCAAATAATATCTAACGCCCATGAACGTCATCAATACATATAAATCGAGAGCGACTCAGCGATTCAAGAAACAAATGGGAAGTGACGTTATAATGAAAACTGATACCATAGTATTGGTTGAAGTCGATTAAGGACGTGTCCGATTAAAGGCGTATCAATAGTCAAGACGAGGGAAATATTTTGGCTCCAAACATGGTGGACACGATTCTCTAAGAATCAATAAAATTGTCTGAAATGTGAAAAACTGCATCTTGTATGTCGTTCTGGACACGAATAAGATTTTCCTTCGAGCAGTCGCGTTTAGCTTCTCTTAAAATTTGAACATCACTGGTTGAAAGTATTTCAAAATTAATATGCAGAAGTTATCAGAATGTTCAGTAAAATATTTCAAAAATATATATCGAGCATGTATCGTAAACGCATTAATGTAAAAAATCTATTTAATAAATTTGTAAAGAATTGACAATACTACCGGAAAAGAATCCATTCATATTTACAAACGAAACAATGTATTTCCTCTTTACTGAAAAGGAAATCCTATAAAGTAACGCATGAAAGGAGGAAGCGAGGAAGAAATAGAATAGTATCATGAAAACTTTCATTTTCAGATAAACCAAAATATAAAACTCTGAGAAGAGCCTTTTTAAAAGAATTTGTGAAGGCAGAAGAATACGTTCCGCACATCTGAAACGAAATAGCAAGGAAACAAATAAACCAAAGGAGACAGATAACAACGCTGAAATAATATTGAAGAATGGTACAGAAAGTTTTCAGAAATATTAATTATTATAAAATTATTTACCCTAATAATTACAGCACTTAATTATTAAATCTGTGTTGGGAATTGTTTTGTACCAAATTTATGATTATCTTTCACTATTACTTCAAAGCTAGATTCAATAGTTGCTATCAATTCATTTCATTTTATATACAATTCTGGAATTGGTAAAGATATGTTGAAAATTCAATATATGACCAGAATTTCCACTGGGGAAATGAATTCCACTGGCTTGACACAGAGACTCTACCATTAAAACTTTCTGAGAATCGTTGAAACAAGATTAACACTGGCGCACATCACTGCGTGCGTGCAATTTTCAAGTAAAGAGTTCTCCTAAAATGTACGGAAGGGCCACACGGTCTCACACAAAAGAAATACGGCATCGTTTACCGGAGCATGGAAAGGGAGACCAAAGTACGATAAACTTTTAAATTACGCCAGGAAATATAGGAAGCACAAGGTTTAGTCGCATACGTATCGTTAGGATTATGGCGTCGGACAGAAACACAACGTTCTGTGTAAGAGAAAATTTATTAGTGGAAGAAATTGAAGAACTTTTTTCCAAACTGACATTTCTCCGTAACACGCAGTTTTTCAGAAAGTGTTCACATTCAGTTTATTTTTTCAAGACAGAACGTAGCGGTTGTCGGATACCGTTTACCGCACGAAAAACTAACTTTTCAACACGATATTTGGCTGTACGTTGAAGAAACGTCTTAATTATTCGATAAAACAAAAGTAAATAAAGATACGTCACTTACAAAATATGATCTTAAAATGAATCCCATTAATTTTTGGTTAACACTATCAGGTACTCAGGCTGACACGCTTACACATAAATGTTTTAAAGTGCAATTACGCACTATCGATCCGCGCTACTGGTCTTACAAAGTTAAACAGCTTCTAAACGCGCAGATCTGAGCGATATCTCTGTGGTAATAGTTGGGAATAAGTAAACACGTCAGAACGCTTCATTTTTGTTCGATATTCGGATATAGAAAACAAGTTAACTTGGTAGTAACGCCCGGAAAACTGTTGCTAGTGTCATATATTCACAATACTCCGGTACGGGGTTGTAAAAATTACGTCCACTCAAGAGGGGTTTGTGCGTAGTTTAGGGTCGGGGGTAGATGTAACGTAAATTAATGGAGAACCATCACATACCGAAATTCGAAAGATTGGAATTCTTTGGAATGTATTGTTCGATTTGTAACGGCTTAAAAGGTTTCGGCCTACTTGCACAGTACCAGGTTATTTATTGCATATGTGTAATAATTACCCACTAAAAAAATTAATAAGCTATTCAATTCACCAAAAAAACTCGAAATGATCTCCATTGATAGAGTGATTGATTCGTGTTTTTGATCGCGTCAATATTGGTAAGGTCATTAGTCATGTAAATGTAGTGCATGATTTTATCACGGGAAATGGTTATTTTTCCCCGCTGAATGGTGAGATTCGGCACTCCCTTCAAGTCAGCAGGTATCTTTTATTAGCGTGACACTAGATGATGACAAGCTCCAAGCTACCTTTATCTCCTGACATGTAGAGTGTAGTGCATATAAGGGTAAGTGTTGGAAAGTAAGGGGAGAGGATAGGACAAGTAAGCGGTAGGAAAATCGGGCGCGATCCGTGGCCCGTTTGTTAGGCACTGCCATTCGCCGTCATTCCCGGCGTTGTTCGTAGAAACATCGGAAAACTACCGATCAGAGTAGCTGGCTGCCAGAATGCTCCTCCAGACATTGACTGAATTCGACCTGTCTAAAATTCTGCCACCGTCGCTCGAACCCTAGTATATCCCGGTTCAGTGGTACTGCAGTGATATCATTGATGCTCTGAGCCACCTGTGGTGGTGACGCAGGTATGATCCTGACGTAGAAGCTCATGGCGTCCCTGCTAGGATGTGAGCTGTGATCTAACTTATCCAGATGATTTCGACGTACAACCTTGTGGTACCCCTGCCAAGAGTGTGGGCGATGATCATTACTCCTCTAACCAGACAGTATCAGGTTATATAATGTGTATGTATAATAATTAGCCAGTAAAAAATAAGCTCTTCAATTTTCCCGAGAAAATTCAAGACGATTTAGACGAAGGACTTCGAGGCACCCCTGCCAGGAGCCAGCGGTGCTCTTGCCCCTCGCGTGGCAGAGGCAGAGGCGCGCGTTGTGCGGGTGATGCGCCGTTCGCAGATCGCTGCGCTCGCGGTCTCATTTTATTACCTCCGGAGCTTCGCTAAAAACGTAAACCTGTTCCAATATGCGCGGATTTCCCCTCGCAAGGTGCCTTTGATCCGCGGTGACGTCGAGCACCGCAAAACCGGAGAAGGCGTCGGAGGAGACGAAAGCGATACTGGTGACTAAAGGATGTCGAGGGGATGTGGCCTAGAGAATGGAAGACGTTGGTGACAGGACAGCCGGGAGGGAATATTGTGATTAAGATTACGAGAGTAAGAAGAATAGTTTATTAATTTATTTATTTATTTTACGTCAAAAAAACAGTTAAAAACTGCGTATGACGTCCTATGGGGAAAAGTGAATTGTGTGCACATTTTCAAAATTCTGTGATCCCTACACCAAGTCATATACTACTTAAATTTTGAATTTTGAAAGGGAGAAAAAAAACTCCCATGTAGTAAAATCTATTTTCAAAAATAAATAAGCAATAAACTTTGAATTTTGAAAGGGAGAAAAAAAAAACTCCCATGTAGTAAAATCTATTTTCAAAATAGTTACGATACTGATAATTATATATAGACCATATTTAGCCGGTTAAGGAAGAAAAATACCCTGTTCGATTGTAATTCAATTTTAAAAGCTTACGGCAAATCATAAGCCAATTATACACATCTTAGGATGAGTTATAGATAATGTAACAGGTTAGAGGTAAATGTTGCAATGAAAATTATTTCACCAAGATAACGTACATTTGGTAGTTTTAAGTTTAATATTTAGTAATCAAAGTAGAAATTAGTTTCCGTGTTACAGTATGTAGAATTCAAGCTAGAATAGCTTACGGCGAATAATTGCTGTGGGGATGAAACGAAGAGAAAGTGAGTCGTCGGTGACAGACGTACATGAGAGGAAGAAACGGAGATGGGAGTTCAAAGAAAAAAAAGTGATTTGATTGTTCACTTGCAGTTAATAGTTAATGTTAGGAATGCCGTGGGGATGTGACATAAAAAGAATGTGTGAGTGGTGTTCCTGATGATAACAAAACATCTAGTACAGCCTCACCCACAACCACAACCAGTTTTGTGCCTCACTGTTGAGATTTTTGCTGTACGTTTGAGTTTTTTTGAAATATTCTTACACTCGACTTGGACTTAGTTGCAAGCAGTTTTCTCCCCGCGCCGCGCACTGAACCAAGGCCTCGCGCCCGAAAAGAGTGCAGGCCACAGGCGACACAGGCGGGCCGGGTGACTCAGTACCCGATGACGAGTTGATGCAACGGAAACGTAGCACTGAAAAGTTTATTATTATTTATTTGTTTTACTTAAAAAAAGTTGAAACTGCGTATGACATGCTATGGGAAAAGTGAATTGTGTGCACATTTTCAAAATTCTGTGATCTCTACACTAAGTCATATACTACTTAAATAAAAAATAACTCCCATGTAATACAATCTATTTTCAAGGATAAAAAGGCAATAAATTTTGGCTCCTATCCATGTTGTCCTTCGGAATAACACCACCGCGACAACATGGAAACGATAATTTGAATAATTGTATTTCCCACTGAATTCTAGAAGACGTGTACAGAAAATGAAGTTACATTTATGTCCAGAAGCAAAACAAGGGGCCATCTCAGCATTTGCTCAATGGATCAGGGAAACTGGATGAAAAACCTGATCGAGATGGGGGTCATTGACCAGGAGGCTGCAATACAATACTTGTTACAGGTTGTTTATATATACATTGATACAGTTCAAATGGTAAATAATGCATTATGTATCATTGTTAAAATTAATGTTACTTTTGTTGTGACGCTCAGTATAGTCTCTAATTGTATAGAAACAGTTATGCAGCAGAAACGATTTCACTTTGGATTTACACTTTTCTATCGAATTTAATCGTTTAATGTCTCTAGCAAAGTGTTGTAAAATAATGTACATGTATTGTATGTGATTTTTTTGTAATGAGCTGTTGATACTCTCACCTGATGAATATGGTTTCTACGTCCAGTGTTATAGTAATAGACATCGGCATTTTCTGAAAATATATCCCCGCTCTTAAGCAAGTCATTTTTGACAAAAGCCACTGATTCGTAAATAAACAGACAAGGTAATGGTAAAATTCCTAGATTAATGAAGAGATGCTTAAGTTTAATTGTAAAGGCTGGCACAGATTGGCTGAATGCATTTTCGCCCGCCAACCGCGTCATATCTCCCCACCACATCCACACGAGACTGTCAGTCGAGCGAAGATACTTATACGAGACACACCCACGTCTCGTCGGTCTGTCTGTCTGCAATACAATTATGTGTATTGCCCCATATTAACATTTAACTCCGTCTGCAATACAATTATGTTATTGCCCATATTGTCATTTTAACTGCTCGAACTCAAAATCTTTTGTTTTATCCAAACTAGTGCGCAGAGTAAATGTGCAGAATACTTCTTACATGCATGTGAAATATGTATGCCGCAAAAGTTAATTTATCGCAGACGTGATCAGGTCAGTACCATTTTCTCACATTGCACCATGTAGTATGTTTGCAATTTTTTGTGGTTGAACAGTGAAGGTTTTGTAAGAGTAATTTAATTGCATCCAAGTGACTTCGTCCTCTGGGAGCGCGGGATTTATCAGCCCCTGCAAGTCATTTCGCGCTGACCCCAATGCCCAAGCGATGTCAGCTGGGCTCGCGCCCCTGCGTTATCGCGCTGTGGCAACCGGTATCATTCCAAGACATCGAATGTAATAGCTTGGTTTTCTTTTATGTGAATTCTTGTGCATTTTATGTCTTAATATGTACCCATTCAGTCTCCTCGTACTTAAGCTATTCACGCAGACTGATGGTTTCAGAGTATGTTTCATGGTGTTTACTATTGCCATATTGTTGCTGCTGAGGCTTTACAAGGTACGATCTTGCAAGTTAATTTACTACAAGAAGTACATGACTTAATTATATGAATTAATTCATGTGAAATATTCTGAATTCTTCATATGACAACTTCCCTGAAATCACTTTTTATTCCAGAAATTCGGGAGCGTGTGCACTCGCTCATAATAAATACACTGGTCCTTCGAAGCTATGGCGGCGAAGGTAAGGTGATCGAGTTGGTACTAATTGTAAGGCATCCGTCTGAGTTAGTCCATTACCAACAGCACCAGCTCCATCAACATGGATGCTGAACAAGGTCCAATGGCCGTGTCGCCGTAAAATAATCCATTGGATAAATAAATAAATAAATAAATAAATAAAAATAATCGGAATATAGAGTGGTAGATAGATGATCAAACCAAAGACCAAAGAAGAACAAAAGAAGCTAGAAGTTTCGTCTGTAGTCGAAGTATCAGCGATGATTGAACACTCCACCTTCAAATTTTCTTTTAGTAAGATAATTTTCTAAATTAATGGTTCAGAATATTGCTTCAGCGAGCTAAAAAGCTTTTGAATTTTAATAACAAATGAGGATATATAAAGTATTTACAACTTGTATTACGACAATGATAATTCGTAAGTTTGACTTAAACAAACAAGTGGCTAAATATCGTTTAAAGCAGATTTGTTTGTTTCTTTATCGAACTACCGTTCATGTTATCATCTCGCTATTTCGCTCTGGAAATGCTGGTTCACTCTGAGTGTGTGAGCTCTAGCGAGGCCGCCGTTATCGATGTAGCCTGTGTCGCGGAAGCCAATGTCTCGAGGCGCTGCCACGGGACGCGGTGGTTGCCTGCGGCCGTCGCCTGCTTGCCCTCTTATACCTGCCCGAAGCAACGCTACGCATGATTTGAGGCGCACTTCTCTCTCTCTCTCTCAAGCTCACATTCTCTGGCGCTCTCTCTCTCTCTCTCTCTCTCTCTCCAGATCACATTCTCTGGCGCTCTCTGCGGCCCACCGCTTCGCCTTTACTCTTTGACCGCCACCGGTTCAGACTTCAAAGAAAATGAACGCTGCGGAATCCGCTTTGCTTCTTCGTCTTGCTGCCTGTCTCTTCCTCCCCCTCCCACCTCCTGCCTCTCAGCCCTACCCGTCTGCTCGCTGCCTTCCGTCGTCTCCTGGCGATTCAGCCGAATCGCTCGTCCTTTTTATTAGATATCATATACCGAATTTCACAAAGAGGCTGTCGTGCGCGAGGCTAAGAAGAAACTTCCTTCGTCTGTCGTGACCCATTTCTCAGTGTCGGTCTGATCTATGGACACTGCATTATGATCGAATTTGTTGAATAGTATTATTAGAAATGTGCCGAAGATTCTCTGAAAATAAAAAACCTAATGTATCTATTTTCGCTTATTATACGTTATGTAAAATAAGTAATATGTGCTACATATTTCACGCCCAAGGGCTTAGTGAATAAAAAATTTAGTCAAATAATGGAGTAAATATTTTCTTTTTCTTATGACATATTCATTTTCAGGTGATAACGACTAGGTACACAAAATTAATACTTGGGTTTTCTGGGATATTGTGAAATCAGTAAGATGTTTTCAATGATTAAATAGAATTTATGATACTTACGTTCCTCTTAGACTCGTTGACAATGTTGCAACATTACATGTTCATTTGATGGAATGTCAAAGTTACAGTGAATGTGAAATGTCAAAGGTACAAATGTCAAAGAGTACACAAGAAAATATGAAATTCCTTTCTAAAATTATTTTGAAGAATATCTAAAGAAAAACATTTCTAGAATCAGATTGTTGTTAGCATATTGAGCTTTATTCCTTCGTAAGCTTTTCTAATAATAGAAACTGTTCCGAGGGCAACATTAATACAACCGTAAATATAACCTTTCTGCGCCAGATGCCTCCCATTATAAACTTGTATAATGGGTCTGTGTAACATTATCCTGGTACGTACTCTCTGGCGCCGTATTTCACTGTAGAACAATGACCGCGAGTACAACTCGCAAATAGGATCGGGGCAATTGTATTTCGCCAAATGTGCAATTGCTGTAGATTGTTTCCATTTTGACCGTATGTTTGGAGGCTATTCTACATGAAATACTATCACGATACACCAACCCGTCGAACTTTACAATTAAAATTAATATAAAAGAGCTCAATTTCGTACATTTTCCTTTGAAATTCACGCATTATTTTCACGCAATCAAAATATCTGTCACCACATGTTTGAATCAAGATTCAATAACATTTTATTTGGTTAAGGAGGAAATTAATATTCTTAATTTTAAATGTCAACTTTAGTATTCAATATTCATTTTATTCTTTTATTTTATTTATTTAGTCAAAACAGTAAAAAACTATGTGACTTATGGAGGAGAAAATCATCTCGACTTCAATATTTCGGTTGCTTCTTTATTTTTAATCAACAACATTATAAAGAAATTGGTATTATCAGGGGCGGATTAAAAAGTATTATTTATAGTACAATATTTATAAACATTCTCATTTATCCCTTCGAAAAGGGAATTATTATTGCACAATTGTTTTATTTCGCATTTAAAAATTTTGATATTGGCTTACTGATAAAATTGGTTTATAGATGTTATTTTCTGTATTCACAAGTTTTCGTTTGGTACATACAATTACTAGGCTCAAACAATACCATTTGGTCTTCCACTAAAGAAAAAAGAATATAATACTGATAGGTAATAAGGAAGATTCTTGTCTCCAAGAGCACATTTCTTTCAATATCATTATCAAGATCGCATGGTTTAATACAGGCAACATTTTTATGACATCCAAAATAAGTAATTCACTGTCCGAAACCAGTAATTTCAATCCAATAAACAAGTCATGTTACTAATAGTACTTTCAGTGTACCGGGAATACTTTAAACTATTAACTGTTTTGCTTTATTAGTGTACCGATGCAAAATGAATATTAGTAAAGTTAATGTTACTACAAAATTGTATACATTGTAACACATAACCTAGTCCCTTTAGAATTTCTCGCATGGGTTTGATTGATTAATTTTTTCGTGTTTCCGGGCGCGTCAACTGCTTTGGTCATTAGTCCCGTTAGTGTAGTGCATGTTTTTTTCTCGGGAGACGGCGGTGATCTTCCCCCGCTGGATGGCGAGATCCGGCGCCGACCTACCGCCGGCTAGCGGGGTTTTCCCCTAACCAGGGCTCTTCCACCAGCGAGTCACCGCCCCAGCCGGGACAAGCTCTAAGCTTCCGGCCGGTCTCCCGGAATATGTGGTAGTGTGGTGCATGTTAGTGTGTGTAAGGGGAGAGGATAGGACAAGGAAGAGGAAGGACAGACCGCGCGCGGTCCGTGGCCCGTTTGTTATCGTACTGCTCCGGCATTCGCCTGGTGTTGATCGAAGAAACCACGGAAAACTACCGATCAGAGCAGCCGGCCGCTAGAATTCTCCTCCAGACAGCAACTGAATTCGACCTAGCTGAAAATCTAGTGGCGAAAATCCTGCAGCCGTCAGGACTCGAACGTAGGACCTCCGCTAGAATTCTCCTCGGTGCAAAAAAGAGAATAATTTAATTATCGAATATTTCTTCTGGGCTATGGATTTATAAATTTTAATTTTTCTGAAGCCAGTGCCTTGAATATGGTCAACAAATAAATATATCATTCATCACCATTTTTTGGTTGAACAAAATTAGCTTCGGTGCAAAAAAGAGAATAATTTTAATTATCGAATATTTCTTCTGGGCTGTTGTTCGAACGTCTTTCTTCTCATGAACGCAATTTTTAATAAAATAGTACTTGTAAATTGATTAGAAATATTCAGTAAAAAAATTTAGGTTGCAATAATTGTTACTAACAGAAAGTAACATAACAACAATAAAATATTTACGCTTAACAAATGAATTTTGTTCCTCAAGACCTTGACCAGTACTCGCGTGTGCTATATGTGTAATTTGCTCTGTACAAGCAATAAAACCATTTATAAATTGTATTCAAACAAAACTTACCTATACCAACGAACAAAGAAGTGAAGTACGAAACAAAACAGAAGACGCCTCTTCAAGAACGCTCTCTCTTTCTTTTTTCTCCACGCTTTCACTTTCACTTGTAGCACTTGTACATCGATGTGACTACCTTCCAAAATGCGCCAACCGACCCCAAAAGGTACTTTGCAAGAAATCCGTTTAACTCAATAAAAATCATGAGAAATAAATATTAGTGAAGATTTATTGAATAACAAACTAATAGTGAAAGAGAATCGTACAGAATTTCCCGTAATAGTTAATTTCCAGTTCTCTTGAGTCTGGGTTAGCTTTCTGATTTTGCCCCACCCTCTTCTCAGCAACACCTGTTGGTGCCTCGAAGACCTACCAGGCCCTTTCACAGTATCTACCGCTCTGCTAAGGACACTCTCAGTGGAGAGCATCTTTGCGCTCTCGCCACATCGAACACGACCCATCTTGTTCCTGTACCTTTACATGTTTGCCCATGGTATTCCTTGGTCTCATCTCGGGCTTATACCATTCTTTTGGATGAAGTGATGCATTTCCTTAATCACACACAGACATATTGTACACCATCTCACACACAGGTAACTGTCAAGCCAAGATGGTAGGAATAAGGTATAGGTGTAATTCAAGAGGTACTCGGAAAGACCTCCCCCCCGTCCACGCCACGAACCCAAATACCCAAGTGCATTATGCCTTAAGCTGGTTCCAAACCCACATCCTCATTATCCACGTAGTTGGTTACATCTGCCCAAAGCTCCTGTCTCACAAAGCCGGTTCAGTTGCTGGAACTATGTGTTAGATATTTAAATAAGTATACTAAGCTTTTAAAATCTGAATTGTAGTTCAGCTCTTAACAGCTCAGTTACACAAGTCACTACGTGTGCTTCACAATATTGATGTATGTACAATACTCATTTTTGTGTATTTTTAACTGCATAGTGATAACAATTTGTTGCACTGGAAGTGCACTGGTGTACTACTTTATACGTAGAAAAAGAATAGCTAGTGAAGGCTAATCACTTTTCAAATATTCAATGAATATTACGTCTATATTTATTCCTACAATGTTGAGCTTCCAAAGTTTGCTCTTAATATTACAATACTTCGTTCTCATGTTCCTTACAAAGAAGGTAAACAGTTTTTACATCCCGTTTAGACAATTCTCAGCAAAAAGATCCAACAAATGAAGCGCGAAAGATAACTGAAACCGCACTTGAACTTCTCTCTTTCTCCGTCTCTCTCTTTTCCTCGCCTGCACGCGGGCTTGCTCTCGTAGCGCACTCGCTTCGAAATTATTACCTCCTAAATTGCGGCAACCGCAATAATAACCCCGTCAGGTGCTTTGCCAGGAAACCGTTAAACTTATTTTGACGCAGCGGCGTGGATCATATCCCCGAGCGGGCACCCGCGCGCTTTAAGTCTGTGATTAGAGCCCTTAACCGCGCTAATGAGAGCGCGCTTAGCGCCGCCAGGCGGCAATTTGTAGACGTTAATTTAGCGTTGCTTAGCGACCGTGTACACAAGCGGCTCGGGCCACGCCGCGCCGCGCCACGCCGGGTCGGGTCGGGATGGGCCGGCCTGGTGGGCGCACGTCGCTCGTTTGGATGGCGGCGACGGCAGCTGTGAGTGGAATGAAGGGGGCGTGGCTGAGCAAGACATGGTGTTTGTTGAATGCAGGGTGGGAGGGTATATGTAGGTGGCATATACGAGAAAAAGAGTAATAGATGTAAAGTGGTGAACGTTGAGGTGAAATGGGAGACCAGTTTGTGAAAGGATAACGGAAGTAGTGAAGGGTTGACGATGACGCCAGAATTGAGTGCAGTCAGACAAGGCGTGGCTGGGGATGACGCGTTGTCTGCTGAATATGTGCTGGAAAGATACGTGTAGATGGCAGACACGAGAAGAAGGATAACAGATGTGACTAAGTAGATGCTGAGATGAGATATAAGGATGGTGCGATGGGTGACCACTTTTTGAGAGCAGATATTGAGGATGTTTTCAGTTGGTAGCGACAGCGACATGGGGTAGAATGAGGAGGGATTGCTGGGTAAGACGTGTTTTCTGAGTGGGCAGGTGAGTACGTGGCAGATACGAGAAAAAGGGTTAAACACGTTAAGAGATGTGGGGTGGTGGATGTTGAGGTGAGATGGCGACAAGGTGGTGCAATGGGAGAAATATTGTCAGAGGCAGACGGTGAACGGATGTTTTCGAATAACGATGACGGCAGGAAAGATGAAATGAGAGGGGCGGGTTGGATAGTAGTGTTTGCCGAGGAGGTGAGGGGAAATGTGTAAGTGAAAAGCACAGGTAAAGAGGTAAGACATGTAGAATAGTAAATGTTTATGGTGGTGACGTAATGTCCTGATCACAGGGTGGTGAGATAGTATATTACTGAGCCGCGAGGCGGACTAAAATTAGGCGTAACATTAGATGATGCGGTATTTGCTCAGAATACGGGAGAAAGGGAATGTAGTCGACAGATATTAATGAATGGGCGAGGTAGGGTGTTATGGGGTCGTGCGGTAGCGAGCTGAAGGCGTGCCTTGGTGGCGGAATGTGGGATGGACGACCACTGAAGAAAGGGGGCGGATGTCGATAACGGTCATGTGGTGGCAGGATGTGCAGGATGGACTGGGAAACCTGAAGTGGTTAGCCAATTCCCCTACCGCAATAATATGATATCTGACGCCGACCGACACGTTATTTTGAGTTGGTTTCCCCCTCCAGGTATCTCCGCCAGCCAGATACAGCTCAAAAATCCCGACTGGTCCACTGACACATGTGATAATTTGAATGTAAGTGTAGTGTGTGTGTGTATAAGAGGTGTAAATGGAGAAGATTGAGGAAGGAAAATTCACTCCTTTTTGGGGGTACTGTTCTGGCATTCCCGAGGTATTGATCTGAGAAATCATAGAAAAGCACTCGTGAACGTGCAGAGATTTCTTCTCGTGATACCTCTCGCAGAAGGGCACTGATCCAGCCGGGACAAGAATTAAACTCCAGGTAATTCTCACAATGTGGGTAGTAGTGTAGGTTATGTAAGTCTAAGGGCCATATTCATAGTCGTCACTTGTAGGATAAGACAATACTTAAGCTATAAGAAGTTACTTTTGATAAGGAAATGCTTATACACATTTGGTATTCATAGGCGGTACTTATAATAAGTACGATGCTAGCAGTGTCTCGTGTGGCAACAGCGTAATAGGCAGTTTCACAGCCACTTGAATCCTGCCAGAAGCGCTCCATCAAACTGGCCGTGATATGCGTGCGCCCGTGAGGTAACTTAACCTACACAGTTTCCAGTATCTTAAACAAAGACTTAAAAGTGGTGAAATCAGTAAATATCTGTTAGTTAGGGGGTTTCAGCCACCAATGTTACCAAAAAGTGTACAACAAAAGTCTTAGTAAAACATATTTTTTCTTAAATTTTTGATCGTTGTGCATTTTCAACGGGTTTTGCATGTCACGTAAATATCGCTTGTTGTTACAAAGAAGACGTCACTGTAAAAACCCTTATAATCTTTGAAATAGTCGTCCATTCCATTTCTTTGAAATTACGACAATTTTCAACGCATCAAGAGAGGCTTCACTTATAGATATAAGTGAAAGTTGACCTTAATTATAGTTATAAGGATTTTCTTATGGGGATGAATAAGTTGCTATGGTTGCTTATGGGGATGAATTCGAAATCGTTATAAGGAACTCGTTAAGGTTTTCCTTATTATAAGTCACGACTATGAATATGGCCCTAAAAATGTGTAAGGCGAGAAGAGACAGACCAAGAATGAAGAAGTGAATAAGCGGTGTCTGGCCCGTAGTTTAGGGTACTGTTCCGTCGGTCGACTGCTATAATTCTCCTAATATTGCTTGAATTCGACCTACTGTAGCTCCCCAGCGTTCCAAAAATTCGCCATCATTGGAACTTGAACATTAGGACTTCCCAATCAGAGTCGTTGCATTGGCAATAACTTCTGATCTGAGCCAACTACCTTTGACGGAGGTAATGAAGAGATGCAATGGCTGTATTTCGAAATGATGAAGTACTAAGGTAGAACTATTTCTAAGACGTGGAGCGGGAAGTAGGGATATGTTTGTTGGCTAAGAGCTTTTTGCGAAAAAACAGTTCGAGAATTCAGAGAGGTCGAATTCCTAGGTTGGCAGTTTGTGTGCGGGGGAAAGTAGGAGGACCAATATCAAAACAGCGTCTGGAAGTGATCCGAATGGCTTTGATGGAATTGCGGGGATTGTCAAGTTGACAGGAGAGCGGATAGGAAAGCTGCAGTGACGGAGACTTGAGACCAGCGACGGAAATAGCAGTGGTTTATGCAAGAATGAATAATCTTATGGCCCAGTTGGAGAGTTATCAGTTAGAAATTAGAGCATGTCTCGTACTTATGTCTTCAGGCTGGCTTACGTTATCTATCTCACCGCTCAATCATTACCTTCGTTATGGCCTCGCTCTTTTATTTCATGGTCGAGGTAGCCTTGGTGTTGTAAAACGAGAAGTGAAGTGATTTCGTATAATAACTACGACCTCGTTCCCCCAAATTTTGAGCTTAAATTCTTGTTCAAGTTACTATCGTTACGAGAATTATATCTTCATATTTATTTCTTCAAAATTATCATTTATACATGTCATTAGATATGAGGTAGCGTAGTAGTACAAACATTTGCTAACCTGAGGGATCCAGGTTAAAACTTCAAAAAGTTGAGGAATCTCGACCCGGCTATTTCCTATTCAGAGCGATCCTGAGGTTAGCTTAGCTTCCTTTCAAAATGAGTACCAATATTTAGCGGTGTAGCGTCATAGACTTAAGTCCTTACTCCTGAGTTGCAAGGTATAGGGATGAGGGGGCCAAATATAGGCTCCCGAACAAAGACCACCCCTCACGGAAATCCCAGACGCCGGGAAAAATGCGGCGTCAATGATACTCGCTTCAAGACGAGTGCGTGGAGAGTAGATGACGTAGGAGGTCATGTGACTCGGGCCTATATTAAGGTGCGTCGCAGGACCATTCGGGGGTATCAGCACACGCAATGCGCGCGCCAGTTGGATAAAATCTAACTGATCTTTGTTTTTTTCATTTCATGTTGCAGGATTGGCCACAGATGCCCGTAAGGGTAGGAATGGCTGCACCGCGGTGGCGTGAACGTACATTGCACCTTACGTGCGTTCACAAAACTGCACAAGTATACACTATGATTCGGGGGTAACGTTTCTGGTTTCCTCGCGGCAAAACACCGCAAAACTAGTCCGGCCAAGTTGGCGCGGAAGTGCTGAAGGCACGAGTTGGTGTTTGAGTTTCGGACACGGTGAAGTATGCCTTATACTTCAGGGCAGATGGTCTGCCGAGGCACATGAGGTGCCCAGTTGCGAATCGGCCGAGTTCGCTACTAGCAGGCGCGGTCGCAAGGCGCGTGTTGGGAGAGGGGGGCTGCGGCAGGTAGCTCCGACAAACGCCTTAGTGTGAGGTTTTAGTTCCTGTACATAATTTATTGTAAATAAATTGTAAATACCCACTCGTGTGTGTTTCTTTGTGGTGTAGATTCCTACCCACGACGTTACAACGGCTTTATGTTGAGGAAAATATGCATATGGCGCTTCCCACGCCTTCTGTTCTCATGTGAAGATAGCATATAAGATCTTCTATGACCCGTTAATTTACAGAGTTCTCTGTGAATTGGAGAAACAAATGTCAAAAGGCTAATATAAAAAGGATTCCTAACCTTCTGCAACCCTAAATCGTCCATAAATTACGTAACGCTAAAGAGGGGGCGGAGGTCTTAGGCAGCGTTACGCTGCGGTACATAGAGGTAGGGTTATTAATTTAGTGTTATCTAACGTTGATATTCTTTTTTATATTTTTCAACATTTACTAAAATAATCCTTTTCTGAGTCCTGTACTAAAACATGTTAACTATTTATTCATTTAAGTTTTTTAGTAACTTTAGTAACATAAAATGTTAACTATTTAATTGTTTTTTAAACATAAATATACTAAAATAAAGTGTTAAAATAAATGGAAATATTTTTTCAACATTTTTTTTAAATCTATAAGATTACGAAGGAAATATTCAATACTGATATGAAGTATATTCTAGAATAAATTTAAATTGTTTCTGGAGATTTTCGCTCATCCACGACGGCGTGTGCATAGCTTGTGATCAACCATTTCTCGCCCAAGCATTCTTCCATCACCCACAACTTGCCCTAAAGTTTTAGGTGCAACTAATTTCTACTTTAAGTTCTATTAATTTTAATGTATAACACAAGTAAAATAAATAAAAATTGTTTTTAATTGTTTTACTGCGCTATTATTTATTTTCACTTGCATTTACAAGGTGGGGAGGGTGGTGTCGCAAGCGTTACGTAATTATTGGGGGGAGGGGGAATTCAAGCGCGCTGTGCTTTACAAGAGGGAGAGGGGGCATTGAAAATACCTCAAATTTGCGATACATAATTTACTAACGGCCCCGAGCGGATGATTTCTGCAGTACATAATTTTACAAAGTGTATTAAAAAATAGTAATAACATTTTACAAGAATAGTTATTGCAATTATTGTATTTTTATTTATGTTGTTTCAAAGTTCTTCTGGATATTTTAATTGATAATATTGCGCACATGTACTACTTCGTTTTTCTTCTTCATGGGTATTGTCAGCTTTTTACATCTCTCTTTTCACGCACCCACACGACAAAACTTTGCGAACGAGTCACCCGACTCCCGAAATCGCGCAAGACAACTTTGTTTCCGATTCACCGAACGCAGATGCAGTCAAGCTGCGTCGTCAGTTCTGCGGCTTTTCCTGCGTATTCCCACATCCCCCAACGCACCCTTTGTCGTCGCCGGCGCCGCGCAATCCACTTAAATAGGGATTACTGTAATGAACTGCGGTGATTGGTGAGGCGTGGCCCCGCTACTGTCCGCTGTTTCGTGAGGCACAGTGAGTTGAAATAATACTATCAACGTGCAGAACGCGTTTTTGACGTAGTCTATGTAAATTTATTTATCATAAAAATATTTAAAGGAAAGATGTATTTAAAGAAATCCCATCTGCATGGGCTAGTTAATTACAAAGATAATTTGAATAGTTGAAATAAAAAGGATGTAAGTTTCATTTCTGTAAAATTAACGTTCTAGCCAGAATAATTATGCCCTATAAAAAAAATAACTCTAATAGGTTTAACGTGTGTGTGTAAGTATGTATGTATGTATATATATATATATATATATATATATACACACACACACACACATGTTAACTATTTATAATCTCCCTTCCTCCATAGGAAGTGTGATTTTTCCCTAAGGTTAATTTTGTTATTTGCGCGTAGAATTAAATTGTGGCCAGAGGGCTAATCACAGTTGCCAAAGCAACGGCGGAACTGAAATCATTTAGGGTTGAAGATGCTAATTTTTTGAATATGCTGAGTTTTGTTACTGAGATGGACGTGAAGAAACTGGAAAACATTAAGAGATCATTTTGATAACGTCTGACGAATGATTTTGTGTGCTTCAATAGCAGATAACCTCATTATTTATATTAACGATCACCAGAAACTTAAAGGCTTTCTTTCCTTTGCAGACATGACCTCAAACGGGAACTTCTGGAAGAACATTCTATATATCCTCATACAACACTAGTTATAGGAACCCTACATTGCCCGCGTATTTGTCTATTACAACCACCTACTCGTCAGGAAAATGAATTAATTACATCTACAATGGAAAATGAAAAAGTTTTATTTAACCCTCCGCCGGGCTCGTCTCATGATTTCCCGCCAGTGGGAGCGTGCGGTCTTCTGTACCACATTTATATTCTTCGATTTTCGCGTCAATAGTTATTACTTTTATTAGGCAATGTGAAGGAAATATTCTTTGTTTTTATACATTTCATTTCATAAAAAAATATACATAAATAAATACCAAGAGAATTATCAATATACAGTCGACTCCGGTTATAGTGAACTGAAGTCACTGGTCGGATTTCACTAACATTACAAGGAAGCATAAAAAAACGGTCATAGAGAACCTGAAACTCGACTATAGTGAACCTAGGGGTGATGTGTCCAAATTCAATACACTCAAAATTCAATAAACAATTTATTGATAGAGAAAACAGGTACAGAGCTATAGTGCCGAATATCCAGGAGAAGGTACAAAGAAACTTAGCCGAGTTGTCGTAACAAGTAGAAGCACCAAAATATCGCCGAGTCACCAATTCTCCGTAGTGGGAAAGTCCGTGGTCGCAGCACTGTCCGTCGTAATCGCAATCTTCCAGGTTCTATCACTTATCGCCACACCTCACATTTACTCGGCCGCTCACTCTCTGCCTCTCCCCGGCCACGGCCGGCTTATATTCGCTCCGGGCCGGAAGGTCCGCAGGCTGGCAGGCGTAGCAGGGGCGGAGGTTGGGACTCGCCCGCTCGCTCAGGCGTGGCGGCCGCACATCTTTAAGGCCTGCGCTTGTCGCTGGCCGCTGCCGCCAGGGGCGGTAACGCCCTACTGTGGCGGCACCTTCGAAACTGTGCGGCCGGTCACGACACTAGGAAATACAACGTCCTGGAAATTAATTCCCTTCCGAAAAGGATATATCGCCTCAGTGCCACAAATTTAAACACTAGCCAGCTTGAAAAAGATGTCAGTTAAAGACCATAATAGAAGTCTCCCCTGAGATGAAAGTAGGGACCGGGAATGGGCATCTTACTGATGACATTATGCCACTCAGTTTCACTTATGAAATAAAGGTCGTGACCTGCACGGGTTACAACTGGCGGTGGCGACGCGCGATTGCTTGCTTCAGTTTCAATTGTGGTGATACTTAATATTCTGCGGAACAAAGGGCGTTGAGTTCTTCGTAGGCGACAGAAAGCACGCGACTGCCAGAGCCGGCGATAACCGCTGTGCCGCGCGGAAAAGCTATCAGTCTCATTAGCCGCTTGCGCCATCCTGCCACCGAAAGCATCTCGTATATTATTCGGCGAGCAAAAAGGCCTTCGGAGAGTGAGAAAGTTCCAACAATTCAAGAGGCAGTGAAGGGAGTCAAGACTGCATTACGATACTTAGACACACAGGTCAATGCAGAATCAATTATGGACATAGCACGAATTTTGGAGAAGGATGTAGAGAAAATACTAACGAAAAAGGTACAAAAGCAAACAATTGAAAAGAAATTGAATTTTAAGGAGAAACGAAGATATTGAAATTCTCAGTTCGTGCTGTTAATGTATTTTGCTGCAGCTCTATAGTAATAAAATTATTCGTTATGAAGATATTCTGTTTAATTTTGACATCATCTAGTGAACCTCTCATATAGTAAACCAAAAATGTTAGTTCCCAGAAGTCCACTATAACCGAAGTCGACTGTAATATCGAATAATAACAGCAAGAATCGGATTACTCGCTCACTCCATGTCTTGATACGTGTTACGTGTCGGGGAATGAATGCTGTGATTCTTGCAAACGTGTCTTCTAACGTTTCTTCGGAAACAATGCATCACAATTTTAAGTAGTAGTTAGTACTCTAAAATCTCTGCAAATAAAGCTCAAAACAGCAGTAAGAATTCTAATGAATTCTTACGCAAATACCTTACATGACTAGCCAAGTGCGGTACGTAGCCAATGCCGCAAGTGCCGCAGTTCTGATTACTAATGAATAATGGTCGATCGGCTGTGTCTAAAATGATGGTTAGAGTGTCATCCGGTTGAAAATATAATAAAAGAAGAATAACTAAGAGCTCAATAGTGCGACAATTAGTTATATGAAATCAGTAGAAATATAAGAATGTGGAATGAGTCCCGCTACTCACCCGCCGGAGGGTGAAGCCTCCCCATTCCGTCTCGCTCCGCCCCGCCCCGCCACGCCCTAGCTCGCAACCCAATCTCGCTTCCCTCCATCAGCTCTCCCCGTCTCACCTACCCCCTAGTTGCATTCCCGTCGCCAGCTTTCCCCTAGCTCGCAACCCAATCTCGCTTCCCTCCATCAGCTCTCCCCGTCTCACCTACCCCCTAGTTGCATTCCCGTCGCCAGCTTTCCCCTAGCTCGCAACCCAATCTCGCTTCCCTCCATCAGCTCTCCCCGTCTCACCTACCCCTAGTTGCATTCCCGTCGCCAGCTTCCCTAGCTCGCAACCCAATCTCGCTTCCTCCATCAGCTCTCCCTGTCTCACCTACCCCTAGTTGCATTCTTGTCGCCAGCTTCCCTAGCTCGCAACCCAATCTCGCTTCCTCCATCAGCTCTCCCTGTCTCACCTACCCCTAGTTGCATTCCCTGTCGCCAGCTTCCCTAGCTCGCAACCCAATCTCGCTTCCTCCATCAGCTCTCCCTGTCTCACCTACCCCTAGTTGAATTGAATTGAATTTGCCTTATTTTACGTGGCGAGACTCAGGCCATGAGGCCTGCTCTTCCGTCTGACCACGCATATTTCGTTACACTCCTTTCACCAATTATGGGAGAAAGAAGGTATTACTTGGGCGACGAGACAGGCGATTTGAATTAGTTG
The DNA here is from genome assembly GCA_964035755.1 of Teleogryllus oceanicus. NCBI lineage: Eukaryota > Metazoa > Arthropoda > Insecta > Orthoptera > Gryllidae > Teleogryllus > Teleogryllus oceanicus. The sequence goes on from CAXIVR010000008.1 coordinate 43,019,960, forward strand.
CATTCCGTCGCCAGCTTTCCCCTAGCTCGCAACCCAATCTCGCTTCCCTCCATCAGCTCTCCCCGTCTCACCTACCCCCTAGTTGCATTCCCGTCACCAGCTTTCCCCTAGCTCGCACCAACCACTATTAGCCCGCCATGTGGAGACACCAACGTTTTATGAACTGAGCTGTAGATACCGCATCAAGAATTTTGACCCTATCTGTACCACTCGTCGCAAGTATATTATTTATTATTACTGTCGTACATTATTATAAGTACTTATTATTACTGTTTCATATTTTTTATTACTACAACCACATCAACATACTAGTACATGTATTACTGCTTGCAATATATAACATTTTTACAATGAATATTTACTCCTACTATTTTCGTGAAGTATATTGTGAACTAGGGACCTTATGCATGGTATTCGAGAATGCTAAACATATTTCTCGAAATATTGGATGATTAATGAATTTGATTGCTTACTAACTAAAATTATAGGAAAACAAAAAGTGTACATTTCTATCAAATTTCGTTCTACTCAAACTGACATTTCATTTATAGTTAAAAACTATACCTTATTTATTCTACACTTTGTTTGCTTTTACAATGAACAAGAAATAATGAACATTTCCAATTAGTGTTCATGTTTATTCGTAGAAATTGACAATCGGTCGTTGCAACCCTAGTGTCTAAAAAGAACACATCACTAGAACTCTCTAGCAACTCTTTTATTATTGATATAGAAAATCAATATCATACCAGATAAACATAGGAAAACCTTCACATTCATCTCAATAGTAACCTACTGAATGTAAACATAAACTACAACCCCTTCCCTCTGCTAAAATTACTTTTTTGACACCACCTTCACACCACACTCTTCGGGGGTGACACAACACAACACAACACAGCACACCGCACCCTGGCCATTAACCCCCCTCCTCCACCACACAGCCGGTACTTAGAGCTAGGCCCGCCCGAACCGCGTAGTCGTTTTTGTGACTCCAGACGCAGGTAAGAAACGGCTCAACTTACTTTTTGTATTTTTTCTCTAAAATTGTATATGTATATTTCATTCATTTTCTTGCTTAAATTTAAAAAACTACAGATTAACTCTCCGTCCCCTTCTTTCTTTCATTCTTTCTTTTTTTAATTCTTTCCTTTCTTTTTAAGATGTTTTTAAATTATGTAAATTATTTTATATTATAAAGATCTAACTCTCCGCCCCCTTCTTTCTTTCATTCTTTCTTTTCTTTTTTTAATTCTTCTCCTTTCATTTCTTAAGATTTTTTTAAAATTAGTAACTATGTTAATTCTAATTTTATATTTTTCTTGTATCAAAAACTGATGATGATGGCTAAGCTATCGAAAGCTGCTCTTATTGAAATAAATAGTATTGTTGACATTGACAACGCCTTCAATCATTTCAATTACTCTTTTATTAGTTTTACGGAGTTACTGAACGAGACAGTCATAAAAGCTATCAATCATCGGCGATGTTCATCGTTTCATAGGTTGTTTAATTGATGTTCATAGGTTTCTTTATGAAAGATTTACCACAATATTGTGGTCGCAGATTATATCGATTTACCTGGACGGGCAAAAAGAAGTGAGAAAACCGCCACATACTTGCAAAGTCCATGGGGTTCTTGAAGGTTAAAGGGATCTCGGCGCTCTCACACATAGACCTAGAAAGACCCTTCGGAAAGATGGATATTATCCACATTCTAAGGACGCCACAGAGGGCCGGACTGCCCATCTGGCAATTCTGGGGAATCCAAAGGGGCCAATGCTTTTTGGGTGCGGTGATCTTAGCTCTTTAAAAGTCACAAAAAATAATCAATGATCTTTTACTTGAGACATTTGTAATAATTGTTGAATTTTCATTTTTTGTTGTTATTTGTTTATTTTCCTTTTTTTACTTTCTCGTCTCTTAAATTAATTATAAATTTTTTTTTTTAAGTTATCATCTAGGTCTTTGTTGTGTAATTAATTAAGTACTTTTTTATTAACTTGTAGGACATGGTGTTCATTGCTATTGCTCGGGCGGTACACACCAGTACCACGGTTCGAACACATGGCGGGAGACCAGCCGGGAGCTTAGAACGTCTCCTACCTGGGGTGGTGTCCCGCTGGGGATTATCTGATTTGGTAAAACCGCGAACCGTCGGTAGTTCGCCGGGTCTCACCATCCAGAGGGGGAAGATCACCGAGCAAAAACATTCATTACACTTACGGTACTAATGTCTTTAGCAGTTGACGCGCCTGGAATCAATAATTAATCAATCATTCAATAAAAAGACAAGGTTCCAGTCCGTCCGTGAATTCACCCTTTCGCCGCCATCAGCAGTAGATAAAGGGGGTACGACAATAGCTAAAGTCCCCGTTGTCCAAGAATTTAGAGGGAAACTGTATTCACTTCCGATAGTTACAAACACGTTTGTAAACATGAGTGAAATCTCACACAAACATTAGTGTAAAACATTTACATTTAGAAATTTACCACTTAGAAACGCGTTTGTTCCTCGCGTGTTTTTTTTCACAGTCGGCGCAGTGACTCATCACAATGCGGAAAACTCTCTGCATCAGCTACGAGTCAGCGAAGAAGTTAACTTCAACGTACATTTACTAAGGATTCTACAGTTTTATTTAAGTGATTGGTATATTCTGTAAAAATGGAAGAAACTGAATTTATTGAATTCGCATTTTCAATAACCATTCACAAAGCTGTAAGCTGGTAGGTAGGCTGTAGCTGTAGGCAAAGCTGTAAGCTGTAGGCTGGCTTCAAATTCGATCTCACGAAACGAGACAGCACAGGCTATAATATTTCCTAATATTTGCAGAAAAAATAATTTAACTCTGTAAATATAAGTGCAGTGTGATTACTAACAAAATATTCAGTGTTTAGAACGACTACATAAAACAAGACGATGATATAGCTAATGAGCGAGATTACACTTACATTTACGTAACTTTGACAATATATTTCAAGGTATTGTCAGAATATTTTAAAAACAGACAATATATAAATATATGTACAAGGAACACAACGATGCTGCCTCGTTTTAACACTGTTCTGGATAAGGCATTTATGTTCCGAGTAAATAGTGTGTTACCAACTTTTGCGTATTACGTAATATTTTACAACGCCTGTATAAACTACTAACGTTCTACTTTCGTTTACTTTACCAACACCAAAATCGTATGTTTTGTTAATGAAACTATACGTTGCTCAACTTCCGTCGTAATGAACGACGTGAAAGTTGAACTATAAGAGGGTCTGCAAGTGTTCACAACAGAATTAACGTGAAGTAATTAAAACTAACAGAAGCTCAAGTTGGAAGTGAATAACTTTTCGAAACTCGCCGGAAGCGGGTCCACGCCGAAGTTCCTTTGGACGAACAACCGTTTGTTCTGGTCTGGAAGTCGTAAGGCGCCGTCCATATAAGAGTGCACTAGAACCATATCTTAGTGCAAATAAATCCTGTGTATTCTGTGTATGTAGAAATGTTGCTATAGCGTGTGCAGTGGAAGGTAGTGGAGATTCTTAATGACCTTTGTGTGCTTGGACCCACAAGGCAGGATAGAAATGTTGCAGATTAACAAGCTGAAACTAACTGGGCTCCAAATGAACGTGAAGTTTATTTGCTAGTGATGTTAGTTTTATCTCCAAAGAAAAATGGAAAAACGTTTCAATTTATTTTGTAATAGTATTCAAAATGAATTGCTTAGGTAAAACTAATGAACTTACGAAATACTTTCTATTTTTTAATATAATTTATGACTTTAAATTATAACGTTGGAAGAATAATAATAATAATATTGGAATTGTTGAATTTGTTCCTGCTGATCCTAGTCTAATGTTGCAGATAATGACTCTTTCAAGTAGTTTTGGACCATATAGAATGAATGTTATATGGATATCAGGAATTAAGACTTTTGAATTATGTATATTTATTATCAGCTCAACGGCTCGCACATTTAGCATGTGTCTTTTCAAGAGCAATGTAGATATTAAATAAACGGTTGACATTAGCATAAACAATACACTTTTACATAATAAAAACAAAGGTATACAAAAAATATTAATATCCATGTATACCATATGGTGCTTATACCAGTGTTCAATTTACAACATGATAAGTTTTTTATAATATGCTGAAGGTCGCGTGCACGTTGGTGGCTAAAATAATTCATGTGTTCTTGAATGATGTACAAAACCAGACATCTTCAGAATGGAGGTGCAAAGATTGCAAACTTAGAAAAAGTAACCTTTAATAGACAAATTGCTGAAATGGTGCATATTATATTAAATGGTGCTATGAACACCAAATGTGACGTACTAAAACTCAATCAAATTTATAAAACATTAATAATAAACAAATTTTACGTTTTACTTTAATTACGTTTTGTCACTGTTCACTCCATATTGCTCCAAATTTGTTCAATATCTATATTGCTCTTGAAAAGGCACATGCTAAATGTGCGAAAAGTTGAGCTGATAAAAATTAACTGGGCTGATAAAAAAGGGGATAAAAAACGTTGAGCTGATTAAATATAAAAATAAAAAATCTTAATTCTGATATCCACATAAGATTGATTTACATGTCGAAAACTACTTGTCTGCAATAAAATAATAATAATAATAATAATAATAATAATTCTGATTGATTTATAAGTTAAGTACATCAGATGGTTTTGTAGGAACCGTGTAATACCAATTTTTTAACTATTCACGTGGACGTTTGGGGGAGCGAACTGTATTTTTGGTGACTTCCTGGAGGTGGTGTCGGATACTAGCCTAATCACAATGATTTTATTTTTATTTTACTGAATCAAAATTATGTATTTCACATCGATAATAGTTATTCATGAAAAAAAATCTCAATATTTTCCATACATATTGCAAGAAGAGATTAGGGAATTATCAAACGAGGCCGTCTTGTATCCAATGGAGTTTTGCAGTAAGATAGTAATATGAAAACACCGAACAATATTTTATCCAATTTTCAAAAAATCCATTGTACTGTAGTTTTGTTTTACGTTGATAGGTTATCTCACAAAAGATGACAGACCTACAGACACAGATAGTACTTAATAGGAGACCACTTCTGTTCACCAATGTGGTTAAAGCTACTTTACCCGAGAAAGAGATTTCATGAGCGACAAAGGAGCGCTGAATTCTGGTGAATAAATTATGTCTTGATCATCTTTTAAAATAAATTGAATTTTCAAACTTTTTTTCATGAGTCCGTCAGCTCACATATTCACAACTTTAACAACCTGCATTAAAAGCTTAAAACCCTCCTGAGTCGTTGCTTCCACGGATATTCCTTGCAAGGAGGGCTCCATAGAACAATTTCCAGTGCAACGTGGCCACTTCTCCCACGGCTCCTGCGGGCTGGCGCGGCGCGTGGATCGTTTGTCACTGTCGTCCCGCGCGCGGTTATGACGCCAAGAGCTTGCGGGCTTTGAGAACGTTATCCAAATACCGAAAGAGTATAACACGCCGGAAGCCATTAGGCTTACACGCGGAAAACACAGAGCGAGCTTTGCGTTTCACGGCACTGCCGTTCCGATACTTCGCCATCATCGATCTCCGCGAAACAGTGTGTGTGTGTTTTTTCGAGGTGATTGTCGGAAATAAACGATGACCGGCCACATATCTCACTCCGTGTAGAGCTAGTGTATTGTTTACTTTTGTGAGAACGAGACGGCTTTTTACGGGTCAGACGACGGCTTTCACAGAGTCAATAAGAGAGAGTGAGGCAACTATTTATTATGTGGGTTATACATAACTTTGAACACTTCCTCATATGAAAGAGTTACGTATATGAAAATTATTAATTTTAAACAAATATAACATGCATAAATTTAACTTTCAGGTATTATCTTTGATCAGAATACATCGACAAAACATACGGTTGTGAATATAAAAAATGTTTATTAGTTCCCGACAAGCGACATTGCGTCATTGAGGATACTACGAACTTACGTTCAATGCGACGACAGTAACTACGTTGTCCGTTACCATTTAGGTGTTTAAGTTTCTTCTTAATTTAGTAGTAATAGTTCTGTTCGTGGAATGCTGCTTTGTCAGTCTAGAAAAATTCAAAATGTTTGAAATATTTTTTAGAGCACACATGTGCACGTTGCAAAAAGGAATTAGGATTTTGAATGCATCAAAATAAATACTGTACTATTAGTGTTAAAATTACTCGTCAAAACTTTTCACTTGATGATTGCGCAACTATTACAAACGCTCGGCAAAAATTTCCTTTTCAGGCAACTTATGTTTAACTAAAAACAGTTGGACTCACATGACATCAGAAATCAAGATTCGGATAGCAAATCCTGTCATTTGTTTCTACAGCCAGTTTTGTCGCTGTGCGAATTCAGCATAGTTTTGCAATAATTTATGCATGTTATCTGATACAACAAAATAACGTAAATATTACTGTACGTGGTTGTCAAAGAGATTATATCGTCAATTAAATAAATAAACACAAATGAAAAAACATTAAATAATTAAAATGTTTAGCCCAGTTATTCCGTAAATATTTTTAAATGAACTGTTTGTTTACATATTAACATGGTAAAACACCCATTATATAATTTTTGACAAATTGAGAGAGCGAACATTAGAATCCTCTCTATACGTTTTCTGTTAACATTTAGGAAGAATTTATATTCTATAGTTATTATGTTAATGATATATAGTTATCTAATTATGTAGTAATTTATGTTCCAGGATGAGAATAAAATAGTTTTTGTAGAAATTATTTTCTGCCGGAAGCGGAGCATTTGAAACGTTTCGAAAACCTATTACTCCTAATTATTTATATTTTGTATCACAACAAATCGATGATTAAGTCTGATCACTTAATAATTTGCACAGAATACTGTTAAAGATGTGATCCGTCGGCAGAGGCGCTACGATCGTTTGGGATCTATCTTCCTCTGTAATTTGCGTAACATGCGTTCCAAACTTTAGGCTACCGGAAAATGTGCCTCAGGGCGTCAACGCATGTCCCAGCAGCACCTGCGATCGTGTCCACCAGCACCAAGGTTCGAGTCCCAACGGTGGCAGGATTTTCGATTTCACCTTTTGCTGGAGAAAACACCGCCAGCCGACGAGAATATTGATGGTGGATCTTACCATCCAGCGTGGGAAGATCACCACCACATTCCGCGGGGAAAAAACATGTACTACACTTAAAGGGCAAATGACTTTAGCAGATGACGCGTCCGGAATCATAAATCAGCCAATCAACAAACTGAAGGGTGTGGGTAATCCTGTGTTATGAGTATTTGTTTGTTAAATCCCTACGATAGGAACGATGATTAAAAGAACATCTTCAAAAAATTCTTTTTTCGGCATTAGAAAGCGTTTACTTTTGTGGCATGCCATACATATAAAACATACATGTTTAGCATTAATCCTAAAAGTGAATTGATACTCAAAATGTTCACATAAAACAGTGAACGCAACTAAGGAAACAAAATTCTTTCATCTCATCAGCTACGATTGGTCTTAATTAACATTGTACCCAATTAATTGATTTGTATACTTGTATTCGAGTAAAAATAGAAAGTAGTCCGTAAAGTCGTTTAAAAAAATTACATATCACATTTGGTAAACGTGATTTGTTTTTGCTGAAAGGATTGCGCCACTGTTGTCCGCTTTGGGTCATAACATTTTCCTACTCGCAAACTAAAGGGTCACGTTTACCACAAGTGTCGTAAATAACTATTTCGTAACACTCACCTGACTTAGCGCTTTACCCAAGAGGAGAAATTTAATGCCACCCTTAACAATGGGCGTCCGTTAAGGATTTTACAACCTGACAACTATTAAGAACAATCGAAAATGTCTTATATTTGCTCTATATCTGCGTGTCTTAATAACTAATACGAGCTGTTTTACTAAACATCGCAAATTTAATTATGACTATCTCTCCCCACTGGCCTGTTTAGTTGTACTACAAATCTCAAAGTCATTTTTTTCTTCGCGTTTTAATTTAGCTGAGCTTTTGCACTAATATTCTGCTCTTAATTAATTCTGCTTTCTTAATCGCCTATCTTTTCAATTTCATCTTCATGTGTAGTTCGATACTCTGACACTCTTCTTGGTCATATTTTCCAGCTTGATAGAGTTTCCATGACATTCCTAGACAGCTTGCTTCCCGCCTTTTAACATCCATAATCTTTCTGTAATATGAATGTTTCCGTTTCTTTTGTTTCTTCGGTATTTCTTTTGTTTCTTCGGTAACATTCAAACATACTACATTATGGTTATTCTTTGCAATTTTGATATATTTCATAACTGTGTCATTTGGTTCATTTTTGTTGTGAAGTACGAAAATGATGATACAACGTTTACCACCTCCTCTCATTAGATTTGCCCTCGAAAAGTAATATTAATAAAAACCGTCAGCGCTCCAAACGTAGTTACCAGGCGTCTTTGCCCTGGTACGCGAACGTAGAAGAGAAATTACGAAGTTAACGGAATCGTTAAATGTATAAATTGCTATGTGACCCTGTGATTTTTTCTTAAACAAGCCTACAGAAGTGGAAAGAGTTGACGCCGAAGAAGACGCAGACGCATAAATTAAAAATAAAATAAAATAAAAAAGAACGTGTAGCAAAATTGAATCATGCCCGCCGTTCGTTTATAGTAACACATCCTTTCCTCTCAACGACTGTTTCTTGAGGATCTCCGCTTCATCGATCCCTGTTGCTTGCAGAGATTCTCTTAACCTTTCATTCCCTAATTCCACCTTCATTGTGAAGTTGCCGGGGCGGGCGTCTGATCGATAAATGACTCCGTCTCCCATCGTCTCCCTTCACGGAGGGGGTGCATTGGGGTGGGATGGGGATGGAAAGGCGAATTGGAGTGGGACTGAGCGGGGATAGTGGAAAGTGGTATGGTGAAGGAGGGTGAAGATGCTAATCGGAGTGAAGAGGATGGGTACGACAGGAAACATAGCTGAAAGTGACATGGCGGGAATTACTTAGGTGAGAAAAACAATGAATTGTATTGCGTGATTATATGGCAGAAATTGTTACGGCGGGTAGATGCTTGGCGGAGAAATGGGCGATCACGAGGGAAGGGAGGGGATGGGGACGTAAAGTGGGGGGGAAAGAAAGATGGAAAAGGAGAGGTATTGAGGGAGGTGTGTGAAGGTGGGGGTGTCAAAGAGATGTGTAGGGGAGATGAAAGGGGACGAAGAGGTGCAGGGTGCGTCAAGTGGCATGTTGGAGAATGACCTAGCAGGAACAACATGGCAGGAAGGAGCATGGGGGGAAGCACGGCCACACGGTTAAAGAGGGGCATGGGGCAAAGAGAATGCGAGCTGAAGTGGAGCGGGTCAAAAGTGGAAGGGCGGGGCGGAGCAGATGAGCCAGTCGGATCGGGTACTTTAGACTTTAATTTCCATTCGCGGAGGCCATAATTGGCGGTGGAGCCGTGTCTGAAGGACAGGAGTTCGGAGAGATGTGCTGCACAACAGCCCTGAGGAAGACCACGATAAGATGGTCGAAACGTCGGCAACACAGCCTTCGACGCGGCGTCACCTGGACAGCCAAGATCATCTACATGACTCTGGCCGCGGAAGCCTACGACTTCACAGATGTGTGGGGGTAGGTGTATTAAAGTGACGTACGTGGGGATGAGTAAGGGTAAGTGTATGGTGGGGCGGTGTACAATGGGGAGATCAATGATGAGGTGTACGTCGTTGATGTGCATGGTGGGACGGGTAAGAGGCCAATGGCGGGGCAGGTGGCATGTTGGGGAATGGTCTGACAGCAACATGGCGGGGAGGGAAGCACGGCCAGACCGTTAAAAGGAACATGGAAAGGCCAGAAGAACGGGAACGGGTCGAAACGCGGAGGGGTGGAGAGCGGAGCGGGGGTGGGCGAGTCGGGTTGGTCGGTCCGGGTCGGTCGGGTCGGGTCGGTCCGGGTCGGTCCGGGTCGGGTCGGGTCGGGTCGGGTCGGGTCGGGTCGGGACGGTCGGGTCGGGCGGTAACCCTCTTAGACGTTGATTTCCATTCGCGGAGGTGCCAATTGGCGGTGGGGCGGAGTGGCGCGTACTTTGCCGACACCGCTGCCCTGCCGCTCGCCAACTGGATTCGGCCGCGTGGGGAGGGGTGAGTGCGGTTGGCGGCTGTTCAGAGAACTACCGATCCGTGTTCCTCTCAGAGCCTTTTTCGACCGATCCGCTTGAAGCGCGGAGACCTTTACTGGTTCTAATGTTGCAAACCCGTAAAAATCCTGGAGGGAGTTAAGTAGAGCAATCTTTGCACATAGGTTCAATTTTTCTGGCGGGAAGTGAGAACTGGTAATGTTTTTTGTCAAAATGCACTGATGGAGTTCGACGTTAATGGAAATACGGATTTCCAATGAAGATTGTCACTCTAAAGAGGGTTGAATCTATTACACATGCATGCAATTTTGCTACCTTTGTTTCTCCTTTAAACTTCGAAATTCGAGTAGCCGAATTTTCCTATGTTTTGCGAGTACCCGAATTCTCCTAATTTTTCTATCAATTATTTATTGATTTCATACAGTAAAATTATATTTTTATAGGCTTAGAACACGCATAATTCATTGGGTTTATCTACAGAATAGTGCATTCTACAATCGTAAATTCACAATTCAAATTTAGCGATTCCAGGTTCATTCTGGCACATCGGCTGAATGCAACTTCTCATTATCAATAAAACAGCGATAAATCTCAGAAATTTAGTCTTCATTTGCCTGATAATTGTAGGGCGATATTTTTGGGAGTTCGTAGGATAGCACACGAACATTGTAATAAAAGTCCAAACTAAAGCAGGAGAGAATTTCTCCCATGGTAGAACGCGTGGGGCAGAAAACGGAGTAGAAGCGGCGCGATTATTAAATATACCGATACTAGTTCAATTTCTCACCACCACGTGGCAGCACCAAAATTATCAAAATTTACTTGACCCAAAACGTCTGAACAATTAGTCTGATTTTCGATCATTCAACGGCATTGGACGCCTTTTTAAAGTAGAATTTACGCTACGAAGTCATTTTTTCAAAAACGTTTTCCAAAAAAAGTTAATTTCTCTCATAGTTCCGGGAAGAAATTAAAAAACGTGGGCTTATAGCGCGATGATGACGTGCTTCCTGAATTCAACGCCGTGTCAATCATGAAAATCGGATGAATAGGAGCGTCGTAAAGTGAAATTTGGGAAAACACCTCCACTTCCCCCTTCCACTTCGTTACGTCACCCGCCCGTTGTGGGCCCTCCTCTTTCCTTCCCCCCCGCCAGTAGCCCTGGCGGAGCGGTAGTTTATTACCTTGCTTGAGGTACCTGCGCCGCAGCTCGCTGGCTTTTGCGGCAGAGAAGAGGGCAGTGCTTACTTACTAATTTAATACTAACTTAACCTCTGGATGAAGCCGGCGCTTTGGCCGGCAACCTAAGATATTCGTGCTTTTATTGTCTTTTAATGTTTCTTATTTGTATAGTCTTGATAATTTTTTACTTCCATTCACACTTGTATCTTTTTACACTTACAAACCTAGCACACGCCCATTCATACGATATTATGTACACTAGCACTTCTCTGTGCTCAAAGCGTCCGTGGCGGTTAGGCACTGTGCACCCTGGCGACGGTAGCCGACGGTTCCACGGGCCCCGCGTCATCTTCGGCCGCCGGTGCCTCGCCCGTCTTACAGGCGGCCTCTCGCCGCAGTTCACAGAGCTCTGCGAGGAGTGCGGCGGCAGCGCCCGGAACGTGAAGGCCACGTGTTTGGGCCCTGCTGGGGCAAAATAGGCCCTGTGAACCTCACAGTTCACCGCCCGGCCGGTTTCGCGCAGGAGCCGCGGAGCTTTTGGGCCCAGCGCCCGCGTGAGCGCCGTGCGTGCCCTCCGGCGGATCTCCTCCAGCAGCTGGTGGCTTACGCCCAGGGCCCCGTAGGTTACATAGTTCCTATGGTGGCGATTGGGATGAGGGAGAGGAAGATGCGGCCGCGTTGCGGTGCGTACCGCTCGGTTCTCGGCCGCCCAAATCGGGCGTAAGGTCGAGACCGGCGCTGCCGCGAAGGTTTGCAAGCGCACGCAAGCATAAACAGTATGCAGGCGTTACAGAGGAGTCGCTTCTGTGGGAGTAACAGGTACGGGGAGCTAAGGAAGGGACGCAGAAGGTAGGTCATGGCAAGTATTTTGTGGCGAAGGTCCTTGGCGTGCTTGTGCCAGTAGAGGCCACGGTCTAGAGTCACGCCAAGGTACTTCGTGCTTGGGGACCAGGGGAGGTGCGCGCCCGCCAACAGCACAGTTTCCTCGGAGTCTGCCCTCTGACGTGTGAAGTTAACGGCAACGTATTTTGTAAGGTTTAAGGTCAGTCGTTTCTGGCGGAGCCAGATGGGTAAGGCGGCGAGACATTCATTCAGGTATCTCACTGCTTGCCTGCAGTTCGCGTATTACGCAAAGTCGTCCGCGAACATCAGGAGCCCGCAACGCTGGATTCCCGTTCTACTTTCTGCTAGCAAGGGCGCGTCATTGAGGTACGAGCCGAAGATGGTGGGGGAAAGCACGCTCCCCGGTGGAATCCCCGCCCCGGCGCGTCTTAGGGACGATTGTACGCCATTGACACCCACCCTCGGCGGGGCGGCACACCTCGCCGGAGCCTGCGGCGTGAGGCGGAATTTTCAGACAGGTGTGACGTACTAGGATGAAAAACACAGACGACTGTTCTGATTGATATTTACAATATATTTACAGTATATTTACAATTAATGTACAAAGATTACAATACAAAAATCTAACCCCTTGGCAACCTTTCAGTTCTCTTAGCCGCGAAACCCGCGACCGTCCCTAGGTCTCGCCCAGAACCACTGCTTCGAAACAAACGCGAGGTGCGAAGCTGTCGGACATAGAGTCCCGTAACTAAAAAGCAACGCGAGGTGCGAAGCTGTCGGACATAGAGTCCCGTAACTATACCAGCTACACGGCCTGTCGCCAAACCGATCTTCGACCCGAAGATCACGTGCAATGATAGCACTGGAGATACCTCCCGTCTTTCGACACCCAGCGTATCCCGCGAGGCGCCTGTCGGCGCGGCCTTAAATATCCGTTGGCTCGCCCCCACCCTACAAGCAGCGGGCGTCATACGGCTCGTTGGCCAGCCCTTCCAGGGCTGCAACCGACATCTCTTAGCCTCCATCCGCGCGCGTCCTTTTCAGGGAATTTCCAGCCGGGATTCCTACGGGTTTTCCAGCCGGCGCGGCGAGGCGCCCCGCTTTACACCCCCATTTTGCTCCGGCTTGGGTTTCCCCCGGCGCGGCCCGACGCCGCGGCGCCGAACCACGCGACGCTACACAGGCAAGCTAGGCAGTCGGTTTATGCTTTCGTAGTGTTGGGGAAAATACTTTAAATTTATTTGTATTTAAATACTTCCCCAAAATACTTTGTAAAGAAAGATTTAAATACGTATAAAAATACATCAGGTTTTAAAAATTAAACGACTTCAAATATTCAAAATACAGTCAATACAATTTTAATATTGTAATTGTTAATTATAAGAAATTACTAAATGACAGTCATAAATTTCTAAATAACTAAAATCTTTCAATGTAACGTTCACTTTTACTTTCATAAAAATACTTTCATATAATCGTATGAACAAACTGTTCTTTTATATAGGCGTACATGTAAAATTCCGTGTGAGATCAGCAAAAAATATGCACTTTCTAATCTGACTCCCCTCCACTCCATCCATAACTCTAGTGAAATTGTCTTACAGAATCAACTTTTGACTTATAAAATGTTTATGAACTACACGTGACATGTCTACAATCCTCTTTATGATTTTATTGCTATTTACCATGTTAGTAGCAAATGAGTAATTTACCGTTTATTTAATAAATACCAAATATGTTGTCGGAAAGAATTTAATTGGAAAGAATTTCAAGAAATTTGGTAGATTTGTAAAAAATTGTAAAATCAGCAAAACGTGTAAAATACATAATACTGTACAAAATATGTGACGAAAAATTAGATATTTGTTAAGATTTCAACAATTCGCCGAGATCACAAATTTCAGTACATAGAAACATGTAATTACATTAGAAATCGGACTCTAGCCCGGAGATCGTCAGGCAGTGCCGGGAAATAAATTTTGACATTACTGAAGATTTTCTGTTTTCTACATTTGTCCATATAATTCTATTTATCCTATTTCAGTGTATGATATGGCGTTGGATTCTGGAGACATCTCGCCTGCGTGCTATTTTACCACTTTTTCAAATTTGTCAGAAAGTATGAAAACAGTTTTAAAATTAGCTTCGGCGATTTTACTTGGTCAGGTAAATCAAGGAACTAACGCCCTTTTGAGATCAAAAATCGAGTCGCAGGATAAATGAGCTCGTGCGTAATCGCGGCTCATTCTTTCTGGTAGTGGAATGATAACGGAAGATTTAGAAGAAAATGTATGTAAAATAAGATGTTAGAACATGGAATATTGGTGATATCTTCTCAATTAGTTCAATTTTCTTTTTGAAATCAGTTTCCAAATTGGAATCGATATTTTGAGTAATGCCTCAAATAATGTTTTGATGGTATTCGAAGGAAGACGGAAATATGTGAACAAGACATATAGTTTTATACGACTATTACAGATGATACGAGACCGTTTGGTTGTGTTACAGCATCACTAGTTAGATAAGTGAAGAAAAATGTATTGATATTGAAAGGGACGAAAGCATAAACCGACTGCCCGGCTTGCCTGCCTGAGAGCACGGCCTCCTCCCGTGCCGCAGGCTGCCGGGTTTGGCCGTTCGGCCGCGTCGAGGGAGCGCCCACAAGGGTCGGGTGACGCAACTGCGTGGAGCGGGAAGGGGGGGTGTCGTGTTTTTCCGAAATTTCACTTTACGACGCCCCTATTCATCCGATTTGCATGATTGACACGGCGTTGGATTCAGGAAGCACGTCGTCATCGCGCTATAAGACCACATTTTTTTTAATTTCTTCCCGGAACAATGAGAACATTTTTTAAAAAAACGTTTGAAAATATTTTTTGAAAAAACCGTTTCGTAGTGTAAGTTCTATTTTAAAAAGGAGTCCACTGCCGTTTACAGATCGAAAATCGGACAAAGTGTTTAGACGTTATCGGTCTAGTAAATTCTGCTTATTTTGGTGCTGCCACGTGGTGGCGACAAATTGAACTAGTGTCGGTACATTTAGCCTTAACACGGTGGGCAGGACCGCTGAGAGCGTTGCGACGGTCCAGCGCGTGCCTCAGTAGCCGGTCGCCGCCTGCGCAGCGGCTGTCTGCCAACGGCGCAGGTGACGGCCGTAAGCGGTGCCACTCGCCTGCGCGGCCGTTTGTATCTGCGGCCTGGCACCGCTCCCGCTGACCTGCCGCTACCGCCCTCGCCCTCGTCGTTACCGCTCCTGGCTCTTGCTCTGCAGATTACAGCGTCACTACACCCGCCAACATCACTCCAATCACCGCCCCATTCCCCGCCGATCACAGCGTCGATGCCCCCGTGGTCACTCCCTGCCATTGGATGGACGAGATGAATGGGAACCCTTATCTAAGAGACGGGAACGGGCGCGTTTATGCGTAATGTACAAGACATACAAAGGGGACTCAGCATGGGCAGACATCAGTAAAAGATTACAGAAATCTGATTATAAAAGTAGAGGAGACCATCCCTGGAAAATACGATGTAGAAAGCAAAGAACTGATGTAGGCAAGTTCTCCTTTGTGAATCGTACTATAATAGATTGGAACAAACTACCTGCAAAACTAGACTAGAGACTCTTCTTCTAATGTAGTGAAATTTAAAAATATACTTAATTCTATGTAGGTCATCATTAATAGCACTGGGACTTTTATCATTATTATTATTATTATTATTATTATTATTATTATTAGTTTCATTATTATAATCGTTAGTATTATTAATAATATAGTCATGTCTCTTATTCAGTGAAGTGAAGTGAAGTGTAGTGTGGTGGGGGCACGGAAGGGAGGAGGGAGTGTAGTGCAGCGCAGTGAAATGAAGTGAAGTGAAGTGAAGTGAAGTGGAGTGAAGTGTTAGAAAAGCTATAAGTCAACATATAGATAACTCAAAATTAATTATAACTAGGATATTAATCTCTAATTCTAATTGTAATTATATTTGTAAATATTCGTAATAGTTTTGTAATTGTATATCTAATTGTAATAATGTTTGCCACCGAGCATTAGCTCAAAGCGAACTTTAATAAATCTATCTATTCTCCACCCGCGCCGCCCCCGGCCGCCGCTCGCCCCTCGTCGACCCTCCACCGCCACCCCAGTCCTCCGCCCCTGTTTCCACCGCCGACTCCTCGCCACAGCTCATGCCTTTGCCGCCCCCGCCCCTGGCCCTTTCAGTGCAGATCTTAGCGTCACTGCAACCCCCGTCAACGCTCGCCCGCGTGAGCGAGTGAAATGGTCAAAGTCGACGCGGCGTATCGTCGCAGCTTGGGAGGCGTTGGCGCTAGTGCGATGGAGTTGGTGGAGTTTAGGAGTGGGTGGATGGATGGGGGCGGGGGCGGCGGGATTGGAACTAACAGCGGGGGCGGTATCAGTGATGGGCGGGCAGAGAAGCGGGCAATTGGAGCGGCCGGTCAGCGGATGTACTCTTGACACTTGGAATGTTCCCGCAAAGAGTCTCTTGACGGTGGGCCTTCTCCGCAAGTCCGCCTCTGTGGCGCCTTGCAACTCTCCTGACGCGGTCGCCTATCCCCTCTTCTCTCCACTGTCCTGTCTTCGCTCTGCCGCGCCGTCGCGTTGCGTCCTGCCGCCGCTAACGTTGTTAATACACCTTCCGGCATAAGCGGCCGTGACGTGGGCTACAGAGCTGCACGCTCCGGCCTTGTCTGCTCTCCCGCGTTCGCCACAAGTCTCCCGCACACCCACTTTCTCTCCCTCTTCTTTCTCTCTCTCTCTCTCTCTCTCTCTCCTGGGTGGTCTCTCCTGGGAGGCCTTAGCCCTCGACTTAGAGTGCTTGCTCGCTGCTGGCTACGACCCCCTGTCCATCAGAACCTTTGTTGGTTCTCATCTCCGGGATATTTGTAGTTATCGTAATATCTCTGTTTATTTCGTACCCCATTCTCTTTTCTCATAGACTTAGGCACATTTTCGTGCACTCACTACACAATGAATAATTATATCTTCGTTACTGGACCACTAACAGTAAGTGTTTAATCGTGATTTGTATCTTCTATTTTGTTTTGTTCGTTAAGAACGAATGCAAGGAAGATAAATATTCCGTGTTTCTAATTTCGTTCCTTTTCAATCTTCTTCTCTGTTTGGTTCTCCATCTTCACCTTTGAACTCTTACTTTATCTTCTTTCGTCTCCTTCTTCCTTTCCACTTCCTTCTCTTTCTCTTACTTTTCTTTGTCATCCTCCTTTCTTCGTTCGGGCCAGTGGCATTTTCTTTGTGTGTAGAAGTCGTGTGTCAACGTCTAAGAATAAAATGTTTTCCTTTGAATTTGTTTAGATTTTTTCATTTGTTTGGTCTTCCGTTCGATCGGCACCAGGTTTTCCATGCAACGCAAACTGAGGACATTGGCGATTGCCTCCAACGTCTTCAGGCGAGATCGGGAGGCATCCGCGCATGCGCGCGACGTCCCCTCCTCACTCAAAGACAAAGCGTGCCAAGGCGTTGGATCTCAGTTTAACGGCCTGCTGGAGAGCGAGCGTCCGTGATTGTGATATTCTCAGCGTAGCAGTCTTTAGCGAAATTCATGAAATCAATTATTTTTTATAAGAGTAGTGAAAAAGTGGAACAATAGTTTTAAATAAATGCTTTCCTTTCCTTTCGTATGAAGAAAAGAAACAAGTAATAAAGTAATTAAGTGATAAGAGATCATGTCCTAACTTGACAATATTTCAGAATTTAATTTTTAAAATGAGAACCGAAGAATGGGAAAAGCGGCGAGCATGTCTTTTGAAATACTTTAAAATGTATTATTCCAATATTTACAATAGGAAATACAACGTCCTCATGTTGCCAATATCTTTCCTTCATTCTTCCAACATTATAGTTTTAAGTAAATAAGGATTTTGTTTACATAATTCAATTTTACTCAAAGTATATAAGGAAAAGAGTAGTGTGGGGCTTAACATTTTCCATCACAGCCATCGCTCTACGTCCGGAGTGAGGAGACGTCACTGATCCGTACCCTCTTCGCGTGCTTGGCACGTTTGGACGACTGTGGTTGCCGAACGGCGACCGAACTTCCCCGCCCGTCCGGAAGCCGAAGGAACTCTACCGACACCGCGTGTCGTCAATTGCCGTCCCAACCTTTGTATCGGCCAAACCCCGCCTCTCCCCTCAGCCACCTCATACCCGAATGTCTCCTGTAGTTTTCTCCTCCACCCACCCATCTCTACCCGTGCTCTCAGCTTCGATTTGACCTTGGTTCCATTAATTTTTTTTTCATTTCCGTTCAAACCTATCCCCTTTATCTCCCCTTTACGTCTTCCCCCCCGGTTCCTTCCCCTTTGCGGGGGCCCGCTTCCCTTCCACCGCCCGCGCCCCCTCCGCTCCGGCCGCGGTCCCGGCGCTCGCCGCCGCCAAACTCGGCGCGCCGCCCCCTGAAGGGATTTTGCGGGAGAAAAACTTCATTCCGGTAGCCAAGTTGGCCCCGGAGTTGTGGTAATGACTAGCTGGCAGCCCATTAGAACACGTGCCCGGCGCGGAGCGGGGAGGGGGACGGGACGGGGCAGGGGGCGAGCAATGCTGTCGCCAGAGATCGCGGCAGGTCGGCGAGGTCGACCCAATGGAAATTAGATTGCACGCCCTCGCCCATCGGGCCACTTCCTGCCCGCACATTTCCTTGCGAGCGGACGAATTGGGATGTGCAATCTCCCGCCTGCTGAGTGCAAGGCGTCACGTGCTCTCGATTGCGTTTACCTATACCGGATGACGGAATACGCGTTTTAAGTTTAGAGGTAACTTTACAACAGCTTCTAATTTAGTTTCAACCAGGAAGAATCCTCATGAGTAAAATAACTTAAGTATACATACATGAATTACTAAAACTTTTCATTTTCTGTATTATATTTTTCACAAATAAAAACATCGAACGTGTGGTTTACGGATCAGCAGATCTCCACAACAATGCGATAATGATAAGCTTAATCAAAAGTATTTCTTGAAATTTCCAAATTCAAATCAGTAATACTGTACACAAAATTTGTAAAATGTTATCAAGTTGCATTACAATGGTAATCTGATTTATTTTACTTCATGGGTACAGGGTAAAGATACTCTTTAACCCAGCAGTTGGTAACGCGGAGGTCTGTGGGACCTCCGCGAACCTTTCTTCCCGCTTGTATTTCCTTCATCGTCCTGAAAAGAAGTCTGCACGCAATTGCAAGTTATCACAAGAATGTTTCTCTTTGTTTATTGATTCGGTTATGCTTGAGAGAGTTACAAAATACACCAACAACAAAATGGAGATGGATTTAAAAAGGAATAAAAATGATCGCAGCACATGTAAGACTGACACAGGGGAAATAGTGGCAGAAATCGGGACTTATTTTGCTGGATCTCTGAAATCAGGGCATCAAATTCTTGCTGAATTGTAGAATGTGGATATTATGGGTATCGAAATTTTCCATCGTATCTTGAATTTGAAAATATTTCAATTTTGGGTACGAAACTCGGGCTTTGATGTGACAACACGCGTGGAGGTCGTAGGTAGACAAATTTACTACAATTGGAGGGCCTCGGTGATTTCCAAAAAATTAAAAGACTTTTTGTCAACTAAATTCTTAATAAATTGTTTATTTACACGTCAAAAATTGTTAATAATAGAAGAAGAATATTCTCTTCATTTATCTTTCATTATCATGAAACAGTGTGGAGGCCTGACGAACACCCTACGTTACCACTTTTGTTTCAAAAAGTCACGTTACCACTGTGGTTAAATTAAATGATTGTTGAAAGTTGAAAGGAATAAATAAATACTTAACAAGCGAAAATATCCTTGTACTTTCTTTTAATATTTAAAATGCCGAAGAATCAATTTATCACGTTAATAAACGAAAGTGAAAGGATATTGAGGATTTGGCAGTACCTGCAGTTATGTTCAAACAATTTGAACTGTTACTAAAATGAATAAATATTATCAGTTGCATAGACGGCACAAAAATATTTTGCATAATTTTATGTTGAGACCGCTTACTTGTTTCTTTACTACACTAATTTTTATGTCATCTTAATTGTTTTCGACGTCGTGAAATTTTACTGAAATATCAAGTAATAAAAAATGTTCATGATTGAATACCTAATAGCATTTGTAATACAATAGTTAAGATAGAATTGTTTATTCTTCGTATATAAAATATTTCTATCATTTTATAGATTATATGGAGGTAACTGCATTTGGAAATGAAGCGGAACGCCCCCATATTTCAATACGTCAAATTCGTATCACCTTGCCCATAATATTGCCTCAAAGAAAATTGGAATTCACAAATAACACGAAAATATTCATCTAGCAGTATTACAATAATAATTGAAAATTCGGTTCAGTGCAATTTGCATTCTTAGTTGAAAGTACATTGTGAATTCAATTTCAGGATTCAATTATAATGTTATGATTACATGATACATACTTTACTCATGATCTTTATCTTTGTGAAATTTACCTACGTACTAACTACCTTAAGTAAACATTTTACGGATATATTTTCTAACTCAAATCTCGATTTTTAGCATTCATCGACAGTGCACAAGAAAATTGACACATCTAAAAAATCGTCATTTTTTAGTTTAAGTGAAGTAATATGAATAGGAAATAGTACACATTCACTGGTAAACATTTGGAGCATTATACCTTTTTCTTACCACACTCACCTAGACTCCTAAACGCAATCTCGCGGCATCGGGAGTCAATTCGTGAACTAAACAAGGATAAGGGCTAAATCTCATTAACTTCACAAGAGTACCGGTAATATAAAATAAAAGACCTTGCCCTTGGAAGTGAAATAAACGGGACCGCTAAGATTATAGAGCCTTTCTCCTCAAGATGGTAATTCTTGAGTCGTGTTATGTTTGTACGCTAACGATATAATTTCCTACATGTATTCGATTTTCAGTTAGCATGCTGTCAATGCAGTACCGAATCTACCAACCAAGCTGACTAGCTACACACGTGTACTCAATCGCATCAAATACCCGTAGTTTTCACAAGAAACAGACTCAAAGGCAATCGCAGGCATCCCACTCGGTGTCACTTCATAATTCAGCACCCGAAACCCGCCTCTCCTCGCATCACCACCCCTCCACCGCTTTGCGAATTTGTTCCCCCTTCCTGGCGGGCCGCTCGCATCCTTCAAGCGGAGCCAGCGCACCTGACCGAGAAGAATACAAAGAATCCTGTATATTTTATGTAGAGCCGCCCGACGGAGAGGGTGGGGAAGAAGGGGTGTGGGAGGGGCGAGAGCCGACGCGGCGGGCCGTGCATTATTCATGTGGGATAATCTTCAGGTGGCGCCCGCGGCGTTACAGGCGATTCGGCGTCGCCGGCCTTCTCGCCCCGCCCCGCCCTATCCTGCCCTTCCCACCGTCCCGCCTTGCTCCTCCCTGGTTCGCCCGCCCCCTCCGCTCCGCCCCGTCCCGGCCCGCCTCTTCCCGCCTCGCCCCCCCCCTAACTGCCCCCCTTCCCCCCCCCCCCGTTAACCCCGCCATTCTCGCCTACCCCCCCCGCGCTGCCTACTCTGTCCCTCTTCTCTCTACCTTCCCCCCGCCACTACTCATCTTCTCGCCCTCTCCGTCCCGCCCATCCCACTCTCGCCCCTCCCCGCCTTGTCAGAGATGAGGGCCCCTCGAATGCTGGTGAAATCGCGGCGAGCCTGTCACGGGTGCGGTATACGCACTGCGGTACTGTGCGTGGGTTTAGGGAAGGCAGTTACGAAGTTACCTTTTCTCTCCTGCGGTTTATCATTTTCGTTTTTCTTTTATTTTTCAACTTCTCCCCATTATTCTCTTTCAGCTTCTCACTCACCTTTTTCTCAATCTCCTTCTCTCTGTAAACTTCATCTCTTAATCTATCAATTCCATTCTTGATATCATATCAATGTCTAATGTAAAAGTGTTTAGAAGAAATGAATGGAACATGATGTATATGTCATGACAAAATTCTTAAAAATGAATTATGTTAGTACTACCAAATTAAATCGCACATTAGCCATGCAGTGTGGATATGAATGACAAGATCGGATCATTTCGCAGATGTGAAGATATTGTCCGAGTGTGACGCATCGTGTGTGTTTGCATGAAGTGTTTTAGCATAAAAATGCATTGAAAATTATGCGTTGCCCACATTTAATATATTTTACGTAAATCGAGGAGGCCGAAAGCCGGAGCTTTGTCGCTAACTCCGAATTCCGAGGTATTGTGAGGTTAAATTAGGTGTTGTGTAAGTAGCAGAATACGACTGAGACAGGGGAAACACTAGAAACTACACTCCTTCTGTTTTCAGCCTTAGAAACTTCCTACTAGCATTATGAGTTTGATCCCTCTTTATCACTAATCTACTATTCCTCGTCACCGTAAAGTATTTCACTACTCTAAGCAATTCGAGTTGTCTATTTTCAATATCATCCGACATGATCGGACGATGTTTCTTAAATATTTCTATTTATGACTTTTTTATTTATTTAATGTCGCATTTTAAGTGCTAGGTCACTGTGATTTTTAGTAACTCTAAGGGGGAACACATAAGGACAACATGAAAATACATAACCATCCACACCCTGGGCGGAATTAGAACCCGCGAGCCTTCGAGACGCCCTTGAACCTTAACAATCGTGGCTATTGAAGCCTGCTACTTCTGACTTTATCCACCTAATGTGAACATTAGCAGGCTAATTCAGTAATTACACTTCAGTTTCACTTTACCCATGCCATACGCATCATGTGAAATTTGAATAATTTAACGAATACATTCATTTAAAACGCAATATCTCTAAAATCTTAGTGTTTTAACAAGAAAAAAATAATAATCTATAAGTTTTGTAATTGGTTCATAATATTTGTAAAATATCAAATTATATTCAATATTTTGTTTGTTAAATAGTAGGATATTTAAATTTGTAAGTAGTATTAACTTTCATTTTATTCTCATGTAGACGCAGGTGTATGTAATAAATTCACTCTATGTACCTTGAGATTGATATATTTGAATGCGCACATCATTGTAACAGCTCATTTTTTTAAAACGATTTGGAGAAATTGCGCCATTCCAGATGATTGGTGGCCTGCTGTAGGTGCGTCAAGCTGGAACAGCCAAGTCAGCACACCGTCACGAAACATGTCAAATCATTTATTGCTAATTAATTTCCAATTAATTGCCATATTTTTGAATTAATTGCCACGTATTTTCGTGGAGAAAACGGGTGTGTGCTAGCTTGACGTCAAGCCAGCACACACATCAGTTAAATTCGAGCCAGAGATCAACGGAAACCATCTAATCATTTATTGCTAATTAATTGCCAATTAATTGCCACAATTCGGAATTAATCCGCACGTATTTTTAGTCTAAAATAATCAAAGTCAATGTCAGCAGGCAAGACGCAACCCGCAACATAATAAAAAATTGGAATATAGAGAAAACAAACGAGAACAATCATATAAAATTAACGAGATAGTTTAAAGACATATCGAACTATTGTTTTACTCTATGCATGGTTTAATTACCCCTCTCTCTTATGAGATAATACATTTTTTAACTTCGTAGTTATGCAACCACGTACGACATTCAAATAGATAATGCAAGAGTACCAACGAGTACGATATATCTAAAATCTATTAAATAATTAAATACACATTCAATACTAGTTTATTATGCTAAAGATAAAATAATAAATGTTGCCGTGTAAGTGTTGCCGTGTAAACATTGCTGAAACTGCGTCAGATTTATCGAATCTAGCCAATAAATCAAATTCGAAAATACAGAGAACCAGCGAGCACAATCACATAAAATTAAGAACATAGTTAATAAATGTTTAGAACTAATTTTTTACTCTATACACGATTTAATTGCTCTCTTTATTTATTAACTAATAATTTTTTAAAACTTCGTTTTTATGAAACTTCATCGACTTTCGAATAGGAAATGCGACAGTACCAACGAGCACTAATATCTATAATTATTTAATAATTGAATCACGTTCAATACTAGTATATTACACTAAAGATAAATTGATAAATGTTGCCGTAGTTATTAAACATTATTGAATAGCATGGCAGTTATCGAACAAGCCTATTCAAATTCGAAAATAGAGAGAACCAACGAGCAAAATCTCATAAAATTAGGAACGTGGTTAATATTTATTTAAAAATAAATGTTTACTTGTTTACTCTATACACGATTTAAATGCACTTGCCAACACAAAAAAATTATTTTTAAAACTTCGTCCTTATGAAACCACGTACAACAATCAAATGAGACCTTCGAGGGGTATGAGCACAAATAGCTAAAACCAAATAATAATTGAATGCATAATCATTTCTATTTTATTACACTAAAGAAAAATTGTCAAATGTTGCCGTGAATTATATAAACATTATTGAAACTGCATGGGAGTTATCGAACAAAGCCAGATATTCAAATTCGAAAATACAGAGAACCAGCAAGCACAATCACATAAAATTAAGAATAAAGTTAACTGATGACTAGAACTAATGTTTTACTCTATACATGATTTAATTGCTCATGTCAATTATTAAATAATAGTTTTTAAAACTTCGTTGTTATGAAACCTCATCGACTTTCGAACAGGAAATGCGAGAGTACCAACGAGCACAAATATCTAAATTCTATTTAATTATTGAATGCACGTTCAATACTAGTTTATTACACTAAAGAAAAATTGTCAAATGTTGCCGTGAATTATAAAAACCTTACTGAAACTGCATGGGAGTTATCGAACCAAGCCAGATATTCAATTTGAAAATGCAGAGAACCAACCAACACAATCACATAAAATTAGGAACATAGTTAATAGATATATGGCACTAATTTCTTACTCTATACACACTTAATTGCTCTTGTCATTCATTAAATAATACATTTTTAAAACTTTGTTGTTATGAATCCTCATCGACTTTCGAACAAGAAATGCGACAGTACCAACGAGCACTAATATTTATAATCTATTTAATAATTAAATGCACGTACAATACTAGTATATTACCCTAAAGATAAATTGATGCATGTTGCCGTGAATTATATAAACATTATTGAAACTGCATGGGAGTTATCGAACAAAGCCAGATATTCAAATTCGAAAATACAGAGAACAGCGAGCACAATCACATAAAAGTAGGAACATAGTTAATAGATATTTATTTAGAAATTAATTATTATTAATTAAATGACACGAGCAATTAAATCGTGAATAGAGTAAGAAATTAGGTCTAAACATCCATTAACTATGTTCTTAACTTTATGTGATTGTGCTCATTGATTCTCTGTATTTTCGAATTTGAATATCTGGCTTGGTTCGATAACTCCCATGCAGTTTCAGTAAGGTTTTTATAATTCATATCGTACGGTACGGTTAAATAAATTGATCAAGTTCTTGGGCACGGTATTTGGATTGTTAGTTGGTATTTACATGTTTATTAGTTTCCGCGACGACGACCTCAGCAAAAAAGACCTCAAGAATGGTCTCTGAAGAAAACACCACGACCATGATCATGACCAATAAACATAACGGATGTGATGTGAAAATTCATTCAGAAGGAAACAGATCATAAGTATTTGCTGTAATTTTTCTCTCTCTAATTTAATGTCCACACGAGTATCACAATACTGATAGAAAACTAACTACAAAACAGGTTGTAGACAACGCCGAGCCCAGAACTGTCAAAACGGAGATAGGAGATGAGGATTATTCTCATTTGATTTCAGAAATATTTATTCTAAAATGAATGTCGTTTCGATATGCCTCTAGCTTCAAGAAATGTTAAGTGTAGGGAGAAGTTTTTTGAATGACACAATTGATAGGAAAACTACATGAATCAATGACTGGAATGCTGATTCTAGAATTCTACAAAACATTTCCGGAATCGAACTGGTGTCTCAACAGAACGGCAGTGTAGACAGCTAACCCCTTATCTATTGCACTTAACTCAGGAATAAAAAAGACATCACAATATTGCAATTGTAAACACGCAGGCCGAGTCACATTGCTAGAACGTTGAGTGCTGCTCAACCTGAAAGTAACCCAGTCAACGATGAGATGGGAGCGCGGTGATGGTGGGTGGTTAGAGGCATTACTGCTGCAACTACCGCCTTCAGCTGGCTCGCTCCCGCCGTCACTAACGCCTCCGTTTTTGCACCGTCGCCAAGGCTCCCTTTGCCGAAGTCTCCTATGCCAAGGCTCTCTTAGCTAAATTCCCACCCTTTCCCTGAGGCCCCTTTGCGAAGGCCCTCCTGCCAAGGCTCTCTTAGCTAAATTCCCACCCTTTCCCTGAGGCCACTTTTGCAAGGCCCTCATGCCAAGGCTCTCTTAGCTAAATTCCCACCCTTTCCTGAGGCCCCTTTTGCGAAGGCCCTCCTGCCAAGGCTCTCTTAGCTAAATTCCACCCTTTCCCTGAGGCCCCTTTGCAGAAGGCCCTCTATGCCAAGGCCTCTTAGCTAAATTCCCTAGCCAAGGTTTCCGATGCCCCGCCACCAATGCCTTCACCGCCGTCAAGGCCTGCGCCATCGCCAAGGCAACTCGTGGCTACCACAGCCCTCACCGTCGCCAAGTCCCCTCCGCCGCTTCCAGCGTCTCCCCCTCCCTCGTTTCCACATTTCTTTCCCCGATGTCCCGCCGTCGACGTCTGCGGCTATGGAGCTGGCGCCAAGGTAAACAGCGGTAATCCCGCACTGGCGCGCCCTCTCGCGCCGTGACGGCGGTGTCCCAGGCGGCGGCAGGGGCGAGGGTGGGAGAGGGGGTTAGGGGCGTGACGGCGAAGGAAGCGGTGGTGGGTCCAGAGGTAGAGAGCGGGGGAAAGAAACGCAGGGTTGCGGAAAGAGAGAACGAGGCGGGGAAATGGAACACAGGCTTGAAGAAGAGAGGCCGAGGCAGGGAAAGAAAGGCCGAAGCGGAGAAAAGAGAGTCCGAGGCGGGGGAAATGGAACACAGGCTTGAAGAAGAGAGGCCGAGGCAGGGAAAGAAAGGCCGAAGCGGAGAAAAGAGAGTCCAGGCGGGAAATGGAACACAGGCTTGAAGAAGAGAGGCCGAGGCAGGGAAAGAAAGGCCGAAGCGGAGAAAAGAGAGTCCGAGGCGGGGAAAAGAGAGATCGAGATGGGAAAATGAGCGATCGAGATGGGGAAATGGAACACAGCCTTGAAGAAGAGAGGCCGAGGCAGGAAAGAAAGGCCGAAGCGGAGAAAAGAGAGTCCGAGGCGGGAAATGGAACACAGGCTTGAAGAAGAGAGGCCGAGGCAGGAAAGAAAGGCCGAAGCGGAGAAAAGAGAGTCGAGGCGGGGAAAAGAGAGATTGAGATGGGAAAATGAGAGATCGAGACGGGGAAAAAGGAAAACCGAGGCGGTGGTGTTGGCCGCCGCTTCCCGGGAAGGTTGTTGTCATCGAGGACGGGACGGAATACCGACAAAAAAAGTGTGAGCCGCGCGGCGCCTCAGCATACAGAGACCTCTCGATGGCAAGGTAGCCGCGCGCGTGACGTGCGCCTTCACTGGTGGGCATTCACAGTGGACGCCAAGGTCAACTTGAAGGAGAAAATAGAACTGTACGAGAGTGTTTATACACAGACACATCATTATTAAATGTTCGAAGGGCGGGAATGTTGTGATTTTAATATAAAAGGGAAATTAAAATGAATAACAATGGCTAGATTTTGTTTTAAGTTTTTTTTCTTTTCATACGGTATTATTATAATATCATTGGCAATAAAACTATCTGCTGAAACTATTGTCACAGCACAGAAGAGCAACGCGAATTCTTGCTGTACAAAACGCTGGGGAGTTCGCTACTCAGGAATTGTACAGAAACGGCGGAAATGCGTGTGTCGCCAGGAATATTGTGGCGGCACGTTCATAACTCGAGATTAGTAAAATATAATTGTAGAAAATAAGAGTAGTGTTTTCGATGTGACCACCGACCCAACGACGCCAGCGCGGTTTTCAAAGGAATTTACGACCCGCAGCTGCGCGTGTCCCAACTTGTCCGGCCCGCGCCCTTTTTTTGGGGGGGGGGTGCTCCCCCGGTCCTTCCGAGGTGTTTTGTTCAACAATAAAAAGCACGCCCGTCTGGCGAGGGGAAGTCCAAAGCCGTTAATAAGAATCTGTTTATTAGAGCGAGCGTTTACCGATATAGTGCAAAGGACTAGTGCGCGCGTGTGTATACTAAATGCGCGAGAAAGAGAAAGAGTGCCTGGTCAGCGGAAGATTTCAGAGAATCCGTGCAGCTGATTGGTAGAAAATTAAATAAGCGCGAAAATTAAATAAGCTCTAGGCCAATGAGACGATACGTACCCGAAGAAAGGATGAGTTTAGGACTGAGCGTTCCTCGGAAAGAAACTTCGGAAAAAGAGAGGCTCGGTTTGTGCGGAGCAGTGCACGTAAAGGGGGGTCGCTGGTAGCTTTGAGAGAAGTCTCGATATTGTAAAGTTCTTCCTCGTTTTGTCATAGACAATACACGGGAAGTAGAAATCAGTGACAAAGCAAGCCGCTTTCGGTCACTGTGCCAGTAGACCCGCGAAACGATCAACGGGCGCATATTCGCCTTTATTGTTGACAAATTCTGAGAACTCTCTGAGCCACGCCGTGTTTCGACGCTCCGGTTACCACCTGATGGATTAGAAAAATCGTGGGGTGGTTGAACTACGCCCGCCCGACCTAACCAGCCGCCAGCCACCGCCCCGGCCCATTTTACCGCACTTGAAACACTGTGCTTGCCTAAACCTGCACTGCCACCTCTGGTGTGACTTCACACAGTCTTTACACGACTTTCTTGGCCTGTTATCGGCACTGCAATTGCTGCCACTATCAATGCTACTACCCAAACCGACACGCTTATCGCCGCTGATAACGTAGTGCCCTTCTGACGTCACCCGACTCACTTGAGCTGGAAGTGTCCACCGATCGATCAGGTGTATGTAAAATCACTACATCTCTAATTAAAGTTTGAATATGAATATTAATAGTGCAGTTGGATAAATTTGTCAAAGACACTCCAGAAGATGTATTTAATGGAGCAAATGAATGTAATGAATGAATGAAATGAAATGAAGAAAATAACGCAAAAACGTCCTCGCTTCTATCTCCATAAGAATCATTAGCGATTACAACCATATTCACAGTTGTACCTACCGAAACTACCATGTATGGTAAGTTTTATGAATATTCTTTGTCATTTTGGGGTTACTATCACTTTCATCACTCACTTCATAATAACGGCACAGACTTAATTGGTCGACTTTCGAGTCCGCGTTTCTAAATAGCACAGAGAACGCGGCATGATCCACACCCAAATGCCATCGCACGAAGGCCACTCCACCGATTGGGTGCCGCGCTCCTCCACCTCCCTGCATGGGTGCCGGCCCCGCCCTCCCACGGCGTCAACGCACGCGGGGGGGGGCGCGTGCGAGAGACCCGGGCGGAAATGACGAGCTCCCGGCCGCTGTATTTCCCTAGGGAACGCCCGACGCCACTGCTCTCTGGCGTGGAGTGCGTGACACACAAGCGATCCCCTCCCAGTGCCCTATGCTATCACCCTCTTCTCTGCTCTACTCCCCGAACATCTCTCTCCTTTTCTCTTTGGACTCCTCTCTGCTAATTCTCTGACTTTTCTTCTTCCGTCTATCCGCTCGTCTGTCCGCCCTCCTCTTCGCCCTCGTGCCTCAGGCGCATTTACAAGTGACGCAGCAAGCTGTGCGTTTCCGGATAAAATATTGACACCGAAATCTGTTTTTGATACACAGACTTCCGACCAGCCTGAGCTTTTGTATGTAACGTTCGCCTGATGGCGGTGCATGTAGGCAAATGTAAAAAAAAATCATGTTTGAACACTGAGGAGGTTGCATTAGCTATGCATAGACATCTCCGTCTCTCTCAATTTTCCCTTCGCGAAAGAGAGAACCGAGCCTCTCCCTCTGCTTTGAGAAGAAACGTCTTTTGTATTTTCCGGTGGCACAGATTGACAAATGATATCGCTCGTATAAACATATTGAATAGTCCAGCCTCCGGGCGACCAGCAAAAATCGGACATATAAATCTCATGTTTTTACAGCCGACCTCTCCGACTGGGAATGAAAAGTGCAACAAGCCCCCGAGGGACACTTTTATTAGCGTCCGTGTGTTGAAACACTCGCCGGCCGCGGCGTGCCGGCCACCGGAGGGGAGCGCTGGGCACTGGGGGCATTCCGGAGAACTACTCTGGAACGCGGCAGGATGGAGCGGTGTAGCGGCCTGACGTGCTGCGAGGGAATTTCCCAAATAGAAGGGAGCAGTGTGTCCCAACACGGATCAGTGTTTCCTCAAAATGAGAAAATACTTTAATTTTGTGTACACATTTTGAAATCGTAAGAGGGAATCATGAAAATGTTAAGTAAACGAAGCTGTTAATAATGCTTCTTTTGTAAATAATGAAGTTACGAAAAATTATTTCAATCTCCTAAAGTGGACGATCATCACATTTTGTTAAATATAATTTCGTTACAAAATATTAACAAAGGAAAAGGTTTTTAAAAATGTATTGCAATTGATCATTAATATGTTAAGAAAACTGTGAATTCATTGCCTTCAAAATGTACCGTCGCTTGTACAAAAAAATGGGCTATGTCCTTTTTTTTAATATATTTATTTACTGTTCAATTTTACAAATTTTTCAGGATGATGAATAAATTTACACATAACATTTTTGGAGATACCAGAAATTAATATCATAATTAAATATAATTATGATATTAATTTCTTTTTATTTTAATAGTAATACGAATAAAATTTGATTTTAATAACTATTGATTAATTTTTATAATAAATTGAGAGTTTTAAGAGAACGTTTTATTGAGTAATAAAGTAGACAATTATTTATGGGGGGTGAAAAATAGTTTTGGGAAAGCGGTAACGAATTCGTTTAATGTGACAATTTTTTCACAGATCGAAATGTTGATGAACAGGATAATCTTTTAAAGAGTTGAAGAATTTGGAAGATTGGTTAGTGATGAATGTTTTAATTGGTTTTATTTGTAATTCTTTGTGCATTTGGCTATTGGAGATGAACCATTCAGCCTAGAATTCTCCATAAAAATTTATTTTGAATAGTTTGTATTTTCTTCATGTTTGACTCAGATGCATTACACCAAATTGGGCATACATATGTAAGTGATGGTCTTATTATTGCCTTGAATATTGATATACCACAATCTATTTGTAATTTGGAAAATTTATTAGTTAATGGGTATAATTTGATATTTTTTAATTTTTTTAATTTTAATTTTCCAGTTAAAAAAGCCTAAATATTTAATTCGAATATGATTTTCTATCCAGGGTAGATTTATATTATACGTTTTGAGACATGGGGGATTAGTAGGTCTGCAAAGTGTGAAAATTTTTGTTTGTGTTTTAGATGGATTTATTATTATTCTCCATTGTTGAGTCCATAAATAAGATTGCTTGTATATTGCCACAAAAATAGTTGCTGGTTAGATATTCCTGGTTTTCAGCTCCCTAATTTTTAATTTTATTCTAAATACTTTAAGTTAATTAAAAATTTTAAGTTAAAAAGTTGCTGGTTCCTGGTTTTCAGCTCCTAATTTTAATTTTATTCTAAATACTTTAAGTTCCATTTGTTTAACAATTACATCATAAATTTTAAAATGCTACTCAAATCAGCTACCGAACAATCTTCAACTTGGGAGCAAGTAAGAGCCATCAATTGGCTTCCAGAAATACCCCCCGGTAAAAATTGCGTCCTTCCTCCACACGTTTCAAGGTGAAATAGGTTGAGCTTGTAAGCGTAAATCGTAACACTCGCTTTCCCTGGAGAAAGCGTTTATCCACCTTCTTAGGAAGCCAATTCTTTACATATTCAGTTCGTCACAGGCAGCGGTCGAGTCAACATCGTGCTGTACGCAGTGACAGTATTTGTTGTACGTGGAGAGCGTGTGATTTTCTTTAGTTTGAGTGTTACTAGTGGACATTTCAGTGAACAGCAAGTACTGCAAGGGTAGTATAAAACTGTTTCATTTTCCTCCCCTACGGGGGGATAAGACGTGAAATGACCTCGCATCGGCATGACGCATCGGCTGAAGCGAAGGCCTCTGACTACAGGAGCCAACCCGCCTCAGGTCGCACTAACTGGAACAAAATCGTATAGAATTCTATGTATCCGTACAAAGAACAAGGATTGTTAATTGATGGGAAGGACTATAGCACATCACTAGAAAGGTATGTAGAAGCCTTAGCTACTATTGTTTCACCACGAAACATAATATACGCGTCGAAGATCTCGAACAGCAGAGTGTGCATCTTTCTCAGCAGTAAAGAACTAGTTAATGAAATAACAGATAAATATAAAACCATTAATATTGATGGCAGTGATCAAAATATGCGACCATTTGTTAGTAAGCAGTGGCGAGTAGTTCTTTCAAATGTATATCCAATGATCCCTAATGCTATAATTGAAGAAGAACTTGATAAATTGAACGTAGTGCGAAGTTCACAAGTGTCATTCCTTCGAGCGGGTTTCGAAATGAATTCACACATATTTTAAGCTTTCGTAGGCAAATGTATGTGCCGGAAGACTCACTAAACACATTACCTGATTCTATAGCAGTTGAGTATAAAGAAGAGAGAAATTGGATTTATATATCTTATGGCAATATTAAATGTTATCAATGCAAGGAAAAAGGCCATGTAGCAAGAAACTGTAAAAATGTAGACAATATTAATTCACCAATAGCAACCAATAGCAATGTAGATTTAGTACAAGCAACAAACGTAAACATTGAGAACAAACACAACGATAATTCTACTTCTGATGAAGAATTTCCCCCAATTGAGACTGGAAAGACAACTAAAAGAACACTGTCGCAGATTACAAGTACATCTAGCAATAAAACATCTGAACTAACCCTGAATAGTTCGGAAGAATGAACACATGAGTTTGCTAAACCTGCAAAAAAGAAGATCAACCGTGAAAACAACTCTGAAACCAAAAGTGAGAAAAAGAACATTAGTGAAAAGTTAGCTCCAGTTAAAGAAATATTAGAAGTAACCTCCAAAGTTCTTAGTTATGAACAACTCAAAGATTTTTTGGAAGATACGTACGGAACTAGTAATGCTCTACAAGTATCCCTTAACTATACTAAGGAAACTGATAAGTTGATTGCATTGCTTAGAGATATGTATCCATTGCTAGAGGACAGAGGTATGAAGTCTCGTTTCACGAGAATCATGAAAAGGTTGAAGGATCCAGTAGTTTCTGATTCCTCAAGAGCATCCTCGGAGAACGAATGTTCATCAAGTGAAGAAGCAGAATGAAAATCAAAATTCTGCAATGGAACGTGAATGGCTTCCTGACACGATACGAGTTCTTCCAGAAACTTCAAAATGAGAATAACTTTGATATTTTCTGTTACAAAATTTAAAAAATTAAAAATTTTAATCGTGAATCGTAGTGAGTAGTGAAGTGCAAATAACAAGTGATCTTGAAGTGGTTGTTGTCTCGATAAATATAGGAGCTAGGAACATCGTGCTGTGTAATATATACTTCTAAGGTCATTTCAACTGCGTAGCTGTGAACTTGAAAGCCTAATTCAACAAGTTAAAAAAACATTGATATTAGTAGGTGATTTTAATTGTCACAATGAACAATGGTGCTCAAAAAGAACGGATACCAGGGGGAAAATAGAGGAAGAACGGATACTAGGGGGAATATATCAGGTTAGTATTATTGTGAATAAAATTGTAGTTTTATTTAATTTGAAATAACATCTTGGATATTTTGAATGTTGAAATAAATCGATGTGGAGATTTTAATGGAAATACACCTTTTGGGGTCTTAAGTTACCAAGAGAGTGTTGTTATTATTTCAAAACGTCCGTCTCTCCGTCCATGTGTCCGCTGGTTTACGCCTGGTGAAACCTTAGATTTCATACGATTGACATTAAAATTTGTGAACGAAGAAATGGAATAGGTTACTCAGGAATTGTGTGAAGAACATTTGTTGCATCTCGTAAAATTATTTTAAATACTATTAAAATTATGTTAAAATAGATGAAATATGCGAAAAATGTTTTAAAAAGGACAAAAAAAGGTATCTAGAGGTGCTACCGAATGGCACAGACTTTCTAGTAGCAAATGTTTCTAATTTCCCTTGTGTGGACTGGCTTTAATGTCTTCCTACATTCTCTCGCCAGCTGTGATCTATCGGTACCCAAAACACATTTTTGACATTGTTCTCTACTTTTCGGTTTCCAAATAGTAGAACCTATATAGAATATTAACATTCCAGAATATTCAAGAAAAGAACCTTGTCCTAAATAGAAATTTTCATTTAGGATTCATTCATTTATTCGTCTTTTTCAGAGGAATCTCTTGAGTTTTCGAAAACTTCATTCGAAGTCATTGGAAACAATTCCACTTATAAAGGCAATAATGTATACAAATCAATGCAAATGTTCATATTAACGATATATAATATAACGATATATAATATTCTGAGAGGTACTACATAAAAATTACATCTGTTTATTTAAAAAACGAAAGGGTACACAAAAATGAACTGAACGTCATACTAAACAGTGCAATTAGTACTATTTGTTGAAAACGTATGAAAATTGGAGCAATTTTTCAGAAAATAGCGTTTGAGTGATTCTGAAAATGCGGAATTTTGTGTTAATTTTCACAAAAAAGTTGAGTTTTCGAGAAATTTTATTCAACATTATTTAGAGCATATGTATACATAAATACAAGAATGTGAACAAATTGTATTTAATGAAAATATGAGCTACGTGAGAGACAAGACAGAAAAATCTTTTTTTAATTGAAAATATTGCGAGGAAACTATTAAAATGTTCAAAACAATGTGCAAGGCCTTAATGAAAGGAGTAATTATGGACAACAAATTTCATTTGCAGAGAAAATTAGATTTCACTGTTGTTACAGCCTTGGATTCCGGATGCATCTCGCCTGCGTGCTATTTTACCACTTTTTCAAATTTGTCCGAAGGTGCGAAAACAGTTTTAAAATTAGCTTCGGAGATTTTACTTGGTGAAATCTATCAAGGTGACAAACACCGTTTTGAGATCAAAAAACGAGTCGCAAGATAAAAGAGCTCGTGCGTAATCTCGGCTCATTCTTTCTGGTAGTGGAATGATAACGGAAGTTCTTAGAAGTAAAATGTGTGTAAAATAAGATGTTAGGACATGGAATATTGGTGATATCTGCACAAATAGTTCAATTTTCTTTCTGAAATCAGTTTCCAAATCGGAATGTATATTTTGAGTAATGCCTCAAATAAGTTTTTAACGGAGAAAATTTTTTAAGACGGAAATACGTGAACGAGATATATACCAACTAAATACGACTATTACAGATGATACGAGACCGTTTGTTTGTGTTACAACATCACTAGTTTGATATGTGGAGAAAAATATATTGAGATTGAAAGGGACGAAAGCATAAACCGACTGCCTGGCTTGCCTACCTAAAAGTTCGGCCGCCTTTCGCGCCGCAGGCCGCTGGGCTTGGCCGTTCGGCTGCTTGGAGGGAGGGCCCACGAGGGTCGTGTGACGTAACGGTGTGGAGCGGTGAAGGGGGGGGTTAAATTTCACTTTACGCCGCTCCTATTCGTCGGATTTGCATACGGGTTGGTTGGAAGCACGTCGCATCGCGCATAAGGCCACATTTTGAATTTCGTCCCGAAACTATAAAATTAAAAATGTTGGAAATCTTTTTTTAAAACGACGATTTTTCGAAACGACGATTTTACATACCGTCTAAACAGTATTAACAATAGCAATTTTGCAACGATAATTTACTTGGGACATCCGGCAGTGATTTTTAATTGATTAACGAAATCACTGTTCGCATGCAGCTGCACGTACAGAAAAAGTGGGCGATTACATTTCCATAACGCGTAATAAAATGTGTGCATTGCTTGCATTTCCTTAATAAAGGTGTAGTAATGTCAAAATAGAATTTTTTAAAAACGTGAATATGAATTTCCATTTGCTTGATAGGAAATGTCGATATTATGTAAATGTATTATATTGTGTGTTTCCCGAAAATGATTATGTAATAATTAGTGTTTCTTGCTTTAGAACCATTAGCATTTTAAAATAGTTTGTAAGAAACAAATACTTTAATTCAATTAATTTAATCTGACGCAAATTTCTCCCAGTATTAGATACCATAAATTAGGCTTAATTTTCACGGTAAAGAATTCGATAAAAATGTCACAGCCCCTTCCCGTGACCCGCTGCCCTTCGTCAGCGTCCACGGGGTGTCCACGGGGCCAGTGACCAGTGCAATTGGCGGGGTGATCGTCGCGCCCGCGCGCACCAATCCGTTTTGTTTCCGTGCCCTCTCCTGTTACCTCCTCACTCTCCCCTCCCTCTCTTCTTACCCCCTTCTCACGGTAGCAGGCAACGTCATTGACCTCAGAAATTGCTCCGCCCCTTTGAGATAACGAGAGGAAAATCAAGGGGAGGAAGGGGAAGTGTCTGAAACTTGAAGCAAAAGCCAATGATAAGAGCGGCTAGGCCTGGACCCCAGGATTGGTCAAGTGTCCAGCGATGGTTGTCCAAGCTGTGGAAAAACCCAGATTTGGCCGCATAGGGCATCACCCATATTCTGTGCAAGGGGGTATACACAAAATTGGTACAAAAAAATTTCGCATCGTGACATCTGGGAAATTTAACTTCCTTAAACGTTTCTTTGAGCAAAATATCCTCAATACATCTCCCTCTATTCCGAACAAAACGCCCTTGTTGCATTTGAAATATTGAAATGCAGTTTAGAAAACGATTCCGAAAGGTCAGACATTGACGTTCCAGTATTCAATCAAATATAGAATTGGCAAGGAACACTCTAATGATGCTATAATGATTCTATGTTTATTTTCTTTTTTTATAGGTCACTTTTTAACATCAATTAAATTTTTACGCATGTGTAGTGTGTCATCCAAAGAAAGCTTTCGAAAACGCAATATATTAATGTACTGAATGAATGAGGACGCGAAAATATATTGCCGAGGCAATTTTAAGCACTTTGTGAGAAAATTCCTTGCATTGCACGAGGATTCTACTCCCTACATATGCGGTAACACATGCGGGGCAGGGTGGGCGGGAAGGTACAGTGACGTCTGAAAGCCCAGAGGGACTCGACGGATGATTCGAATCGGAAAGCGGGGCCCGAAGATACACTGCTATGCCGGGGCGGGGCTGGGAAGGAACTGTCACTTCGAAAGGAATATGGCTGCCCGAGGGTGATCCTTGGAAATAACACCCTTCCCCCTCTCTCTCCCTCCCGCTCCGTTCCTGTCTCTGTCCTAGAGTGCTTTGCATCGCGAGGCGGATGTTGCGGGGGGGGTGTTCCGATCACAGGTCGCGCCGAGTTGATACGGGAGGCGGAGTTTTTTGACGGCGCCGTCCCCCGCTCTCTCGCCCGCTGGCTGGGTCGTGACTGACGCGGCGGTGAATTATGGAGGCATGTGGATATGTTTCCGAAGTTTCTGCGACGCGGGACGCCGAGGCTGAAACAGGAGGTTTTTCTGGCAGGCGAGTGTCGCGATGCATTTCCAAGATTAGGATTTCTTTCAGAAAATGCTTTTTGGTGTAGTTTTTAAAAGTTTTATTTAAAATTATTCAAGGGATGCTACGCTTCAAGGGTGCTACGAATATGATGTGAAATTCTATAATGTATTCGCAAGTAAACATAAAAGTAAGTAACCATTTCATTTTGCAGTAAACAATAAATAATTATTGTAAATTTGAAGTTACTGCGTTCATAATCAAGACTTTATTTTTTATTGATGTTATTTTAATATTTTCGACACTATTCATTGTCAGTTGTTCAAACACACTTCACAGAAAAACGGTCACTCTAACTTCGGTGTTTGAAAACGCATTAAAAAGTAGCCTCCTACATACGTTTACACAATACATTTTGGTTTTCACATGCTTAGGAATGGATTTGTAATTGCAACTCCCTTTAAAATGTGGAAATAATAATAATTAAGAGATACATTTAGTAAATAAAAACAAGTAAATAATAATACTTAGTAATAAGTAAATAATACAACTTACAGATGTCATGCCCCTGGGCTCACAAACGCGACAAGAATACGTCCTAGGATTTGCCTTAAGCGACCGGGGAAAACCAGGGAAAACAATGGAAGTGTGCATGCTCTTCAACATTGAGCAACAAAAAAATATATTTAAGATCATTTTAAAAACAAACATTACTGACTCTGGAAAACTAAAGGTTTGCCCCAAAATATAAATTCTGAGAGATATTAATTTAGCAATACGTATCAAATGTTAACAAAAATCTCAAATACATTCATGAATCATAAAAAGCAATATGAGGATGCACACAACCACCCGGCCAGGACGACGGCTTAGGGCCGATTTTAGATTTCAACGTCATGTACCAAGGGAAAAGACGCATTAGTGTCAGAGCCATGCCAAAGTTAGACAATAATGAATTAGAAAAAACTGGTAGATAACACAAAAAACCTTCTAACCCTATAATATACTTAATTTAGACTAATTATACTATTGTTAATTAAATTAAGAACTAACTTAAGAAAACAAAGGAAAGAACAAAACTGTTAAAAAGCCTTATAAAATTTACATTTAACTTCAATTTTGAACTCATCATACAATATTGATGTATTGTATGATGTATGATATCAGCTCAGAAAAATAGTATTTAAATGTTTTTTGAATGATCGCAGAGTTTTACATTTCCTAACATTTACTGGAAGGTTATTCCACTCTCTAGTCGTTGCTACTAAGTAAGATTTATTGTAAAAGTTAGTGTTGCTTTTAGGAATATTGCATAGCAAAGATTTCTCGAATCTTCTTGTTTTAAGATAAGAAATTTTATGAGAGAGGTAAGTAGGTACACATAACATTCGATTAACACAATACTTATGAATACAACACTGCACAGCCATGCGTTTGCTTGTATGTGCGCTACCGAAAAATTGCTTTCGAAGGGGTGAGAGATCATTTAAGTGGAGAGATATCTCACTTTTTCTTCGATCAATGCCACACTCACTTCTCTTAAAAACGTGTGCTAGACGAGTGTTATATCTTCACGACATGTCAAGGCACTTCCAGAGGTCGCACCTGCGCAGTAATATCCGCACGGTCCGGAATGTGCTCCCACCACCCTTAAGCCACCATGTTCCCCTTCTTTCCCCTCCAGCTCCGCGGGAGCCAACGACTCCGTCAGCTCGTTCGCATTTGCCGAGTGAGCTCTACCTGGCTGTCACAAAAGACATTGGCGGCGGACTGTCAATCGCAGCTTTCGAACGGCGCGTGTTTTGAAATACCATGTTTCGGAAACGCTCTGAGAGGACTTGTATTCCCCTCATGTTAAAACGTTTTTAAGAAACATTGCACCGCAGTTATTTGGGTGTGCACATGCGAACGTGCGAATACCCACGAGCCGCCATTGACTGGCAAGCATGTCTGAGCGGGTCGGATAGCGGCTGGTGGTTTCAAGCAGGTAAAGTGAAGGGAAGTACGCTTAAACTCCTCTCCCACTAACGCCACCCTGAGGAGAAGAGCAGGTGACCGCCGTTTCCACGAATTCAATGAGAAGGGCTTGTTTGGCGTCGAAAGAAAATTGAATTTCAAGAACGACGATTCCTTCGTATATTATTTAAAAGTGAAATAAACTTTCCATGTAAAATATACATTGAGATCAACTTAATAGTAAACTTTGCTTGTTTTAGTTTCAAAACAAGATACATACGCTCCAGAACATATGTTCCAGAAATATGTTTTATATTTTTCTGTTTTAAATAAATATTAACAAATTATAAATTCAGATTTGCGGAACAAATGTTTTTATTATTATTTATTATTATTATTATTATTATTATTGAATAAGGTTACTTTAAAAATAATTACCTAATTAAAATATAATAAAAATTAATTTCTCAGTTTATTCTGATACATATCCGCCTTTACTGTTTCTTTGAAAAACAACTGACCAAATAATCTGTGTCGATAAATGGCACACCATACTCCAATCTTTTTTTAATGCAATGGATCAAACACACCTGTGTCACGATAGCACTTCACTAACCGAAATATGGTACTTTTGTTCAGAATAGACTCAGATGAATTCTTTTTCAGAAAGCTGCCCGGCCCTCTTTGAAAGATTGCGTTCGGAAATACTTCACCACAAAACTGCGGTGCTCTACGCTGAGGCGCATCGTAAGATAACTGCGAAAGAAGGAATCTATGAATGAAACGCGGGCTGTTTTGTACTCAGCAGGTATGAGCCACACCCTAGGAAGGGGGGGAAGGGGGTGAATGGAGTGTTGCTGACATGCAGTCGAAGGAGCTGTTCCAGAAGCAGTGTTGCAAAACTCTCACTTTTCTCTGAGTGATCACACGGTAGTACAAGAGAAGATATACAACAGAACATATAGCGACGTAAGAGCGTAGGTTCTAATTTACATGTAAACCACATCCAAAAGGATTTTCAAAAGGCGGAAAACCATATGTGACATGTCATGTGTGTAACATGCAAAAATAACCCTGGCAGATACGCAGCAATTTAAACCCTTCTTGTTCCGTTCGAGTAAAAATCTCACATTATCCTAACAACGCAGCTCGGATATTATTGAGTACGACATTGACGAAAAAAGTGTCAATACCTGACTTTACATGGAACGCTCACGAGGCGTATCTGTTCAAATGGTTAACTGAATCCCAAATTGAAATCCCCATACAGTTCAAAGGGTCGACATTTTTACTCCAGAATATAGTCAAATGGTAGTATATCCTCAAACATTCCGATCATAAATAAATTAAATTACGCCCAAAAGCGTATTGTCACTCTGATTTC
The DNA here is from genome assembly GCA_964035755.1 of Teleogryllus oceanicus. NCBI lineage: Eukaryota > Metazoa > Arthropoda > Insecta > Orthoptera > Gryllidae > Teleogryllus > Teleogryllus oceanicus. The sequence continues at coordinate 43,061,027 of CAXIVR010000008.1, forward strand.
GCTCCGTAATGGATAGGTAGGTTACAATGAAAAGTCTGTTACGAATCTATTTGGTGAATGAAAACGAATATTATTTTAACAAAAACGTTTATTTTGTTTCTTAACACGATCCCTGAAAACACTTGATTTATGTGATATAGTCTTCACTTGATTATTTCTTTATATCACACTTCTCTTGATTATCTATTTACACTACACTTCTCTTGATTATTATTTACACTGTTCACTGTCGCACAGACCTAAGCACTGACCACTGTTCGATGACTGACCACAGTCCACTGCACTGACCAGTCCACTGCACTGTCCACAGTTCACTGCACTGACCACAGTTCACGGTCCTGGGCACGGTACACGTCACTGAGCACAACCACTGCACTGCTATTCACCGTGTTGCACACACTTCACAGCTCAGCTTCCACTTCAGACTTAAGACTGACTCGCGGTTGCCGGTCGCCGCATATTTATACACGGCGGGCGCCTTCGAGAATTTTCTGGACTTTGCGATAAGCGCCGCGAACACCTTGGGACCATCTAGCTCGAGGGCCGCCGGCAGATGTCGCAATCCGCGCATAAAGGTAGTTCGTGATGGCGCCGGCAGATGACGCAATATTCGTTACAGTACTTTCGAAGCGATGACCGGAAATAGAAATTTTTAGGTTACATCTTGAACGGAGACAAGACGTTTACAATTAGACGAAATAATATCATTAAAACACTTTTCATCGCCGAGAATATAAAACATATCAAATTTTAACACTGTAAATTATTCTCAATTCAGGATCAAGTAAGAAGTAGATTTCACGGTACACTTACTGCTGTTGGGAAAAGTGGCACACGATAGCACTATTAGGCCAACTAATAGCATAATGATACGTTACTGACAGAGGCTCTTCTTTAGGATTATTTAGAAGTCGATGCATTTTGTAAACTTATCAACCTATTTTCCTTTTTATTTATATCTATTTGGAAACTACCGCCTCTAGCAGCAGACGGAGTGTCGTGAAAAAGAAAGTACACAAAACATTTGGCTTCTTTTACATCAAGTTTAGGATCTTGAAGTTTTTGTACTATTTCTGAATGTGAATCTGCACGAAAACTACCGTGTAAAAAGGCCTTCAATGTGAGGAACGGTTGATCAACTGTCCTCGTATGGCCACGGATTCCAACAAGTGTCGGAGGCGGTCGTGGCCTGAAGTGGACTGAAAAAAAAAACAGAAAAGAGGCGGCGAGAAAGAATAGAGACGAAGTGTACTCACACTGCACGTCGAGCAGCAGGGAGGCGTTGAGCGGGCGCGGCAAGGCGCTGTGGCGCACCAGACACGTGACGGTGGCGTTGTGGTGCGCTCGCAACACGCGGGGCAGCCGCACCTCGGAGCGCACCCGCGCGTGGTTCTGCGTAGCGGCGGCGGCCCCGCCCACTCCACCGCCCGCCGCCGCCGCCGCCCCGGCCGCCCGGGCCGCCGCCCAGGCGCCAGCTGAGCTCGGGGGCCGGCAGCCCGCCCTCCGCCACGCAGCCCACCGCCAGCGGCGCGCCCTCCAGCACCGGCAGGAACACGTTGCCCGGGTCCAGGCGACGCCCGTCTACCTCCAGGTACGGCGCGCGCGGCGGGTCTGCGAACACAATAGCAAACGCACGCGTTAAGGCCCATTCACAATGCAAACATAAGCATAAGCATGGCGTTAACATAAAAGTTAGGACTACGTCTACAAGTGGACTCATTCACAATGCGTTCGCATAAGCATAACACGTAAGACGTTAACTTAAGAGCTTGCAAGCTTCAAGCTTCTGTGCTTATGCTTATGTCAGACATAGGAATGAGCCAATCACAGTTCGATAACTCAAAATCGAGTATCGAAGTCGATAGGCGAAGTATTCGTGTGCGTGGTTGTGTTTGTCGTATTTGTTTTGAAATCTCGAAATCGATTCTCATATCCAACCAATAGTAAACTAGAATATTGTCATAGCCAATAGAAACTCTTATTTTGCTATGTTTATGTTCGACATTGTGAATACGCCAACTCTTCGCTTATGTTAATGTCTATGTCTATGTGTTATGCTTATGTTTGTGATTGCATTGTGAATGAGCCTTTACACGTGGTCAGACGGAGAACGTTAATAGAAGACAATTTAGTGACAGAAGGATAACAAGATATAGGTTAGGAAATAAAACTAGAGCGAGTCGATATAGGCTAAATAGTGAAGGAAAAAATGTTCGATTTGTGAGATGGAAGAAGTCTGGGAACACATACTAAGGTGATGATGGAATTTTCAGGAAGAATGTGGGAAAGATGAATCTTTAGGATAAGCTGAGGTGCATATTAGAGGACAAAATGAAAGGATTTCTATAATAGTAGATACAGAAAATGCATAGTATACAAACTAGGCATATACATATAGTGCATAGTATACAAGCTACTATACATATTGTATAGCTAATTGATGTACACACCTTGTATTGTTTTGTATACAGTTTGATTTATATATTAATCTAGTGAATCCAACTATTGTTTATTTACAAAGTTGGAAAACGAATATTCAATATTCAATTCAGTAAAAGACAATATATTATTACCATTACTTTTATTACTATTATTATTATTATTATTATTATATTATTATAAAAATGGTTGAACAATTCCTGTTGATCCTGTTTTATATTGTAGAAAGATGGATCTTTTTTAAACTATTGGACCAAATAGGATCAATCAATACAGAAATCAGGAATTATGATGTATAATTCATATAAGGTATATACATTTATCTATTGCTTTACGTTTCGCACATTTAGCAGGTGCCTTTTCAAAAGCATTTGATAAGTAAAGCATTTTGATAATCGGTTGGCAATAAACATAACATTTTTTAGTAGTATATAAAACAAAGGAATACATTAAACATACATATTAGAGATATATTAACATTTAACAACATTTTCATGTAAAGTATTTCTATAATATGCTGAAGTTGGCGTCTAATTTGGTGGCTAAAACATTCATATGTATGCAGCACAAATGAAATACATCAAGGAATGGATGTGCAAAATAATTTGTGAACAGCGGCAAAAAGCAATAATGAATATCTGTTTACCATTAATGATTTATAAATTTGTGTAGATTCAATGTCATTTTTAGTGTTCATAGAATCATTTAACATAATATATATCATTTCTGCAATTTGTCTTTTAAAAGTTACTTTCGTGATGTAAAATTTTGATTTTATCGAAACCAATAGAGTGGTTGCGTTCCGTTCTATGTTTAGTTAATGATGTGTACAATGCCGAATCTTTATTAATATCGTATTTGTGTTGGTAAACTCTTTTGTTAAGATATTGTTTGGTTTCTCCAACGTACACCTGTTTACAGTCATCACAAGGAATAGAGTAGACCACATTAGATTTTCCCTATTTTTGTTAACCTTGTTTATCAAACAACCGTTGGTTTTATTTAAATTATAAAATACTATGTCAAAATTGTATTTCTTGAAGTATGTTTTAATTTTATGATTAACCGGTTCATAAAATGGAAAGGGAAGTCGTAAATTATTTTTAGTGGTTTTTGATTTATAGTTATGCATCAATCTCTTTTGAATGTATTTGATCCTACTTGGTCCAATAGTTTAAAAAAGATCCATCTTTCTACTATATTATTATTATTATTATTATTATTATTATTATTATTATTATTATTATTTCTGAATTCCGATTTAATTCAGTGACGTTTGACAGATTATCAGCTTTGGCGCGGTAATACAATCGCGAGCTACGTTACGACTTAAATTTTTATTATTGAAGTTCAAGAGTGGATAACCGTGCCCAGCTGATGATCTGTCAGAAATCACTTTACTTACATCGTAGTACAGGCGATTTAGATTCATTTGATTTAGTCATTTCGCAACCTGGAGGGAATCCTTGGGCGTAGTCAAGGCAACTTAATCATTTATAATATATCATGAATATCAACTTGAATAATTTATAATATATCAAATGCAACAAAAGACGGGCGCACAATTCATTTAGATTAAGTCCTCCAAAGGCAACTGGAATTCATCAGTGTTTCTGTAAGGAAAACCTTGGATGTATGTCAACCGGAAGACAATTTGAATTGACTTACATGAAATGTGGAGAAAAACACGGAGCGTATGTCAACTGCAATGCAACACGATTTCATTTACATACGTGGCTTTTCAACACACAGAAATACATTGGGTGAGAAAGGAAATTTTAATTCTTATAGATCAGTGGCTATGCAATGCGAAGGAAATTTGGGTTTATAAGAAAAGCACTGAAGTTGTATTAATTTTGATCAGTGTGTCTGCATCACGAAGTAAGACGTATGACATAAAACAATAATCAGGCAATTTGAATTCATTTGTCGGAGATTTTGAAATACTAAGAGAACAAATACGCGTAATACAATTTAAATCCGTGTTGATCAATTCTGTAACGCGAAGAAAAAGCCCAGCATGTGTTAATTGAAAAGCAATTTGAATTCTGTAATAATAGGGTTTTGGAACACAAAGAAAACCACTGGGAGTGTAAGGCAGTTTAAATTCACTTAGGTAATTGATTGTGCAATATGAACGATTCGAACAGGATAAGTGCAAGGCAATTTGAAAGCATTCAAGTCACCGGCGAGCAACACGAAAGAAATCCATGAACGTCTGGCATCTGCAAGGTAACTACAACTCATTTCAAAAGCATTAATTTTGCCACGTAGGAACATACATACATAAATTTATGTAAGCAACCCCAATGAAAACAAAGAGGGTATGTCAACTACAAAGAGACTGGAATTCATTTAGATCAATGATTCTGCAACACGAAACAAATGCTGGGCTTTTGTGTTGATTTTTTATTATTAATGAAGCAAAATCCATAATCTCTTCTAGCGAATTATATAGCACGTAGGTGAAAAATAGTTTCAGAGACATTGTATTTGACGATGTTTTAATTAGCTGTGTGTAATGGGAACTGAAGCTACAACAGACTCTCGAAAGGCTTTGCTTGCAAGGGATTGTACGGGCTTAATAACAAACAACGCACGGCATCAAAAATAAAAGCACAACAAAGCGAAGCGGTACATTTGACTTCGGGGGGGGGGCACCTTTCCTTGGAGCGGCTCTACCGAAGGATTTGCTGGCTCAATCGCACGGGGGGGTGGGCTAGACGAGAGGTTAAAGGCCGCGAACGCCGCCAGAAAGCGCGCTTCAGGGGGACGCGACAGGGTGGGCCGAGAGGGGGCGGTCGGAGCGCGGGAGGCGGGACGTAATGACTACGGTGGCCTCTGGCGGCAGATGCGACAATTAGGCGGCGCAACGAGGCGGGCAGGCCGCATACCGACACCCAGCCTCCGCCTGTGTCCTAGAGGGCACCGTGGCCTCGTCCAGTGCGCTCCGACTCTCGGCGCCTCCCAGCCTCCAGGATACCGACCGTGCCGCCGCTCAGTGGAGATCGCTTTCTCCCCGTCTCTCTCTCTGGCAATCTCCTATATCTGTGATTCCATCTGTGTTTGTGCTTCTTCCTCTCTATGTTGCTCCGTCTTTTCCTTGAGTGTGTGGTGCGCGCGCGCGTGTGTAGCTGCACCTTCAGAATCTTCGTTCGTTTCTCTTTTCTTCCTCCTGACGTTTTGTTTCTCTACGTCACCATCTTTCATTTTTGTTTCCTTCTATTCTCCTTCTCTCCCGCCCTCTTATCTTTGTCTTGTAGATGTTATATGCCGCTACGTCAACCGGAAAGCCTTGAGGCATTATCAGTAAAACTTGTTCTACCCTCTTCTGCTCACGCCACTTCACCTCTCATGCATTTCTCAGTTAGTTAACTGAAACGTCTACTATAACGTCAATGTTAACTATAACGTTAACTACAATGTTTCCTTATTTGTTCCTACCTGAATCTGAGAGGAAATCCGGATCATAATTATAATTTCGTCATTAACTTAAAAATATTTCTAGAACAGCCAATCATCTGAGCAAAAGAAAACCAATAATATTGTGTAATCTCTGTTCGGGCCCACACGCAAAAGCAGAAAGGGACGTATAAATATAAAACGCTTCCTACGCCCTAAGCGGCAACACCGGAAGCGCGGCATGGGAAGTAAGTTGCCAAGCGGCACCACTGCGCCGCGTGATATTCGCTTTCGCGACCCGAATCTTCTAAACCGCTCTAGAACATTTCAAATTCTAGCAGTTCCTATTGGACTGTTCAAATTCACCCCAACTCGCCATACTGCAACCGCTGGAAAAGCAGTCGCTAATTGGCCAGTTCAAATCAGTTCAAATCCCCTCTTCGCGTGCCCGATAGAACTCGCAAACCGAACAGAAATCAGTCGCTGAGTAGCACCCTTGCTAGAAGCATGTCTCGGGCTCCGTGTTAAAAGATCACGTAAATTCTTATACAGAAAGTAATATTCTGTCTTATGTTGTGGCCAAGTGAAAAGCCACATTTTTAATTTGTTTTTAAGTTGTGGTCAAGTGAAAGCCACATTGTTTCAATTTGTTATAGTTCAGCATTGTGTATGTATTGAACTAATTAATGTATCGTGATTCAAGATGGAAAATTCCTGTATTCTCACATTGAGAACAATAACTTACGTGTATTTTTATTGTAAATAACAATTGTGACAACTCCAAGGTAATTAAACATCATTCTGCAAGGTGAGAAGTGTGTTTCTATGATAATCCACATTATTACAAAATTCCTAACGAGCGTCGAAAGGGACTGAGTGGATTGCCTACCTACTTTCAACAACCAATAATACAGTCCACTACAAGCAAAGGTAACCCGCCACGTCCATGGTCCTTCGAGCTTCCGATATCGAACTAGTGACCCGTGGAAAGCAACCCGCTCCGTCAATCTCTATTTTACTTGTCGCAAACACAGGGCTTATTCCGAATGAGGCGACATCGTGGCATCCCACCGCCGCCACCGCCGCCACCCCGCCACCGCCGCCACCGCCGCCACCGCCGCCACCGCCGCTCCGTTCAGCGTCGCGTCGCGTGAGGGAGGCGGCGCCCCCAGCGCGAGCACAAAGACCGCACGCGGCCACGAACCTCGCCGCCCGTCAGACGCACGAGGTTGCAGCGGTGGCGACAGTGGAGTGGTGTCGGCGGTGGTGGGCATTGCGGGGGTGAAAAAGACAGTGGCGAGCAACGGAAGAAGACTGGCGGATACAGCTTTAGAGAATGCGGGGGAGGGGGCTGGCAGATGCAGCGGGGCGGTAGCGGCGGCGGAGGCGGCAACAGTGCAGCCTGTGTGGCGTCGTGGTAGCGAAATGACTACACAGACACGAGCTCTAGTTACAATATTTATTTACAGAATATTATACAGTATGTACAGCTCTGGGGTTCCGTTCGCAATCTACCTCCGCGACTCCACGCACCCTGCTCCCATCTCCTGGCTAGTGCATCCTCCACCCAGACGCTTTACCGCGCCGGTGTCCCGACACCCGGTGCTACGCACTCACAGTGTCCAAGGAATGCACTACCGCCAACGGGCCGCAGTTGCGTCCGCACGCGAGGCGATCTCTTAACGAACTCCCTTCCGGCCGGCTAGCTTCTGGCGGTCATGTCCCCTAGCTTCTTTGCACGTGTGGGTGGCTCTGAGACCACATGGCCAGCCCCCCCCCCCCGGGGCCCCCCGGCCTTCCCGGGGCCTGTGGCAACGGTGAGAGTGTGACGGTGATGGCGGAGTTGCGGGGCTGTAAAAGGCGGTGGCAGGTAGGGACGAAAAGGTGGTAAAGGCGGTGGGGGAGCGGGAATGGGCGGAGGCGGCAAGGGTGTGACGGGATGGCAGAAAAAATATGGCGAGCATGTCAAACGATTAGGGACGGAAAAGGGGTGGCGGTGGCGACAGGAGGAGGACCGGCGTACGAGGCAAGGGGGTGGCGCGTGTAATGGTGACGATGCTTTGGGGGAAGGGGCGCGGCGGCGGCAGCGGGGGCAGCAGAGGTGGCAAGGGTGGTGGCGATGTGGCGGTGAGAAATGGTGGCGGCGTTGGCAAATAGGAAAAGTGAAAGGGGGCGATGGGGTCGGCCGACAATGGCAGGGCGGGACGCGGAGCAAGGCGTCAGCGGTGAGCATGCTGGCGAGGGCGGCACAACCCACCTCTGTGCAGTAGTCGTTGCCACCGTCGCTTTATGACTGTGAGCCTCTGAGGCTGTGAGGGGCGAGAAGTCACTAAGAACCGATTAACAGGCTTCCTATTGACAAACGATTTCGGGAGTTTTAGCGAAAGCGCCAATGCGCACGCTCCTCAGAGGGGGTTGGGGTTGGTGCAGTTTAGGGTCACGAAGAATGGATGGAGACGTACTGTTAATAGGCGGAAATATTCAAAACCAAAACAAAGCCTGTATTGCCTTATACGTCTAACTGCCTATTGAAGCATTTGTGCAATATTTATTTGACTGCCATTGTAATTAAAATTCAATGTCTTATAATTTATTTCTTGACGTGAAATGAGACTTCACAGGATTGGTACAAATAATACGCAATATTGATAAAAAAAGTCTAAGAGATCAGTCGTCGAAATACTGAAGGGTATATTTTTCAGCATCTTAAGTATACGAAGATATTTTAACAAAAATGAAAGTTCGTGCTGAAACGGACGGAATTCTACACCTGCGTCCCTGGTGGAACAGGATCATAGAAGTGAGCTCATGTGCACGTTACAACTAAGACTGTGGGCTGGAACCACCCACATATGGCATTAATATTTCCACGGTATTTGTGTTACGGAAGCCTCACATCCCAAAGTATGTTACTAACTCTTTTCCATCATCCTTACGACAGTAATATAACAATATGGTTTAGAAAAAGGGTTGAGAGTCATGAGTCGGGAGGTGCAGAACGTGGGGTCATTTTAAAATAATTCATTCACCTTAATCCTTCCACCCTCCTGACGTAAATAAAATGAGGTAGGTTTACAGAGTGCCCTAGCACATTAACTACATAGAAATCTGGCTGAGAGGAGCCAAAGAGCTTTTCCAAACAGCTAAGCTAAAATGTCGAATGTCACCTCTCACTTCAACAAATTTTATTTTAGGGGGTGTGTCGGACACCACCAAGGTATGGGGTGCCGGAATTGATAGTCGCAAATACAGACAAGAGGTAAAGAAAATCGCAAACACCCAATAATAAAATACCACGACCGCTATTGTTAGTGACTTGCAAAAGATCCTGAACACACCAGTTAGTGCCATTGAAATAATGCATACTGTAAGTGGGGTAGGGGATGAAGACTTAAGTCGCAATTGCTAGCCTTTCTCCATCCACCACTGGGGCACGATATCCGTTCACTGGCAATACATGTGAAATGTGCGGAAGACAAAGCGAGCAATTGGCAAGTTTTCCTGAATTTTCTGCCATTTTCCATGCGTCTGATTCCACTACTTTTACCATCATTCACGCTGTCATCTTCATAACACCATTCATTCTACCATAACACACGCAGTCATCTTCAAGCTGAAATTGATTTTGTAAGGACTGTCGTGAAAAAGGGCTTAGAACCGTTTGTACTTTTGAAACAAATACCGTGTGCTACGTTCTATGTACCTTGAATTAACGTTTACACATCTTTTGTACGAAACATTAATAGATAAAAATATGGAAAAAAACGAAAAGAAAATGAATGAATAAAAATAATAAGAAGGAAAGTATTCACTTCCTTGTCGAAAAGGGTAGAATTTCAACATAATATTTCCAGAAGAGCTACTAGGTACACTAAGTTTTGAAAACAAATTTTGTAACGTAGGTCGCTTTTCTGCAGAGTGTACTACTACTGGTCACGATTGCATCCATATTGGCAAACGAGAATGTTGGGTGATTGATATTCGTGTTGCAGAAAGAAGGAGAGCGTAGGTGACCCGAGAGTGAGATGTCCTCGAGCCGCCTAAATGTATAGTAAATGTCTTGGGAACGCAAAACGTGCTTCCATTGGCAGTGTCAATCTCTCTGCGCTGCTGACCTGCTGCAGGCGGCGTCAGGCGTGTGTTCGATCCAGAACGCGTGTCGAGCGCGTGCGGAGTGCCGGGGGGGGGGGGTGCGGGGGCGCCGTGGGCGCTATCGCGCCTCGGCGGCGCACGGGGGAGAGGCCTCACGCCACGCGGCGGTGCGGAGCGGAGCGCGCTTGCAATTGCGGCTTAGCGATGGGAGAGTGTCAGCCACGCCCCACCCGCGCCGTCCACCCATCGTCCGACCATCTGTCGCCCATGGCTCGTCCCGTCTACCCATCGACCATTCTCCCGGTCACCCATTGCTCGCCTTATTGCTCGCCCATTACCCCCTCGTGGTACGGGTGGTAGCGGGTGGCGCCGTGGGCGCTATCGCAGCCTCGGCGTGCGCACGGGAGAGGCTTCACGCCACGCGGCGGTAAGGAGCGGAGCGCGCTTGTAATTGCGGCTTAGGCCGTGTCCTGCGTGAGCTACATCTTGCGACAGCGACGCGCGACAGCTTCAAGCGACAAATTTCAAACACACAGAATCTTATGGGCCCGTCCTGCGTCGGCGACATCCGCGACGAAGCGACGAAAGCGCTACAAGCGGCGGCGTCCGAGATTCAAACATGTTTGAATCTTGTCGCTACTTGTCGCCGCTTCTCGCTGTGTCGCGCGTATAGTTTCGCTGCTTTGGTCTTCAATTTTCCATTTCAGAGATGTCGAATAGCGATATAATGAAATGTTTAACTGAAGATGTGAAAAATACAAGGGAATTGTGGAACAAGAGATTGAATAACTACTACAGTAGAATTGTGAGCGGTGAATTGTGAAAGGAAGTGACGAAAGCACTGGAAATAACAAATAAGTTTGTTTTTTATTGATTAAATTATGTTACTTTATATTATTCTTATTGAATTTGTCAGATGCTAATTATATTGCGTAGTACATACATCACAATGTATTATATACCAGTATTCCTGTAGACGTAAATGAGGTTAGGTTTCTACAGTAACCAAACCGGCAGGGCTATTGAAATAATTGCAAATAGTCTGTCTTATTTCACGGGCTTCTGTTGAGGGTGACTTAAACCTATTACCAACTGGCGGAGTGAATATATGTGAGAGTTTGTTGAACATAACAAAAATCTTGAATGTTTCCTTTGAAACATTTTGACTGTCGCTGTCGCAGCTTCCTGTCGCTTATGTAGGACACCACGCGCTGTGTCGCGCGGCATCGCAACTTGTCGCTTGAAGCTGACGCAAGCTATCGCTTGTTGCCGCCGCCGGTTGTAGCTCACGCAGGACACGGCCTTAGCGATGGGAGAGTGTCAGCCACGCCCCCACCCGCGCCGTCCACCCATCGTCACCATCGCCCCCCCATCTGTCCCCATGGCTCGTCCCGTCTACCCATCGACCATGCTCCCCGGTCACCCATTGCTCGCCCATTACCCTCTCATCACCCGCCGTTCACTCTGCCACCGCCGTTGCCCGCTGCTGCCCTCTCACGCGCCAGTCCTGAGACTGAACCCTCGACCGCCCATGAACGCGCGCACTAGCTTGCGGCCACACACCTACTCCCTCTGCTCGCTTTGATGCTCTCTCCGAGTTTACCTCTCTGACTGTGTCTGCCACCGTTACTCTAACTGCTTGTCTCTTTCTGCGTAACATCCACTATGTTTGTTCCCTCATAAGTACCTACCAGCTATTATCCAACCATTGCCTGAAGAACGACAACCTTAAGAAAGTAACAAGGCATTTTGTTCTGTAAAATTAAATAAATTAATTCAATATACGGTGTCAAGCGCTCAAAACAACTTTTCCTTCTACACTTTTCTTAGCAGGTTTAATGCACACACACAAATTCTTTAGGTCGTGTATTTGTATTTTAGCACAAATCCTTCCCATTTCGACCATTATCTTTCTATCCTTTCCACAATTTCTTCAAACGTTTCACGCTTCGCCATAAAATGTTCGTCTAATATCATTCACCGCATATATATATATATATATATATATATATATATATATATATATATATATATATATATATATATATATATTACTCTTGCGACTCGAATACATCTGTGCACGAATCCCCGGAACTCTCCATTCCCCTGCCACCTGCCTAGCTGCCGGGAAGACATCTCGCCCGCAGTGCGTAATGAATTTTCATGTTCTTTCTCTGAAATGATTCTGTAGATCCGCCAATTTTTTGTTTTGACAAGTGCAGTGTAATAAAATTTGAAATGAATTGGTCCATGTATCTTGTGAATTTTTGAGAGTTCCATTCTTACCATCTTTAATGGATTCACATAAACACTCTGAACATCTTAAATTCGTGTAGAACAAATTGACCACATTCTATTTACTACTTTACTTCTCTCTCTTTCTCTTCGTCTCTCGATATTTATCTTGCGCACCTTTTTTCTTTCTCCGCCAGGCGACGACATTCCCCTCTGTCACCATCTCGGGGCCATGCAGCAACGGACATATCGCTCCCGTATCGCCTCTGACGTCTCCGCCTTGCGGCCAGTATATAAAGTTCTATATTAGAACAAGTCTTTCACATTCCGTCATCTACCCCACTTCTACGTCTCTCTCTCTCAATATTTCTCCTTTCTACTTATTTCTTTCTGTAACACGCGCGTACAAGCTAAGGTGGTTTAGCGCATCAACTAATTATCTAGGGTTCATATTACAACAGTGGTAGGATTTTCGACACTAGTTAGACAGCTAAATCGAATTTAGCCGCTGCCTGGAGAAGAATTCTAGCGGCCCACTGCTCTGATCGATAGTTTCCTATGGTTTTTCTAATAAAACCATGTGAATGTCGGAGTAGTGCCCTAACGAATAAGCCCAGACCCTTGCGCGTTCTTTCATTCCTCTTCCTTCTGCTATTCTCACTCCTTATTTTCAAACACACTAACGGAATACACTCCTATACACATGTCGGGAGACCGGTCGGGCATGTAGAGCTTGTCGCTGTTGGGGACAGTGACCCACTGGTGGGAGATACTTGGTTGGAGAAAACCCTACAAGTCGACATGTAGGTCAGCGTCGAATCTCACTAATCAGAGGAGGAAGACCACAGCCACCTCTCGTGATACAAACATGCATCACACTTATGGGACTTGTGACCTTAGCAGTTGACACGTCCGGAAACCCGAATTTTTCAATCAATCAATCACATGCTGTCCATCATACATCATTCGCCCCCTGTCGCCAAGTCAGCGCCTCGCAGGGCCGCTCATGTGCCGCTGTGGCCTCTTCGCCGTGCGTCTGGGCCGGTGCGGGCAGCGCTGCTGTTCGCACTGCATAATGGATGCTCCGCGGTGATTGTGCGGGGGCCGTGCGCGTAATTAATACGACGCGACAGCGCTGCTTTTGCACGGCGGCGACACGTGAGTGCGGACGCGTTTTCGAGACGGTGGATTAGGGGGGGTAGAGTGAAATCGATGTCATGAACTGGGGTAGGTTTGAATGGGATAGGAGGAAGTTGCAAATAATAGCTTGATGGTTGGTGTAAAGAGAAAAGGCGCGTTAAAATTTACATTGATATGATGCATTGTATAATACAATTTATAGTATTCAATCAAATATTTGTCATGATTCATATACTTTCCTCGATACTATTGTATTTTTGTTGTTTTTAAGGTTGCATTAGCATCTAGGACATTAGCGACCACTCTTGGAGTTAACGGTGTGGTTACTATGAAGATGAAACGAAATGGTGATAATAAGAGGAGAAAGGACGAACATACATACAACCATGCCCGAGGCGGGACTCGAACCTGCGACCCTTCGGTTCTAAATTACTACGACACAAATGCCTTAGAAGTCTCGGCCACCGGGCCGACACTATTGTACCTTAATGCGCGCGAATATGCAATGCTTGGTGTATTGTGATCCTTCGTGTAAAATCATTTAAGAACTAGTTGAGCAATCGATAAATCCTAAAAACTAATGAAATTTTTGGCCGAAACGTCGATAAGCCAAATCGGTCGAAACAGCGAATTAGTGGATTCGCGGTTAGAAAGTTCTTGTGATGTTTATCATTTCATCATCTATTGCATTCTCATCATAATTTATTAATTCTTTCTTCATTCCAGATTGTCAGGTTCCGGTGATTGATTTCTGTTTTTTATTTTGATTTTTTATTTTTAAAATTAATTTTTTTTCTTTCCACTTTGTTAAATTCTAACGGTAATTTATTATATAATCAAATCCTTTGTCAAATAGTTTATTTCTTGCCTGTGTAGTTTTACTGAAATTAATTACTAAATGTTCTTGTCTTGTTTCCCTTGTTGTTTTATCTTCCACTCTGGATTTTGTTTACTAAATCCCCTGTATCAATTTAAATTTATAAAATTTACCGTCACATCATCTTTCATCTTGCTTGTAAATATTTTGATTTCCTGCGTTAGCGTTTTGTACTAAAACAGAACTTTTGTTGTGATGCATTCATGCTACGAAGTAGTTAGATACTAGGCGGGTAGAGATTTGCTTAGTACCATCAGTTAATGTCGGCTTCATTCAGTAGTATAGAACCTCATGCATGAAGAAGAATCACTTTTATGAATTGTAACTTATAAATTTTTATTTTACCATTTCATTTTTTTCCTCTTCGTTTAAAATCTCATATCGCTATGTGTTTTGTATTATTGAAATTACGCGTATTACACATTGTAGTATTAATGATGACAAGCTGAACCAATTGTAGAACAACACAACTTATAGATAGGCCTAGTTACATATCATGTCATGCAATTAACTTATTTACTTCAGCCGACTACAAACTACACCACAACCATCACCACATGAAGAGTGGTGTTTTTTCGTGTCAGTTTCAAAGAGTAGCTATATCCCCTCGCCTAGAACGTAGCACAGTAAGATCGGGCGCTATCAGCCATTTTGAAATTTCATTTTTCAGAATAAATTATTAATTTTTAGAGCAGAAATGCATAAGAATAAAGCGCATAAAAATATATGATTGAAATAGGTTTTGTGTGCCTGTGGACCATGATATTTAATTTAACATCATTTCTAAGTCTACATGTCTAGCCATTTTATCTCACGAAATGTACAGAGAAATCGTGCTTCCTTTTGCATGGATCACATAAACCCCTTAAATCTTATAAAATAACTATTTTCCATAAAAACTATCTTAACTACTATTGTAAATAATTCAGATCTGATTCAACCATTAATAGATGGTAATGTTAATGATAAGATTTACCTACATTTTCGTTACCCGGGCTCGGCAAAAAAAAAAAAAAATCTGACGAATATTTACAGTTTTCCAGCGCACGGATACAATACATTCTCTTCTTACGGAGTAAGGGGAGAAGGCAAAAATAATGTAGGAAAGACAGTGTGTTTCCTCTTGAAGAGCTGCCTTTACAAAACTTGCAAGTTGAACCGCGCGGTCGAGGGGGAGGGGACGAATGGCTATCAAATGTACAGAAGAATATTGCTTCTGTGAAATCGTGCTTCCTTCTGTATACAACATAAAAAATCTTACAAAATAGCGAAAATAGTCATAGATTTATTCACTTTTTTGTTGTCCGGGCCCAGCAATAAGAGTTTTTCTGTCGAAAATTCACAGTTTCCAGGCGCACGATTACAATATTATTATTATTATTATTATTATTATATTATTATTATTATTATTATTATTATTATTATATGTCTTTAAAGAATTTAATGTTACGTTGTTAAGTAATTTAAAGTTAATATTAGTAATATGTTAATTGTAGAGTTCTGCCACCAGGTTGTATATACCTATCTGCAGAATAATAAATATCTATCTAATACCTGTTCTTCTTGTGGAGTAAGGCGAGAAAGCAAAAAGGGTGCAGAAGGTTCTATAGCGTAAAAGTTTCTTCTTGAAGAGCTGCCTTGACAAAACGTGCAGGATGAACCACGGGGGTGAGGGGCGGTGGTGGTTCGCGGGCGATGCAGTCGACAGGTAACGAGCGGCAATCGTGCTGCGGACGCTTCATTAATTGGATTCATTTCCTGAATTTGGAATTAGGATGCGGCTGCCCGTCCACGTTTTAACGATGACAGATGTTCGCGGTGAGTGAGTTATGTTGAGAGAATTGATGCCGTGTTTTTGGGGGGTTGCGTTATAATGACAATGACAATTTTTGTGATCCATGATGTGACCACATATAATTATGATGCTACCGTCGAAAATTTAGCAGTGTTTTTTTTATTAGTGTGCACTGAAAGTAAGATGACGTGTGCACTGGTAGTCAGATGATTACTTCGGATGTGTCTTGAAAATGTGTGTCCTATATATTAATTGAATGGTTTTACGACTGCTTTTAAACTTTCGCAAGGTGAATCTCTTCGAAAATTTACCATATATTTAATCAATAGCTAAGGTAATAATGAATAATAGCAATTTCGAGAGAAAAGTACTAAAACAGAGTTTTACTATAAGTAACTTATCAAATGGAACAAGTATTATTATCAAAGTAAGTTTTCATTAATTACTTACATAAAATATCTTCTATCCAGAAACATTCACTGTGAAGCAGCACATTTGTAGAAAGACACACCTTTACTCAGAAAGTTTGGTGTCGTATTCCCGTATTTCTTATTACAATACCGCATCAGAAAATTAATGAGAAAACCGACAGGAATTGTTCAGTGCATAAAACGAAGCAAGAAAGTAGGCGGAGCAGCAAGAAAGATACCGGAAAGAATATTTCATGGCAGATTTTCTCCTAAATCGTTTATCACTGTTCCAAGTTCCACCAACAGATCTCCACTCTTCTAAGAGCGCCTCAGGCGTTTAATCAGTTTCCTAAACCCCTCGTCCTCACCCCCCTCTTTCACCTCTTTCTCCTCCTACGGCACTTCCCCATATCCTAAACTGGCCGAGAGACCATTATTCACAGTCTTCAACTCCCGGAATCCCAGAGCGCGCGATGTTTAATCTTGCAGGCAACGTAAAGTTTCTTAATCATTGACGCTCTGGAACTCCAAACTCCACCTGCGTGGCGCCACTCAACAAGCCGGGGAATGCTTGGCAGGCCCTCGGGACGCGGGCGACGGGGGGCCACGAAGCAGTCGCTGTGTCGAACCGCTGCCTCCCGTCAACTCACCGTGTCGCAAGATCGCGACCTGCCAAGCCGCAAGCTGCACGTGATGAAGTGTGATTGAGATCAAGAGGCGAAGTTGTGTGCACGTGATAAGTGGAGAAAGGGGCTGAAGTAGTTGAAGAAATGTCGAGGTTGAAATTATGTTTTAGTACAAGAAGGAGCAATAGAAAAAGTTTGGAAGATTTCATAGTAATAAAACAAGGTATATGAAGCGGATAAAGGAATGGCGAGGTTGATGTAATGTTGACTATGCGAATATTCGAGTAGTGGAACTTCTTAAAACAATGATTCTAGAATAAGATTGCCCAATTATAGATTAGGGGAAGATGTACGAAGTGGTTGATGAAAGGATGAAAAAACAATATAACAAAGAGTACATGATGATAACACAATCTAAGCAGAAAGATAATGTTCAAAATACTTTCCATGACGTCAGAAAGTTGTTGGATTAATTGATTTTTTTCGTGTTTCTAGACGAGTCAACACATATGGGCAATAATTCCCTGAGTGTAATGCACGTTTTATCATGGAAGACATGGGTTGTCTTTCCCCACTGGATGGCGAGATCCGGCACCGATCTAAACGTTAGTTTGCGATGTTTTCTACAACCAAGTATCTCCCACCAAGGGGGAATGATCCCAGCAGGAATACGGACGGAGGAACGGCCACGGAGACACGGGCGGTAGCGCGGGTGGAGGCGCGGGTCATTTGCCACCGTAATTTTTCGCTATGAAGAACCCACAAAACGTGGAATCTCACTACACGTTTTAGAGGAACTTATTTACTATATGATGTGTCCAAAATTCAACACACACAAAATTCAATAAAAATTTATTGGTGAAAACAGGTACAGAGCTAAGTGCGAAATCCAGGAGAATGTACAGTGAAACGTAGCCGAGTTTCGTAACAGAAGATGCACCACAAATTGCCAGTCGCAAATCTCCGTAAAGGGAAGTCCGTTGTCGCTGCACTGTCGTCGTAATCACAATCTTCACACCGTACTATCTCGTATCACCAACTCGTCACTCTTACTCCGCCGCTCACTCTCTGTCCTCTCTCCGGGCCACGGCCGGCTTATATTTTCCCCGGGCCGTAGGTCCGCTGACTGGCAGGCGTAGTAGGGGAAGGTTGGGCCTCGCCCGCTCACTCAGGCGTGGCGGCCGCACACCGCAAAGCCTCGCTGGCCCGCGCTTGTCGCTGGCCGCTGCCGCCAGGGGCGGTAACGCCCTACTGTGGCGGCACATTCAAATCTGTGCGGCCGGTCACGACACTATATATGCATACAAGTTGTACAATACAAGCATGAATGATCCATTTTCACTGTCTCCACAGCACAAGTTTCACTAGGAAGTTTCACTAGCCTGAAAATACTCTTGGTGTTACAGCCTGTAAGGTGGTCTAGCCCGATCAGCGTTCCAATGGTGTCATCGGTCTTTTGAACGCGCGGACGAACCTTGAGGTCTCATGTAGGATGTAACATCGATAATAAAACATCGATATTACCAAAAATCGATGTTTAAAATGAACACATTGTTAATTATGCATCGAATCTACCAAAAAACATTATTTTTTTCAACTTGTTTTTTCGATAATTGACAGTGACGGTACTTATAGATATGTATTATCCTTAAGATTTAAGTGAAACCAAAATTGGAAAAATAATACATCAATAAACAAAACTAAGCCAGAGCGCCCACAGTCATCTCAAAGGATCAATTCTCATTGCTCCGAGCAAGAGTTACAAAGGAAAGGGAAAGACCTTCTATGACGACGCGTGCGTCGTTGCCCGCCTCTTCATGTGCAGAAAGGCGTAGAAAATATGAGCATCGAGCATCTTTGGTGAGAAACGCTCACCTTAATGAAGGTGGAACAAAACGTTCCTTTGGTTAAAAGGGGTTTTTTTTTTAAAAATGTGATGAGAATTATTATTTACCCTTCAATGAAAAAAAACGTATGTTTTTATAAAACATCGATGTTTTGAAAAATTGTGTTTATGAGAATTGTGCATTTACAAAGAAAACAACCAAAAAACCATTGAAAACCAAACAAATCCATGTTAAAAAAGCATCGGCATCAATACATCGATTTTTCAAACAGAATCTTATATGAAAAGCATCGAAGTTTGAAAATATGCACATGGACGTCGCGCATCCGTGGTGTGACGGTGCGAGGGGGGTCGATGACGCGGGGGGGGGAGAGTCACGTGCGCAGCGCGGCGAGGGGGCGTGGCTCAGGCCGGGAGGAGGGTCGCGGGAAGGGTTAGCGGCTGATTTGCGGCAAGGCCAGTGAATTGCATGGAGGGTTGTGGTGAAATGGGGTTGGCGACCGTAAAACGGGAGGGAGAGTTGAGGGGGAGTTTTGATGATAACGGACACACTTATGAAGGATGATAGTATGAATATAAGACGCACTTAGCGTATTAAAATGTCTGATGATGAAGAAGTTGCGGCAAAAAATCGAATATGACCAGTAATTTATATTAAAATAAATTAATATTAAATAAAATGACTGTGTGAAGTATTTCCTGAATTTAAAAATCTTTAATTTTCATAAGCTTACATTTAAATAAAGTTTTGATTAATTTAATTTTTTAAATACTGTTTAAAACAATAGAAAACTCAAAACATTTTAAATTAGAATCACATGTTAAACTACTCTAATAGTGAAAATATAGAATTCGAAACAAATATTCTACCCGCTATTTTGTAGCAGTTTGGGTTAGTGGTATAGTATAATAAGTAGCAATATATTTTTGTAGCATGACAGAGGTTAGGACTATTATGGGATGAATTATGTTTATATAGTTTATATAGTTGGTTCTTGTAGAAATCGGAAACTTTAGCGTCTGGATGTTAGGTAACGTCTAGCCAATTAACTTTTGCTTTGTGTTTTCATTTATTGGAAGAAAATGGGGGCTTTATACAACTTAAGCCTCACTATATTTGCGCTTGTTGTGGCAGCTCGGTTCAAAACTATCCATATTTCACAGAAAATAAACATTGCAATTTCAGTCGACCCAGCCGCTAACTCATCAACGCAACCAAATTCTTGACGTCCCACCATCAATTTAAATATCTTCTTCAACTACATTATATCGAGATAAGATTTTCTATAACAATTTAATCCCTAATGGGGATTTTACTTTCCGGCAGAATTACATACCAAATTTTCTCAAAAATATTAATTCTTTTATGGAAACTACACCGTGACTACGAGAGTTCTGCTCTGCCTCGGGAATAGATGAGACTTTTTAAGATTTACTTAACATTTCTAATCTTCAGAAGCAATTGCTATCTGCGTGCCAACAGAGCCTGGCTTAGCTATACAGCTTAGAGAATGAAGAAGAAAGCTGGGGGTGAGTGAGAACGTCTTAGGGTGATCGGCCGTTGCGAAGCCCTCAAAATCCCTCCTCCTCCACCCCCCACTGCGCCCGCCCCCAGATCTTACCACGGCCCTCTACCGCCGACGAGGCTGAGTTAATGAGCAGGCCCCGCCTGTATCTCGGGGGCCCTGGATTACATGCTAACGTACGAGCGACGCGCTAAGCGCGGTCTGCCGTCAACGCCACTAGATAGCGGTAGCGGCGGCGGTGGCGGCGCGGGTTAAGAACAGGAGGTTGGGGAGGCAGCTCAGGTCGTCCAGGCGGACATGGAGGTGACGGCAGCGATTGAGGATAAAGTGAGGAAGCCTGCGCTGGTGGTGGATACTGTGGAAGCTGGAAGTAATACAAGCTCTCTGATGAAGGTGACAGTAATGATGCGGGGTGTTGGCGATAGGCCAACTGCTGCCAATGGCCGTGGGCGCAGCAATGGAGGGTGATGTGTAGCACATACATCATTCTTCATTTGAGGCGTAAAGCTATACATTGTTTCTAAGAAGTTTTGTTTGGTGTGTATGGCTTGTTTGGATGACTTGAATGGCTTGGAAAACTGAAACAATGATTGATTTTGAACGCGGTTAAAATGTGACAATCATAGTTTTTTCCGTTTTTTTTAAAATATCACTGAATTACTTCTTAAACCTTTTTTGAACAATCATTTATAATTTATATAAATAATTTACTCATAATGCTATTTTCAAAATTTAATTATTACTCCAAAATGGCGAAGAAGTACTTAACGTCTGAAAAGTGCAAGTAATTATTATCATCAGTACTTTCCATTAACATTTGTTTCCACAAAAATGTATTAAAAGTGTTTGAATTATCAAGAAACAATTTTGATTAAGCTCATATGCTATTCAATGTTTTTAAAAGAATTTTAAAGCAAAATCATACAATTTCATAATTGTATCCTTTGTTAGGTGAGTTGAGTAAGACACCAATGAAAAGTTAGTTCTAATAAATTATTTTTTAATAATAATCTTGAATAATATTTTATTGTTTTAATAATTAATTTATTAAATTTACTAATAAAATCTTTTTTTCAAAAGCGAGTAATATTACTATGTATTCACTTATAAAAATTGACTAGAGCTAAATTCGTTATTCCTTAATATTAGTGAAAATTGTGTTTTTCGTTGTTACGTTGGAAATACATTTTGGTGTGCAAATTCTTCTAACATCAAAAAAATGAATATTTTGAATTTCGTGAGTAAGTCATGTTTAAGCGAGATGCAAGCAATTATCGTGAACGGAAAAAAAGATCATGTGGCAAACGTGAAATTGTAATTGTGGGATGTGTCTTTTCGATTGCAAATAACGACGCTTATTCTGTTCAGTTCGATCTGTGTTTATTATCAACGCTTAGCGATAATGGGTGTTAGTCTATGCATCGAGGCTTCTAAAGCATCATAACGTTTCTTAGTGACCTGATAGACATTGCAATATTGATTAAAGCAACTTTACACACATTCGCCATTTTTTGCTGTTAATATACTTTCTAAAATCTAGAAATTACTTTTAATGGGAGGCAGAATTATTTAAATAGGCGTCTAAATATATTAATTAAAAAGAGTAGAACATAATCATTTAAATTTTGAAGACAATATTCCTCTTTTAAGTTGCATAAAATGGTTGCTGATTGTAAACCAAAAACATTACTATTTTATATTTTAATTTTTGCAATTTTTGTTAATTGATGCAATTAATATAGATAGTGAAATCAACTGGAAGAGATAGAAGATGCAAAAAATCCAGAACTGACATTTAATGAAACTAGTAATTGAGCTTTCGTGTATACTTTGAGAATTTCTTACATCGTAAATTGTAATGCATTGAAAATTCCGTGAGCTGGCAAGAAACATTTTTATGTGTGACTGTTTAACTCATCTTGAGACAAAATACTATGTCAAGTTAATGTAGTATCATTTACCTCAATGCTGTAAACCACTTTATTCTCCAGAAAAGCAAAGAATGTACGTAGTTTTTGCACAAAGTAACCATGTACTGTGTTTCTTCTTGAAACACGTTTAATTTATTCTATTAAAACCGCACAGCCGTTTTCTATTGTTTAATGAAACTAGATCTTTGACTAACACATATGTATATACTTACATAGGCCTTACATGAAAGTGTTCAAACAAAAGTCTCCCCTCAGCTTGTTCGTCCACGAGAATTCCCGATTTAATCGTGTTCTACGTACTGCGGCATAGCGTGTCGACTCGACATAGCAAGCCTTGGCACATCGTTAGTTGATTACGCTCATAAACATCGCCGTTGAATAAGTGCATTATAATCAACGCTGTAAACATTTCCGCCGACAAAGAAACATTTTGCCATGTTCTTTTATTGCCAGGTCTGGAAAGGATTTCCGGAACGCAGACTACCCAAATGCTCAAGCCACATCAGTCATCGTTTAATGGAAGCAGAAGTTTTGGTTCAGTCCCGACCAGCGATATGGAAATCGATCCGTACAACGAAATGAGCTGTGTACGTCCACATTCTTTTAATAGAATTTGGCACTTTAGTTCAAGGTACAACGACACTCCCACAACTTTGAAATACTGTTGGAGTTGATAGGGAATTGACCTGACGGTGGCAGTAAGACCAGAACAGATAAGAACTGATTGCGTCCATTGGTTTTAATGAAGTACTGCTCAGGAATTCGTCTGGAATTGAAGGAAACCACAGAAATGGCCCCTAGATTTCTCACCCAGGCCGCAACATATCCGGTACGGGTCTCCGATTCGGACTCGCCGGTACGGACTCGCCGGTACGGACTCGCCGGTACGGACTCGCCGGTACGGACTCGCCGGTACGGACTCGCCGGTACGGACTCGCCGGTACGGACTCGCCGACACGGGCTCGCCGGTACGGACTCAATGATGATTATAATATTAGTTCTATATGCCGGGACGGACTCGCCGGTACGGACTCGCCGGTACGGACTCGCCGGTACGGACTCGCCGGTACGAACTCGTCGGTACGAACTCGCCGACACGGGCTCGCCGGTACGGACTCAATGATGATTATAATATTAGTACTATATGCGATTGGTAAGTGTAGGTGAGATAGGAAACTTTACCACTTTTTCGTGCCCTTTCTTAGTCAAATGGTCACAGTTGGCTTCCTCTACATGAAGGTCTGCAGGGGTAAACGATAAATATAATTATATGAATTATTAATCTTAAGGATGATTTATAGATGAGATACATGAATGTATGGTAAGCCAATCACGTCACACCACGTAGAACACTCCATGCCTTGCGCGGGATTCGGTCCCTTAGCCTTCGACTCCCTTTACTTCAATACTTTAATACCTCGCGTCACCGAAGCAGCTTGGAAGCAGCACGAATTCCATCGACCCTTTTAATTGAAAAACCGATGACATGCTCTTCGATCGAAGGTGCTTCAAATGTTAGACGAAAAGCAGAAACTGTTGAAAACTTCGCGGGATAAATTTCCGAGAAATCGTCCGTCATAAAATGGCGACGCCTGCAGCGCATGAAGAGGTGGAAAAGGAGAATCAGACGAATATAAAGAAACTTTTGAGACACGAGACTACGCGAAATTTCGCAGACGGTGGAAGACAAACCTTGACCTACGCCTGAAGATGGATTAAGGCAACGGGTGGCCTCTCGTGCCAGGGGATTCTTTGCCTGCTACATTTCACTGCCATGTCGGGGTCACGCGATACCCCAAAAGAAATTAAAGAATGTTTGAGAGGAAGCGTGGCGGTTAGTGTCGACGGGGCGTACAATGGGCGAGGCACGCAATGGCCTGATGTCGGCTCGTGATGCGTATTTAATTCGTATCACGCGTATCCCTGGAATGTTGATATTCAAGTTTTTTCGTATTATAGTGTTTACTGTGCTCTATTTTTCTTTTTTCTATTTTTCTAATTTGTTTTCCTGCATTTAAGTCACGTATAGTAATCACAGATTTTATGTTAATGAGCCCTTGCGGATAGCTCATTGGTCAGCGTGCTCGCTTTCCATGAAGCGATCCCGGATTTTTATTCCCGGTAGGGCAAGATTGTAGTGTGTGTTTTCCTTGCAATGTACCCGCATTTGTTGCTGTGTGATAATGAGAAATCTCACTTCTCAGGTTGAGAAGACCAAAACACGGCGTAGGGATGCCAAAGTGCTAACCACCAGTTACCCATGGCCGCAATGCCGGAATGCTGCTGGTAGGTCTAGGCTTCTTCAGAGGCTATTGCGCATTACATACATACATACATACATACATAATACATACATACATACATATGATATGAAGTATTTGAATATGTTAATGGAAATGGTACAAACATTGTACATTCGTCTCGTACTTAAAGTAATAAATGCAATAATTAAGTGCTTATGGACAAAGATAGGTATCTTTCTACAATTAACAACTCTTTTCCGTAGTCTTTTCATTTTATTATATGGTCAAATTTCAAATAATCACTCATAATTTGGTCGCTCTCAATATGTTTCGTAATATTCAGAAGCAGTATAAATGAATTGTAAATAAAACCTCGTTCTTTGTTGTATTCTTCACTTCCAGTAATATCACGTTTGAGACTCCTAGACTGTCTTCATCATTCATTCTGGTTTGAGACTTGGTTCACTTCTCAAAAAAAATTATTGTTTTTTTCTTGGAATATTCTTTCACTTTCTGAAACACTTTCACCAGAAAATATACTTACATTTAAATTTTCTTCGAAGTCTTGGAACAGTAAAAGTAGTAATAAAACGAACAGATCGCCTCATGTACTCATTTAATGTCTTGAATAAAATCGGTGGTTACCGTAGAAATCTTGTGGTAATCCATATAAATGGGTTAAAAGAAGTAATCTACTATAATAAAAATGTATTTACATTAAATACTGATCTTAAATTCCCGCAAATATATTTCTAAGTGTTTACCTCATCATATCAGTGCTACCCAAACTATGTGGTACAAAGCAATGCTTCCTAAACCTGCACTCTACCCGACGCCATTTTATGCTCTCGGCGTCTTCGGAAACTCTGTGGTCTTTGGATTTGTAATTTCCAAAACCACTCGGAGCACAATATGGCGCCGCCGAGAGTGCACACTTTAAACGCCCTGCTTTATACCACATTGCTTGGGAAGCACAGATGATAACGTCTCATCGAAACATGTATGCGGTCATGTAAGATCTGAATTGAGTGTAAATAATTTTTTATTGTGAAGATGACATATTTTTACCTGTCCTCATTTAGTATCTACACTAACTGTAGTATGTAACTCGTTTCCCTCTGTACTTGTACACTCTCCCTCTCTTCCTCCACCCCTGCCCCACCGAGTGGCCACTAGACCTCGCCGGGCATAACTGCCCCTGCCCCGCCCCTTCTCGCCTCCTGCGCCGGGCCCTGCCTTTGCCCAACCCGTCCGTGTTTGCCAAGCGAGTTAGGAGCAACGCGGAATTGATATCTGCGGCCATAACTCGGGACCCCCGCGGCACCACTGTCAACAACACAGCCTTGCCCAAACAGAGGGCTGCACGATTCTTGATCGAGTTATGGCGTCTCGTTTGCGTAGCTTGCCTACGGCTGTCGCCTCCGCCGTCGTATTTGCATCGGCCGCGTCGTTCGTTATCATATATTAATTAATTTTAGCTACTAAGCGTTAGTCAGCTTTGAGGGCCGGTCATAAGATCGAATGAGAGGGCGTGTAGTAATTCTGCGCAAATGGAACTCGGAACCCTCGGAATTACCGTGGATTGCTCATTTGTGTGTACACTGTGTCCTGCCCATAACAAAGGCCGAATGTTGTTGCTTAAACCTCGTGATTGCCAGAGTATTTACGGTTAATGGGCACACAACCCGGGAAAAGCATTCCGCAGCGGATAGAACTTTATGGTTTGTATTTCACCCTCCATAGCTTTCTTTATATTGAAGTAGTAACTGGCTTGTAATTGAAAATCGGTTGTGTTTTAGTAGCCAATGCATTTTCTGAGGAATAATCGCGCATGGGGATACTGTTCAAACACAACAGTGTGCAACCCTAATAATAAATATGGTGCTAAACGTATAATTGTGTTTAAGAATATATATAAGGGAATGTGCGTATATCTGTCGCAACCAGGCGCAAAAACTACTCGTCAGATTTCGATGACATGCTCACACTTTGTTCTTATAAGTATCGGGAGCATTTAAAGAATGGTTTGAATTAAATAGAAGATATGAAGGGCGTTGTTTTGCAAAGTTAATAGACGAGGTGAGCTCTACGCAGTTCCCAGTAGACCTTGCTTGAAGTACAACCTATTGACCTTTTTGAACAACGCGCCTTGCTTCTGCTCATAATATCGATAACATTGAAGTTGTGATCTGGAAACCAGGACGTCTGAACCAAATGTTAATGGTGCACAACATTATTTCAATATTTTATTTTTTAAAAGTAGGGTAATATAATAAAGGGTAGTTAAAACGTAGTTAATCTTCATTGAATAAATTTATGTGGAACATGGATTGTATTTACTTAATACACTGCAATAGTGAAGTGTTGCGGGATCCGCTCGTTTTCAATAAAATGAATGACATACAGCTTCATTGATTACCTGTAAGTAGTAAATTACAAGTTTTGATACGAAAACAGAATTGAGATATCAATTTATCTCAACGATTTCATTTCATTACCAAAAGATGTAAATCACTAGAACATGCAAAGACACTACTGTCTTAATCCCCACATTTGTCTTTTTGCTCAGCTCTAATATTTCATACGAATGTTATCAGATACGGCGTCCCCAATTTCTATTACATGCTCATTAGCCACTCGGCCAACACAGATCACCTATCTTCCCGCCTCCCGCTTAGGACAATGGGCTTCCATCCAGGTAACAAAACGCACACAACGAATATCTCGTGGCTCACGCGAGGTGATGAACCGATTCCAGATAACGATTCGCACGGAACTTGTGATAGGAGCGGCGGGAGAGGGGGCGAGGCCAGAGCGAATCCTTCCCGATGACGTACGCCCGTCTTAACGACGCCATTACCTCGAGAATAGCGTCATGAATATGCGTATGAGGCACGGAGAGATGTCGGGCCCGCACAAAGGAATCCGCCCCCGTAGATAAGATTGGTGCCGCGTAAATATTCAGATGATTTCCTCATTGCGGCGCCGACACACGTGCGCACATCGCGCCAGCCTTCTTTCCCCCTGAACTATGTCGTCCTCAGTCCCTCATTTGCCTTTGTATTCCCGGACGACCTATCGACGTAGACCAATAGACTTCACCTAGAGACAGATTTCAAATGCTCAGTTTTAACGTATTAAATGTAGTACTACTACATGATCAAAGGAAACACCAAAAATTTCATTCATAACTTTTATGCTAGGTATCCATTCAATGACATTGATATAAACCTCAGAAGTCGAAATATTCGAAAAACGTTTTTTTCAATTCCTCTGCGGATTGAGACCTCCAGGTTGCACTATATTCATTTCCGTGCGCTTTTATTTCCACCACTCTCCATTCTCTATTAATACTACATGTTTTGTAATAGATATTAGCATCAGTTTCATGACTGTATCACAACAATCCAACTTCATCAATACAACGCCATTACGTCCATAACTTTCAGTACAACCTTCAGAGATTTCACTGCTTCGGAACCCACAGACTATAAGAGCAGGAACTTCCTAACCGATATCCTCCCTCGCAGATATATTATGAATCTCTCATTAACAACAGAATAAAAATTTTCAATTTACCTTTACCACAATTTCAGGAACAGAAACTATAAAACCAATAACTACAATCGCAAGTCGGAACACCAGTGAAATGACAATTACACAACAAAACCAGTGAAATGAAAATTACGGCAACACCTCCGACAGTAATGACAACATCCACGTCGTACGCACAGTATTCTTGTGACGCTCCGCTCACACCCATAAACTGTGGACAAACACGTTGGCCTTCATTTTCACGAATAATTTCCTAATCCTAATTCTAAATAAATTCCCAAAAAATTAAAATATCTGTTTCGACCGTAATCGTCATTCCCATCAAAATCAACACCATAGTCTTCAACTCCAGCATCACTTTCTCACCCACGGTCGTCACACTTCCCCTCCCCCTCGCCCCACCTTTCACTCTCTCCGTCCCCCTCACCCCAAGCCCCCGCAGCCGGCGGCGCGTCTTCCCCGCCTCCAGGGAAATCGGGGAAGCGCGGGGCGGGCGGACCAACTTTGTTTCGGAGCACGTGCGGGAGATGGGGCGACCGAGGGGGATATTGTTGTCTGCGGCGTTAGCGCGTTATGGCGGTACTTTGCGGGGCGCCTGCCCACGCCCACCCTCCGGCCAACCCTCTCGGCCGGTCTCCCGCCAACAAGCACGCACGGCACGCTCTCACCCGCCCACACCTACCCCACCTCACCATCCCCACCCACTCGCCTCGCCCCTACCCCCAACACTGCCGCCCGCCCTCCCACCTAGCCACCCTCCGGCCAACCCTCTCGCCTTCGCATGGCCGGTCTCCCGCCCACAAGCACGCACGCACGCACGCACGTCTCACCCGCCCACACCTACCCCACCTCACCATCCCCACGCACTCGCCTCGCCCCTACCCCCAACACTGCCGCCCGCCCTCCCACCTAGCCACCCTCCGGCCAACCCTCTCGCCTTCGCATGGCCGATCTCCCGCCCACAAGCACGACGCACGCACGCTCTCACCCGCCCACACCTACCCCACCCACTCGCCTCGCCCCTACCCCCAACACGGCCGTCCGCCCTCCCACCTAGCCACCCATTCACGCCGCGCTTCCTTGCTCCGCTTGCTGACGCCCGCGCGCGTCTCATATCGAAGCTTCATATCGAGCAGGAATTGAATGGAGGAAACGCGTCTCCCATGCGGATGGGTAATAAGAGGGGGAAGCCCCTGCCACGCAGCGCGATCCCCATCGCAGCTTATTGGTTTATTCCGCGAGTTGTTACTCGCAAATGGAATGCAAATGAGCCTCGACTTGTGCTTACGGTGAAACGTGTCTTATTAAAGGTTTTTCTTTGATGGTTAATTGTCTTATTCGCTCAATGTTGAATTTTCATTATAAAAAATATTGTATCTTGATGCCATACGACTAGATTTTATCCAATCATACTGATTTATTGACTCTTTTGCTGTCTGTAACATGCTGGAATACAAAATGTTGCACCCTCTGTACTTGGGAGAATTTTTTTTAAATTTACGTTTTCATTGTGCTGTGGAACATTTAGATCCATGGAATTCAATATATACGTAAAATATTGCATCTACGAGTATATTGAAGTTATGTATTATATTAATTGTAAATAAGCAAACTGAACTATTACAAATACTGCAAATAAGAGCAATGTTACATCCAAGTACAAAAGGAAACTGAATACGATTCCGTATTTAAAGAAGGAATCGTGTTTTGCGTATGTTATCTAGATAGACATTAATACACAAAAAACTTATGAATAATAAGTGGTTTAAATTAAAATCTGCCAAGCTCCTGTATAAATGAATACATTATATTTATTTTTTTCTGAGCAATAAGCGTATGATTTTTAGATTTTGAAGATCTCTAAGAGAACATCAATCAGTACATGAATTATTTTAGAATCATTTCAATATTACGATACTACGGATTGGTTGTTGGTTACGGTATGTTGGATAAAAATCAATATTTCTTCTTGATTGTCAATATATTTTTACAAATAAAAGTATCCAAAGTTTTTTATGACAATCATTTATTTAGTAATTTCACAACGTTTCGTAACTCGTTTTGTTACATCTTCAAGTGCTAAACTTAGTGCGGGAACGCTATTCCATTGAATTACCAGTCAGCAGAACATTCAAGTAATGTTTCCTTGAATGTTCTGCTAACGTGGTAATTCAATGGGATAAATTACTGAATAAATGATGTCATATGTTGGATAAAACCCAATTCCATAGAAATATTATATTTGTAACACGATTATTTCATCATATAATTATGAATATTGGGTAAATTATAATACAGTTTTGAAAGTTTTTTCACATAACAAGGCCGATCATTCTCAATGTGTCACAAAAATATATTGTGTTAAACAGCCCTCCTTGATTAATGTAATACATAAAATTACAACAAAAAAATCATTTTTATTCTGATTTACTGTAAAATGAAAATTTAATTATTGAAATTCTGAGCAATATAGCTGTTATCAATAATAACGTAATAACATAAAATTCATATGGATGTGTATGATAATAATATAAAATTCATATGGATGTGTGTGCGAAAGGAATAACAACGATCACTTTTAGGTGACGGTCTCTTGAAAAGAATGTCTTTGACACTTGTTACGTTTATTTCATAGGTTCTTGAGGCTCAAATGAGAAATTGTGAAGTTCAGCATTTTTTTTGTGTGTTTACTTATTGCTGTTTCTGCAGCATATTCACGAAGAATTATACTCGTGTTCACGTATTACATTACGTTAATGGAATGTTAATTATAAAGTAGATAAGCGAGTAGTAGAGTTTGGTATATCAGATAGAAGTATTAAGACACAGAATAAATATTGTTGGCAAACGTTATCATTGTTAGAGTCAACTCTGCATCCTTGAAGGGTAATTTAATTTCTTTCGTAATTGAAAACTCAAGTACCCCGCATTTCCCGGGTATTTATCATTATTTATTACACAGGAAGAGGAATTTCATTTATTCCCGGCCTTCTACTTCTGTCTCTTTACTACAAATACCAGCCAAAACAGTACTGAGCAGGACTGAGTGGATATATTATGAAGATAGAATTTTCATCTTATTATTTAATATGAGCGTGGACGTGGATAAAAACTCTTCTCATTTGTAAATTTATACTTCTCTTCGAATGTCCTGATGAAATGATGTAAAATATTTCGCTCGAGCTGCATAGAAACTATCTTGAGTAGGTGTCATTGTGTTTGCTTCACAGTTTGTTTTTAACATGGCTTAGTGTAACAAATGATGAAAAAGTTTAGAGTTGTTGTTTTTTTTGGTCTGCCTACGACACGGAGCTTGTGAGAAAATATGCAACGCTCCTACAACGCTGCCAGCAAAGTACAACAAAGGAAACTACAAATTCATTTCGGGAAGACAAACGGAGGAAGGAACCATATCACATGTTTTAAGATAAATTCGTAATAGCAAATTAGAGTAAACGAATCTATTTCAAATAAACAATTGCAATAGACATCGTAAGATATTTGGGGTCAAGACTTATACAGCAATATGACCATGGCGCAACTACAAAAATATTCCCAACTGAGGCTTGAAAAGGCTTAAAAGCACACATTTGAACCAGAAATTTGTCAACACTCCCTCTATGGAGCCGTGACCCTCGGTTCGTAGAAGGCATCAGGATCATAAGGTTGTCGGTCGATTTCTCTCCGTCACTGGCGATGTGCCGAAAACCTCTCCCAACCCCACTTCCCCTCCCACCCCTCTCACCATCTTTTCCCGTCCCCTTCCCGCGGCATCCCCCACCCCGCAGGGCGCGAGCAAATCTCAGTCTCCTCGGCCGCCGCGGCGCTCGCGAGCTCTACCGCTGAGGCTCGAATCCCAGCCGGCCGGTCACGGAGGTTGTGTTCAGATTCTTGGGGCGACTTGCGTCTATCGAATTAGGGGCTCACAGTCGGCGGCCGCCGAGCCCGGTTATACCTGAGTAGCCTGCAGGGTCTCGGCTCGCATGAATATTTTAGTGACGTCTAAGAGCAGCCGGCGGGACGACGATGGCGACGTCGGCCGCGGGGGCGGCGGGAGCGGGAAGCGCGGGCGGAGGGCAAAGTTCACGGTCTTGGCAGCAAGTTTGAGCGAGCAACGAGAGGGAGGGAAGGAGTCTACTCCGATGCATACCCATGCGCCGACGAGGTGGGGGAGAGGAGGTCCTTCTCGCTGCTTCCCCCTTCCGTCGGTGATCTTGCAGAAGTTGGCGGAGTTGGGCGCGGAAGATGGGCAAGTTTTTGCCAGAGCGACCGCCGCGCAGCGTCGCGCCGCCCCGCCGCACTCGTCTGCGGGGGAAGGAGGAACTTCAATGCGTGGCCCTCTTCGAAATCTCCCCCACCCTCGGGGCTCGCGGAGGTGGGGGTGGGGGAAAGATGAGCGATTGCTGGCGAGTGAATGGAGCCCGTAGGCGCATGCTGTTGAGAGGCTGTTTCGAATGAAACGATTCCTTTTCGCGTTGATTAAGAGTTGCGAAATAAGAAATTACGTCGTACTCGTGCATATTTTGTTTTAAAATTTGCGACACTTACGCCATAGCAAAACATGCGTAACAAAGTAGTTCTCTCTTTAAGTTGCACAGTTGTATGGTTGTAAAGGTAGTTCCTTTCTGAAAATCAGTGCTTGTGATCGCTGTTTTTGTGGTTTGGCTAGCTTATTTTTATCTTTCTTTCAGCTATACTTCTGACAATTCTGACAATATAGAGAAAAAGATACCCAATTTTACAACAGTTAATTCTCAAATGTATACAGTGTATTGCCACTCAAAATTACAAACTTTTCCATATACTAATCATGGATAATTTTCTTGCTCCGTTAATTAAAAATAGGTTTGTATGGAAATGCTTTCAATGTATCCAATCCAATATATCCGTGTTTAATTGGTGATGTAATTACGCAACAACACTTCCAATGGTCATAATATTACTATCAATTTGGTAAGCCCAAATAATATCATAAACTAATTATTTGTAATAAATGTTGCTAGTGAACTTGAAAAATACATAACTTCAAGACAATTGAAACACGAACAGATTTATCATGCGCCATTATCCAAGTGCATCACGTACAAAATAGAATTATCGTGTGATATAGCAGAATTGTGGCCAAGTAAGGTTCTCTTGATGGACTGGCAGATCGACCGAAAAATTTCATAATTTTGTTCTATTTTATCCCAAACACATTGAAATTTTTGTACATTTGCAATGTACTTTTTAAACGAGGCTGAATTAAATCTAGGTAATATTAGCGACATTTCGTAGTCTCATGGATCACAAAAATAATCCAACAACTATCTACAATGGTAGCACCAACTCTCAAGAATAATTTTTGCATTATTCATAAATTCACTGTGAATCTATAAAATACTATTGAAAATGTAGCGTTTAAAAATACTTACTTTGTAACTAAATCAATGTTCAAAGTACCGAAAATATTCGAGATTGTGGGAATTCTGATTTGGTGTTGTTGACGTTCTTATAAGAAGAAATAAAAGAGGTCATCTTCGTCAACATAACAATGACGATAAGTGATATGTTGACGAAGTTGACTTCTTTTATTTCTTCTTAATATTCGAGATATGGAAATGCTTTTAATATTTAGTTTTCAAGGGCTCAAAGATAATTTGCATGTAACATTATAAACGTTTGTTAAAGGGAAATTGACTCAATTTTAAAACACGTGCCTGCTCTACAGTGCGAATATGGAAAATGCGTTGTCGACCTTCGAATTCCTACCAACTCTAGTGCCACACACCAGATGGAGTAGTCGTAACAGTAAAGCTACGATGCCCTCGTATGTGTTTTTAAATGAATAATTACGTCGCATAACGAGTGCACCCATCACGCATGTAATTAAAAAGCCTTTTTGGACTCTGCTGCCAGTTACAGCACAGTTGCCCTGTCACATAAGCGTTCTGTTCGCAGGTAACAATGTAGGCGGAGAAATGCAGAATTGCGGAAAATATAAAAGTGGGTCAGCAGGGAGTTGTGTACAAACGTGACATTTTATGTATTTAAATATACGCAACACAACTAACTACGCGCATTGGTGACGTGATTTATCGAATGTTTTGGGAGAATGTTACGCTCGTTATTTTGTTTCCTGGCCGGCTTTGTACTTGAATGTGTAACTGAATCGGGTTTGATACTATTGGAACTATGATTGCTACAATATTATTACAGCTTCAAATCATGAATACGAGAAAACTCACTTATGCGTTTGTAAGAAAAATCCTATCAATTGTACATTGCTTTTTTTGATATGAATATGTGATACACCTTGATATGTAAAATTTCACATATCTGCGATAGTAAGAATTGAAATATTCACTTAAAATACCATACCTAAAATACTGTAAATCGTTTTGTAAATAAATTAGTGAATTTGTTTATTTTTTAAGAAGAAGATGGTTGCAAAATACGTATGTTTGGGAAAAATTTCAAAATAACGACTACTATTTTTTGTAAGATCACATCTGAAGTGGAATTTTACAGACACGATTTTATGGTCTGGAAATTAAAAGGAGAATGTTGTCGCTTTCAGCTGTCTATGGTATCAGAAGTAGAAACGTTAACATGGCAAAGAAAAATATTAATTTTTTTTTCAATACTATTTCGACCCGAAATATTTACCTCAAATTTATTACGCATATTCTAGTTAAATGCTGAATTTTTACATTTTTGAAAAATTCAGTAAAAATTGTTTAAGGTTTATCTTCTTTTTGATTTTTTCAACAATTTTAATATCTGAACCTTAATTTTACATTAAATGTATCACTCTATTTATTGTATCACGTTCAACTCGAATTTAGTAATCGGCAACTCACACAAACTCTTTGGTAATTGCCGCCACAAGAATAAAATTTAAAAACAAATGGCATTTTGTGATGAACTCAAAAATTGAAGGAAGAGTATGTACTACAAAATAATGTTTTCGAACTCGCATTCTCGTTACTTTCAGCTCTACGCTTTCTCTCGGCAGTAAGCCGTTCTTCCAAAAAGACTTTCCATATTGGATATCATATAATTAATATTTATTCGTTTTACTGTAATAAACTCAAGTAAATTGTAATAACACTGGCCAAAAATTAATCCATGGTTTATAAAAGTATATACCTCCTTTTTTTTTTAAATTAGCGGCAATTGAATGTAGACAATTATTTTGTTAGAAAGAGATAAAAGACTTATTTGTCTCGAATTGTCTCAATAGAAATAGTTTGTATCATGGTCTTATATTCATCACTCTTATTAAATTTTTACGTTTTTTTAATCTTCTTCCTCTAGCCCCTTCTCTCCCCATTAAAATTCGCAACTTGGTCAAAGGACATGTTTTGCAACTTCTCTCACCAACGGATTCAGTTTTGATCCCCCAGCTTTAGAATTGTTCTACTTTCCCAATCGTATCCTTGTGTTTCCATTTCGCCCTATTCGAAGCCTTTAGCTTCTGCCAGAGAATTTAGCTCAACGTAATAGCTTTAACGAGCGCTCGTAGAAAAAGTTCGAAAATCTACATGGCTTGCAAATTCTCGGGGGCATGGGCACGACACTTCTCCCATTTTGCCTCCCCATCGCCAGCGCTCCTTCCTCCTCCCCGCACCGTTCCCCCACGCTGTCCCTGATATGTGTCCGCGCCCGAATCCCAATTCAATCTGCGAAACTTTGTTGACCGAAGGTCTTGGACGGCGGTCGGCCCGGAACATTCAGATGGCTGTGACTGCCCGTCTATTTCCGAGTTTCGACGTGGTAATACCTGAAGTTCGAAGCTAGAGTTGCAACGGCGTGACTCCAACAGATATTCTAATTTGCATTTGACATTCGGTTTTATGAATTCTCGTTCCAAAGAGAATCACATCTGCTTCACGGACTAGAAATATATACGATAGTGATTGAGTTTGATGTGGAGTTGAAAAGAATAGAATAAAGACTTGTCCATTTTTTTGTAATTCCACTTTCGCGTTCACTGCAAAGAATTTTACTGTTGAGTTATTTTGCATTATTTTTCTAAACACTGCGGTTCCTTTTCACAAAGGGAAATATATCTTTGTATTAGTTAAAGTATTAATTTAGATAACGTAAAAAAGCTTATAAATTGTTTACAAGAAATGTATGCTGACATTTTTATAGAACTGGTTCCCAAATAAGTTCTTGTCTTGTAAGTAGCTGGGAATACGTTTTGATAGCAAATTGAGTAGGAATAGCATGTAAACGTTTTCCTAGAGATAGCCTGGAGGTCTTTGCATTTTATTATGCGGATACTGAAAAATAGTACTATGAAAGCGGAAGAATTAGCTTACTTATCTCTTGTTCGTCCATTAATACAATATGGGACGGTTTGACGGACCCTTATAGGAATTTACGAAAGGAAAATATGGATAGAATACAGAGAAGAGCGTTTAAACTTGCTTTCCGAGGCAGTACAAGAAACTGGAATGCGATAATAGTCTGTACACATCAGGAGAGTTAAAGCAAGGCTCTATGCCCTATGTGATGGCTATCCCCCTTTGAAAGATAGCTATATCTTTGTGCAAAATATCTGACGTTTCATCTTTACATTTTTGAGTTACTACATCGTGTTACACACGTTGTTTTTGTACGTGTATATTTAATGTATTTGTCGAGAGTGAGCTGCGTCTTATGGTCACCAACGCTGTCAAGCTGTGATTCTCGCACACCAGTAGATATTGTAACATCACTAACACTATTTCGTGTTAGTAATGCAATAATATCAAAATGAAATGTTTGTATCAGGTCGTTTAGTTAACAAGACACGTCACACCACCAACTTATCACCACAAAAGTAAAATATTTAATTCAAAATAAAATATTTGCATTAAAAATTTATAATGTTTAAGAGTTTTCAGCGATACATACTCGACTAATTTTTCTACTCATTGCCTTAATTAAATAAATTGTCTTCAACTTTAATCAAACATTCACCTTACATGGATCTGAGAAACAATTGCCCCTCGTCCAAACTCTAGAGAATTTACAAGAATTCTTTTTTAAAAAATCCCAAATTCCATTGTTGCTAGACGTAGTGACACAAAAATTACTTTTGTCAAGTGGCTATGATAAAGTGTATGTGGGTTACGAAGTGAAAACTTGCAGCAACGCACCAGCTCAGGGGCTGCAACTTCAGTTCCTAAGTTTGCAGTAAAGCGCGATATCTACGTATGTATAGTGATATGGAAGAGACAAAAACGTGGAGGAAACATCGCACGGGATGTGGTGCGTTGTTTAGGGTACTACTCCGGCATTCACCTGAAATCAATCGGAAGTAACTGCGGATAACTCGATTAGCTGAAGTGTGTGACTAGGATTTTACCGCAGGCAATTACATTATTCCTCCATGTTTTCAATTCCGACAGTGGAAGGATTTTCGACACTAGTCAGGAAGCTAGGTCGAGTTCTGTCGCTGTTTGGAGGGAAATTCTACCGGCCTGCTGCTCTGATCGGGAATTTTTCGTGGTTTCACTGATCAATACCAGCCGAATGCCGAAGCAATACCCCACCAACGGACCAAGGACTACGCGTAATCTTTCGTTCACATTCCTCGTCCTATCCTGCCCCTTACTTACACACACTTACACTTACATGCATTACACTGCCTCACATACCGAAAGACCGGTCGGGAGCTTAGAGCTTGTTCCGGCTGGGGGCGGTGCCCAACTGGTGGGAGATACCTGGTACCTGATAGCCAACAGTAGATCGGCGCCGGATCTCGTCATCTTGAGTGGCAAAATTACCGCCATCTCCTTACAAAAAAACACTACACTTACGGGACTAATGAACTAATGATCTTAGGAGCTGACGCGCCCAGGATCACTAGTAATCAATCAATCAATCCATGTTTTCAAGTGATTTCAAAAAGTAATATCTCATTGGAACCTAAACCTTAGAATCCCTGTGTTAACCAAAAAACCGAAAGATACCACTAGCTATTATGTAGATGCGCGGACCATGGCAAAAAGGAGAGGGCGAAATTAAGGAAACTTTTCGCACCTAGTGTTTTTTCTTCGGTAGCAGATGAACGGCGCGAAAGAAATTATTATGCAACGGTCAAGTGATGTGACGCCACTGACATCCTGTGCGTGCGACGGAATCGATGTCGAAGAGCATCAGCTGTCACAGAAACCAAGCGCGTGTTTCATCATTGAGGAATGGAAGGAAAATTGTTCAGCCGTATGCGGTAGTTTTGGAGAGGATGCAGGGAACAACTGTCATTGAAAATTTAAGTGCTGCTGGTTCACTATCTAATTTAAATGCTACCTTTAATAGCTGTGCCGGTTGATTCGAGAAAATTTACGGCCACTTATATGCATCGAGACAAATCGCTTCTCAATTTCTTGCGAGAGGAAGCACCATCACGAGTAATCTAAAAGCTCATCTGGGGCACCATGTTGTTCACACCTGGGAGGCACAAAGTTCCCAACGTGTTTTCGCACAGCGCCCAAAATGGCTTAAGGGCCCCATATACAAGTGGGATTTCCTCAAAACTTGGCCCGATTGGTCCAAGCCTTGAGGAATTTCCCAACGAGTGTGGCGGTTTCCTTGAACCGCGGAGGCGAGGAGTTGAAAACTCCCGAACGAAATTCAATTATTTTTTCTCTCTTAGGCGAGATTTCCCCGATTACTAGATCACATGTGTGGTGGATGCTCAGTCGCTTTTGAGGAGTTCATGTCTTCAGTAATGTGTCGCGAATTTTTAACAGAATTCATTCAAAAGCTTGAGAATGAACCTTGGGAGTGACAAGTTAGTTTTCAATATTATAATGGTCGAAATGTAAATGATAGAACTACTGTGTTGACCTGCAAAAAATTCCTTATATCATTTTCCTGAACGATTTCCTTCAGGAGAAAATCCTCCATGTGTGGGCAAGAGTTCTCGATAAAATAAATCCCGAATGAAATGCCAGAGGCTTTACACGTTATGACTACCCCTACGGCTGTGCCTTTCAACATAAGGCTGACCTCTTCTTAATTATCACATTTCCAAGGCAACATACCCAAATCCGAACTCCTCCTCTGGCGTCACATCTGATTGTCCAGCGACGCGCGTAAAACGCAACAGGTCGAGGCGCAGGGCGTGTCGTCGCGAGCCTGTCCCCAGTGGGCGGGGACTCGTGTTATCAGGAAGGACCCCGAGGAAGTGCAAGAGCGGAATTGGGGGCGTGATCGGCATGTGGAGGCGCGCACGTTGGCGGGGAGCGGGCGGAGGGGGCGGGGAGGCCGTCACCCCATCTGTGAAATTCAGGAGCGCCGCGTCCCCGCGAGGGCCGCGAAGGGCTCGTCGTTGCTCATTACGGCGGCTGGGCGTCCGGGAGCACAGTTAGCCGAAACGCGTGCCAATGCACTTTGTTTTGTGGGATAGAGAGACCAGGTGTTGGAGAGGACGAGGTTGTGTAACGAAAAAGAGAGAGAGGAAAAGAGAAGGGGAAGAGAAAATAGGGCAATAGAAGAAAGAGAAAGAAAAAAGCACAAGATGAAAGGAGGGAAATAAATGGACGACGTATGAAAAATATTGGAATGAGAGAGGAAAAGCGAGAGGGGCGAGGAAAAGTACCAGAGATAGGAAAGGGGAAAAGAAAGAGAGAACAAAGGAGGGAAATAGAAACAACAGAGAGGGGGGAGGAAAAACTAGGAGGGGGAGGGAAGGCGAAACCTAAGGAGCTGAACTAGCTGAAGGGGTTGGAGTCACTTCAAGACGGCGCGCCGTAATGGAGAAGTAAAGGCCTCACGATATGCACGGATTTCAATGAGAGTTAGCACATTTAGACAAGGAGATGGCTTCGTATGTCTTTTCCGAAGACTCATCTTTGCTATACTAGGAAATCAGTAGACCTCTTCTCTCACTCTTAATGAAGCTGAGTGGCTCGAGATGTAGTGGTCTGGGCGCAGA
This sequence comes from Teleogryllus oceanicus, assembly GCA_964035755.1. Taxonomy (NCBI): domain Eukaryota; kingdom Metazoa; phylum Arthropoda; class Insecta; order Orthoptera; family Gryllidae; genus Teleogryllus; species Teleogryllus oceanicus. The sequence continues at coordinate 43,101,058 of CAXIVR010000008.1, forward strand.
CCTTCCGCCTCCGGTAGGTAGCCGGGTATCATTGCCGGGCGATTCACGCGTGTTTGTGGTATTTGTGGTGAACAAGACGGGTTTGTGGCAGGTTATCTCGATTTCCCTGTGTTTCATTGCATCACGGCCTCAACATCATTCATGAATATTTCCAAACCTCAATACCCATTCATGAATCATTTATCCCGGATCATAATTTTAATTAGTAATACAATACAACTAACTTACATTATTGATTAAGAAGACATTTGTTGTACCGAGCATATTTTTAGTCATTTATTTATTGTCCGAGATTAATGTTTAGTGACAATCAAAACCGAGCAATAGAGCAGACACAAGAAACAGTTCAAATGGTAGTTGACTATGTGCAAGAGTTCCGAATTTGGTGGCCGGTTAAAGAAACTGATACATCGAAAGTTTTCAATTTCACACAATTAAAGCCTGTAGGTCGGAACAAAATACATTAGCTGAGGAATCGTATGTAGTTGCATGTATACAACTGAAGTTCTCCCAGCATCCTAGGTTCTAGTGGAGACAGTGTGCCAGTTTTCTACATCAGGGCACACATAACGATAACAATTAACATGCACATACTTAGTACAAAACATACATAGTACAAAAATTAGTATAAAATATTAATAGACTATGAATAATGTACATATCATTAATATTGTATATCGTTTTATTTTTTGCATTTTGAAAAAATAAACGCTTTTTCGGTATTAGAGGACCCCAAAATGTATTTACGTTGAAATCTCGAAATCGGTTTTCCACAGCATTACATAACTTTCTCTGCTCCATATATATTTTCTTACTCTTTCTCTCTCCATGTCGTACGTATACGACAAAATACAATTCATGATTCTCAAGTTTATCCACTTAAAGCTACTTAGAAATCTGTTCGTTTCCTACTTCAGTAAATGCTTTGGAGGCTTGTAAAATCAGTTGCATTTCGAAGATTTATAATGAGAATGAAGGATTATGAATTTACATGACTACCCATTTTGTACCATTTTTCTGATTTGAAAGAATTTTAATGTTCCGTTCGCACTTGGTAATACCAAAAATATTTTACTTCCAAACACTTTTTATTCGCCCCATTCACCTTCCCTTGCTCCACTGTGCGGCGGTGCCACGAGGGGTGAGTGGCGCCGATGCCGTGGGAGAGGGAGCAGAGCGCTGGGGCTAACTTGGGCGCTGACACGTGCCCTCTGCCGCCCACGGCCTTGTGCTGCATGCTAATGCTCGCCACGCCCCGCCCAACCCCGCTCTGCCCGCTTCCGCTGAGCTCGACCCCACATTGTTCGGTCCCGCTATGTCCGGCGCCGCTTTTGGCCCCGTCTGCTCGACCCCGCTCTGTTCGTCCCTACTCTATTTCTCCCCGTTCTGTTCGTCCCCGCTCTCCTCGACCCGCTCTGCTCGTCGCCGCTCTGCTCGTATCCGCTCTGCTCGTCGCCGCTGTGCTTGTACCCGTACTGCTCGTACCCGCTGTTTGTCCCCGCTCTGATCGTACCCCCTCTTCTCGTACCGCTGAGTTTGTTCCTGGTCTGTTCGTCCCTACTCTGTTCGACCTCGTACGTATCGTATCTGGTCTGAAGGCCCCAAACAGACACGTGTCATTAAATCTGGCTTTTAAAATCCAGACACAAGCACTACCCCAGCATTTGCTTGAATGCCAAGTAGACGAAACTCAGATCGAGATGCTTGTGAGGGAACCACGCAGTGAATCGTTTAGTTTAGAACTGCGCAATCCCGCCAACCTATACCTTACATGTAAGTTCCAGATACACTTTCACAACTGCTCTCTTATGGCGAAGGAAGTAGTGAACTGCGTGAAGCAGAGAATTCATTGTTCTATCCTTGCCGTAAACTGTGAGGTGCCAACTACCTTACCATCCCCAGCTAAAGCACTTGGTGTCGCTTTTTGCATAATTGTGGATCATGACGTCAACAAACGTCATGACGTATCTCAAGATTTCCTTATCTACTTTAAAAAATACAAAACATTGTTACGAAAAGTCATAAGGCAGGCCAAAATCATGAAAAACGATCAGGATATTTTGAACTCAAATAATAAAACAAAAGCAATGTGGAATATAATAAAAATACACCAAATCAACTAGAAAACCCGAGAGAATGTTGTTTTAAAATATAACGATATAAATGTGAACGATCCGGCAACAGTGGCTAATCTCTTTAACCAATACTTTTCGAGAATTGCTGCCGATCTCACTAAGGGTCTTCAGGCACAAAATTCAAAACCGATCACTGCATCTTGGCGATGCGCGTGCGACACTGCGTGTGGCTGACGCGGTGGATCGGAAGAAGCATTATCAAAAGATACGAATTACTTTAAAACAGCAAAGAAAAGAAGTACAAAAAATTATAAAATTGTTAGTGAACATAAATGTCGCGGCTGTGTAACGCCTTTGAAGAGCGCGCCTAGAAAGCAGCGCTCAGCGGCGGTCAAGGGAGTCAACGGAGGCGGCGGATCAAGAAAACGCCGCCCAATCCCGGGAGACGAGCTGGCCGGAGAGCCACAGCGGAGCAGCGAGTCTCAGCGCCGCCCGCTTTAAGAGCGGGCGCCGCCAGCCAAACAGACAGTGCGACAGTGTTTGGCAGTCAAGTGTAGTTACTAGGAGATTAGTACGTTGTGAAAGTGATCGTTGGCCCGGCAAAGTTATTGGTTAATTCTGTGTTACTTATCGGTGGAACTTAGCTCGTTTTTTGGTACATCTCCTGGACTTTTGGTTTTGTGATTTTGGCGATTGTTTTTTGGTACATTCTTGTGATTTTGGAAGTTGCCTACTGTACTGGCTGCATTGTCAATAAATTTGTGTTTATATAAAGCGTGCATTATTCTGAACATAACAATAAATATCACGCATTAAATGTTCTTAATCGTTTTTTTTTCTCAATCACGTCAAACCATATGTCACGTGTAAGTTCCAGAGACACTTTCACTATTGCTCTCTTGTGGCAAAGTATTGAAGTGGGTGACGCAGGGATTTCGTTCTGCTACCCTTGCCATCGACCGAGAGGCCAACTACTTAACGCGCAAGTTTTCTTGACATTCCACGGTGGGGGTTGAGGAGAATGTATGATTTTGTTATGAATTTATCGCGCCAAAGCGTGTCAAGAGAAATACAAAGATTATTCTAAAGGTAGAAGTGTTTGTTAGCAACACTATGAACTGGTACCGACGAGCCAAATGCCACGCGCCTCGCGTCAGCGTAGGCACGCACCGCCCCGCAGGCGCCCTCTTTCAGCCGTGGTGGTTCTTTGTGCCGTCGCCTCTCTGATCTTTGTTAACCGTTTATGATTTGCTGATTGACATATCGTCGGTACACTGAAATAGTGGCACGTACTTTCTTGTCCGTACTTTCAGGTAAAGTTACGTGAAAAGTATTCAAATTTTCGAAAAATTGCACACGACCTTATTAAACTTATCTTTGGGGAAGAGATTTCATTAAGGAAAAAATCTCTATTTTCATCACTGTAGTTGTAGGAAGAAGCCGATTTTTTTTAATTTTTACAATTTTCGAAAAATCAGAGTTTTTATCGATAAATAGACCTGCACCATTCTCTTCAACCTCTTTTACGCTATTAAACAACGAAATTTAATAAAAGTCGATGCAGCCATTTTTTTGAAAATTTGGAAAATGTCCCATTGGCGTGATGTAAAGTACCCCCCAAAATTAAAATATCGAATTAAAATTCAAAGAACCGTGACATCGGCATGAAATATTGCGGAATATCAATTTTGGAGAAAATCGACTGAACGGTTTAGCCGCCAACGTTGTTCACAGACGGACGTCCTCTACTCCGTAGAGGATAGTGTAGCGTCGCGTGGTTCGGCGCCACGGCATCGGGCCGCGCCGGGCCGCTTCGGGGAAACCCGCTCTAAGCCGGATGCAAAATGGGGGTGTAAAGCGGCGGCGCCTCGCCGCGCCGGCTGGAAAACCCGTAGGAATCCCGGCTGGAAATTCCCTGAAAGGGACGCGCGCGGATACGAGGCTAAGAGATGTCGGTTGCAGCCCTGGAAGGGCTGGCCAGCGAGCCGTATGACGCCCGCTGCTTGTAAGGTGGGGGCGAGCCAACGGATATTTAAGGCCGCGCCGACGGGCCTCGCGGATACGCTGGGTGTCGAAAGACGAGAGGTATCTCCAGTGCTATCATTGCACGTGATCTTCGGGTCGAAGATCGGTTTGGCGACAGGCCATGTAACTGGTATAGTTACGGGACTCTATGTCCGACAGCTTCGCACCTCGCGTTGCTTTTTGCTGCTTTCGAAGCAGAGGTTCTGGGCGAGGCCTAGGGACGGTCGCGGGGTTTCGCGGCTAAAAGAACTGAAAGGTTGCCAAGGGGTTAGATTTTTGTATTGTAATCTTTGTACATTAATTGTAAATATACTGTAAATATATAGTAAATATCAATCAGAACAGTCGTCTGTGTTTTTCATCCTAGTACGTCACAATAGTAAAAGTGTTTTTGAAGGAGAGTGGTTTTGTCTCAAGGGGACCCGTTTATTTCACATCCAAAAAAGGGTTTTTTATTCTATATACTATTGCCTGTCTTGTGAATTATCTTTAAATACATTTTGGAGGTAAAACTGAAAAGTATTTATCTCAACTGACCTCCAAATGGCGATTTGTGTCATTTTTCCTATGCACCGTCTAAATGCTATTTCTTGGTGATGAGTGCTTTGTGAGGGCCCGCGTGACAAATTTGGGCGACACATCTCATTTACCGCCAGGGCTTATGTATGTAGAATTTGTGATGAATAAAGCATTCGTCACGCATTCTCAGGGGTTCCCGTATTCCTCTTCTATTTTACTCCATTTCTTCATCATTCCTCTCATCATCGAAATCGCTACCAATTTCTCATTAGATCATTATTTTGACCTAATTTCATCTCCAAGATCCCTAAAACGCTGTTAGTTAATTGATTAAAATAAATAAACATGCAATAAAATAAACAAAATATTAAAATTAAGTAATAAGAGTGCGCGACTTTTCTGAGCTTAGGAGATGGAGAAGACTTCATGACATCACTGGACATCGGATGTTTAGGAAAATGCTTATTCTACTCTAGCGAACTTATTTAAAGACTGATAATACATGTGCACGAGTCATGAGAAATAATGATGTATGACGAAGTTTTATAATAATTATTTTTGCTTCTTTTAGCATGAAGGCTTTTTTGCATAAATACCTTTTTTAGAAATATTGGACTTCTTTGCCATTTAAGTATTATTTTTATATACAATGCTAAGATATCAGAAAATAGTCCATGTTACAACGTGACCATTCATTACGAAACCTTAATTCACGTTTCTGTATTTTAAAATACGAGAGAATTTCTAAATGTATAACATCAGAATTATGTCCATTTCCCTATTTCCTAAATACCAGTCATGTTCTGAAAACATCGTCAATTGACAGTACACCGAGGGCACAGAAATGTTAAGCGGAAATATTGGTAAATTCCCAGGTTTCACTGTTATTAATGTTGGACTTCTAAAAATATGCCAGTCATATCAGAAGATGTTGAGAGATCCTTCTACCACTTAAACTGATTTGTCTCCCAACCGTCGCAAATTTGAAATTATGATCCTTGAAAAGTTCCTGGTAATATATTGCAATGCAAACTATTATGAATAAAATTAGAAGAGTTGTAAGAATGTAAATCTAATTTTACATTAAAATGTACACACTTGTTTTGTGTATTTAACTTTAGAAAATGATATAGACAAAAATTACAAACAACTTTTAATTTTATTCGTATTATGACAGTGCCTTTTTCCTCCTTATTCTTGACATTTCAGGGCCTTTTTAGACGCCTAAAATAAGATTCTTTCGACGTCTAGACAATACCTTTCTTGAAGATGAATCCGACGTCTAGACATTACCTTTCTTGAAGATGAACATTGTAGAGGTTTGCCGTTCTGTCACTGTTACTTAACTCATGTTACCGTAGCATGAATGATGAATAAAGGTGAATAGTTGTGAATGAGTTGAATGTTCAGAGTGAAATAAGAAGGCAATTTTGTGAAAACTTCGAGTGAAATCGCGCATGTTTTAGTTGGGAGTCAACATTACAATGTTCTGATTTGCAGGTTTGAACGATGTATGAACAATTGTTCCAAGGAGGTAATAAATACGCCTTGTAATGTTAATATTTTTCATAAAAATTGGATATAGCATTCTGAGTTATTTGCGTCAATTTGTTTCTCACCACAAATACTATCATGAAAAAATACTTCCTTTAAATTAATGATTACAGGAGATTCACTAGAATATAATCATGTACATTTTTATAATTCGAGTTCAATTTTACATGAAATCTTTTTCATTTCGATTGTTTTGACATTCAGATACCCGTTTTGATTTTGTTGCTTCATTGTACAGAATATTTTTATAGATATTATTCTTTTTTCAGAATAAACAACATTACAGTTTTCACAAATCAAAGAGACTCTTTTATTTCTGTTATTCTTAGAGTTTGAATTTATCTACATCAAAATCTAGCGACATTTAGTATCGCATTCCAGTCCCGACCACCGAACCGTTCACATCGCAGAGCGCTCGTAATAGTCGGAACACTACTGTCGGTACGGGCCCGCCCGGTACCCACCAACCAGTTTATATTTCTAGTGCTTCTAATATTAAGTTTTTCAAATAGTGAAAATTCATTGTCAATCCAGTGCATCAAACAACTTCCACCAATGGCATTCGATGCGAATTCATCAACAGGCAACGTAGTCAGCAATGCTCTTTACGTGCTACACAACACCAGCAGCAGAGTAACTTCATCAATTTACCTACCTCACACAGTGAATGTGCTACATACGAGGATACAGTCATGGAATTATCTACATCAGAAACTTCGTGTTATCAAGATCCATCGCAAGGTACAACCCTTTAACTTTAGGCAGTCAGCATGAGGAGACGCCAACATTCACCAAAGGAAAAGGTCAGTAGGCGAGGACGCTACCCTAACAAAAACACAGTGCAAGTGCCAATGTCAGTGACAATGACAAAAGTTATTCAACAGTGTTAAACAGTGCACCACCTACAGACGGTTCCGGAGTTCACGTAGGCTACGTAGCCCAAAACGTCAATAACGAAAAAGAGATTTTTGACTTGCAATCCTCTTACAATGTCCCAATAGGCAATAGATTTTCAGAATTAGCCTCCAAGGAAGCCGACTCCTCCCCCCCAGACAACCGCTTCAAATACCTAACTTCTGATCAATCTTCACAGTCCATTACAACCTCCAAAATACCCCCAATTTTCATTTCAGAGATAACAAATATCAATTCTTTCGTCATTGAAATTAAAAACAAAGTATCTAACAACTTCATAGCTGAACAAAAGAATAACAAAGTGAAAATAAATCCTGGCACAGCTGAAGATAAACACTAATAGAAAGTTCTACTCCTTCAAAGACCCAGCAAACAAAAACTTTTCGGTAGTATTTAAAAATGTACACCTTTCCTTAACTGTGAGTGAAATCATGCAAGATTTAAAACAAAGACACCCATCCATTGTTAAAATTACACGTCTTCAGAAGGACAACCAACCCATTCCTGTAATAGGGCCGATTTCAACGGTAACGAACCACAGGAAACAATTCTGAACATAAATCAAATTTGCAACCTCAAAGTCACCACCGAAAGAAGAAAAAGACCAAAGGGCCTCTACAGTGTTATAGATGTTGACTCTAGAAACAATTGTAACCACAAAATTAACTGTGCAATATGTTCTGGTAACCATTATACAACCTCCCATAAAAATCCTCAAAAAACAGAAACCCATCCCAAAAGCACAACCCCATCCTTTAGCAACAACAACAAATCACTACCATTTACCCAACCAATCCGAAATTTTACTAGGTCCAACAACCTGAAAACCAATCAATTTAACAAATGAACACAACAACCCAAATTAAGCCAACGGCATTACAAAAAAAAGAACTGACACTTCATACTTACAACATAGATATAGCATGCATAACAGAGACACACCTAAACAATAAAAACAAATTTTACATACCTGAATATAAAATTTACAGAAATGACAGGATTGAAAATAAAGGAGGCGGGGTACTAATAGCAATCAAGAACAATATAAATCATCACGAAATTGATATATCAAACACCACAGGAATTGAAACAGTAGCAATAAGCCTAATAATAAATAATCAACCATGGAATATAATAGCTGCATATAAACCTCCAACAATAAAAATACAACCTCTAGATATACTTAATCTATTCACCCCAAATAAAAATACATTAATACTAGGAGATCTAAACGCCAAACACACAAATTGGGGTTCACACAACAAAAAAGGAAAAACACTGTCACAAAAAAAAAAAAAATATTAAATAATACGACTATCAAAATATTATCCCCTCCAGAACCAACATACTATCCAAGAGACGTAACTAAAAAACCAGACATCCTAGACATCGGACTGACAGATGGAAATATCAATTTTTACTCAATCCCATATCATGAACTCGACTCTGACCACATTCCGTAAACATACTAACACAACAGATCCCACCCCGCGATCCCCAATCCCCAAAATAAACACTCGTAAATTGAACTGGATTAAATTTCAAAATATAATAAGCAATTTAATACCTAAAATAAAAATCCTAAATAATTCTATAGAAATTGACAACGCCGTTTCATTACTAAACACCATAATACATACAGCAATAACAGAAACTCAACCCAAAAATACATATACCCATAACAGCATCAGACATTCACCTCTGCCGGCAGAAATTAGAAATATAATAAATATAAAAACAAGCCCAGAAGACTTTGGAACTTAACTAAAACCCACAAATTAAAGAGAACTTCTATTTACCAAAAACAAATACTTAAAAGAAAATCAATTATTCCATCTATCAACTCACCAAAAGGTAAGTTGATTGACCCCAACGACAAGGCTGAGGAAATATCCAATTGCTTTGAGTCGAATTTCACCCTCAACCAAGTAAAACCGCACCCGGAACACAACACAATAATTCAATCAATAAACCACCCAATCTATGGCCCTCACAACAAAATCCATTTTACAAACCCTAAAGAAATAAAACAAATCATTAACTCTCTCCAGATAAAAAAAGCGCCAGGTCATGATAATATAAATAATTCAATTCTAAAACACTTACCTGTCCCCGCAATAGCATACTTAACAAGCATCTACAATTCATGCTTCAGAACAAATCACTTTCCATCCACTTGGAAGCATGCTATCATTCATCCCGTTCCGAAACCAAATAAAAATGCAGCAAACACCGCAGCTATCGCCCAATAACCTTCCAAAATTAAAAAAAATTTCGTCTGAAAAAGCACCTGCAACTAACAAAAGCCATTCCAAAAGAGCAGTTTGGATTTACTGAACACATCTCCACACAACACCAACTCCTCAGAATTACAGAAATATCAACACAGCATTTCAGAAAAAACATCATTCAATACTCATATCACTTGACATATCACAGGCATTCGATAGAGTATGGCACCAGGCACTAATTTACAAATTAAAGAAAATCGGCACTCCACAGTTCCAATCACCTCAATAATCGAAAACTATAGAGACACCCTTATTCTTCCCACGAAAACATTTATCCAAAGAACCTTTGCAGTAACAATTAACAACCATCATTCAAACCCCAGGTTAATCAAAGCAGGATTACCACAAGGATCCCCCCTCTCACCCACACTGTTCAATCTCTATGTAGCAGACATCCCCCAACATCCAACAGTAAAAACAGCACAGTTTGCAGACGACACCCTTATATTCGCTTCCAATCACTCTCTAATTAACATTAAAAACAACATACAATTATATCTAAACCTAATAGACAGTTGGTCATCCAAATTAAAAATAAAACTAAACCCAAACAAAACGGCAGCAAAAATCTTTTCTTTAAGGCCGTACACTCCACCAACCACATTAACGTTAAATAACGAGCCCATCCCCCAAATAAACCCATTAAATATTTAGGACTGCACTTGGACACCAGACTGAATTGGAAACAACACATAGACACCAAAATAATTCAAACTAAAAACAAACTTCATCAACTAAAATCACTAATTAATAGGAATAAATACCTTCCATACAAAACAGCAACAATACTCTACAAAACAATAATCAGACCGACTCTTCTCTATGCCTGTCCAGTATGGATTAATGTGAACCAATTCCTACGACCATCACTAATGCACCCTGGTTCATATCAAATCATCAATTACATAATGAATTCAACCTCGACCTCATCATTCACCACATTACTTACCTATCCCATAAATTCTTCTCTAATATTCACCATATTCAAACATTATCCTCGTTCAACCTCTGCAAAAGCCCCACCTATCCCACTCGCATCAACAATAAATATCCATTCCACATATTTTGTAAAATATTTTCAGACCTAGAATAATATCTACGAGGTGCCATCATGGTTTCCTCAACCACTGTATTAGAGTTAAGTTATGTTAAGTGTAATAAGTTAAGCCATCACTGCATATGTATAGTTTTATAGGAACTGATCTATGTGCAAAAACAATCAAATAATAAAACATAATTTAAAAAAAAAAAATTAGTATCGCAAAGACAGAACACACTAGTTTTGTCAGTATCATGAGAAGGGCATTGGTTTTTTTTGGAAATACTAAATATTAAATGAAAAAAAAAAAACATTGAAGATGAAAAATGAGAAAAGTACTTCCAAGTGTATTGTAGATTGAGAGAGATTGATAAAAGAAAAACAAAGATCATCCTTTGTCGGCCCATTGGCCGAGATCGCTAAGGCCAGTAGTGTTGTAGTGATCTCCGACCGAAGGGTCGTGGGTTTGAGTCCCGACATGGGCATGGTTGTATTTGTTTTCGTCCTTTCACATATTATCATCACCACATCGTTTCATCTTGATAGTTAACACCAATAGTGGTCGCTAATGACCCAGATGTTGATCCGACCTTAAATAACCAATTAAAAGAAGATTATACTTTGATAACTAAGGAAATTGTGCTTTCTAAAGTTTCTATTCCAATATTCTACAGTACGCAACATTTTGTAAAATTTATCTCCACGTGCTCTCAGTTCCTGACGGGCAAAGCATGTCAAAATATGTCATAGGCTCCATGGCGACACGAATGTCTGTTTCTAATGTAACTGCGCTTGACTTCAGTACTGAATATATTTTTAAAAAATACCCTAAAAAAAAACGTATTGGCACTTCAATTATCACTCAAATTAATATTTTCGAAACTCATAAATGCCAGATTAATATTTGCTTTGAGATTGTGTTCACTTGTTGATACCAGAATCTTGCGAAACATTTAAGGTACTATCTCTTTTGAAGGAAGCGATATTATGACTAAATATTCACAACTGATTATTTTCTTTAAGCGAATGTAACATACTAAAAATCAACGAGATCGACAATAGCCCATTTAAATATATCACGAAAAGAGGAAATTCAGGGTAATATGAATTATCACATGTAAAGAAAGACATTTTTGGGCTGTTACACCAATTAGGAATATAGGAAACAAACATTTTTATGGTTATACAACAAAGAACATTGTAGTTGCTGAATTAAAATATGCAAACTGCAGAAATAATTGAAAATAAAAAATTAGAATGCCTGCTAATTTACAACTACTTTACAAACCCATTTAAGAATTACATTATATTTCATTGAAATTATTTGTTTCAGCATTTTCAAAAGATTTGTAACGAGCAGCTTACGTGTCACTTGTGAAGAACACACTTTTTTTTTAAAATATGCCTCAGTTGCCCCCAACGAACTGCCTCGACTCTGAGGAATTCGAATAATCTACAGAGCGGACAACATTATTTCTACACCCACTCTATTCCTTCTTTAGTTCGGCATCATTATCCGTGAATGGCCAGCGCCTAACGTATAACGCGGCGTGGAAGAATATTTTTAGATATTTACTCTTTTCCTATTGCCTATTGGTTCAGAAAGACCCTCTTCCATTCATTAAAATGTTTCGCTGGAAGTGGATTGTTAGATCGTTAATTTTCTAAGCAAATAAGGATGTATTTGTTATGTATAAGAATGTATAAACTATCAAATCAGAACATATATTTAAAATACAATTATGAAGCATTATATTTTCGTCGATAACATTTATTGTCTTCGCAAATATTTGATTTACAATCACAAGAAACCAACAGTCAGTGGAGAAAACTCCGACAATTTCACCAATAACAGGCTCGCATTCCACGAGTTTTAGACATAGACACGAGTATGCTGCGAAGCAACAAACAAACATTATTTCTACAACCCCCCTTACCCCCATCTCATTTCTCCTCAACCGCACCACTAATTCGGCGTCGGCGGCGCTGAATGACCGCCCTGCCCATACGCAGGCCGTGGCACGGCCGTTTCGCGCAGCAGGCGGCCATGAATCTGGACGCGCGTCTCATTATCCGCGCCCACAGCCCTCATTCGTCCGCGTTTACGCTAATTCTGTTTGCGCCGCCCGATATATTCATTGGGCCCGTAAATGGGCTATATCTATATTGCACCTGCAGGAATAAGCTGCGCGCATGGGTGACACTGTGGTTACTGCCAAACGCAGGGAGGAGGAGGTGGGGGATGTCGGGAGTGAAGGGTGCAGACAAGTTACGCAATGGGAAGAATTCAATGGGGAAGGAAAGGGATATCCGTGGGTTTGGAGGTTGTGAGATTGGGAGGAAAGAGAGGGATATCTTTGGGTTTGAAAGTCCGGTGATGTCGAATGGCAGAGGCCGGGCCAATTGTGAATTGGAGCGTGATAAGGAAAGAAGTGTGTACTGAAGATGAAGATCTTTGAGTTTTAAGGTATAAGGAGTGGTCGTAGACGCAGAAATGTCTGTCTTTGCGTTTGAAAGCCAGAGAGGGATGCAAATGAGGGATTGGAAAAAATGTGAATTGGGAAACTGTGCGATGTTTAGGTGTGTATTAGGGAAGATAGTAATATCTATGAGTTTAGAGGTCGTCAGGTTTGAGAGCTATTCTGAGCTAAAGTAGGGGTAGTACCTTTCTGTTTGAAAATCTGTGGGGAGTATAATTGAAAGAGGCTGGAGCAAATCTGAATTTGGAAATGCCGGGAAAAACTTGCGGATGCTCAAAAAGAAGTGGTGTGCATTAGGGTAGAGAGGGATATCGTGACTTTGGAGATTTATGGAAGAGTAAATTTGAGTGTCGTGGGGTGGAAAGGAATAGTTATTGGTTTAAAACTTGAAGAAAGTGGGAAATAGTGGGCCTATGTGGAGAAAAATATCATTGGTCTTTAATATCGATGGAGCGCGTATATGAAGATGCGCTTTCCTTGTGCTTTATTTATTTATTTATTTTACGTCAAAAAAAAACAGTTAAAAACTGCGTATGACGTGCTATGGGGAAAAGTGAATTGTGTGCACATTTTCAAAATTCTGTGATCCCTACACTAAGTCATATACTACTTAAATTTTGAATTTTGAAAGGGAGAAAAAAACAACAAAAACTCCCATGTAATAAAATCTATTGTCAAAGATAAATAAGCAATAAATTTTGGCTCTTATTACTTCCTGCCGCGACAACATGGAAACGATAATTTGAATAATTGTATTTCCCACTGAATTCTAGAAGACGTGCACAGAAAATGAAGTTACATTTATGTCCAGAAGCAAAACAAGGGGCCATCTCAGCATTTGCTCAATGGATCAGGGAAACTGGACGAAAAACCTGATCGAGTGTGGTGCACATGAGAGGAAGAGACAATTCAGTGGTATGAGTTGAGTATACTTTGTTGAAAATATGTTTTCGACTTTGCCTACGGACTGTGGAAACTCGAGGTTGTCTACAGACAGTGGAAATTTATGTGTGGGAGGGTGGAGAGGAATATCTTTGGATTGCAAAGCAAGGAATGGAAACCAGTGTCTAAGGGTGAAGGTAAATATCTTTTGGTGAGAATACAGATATCTTAATAGAATTTTTATCGGCCGAACACAAAAGAAATTTCCTTTCAATATGGAATTACATATTACATGAAGTAAGCGTAATTTCTGTTCATTCGTTAACTTTCCGGGAAGAATATTCTAAGCGTTTGTCTCATTACATGCGTCCGAAACTCTCATTTGTTCTCATTTACGCTAATTTAATGTGCACCGCCTAATATTTTCATTAGCGCCGTAAACAGGGTTCATCTATATTACACCTGCAGGAATAAGTACTCTCGGGCGCAGTTTCTGTTGATTGCAGCCAACACCGGGAAAGAGTTGAATGGTGCATAGGGAAGTAGAAAATGGTGGAAAGGTGGACGTGAACATCTACGTGTGCTTAAATGTCGTTGGTGATGGATTAATGAGAGTTGTAGGTAGTGGAAAAATATCTTTGAGTCTGGTGGTCTTTGACGGTTGGAGGTCGGTGGGTTAGGAATATCTTTGTGTTTGACGACCAATGCACAATGGATACTACGACATGGTAAAGAGACGAATAATATATTTTTATTTCAAGAACTCTGGTGTGGAAAGCATGAGCTTTGAGGAGTGAAGAGAATGGTTTTACATTTGTATTGTTAGAGATATTGGAGAGATAGATACATGGTTGGGAAGGTCTGTGAGAAAGAGGTTGAAGGTCAAGACGATGGAAACCAGATTCAAGTGAGGTGAAGACTAATGTATTTTTAATTTATGAGATCTCGATTAATTCTACACAACAACACATCTTTTACCAGGAACAGTGCATGAAATGATGTCACTACAGCGCGTCTGACCGGGAGGTCCTAGGTTCGAGTGCTGACGGCGGCAGGATTTTCGACACTAGCTTTTCAGCTAGGTCGAATTCAGTCACTGTCTGGAGGAGAATTCTAACGGCCGGCTGCTCTGATCGGTAGTTTTCGTGGTTTCTCTGATCAACACCTGGCGAATGCCAGAGCAGTACCCTAACAACAGGCGCGACCTTTTCTTCCTCTTCCTTGTCTTCGAAGACATCGAGCATTGAGAAACCTTGAGCGCAATGGTGTCGCAAATACGCATGCGCGTCCGACCCCTGCGATCGATGCAGAAATCGATTAGAGCCACGATTGACGTCGTGACGCGACGTGGAAGTGAAAGGTCCTCAATCGGACACTAACAAAGGATATAAAATTTCCGCTCCACCACATCGTTCTGCTAGATCTATACTCTGACCACTGCCCAGTGAGCATATCACTATCATCACAGATATCAAAACAATCCCGCCCAACACAGTGTGACATACCCATTTGTCACATTAAAATAAATTAACATTTATTTGTAGACAATATGGTGGACCATGTATTACGAAATATCACGAGAGCTAGAGCTTAGCAACGACCGTGAATAAACAATGTAGTTTTTGTTTTTCTAAATGCATTAACAGTTCTGGATGCCGAAAGTAGAAAATTTAGGATTGGGCGAAGAAGTTTAGACGGTCAGCTACACCAAAATATAACAAACGTATGGATTGGCTGGGTGAGAGAAGAACGGTCAAATGTTATGAAAAAATGAAGGTAGTTTAATACGAAGTCTTCGAGGGATGAATCATGCAGGAAGATTTCATTCTGCTCTGAAACGCGCTTCTGAACTGTTCGTAGATATTTTCATGTGGAAGCAATATTGAAGTATAAATTGGAACTTTGTCGGGAGTGGTAATCAAGTTCGGGACTATGTCATAGGACGTAATCGGGACTGGTAATTTTGATAGTTTGAGACCAGCTTGGATAGGGGCAGAAGAGGATTTCGTGGAACTTTGGACTACGGCAAGCTCGCAAGATATTGCGACTGAGAAGTCTACGAGGACATCAACGAAGAAAAGATAAGTTAACCGCGGTATAAATTATAAATTGAAAGATATCTTGATCAAAGGCCTAAAAATTGTAAATTCTCTAAATAAAAGGCAAAAATAAACTTTGTTGAATTTTGTTCTTTAGAAAAGAAAGTGATTTTTCATTTAGTCAATCCAAACAGAAATGAACTAGGAATAGAATCATTCTATTTCAGATTCCCAGCTGCGCTGTATAGTCGGCGGATCCTATAATCCATTATAGAGGTAATAAGGATTATAATATATCGTGACCCATTGACCCAGCAAGCCGGACGCTAAGATCTTTAGCAGATATAAATGTAGAGAGAAAGGAAAATTTTGGTATATCTCAACAGAGAGAAGTCACGGCATACATAACAAAACAATAATAAAAACTCCCAATTCTGAAAATCAGAATGCGAACGGAGCACTAAATCCAGATTCAAAATCTAAATTCAAATATAACTTAGAAAGATATTGGCAGACCACAAGAAGGAAAGATATCAAACAGAAACTAAGAAAGCTTATAAGAATAATAAAACACTCACTGGACCTTATTCAGTATAATAACTATAAAAATTATTTGTCAGAATTACTTCCTAAATCTTGACTTGTAGAGTCTGCGGTAAACCGCTTATCCGGAATCAAAATCCCCATTTTTCCTAAAACGGCATACTCTGAAGAAGAAACGTCAAACGCTATTCCTCAACTACTGGAAAAAACTTCCCAACCTCACCCAATTATAAACAACGCCTTCAAAACCTAATAGGAAACTTCTTAAACCAGAGATCCCTAAGATACATCAGCTACTTAGTTTACAACTCTATCCAAAAAGTGTCTAATAAAACTGTTAAAAATAAAAAAATCGCATGGAAAATAAAAAAAATAGATGAAATTACCAACTTTACCACCAAAATGTTATGCAAATATATAATAGCGGTTATAACAGCGCTTTACAGCACTGCATTACAGCCTACATGTATCCGCACAAAGTGGAAGAAGGTGATAGCCCTACCAATACTTAATGGAAACAAAATTCGCAACCACTCAGAAAATTACAGACCCATAAGCCTTCTCTCTACTCTATCCAACATTTTAGATACGTTTATCCTGAAAAGTCCAGCCATTTTTTGACAGTCTCTGAAGCAACATCGCATTCCAATTTGATTTTAACCAAAAGCGTTCCGCCTCTCACGATTACTGAGGCTAACAGAAGACATAGCTCATGGATTCCATCAGAAAGACCACACACATCAGCATTACTAGTTATGAGCCACGCCTACGACAGTGTGGCATAATGTACATAATGCATCAATTCATAACCCCAGAATATCTAATTAAAATCATAAGTTTCATCCCAATAAGAGAATTCATTGCTAAAATCATCAACAAAAACCAATTCAACACACCTCAAAGATTGGCTTTATCGCCCTCTTTATTGAATATATTCTGTTATGTTCTATCGGAAGGAGACACAAACACAACACTGCTGACGATGTGGTAATATATGCCAGAAACTCTGAGATACTAGAAGCAATATATCACCTACAAAAGAGTGTAGAAACATAAGTGGAATGGACTCAGAATCGGAGAGTGGATGTGGATTGCATTGGATGAACTGGACTGAACTGAACGTGGATTGGATTTAGAATCTATCGACACAAGAGCTAATCCTAATTTTTTACTCTTTGCTTTCTCAAAACGTCTTTACAAATGATAAACTAAGGAACAAAAGATTCGCGGACAGCTCCCCAGTAAAGTACCAAGGTGTACTCTTCGAAAAAAGACATTCCTGGACATCCCATGCAAATGCAGTCATAGAGAAAACAAATCTTAAAGTCTTCAGACTAGCAACGATTATAAATAGTCGTTCACCGTTGAGAATAGAATGTAGATCATTAATATGTAACATCAAGTATCATGATTAGTCTGTACCATAATGCCAACAATGACATGTATACCCAATATGGGAAGGGGCAGCACCAAGCACTATCAAGTAGCAAAGGACACTCCAAAATAAAACATCTCACATCATTACTGAATGAACAATGGTTAATCTCCTACCTTTTTTACCAACTTTACAAACTCAACCTGCTCTACAAAGTGTAACTTAGTAGAAGCAAGATACCCCGCGTTAATCAATATAAAAAAACAGATTCAAAATTCCATAATTTCTAGGCATAACTTTCTATCTCGCACATCCACTTCCAACTTACTTTTTATATATTTAAAAATAAAAGTATCCAAAGGTTTTTTATGACAATCATTTATTCAGTAATTTCACAACGTTTCGTAACTCGTTTTGTTACATCATCAGGTGCTAAACTTAGTGAGGGAACGCTATCCCATTGAATTACCACCTCAGCAGAACATTCAAGGAGACAATACGAAATACCCCACACAGTTGATACCACATAACATAACTGATTTATTAAGTTTAAGTTATTTGATTTACTAAGTTCGACGAAATATTGATTTACTTTTTATATAGCACTATTGAAATCAAAATAATATTCAGATAAACAAACGTATGGAGATTTAAGGATGATAATATTCTAAAAGCTCTTTCTTTATGTCCTTGTCTGTACCTTCAAGGCATCCAAAGACAAACGAACGAAAAGAAATAAATTAAAAAATTAAACACGAATTATTTACACAAAATATCCGACATCAAAATCTATGTTGGTAATGATTGAATTCGCTCGTAAATTATTCGCATCGAACTTCGTCTCATTCACGTCTACTTAATCTGATTTATCTCCAATTCCATGATAGATATCAGTAATTCAAATTAGTTATGCGTAATAATAAACACCCACTGTTCTGGGTGATAAATTAGTACCGGAATTCATAGGTTTGTCGCTTGAATACAGGTATGTCAATAATTAGTAATACTGAGTGTATAAATTTTACATTTTAGTACACCAAAGTTCTAGAAATCATGTATACATAGTGTTTGGGGATTCGATAACCAAAATATATGAATGTTGATTAAAGCATTTGTCAGATACGTAAGCCAATTTCTCAGTCATAAACGTTTCCCCGTTTGAGATATTTATTATTTTAGTATCATTTTATCCACAACCTTTCGACGCTAATAGAATTAGTTGATACTGGTGGTGAATTATATAGCAGAAAATGTGTTACTTCCCTGGCTTAAGTTTATTCGGAGATGAAGATGCATCGATGAACTTCAAAAACGAAGTTTCCAACTTCTGAAGTTACAACTCAACTCGCATATTTTTTTGTACTCTTATTGTACAGAATTTGATTCGGTACTGGAAGTACCTTCGAGTACCGAATTTGAAATAGCTATAAAGATATTAACAGTTTAATTACAACCGATATGAAAATTATTCTCAAATAACAACGTTTTAATGAATGAAAAATAATAGAAACAAATAATATCAAAATTAATCATTAACACTAATTTGTTCATCAAATTTTACATTTCTACTGACCACAGTATGGGAAGGCTGCTACGTTGTACATTTCGAATGGACCGAGATGCAAAGCTAATGTGTTTCATTTCTAATGCTTATTCTACGCAAAAACTCGCGTTAGCAAAGGAGTATTCCAAACAGTTGCATATGGACAACTTCTGTATTCCAGCGAATCATGTGATGCTTTGCAACACTATCAGTACATTCAGTCTCGTTAAAATAGTCTGCCCTCGACAAGTTATTTTACAGCAACGTCGCACGTGTTGCAACGGTGACACTTTGTATTGTACAAATTGTTTCGCATGCAGCACACAGAAAAGTCAAAAACTCTCTTTTTAATACTGCCAGTGGAATCCTTGTTCCTCTCTGGCCATCTCAAGCAGAACATTCTCTGCCGTCCTTTGTGTTAGGCGGAGAGTCGGTCCGGTAAGCCTTCTGGAGTAGTGCAGTGTCGGTTCTGGCTGAGCCCGATGAACTCTGATGATACAAGTAAGAAGCAGTGGGCCTATTGTGATCCCTCTTATATATATATATATATATATATATATATATATATATATATATATATATATATATATATATAAAAGAAAGTCGTGTTAGTTACACTATTTATAACTCAAGAACGGCTGTACTGATTTGTCTGAAAATTGGTGAGCAGGAAGCTTAGAGCCAGGAGACGGACATAGGATACTGTTTATCCCGTTCGACAGCGTTCCTGTGTGAGAACGCACGTTTTCGCGTGATTTCGCACGTTTTGGCGTTATTATTTCTAACTACAAAAATAATCAATGGTTGAGTGAGCGAGCAATTTTAGCGGCTAAGAATAAAGATGTAGATGACCTGAGCTACATAATTCAGAATAAGATCATTGGAACAACGCATTCATTCAAATCTATTGACTGCGTCACGAATGAAGATGAAGCCACCAACTATCCAATTGAATTTTTTACTCCTTGGATGTGCCTGGCTTACCACCGCACAATTTACGTCTAAAAGTTGGCTCCGTAGTAATCATGCTTCGAAACATAAACCAACCAAAACTGTGCAACGGTACGCGTTTGGTGATTAGAAAATTGATGAACAATGTAATTTACGCGACGATACTCAAAGGAAAATTCGAAGGTGAGGAAGTTCTCATTCCGAGGATCCCGATGATCCCAACCGATATGACGTTTCAATTTAAAAGACTTCAATTTCCGATCCGTCTGGCATTGGCATTGGTCAACAAATCACAAAGCCAATCCTTGAAAGTTTGTGGTTTGAATCTAGAATATCCATGTTTTTCCCATGGTCAATTATATGTGGCATGTTCACGGGTCGGAAGATCATCTGCGTTGTTTGTTTCTGCGCCTGATAATAAAACAAAAATGTCGTGTATCACAAGGTGAAGAGTGCAACCTATGCACCAAAATACAGGAATAATAATGAATGATTAATCTACTTATTTTTATTTTTATTTTCTCTAAACAATTTAACTTATAAATTCCCAAATCTGCTTATTTATTGCCTTTAACAGTCGGTTCCTATGATTACAGCTTTGTATTTCTCTCTTAAACAAAAATCAATTTTAAAAAAACGCTCTGCTACGTAATAGATTTTTTAATTATCTATTTAATTCGGAGCGTTTTTTAAATTCTTCTTGTTTGAGAGAAAAACACAAATCTGTAATTGCTTTATTATCACGAGTGCAACAAGGATAGTACAGTTTCTCACAGTTAGTGCGACGCGAGAAAAAGATGGGAACGGCTGTTAAGGCGGAACCGAGTTCGCCGGGTCAGCTAGTAATAAAATAACATAATGATGATGACCCCTCATGAAAATAATTAATTTACTAGAAGAAGAAAGAAATAATAAAAATTATATAAAAAAAGATATTTTAGGGGATGCAAATAGATCTTTATTTCGATCTTCTCATCGCAACACCAATTCAATATGATAATAGTAATTAATCCATCACGTTAGTATGCTGCTATAGTTAATTCAAGTCAGTATTGCCAGGAATATGGAAATAAACAAACTTCCTGTCCTTTGCCGCTTTCCTTTCCTTTTTTCCCCCTTTTTTTCTCTACCCGCCACCCCCCCTTCCCTTCCCCCTTCCGTGAACGTCCCATCCCCGCCCTTTCTGCTCCCGCGCCCCCTCTGCCAACTCCATCCCGCTCGCAAGTTACGGCCGAGTGCACCCGCAAACGGCGGAATCCTAGGAATAACGGGCAGCTGGAATGCAGGGCGGCGCGGCGCTGTATTACGGTGCTGACCGACCGCGCTGACGGCGGCCGCCCGGCTGAGGTGGCTCAGGGCATCAACTGATGTCACTGCGGTACCTCCGACAGGGGGGGGTTCTAGGGTTCGAGTCCCGACAGTATCAGTGGCAGGATTTTAGATTAGGTCGAAATCAGCCACTTTCTGGAGGAGAATAATACGGCCGGATGCTCTGATCGGAAGTTAAAATTATTCTTCTAAGTTTTAAGTTTAAATATAAACGGAAATAATTTATGAACATGAAAAAGATAATTAGTTAGTTTTCCTTGAGCTGCTCTATGAAATGCAGACGATCTCTGAGAAAGGGGTGCAAGTGAACAACACACCAAATAATTTATAACGCACAAGTTACAACTCCTTAAAAAACAACTATGGTACAAGTGTTCAATAAATGCTACGAAGAGTTTACTGGAACATGGAAGAAAGTCTTACCACCAAGAGAGGAAATGTAAAACAGTCAGTGATGTTACACGCTAATATAAAACACACGGTGTTTTCTTGCAAAAAATTAGATTTTAAATCGAAGAGAACTTCGTTATAAGTTCTGATGGATAAAACACAAGGTTGCAAGAAGTATCAGCACGTCATCGACCATGGTTGGATTCAAATTATAGAAAATGGTCACTTGGAATCTGCTAGATCCCAGCACACCAACGAAGCGTTAAGGCCGACCATAACTATAGCATCATTTCTCCCCAATAAATACAGCTGTTTGCATTCGATCAAATTTGACCCGCTAGTCTTCGCTTGCAGCTGCCCCCTGCCTCCCCCCTCCCAGCCGCCCTTGTCGACCGCAGACGCGGGGACCCGGTGAGGCGGGGAGCTGCTGTGAAGGCTGGAGTCGAATTAGCTGCGCCGGGCCATGTTATAGTTATCCCGGGCGCATAATGCGTGTTTGGACAAATTATTTGCCGGGCCGCGGCGCCGCGGGGCGAGTCAGCGCGGGTTCGTTGGCAGGGAGGGGTGGAGAGGTGGTGGTCCCAGCATGTGCCATGCGGGGAAAGGAGTGGGAGATGCAAACAGCGATATCTGGTGGGCAAACACGCGGTGAGCGTGGTGGACGTAGGGTTGGAGTGGGGCGGGGCGGGGCGGGGCGGGGCGGGCGGGCGGGTCTAACTGGGGGGAAGTGACGGGGAGGAAGGCGCCGGCGGAGGTAGCAGTAGTGGCCATGAAGGAAAGCCACTACCGCGAAGTTGTGCAAAATTGCGTAAACAGCAGGCTGTAGGAATAATTATGCTCGTAAGCTCATGAATTGGTAAAAATAGCAGTGAATAAACCAGAGGCACGCTTTGAATCAATGAAGGGGCCTTAAATATCATGAAATAAATTATGAATTGAAAAAAAAAACTTTTGTTATTTTCTTTGAATATCATTACGATTTGGTTACAATGAACTCATAATTAAATGAAAAACATTATTCTGGTGTGTGAATTCCTTTTTCGAATAATAAGGAATTAAAGTTCTTCACACATCTGCACATATTTTATTTCTTATTTCTTGTATTGTTCAATAACCACGAATTGGATTAAACATTATTTTTTTATTATTTGATATTGTGAATGAATAATACCGTTATTATTTTTTCGGGTAGATGAATGAGATGTATAATAACGGATGTAATTTCACAGTTATCTCGGTTAATTTGGATAGTTGAAATCATTCGATGTGCACATTTTGGTCCATTGATATACGCATTTTGAAAGTTTTATGAATAGATTACGATCATAAATAATTATAAAAAAAGTCAATAGAGAACATCATTCATTCTTTACAAATACATTCTGATGGATAAAATACTGTGACCGCCTGCCTTTCTCTTTGAGAGGCAGGTGGCCCAGCACATCGACACATGTCATTTAAAAACGCGCGGTACATCGGACAGTCAACTATTAGGCAGTGACCCAATGTTCCTTCCTATCCACAGGAGGTACAACGAACAAAATGAGTGTAATCGAACCACAAGGAGAAACAATTTCAATTGTATTTGTCGAGGCTGTTGACTAGAAAGTCTGCTCGAAGAACTTCTGATGTAAGCCATAGTGAAAGAATGTCGTTTGAATATTAACGAAACTGTAATTCATTTAAGGGAACGAAGCTCACATATAGATCTACAATTAATTGCAATACTAAACGTTTGTATTAGAATTATTTATGCCGAGTGGAATATATCTAATGCGCATTGCTTATTGCGGTTGGAGAATATGCTCGAAAGTTGTACTGGCATATATTCTGGGAAGAAGGGCCGTCAGATTGTTTCTGCAACGGAAGCGTAACAAGATAATTCATCCCCGAAGGACGAAAACCACAGTGTGAGGCAAGTTCAACTCTCATTACTTGTGTGCCAAGGAGTCATAACTAAACGACGTGCGCTGTGTGAAAAATCTGTGCGAGAACAAACTTGCAGGCCCGTGGGTCAACTGTAAACGGGGGAAGTTAACGGTACTTTGTAACTAAGGTTATGTGCACGTTCTCAGACACCGCTCTCGTTGATTTGTTTTACTTGAGGAAAGAGCCAGGGTGAGTAATTTTTATTCATTCATTAATTTACAAACCCTCCATTTATTGGTTAAAAAGTTTATATAATTAGATTATTTTATTTTTTGTATGATAATAACCACTACATTTCATTACTTGACACTTAACTCATTACTGAAGAATTTTTCTAATTTCAATTGAAAGAACTGTCAGGTGGAGTGTAGAATGAGCATTTTCAAAGGTATAGCTGTATAATTTTATGTCTTTATCCTTTTTATTACTGTGTATTTTTCTTTCGATTTGTAACTACTAGCTTAAACCAACTAGCAAAAAACAATTTGTTGTTGGTGTTTGGAAATTTCCTCAGATCATTCGATTCCTAAATTAAGGATTCCACGTCTCTGTTATCTTCATAAATTCAAAAGGAATCGTTTAGGAACTGAGGATTTCTGCAAGTTTTATTTAACAATTGTCGGTGAAAGACATTGGCAGTTGATGACAAATTCGTACCACAAATAAATCGGTTGGTGAACCAAGGTGAGAACGGTTGAAATTCATATTGTAACAGCACTGCGAGAGTGAATATTAATCTTTAAAATTATAAAATATCGTTCGAAAAGCAAGAAACAGTGTTGACGGGCAATTTTATCGGGGGAAGCATCCCAAGCATCAGGAAGCAGCAAGCTAGCAAAGCTGGAATCGTGCGCGTAGGAGGTAAATTGTGCTGAAATCCAAGATTGACATCTCTACCAAAGGGAAAACAAAAGGACAGATTCGGATGCGCCGAGGCTTCAATCGTTGGTATGCAGCAGCGCCCAGTGCCGGCGCTAGACATGGACAGACCGGGCGATACGTGGGGCCCCGCAAGTCAAGAAAGATAGAAAAGGAAAGGAAAAGAAAGAAAAAAGAAAGTAAGTAAAAAGAACGAAAGAATGTAGGAACGAAAGCAGGAAACAAGAAAAGAAAACAAAAACGAAAGAACACAAAAAGAGAAAGAAATTAATCTCCAGAAAATTTATGAGTCGCGATACCGTAGTCTGATATTTCATAAACTTTTCAATTCTTTTTTTACCTTGAATAGTTAATTATAGTCATTACATTAAGACTATATGAAATAAATCAAAGTCACCAACATTAAAATAGGTGGTACTGAAATTCATATATAATATTTCATGTATTTGACAAGTAATTTTATTAAACACTGACAGAACACACATCTTTTTTAGCGTTTTAAGTTCACCGTGGAAATTGTATTATTTGATCACTAAATACTTTTACTTAAAATTATTATTTAAAATACAGTTGCAAAAGCTTTTACTGCCTTAAATGTTATCTTGTTATTTGTTGACAGAGACTATAACTCATAGTTTCTTGATACAATTTCCACATTTTAATTGGGGGTGGGGGCATTGTTCCGGGGCAGTATTGCCCCGAGCCCGAAATTGTCTAGAAGCCTGGGCCTAACACGAGCTATCGCCGCCAGAGTGCAGCGTCTCCCGACACTAACATGCGAAGGCAGCAGGGGGAAGGGCTCTTGCGCATCGTCAGTCAATGAGCTCCCGGCACTAGTTTGCATCACAAATTAGCGGGAATTTTAAATGCAGTCAGATACCAAAATTATCATCTTGTTACAAGTCATTGAAATAGATTTATGAAGCATTTCTTTTAAATATTGCATCTTGTACGCCTTCACGTGTTATTTTTAGTTGGTTCCCGATGAAAATTGTCACTTTATGCCACTTTCAAAATGTTTCTCAACACTTCTCGCTCTCCATGCAACATGGCGGCCAGCGTCTGGACGAGCCAAAATCGGTACGCTGTAGGAGTAACTCGCCCATATCTTTCCGCCATGGAACGAAGGATATTCGCCACAGCGCCGCATCCTTCCAGGGTGCCGCTTTTGTGATTGAGCGCTGGGTTTTTATTGATTGATTTTTTCGTGTTTCCGAGCGCGTCAATTGCTTTCGTCATTAGTCCCGTTAGTGTAGTGCATGTTTTTTCTCGGGAGATGGCGGTGATCTTCCCCCGCTGAATGGCGAGATCCGGCGCCGACCTACCGTCGACTAGTGCGGTTTCCCCCTAACCAGAACTCTCCCACCAGCGGGGCACCGCCCCTGCCGGGACAAGCTCTCAGCTCCTAAGCGGTCTCCCGGAATATGTGGAAGTGTAGTGCATGTTAGTGTAAGTGTGCGTGTAAGGGGAGAGGATGGGATAAGGAAGTGGAAGGAAAGATCGCGCGCGGTCCGTGGCCCGTTTGGTAGGGTACTGCTCCGGCATTCGCCTGGTGTTGATCGTAGAAACCACGGGAAACTACCGAAACCTAGCTGAAAAGCTAGTGTCGAAAATCCTGCCGCCGTCAGGACTCGAATCTAGGACCTCCCGGTCAGAGGCGCTGCAGTGACATTCATTTATGCACTGAGCTACCGCTCCCGGTTTGAACGCTGGGGATCACGTGCCCTTAAATATCGCAGACACGGGAACTCATGGTCGTTTTACGATGATATTTCTTTTTGTTTCGATTGCGCAATGGCAATATGCCATTCCATGCATTTAGCGCATTGTTTTTTGTAACAAAATTCTGTGCATTTTCGGCGGGGCGGATGAAACTTGTATATTGTGGGAGAGATATTTATTTTCAGTAACATTTTTTGAGTCAGCTTAAATTTATTGTATGCCTTATAATTACATTAATTCCATGCTAATCCACGAATTATTTACTTATTGATATATCCTTCGGAGGGGAAGTAAAGCCGACTGTCCCATGTTAGTAGATTTACGGCATGTAAAAGATCCTCAAGCCTAAATGATGCCTCTGAGCCAAATTCAAATTTCTGTTTCGTCGCCCAAGTAATACCTTGTTTCTCCTCTAGTAGGTGAAAGGAGCGTAACAAAATTTGCGTGGTCAGACGGAAGAGCAAGCCTCATGGCCTAAGTCTCGCCACGTAAAATAAGACATTCATTCATTCTTAACGCATGCGTCTTGTTTAAATAACGCACCGTCGCACTGTCAGGTGTAAATGACAATGATCCCGACAAGCAGCCGGGCAAAAGTCGGTGACGGTCTGCCTTCATAAAGGTAGCAAGGTAGCAATAAATGAGATCGAATATTTGCCAAAGGTAACACAATAAACGATGATATCGATAGTGAAAATTATACAATGGTATGAGGTAAACAGATTAATATATGGGTCAAAAAGAAGGAAAGTGAGAACGGATTTTGGAAGATAGAAGGGTGAGTACGAATATTTGAAAATTTGTATGTAGCTTCCATACTATCCCCTATATAGTAAGTATATAGGTACTATACCATCCTCAATTATGTATTTTATCGTTATGTATGACAAGACACTAAAAATCGAATGATTAGATTCCCAATGTCGTGAAGTCTGATCCTCAGAAAAGTTTCACCTTTAGAGAATTGAAGGTTTGAATTTACCATGGTAGGCATACGGAAATTGTAAGAACTTCCGTTCTATGTACCTCGTATTAAACATCGACTAGAAGTTAGGCAGCAGAAGAAAAGAAATATGAGAATGGGAAGAAGGGAGAGATAAAAAAGAGGGGAAGAGAACGAATAGGGAACGAAGGAGGGACAGAAATGGAAGGAGAAAAAGAAGGGACAAGGAAAAGAAGAAGATGGGAAGCAAAGAGAGATTGAAAAGGAAGGGGAGGAAGAAAAGGATGAGAAAACGACAGTCACATGAAGGTCGATAATCCAGAAAAGGGAACTGTCAACAGGTCCTTTGAAAGCGGTGATCACACCTCGCTGCCGCAATAAACGCAGCGTGGTCGCCGGGGGGCAAATACGATGACAGCGAAGGCAAAGCACAGCTTGCGACGTCGGCAGCGGCTGCGGCAGAAGCGGAAACGGCAACACAGGCGCGTCTGCGGGGTTGGCCGCGGGGGCCTTGCCCGCTGCAGCACAGAGGATGCTCGCCGCACACACCCGCAGCGCCCCTGGCGACCGGCGCGTTAACGACTGCCGCAATTATCGCGACGAATGTGATTGAGTATGTCAACAAGTCGGCGGCCGCAGAACGCGCGGGCCAGCGCGCGTGCTGTTTATGAGCGTGGGGTGTGTCTCTGCGGACGCCACACCGGTGGCTGCGGCGGTGGCGGCGCCGGCGGCGCGCGGCGGCGGCGGTGGCGGTGACGGTTCCGGTGGGGTTGACGAGGATGATAGTGTTAAAGTGACGGAGATGGAGGTTCTGTCGAAAGCTTTGGTGAAGGCGTTGGCGGAGATCGGAGTACAGGCGGGGATCGAGGTGGCGGAGTAGAAGCGGCAGCAGCGGCAAAATAGAGGTAGCGGTGGTGGCGGCAGATAGGGGGGGGGTGGGGTGTGGGGAGTGGGAGGGGGGGGGGATTGGGGAAGGCGAAGGTGAGTGGGGCCGTTGGTGGAGGTGCTTGGAGGCGGTGGCGACGGAGGTGAGTGAGGCGTTGGCGAAGATGGGTAGAGGTATTTTCGAAAATGGGTTGGGGAGTTGGCGGGGAGGCGAGGGAGGGCTATGGCAGAGGTGGGTGAGGGATTGGGTGGGGGGGTTAAGAGGTGAGTGAGGCGTAGGTTGCAGAGGCGATGGCGGTGGAGGAGAGTGGGCTACTGCAAGTGGACCAACGCGGATCACAGGCAGACTGTGTGTAGTTCCCCCCTCGCCCCTGTGGAGTTTCGCCCTGTGCAGTCGAAACTCTTCAGGCGGACGCAGGCGCGGCAGCCGGAGATACGCGCCGCGGGGGAGGGCGGGCAGGAACGGGAGTAAACACCGCTTGGGGGCGCGGTAGCACGGCATCGGGCGCGAAGGGCCGCCATTTCGGTAAATTTGACCGCAGGGCGGTGGAGGGTTGGGCGATGTGGGAGGGGGCCGAGCCCATGTTAACTGAGGCGCGAGCTGGGTCACTGACTGCGGAGAGCGGGGGCGGAGGGTGAAAGAGGTGGGGGGTGAGGGATGGCATTGGGGGGGAAAAGGGTTGAAGGGGCTGGTTGATGACGGGATCGGGTGATGACGAGGTCGGGTAGTATACGGGGCACGGGTGATGACGGGGACGGGTGGTGTTAGTGCATAGGTGGTGGTGGGGGGGGGGGGGGTGAGGAGCGGGTGTTGGTGGCGAGTCAGGGTGATGACAACGCCAAATGGTGACGACGTCAAGTGGTGGCGGCGCCGGGCAGTGACGGGTGGGTAGTGACGAGAGAGAGAAGTGACCACTGGGAGTGACAGCGCCAAGTGGGGACGATGTCGGGCAGGGACAGGGTCGGGTGTTGACCCAGTGGAACGCGACGGGGTGGAATGGTGACGGGGCCGGGAGGTGGGAAGCCGAAAAGCGAGGAAAGAACCGTAGGAGGCGCAGAATGTTGAGAAGAAAATGGAGAAAAACGTAGTAACGCGGGTGGGGCGGTGCGGTGCTGGAAGCAAAAAGGTGGAGCTGTCTGTGGTGCTGTTTGTTTTCAGGTGCGGAGGAGGCCAAACACTGGAAGGAGAATGCCTGACGCCCGCGCCAAATAAATAAATAGTTTAAAAACAAAAATCGGATAGATTAGCATGTACTCGGCTTC
Source organism: Teleogryllus oceanicus (assembly GCA_964035755.1). Lineage (NCBI taxonomy): Eukaryota > Metazoa > Arthropoda > Insecta > Orthoptera > Gryllidae > Teleogryllus > Teleogryllus oceanicus. Next base: position 43,130,629 of record CAXIVR010000008.1, read on the forward strand.
TGACGGCAGGTTTTTCCCCCTTCAGGGATTTTTTCCTCAGCCGTACCTTATGGTCTCTTTTCCGCGGCTTTGATGCGAAGGAGAGGCCATTTGGGGTGAATACCAGAATTCGAAAGGTTAGAACGAGGTAGTAGGTATTGTAATGGCTTAAAGGCCTTCGGCCTAGCCACAGTGCATCAAGTTTTTTTTTCATTTGTCTGTAATAATTACCTATTAAATAAAATAAATAAAAAAAGGTGGAATTCCCTCGGGGAGAGATGGGAAGAGTGAGCCGCACAGATTGCAATGCCACAGAGCTGTACGATGCGTCATGTGGTGTGTCAGAGCATTGAGTATGAATGGTCCCGATTTCCGTAAATTCAACCGCAGGGCAGCATGATCTCCATCCTTTGGTTGTCACTCGCTGGCCAGCTGATAGGTTGCAGGTGTTATCCTCCATCGCGTTCATAATATGTATGTGTCGTGGAGTTACCGCGTTGATTTGTTTGCAATAGTTGCGATAATTTTGAATCGCATCGTAGTTTCTGTGGGATGCTCTCTCTTTGTGTATAGGGCAAATGTCATTTATGCGATCGTGTGATTGGTTAAACAAATTGTAGATAAATATATGAGTACTGACAGAAAAAGTATGTTGAGTTGTTTTTAAGCTGTTTGTATTTTAACAAACATGTATTATTCGTGGATTGCTATCCCTCAAGAAGTGGAGTTACAAAATGCTGATGGAGAGAGACATACATTTCGTACAAGATAAAAACAGAATAATGTTTCCATTTCAAGGACAACCGGCTTTAAAGATGATGTACAAACTTCTTAACTTTAAAGATGTATCAACGTCAATATATGCCCTATTTGTGTGAACTTTTAATCATTCATATATCATTGTGAAATGAAAAAAAATATTTGGTTTTCTTTGTTTCTCTTTCAAGCAATCTTACTACTCTGCAAAGTAGAACGCAGTTAAGAGTAATGTACCTTCGTTATTTGTCATGAAATTGATGATCAGGCCACTTTAAATTATAATAAGCTTCCAAATGTAAACTTGTGATATTTCCAAAAATCTATATTTAGTTTCTAAGATGACAGTGTACTTCTCTCCTTTCAATATTTCAGGACCTCATCACTGACTTGTTGAAAGTTTCTTAAAATCTTGGACATTTTGTTGAATTTATCTCAAAGTAAAAGATTTACTGAGATGATGAAAAGCATTTCAATTAACCCCTAACAAGGAAACTTTACTCGGTCTTTAAAAATTCAAGCTTAGTGGTAGTCGTTCTCTGCACCACTCCAGTTTATAACATCAATTTCTTATACTGAAGTTGTTTGCATATACTTAAATCAGTTCGTGAATAACGTATTCCTAGTCGAAAGAAAAGTTTATTTTAAATGAAGTGCACGAATAATCTTTTCTGACTGAAGAACATATTTAAATAGCTTGAAGAAATAATAAGATTTTAATTGGATGCTTCGTCTGGCTTGAGAATTTATGAAAGAGCTCGAAAGGGTAAAAAAGTTGGAATCTGTTTCATCGCCTTGTATTGAGATGGCATGATATGGTGTGGTAAACTGCACGAGATGTTTCCTCCTTGAAGAATGTGAGTGAATCCCGCTTTGATGAGACCAGGTTTTTATAATATATTGCAAATAGCTTAACTTGGAATTCTCAAAAATGTGGTAAATTTTTGTATAGAAGCTGGAATATACTGTTAATTAATTCAATTACGTGATGTATTCCCGATTTTAATTGCTGATTTGCAGCAAATGGTGATGTAGCATGTATTGGTGTTTCGTAGCAAATGTTTATCTATATGCACCAACAATAAAAATGTAGAAAGGTTGTAGTATTTTTCATACCTTCTTCGTCCGGAATATTTGTACTTTTGTTGAATAGTATAATAAGCTGCAACTAACTACTAAAATTTGTAAATGTTTAAAGTACATTGAAATCTGTACGTTGTATCTGTACATTGAAACGACCGATTTCGGACAAAAACGGTCGTTTTTATTAGAGGTCCCTTAATCGAGAGAAGCAAACATTTGTCAAATTTGTATTGGCGATTTCAATGTTTTGCTTGTTAACATAGTTTAAATAGAAGTAAACAAAATCTCGATAGTTGTGGACCTACTGCAACAGAGCGTACGTTCAACAACTTGTACGTAAAATGAATTCTATGTCTTTACTTTCTTATCTTTTTCATACCATTTTAATGTCTTCCCAAACGTGGTGTTGATTCTACACTCTACTGTGCAATCTACGCCCTGAGAAAACTGCATATAATGCATAAAAGTAATCAGTTATGATAATCAGAAATTCATTCTTCCGCGATATATTAGGAACTTTAGATATCATTGTTCTCAGCGATATGACAATGAACGTAGACGCAAGACGATATTGAATGAACTGTTACCCCCCACCACTTCGTATAGTGTTACGGCAAATTCGTGACCTTCTAAAGAAGGTAAACGCACAAAATGTGCTTAGGCGCTCCCTGCAGGTTCAGGTGACCGCTTAAAAGAAGGAAAATTTGCTAGAAAAACTATGGCTCTTATCGTTTTCAAAAAAAAAACTATGGCTGGAGGGGTCTGTCTAACTAATCAAGTAGCGCTTTCAGCAGTTTCATGGACCCCACTTCCTTCATGGTTTTAAAAATTGTTTTATGTCATAAAGGGATTTTCTTTCTGAAATTGTTATTCAATTTTATTCATTCATTTTGATCATGCATATTTTTCTGTTTCTAAAATTAAATAATACTTTTACCCAATCTTTGTTAAAAAATGTTATAGTTCGTATAGATTTCGTTTCCTGAAACAGACTACTGTGAGAGTAGACCCGTTAAGGTAAAATATTTGTGAAATAATATAAGAAACATATAATAGAACATAACTTGTGATTGCTGGCTACAGTGGTGGAGAGAAATACAGTATCTTTCAAGTTCGGAAGCCAAAGGCCGTGGGTTCAAAATACGCGTAAGATAAGGGTGTTTTCACCATGTAATGACAAACTAACTTCTCAACTATATCTACAGGTATCTTAGAATAAATGTTACAAACTTCTAGGACATGTTGAAGGACCGGAAATGATTATTTTTGCAATGAGAGATATGGGAAAATGATTATAACTGAATTATATTATGCATATTATTCACTTATAGTATATGTGATATTTGTCCGCGTTTTTTAGAAGCAGGTAGAAATATGAAATCCGCTTACCTGCATCACATGGTTATCTGCCGACTATCTCCGAATACATGCAGCCTAAATATCAGAAATTCCACATGTATAAATGCTTATAACTCCATTACATGAAATTTCTCACTACATACTTTTTGAAAGAAGTCATTATTTTCGACTCCTCTACTAGCCCTAGAAATTTGTAACATTTATTCTGAGACACCTGTACATCATTCAACCAGTCGTATTCCTGGTATCATTATGTACCCAACATGATTACCCTAAAAACTTTTAAGTACAAGCACAGAAATTTCAAAATTGTCTGTGATGCTTGCCCAGGAAATGGCCATACCCTTTCTCTCACAGAAATTCCCAACAGCGACGACAAACTTCGACATCCCGCGGCCAGGGGGAGGGCTGGGGGAGGGACGCGTTGGCCAATCTCTAGCAGGTCGAACCACAGTTGTCTGTGATTGGTGCAACATCCCAAGGGGTAGAAAGGACGCCGTCTCAGGGGGAGAGGGCTAGTTCGTTTACGTACGAGGCGGAAATATCGTCACATTTCCCTGCCGAAGGAGAGATTTTGCCTGCGCCTACGCCACGACGAAAAAATATTTCTGAGCGGGGTTTTCCGTCCAGAATTACTGTCACTAGGTAAATAGCATTTTAGCAACAATTGCTCTAACTTTTAGCAATCGATTTGTAACCCCAAATTTTGATGTTCATTTCAGGCACAATTTGCGGACCCTCTTCGGCTGTTCGCATATTCGAATTTGTTTATAAAATTATAAATTGTTGCAAAATTGTTAATTCGCGATTTTCGGCTCTGGCACATCGGGCGACTCTTCTCCTTTAGATTTGCAAAAGTTGGATATTGTTTATAAATTTGTGAAATTCGTGGCTTCCAAATGCGATGCAAAATTCCGGAATGCGATTGGTGCTATCATATTTCGTTCTCGAGATATATGTAATTCTTTATAAGAAATTAACACCTTAGAATGACCCCATTTGTATTCACTTAACACAAGCATACTGAAAAAGCAGTTCTCCAATGTCCCGCTTTTGCCTGCTACGATTAAAAAGCACGTAGCTTATAAAAAATTCTGCCGCCAATTTAATTACGAGAAATCCGTCTTTTTATGGCGAGTATAAAGATAACTTTTATTTTTTTCATATTCTCTTTAAAGTCCTGCAATTTGACAGTTGATATATTTATCAAATAGGGAGGAAATTGATTATAAACAAATTATTTTTCAAGGTGTATTACGTCCAAACGATGGTTTTTGGTTTTCTATCAAAGGGATGTTGAGCAACCGACTAGCTGTATTATTATTTTTTTTTCAAAGGCTCCTGTTAAAACTGATGGTTAGAAACTATTTGTTCCTCTTGTTTAACCCTTACCATTAAAAAATAAGGAAACATACTATTAGATGTTCGCTGTAAAATATATTGCATTGGATAAATGGAATGTTAACGTTTTCAAATAAAGAAATATTTATTTGTGTGTTGAAAGATCAAATGAGTACAATTACACATCACAAAATGCTACACAACAAGTATAGAAAAATGGACGTATAGAAACTGTAAGTTAATATTTTGAATTCAATTTATCATTCAATAATTCAGGATCATCTTTCTAAAACTGTGAATTTAAGGTTTTCATTTTATAATATTGGAATCAGAGTATATGTGCTAAATCAAGCGTTGTTAATACATATCTTTAAACAACATTATTTATATATTTAAAACAGTTTTTAGATTGGCGAACATTTCAATGAAATTTCATGAATTCCTAAATACTTGAAAATAAATACTTCTAAAATTCAATTATTGTAGCGTTTTAAAATATAACAATGACACGCTTAGTAAAACGGGTTGTTACTACTAAAAGGAAAAAAAAGATGTTAAAACAATTCAAATAGATTTAGCGTTTATGTTTACAGTTTAGTAAATATCAATGCCGTAGCATTTTCCAGTGAAAATACTAAGAAAGAACTTGGTGGTCAAGTCCTATTACCTTAGCAACACAGACTACATGTCAATTTCAAGCTTACAAATATCGTGAGAGTTCGAAGATGGTTTGTTGGACGTTACTTTCCATTATACGAAATTACCGAAACCTTAAATTTTGCACGACCATCATCTCTACCGGGAGGACGTAGCGGTTTATTAAACGAAAACGGGCCATTCAAGGTATGTAATGTTCAATCGTGGAAAACGTTTAACCATTTTAAACTACCCTAAGGAAAATATCAAATCATCAATGTTAATGATCTTCAGTTTAACATTGCCTTTACTATTTGGAGGTTTTCAGTATCCCAAAAACCTACGAAAGCTTTTCCAGGTTATTATAAAACCAATTCAATAAATATAAGCATGTTTCACGTTATTATTTGTAAAACACTGAAATATCTAAGATGTTATTTGATTCATGTCTTCATCGGAGGTCTGAAATTAAAAACCTGATAAGCAGAGAAAATTAAAAGAATTTTGCGTGATTGATGAAGTTGAATGATCAAATGAAAAACAATGTTTCTTGCTTCATATAATGACACCTTGTTTAATAAACATGTAATTACATTTATAAATATATTTAAATTGCAAATTAATGAAAATTTTCAAAAGTAAAATTATCAATAAACTTTTATTCATGTGCTCCTGTGAGAATCACGTAGTACACGTGATTCATATGAACCAGTTTTTGAGAATAATACAAAACCTTCTAGACATATACACTAAAGATAATAGTTGTCAAATATTATTTACGACATAAATATCTTAGGATATTTTATTACAATACGAAATAGAAGAATTATCAAACAAGGCTCTGAAGCCGAAATTGTTAACCAGTATAGAATATTGTTAAACAGAATATTGAACAAGAACAGAATATTGTAATATAATGTTCCATTGAATATCATTGAAAGACGCAATTTGTCAAAATTTCATGTGAACTATAATTTTTGTTTAAATTTGACTCTTTGTCCTGGGAAAGATGACATCTGCCACGACACTGCCAATTTTTGTGAGGGAAAGGGTACATTAAGCGTAAGCTTCCTCCCTTGCCTACTTGTAGACAAGAATGTAAACTCAACAACGAGTAATTACATAAGACTATCAATAAGCGGACTCTATGTATAACAATCTCTATCTTCAATCTATGTGTTTGAATATGATGAAATAAAGCGGGAAGTCCACATATTTGGTTTCTGGGCTGTCAGCGTTCAAAGACTTCCAAGTAAAAAGTTTAGGCCTCAAATGAATCCACAGATCATCTAATCGAACTCATCTCACATATATCAATACATTAGCGAGATCCTGTGCGACAATATAGCTTTGTTACCGGAGTTTTGACGGCACGATGTGGTACAGAGCGTGTTGTCCGCTATAGCTTTGAAGGCTACACTTTGAACGAAAAAGGGATCTCATTGGCTCCCTATTTTGCGTACGCTCTCATTTGCATTGTAAAGAGAGTAACAGTAATTGCGTTACTTCTCTACGATTGGAATTCGGTGCGTTTTAGGCCGTGAGTGACAGGTTTGTGAGTAACACGCGTCGTTTCGAATATGAAAATGCGACCTGATCACGTGTGAATGTTATCCGCATTTGACATTTTGGGGATATTAACTGAACATCGCATTAAACGCGTTGCGCTTAAGTCGTTCCAAACTCGTCGCTCGGCCGATGATATTTGCTTGTGATTACAGACGAGAGAGAATTTCGGGATGGATCGTATCGAGTGTGGTTGGATATGAGTGATGAGTGATGGAGCGAAGTTTTTTGTCAACTTTAAAGATCGGTCTTTATTAATTTACGTTTCCGGAATTACTTGCCAAAAATGTATTTCGCAATTATATCAGCGTTCGTTTTATAATTTAAATATTATATTATTCGAATCTGTAAGAATACAGCAGTCATGAATGTTTTGCCCGATATAATTGAAAAGTAAATAAAATGTGAACTGAAGTTTCCCTCTGAAACTCGAGATATAAATATAAACTTTTCCATGACAATTCCACATGTTACAATCAAAATACGGGCTGCTGCATGATTGAAAATGAGATGATGTGCACATATAAGAGACGTTTAGTATGGTATTTTTTCTAAAATGAATTTATTTTGAGTATGTTTAGATATTTCAAAATTAATATTGGAAACATTTTCTGAACGAAAATAAAATTAATATAGTCGGCCCGGTGGCCGAGATCGCTAAGGCAGTAGTGTCGTAGTGATCTCGGACCGAAGGGGCGCGGGTTCGAGTTCCGCCTCGGGCATGGTTGTATTTGTGTTTGTCTTTTCACCCCTTATCATCCTCATATCGTTTCATCTTCATTATTACCATACCGTTAACAACAATAGTGGTCGCTAATGACCTAGATGTTGATGCGACCTTAAATAACCAATTAAAAAAATTAATATAGTAAGTATAAAATTAGAGTAGTTTTATAACTCAAGAATATAGTAGCCTGCATTACTTCGAATACACTCCAGTGACATCTAGTGAAGTTCTTTGTATGAAAGTGTACGTCGTACGAAGTAATCAGTTTCCGTCCGTTCGTAATTCACAGAGCCCACTTCCGGGTCACCAATTGGAACAAATGGAGTGTTATTTGAAGCAACTCGGCCTTCAATTGAATTTGCCTTATTTTACGTGGCGAGACTCAGGCCATAAGGCCTGCTCTTCCGTCTGACCACGCAAATTTCGTTACGCTTCTTTCACCTACTAGGCGAGAAAAAAGGAACTAATTGGGCGACTTTACCACAGGCGATTTGAATTTAGCTCAGAGGCGTCATTTAGGCTTGAGGATCTTTTACATGCAGTAAATTTACTAACATGGACAGCGGGCTTTACTTCCCCTCCGAAGGAAGGCGTACGAAGGATTTTTTTGCCCTTAAAAGTTCACGGCTTCGATCGGGTTTGAACCCGAAACTTGGGTATAGGAGTCCGATACGCTAACCGCTACACCATCGTCGCCGCCGCCTTCTGATGGGAAACAATTTTTCGGGATCCGTCCGTGAAAATTCTAATTTTTTTCTAAAAAACGTACATTTTGGTGTTTTTAATCAGCTAGGCCTAAAACAGATTTTGTTTGACGCATAGCATCTACAGAAATGATAAACAGCTCATTTGATTTCTATCTACAAGGCAAATTTATTGTAACACTCTTAGCCGATTCCTTTGAAAATATTATGGAAGAATTTTAAAAAGGCGCGAGATTTTGAAGGTTTCAATGCACCTGCCAGTTTACTGGAGAAACTATGTGAATTATTGTATTGCCCTTACGGCATGTACTGTTAAGTGGAAAATTTATTTTCATTACAAACTTGCATGAGCACAAATAAAATTTAGCATGAAAATACCCGCCACAGGCGCCAGGCGAAGCTTGTAATAGTACATTATGAAACGATGATATGTGGCGTTTTGTGGCAGTTGACATGCAGGATTCAGCCAAGGCCTCCTGGCGGACAGCCACTTACCCTGCTACAGATGGCTGCGCTAGTCGAATATGATCAAAGTGAAATTACTATCCAATTTATTTTAAATAATATTCCACGTAAAAATACTAATAACAAAGAAATAAACTCAAATATAATTAAAAAAAAATTGGTTTGTAAACTAGTATCACAAAATAATCTGTATAGTTTTGGGTATCATTATGCAACGGGATGCAGCCGGGATCAAATGAAAGAATTATACAATGGGAGTAGAAAAACGATTATTTGATCATGGAAAAATAAACTAGTATTTACAAGGATTACATGTGGCGACAAAACACATACCAAACGTTCTTTAATCCTAAAAGTTACTCAATTAACTATCACTTGTTAAAGTAATGTTCAATTAAATATGTAGTGAGTTATATTTTTTTGACAGCTCTTCGTCAAACTTATGCAGAGGTTTTTTTGCTATTGCAGAGGCATCTTGTCATTTGCTTTGCGCTAAAAATAAATATAATCACGCTCTAATAATAAAAGATAACTCATCTGACCCTTGTCTTCCCGAAAACACTTACCGACTCCAGCAATATCAGGCCAGGAGTTCAGAGACAGCACGGCCTTAAAAACTCTTCTCGCGACAGAAGCGAAAGAACAAAATGAAAACAAAACACACGCAGTCAGCAACTCGCCGTCGCGTCCACAACAGACGTTCTCGCGTGCGCCACTAATTATTCAACTTTTCTGTCGTGTTTCCCAGAATTCACCGCTGGTCGCTCGGACCTCCGCCCGATTTCGGAAATGCCCACTTCGCCGCTGCAATTTCGCCTAACAGCATTACGGTTCGTTATGTAACATTTTAATTGGGAGCGTTGCGGGGTATACCTGAGCGTTACTTGGTCGTCCGGTGGGAGGGCGGGCCGTCGGCCGTGAGTTTATAAAGCGAATCAAACTTTGGACTAATGGCCGGGAGACCCATCACGGGCGACCAGGCGCTGCCTCACCCCACTGCGCGATCCATCCCCTGCGCTGCTCTGGACGGGGAGCGGCCGGCGGGAGAGAAAGGTTGAATTGATTTGTGTCGGTGGACATCAAAGGACAGATTTGGAGGGTCCTTCTAGACGGTTTTATGGCTATTTCTCGAGAATATGATTTTTTTATTTATTTATAGTTGAATTTACAATTATTTTTATATTTATAAGACAAATAGTTTACGAATATATGTACAGAATGAACTTTAATACAAGAAACGAAATATATAGACTTATTCTACGCGTGTAACAATGATACGCTTTTATAAATATATAAATAAGGAAATAATTGTATTAATAATTATTTTTGTACATTATTTTCCATATGTAGGATATATAAGTGCCTTTTGCTTCGCATTTTGCCATTCTTCATTCATTTTCTGGCTACTGTGCTTGATTACATTTTTTTATATTAAATTTGACATCCTGACAACAGCATTGTCTTTGCAGCATTGGAATGAGCATTAACGGCAGAAGAGAAAAAAGGAAAGCTGCATTTATTATTGTATCGGTGGACGTGGAGTCTTTCTTTCAAGTTGGATGAGCTTTGCACGTTTTTGAAGATGTGCTACTGAACACCTTTCTGTCTTCATTAGCCAAGATTGAATAAGCGCTAAATTTTAGACTTGATCGGCGTCTTGTTTAAACGATAGCTTAGTTCAGTTTTGAACAATTAATATAATATAAAGAGCAAATCGTTTGTATATATTATTCTCAAAAGTGAAACGGGCAGAAACTGAGAACTGTTTCTGATGATTTTGTGAATGTAAAAGTGCTTTTCATGAAATGAAATAAATATTTTGTAAAATGGAAATATTGGAATGATTATACCAAATGTTATTTCTAATCCTTATCTCTTTCTCTCCTTCATTCTCTCCTTTTTCATTGGTTCTCCAATTTCCTATTCTCCTGCAACATTTGTCTCATTCTATTTTACATTGGATTGTTACTTACTGTTTTCGTTTCAAAATTTTACTGTGCAAATATCGAGTTACTCATTTCAGGTTATTTACAGAAAACTTAATTTCAAATTCAGTATCTAACTCGTAATGAATTCTAGCGCAAGTAACTTTCATTTGCATCTTTTTTGACCATATGAAATATGTATGTTAAAGAATTGTATGTATGTTAAAGTTGCGGATTCAGTGCTAGCGAGGCAGTGCACTGTGAAATAAAATTTACTAGCCAATCGAATTCTTTCTCTTGTCATTTATGTTAAAACAATAACGAAGCGTGCAAAAAATTTTAATGAAATACAGGCGTAAATCAAAAAGGGTTTAATGGGGAACCAAACATAGTTCTTCGAAAGGAAATGAGAAAACAATTCGTTTTGAACAATTACATAGTAACCAATATAAACCTAAAAACATCAGGAAAACATTATTTTACTTTCTATAAGTTGTTTGCATTATATTATTCTTTATTTATTAGAAACGTTGAGCATATTTCAATCTATGAGAATTAGCGATGAATCTAATAGAATTAGCTTCTACAAAATGCATAATATTTTATACGTGGGAAAATATGCCTGGTAGTTTGTAAAGAACTTCACTGCTGTATTAAAATCGTGTAATGTATTTTAAGTTCTAAAACATATGTTTTTAGTTAATTTGTCAACACTATAAATCGTGAAATAAAATAAAATATTCCAGTTGAAGGGAGTGAATGAATATAAAAAATAAGCAGTATGTCAACATTTCTCCTATTTACAACATTAAATAATCCTGTAACAGATGTTTATCGTATGACTTGAAGCACTAGAAGTAATTGTAAGCACTTCAAGGTGCAAAATTTCTATACAGCTCTTTTCTAATAGCAAGGAGCATTTGCATAAGCAAAAAGCGTTCCGTTCTAGTCGGCTCGGTTCTCTCGTTCCCTTGTTCTTTCCTTTGGTCCCAGCTGCGTTCTTCGGTGTGCCCCTCTCGCAGCTCCGTTCTTTGAAACCGCTGCCTTGCAGCGGGGCATCCAACACGCGAAGGCAGTGATCCGGATCCCCATTACCTTTACGCATATTCATGACGCAATGCTTCACGAATCGGGCCCGATATTTTCGCGTCGCTCTCTTGTACCCTTAGCGCCTTGCTGCCGGCACGCCGCTCTCTCTTCCGAGGTTCTCTGCTGTAATGTTTTTGCTCAAATGCGTCCCCACTGCCACGGATACCATTTCGCTGTGAGGATCAACTCATATGAAATTCTTTCTTCTTTTTTCCTTATTTTTGCTTTTTATTTCTTCTTTTTTATTCCTATTTCTTCTCCTACCACTTCAACCCGCCTACCTATTTTGCCTACATAGCCGCAACCTCTCGGTCAACGACAATTGACGACTGTATTGCTAACGTCACGTATTTCCACTTCCATTTGTTTTCTATTTTTTAGTATCAACGAGTGGTACGGAACTGCTAAAATATATTCTAAACGAAACCACACACTAAATGATTTTCTAACAAGTTGCTCGCGCACTCGTCAACAACAAAAAACACAATAGTCTTGTATTACACTAAAACAAATTAAATATTTTAACAGAAAGAGTCTTCACGAAAACTTCAATAAAATAGTTTAGTTTTCGTACAGTACATACCAAGAATATCTGGAAAGTTGATGTTTCATATAAATTTGAATACTTTTCTTTCTGAAAAATTGTATTTCTAACTGATACGTCACTTTCGAAATAAAGTCGCCAATTTATGCGGTGGGTGTTCTGCAAGTACAACCAGAGAGAGAGAGAGAGAGAGAGAGAGAAGAGGAGGAGAATGAGTGAGTAAGAGTGAGTGAGAGTGAGTGAACGTGTGAGTGTGAGAGGGCGCGGAAGGCGGAGAGAGAGTGGAAGAGAGTGAGAGAGAGTGTGGGTAGAGTGTGAGTGAGAATGTGAATGGGAGAGTGAGTGTGTGAGAGAGAGTGAGAGATTTAAATGCCATCTATTAACATTGCAGTTAGGACCTTATTATCGCGTTAGTAGTTGGTCATGCGGCGTCGATTCATGCACCTGCTAAACGTCGTCGTCCATTCCCACCACTTCCCTTCCAATCTACCATAATTTATCCGTTCGCTCAGCCGCACCATGCTCACTCTTTTCACGTATTCTCTGAGCTGATTGACTCACGACCTCGTTCACTTTACACCTTTCTTGGCTTTCAATTAACTGGTAGAGAGTAAGTCTCCTCCCATTATCACTGGTACGTCTCACACGTACTGCACATATAGTCTTGCGCGTACTGCACATATATGTACTGCACTCGTATCGCACACCTCCTGCCCTCCTACTCGACGCCTGGCACACGCTTACCTCCAGCCTTCCGTGCACCTACTGCTTTCTGCGCACGCATCTCCTACTTCCCACCAACCGTCTGTATGCTTCCTACATCCTACTTTCTTCCTACCGTCGGTTTACAGGCCACTTACCCTTCGCCTGCCTCCCATCCCTCACCTACAAAGTACTTACCGCCCGCCAAACGCCTACCAACCCGCTTGTTCTGCCACCCTACTCATCCGAGCGGCTGAGCACGGGACGGGCGGAGCATCGAAGAGAACGAGTGTCCTCTCGTGTCCACTGCGCCCTCTGTGAATATTAAACGGCTTTTAGTATTAGCACGAGTCTTGGCTACACGAGCAAGTGGACCGGAAACAACAGGCTGCAGGCGACAAAGACCTGTCGGGAGGCGCAAGGGGAGGGATAGAGGAAAGGAGTGTCCTTGCGGCCTACGGGTGGGAGGCGTCTGTGAAGCCACACAAGCCGTGGATTAAGGCTCTGCATGCATCCAGATGGAGGAGTTAGACGCGAATAATGCTTGAATAATGGGAAAGTTGAAAATTCAAACGCCATTAATTTTACGCTCATACGATGCTTTTTCAACTCTTAACAAAATATATAATTAATAAGTGTAAAAATGTTGTAGGAGTTGGAGTAAAACGCGAGTCGTTAAAATTCGGTTCATTACAGAGGTCGCATTATTTTCAGCTTATATCCGTATTTTTCTGACAACTTTCATCGTTAAATATTTTTGGGAAAACTAACATATTTAACAGAAAAGGGACGCAACTAAAGAATTTCATAAACTGAAATTTAACTTTGTCAAAATATAACTGCATTATAAACACTTTATGTATTGTAGTAAATCTGCAGGGAAAGAGCATTTTCAGAATAAATGTGTCTATAAATTTTTCTTTTCCCAGAATGTTACCGGAACAGCGAACGTCATTTGTAAGTGTCTAAAGTTTTTTTTTTCAATATGAGAAACTCTCCATTAAATGATTTCCACGTACGCATCGACTTTTCAACTTTTTGCAGTAAAATGAAGTGCGTTGGTAACATGTTAAAGGGACGTGACCTAGTTCGAATGGGCTATTTCGACTCGCGTAAAGGTAATTTGTTTCGGTTCTCTCGCTTTCTGGCCAGCACGTTGTTTTATTGGAAATATGTTCCGAACTTTAAATAACAAGTTAAGGCAAGTTACGGTGTCGTGCGAAGAACAAACTCTTACCCCGATAAAGTTTTCAGCCGGTAGGCTCTTCCTAACGCATTGAACCCCTAGGCACTACGAAGCCCTCGCCCGTCGATCGTGAGAAGAAAACAAAATTATGATGCAATAAACAAACCGTTTTTTGAAAATTGGAAAATTGTGAACGCAATACTGTAGTACCTAAAATTGAAATTTAATTGAAGTTCATTTCATCGTTTGTAATAAAATTTAGGCAACAAATTATAATTTTTATAACAAAGCTATAAATCTTTTAAATTTTTATTTTTTACATAGACACATTCTCTGTAACCTCGCAATATTTTATGTAAGTATTGATGGTTGGGCCTTCGAAATTCAGGTGAACTTAATGAGTACCTTGTCAGTAATTTTTATTTTGGGAAATAAAAATGTAATTCATTTACACAGGGTTGTAAACAATTCTAGAATGCTCACAGACATATTTCTGCTACCTTATAGGCAAAATGATCTGAATTATTATTCAAATCAACTGTTTGATACGTAATGCACTCTAATCCAAAGTCCTAGACGGTATTCAAACTGTCTCTTCTCTTTTAATTTCCTTACCTTCAGCTATTTCTATCACATGTTCGGCATCTACAGGTAACTCTTCATTGTTCCGTATGCGGATTATCATCTTTAAACATAACATTTTATCATATGTATTTCCTGTTAATAGTATTCTTGTAGATCATGCAGTTAGTTTTTACACCATGCAGATGAATACATGATAGGAAAAATCTTTTGATACCACCAAAGATTAGCTCATAGTATGTAACATATTAAATCGAAAAATATTTGGTCAATGCCAATTTTGATAGGACAATAGAATTTTAAATGGCAAATACTCGAAAGAGAAGAGGAAAACACAACACCAGATGAAAAAAATTATGAATAAATTACTGGTGCTAATACAGCCCGTTCATCATTATTCAAAAGTACTAAAATTTTCGAAAATATGTACATGACCTAATTTCAAAATCTATTTTTAAGGAACACGATTTCATTAAGAGAAAAAATACCTTTTATATATTTTAGTTGTAGGAAGATTCCAAAAAAAAAAAATTGGAACTTTAGCAATTTTGAAAAATCTGTTTTCAACGAACATGAGATCTACACCATTCTCTTAAACGTCCTTCACACTCCAACAACAACATTTAATAAAAAACGATGGAGCCATTTTTTAAAAATTTGGAAAATGGGACCAGGGGATTCCCCTAAATTACCCCCAAAATTCAAATATCGGTTTCCAATTCTAGAGGCCGCGACATCAGCCAAATTGATCGGGGATTATCAATTTTGTAGAAAATGGGCTAAACGGTTTAGCCTCAAGCGATGTTCACAGACGAAAGGGCAGACAGAGGACAAACGTTTTGCCTCATTCGATTTTTCACTTCAAGGACCCACAAAACACGATTCTGGAATGCGTGTTTTGTGAGTCGTTTTGCGAATGCAATGTGCGCCTCTTTATTTTTTAAATAATTTTTTAGATCTTTTAGTTTCTAGTTTAGATGTAAATATATTTTTCAATAAATATTTACGATTTATACAATTACGAATATTTAATCTAACAGAAAGATGTAGATCCTTATGTGTTTTCCGTGATTGAAGTATGGAGAAAATAAAGTCAGTTTGTCATAACATCTCAAACATTATTCAAATTATTTTCTTCTTCTTTTCTGTTACCTTTTACAGAAGTATTCGAAGAAAAAGATAAATCGACTTTTTCTTATGTTTTAAATTTATTGCAATAAATTCAAATAATAAGTAAGGAATAGTGATATAAGCCATGTTCTGAAAAATTCATGAATCCCAAGCGGTATATTGCCGGTTGCGTGCTGTTTTTTTTAATGTAACGCGAGAAGCATTTATTTTCCCGAAGCGTATCATCTGTGTTTTTACCGTGACATTCACACCATACATTCTAAGTTTAGATTGCTTCATGCTCATTTGAGAAAACGAGTACTGTGTCTCCGGGAATTCCGAGATCACGTGCTTGAAAGCCATCGTTTAGTCGTATGTACACCCTACTCTTCCACATGCATCGTCAGACACGTAACAGGCATCCGCTGACCTCATATTTGAAATGCGTATCTCCCCAGGTACGAGGATCTCGTGCTGCTGGGCCATCGTTTACCCGGTGGGAAGCCAGGGGTCTCATCGTCGAAGGAAAAACGAGGCAGCGAGGACATAGGCGAGTGCAGCGAGGAAGAAATGCGGGGGAGATGGTTAAGAGCAGCTCTGTTGGAAAAGCTAGTTTATTGCGACGGAGATGGAGAGCGGAGGTCGATGAGATGAGGACTGAGGAGGATCGAAGAGTACGGATGATCAAGGTGTTGGCGAGGGAGGCAGAAAAAATGGTACAGCGGACAACAGAAGATCTGGGATGTGTAGTTAGAATGAAAAGTTTGATTAAAATTAAAAAAGCATTAAAAGCAGTGAAGAAATGGTTATGGGGTTGTGAAAAAAGTAGGAAGAAATACATCAGCGAAAAACAAGGCGAGTATTGTGAGGGAGAAATTCCGGGAAGGCGGAGTCATGTGTCAAAAGATGATGACTGAGGGCGCAGGTTGGCGAAGGTTACAACGTGGCAGTAAAATTGATACAACGAAGAACAGATCTTGACTAAGAAGAAATAAAAGAAGTCATCTTCGTCAACGTATCAGCTTTATTAAGATAGCCGGCTTTCGACGGCTTTGCCGTCATCGTCAGTCTCGCTGCTGTCGGCAAAAGTCGAGCGACTGTGCACAGTCATAACAGTCACATCAGTAAGGTCGGCGGCTTCGCGGCTGTTACGATCAGTAATAACATGAATGGGTGACCAGCGTTGATGGACAACGGAGGCGATGAGTGATTACAATATAGGTGACTGATAATAGCTGTAGATTTCGGCGTAAGGGAAAGACGGTCCCTATGGGAAACGTCGGTGTAGATGAACGACGACGCCTGAAGCCGACGGCGGCATAGGTAAACGACGATTGATGGGATAATGATTACGTAACGTACTGGTGGCGGACGGTGAGGCGACAACTGCGTAAGAGGCAACAATCGCGACGGGGAACACAATTGTAGGAGGCCAACGGAAGTGAAGACAAGGGTTTGGAGAAAGGAGGGTACGTGAACAACAGCGGGGCGCAGTGGTGATAGATATTGTGCCATAAAGGCGCCGAACGTGGGCGGCGGCATGCAGCAGACAGGGCATACCACGATGGGCTACGACCGGCGGGCGGCGGGCGGGTGGTTGGCGGGCGTTGGGCGGCGACGAGGACATAGGCGGCAGCGCTATCTTGCCGGGGACTTCCTCGGCGCCGTTTTGCAAGGCAGATCCGGAGGCCCCCCGGTCGAGGCCGGCCGGCGCGGGTGGAGGGGAAGGGGAAGAGGGGAAGGTCGCCCCGCGAATTACGTGTTGTTGCCGGACCACACTGCGGCGGAGCAGGAGGAGCCGGCGGCGCTGGCCGCCCTCGGCCTTTGATCCAGCCCGCGCGCCCCCTACAGTCCTCGGCAACGCGTTGGCGCGGGCGTCTTCGGCTTGTGATGTACGCTGCTTGCTTAGCTTCAGGGTACGAGGAAAATGGCGGAGTATTGCGTTGGTATCCCTGGCGGTGCAGCCAATAAACACTAGAGGTTATGTGGTGGGTCTTATGTCCTCGATGAAGGGCAATTTTGAAGTAGTCAGAGATGTGGTTTAACTAGGCTCTATTTGTACCCTTGAGTATTGGTTCTTCAATTGTCAACTATCTTTAAAAAGCACTTAAGTTTTAAAAAGCAAATTTATACATGAGAGAAGAAATACAGCTTTGTCTGAAAATAATTTTGGGTAGTCACATTAAAAGCAATTTTAATTGGTCTTCATTTTTTGCATTATTGTATGAAGTTATAATTATTTGTTTATTGAATGGAAGGAAGAAACAAAGTATTCTTATTTCACTTTCATGAACAATTTGGAATTTTAAAGTTAATAAATCCTCCGCAGAAGTGCTGAATTATTGCCAGATTTACGAGGCGGTTAAATTTAGATTCTTATTTTTTTCTCTTGTCAAGTTTTGGGGTAACAATGTGTCCTTAGTAGGAAACGGATGTAATATATCATTTACCTTAAGTATCAGTTTCTGATCAATACAATTGTCAGAAAAAATAATTCTAAAGGACTCGTTCAAATATATTTCATGTTGTGGGGTGTCATGAAAAATTAATTTCCGTGAACATTCCCTTAGCACACTTTCAATTGAATTGACGTTTGAGAACCAGCTAGGTATAACGTATGAAGATGTGTCAATCCTTCTTTTACATTTTGTATGTCATTTTTCACGTCAAAACTTTATTAAATTACTCCTTTTTTTAATATATTTATTTCCTGTTCAATTTTACAAATTTTTCAGGATGATGAATAAATGTATACATAACATTTTTGGAGATGCCAGAAATTAATATCATAATTAAAGATAATTATGATTTTATTTTAATAGTACTTACTAATTAAAATTTGATTTTAATAACTATTCATTAATTTTTGTAATAAATTTAGAGTTTTAAGAGAAGGTGTTATTGAGTAATAAATTAGACAAATATTTATGGGGGGTGAAAAATATCTTTGAGGAAGCGGAACCAATTCGTTTAAAGTGATAATTTTTCCCAGATCAAATGTTGATGAACAGGATAATCTTTTAAAGAGTTGAAGAATTTGGAAGATTGGTTAGTGATGAATGTTTTAATTTGTTCTATTTGTAATTCTTTGTGTATTTGTTTATTGGAGATAAACCATTCAGCCTTTAGAATTCTCCGTAAAAATTTATTTTGTATAGTTTGTATTTTCTTCATGTTTGACAGATGCATTACACCAAATTGGGCATGCATATGTAAGTGATGTCTTATTATTGCCTTGAATATTGATATACCACAATCTATTTGTAATTTTGAAAATTTATTAGTTAATAGGTATAATTTTGATATTTTTTGGTAAGTTTTATTTGCAATATTTTGAACATGTGTTTTCCAAGTTAATCGACGATCGAAATAGAGTCCTAAATATTTAATTAAAATATGATTTTCTATCCAGGGTATATGTACATTATTTACTTTGAGAGTAGGTCTGCAAAGCGTGAAAAGTTTTGTTTGTGTTTTAGATGGATTAATTATTATTCTCCATTGTTGAGTCCATTTAATATATAAATTTAAAGAATTTTGAAGAGTGTTTCGGGCATTTTGTAAATTTTTGTGATACGAAAAAAGTGCAGTGTCATCGGCATACAGCGCTATGGTGGTAAAAGGAAGGTGTGGAATATCTGACATATATATATATATATATATATATATATATATATATATACATACACACACATACATATTAAAAAGTAAAGGAGAGAGTCGATCCTTGAAGAATCCCTGAGAAGATGCGACGAGAAGTTGAATAAGATGTGTTAATTTTGACACAAAATTACGATTTAATAAATAGCTTTTTATTATTTTGAGTAAATATATGAAAATTCCTATTGAATGTAATTTATACAATAATCCTGAATGCCAAACTTTGTCAAATGCTTGGGCAATATCCAGGAAAATTCCAATTGTATGTTTCTTTTGATGAAAGTTTTGGGCTATTAATTCAGAAACACGTAGTAATTGGTGAGAAGTCGAATAATGAGAACGAAAACCAAATTGGTAATTTGGAATGGCTTGTATTAAGTTAATGTAGGATAAAAGACGAGAGTGTAATAGTTTTTCAAAAATTTTTGATAATGAAGATAAGAGACTAATAGGTCTGTAGTTTAAGGGAAGATGAGGATCCTTGCCTGGTTTACATATAGGGATAACGTAGGCTAATTTCCATGATTGTGGAAAGTAAGAAATACGAAGCATTGAATTGAATATATTTGTTAGCTTCGATAAAATTTGTAAATTAAGTTCTTTTATCATTTTGTTTGTAATAGAATCATAGCTTGATGTTTTGTGAATATTCAATTTTCGTGTTATTTTTTGAACTTCTACAGGAGAAATAAATTTTATTTTGAGGGACTGAATAAAGTGGAGAAGAGATGAAAGATTCAACTTCGTTATTAAATATTTGATCTATAATAGGGTTAGGGTAAAAGACTTTTCTAAGTGATTTGCAATTAAATTTGATTTTTGAAAATCAGTATAGGCAGATAAGTGTCGTTATTTAATATTGGTATAGGGAATAAGCTTTTGTTAATTTTTTTAATTGTTGACCATTGTGGTCTCCTATTAGGATGTATTTGTGCAATGTAATTTTGAAATTTGTCTAATTCATATTGGTCTATACGTAATTTGATAATGCGTGATAACTTGTTTATTTTCTTTTAATGTCAGGGCGATGAGTTTGTTGCCAGAATCGTCTTAGGTTATGTTTGGATTTGATAAGATTTGATTCTATATATGAACGATATGTATTCCAGTTTATTCGCATGTTATGAAGAGGATAATTAATTTGTATTATCTAATTTTTGGGAAGTTAAAATTTGATTCTATATATGAACGATATGTATTCCAGTTTATTCGCATGTTATGAAGAGGATAATTAATTTTTAATAGTGAAGAATTAAAACATATTTTAACAGGGAGATGGTCAGAATCTAATTCAGGAAGTGGAGATTGAAAGAATTGTAAATTATTTTGTATTATATATTGTTGTAGACGAATACCCTGGGGAGCATGAATGTCTAAATTATTTTGTATTATATATTGTTGTAGACGAATACCCTGGGGATTTGTTGAGTTGCAACCCCAAGAAGTGTTTTTGCTGTTGAAGTCTCCCATGAGAATAATTGGATTAGAAGATTGTAAAATGAAGTTGTAAATTTGAGTAGGAAATGGTTTGTTTGGTGGTTTATAAATGGAATATAAAGAGTAAACGTATTATTTATGTTAATTTCTACTGCTATACATTCTAAAATGTCAGATGTAGGAAAAATTGTTTGTTGATGAACAATAGAATTCTTAATTATTATTGCTACTCCCCCAGAAGCATGATCAGAGATTCTATCATTTCTATAAATTTTATAACCTTTTAAATACATCTTTTCTTTAGGGGTTAGATGAGTCTCAGAAATACATGCTATGTCAATATTATGGTATGATAGAAAGTGTTTAAAAATATTTTGTTGTCGGATAAGTGTAAAATAATTTGTTGAATTATGTGGAAATTAAATCGGTGTATTTGAAGTAGAAGGGTTTTGTTTTAATATATCAGAATAAGAGAATTTGTGTGATTTGTGATTATAAATTGGAGGTGTAGGAGTATTTGAATTTGAAGGAATTTTTTGAATAGGATTGTTACGTTGAAAGATTTGAGTTTGCGGCAAGTCTGGAAAATTTTGTGCATTTAATTTTGGAGGAATAAAATTCAAATTTTGATTTATTAACATATGAGAATTTGAATTATTAGTTTGATTTGGTTTCAGTAAATCTTTATATACTGGACAACCTTTGTAATTAGCAGTGTGATTTCCGAGGCAATTACAACAAATAGGAGGGTTGATTTTGGAAGAGGACAGTTCGAATAATGGTGGTTTTCAGTACACCTGACACAACGTGGGATTAATCTACAATTGGCTTGTGTATGATTGAATTTTGGCATCTCTTACATTGAATCAGTTGGTTATTTGATACTTTTAACTTTTATGACACTATGAAATTTTTTCTAATTTGAAGATTTTAGAAGCTTCTGGACTTTTAGTAAGTTCTATTGAGCAAATTTCTATAGGTTCACGTTGTTTGTTAAATAATCTGTATACCTTTTGCACTGGATAGTTAAGTTTCAATAATTCATTGAAAATACTTTCATTTGAGTAGTAATAGGTATATTTCTGAATAAAACTGTGATTGTTTTGATAGTAGGGTCACGAAAAGAGTAATATTGAATATTGTTTGTATCACAAAATGATTTATATTTTCTAAAATCTTCAATTGATTGAAGTTAATTTTGACATTATTTTCATAGTTTTGTTGTGAAATCATTTTCAACATTACTTTTTATATCTGGAAGAAAATCACTGAAGTTGTAAACATTGGAAACAATTATTGGCGGAATTGAAACTATTGGACGTTCTTCGTTAGTGTCCTGTAGATCTGCTAATAGTCCATATTTATTTTGAAGTGGAATTCCCGTTGTAGTCGTGTTGTAATTAAAAGTTGTAGATCTTTTACCTGGTTGTTGAAGTAATGAAGAACCTTCTCTTTTCCGTGTTCTGGACTCACTTTTGGCTTGACAATTTGACAAAGTAGTTGCTGATGGGAGATTGTGAGGGATCGAGTTAACTGGAAGTAATTCTGTAAATTCACCTTGTTGAAGTACATGAGTTGATGAATTAGATAAATTAATTGTTTGGTCTTGAGGCATAGGTAATGAAGAATCAAATGTTGCTGATGTTCTGTAAAGCCCATAGTTATTTTGATAATATACACCAGGAATTGTTGAGCTTTCATTTGCAGATTGTATATGTTGGTTATTCTGATGTCCAACAATATCTTCAGTAACCATTAACGAACTTTGTGGTTTATTGTTACCTGCATGAAATATTTGGTCATGTATCATATTCAATAACAAAGAAATATATTGTTAGATCGAAGATGTGTATTAAATGTCATGCAGCTATCATTAGACAAAATACGTAACATATCGTAAAATAAAACACATATACGTTTCCATTGACGGGTACCAATGCTGAATTTGAGGCCATCCACCTTGAACCATTCTTTGAATAAAAAGCGTTTGCTGAGGCTACATTTCTCCACGTTTCTCTTATTTCCGTCGTGTATAACACACACACGTTCTTTTCAACAAAACATTCGCTTCCATTAAAAGTTATACTTGCGTAGATGTCTTCTCGATTGCATGAAAACTCCTTGCATCCGAACCAAACAATACGATTCATATTAAAATTTAGAAACGGATGCTACAGAATAGCTTTCGAGAATTAAGGCAGTGATAAATTGTGAAATTAAGTGATTGGAAACCACACGAAGGATCTCTGGAACCACAGAAGGCGCGTGGCACAGGTTCCGTGCTTCGATTGCGCTGATTGTACGCGTGCACGCAGCCAAGCGAGGGATCGCGGTTCCGCGTGGCTCCGATCGCGATTCCAGACGCGCGGCTCACCATTACCGTCTTCGCTCCCTCTCTCTCTCTCTCTCTTTTTCCGCTACCTTTTTCTACTCTCTCTTTTCCGCTCTCTATCATTTTTCCACTCTCCATCTCTTTTCCACTATCTCTATTCCGCTCCCTGTCACTTTTTTATTTTCTATCATTTTTCTGATCTCTATCTCTTTTCCCCGCTCTTTCCCTCTTCCTCTCTCTTCCTCTGTGTTTCTCTTTCTCTCTCTCCATTGTGTGTGGCAGCGAGTGTGCCTTCGCTGTTATCTCTTCCTTTCTCTCTCACTCTTTTCGTCCTTCTACCTTTCTTATTCTCTATGATTTCTGTGTGAACGTGTTCTCTATTACTCCGCTATTCCTTCTCTCTCTTTTCCCCTATTTTTCTGACTTTTATTTCTGACTGAGTCCGCCTTCGCACCCTTTCCCTTTACTTCTCTCCGTCCTTCCTCTCTTCGTCCCGCCTCCCTTTCTCAGCGCTGGGGAACGCAAGCGCGCGCCTTTGCGGTGCGTCCCTGCTTCAAGTCGTGCGACAGAGCGAAATCTGCTTAACTTTATCCACGTTTATGCCGAACTGGGTGACTGGCATCCTTTGAGCACCGGGGAACCGCTCCAGGGCTGGCGACGGTGGCGCCGCAGCGTTTCTGGTCACACAACAGCGTTTGCTTTGGCGAGAGACGGCGTCGTCGTTGCCGACTAGCATATTACGACCAGTTGTGGGGGGGGGGGGTTGAGGAATAATTTACTGATTCAGGAGGCCTGAAAGGTGAATTCTGCTTGAATATATTTTAGTTTCTTTGATATTTGCGAATAAGTGAACAAAACATGATTTTTGCTGCTTAAGAGTTTGGGATTTGTTGTTGATTATAGAAGTGTGTTTCGAAGAATTGAACGATATATTCTTTTCATTTTGAATATTACTAGATTTCTTTTTGTTTTCATTTTTCTTCTTTGTGCTTTCAGTGCTGCAAATATATAGCTTCCTAGAGTTAGAGGATGTTGGGGATCCATTATTTTGCCCTTTTCCGGTAAATACCCACTGCCATTGCTCTCTGTACGGATAATTTAATAGATAGCATGTCTGACAGGACATATCATGACTTCCAAAGTGGGGTGAAGGTGGTGTTGTATGCTTCATTTCTAGGATATTGAATTATCAAAATTTACACTGACTGATGAAGTACGAGACTTTAAAATTGATAATTTAGGGACCCAAATTGATGTAAAGTAAATTGAAAAAATCATTTTCTTTGCTTCCTGGTTTCATTTGTGTCAACAACACTCGCTTCTTTGAATTGTTCAACTGTTAGTTTTAAGCGTGAAGTGCACTTAAAGCATGTTGCTGAAGTTGTGACTTCATTGATCATCCAAAGTTTTTATTGCACACTTTGCACCGCATACCTTTCCCGTCAGTAGTAAACGCTTCATCTATTGCTACCCAAGACCGTAGTTTACCAGACAGACTAGTCGCAATAGGAGCCATTGCAAAACTGCCGATCTCTACCACTTGCTGGTGGTATCACTGCAGCGTGCAGCATTCTCGTCCAACGCGATCGTCTGCGATCGCAAATGTTTCTCTGAAATTGGGGTTAAAGATCGCAAAGAGCGCTGTCAGTGCTACTTTTCACACTTAAAAATGACACTCAGCGACCTGGGACCAATGATGTCAGTCGCTGACGCGCACTGCGATAACTGAAGCAGACGCGCGAGACTGTGCCCATATCCGATCACGTCTTCACGTAGGGAAGCTCGCAGGCTGCAATGCATTATGCAGGAAAGAATTCAAATTTTTAAAAAATACAACTTTTAATAAAAAAATATGTAATAAAATAGAATAAAAATATTTTGTGAAAATTGCAAAATATGTAATATAATATTAAATATGTAAAAACATGTAACGAAAAACTTGGATATTGTGTTAGGGCGGTAACAATTCGCCAAGATTACAAATTTGAGAACGGTAAGTAGAAAGACAAAAAATATGTAATTACATAAAAATCCGGTCTCTAGTGACCATTAACATTGATTACTTCATATTTTCCTTAGAGGTAGGTTTTATTGGTTAAACTCTTTCAACGATTGATCATTAGATACGTTGAATGGCCCGATTTCTATTGATCGTGGTTTTGGTCGTGCAAAATTCAAGGTTTCGGGAGTTTTATAGAGTGGAGAGTAGCATCCAATAAACCACCTTTGAACTCTACCGATATTTGTGGGATTGAAACGAAATGTAGTCTGTGTTGGGAAGATAATATAACTTGACCATCAAGTTCGTTCTAAGTATTTTCACTGAAAATGCTAGTCATTGATATTTACTGAACTGTAAACATAAATGCTATATCTCTTTGAATTGTTTTAACAAGTATTTTTTAAATTTATTTTAGTAGTAATAAATGTTTTTTTAAGCACGAATCTTTGTTATATTTGAAGATGCTACAATAATTCAAATTTAGAAGTATTTATTTTCAACCATTCAGGAAAAATTTCATTGAAATTTTCGCCAATCATAAAAAAGTTTCAAAAATAATTATTATTATTTTTTAAAAACATGTATTAACAATGCAATCAAGTACAATTTTGCAATGAAATTTCATTGCGGATGACTTGTCATCTATCGAATAAGGTAGTTTAACCTTGGCCAGTCTTTTTATATGTATTACGAATTTGTTTCACATTGCAATGGAGGTTGTCTAGTGAATTTTTTTTGGTTAAGGTAAGAATTTAAAAAAATGTATAATTTACTGAATTTATAAAGAACAAGTATTTTAAAATTCGCATTGATACTTAAGAGGTCCGCTAGCGATGTTTAATTTGTAACAAAAAATCTGTTTGCATACACTTACTAATCTAGAGGAAGAAAGAATGTAACGCGATTTCACATGTACACGCATCCCTATATAATAACATAAAAACATCGCATTAACAGTTTTAGAACGATGATCCTGAATTATTAATCATAAATTGAATTGAAAATATTAACATAAAGTTCGTTGAAAATAACACATAGGTTCATTTAAAAATTTCTATACTTGTGTAAATGAAGTAGTATTTTGTGATGTGTGATTCTACTCATGTGATCTTTGAAATCATAAAATTGAATATTTCTGTATTTAAAAAACCTTAACACTACATTCATCCAATCCAATCCAATGCAGCTTTTAGGAAACCGCTAAACAGTATGTTTCCCTATTTTTAATGGTAATGGTTAAACAAGAGGAACAAATAGTTTCTGACTCTTGGTTTTAACAGGAGACTTTAAAAAAATTAATAATACAATTATTCGGTTGCTCAACATCCCCTTGATAGAAAAGCAGAAACAATCGTTTGGGCGTAATGCACCTTGAAAAATAATTTGTTTATAATCAATTTCCTTCCTATTTGATAAATATATCGACTAGCAAATTGCAGGACTTAAAAGAGAATATAAAAACAAATAAAATTTATGGTCATACTCGCCGTAAAAATACGAATTTAGTATAATTAAATTGGCCACAGAATTTGTTTACAAACAAATGCATTTTAAGCGTATGTGGCAGGCAAAAGCGCGACATTGGAGAACTGTTTTTTCAGTATACTTGTATAGAGCGAATGAATTAAGCGCGAACAAATGAGTGTACGTAAGATGTTAATTTCTTATAAACAATTACACATATTCGAGAACGAAATACGTAGCACCCATCGGATTCCGGAATTTTGCCGCATTTAAACGCCATTAGCTTAGGCAATAAAAATTGCAACTATTGAAAATTTATAAACAATTTCCAATTTTGGACATCTAAAGGGGAGAGAGTTTCCCGCTGTCACAGAACCGAAAACCGCGAAATAACAATTTTGCAACAACTGATAATTTTATAAACAAATTTGAAAAATGCGTTAGAACGGCCGGGAAGGCTCCGCAAATTGTACCTGAAATGAACATCTCAAAATAGCAGTTTGACAGGAGTTACAAATCGGTTACTAAAAGTTAGAATAATTGTTGCTAAAAGAATAAATATTTACTGGTCTATGGACAATAATTCTGGACGGGAAACCGCGCTCAGAAATATATTTTCATCGTGGCGTACGCGCAGGCAAAATCTCTCCCTCCGCAGGGAAATATGAAGATATTTCCGTCTCGTACGTAAACGAACTAGCCTCCTCCTCCCCCTGAGACAGCGATCTTTCTGCCCCTTGGGATGTTGCACCAATCGCTGATTGGTCAACGCGTCCCTCCCCCTGGCCACGGGGTGTCCAAGTTTGTCGGCGCGATTGGGAAGGAGAAAATTTTGCCGGCCAAGTTTTGTGAGGGTTTCCATTAATTTGTATACATTATTACATTTGTGAGTGGAAGTACTTCAAATGACGTTTTCGAAAACTAAATAGATTGCTTTGAAAAAGAGCTTTAAATTTCGCATCTACAGTAATGTTTAAACTTCATTTTCTTTAAAACGGCTTCAAATTTTTCAACTGAAACTGAAACTTTTTATTTAGGATAAGGTTTTGTCTTCTTTAATATTCTTGATTATTTCGGTTGTACTATTAGGAACGCCAATAGTTCATAAAATATAAATAAAGTGTTCTGGGCGACGATAGATAGCAGCTGGGTAGAAAATGGAGCAAGACTTTAAAGCCAGACCACACCAAGGTAATTGGAAATAATTTTCTAGGAGAAAGTCTTCTGTAGCACCTCTTGTTTATTTTGTATAGTTTTCTGGTTACCAGAATATGATAAAAGCTATTTAAAAGCTACAATCACATATAAATACACATATAATTCACATATAACATACATATAATTCACATATACTTCACATATAAAGACAATGACATACAGCCATTATTTTTATTTCCAACTTTTATTTATTTCTTTTTGCATTTTTCGTGTGCATATAATATTTTCAAATGCTTTGAGCAACGCGTATAACTCTGCCAGCAGTGCACAATAAGTGGTCAGATATATTTAATATATTTTTATTTCAATTCTAACCGACATCGTCTTACTTATATAATAAATGAAATAAATAATATTAAATTTGAATTTCTTTAAGTAAAATGATAAATCGAATTTGTAATATATTATGGAGTGTGGGTTAAATCAATCCACATTTCAAAATATTAAATAAAAATAATTTATTAGCAGAAAAGATTCGAAAAATTAGCAGAAACTATTCCTGTCAAAAAATAAGATATCTCTTCACTTTCATAAATTTCTTTTTCTTTACGATTGAAAATTGCTCCTTTTACCAAAAGTTTACTGCATCCTAATTTTATGCGCGTGCAATGTGATTACATAATTAAATACAAAATCCAAACCATTAAATAAGCTATCAGTGAGTTTCTGTGAACAGTAAAAATTCATACATCGGAAAAACGTTTCAAAGCCTCAAAACCTTTTCATGTGTCATTGGCGACATGTAAACACAGGTGCCTCGCCGCATGTCATGTACCACTGATGAGAGTGTCACTGACAGTCGGATATCACACTTCTACACGGAACTCAATTTATCAAAAAAGCTAAAAAACGACGTTGTGGAAACGCTACACGATATTTTGTAGATCATGTAATGTAACCAACATCAAATCATTTTTTTGTATTTATTGTAAACTATAAGCAACAAAACTTTGGGAATAATATCACAAAGTAAACTGATTCATTATTCTGTTTATATTTTTTTTCATTCTCCTTTACATAGCTAGCATATGTAACACTTTTGTGATCCACAGTAACGTTTTAAATATGTTTTCAAATTGTTCGTTTTAAGGAACCTGAATGGAAATAAAATGTCAGATTTTCTGATATTTCTTAATACATTTTTACAGATATTTCCGTATTTCCAATACAAATAAGACACGTTTTTCAATTTTGAAAAAGAATACATTCCTCGTTTATAATTTTTTTATCTTTTAAATAATTTTCAAATTTTCATTAAAATTTTGAATAATTTTGAAATAGTCACTTTGAATATACACATTTAAAAATACTCCATTTACTACAAATAATTTACTTTTATTGTTCTTAAATGTTAGGTTATTGCTTTGCCAATCTGAGCAGTCAACCAACCTACTTCAGAATTAAATATCTGTCTTCAGTCTTCTCTACTTCAGCCTGTGTAGAACCAATGAAATATTATTAAACCTGAGGTACCATTTTTAAACAACTATTATACCTCAGGGTAAAATTAATGTCATGTAGTAAAAGTTTTTGTAATCGTTGAGTGATCCCTTATAAATTAAAAAAAAGCGCACCTTTAGTTCGCAGAGGTGTGTAGCAATATGAAGCAATTATAAATTATTTACAATTAAGCTTCTACGGTAAATTGAATTATTTTCTGTTTTCAGGATGTGTCATTTAGTGTCTTTGTGAAGTTAAGTTATAGTAGATAGTCTAGGAACATAACGTAATATCAGAAAGAGTGTAGGAAGTACTTCCTTCATTCATAAAATTGGAATGACTACCAGGAAATTAGTTTGTTCCGTTATTCTCTCTTAATTTTCGGCATGTGTTAACAGTAAATATTACAATTTATCATGCATGAATGCGCAATGGTAATTGTGAGAAAAGAATGCACATGGAATATTCAAACGAATTTATGAATATACAAATGCAGGCGAGCCGTAGGGCACGTGCTTTGAAAATCGAAAATTGTCATTTTACATTTCATTAGTTTTCAAATCTCTGCCAACCAGCGTTAAAATTGCAACTGTAGATCAGTAGGTAATGCATATAAATATACTTTCGATGAATTGTCTTGGGGTGTCTTGTTTTCTTACTAGTACTAAATGTATTAATAAAATATTAAAACATGGAATATTAGCACTCTTAGGTCTTTTCTAATAGCTGTCAAATAATGGTTATTTACCTTATTCGATCGCCTTGATATGATGTATTGTTCAGGATCAGCTATTAGTTCAGGAGTATGGTGCCTCTTCCTCGCGGAGGGACCTTCCAAGAGTTTAAATTCTGGGGTTCGAACACTGGTATGTAAACTAACCGATCCGCGGCAAATTTGTTTATTACAGATTTTATTTTTTGCAACGGTTATGGGCATGTTTTATCATAGAGTATGTATTGTTACGGTTATTGGTTCAGGTGGTATCGTTTTTTTGTTTTGGCAGGGAGCTTCTAATAGTTTTATTTCTGGGGTGCGAACCTAGGTATTTTAAACTAACCGGTCCGCGTCAAATTTTTTTTTTACAGAGTACAGTTTCAACGATATTGAACAAATTTTTGCCTAAGACGTATTGTTACTGCTATGGGTTCAGGAGATATCGTCTTTTCCTTGCGCAGGGAGCTTCCAAGACTTTAATTTCTGGGGTTCGAACCTGGATATTTTAAACTCACCAGTCCGCGGCAAATATTTTTATTGCAGATACCAATTTGCAACGAGTATGGGCAAATTTTGGCATAGAGTATGTATTGTTATGGCTATTGGTTCAGGAGGTATCTTTTTTTTCCTCGCGGAGGGAGCTTCCAAGACTTTAATTTCTGGGGTTCGAAACTGGGTATTGTAAACTAACCCGTCCGCAGCAAATTTTTTTATTGCACATATGAATTTGCAACGTTTATGGGCAAATTTTGAAATAGAGTATATTTTGTTACGGCTATTGGTTCTGGGTATTGTGTCTTTTCCTTGCGCAGGGACCTTCTAAGACTTTAATTTCTGGGTTCGAACCTGTATATTTTAAACTAAACGGTCCGCAAATTTTATTATTGCAGATTACAATTAGCAACGTGTAAGAGCAAATTTTGGCATAGAGTATATATTGATGTGGCTATTAGTTCAGGAGGTATCGTTTTTTCCTCGCTGAGGAGCTTCAAGATTTTAATTTCTGGGGTTCGAACCTTGGTATTGTAAACTAACAGGTCTTCGGTAATTTTTTCATTACAGAATACAGTTTGCAATGGTTAAGGGCAACTTTTTTCTTAGGGTGTGAATCGTTACGGCAATTAATCTTGGCCGAAACGTTCCTTCTCCTTCTTGAGGGCGCTCGCCATAGGGACGTAGGTATTAATTTTCGCTTTTTGTAAATATCTTTTGAAAAAAAAAATTGAGATATCAATATGATTTCTTCACTAATCGTTTATAAATAAAAAGCGGCAAATTTGGAGTACTTTTTGGTGTATATGCTTTCATTATTAGCGGATTTAGATTTTTTTTTTTTTTTTAGAAAATGACCGGCGGCAATTTTTTTGTTTTCATATCCTAAGAATGGCAAAAAAGCGGCAAATTATGAGCGGTACAGTTTTGTGATTGAGTGAAATGGTCCTGCTAACTTCCAGGACGTCGAGTTGAAACGACTTAATAATAAAGGGCTTGCTTGGCTGCATTGACTCTCTAGTCACCGTAAAAATTGTAAGACACTACATACAAAAATTATTGAAGTTACTTCTAAATTCAATGGAGGAGAATTATCCGTTTTATCGATACTCTCTTACTTTCTGTTTTTTTACTTCCATTTAGAAGCAAAATCAGAATTGTGAATAATATCTATGTAGTATTCTACGTGCCTACGCACGCGACATGTTACAATTTATCGAGACAATGCACTTGAAAAATTGTTAAGAAAAATTATTGTGTAAGAGTTCTGCGATACTATAAGAGATTAAATCTTTCGTGTGCTAGTTGGTAATACACGAATAGGCAAAAACTCTCAAAGAGCTTTTAAAATGTATTTTATTTTCATTTGTACTGTTCAAAATATTTTCCTAAAGATTATATATGCGTTCTCAAATAAATTGTTTGAGTTTCTTAGTTTGTATCATTGTGATAGAAGAGAAAGGACATGTATCTTCTAGATATATTGATCGTTCACATTTAACATTGAAACTACTCTGGCTGTACGGGTAAAAAAATATTACAGATGGAAAAGTAACATAAAATATGTTAAGTTTTGTTACATGAATAAACAAAGGATGTCCACGCAAAACCATATTGTTCACAAATAATAATCATCCGGCACGTACGTAGGTACCTCACTAACACCAAAGATATGAATTATAAATTACCCTATAACTTTCACTTCCACTCGATAAAATGTTTCTCACAGATTCAATCAGGCCAATGTGCTGCAGAGCCCTAGTTAGGAATCGCTTTACCCCTTCAATTTTTTTCATGTGCCGAAGTAAGAGTATTATAATGTAACTATCTTAATTTGGATAACATATTCTACAACGGAAACATGTGAAAAGTATTATTTATTACATTTTTAAAATATTTGTTAAATATCTCAACGCTCCATTTATTGTAGAAATAGTCACATCAGAAAACTTTTGTAATTTGCTGATACATTAATATTTTAATGTAAAATTTAAGTATACAAATAATGTATAATTCATGTAATGAACACTACCTGCCGTCATTTGTTCATCACTACGTTTTTGGTTTTGTCAATTTGGTCGTGTCAAAACCTTCAAAAGGTCTTCGTCCAGCGCGAGAAAGCGCGTGTGAGTATGAAGTTCCAGTTAGCGAAGTTAAGAGTATTATAAAAGGGATTTTTTGAGTACGACGATTGAATGATTTTAATGAAAAGGTTAGAGAGTGAATATGAACGCAAGCTCAAGCAACAGTTTGAAACTTTTGTTCGTTCACAACAAATAGTGTTTATGGCTGCATGAGATGCATTATGTTTTTAAATTAAGGTGGGCGGCAGCATTTCCTGCAATAGTTCACGACAACAAACATGTGCAGATCTTGATGAACATAAAACATTTCTACTACATTTTTAAAAACATGTTGAAATCGGTGTTCACTGTGAATGCCATTGTTTTGTTTCAGACTTTGTAAAACGCCCACATTTTATTAGTCTTCGACAATAAACACTGAACAATATGGAACTAAGTTTTGGGGAATATCGATTTTCATATAGTGGATATATAGAACTTTTCCAACTTTTCTACACTTTCTTATTAAATATGATTGCAACGTTTCAGCGAGTTATTATTGCATACTTAAACCTAGAGGTCGCAAAAGTGACAATGTGTACAATTAGTCAAATTATTACTTCTAAAATATGGACTAATAATATTATTTTTAGTTTGATGTTCACAGGTTAACGTTTTCAGTTTTCCTTTAAATAAAGATATTGATCGCTCGGTTTAATATTTACATAAGAGTGAAAAAATTAATCAATTTGTAACAGAGAATTACTATTTTGCGAGTGAAAATTATCCTCCAGCTTCCTGGAACACATATTCCCAGAATTTACTTTACTATATCGGCTGGGCGCTCAGTGTGTCAATTTATTTAATGAAAATAGAACCAAGCAACATAAACGCACGAGAACAAATGTCAAATATTGAGTCAATCATATGATACCCAAAGAGACCACATCTGTTAAAATTAGTATTAATTGAAATCAAATTAGGCTACAAAATGAATCCCTGATATGTTCCAGTAATATTTCTATATTTTTACTGTAAATGGTGCTCAAAATAACTTTAAATGTTACGTTGATTTATTTTTTAAATAAATATACATGGTTGAATAGGTTCCATTATGATTCACATTATTTAAAAACATTTTGATTAACTATTTATCAATGAATAATTTCAAATAATATAAGTAGTACATAATACTTTATTAAAATATTTGGAGATGACATGCGACTTAGCCAATGCAGATACATTTTTGATAGGCGAGTGACTGAGAGACGGGATTCAAAAACGGCTGATGTAAGAGACTGTCATTGCATGCTCTTTTTTTTCAGGACTGCATTTCTGAAAAGTACTGGTTAAACCCAGCGCGCAACATTGTTTGCTAAACGTTGTGTTCTGATAATGTTTGCAACGTTTCTAATATTCCTCAGAAAATAAAAATATACAAAACTACCGCAGAATACTTCAGAAATTTATATTTTCGATGTATCTTAATTACCAATTCAAAAAACAACTTCAGCGATAAATTGAATACTTATGCAACATCGACAGTGTATTTTCCATTTAACGAATCCGAATGCATCAGAGAGTTTCTCACATCATAACGCAATACTCATTCATCTCAACACAACACAATCGAAAGAAAGGAACCTCACGTAATTTCCTAAGGCGACTCCACAAATGCGGAAGCTACAACCGGAAATACCCACTGCCCACCGCAAAGCCCCCCTCCCGGAACTCAACTTCTTCCCAGCGACGCGGCCAACCACCGGGCACTTCCAAAGCCGAGCTGGAGTTACCAAGGGGGGGGGAACCGGCTCAGCGCTAATCCCCGGTAAGCTTTTAAACACGCCGAGAAAATAAAGGGCTACGAAATGAGAAGTTAGTGTGCGAGGGAATTATGACGAGCGCCGCGGTAATTTCAGCGGCGTTAATTTGGCAGCGCTGGCGGTGAATCACGTTTGGTGGCGGCGCGGTTATTAACCGGTTGTATTACGGGGGTGCGGCGGTGGGTCGGTAGTGATGGTAGTAGTGCGGCCGCGGCGGTGACGGGCAGTGGCGGCGGTGGTGGCGACAGTGGCGCGGCTAGTGGAGGGATTATGTATGTGCTGGGGTGGACGCTGACCGCCAACAGGGCCACCTCCGCGAGCGATATGGGACTGAATGAGGTTGAGAGTGGGAATGGAAACCGCTCGGTGGGACAGGCGTTACCTTGTGAGATACGAAGCATGGGGATGGGAATCGTATAAAAGTGACGAAAGTAGATATCTAAATAAAAATGTACGTAGTCTGTGTAGTAAAATGTATGTATGGAAATATGTTATAGAATACTTTGAGCAATTTCAGCTAAAATTGGCATATTATAATCTGAAAGGAGCTGTGAATAGTAGAGCCTCTGGGGTTTGGGGAAGGAAAACTGGGTTCTGATACAAGTGGTGCTGCCAATCACATATTATCTTGCATTGCTTCTAAATGCTCCGCAATATTATACTATTACGTAAACCAGCAAAAGTGTTTTCAACCAGCAAACCTTCACCTCTCCGAGATCCGATCTCACATCCTCAGATTTTAACTTGCCGGCACTCATACCACAACGAGCAATACCCGAAAATGAGACTAGCACCATATATTTTACCGTCTCTTATTACAAATGTGGAGAAAAATTAAAGAAAAAAATCGGAGCATGACATCAGCTATAACAATTGGGGAATATAAATTTTGAAGAAAATCGGCTGAACGGTTTAGGCACTGGCATTCACCCCAGACGATCGCCTGGTGAGTTATTAATGCCCGTGAAAGAAAGTGTGAAACAGTAAAATACCCAGTGTGGAGGAGCAGGGAACAGAAACAAATATTCTTAATACATTTGAAAATAAGCATGTTAAATAATATAACAAACACGCATTTAAAACTGCTTTAACTTTCTTGGGCCATAGAAAAACATACCATGTAGACATAAAAGTTGCTAAAAAGCATCAGATAAGATCATTGACTTCACACACTTAACTCTTGAAGCAAAGCGTAGAGTATGGATACACCAATGTCACAAGAAATTATTAGTAGTTGGTGAAAATGAACTATTGTTTTCCGCCGTGACGCCGACGAAGAAATGGTTTAGAACTTCCCTTATGATTCCCAGTACGAAAGCCTTTTAGGAAACACCTGGAATGAATTATTTGATGAATCGGTAATGGGAGAGGAGGCAACGGACGAATACAGATGAATCGAGATGTGAAAAAATCCTAACACAGCAGCTTTGGACCTGTATTGCTTATCACAAGTTCAA
Organism: Teleogryllus oceanicus; assembly: GCA_964035755.1. NCBI lineage: Eukaryota > Metazoa > Arthropoda > Insecta > Orthoptera > Gryllidae > Teleogryllus > Teleogryllus oceanicus. The sequence goes on from CAXIVR010000008.1 coordinate 43,166,486, forward strand.
AGTGAAGCGACCGAGACATAAAACCTGGCACCCACAGGAAGACTGCAAACGGTCTGAACACTACATCGCGGATCATTGCGACGTAGTGACATTGAACAGTGGATGAATAGCACAGTGGTGTTGTCATGAATGCAGTGGTGAATGGAACGGCCAGCCGTGGTGTTAAATAGTTTGCCGATGGAGTTCTGTGTGAGAAGGAAAGCGGCAGTGGGACGGTGGGAGCGGTGGAGGCGGTGCGGGCTATGGGTTCGGTGAGAGCAGTGGGGGCAATAGGGACAGTAGGGGCTGGTGGGAGACGGTGGGGACGGAGGGGGGGGGGGGGGCGAAGGGGGGGGTGGCGGCAATCTGGCCTCGGCAGCAGAGACGGTGGCGCAGCAGCAGCAGAAGTAATGACTTGATAGCGGTGGTGTCGATAGGGACAGCGGTGGCGGTGGCGTGGCTGCGGGAGAGGCGGGGCCAGCGAATGCGTCCAGGTGACTGTGGTGGTGGGTAACGGAGGTGGTAGAGGCGACGGCAGGAGCCGCGGTAGCGGCGGCGACAGCGATAAATTAATATATCTGGCTTGAAGGACTTATTTTCCCTTTTCTTGAAATTATTTAAGTTTTTATTGCTTTTCATTTTGGATTAATAATGTAGTTTATTGAGACATTTTAGAAAGATGTTAATGAAATGATAATTCTACCTTTTGTTTTCAAAACAAATGCTTTACGCTTATTAACTTAATTTGTTAATTGATCTCATAACTTAAAAATTATGGGGTTAATTAGGAAGTAAGTAAAGTATCTGATCGTCAAGATTTGATCTGTTAAGATGTATGGTTTTTCAACTGGTCGTGCTCCAATTCAAGTGCGTAAATACAATAGTTAGTAGTTACACAATAGATGTGTAAGTTCAGAACAGAAATTGGTTAACATTGGGTAGAATTGTACACTTCGGAATTTGTTATTAAAGGAGAAGTGTAGAATAAATAAAATGGTAATTGATGCAACTAGAGCTTTAACTCCTCCTAGTTTATTACAAATTGATCGTAAGATGGCATGTGCGAATAGAAAATTTAATTAGGATTGAATATGAACTGGAGTTACTAAGGGATTAGCGGTGAAATTATCAGGATCTCTTAATAAATGAGGGTTTGTAAGTGATACAGTAGTAAATGGCATTAGTATGATTAAGAAGCTTATGATATCCTTGAAAGGGAAATATGCATGGAATGGATTTTATCTAAATTTATACGAATTCCTATAGGATTAATTGAACCTGTTTGATGAAGAAATAATAGATGAATTATTATGAATGCTGCTATACTAAGTGGAATTATGAAATGGAATGTGAAGAATTGGGTTAGGGTAGCGTTGTTGACTGCGAAGCCTCTTCAAACTCATTGTACAGTTGTGGGAACAAAAATTGATCAGGGCCGTCTGCGGTTAAGTTCAGCTTTTGCACGGCTTGAGCAGCACTTGTCATGACGAAACGTCGCAGGCAGAACCTCACAAACCGCCGCGGCCAATCTCAACGAAGGGGGGAGCGCCCTAACAAAATTACCTCGTAGAAAATGGCGGGCGTCTCTGGTTCAGTTGTGGAAGTATTTTAAAAAACGCATGGAATGAAACACTTTTAAGATGAAAGAAATTCATTGAAATAGAACACACATCACTTAAACTTTTTTTTTTGAGCAGTTTCGGTTGATATGACACTAATTTTAAATTAATTTTTTTTACAGATTTCTTCGATAATAAAATTATTAAAATTGCATAGATGCAATTGTTCATATGCTCATAAAATTCGCAAAAGTTGAAAAATACCGTCTTTCTCGAATAGATAGATTATTTCTAGGGTACATTTCGATAAAATACAATTAAATTCAAAGACCAAGTGTATATTTATCATTAAAGCAACAATTAAACTACATATTAAGCAATCAATTTGCATCTCTAGTCAAAATTGTTATCTTGCGATATTCAACTCAGGGACATTTTGGGTACTCTCCCCGGCAGGAATAGCGCACATTTCGGAATTGTTTATAATATTGTTAATTGTTGCAAAATTGTTAATTCGCAATTTTCGGTTCGGGGACATCAGAGAACCCTTCCCACTTTAGAATTGCAAAAATTGAAAATTGGTTATAAATTTGCAAATTTTGCGATTCTTTTTATTCTCTCATCTCAATTGCCTTTCAAGAAATTGCAAAATTTCGCAATCCGATCGGCGCTAACGCCTTTCATTTTAGAGGTACGCAATTGTTTATAGGAAATTAGCATCTGATGCCAACCCTCATTTGTTTTACAGACAATCCAGTCACTCCCTGCAGTCAAGTATATTGTTCAGATCGTTTGGCAATGTCTCGTATTCCGTCGAACATATGGTATTAAGGATTTTGACTTACGGAAAATCGGTGGAAATTGTTGCTAATGAATGTTAGTGTTTTTTAACTTCCAAAATTTCCTTTGTATTTTAATACATCGTTGAAACTTCAGTTCCATTATTTTGATGTTGTATTATTGTGATTCTGCTTATAAATAATTTTTGTTGCAAATTTAAACACGCAGAAACTAACTTTCGTCCTACAAATGTAGGTCTTTATGTGCTTCGGTATATTCTATTCACTGGTGTAAAGTGGATGTGAATAGTTTATCGTCTATCGAAATTGGAGGAAATTGATTATAAACAAATTATGTTTTCAAAATGCATTTGCAAAGGCACATAGTATATTATTACTAATTAAAACGATGTATCAAGAAGCTTTTTATCGAATGATTGTTTTCTTGAACTTTTTGAAATCCTTGAAGAAAGGTTGAATTCCATCGATTTCACTATTTGCGAAAAAATTACACACAATACTACTCCGTAATACGCGACTCCTGCCCAAATTCGCGGTGCGAACAAAGGAATAGTGTCGAAACACCGCAGTGATACACCGTAGTGAACAACCGTTATTAATCGGTTTATTGAATTTTTATAGGACAAATGGAACTTTATATTTGTGGATTTCTGATTGGGTGTTGTTGACGTTCTTATAAGAAGAAATAAAAGGTCATCTTTGTCAACATATCAGCTTTATTAAGATAGCCCATTTACGGCTTTCGCTGTCATCGTCAGTCTACAGAATACAGAAAGATACAAAAACTTTATAAATAAATACACAATAAGATAGAAAAATTAATTAAATTACAATTGATGGATAACTCTAAAATATTTAGGTTATATTAATTTTTGTATCTTTCGTACTCTGTAGACTGACGATGACGGCAAAGCCGTCAAGATTCATACCTATATTTATATTATATGGATTTTGAGGTAATGATGTTATAATTTTGTGTATTTATTTAAGAATAATTATTGAGGATACCTGTATTCATACCTATATTTAGTACCAGAAGCTCATGTTGAAGCAACTATTTCTGGTTCTATGGTGTTGGCAGGTGTTTTATTGAAATTAGGGGGTTATGGTTTAAGCCCAGTCCCAGCGGACGGCGGGAGTGGGGGCGGGGGAAGGGGCGACGGAGGTGGGGAGGTGGCGGTGGTGACGGCCGCGCCCATCCCCAGCGCTATCCATCAGCGCCGCGTCCGAAGCAGCGGCGCGTTTCCCGCCACGCAGTGCGGTCTGCCGCTGGCGGCGATACACTACTCTTATTTGCGCGCCCGCGTGGGAGGCGCGGAAACGCGCCCCGCCGGGCCTGGGCCGCCGGTTTCGAGGACGTCACGGCGCCACGGACGCCTGGGAAGTCGGCGCCTGGCGATAAAGTGCGTTATATAGTGATACAGTGTAGTGTTAGTGTTTTGAAGTGCGGTATGAATGTGCGAGTGAATGAGTTTGTACATATAGATTAAGCATGAATGAGCGAGTGAATGATTATATAAATTAAAAGAAGACATTGATGAACAATTAAAAGAACAATCGATACTTTATCAATACCTTTCTTTTTTAAAACAATGAGCCCAAAGAGGCACTGTTTAGTTTTAATTAGGTTAAGATTAGTTTTAATTAGTATTTTTAAGATACCGCCCTCCTCAAGCTCCATAAACCCAACCGGTTGGAGCATTCATGTATCCGTACATGTGAATAAACTCCCGCCCAAACCCAACAAACCGCCTTGCCAGGCTATGGCAAGGAAAAAAAAAAAAAAAAGCGCGCAACGCGTGGGGGAACTGCCCCGCCCCCGCCGTCAACATGTCGGTACGGCCCTGACGGCGACGCCTAAGCATCCAAGCGCCCTCCACATTTACACGCCACCCCCAAGCCTCCAACAACGTCCATGGCATTGCCTAGGCCTCCGTCAACAATTACGACACTGCAAACGCCTCCGTCAAAGGTTCATCACCGCCCACGCCTACATCTTTCAATCCATACACCCCAGTACACCTTATATCACAACTAAAGCGCCCAGTTCCTTTGCACTACGCCAGATTCTTCCGCGCTAACACCTACGAGCTGTAAAAGAGAACCCCACTGAGACCAAGCAACATGCGCGGGCTCTGCTCGTCGGGAGCACATCATACAAATCATATGTTGAACTTCAGTAATTATATCATGTTCTCGACGCAATATGAGAAGCGGAATTCATTTACTCTAGAAATTGGCTTTTTGTCTCCTACTCTTTTGTTGGCATTCTTATTGCAAAGAAATTTTAAAAAATGCACATCTATATTCAATCACTGCATATTTTTCCCTGCAATTAACCATTCGCAATCGTACTAAACTCAGATTTGGACCCAAATAATACGGGAAATACACTAACACCGCCTCTTGCAGAGACAAATAAACAAATACGTAATTTTACATGTGTTAGTTTCACCTTTGCCTTCCAAAACACCGAAACAGTCTAATTGGTTTAAATAATCGACCTGTAGGGTACTGAACCAACGTAACCGGTATTTTATACCCTCCAAAAATCGTTAGCACGTGCTCACGTAAAGAAATTCAACAGACCACAAACAAACTCTTTTCAACATAAAGAGGCAGAAAAAACAAGCAGCATATTATTTCGACGCATTCAACACGCATGGCGGCTCTCGCGCCGTATCGAATTACCGCTGCCGCATTTGTTGATTTTTTGTTGCGCTTTCGAATCGCGTTCAGTCGCCAAATAATTAGTCAGTATGTCCATCTCTCTAGACTAATCACATTCCGAGGGAATGAAGTACGACAGGCGATCGTCCGATATCGAATGGATTGGAGAAGAGAGGGCGTGGATGGCCGGGACCTATGGGCAAACTGGTGCAGGCGCGAAGTGTACGGCTGGAATATGCAAGCGCGGAGTTAACGCGGACAAGCTACGTGGGGACGAACTATGTCTCCAGTGAAGTTACAGGGGAAGGAGATATATCGGGAGGAGTTCAGTTCGGCGACTACTTCGTGAACGAACCACGACGGGGATGAGATATGTCTGAAGTGAGCTACGTCGGAGACGAGCTATGTTGGGAACCAGCTGCGTTGGACAGGTTACAAAGAGCCATGCGGGGGCCAGCAACGTCGAAAAGGGAAGGGTCGGTACGAGATTTTTGGAGGCGCGATACTTCGGCGACGAGATACGATGGAGACGAGATTCGATTGCGCGGATTCTGCAAGGGATTGCGACTGAGCAGGGATAAGTAAGTAAGTAAGAACCCCGTGTGTCTACCACCTCTACACTCATACACTTCATCAGGGGGACAAGTCCCCGGGGTGGGCACCTATGCCTCTTAGGTTTCTATCAGCACCCCCCGCCAATGCTGTAATGCCGACAGGCTGATGGCCGGATCCAGCCGGAACCCAGTTTACCGTCGCGGCAACCACACCTTAGAATGCCTGGGTGGGGCCGCCCTGCTAGCTCAGAGCTCCTAACAATCCAGGCTAGAACCGGAGTCTCGGCAATGCGCCGGGAACAAGTTCCCTCCTCTTTACCCAGAGTATCGGGCTACTGCCACGACGAATCCGAGAGCCCAACTCGGGGCCACCTGAACTAAGGTCCAGGCGGCTGGGAGCCCCCATTCCGTCTCCCCATTGCTTACCGCCAGCTCACGACGTGGGTAACGCCGGTACCGAAGCAACCTGAAGGGTGGTAACTACTTCCTCGCCGGACTTTAAAGTGGGACCCGGAGTACTCCAAAAAGCATCCTTCGCCCAATCCTACTCCAAGGTCGACGCGCCATAGACCCAAGTGGTGTGTGGCCTGTTGCCCGGCCAACAGGAGCTTAGCATCGCCTTCTCACTGCCTGCTCCTTCAGGCTAACGACGTGCGCGGCGCCGCGACTCTCAGGGTCCGGGTGGTCGTCTACGATTCTCCACCAGAAACCGCGACAACCTAGGTCAACGCGACCCCCCCCCTGCGGGGGACTGAGCTGGGATATCACATGAGTGTACGGCGTGACAGGAATACGATATAATGAAGATATCAAATACTGAGAATTTTCAATGTCACGAAAGTGACAAGCCAGTTATTTGGTGAGGATTGAACATGGCAAGAATGGACGCGGGCGATTGTGCCGTGCATTGGGAGGGAGGTATGTGGGGAAGGGGCAAGGAATCGGAAGCACTGGAGCACAGTCAAGAGTCAGACGGAGGTCCTGCGAGGTCGAGTTACAGAGCGGTATATCCTGAGGCGTTGAGGGATAAAGCGAGGCGAGGACATTCGGCACGACAACTCGCCCTCCATTTCGGCATCCACGCCGGCGCGGTGGCTCATTCTGCGCATTCTCACCATAGTTCAGTAGTTTTGTTTCGCGAGCCAATAAAAGGGCTTCATGGCATTTTAATGAAGTGTGCTGTCGCTCGTCGCGTCGCTGCCGCAGGCGCAGCGCTGACAGCCGAGAGCTCGGCGGGGGCGGACGGGTGAGCCGGGCAAGGTCGGGGAGGTGGTGGGGCAGAGGCATTGGGGGGAAGAGATGGGAAAGAAGGCGTGGAAGGGGACGGTAAAGAGAGCAGGATGAGAAAAGGGTCGGAGAAGAGGTGGGAAAGGGACTAAAAGGGAGCGGGAGGGGGCGGAAAAGGGAACGGAAAGGGAAAGGGAAGGAAGGAAAGGGAGGCGGAAAGGGGAGGAAGGAAGGAAAAAAGGAGACGGAAAATGTGACGAAAGGGTGACGAGAAAGGAGAGAAGAGGGTGGCAGAAAGGGGAACGGAAGGTAAAGGGTAAAGGGGAGAGAAGAGAGCGAGAACAGGGTAGGGTAGGAGGTAGGTACGGGTGGGGTAGGAGCGGGGAAGGGCGGGGGGCCGCGGTAGGGTCGGGGTAAGGTCGGGTTAGGGTCGAGGTAGTGGCTAGGTAAGAGCGGGGTAGGGGATGGATAGGGGCGGTGTAGGGGAAGGGGGGGAAAAGGGGAGGGAAGGTAGGGGGTGGAAGATGGGAAGACTGTGGGAATGAGGAGAGAGGGTGGCACGGGGCAGAGAAGAGAACTTAGGCGGAACGCGTTTGTCTCGATTTGGACTTGCAGGCAATAGTCACATGTGACTATTGCTACAATAAATGGGGCGTTGAGATATTTAACAAATAAACTTCTTTGTATTTTGCAAGTAAAAAAATGTAAATAATACTTTTCACATGTTTACGTTGTAGAAATATGTTAATCCAAATGGAAGATAGTATACATTATAATACTCTTGACTTCGGCACATCAAAAAAAAATTGGATATTAAGGAGTGTTTAATTGAAGTTAATACAAAGGTTCTGCTAACATTTATCGGAGTACTATGATTTATCTTATGAACTGAAGAGAAAATGGCAGTCATTCGCATATAAGTCAACAAAAATATTACAATTTCTAACATTTCACAGTAAAAAAGCTTTTTTACTTTTGCTTCTTTCTTTGGTTTGATTCTTTTTTTGTAAACATTTATTCCCGCGTAGCGGTCGTACGTAGAACGTTCTTGTTTGCGTAGCCTTTGCTCGGCGACCAGTCTCGCGGTAGTTCATGTACAAATGCATTGGTTTCTCTCGGCCTGTCATATGCATGTTGACAACGTTACTCGCAGGGTTGCCAGTTGCCAAACTTTGAGGTTTTTGCTGGGCGCTTGGCGATCCTGTTTCGTTCCAGTTTCTCTTAATTCAGGGAACAAGTGTCGGAGAAGTATGTTGCCGAACGGAACCGGATTTGTTTTTAGGCATGGATGGAAACTACGTTTTAGAGCACGAAGAAACAATGCAGAGGATTCCCTTGGAGTTATTGGAATTGACGGTTATTATTCTTTCAAATACTGTTTGTACTGGATAGAATTGTATGCAAATTATTCGGTTTTAAGATTTTGCGACGGCTTATTGCTTTTTTTCAATTTTACGGACAACAATACGGTTATAAATAATATAAAAGTAATTGTACATATGTTACATTCATGTCACGTTTGTTATTTCAGAAAGGGAAATGCTGGCAATAACTAAAAATATATTCGATAATATATTTTTATAACTAAATGGAATTTTTATTTTATAACTATATGGAACTGATTTGTAACAGAGGTTTGGTCCCTAGATATAATATATTATAACGATTATTTTTGGGATGTATTTAGGTAAGCGCAATTTGCGACACAAGCATTTCTTTGGATATGTAGATCCTGTTCATTTTCGCCCTATTAAATGCGAGTAGCAAAATATAGAATTATTCTATCATTTTTCATATAGGGAAACTATCAAAATCATTTGAAACAACTTTCTACTTCTAAATGCAGTGTTGTCAACAGAATTCAAAATTTACAACATGAAATGAAATGTTTTTAAAATAGTTTTCAATTACAGAAGGTATTTGAGATTTCACGTATAAAGAAGTTTCTATTCGTCTCTGGTAGGAAATATTTACCTGATTCGGGTGGTGCGGGTTTTGAGTTCGTCGGCTTGAAGAATCCACAAGCGGAATATTCCAGTGGCCTCCCTCGTTCGCATGAAATGGAACTGAAAATGAAGCTCACATTTGCGCCTTGGCGCCAATTTGCATATTACCGCGTATTTTGATGTTTTTAACATATGAAATGCATTGGGTAGCGCCTCTAGAGGCGATTGATATTCCTGATTTAAATGACAGTCACGAGTTTGCTATACCCAATTTATGGCGACCGCCAACATAGCTGTTATGTAGACGCACCAGTGTAAGTACCATTAATATCACTCGGAAGTGGCGACTGACTACGTTTTAATATATTTTATATCGTATTTTATATCAAAGTGATAATGGAATGTAAAACAGAAATTAAATAAAAATTCGTTCGAGTATGTAGTAATATAATAAACTCTAAAAGTGAGAGGATAAATAAAGCAAAAAATAATGAAAATAAGGATGTATAGTGTCCTTAAACTCATTAGGTTAATACAGTGAAAATAACTGACGTGATTGAAGTTTTTAAACACATGCGATAGACGATGTTTATTACCAACCATGTACTTCATTGAACATGAAAACAAGTTTGTTTTCATAAATAGAATTTACAGTTTCTACAGATAAAAATTCTTCATCGCCAGAGGTACTTTCTGATGTAAAGGGTATAATCAATTGCTAAGGTGCCACACTTCAATTTAAAATTTATTTCTGTTGCGTGACTACAATACATTGCAACCTATCATGTCACAGAAATAAATACGATACCCCTCAATAATACTGCTCCACACATCCCATTTTAACACGGACATTTTAGCACACCCGTTTTATCACATTTTACATCGGAAAATACCCCTAGTGATGAAGATACAGTTCTCGTGTTCCTTCTTTCAGTTCGTAAATTTTGAAGAAACAAGTAATATAGGTATACAATGAGTCTGATGTGTTCTCGTGACCTTTTACGATTAGCATTATGCCATTTTTCCATCATCTCTTTTACTGTCCACTTATGATGACGGAAGTTGATTTTGCATGAGATGTTGACGGAAGGAGTATGATGACGTAAGAGAACACTTTTGGTACACACTCTCGTGTGTACCAAAAGTGTTCTCCTAGCCTAATTCTCTTGTGTGTGAACATATGTCCCTCTAATTTTCACTTATTCTTGCTCTTCCTCCTCCCCTCCTCCTTCTCCTTCTTCTCGTTCTTCTTCTTCTTTATTAGTTATTATAAAATTAGCGCTTTGGATACTCTTTTCAATCTTGGCCGGTCCACCATCATATTGGATCTCCAGTTTTCGTTTACTTGATTTTGGACTAACTTTAAATCTTCCAAGATGTACCGTCTCTGCCCGTACCTTTTACATGATCTGCCCCACGTTCATCGTTCTTCGACTATTTTATAATGTAAAAGGATGTTTAGGAAATTTATTTTGGATGTTTTTATGAACACTATTTTAAAACAAATATAAAAATAATTAATAAAATTGATCAATAAGAAATTAAAAGATTTTTATTCATTTCAGACGATCATGGTATTATTAACATAACGATAAATCAAAGCGTTCAGACCTGTTACATTTGGGAACATACTCATGTAGATACCTAACAGAATAGTACCACTGCTAATTCCGCAGTTTTCCTCCTCTGTGTCCATTCCATGCATCTCAACCACCCCTCCAAATTCCACATCTCCATCACTAACACTCATCGGGCCATGGTGGCTTACGCTAGATCTACGTAGCATGTCTGTGCTTCAACAAAAAATTTCGTAACTTAAATATTGTTAAATAAATGCATTATCTGGTTTTCCTTGTTACTCTCGTCATTCATAATCGTATCACAGTTTCTTTTTATTAACTGAAAATCTGATATGAGAAAATAACACGGCATAGATGCTTTGCCAGTATTGCAAACTAAAAACGATATAGTAAACAATAATCAATAATATATTCAATAAGAAATGTAGAATGAGTTTATATATTACTTTTATCAATTTCAGTTACTACAACGTAATGAAAAGTAGTGCAATCTACGCACCTATCATCTAATACTCTATTTCCTCCGCGAATCTCCAAAGAAGTCATTACCATAACATCCCTCCTTCCGATCAACATTCCGCCCACCTATTACCACGACCAGTCTATCAGCCACACCCATCGCCAGTATCTCGAATCGAGGTATCGATTACCCTCGCGAGCCATGTCACAGCGGGCAGGCGGGTTGTCCGCGGGTGGCGGAAGTCGGGCAGAAGAGGGGCCGCGGATTTTCAAATCCCTGACGCCCTCGTCTCGCCATAAGCGACCCCCGTGTTTAGTGTTGGAACATGCAAATGTAACATGAAGCGTTAACAAGAAAGGGCTCGGGATTTAGCTCGACGTTCCCACCCTCACTCGCTCCCAGGCAACAGCGACAACAACAGTCCCTAACGGATACATACATATGTAAAATAACATGTTAATTGCATGTCAACATCTGTATGTTACGTTGGTGCCACTGGTTGACTTCATTTCGTTGTGTCTCTGGAGCGACGGTGTGTCCTCCGCACTCGTCGGGCTGGACGCCTGATGGCGGGGGTTTGGGGTGGGGCGGGGCGAGGTGGGTCTTGGGCGGGGCGGGCGGGGCGGAGCAGTTAGGGTGGGGTGGGGAGATGCGGGTCGAGGTGGGACTGGGTGGGACGGGGAAGGCCGGCAGGGCGAAGCGGTCAGGGTGGGGTGGGGCGGGGAGGGGAGAGGTTGGGCGTCCCAGGGTGGAAAAGGGCGTTGGTGAGCGGGGGCGTGACGGAGGCGGGGTAAGTGCGATGAGTGAGGCGTGCGACGGGGCAGGACCCCGTTCCCGTCTCCCCGTTCCCGTCACCCTACATCCCTCCCCAGGACTTCCAACCCAAGAGGACGCTGTGGCAGTTGCCATATTTGCAATGCAGATTCTCCATTCAGAGGCCTGCTGGATCTGTCTAGAGCCATACATTGTTTCGCGGTGAAGGTCCCAGTTTTCAATGCAAATCTCATTTGCGAAGCCATTATAAATCGGCAAAAATAAATAATACACGTACAAAGAAAATAGAATTAAAACGAATATGTTATCGAGTTTTCATAATGCGCAGCATGGATTTTTGCCAACCTCGTATTTTTTTGTACTCGATATTGATTCAACGTAAAAGCAAATGAAGTTACAGCACTGAAAAAGGTAGAATCGACTTCGCTACGATACGTTTTCTCGCCCACTGCGTTCGTGGAAATTTCAGGGGAAGGACTCGAACGTTATTTGTGAACTCGAGCAAGAATTCATTCCGAAAGTTTAATATCGAAGAGAATACGCGACAGGGATTCTTAATGGCCAATTTTCCCATCAAGAGTAAAATTGTCCTGATTTGTTAATTGGTCAATAGAATTGAAATAAACGGAGCACATATCGCAGTCACCATATTGTTTCAAAATTGCGTTTTCGCCAATTCTATTGTGTTCACGTGAAACTGAATTAATTGCAAATTAGCTCCCGTTTTACTCCAATCAGCACGCGGACGGATTCTGAATAATTTGATTTTTTTAATATCACGGCTCAGTTTCCCGTGTTTCGTTTGTGAAGGGCGTTATGTGGTTTTGAAAATATGCGAATGCCAGACAGTCGGCTGGAAAGAATGTTCTAAATCCTGTTATCGTTTTCCAATAGTGACGTCTCAGATCGCAAATTTGTCACAATGTAATGGTCTCTTCGGATTTTCACCGACATTTTCTGACATGTTTTCATTAAAAAAAATTCCATCTCATAAGGAATGTGAGCATTAAACGTATACCCTTGAGAGTTATAATATTGCCAATTTGGAAGGAAGTAACCTAGAAGCCATTTACAGCTGTAGTTTTAAGACAATGTTTTAAAACAATGTTTTAAACTTTGATAAAACGCGAAGTGCGTAGTACTTTAATTTAAATTAACTAGTGATGCCGCAACAAAACATTTTTTGTCGCAATATTTATAACTTTTGCAATATTAAAAAATACAGAGAGCTCACCAAAAATAGGATCTGTGACATTTTTACAAGCTTATTTTGCTCTATTAAAAATATTTTAAAAAATTGGTGGCGTTTTGAGAATAATTATTTTTTTATATTGTTTGTATTTCACTCGTAACCTATGCGAAACTATTCATATAGTTGAAAAATTACACGTGACATTAGTTACAGATGTGCTTTTCAATAACATATTTTATTGAAAAATTCTCACTTCAATATTGCATCTGCAGAACCGGAAAAAATTTGAAACCTTTGAACTTTCGAAACTTTACAGAATTTGAAGAAAATGAAAACTGTTCGTTTGTAAAAATTTGCTATATCAAAAAATTCTAAAATTTTCCAATTTTAAAATTTAGAAAATGTTGATTACTTCAAGTATGCCCAAAAACTAAATATTCTCTTCAAATTTGCAGAACCTCGAGTTCGACAATAGCGATCGAGGAATGTCAGTTTTAGAGAAAATCGTCTGATTTCATTTGGGCCGTTGTGTTAACTACACACGGGCGTCCAGGCGGAAGGCAGGCAAACAAACGTTTGGCTACAAACCAATTTTTCGCTATCAAGGATCCATAAAGCGTGGATTCTGTATACTCAATGTTTTAGAAGTCATTTTACCTGTAAGAAGAAGATGAATCCACGTTTTCGATATCGGATCTCTGCAATACGATTTCTTCCGTCGAAAAATAGCATTTTTACGCTACAGTATTACAATACTTTTTTTTACTGTGAAAGAAAAGGAACAGGAAATTAAAAATCAAATTCTTTTTCTTTTATGTGAAAGTAAAAATCAATTTTTTAAGAAACGCAGATTATGCACAGAAAAAAATATTTAATGTAAGCAACAAACCCTGGCTTTCAACATTTAACTCTTTATTATGAACTTAAACATCAAATGAGCTAACATCCAACATCATGAAAACAATTAAGGGTTATAATCACAAGCTGAAAACTCTGATAGTGTTTAATGAAAGATGCACAACGTTCTACAATACATCATTACCGAACAATAGCAATCAGATTCATTTTACAAAGTGTCAGGAAAATATTTGAATACAGCTGAATGAAAGAATTGAGAAAGATTAATGAGCACTGTATCTGTATAAATTAGTGTTAGTTTCCGGAAGTCGACAGAAAAAAACAATCGAAAAATCTTCCATGCAAAAACATTTAAATACTGCACTTTCAGAATAGCAAAAAATATGACTTCATGATTCGAAAACAAAATCTACCTTCACTATCGTAAGTTCCATCCCAGTAGTCCACGGAAAACGAAATATAAAACAATACGAAAAAAATAAACTCTCCCTCGCCAGGTTGCACCAGCGCGCCGCCTCCTGACCTTTGTCCAGAGCCACGGGAGCGAGAGCACGTCCGCCGAAAACACCTGCCGCGCTGCGCAGGCCGCGCGACGCACGTGGGGAGATTATGAATAATGTTGATTTCCGCGGTGGCGGCGGGGGACAGCGGTGGCGGCGGTGGCGGCGGTGGCGGCGGTGGCGGCGGTGGCGGCGGTGGCGGCGGTGGCGGCGGTGGCGGCGGTGGCGGTGGCGGCGGTGGCGGCGGGGGCGGCGGTGGCGGCGGTGGCGGCGGTGGCGGCGGTGGCGGCGGTGGCGGCGGTGGCGGCGGTGGCGGCGGTGGCGGCGGTGGCGGCGGTGGCGGCGGGGGCGGCGGTGGCGGCGGTGGCGGCGGTGGCGGCGGTGGCGGCGGTGGCGGCGGTGGCGGCGGTGGCGGCGGTGGCGGCGGTGGCGGGGCAAGTGACGAGGCAGCGAGGAAATTTCGCGCAGTCGCGATCCAACTGTAGGCAGGTAGATGGGAAGGAATAAACAGGACGTGGTTACAGATTCTCCGTTAGATGACGTGAGCATAGAAGGTTCGTATGGGAAGTTTAGACGTGTTGGAGTGTAGTTGGAGAATTAGCGTTTTTGCCAGATGATAAGTGGCTGGGATGGCATGTCCTGTGGCTTCAGAAGAGACGCCCAAACTGTGTGAAGAGAGGGGCGAACTACAGGAAGAGCATTCGAGCATACTTCTCCCTCCAGCCCCTCGCTCCCACGTGTTCGCCACTTAGACTAATTAAATTTTTTACGTCGGCTCCTGCCTGCCCAATGCACTTTTAATTCTCTAGAAATTAAGTTACGGGGAGGCATGCGGTTTTGTCGATTGGCGCTCTGGTCGTTTCTCGCCCCTCTCCGCTCCTCCCTCTGCCAATAACTTCCCATTCCCTCCCCCCTCGCTCTCCACCCATTGTACCTATTCCGGTAACCGACGGAAAGGTCGGCCCCGGATCTCAACATCCACTGGAGGAAGACACCGCCATCTCCCGAGGACAAACATGCACTACACTTACGGGACTAGTGACCTTAGAAGTTGACGCGCCCGGAATCACTATTCGATCAATCAATCAACCCCTTCTACCAATTTCCCTTTGCTTCTTTCCTCTTTCTTCCCCACCTTGAACTTTCCTTTTTCTCCTTTCTCGTTTCTCTCTTTTTGGTTCTTCGTCCCTTTTCTACCCCTTCCCCCAATATCACCTTTTGGTTTTCTCCTTTTTCCCTCCCTTCCCCTTCCCCCCCAGTTCCCCTTCTTGTACGCCTTTCCTCTCCATCCCTCTTTCCTTTCGATTTCATCCCCTTTCATTGACCGCCATCCCTCTCACCTCACAACTCCCTTCCCCGCCCTTCCTTTTTTATCCTGGATCTACCCGCCCTTTGCGCTCCGCCTGACGCCAACCCTTGGCGACAACGCGCCTCCGCTGACCCGCCTCGCCTGTTTAGCCCTCAGCCCGTTGATCCCCCGAAAATTCTGAGCTGCAATGTGCTGCGTCGACGTCGGCGTGACAACTCGCTATGGCCGTGCTTAATGGACCTTTCATTTGATTTATTTATTTATTTATTTATTTATTTATTTATTTATTTATTTATTTATTTATTTATTTATTATTATTTATTATTATTTATTTATTATTATTTATTTATTTATCTTATTTATTTTTTATTTATTTATCTTATTATCTATTATCTATTATCTATTTATCTATTCTATTTATTTATTTATTATCTATCTTATCTTCATCTATTATCTATCTATTCTATTCTATCATCTATTATCTTATCTTTATTCTATTTATCTATTATCTTATTATTTATTTATTATTATATTATTTATTATTTATTATTTATTTATTTATTTATTTATTTATTTATTTATTTATTTATTATTATTATTTATTTTATTTTATTTATTTATTTATTTATTTATTTATTTATTTATTTATTTATTTATTTATTTATTTTTTATTTATTTATTTATTTATTTATTTATTTATTTATTTATTTATTTATTTATTTATTTATTTATTTATTTTTACGTCAAAAACAGTTAAAACTGCGTATGACGTGCTATGGGAAAAGTGAATTGTGTGCACATTTTCAAAATTCTGTGATCCCTACACTAAGTCAAATACTACTTAAATTTTGAATTTTGAAAGGAGAAAGAAAACAAAAACTCCCATGTAGTAAAATCTATTTTCAAAAATAAATAAGCAATAAATTTTAAATTTTGAAAGGGAGAAAAAAAACTCCCATGTAATAAAATATATTTTCAAGGATAAATAAGCAATAAATTTTGAATTTTGAAAGGAGAAAAACAAAAAACACCCATATAATAAAATCTATTTTCGAGGATAAAAATGCAATAAATTTTGGCTCTTATCCATGTTGTCCTTCGGAATAATACTTTCTGTCGCGACAACATGGAAACGAAATTTGAATAATTGTATTTCCCACTGAATTCTAGAAGACGTGCACAGAAAATGAAGTTACATTTATGTCCAGAAGCAAAGCAAGGGGCCATCTCAGCATTTGCTCAATGGATCAGGAAACTGGACGAACCTGATCGAGATGGGACCTTCTTCGCCTGTTGTGGCTCAGGGAGCCCGCTCTTGTTTGGATGCGTTGCCGAATGTCTAATTGTTGTCGTACGTGAGCTTAAAGTGTGGTAATTGTGTTATGGTTTTACGAAGTCGGTATTTTAAGACATTTCGTTTATACATTATATGAATTGTAAAACGTGTGAGGAAAATATGATTATAATTAAATCACTGTAATACTTGCAAAACTTTCCTGGAATATTTTCGTTTACAGTTGTAATAAAAAGCATCACAAAAGTTTCTCGGAAGTACTTCTTATTAAGTGGAGAAACTATGCAAACGGTGTGTGCTGTAAATGCTTTCTTTGGCTAATGCTAATCTTTATTTGGTCAAATTATTTTTTTGTCAATATCATTAAGAAACGCACTACAATATGATCAGAAAGGAAATACATCAAAGAGGTTTGAAAATAAATACATTTTAGGTTGTCAAGGGTTCTGGCACTGAAAGTGGAGTAATATAGGACGAAAGTAAGGTAGGTAATAAACACGATATTGTAAGAAAAAGAGATCCTTCAAAAATGCAAAGGAACGTATAGGTATAACTTCCAATTCATAAAATCCAAGTAAAACGTTCAGCTGTGAATTGGACATAAATATAACAAGTCTTCCAGATACATAAGTCAATTGCATAGGTACCGGAATATATGTTTTTTTCTTTTCAAGAACGTTTCACTTATGTGGCAGTTAACTGTAAATAATTGAATTTGTCAGCACGAAGAAATGCTTGGCGGCAATAACTGTTAATATTGAAGAACAATATTCAGAAAAGTAATGGTTACTTCATGAAAAACATTTAAAGATTTGCTGAATGTCATATTCAAGTGATTTTGTATATCACGTTTTCATTAAATATTATGTCAAAATTATGGAAGTCCTTTTTTCCATTTGAATCTGACTTTCCACTTAATATTGGTTAATTATCGTTGCTAATTGTATAATTCACCGTTAATATTCAGTGTAAGGTATTTTGTTATCTATCAGTAATATCACATTGTATATCATCAGTTAACACAATCAGGTGTTATTTTGAGTCAAAAGCACTTTGGAATTTTGGAAAGGCATTCATGTTTATTTAACCAATTCATTCGTGCTTATTCCAGTTGGGTACTCGATCCGAATTTCTTTAAACGTACGGACATTCTTCTCCCATGCAACCACTACTTCTCGGCCTTACAATTAGTTAATTGAAAGTGCAAGGTCAAGTAGAAGAACGTCTGGACTGTATTGCGTGGCCGTCAAGAAGCCATGAGAACTGGACCCTATTTGTGAATGTCACAAAGCGCATTGCCGCTGTGCGAGTACCGCGACCCGTAACCGCTTTTCCACTTCCGCACTCGCGCCGCCCTTCCTGCGGAACGGGCGTTGCCTGGGGCATTTAACTAATGCGTGGGTGTATATCCCAGGGCAGGCGGATGCCGCTTCCACTCCAATCAGCCCCACGAAGCAGCATCGCGCACTCGGACTTTCACTGGCCTCTCCAGCCCATCATTATTCCCCTTTCTGCATTTCCCATCTGCCTTCCCTTTACCATTCACAGTCTCTCGCTGTGCTTCATCTCTGCCTTACTGTGTGCTTAATCTCCGCTTTACGCTGTGTCTTATCCTTAATCTCGCTCTCTGTTTTGCACTCTTTCTGGCTTTTTACTAACTTTGCCTTTTGGCATTCAGCCTTAATGTCTGCATTAGCCTTACTGTCTGCATTAACCTCTGCACTTAGCCTATCTCCGCTTTTTTTCCCCCTTCAGTGTCTCACTCTCTGCCTTGCTCTTGCTTTACTCTCTGCCTTATCCTTCCCTATCCTCTGCTTCATTCACTGCCCCACTCTACCTTCTATTCCGATTATTCTATATCTTTCTAAGCATCTGCCATCTTCTTCCTACTCTGCTTTCTTCTTTGCCTCTTGTTCTCGACCGTCTGTTTCCCCACTTTCATCTCAAACTCTCTCTTCCTAAACTGTCACCTGGAAACAACGCTGGAAAACTATTAATTGTGGGCGACGAGGGAGGGAATGTATTATCGAAGTATACGGTGGAGTGAAGCCACCAAAATGTTCTCTACTGGAAAATCCTAACCTTAGAAACAATGATATGAGCTAAGAAGGAGCAGTGTTTTTAAATCATTTCCAATTTAAATTTTAAAAATCTTATGACAATGGTTAAACAACTTAAAATGTTATTTTTGGAGTTCGCGCATTATTTTTTTTTTAAGAACTTAGAGTGGACATATCAATAACTGATATCAATACTCTTCCTTGCTTAAATGTTTTTATAATTTTTGTTCTATGATCTGATGGATGTTCTTGTACAAAGAGAGATAAAAGGGTTTGAATTATTTTTGTGGTGGTTTACTATGTGATTTAGGTAAATTTTGCCTGATGACGAAAGTCTTTCTAGAGATTTATGAACACAATTTAAAGTTTCTTCTCGAAAAAAAAATGCTAGAAATACATGTTTTTCTATAGTACAATATTTCCCAACAAAGTTGTTTTCTTGATCAACTAATGATTACTACTGTTAGCCCATCGGCGGCCAAAATTGATTCAAATTTAGCGCCGTACTTTGAAACCTATCATTATAACAATTCCTTGCCGCTAATTAACAGCAAAGAGCATGCATATTTAAACGTCCCGCGTCAGTCTTATATTTTTTCTCCAAAAACGGTGCGTTTGCTTCTATAGAGAAAGACAAAAACATCTTTCGCGGGTAACTCTTTGGAAGGACAAAAACAGTTGAAGAGTTGAACTGTTTTTGCAGAAGCCTGGTAGGCCGCCCCAGGTACCGGAGACACTGTAAAGTATCAACATTTCAAGAATTAAAAGTCCTCCAAATGAAAGCGCTGTGGAATAGCGTTATTTAAAAGAGGAGTGGCCGACGACAGTTACTCGACTCGCCTCGCGCAAGTAAAACACCGTTAAGATGCACCTATATATGCTACCTACTATTAATTTAATTATGTAGGGGTGGTATTGCGACCTGAGTTGTTTTAGCGCGCAAACGCATTCTCATTATCGAGATTTCTAAGAAATACAACGACTTTATGACGCCACGAGGGGTAATTGTTGAAGAATCTTGCAGCTGGGCGAATACACAAAAGATCGCCTCGTCAGTAAAAAGCCGTGGTAATTCTCAACTGGGCGGCATTGAAGAAATTAAAATTGACTAGTGGTAGCAGTGGGTGTTTCGAGCGCGTAAGAGGTGATAGCAAGCTGAAATGGTTTGTTGAAATGAATTATAACAGAAAACAATTTTCTGTTCGTCTAAGGAAACATTGACAACAAGCATTTTCCCTAGTGGCAAGCTAGGAAGTGGGTAGCCACGCTTTGCGAGCAACCCCATCCATCATTCCATTGCTCTCCCAAACAGTTCTACTGAAGCTATCTTGCAGCCTTAACAACTACAATTCACAAATTAGTTTATTCTGAAGATGGAACTACTTATATTTATTAAGAAATAATATTTACTTATCTTCTTTCAGGATTTGTTGAACAAGTTCAGTATAAAATATTATATCAAGTAGACAATATATTGTTTAATTTACAAAATTCCTATAACTATTTGCTTCTGACCTCCACCAGCCTTCAGCCCCAAATTATTTATTTTTCCAATTCTTGTATAAATAATAATTCTAATATATTTATTGATTTGTAAAGAGTAAAATTTTCGTTTCCTTTTTATAGGATATGCTTACAATACAAAATTCAAATAGAATAAAGAATTTTGTTAGAATACTACCCTTCTCAAACGGGAGAAAACGCATAAAATCTTAAGCGCGATCTAAAAATAACCTCCATTCATTCACTCCAACAGAAGCTAAAATACACATTAGCTTTACACTTGACTCTGAACACCACAAAAGTCAGCTTTTTGTTTGCTGCGAGTAATTTGAAAACGCATAGAAGCGTCAAATGCGCAATTCACAGCCGCTAATTTACATGATTCGCGCGATTCCGCGAGAATTTCTAGACATCAACGAGTATCAAATTCGGGAGTCGCGACGCCTCGACAGTTCCAAGAACTCTGCCCTGGGCGTCGTTTGCATATCAGAGAGCGCATCCGCCCTCCCTCCCTTCCGCCGCCTTCAGGGGAAACGCTCGTCACGGTAGAGTGAGTACGGACGCGCCGTATGCTGCGATTCGTTAGAGCTGCCTTCCTGTGGCGTCGCTGGGCCCCGCCACAGCCCCCTTCTCAGCCCCCACCATCCTCCTCCACTATTCGCCCTCGCCCCCGTCCCCACCCTCCGATCCCTCCCTCCGACCCCGCCCTCCAACCACGCCCTCCGACCACGCCCTCCGACCACGCCCTCCGACCACGCCCCCGACCACGCCTCCGACCACGCCTCCGACCACGCCCTCCGACCACCCCCTCCGACCACGCCTCCGACCACGCCCTCCGACCACGCCCTCCGCCACACCCGACAATGCGCTCCGACAAGCGCTCTGACCACGCCGGCACGGGAGCGGTAGCTCAGTGCATCAACTGATGTCACTGCAGCACCTCTGACCGGGAGGTCCTAGGTTCCCACTCCTCACGGCGGCAGGATTTTTTGACACTAGCGTTTCTGCTGGGTCCAATTCAGTCACTGTCTTGAGGAGAATTCTAGCGGCTGGCTGCTCTGATCGGTAGTTTTCCGTGGTTTCTCCGATCAACACCAGGCGAATGCCCGAACGAACCCTAACGATACCCTAAACGAACGGACCACGATACCCTAACCCCACCCGATACCCTAACGAACGGGCCACGGACCGCGCGCGATCTTTCCTTCCTCTTCCTTGTCCTATCCTCACCGTTACACACACACTTACACTAACATGCACTGCACTACCACACAAGCCGGGAGACCTGTCGGGGACTGAGAACTTGTCCACGCTGGAGCAGTGCCCCGCTGATGGGAGATACTTGGTTAGGAAAACCCTGCTAGTCGATTGTAGGTCGGCGCCGGAACTCGCCATGCAGTGGAGGAAGATCACCGCCACCTCCCAATGAAAAACAATCACTTCACTTACGGGGCTAATGACCTCAGTAGTTGACGCGCCCGGAATAACTAATAATCATCAATCTTATAGAAATAGGACCCATGAAAAAATCAATTGGTTCCACACAAATAATGGAAATTACAGAGGTGACCTCTCATCAAAGTTGCCGTCAGAAGTAAGTTTCTCATCACGTCTCCGGCAGTGACTACTAATTTTTTTTTTGTTCTAAACAAAGCCATTTCTTACATACATCAGTTGTTTAGTCTATGAATACATCTAGAAAGATGAATTTAATACTTTTAATTTCCGGTGCATGTTAAGTTTTATTTGAGCTATGCAATTTAATTTACAAAACATTTTAAACAGAAAGCTGTCTATCTTCAGAAACAGAATGTTATAAAAGGTATCGATAAAATTACTGTTTAAAAAATGTGTTTCATTTCATTAATAAGTTTAACTCGTCAATACACGACTTTGTACCTCAGAATTAGTGTCAAGACGGAAAGGCAGTATAGTAATTCACGTGTCAGTTCTGTGAACTCTCTAACACCCCCGCCCCAAAACCGAACTTTTCTTCTTAGAAAAATGTGTTCTTAATTGATTTGTTTATTTTAGAAATTGAGTTAATGGTGGTATCTTTTTCTAAAACTGTACACGTCGAACTTTTGATAAAATAAATTTAAGCAAAAAGTAAAAAAAAAAAAAATAGTCTGCTGGGTTTTTTTTGGTGGCAAATTCTGCTCTTAACTGATATACAAAATAAAAGATGAAATTGCAAATTTAATATGAAACCATTACAGATACTTCTTGATAATTTAGTTGGTAGAGAGTGCGTTTTCAATGAGTCTGAATTCCGTTTACTGAAAATAGATTTTGTAAAACTAGATAGTAGTGGCGAAAAAGTAAACAATATGAACATTCGTGTTATTATATATTGTAAGTTTTATGAAAGGAAAACTACTTTAGCAACTCCTCCAAAACATACTTTGAATCATTTTGTGAGAAAAGGTTGTAATAAAAAACTCATTATAATTGTTTGAATTTAGTAATTTAACATATACTGCGGGTATACTAGTAAACCCTCGGAATACACGTGTAACGCATTCTGAGGGCGTTCATTGTACATATAGAAGTTGACATACAACTAAGGGAAACATCGAAAATTATAGAAAAGATCCGCAAATGAAATAGTTTCACATGATTATAAACATACTTCTTTAGATTCCTGTAAGAAAACTGAGTAGATAAAATAAACCCATTATTCAATTAACTCCCTCTAGTAAAATTGAGGCGTCTAAATGATGTTCCATTGTTTAGTTAAACTTGAAATAGAACTGCAGTATTTTCCTTGCTTCCACACCCTCCACAAACTTAATGCAAAATACATCATCAACCCCCTCAACCTGTCAGACCACATTCACAATCGCATTTATCATGAGCACCCCCATGATAATCTCAGCCATTGCCCCATTTACATACTTATCTTCGACCTGTCCTTGCTCCTAAAGTTACGCGAACAACAGCCAGCGAACAGCAATCACAATTCTCGCCACGCCCATTCAACCAACAACCCCTTGTACATCGCATTCATCACGAGGAGCAAGTGAATTAGGCCGAGGAGATAATGTGTGCGCAAATAGGGACAAATTGGGAGGACGTGACGTGTTCGCGACGTGACGCCTCACGTGCGAGATCCAGCACGCCATCGTCCTTCAGAGAGATTTACCTCGTCCCGAAGGGGGACACGAACCCGCGCCCTTATCACCGCTTCCCCCCCTCCCAACCCAGGGAGTGAGAAGCAGGCGAGATGTAATCTCTTCGTTAATGGCTTGGTTTCATTAAAGTGAGCGTAAAAGTTAGTGTGTATTGTTTACTGCCTACAGGGGGATCTCACCGTAGACTAGGTTGTAAGCCGGAGCGGGTCAGAAATAATCTCGCGTGCAGATGAGAAATATTCTGAAAAGAAGTGCTTCTGGAATGTGTGGCACTGGATTCTCGAATGAAAAGATTAGATTAACGTTCATTTTACAAAGAAATTTATAAATTGCTAAAAAACTTAATGCAGGTCGTACAAGTGATAATTAGAACTGTTTGATAAATTTTATGGAGAGTTTCCGGTAAAAATTGAATCTTTACTTATTTCGAGGAAAAATCATTATTAGAACTGATAATGTTTTGATAAATGAAACACTCGTATTTTTTCAAATTTAGCTTACATTAACGACTCAGAAATTCTGCTTCTTAGAAATTTGACATATTGTACTGATACAAGCGTCGTTTTTAAGAATTACTGTAGTATGAGGTTCGTATTGCGCAGAGGCAATGAGAAGTTGAAAGGAGTTGGACACGACGGTACAAGAAAATCGAACTAGTCGGCTCAATTAACGGGTTTCGTAGATTCCAATCGATCGTTAAGAGAAGACACAATTACTGTGTCCCAACATTTTCTTTAATTGTGCTTAATTTGATTTAAGAAAAACTTTTGTGATCCACAAGGAGACAATTCCTTCAAAGGTTACGAGTCCGACCAGTCTTTCAGAGGTCAAGACACAGCAAACATTGCAAAATTTCTGGTCACGTTTTTCTGCAGTGTCCCCACTACCTTCTGTCCACTTTCGAAAATTAAGTTTGTGGCGGAGAGGTGCATAGAGTGTATTATAAAATTAAACCAGAGGGCAAGAGAGAGAAAATACTTAGAAATGTATCTTCCCAAACCTGAAACGTTTATGACCTGATTGGGAATATCAGACCTTCTTGTTTCATTAAGCTGATTAGCGATTCATTGCCACGATAGAAAAAACGTTGGAAGAACTTGGTGGGCTAGAAATTATGACATAAGTACTGTCATCTGATATTTTTTTGATATCAAATAGAAACCCATTTTCATATTACTTAAGATATTGGCAATTAGGTATTAGGTTTTCGGTAGTAAATGCTTTATTCCCATATTGCCCTGTTTATATGCTTGAATTCAACTTCCGTTTATGTGGACTAATTAAAAAGTCCCATTACATATTTCCTTAAATAACACTTTAAATATTAACAATATTTTTATAATAAATGCGTAAAGAAATTTGGAATAATGTTTTTGTGTACTTTTTTAAAATGCAAACAAGCAGGAAGTAGCAATTATTCCAAAGTATGTCTAATGCACGTGATTAACCAATACCGACATAATTGAAGCCCGGTATTTGCTTACTAGTTATGGGCTTCGAATGAAAAATAAGCGTTTCAAAGCGAACTTGCAACCAGCTATGTAGTCCCGCAACGCAAGTCTGTATTACGGGCAACGGATAGTCTTTATGGAAGGGGCTACTGCAATCCGACAAACACGTCGGAGCACAGCACACCACCGCTGTGGTGTGTGGAATTAGAAACCCTTCGGTAAAACAATGTGATCAATCAGAGGTTTAGGTATTTAATTCACTTCAACAACTATGGCAATGCCAAATAATGTGAAATGATGGAATCTTTGGTTCAGTGCAGTCAAGTTAATATCTGAAGAATCTGTATCTATGATTTCCATTCTCAGTCCCTCAAATGGGCATTGTTATGTGATTTATTTGCTTCTAAATTTAAAAGAAATTCGAACTCTATTTACTTTTACGAGTAAAGTAATTCAGGAAATTTAAAAATAATTTCACCCTCTTTTCTGTCATATTTCTGAGCAAAAAGCTTAATGAAAATATGGCGGGATCAAGATTTTTTTCAAATCCTATTTGTCCTTGGTCACAACCACATCAGATCAGTTGCCAAGAAAATGAATATTAAATAAAATAATAAATAGTTAATTGTTATCTTCATGTAAATTCTGTTCATAAGATATTTTCATGTAATTTAAGACAATACACTTATTGTCTTAAGTTACACGTTAACTTTGGTAAGTAAATCGCTTACCAAAGTGGTTTCCTGCAACAGGCGGGAAATCAAATAAAAGATATTTTACAATCAAGTCTAAATTGTGTTTCAGGAATTGAGAAAAATTATAATTTAAGATATTTTTATCAATTTTTCTTTCAAAGGAAATCCTATAAATGATATAGTTAAGACTTGAACAATTTTTACTTTCTCCCTTAAGTACGTATATACGGAGTAAAATACGTATAGTGAAATCTGTATATCGTACGTATAGTAAAATACGTGGTAGTGTAGTGTATGTTAGTGTAAGTGTGTGTGTGTAAGGGGAGAGGATAGGACAAGAAAGAGGAAGGAATGATCGCGCGCGGTCCGTGGCCCGTTCGTTAGGGTACTGCTCCGCATTCGCCCGGTGTTGATCGGAGAAACCACGGAAAACTACGATCAGAGCAGCCGGCCGCTAGAATTCTCCTGAAGACAGCGACTGAATTCGACCCAGCAGAAAAGCTAATGTCGAAAATCCTCCCGCAGTGGTGACTCGAACCTGGATCTCCCTATCAGAGGAATTACAGGGACATCAGTTGATGCACTGAGACACCGCTCTGGTTCTATTTCTATAAGAAGTAAATAGCTCTTTCTTCAAGCGATTCCTTTAACCTTGCGCCAAGTGACCACGCACAATTCGCAGATTGACCTGTATCTAACGGCAACACCGAAAGATTTTGTGCTACAATAGAATCAAATACAGAAAAGTGGTGTAAATTATTGTTGGTTATCTTCCTGCGATGGTTTTCGAACTGAGACATACAGTAATTTATCTCTCTAAGAGAGATGAATGTTTAATTCAGATAACATCAAAAGTTAGAGAGAGTGAGAGAGTGAGAAAGAGAGAGTGAGAGAGAGTGAGAGGGAGAGGACAGGGAGTGAGTGAGAGGAGAGATACAGGAGAGTGAGGAGGGACAGGGAGAGTGAGGGAGAGGAGGGAGTGGAGTGAGAGTGAGAGTGGGGAGGGAGAGTGAGAGTGAGAGAGAGTGAGAGGAGAGTGACAGGGAGAGTGAGGAGAGCGAGAGCGGAGAGAGCGAGAGGGAGAGGAGAGCGAGAGGGGGAGCGAGAGGAGAGGAGAGAGAGCGAGAGGAGAGCGAGAGGAGAGCGAGAGGGAGAGCGAGAGGAGAGCGAGAGGGAGCGAGAGGAGAGCGAGAGGGAGAGCGAGAGGAGAGCGAGAGGGAGAGCGAGAGGGAGAGCGAGAGGGAGAGCGAGAGGGAGAGCGAGAGGGAGAGCGAGAGGAGAGGAGAGGAGGAGAGGAGCAGAGGAGGGGGAGAGCAGAGGAGAGCGAGAGAGAGAGAGGCGAGAGAGAGAGCGCGAGAGAGAGAGAGAGCGAAAGAGAGAGAGAGCGAGCGCGAGAGAGAGAGAATGAGTAACAAGCCAAGTATGAAACTAGAGAGGATAACTGAGCACAAATCCTTTGTTTAAGTTCCATTTTGTAGTTTTAAAATAATTTAAAATATTTCAAGAAATAACTTGATTTCATAGCAATTGCACTTGAGGTAAACCTGATGTAGGCTTCTTGAAACCTGAAAACTATGATTAAGTAGGCACTTCAAGGGCCAATTTTCATTGGAACCAACTGTGATAATCTAAAACAGGTTCACATATTGGTCTAAAGCCATCTTTGATTTTACTTTTAAGAATCTGAAACGATATAGAAACATTTAGCGGGATAATTCAAGGAATACCGCATCCGCGTAATTACTTGCGCTTAGGAACAGGATGTAAACGCATATTGGTCTAAAGCTATCTTAATTTTTCTTCTGACAATCTCAAAAGTTAAAGAAACATTTTCGCGGTATCATACTTAATTGGGGCCTCCAAGCGTCACAGCATGCAGTGAGAACAACTGCAGTGATTAAGGAAGGAGTGTGCGGGCGGAGTTAGCTGCAGCAGTTGCAGGGCTGAGGGCGAAGAGCGAGGACGATGTCGGAAGAGGGTGTCGGAGTGCGGGGTCGGAGGGGGGGTCGGAGGGCGGTAGGAGATTAGGTCGTTAATCCCGTAAGTATAATGCATGTTTTCCTCGGGAGTTGGCGGTGATCTTCACCCGCTGGATGGCAAGATGCGGCGCCGACCTACCGTCGTGTCGTGAAATTGTCGAGAAATTTTCTCAACTTTTCGATTTCCAAGTAGTAGAAGCTAAATATTAATTTTAGAATATTAAAGAATGCTAAAACTTCATGATAAATAGCAATTTCCATTGAAAAATTTGAAGCCGTTTTTAAGAAAATGGCGTTAAGCGTTGACTCTAAATGCGAAATTTGAAGCTTTTTCACAAGATTCTATTCAGATTCCGAAAACTTTGAAGTCACTTGAAGCACTTTTAATCACAAATGCAGGAGTGTATACAAATCCATTAAATGTGCGGTAAAGGCGTGAGAGATCTTAAAAAATACATTTGTGTAATTTTGAAAAAAACAAAAAGCACACCAAAATGAACTTTAGGTCATATTAAACACTGCCATTACCACTATCCCTGGCAAAAGTTTCAAGAAAAACTTTGAAGACATTTTTGAAAAAATGACGTTTGAGTATTTCTAAAAATGCTGGATTTTAAGTTCATTTTTAAGAAAACTTTTATGTTTTTAAAACTTTATTTAAAGCACAAGCACACATAAATATAATATAGTGAAGACATTGCCTCTAAAGTATGTACTACCGACGTGAGACACTCTAAAATTATATTTTTATAATTTTTGAAAAAAACAAAAGAATAGAGGAATATTGTGTTTATGTTATCGTATAGGGTTTCTTTGGCACTAACCGTTCCAAAAATTTAAAGAAAAAATTGTAGCCTTTTTGACGAAAAGTTGATTTTGGTGTATTCTTTGTTGTTTTTTAAATTACACAAATATTTTTTCTTGAAATACCTCCATGCCAATATTAAATTAGCATTTCCAACAAATTTGTTTGCATTTTTACATTTATGAGTAAGCTGCTTCAAATGATTTCAAATTAACTTTTAGAAAACAATAGATTTTCGAGAAAAAGAGCTTCAAATTTCGCATTTATAGTAAAGATTAATCGCTATTTTCTCATAAACGACTATGAATTTCTGAATGAAATCTTCTATTTAGGACGAGTTTTTACTCTTCTTTAATATTCTTGAAGTAATAGTTCAGTTGTACTATTAGGAGAGCAAAAAGTTGAGAAAATGTCAAAATATGTACTTTTGGCGACGATAGATGGCAGCTGGCCAGCGAATGGAGCAAGACTTTAAAGCCAGGTCACACCAAGGAAACTAGAAAAAATTGGTGCGAGAAAGTCTGTGCAATTCTGTGTTCCGTTCAAGTTGAAAATTGCAATTATTGCGCACAAAATTGCACGAAATCTACTAAAATTTTCCAAAAATATACATGACCGTAATGAAAGAACTACTTATGGACAAACAATTTCATTTTAAGGAAAAATCTCTATATTCAATTTTGCATTTGTGGGAAGACGCGAAAAAAATTCAAACTTTTGCAATTTCCGAAAATTTAGTCAACCGTGAAAATCGGACTATGTCACTTTTATAAATATTTTTTAATTGTATATTATTCTATTATTTCAAGAAATTGAAAGAAAAAAATTGGAGTCCGTTTTTGAGAAAGTTTTGAAAATGTCAGTGCGAGCTTCTTGTCAAGTACCTCCGAATATTAAGAATGTTTTTGGAAATCTCACAGCATTAACAAGTGCCAGATGGACAAGGTTTTTTTCATTTTGGAAAATCGTACGTGTTGTTTAGGCGCTAATAGTGTTCACAGACAGACTGATAGACTGATAGACGGACAGACGTTTTGCTTTCAATTTGTTTTTCGGCATCAAGAACCCACAACACAGGGATCCTGGCTATACCACGAATTAGAGGATTTTTTTCTTAATTTAACAACTAGATTGATCCACTTTTCTTTGTAATAGCCGACATATTGTGCCAAAAATCCCTCGTTTTTTGCTCAAAATTCCACATTTTCAGAAACACTCAAATTTTTCTTAAAAATGGCTTCAAACTTTTTGAAAGGATAAAGGTAACGGCACTGTTTACGACATTAAGTTCGTTTTGTGTATTCTTTTATTTTTTCAAAACTGACATGTCATTTTTTTTAAATATGTCTTACGCCGTTAATATGCACATTTCCATCGATTTGAAACATTATTCATTTGTAGTAGTAGTGCTTCAAAGGACTTTAAAAGAAATTTTTTGAAAACTCAATAAAGTCTTGTGAAAAATAGCTTCAATTCTCGATTTACAGTAATGCTTAATCGCCATTTTCTTAAAAACGGCTCCCAATTTTTCAATGAAAATTTCTATTCAGGACGAAGTATTCTTCTTCTTTAATACTCTTGAAGATACATTTCGGTTCTACTATTAAGAAACCGAAAAGTTGAAAAAACGGTAAAAAAGTACTTTGGGCGACGATAGATGGCAGCTGGCCAAAAATGTCAGTTAAGTGCTTAAATATAGTCTACTCCAAGGAAATGAGAAAAAGTTGCTACGAGAAAGTCTATGTCATTCTTTAGCACCACGAGTGCCTTCTGTAGCAGAATTCATTGGGTCTACTCGCCTCAACAAACCATCACAATTACCATCTTCATTTGTGTGTGACACAGATTTTTCCTGATTGTCGTTTTTCAATTCTCTTCTTTTAGTCGTCCACCTTCGCGTGAATGAACTAAAAAAACACACGTGGGAAAACGAAGAAAAAGCTTTGAGGTTTCCCCGGCTGAGGTGGGTAACCTGCAGGGAGAGATTCGCCAAAGTGTAGCTCGGCGCCGAATCTTACTTTTCATCTGGAGAAGAGCTCTGCCATTTCTCGGTATATAATCTGCGCTGTATTTACGAGAATAATTATGTAAATAATTGACGCCCTCGCAATCAATTCTCATTCACTCGATTACTTATCCCCTCAGACTCAATTTGCACAGAATTTCGGCGAACGATTCCAAGTTTAGCGAACTCACGCATGCGCAGTGTGGCTTCTAGAAGCCGTAGAAGCGACACTTTGTATGCATATGTTCAGTAAAATTCCAAAGTCGTTTGTCCTGTAAATCAGATCCCATACCGCGGTCAAATTGGAGCCGATATTAAACGCAATTTCGTCGGATGACGTCGAACGGATAAAAGCAAACAAAAAAAATCTTCGCTTGACAGCCAGTAACTTTGTACACCTTCGTAAGAGCTCGTTTGTGTTGCTACCAAAGAATGAACATTTTCGTGAACATTCTATGAACAACATGGCCAACCAGCACATGTTGGAGCAAATGTGACACATTAGACAACGTCACCGACGACACTTCGGCCACAATCGGATCCATTGGGATCGCCAGCTTAGAGACAACGATAGAGACCAATGTAATCAGAAGAGTACCGGACCAATACCTTAACAAACAGGGCACGTACGGTGCGTGAGCTTTCCATCATCTTCCTTGTCATATCCTCACCCCCTTACGCACACACACTTACACTCCCATGCAATACACTATCACATTTGTTGGGTAACCAGTCGAAAGCTTAGAGCTTGTCCCGGTTGAGGCGGTGCCCCTCTGCTTGGGGAAAACCTCGCTAGCCGGTGAGCGGGAAAGAACACCATCACCTCCCACGATAAAAAAAACATGCAGTTCACTAACGGGGCTAATGACGTTAGCAATTGACGCGCCCGGAATCACTAATCAATCAATCAATCACCTCCCGTGTAAGCGTCTCCAGCGCCATCGTGCATCGTGGGCGGGGCCGTTCGGGGCTGTGGCGATGCCTCGACGGCGACAGCGGCGGGCATTTGGACCCCGCCCACCGGGCGCCTCGCCGAGACGTTCCATTGCCGGGGACTGCTAATCTCATGTCCCTCACGCTCGCTAATTGAATACACGACAGCTTCTGGTAATGGAGTCGGCCGTTGCTGAATTACAGGAACGGAGGGATTTGGGTACCGCGCCGACCGCCGTCGCTTTCGCCCTTCCGACCGCGCTGCACGCCGTGCCCGCCCCGCCTCCCGCTGCCACTGCAGGCACTGCCCGCCGCAACCGGTCACCGCATCCCACCCACCTCGCTTGCAGCCACCTGCATCCATTTGGTCTCCTTTGCCTTCCTCTTCCCTGGCAACCCGCTGTGTTCTGCTCAAGACCAGCTTTGCCGATCTCGTTTCTGCGACGACTCTCACAGTAAGTCCTAGAGTTCGAGTATCGACGTTCGTGATGTTAGATGCTAATACTTAACCAACTTGAAAATGTACAGCTATTTTAAAGTTGACAGCCCTACTGACAGGGTCCAGTTTTTTCATCGCTCACCTTTTTTTTTACCACTCACGCATTAGGGGAAATTGGGCATATTTTTATCTTTCCCAGTACGGCCATCTGGTTACTCCATTGCAACCAGGCGCGTATCCCACCCACCCCGCAGCCTCCTCCGCGATCGCTGCCACCCGTCTCCGTTTGGTAGCAACATCATCCGCCCTCCTTTACTCTCACCTTCCCTGGCAGTCGGACATGCTTTGGCCACAGCCGTCATTACGGTTATGGTCTCTGCAGTGACTGTCAGCGACGTTCTAGATTCGAGTTCCGACGATACAGCATTTTAGACACCAGCTAAAAAGCCAAGTTGAATTCTGCAACTTTCTGGAGGGGAAATCCAACAGTCGACTGCTCTGATCGGTAGTTTTCCGTGTATTCCCCAAATGTTACCAAGTGAATGCCGGTGAAGTACAAGCAACAGATATCCTACCGTGCGCAATATTTCCTTCCTCATCCCTGTCCTAACCCTTTCCCTTACTCACACTTCTATAACAACACTACCCTACATGTGGGAGACCCGTCGGGAACATTGATTTCGTACCGACTGGGGGTTGTCTTGTTGGGGGAGATACCTAGAGTCAGTACCTTCAAACAGTTTCTATTTGTAAATGTGATTTTTCTTCTTATACACAGATAGGCAATAACATATTAAGTAGGAGACCTTAAATTATATAATGTGTTTTTAAAAAAGAACACTGTCGTTATTTTGTAAAGTTGCAGTATCTTTAACCAGACACTGGCGGTTATATTAAATAAAATGTGGTTTCTTTTTACTAAATTCATTGGAATGTTATAAATGTATAGCATGTTTCTATTATTATTTTTTAATTGTGTTCATTATTTAATTTTAGGTATTACCAAAGGTAATGAAAATGAAATTCAAATCAAATAAGGACTAGTATAGGACATATTTTCTAAAGTTGTTAACTGAGTAAAGAGGTGGAATTATTCGGTTTAGTTAACAGTCGCATTCCAATGCCAGAGTGCGTCCACCATTGACCAATGGGGAGTTATTAATGAGACTCCAATGGTAAGTTATTAACGTGAATATGGGTAGATCCTAATTCCGTTATCTTAGAGATTCCTGGCTGTAAGCGATTAAGTGTGGTGACGGTATTGACTTTTTATAAACATCCGAAAGCGTTGAACTAACACTTAAAATGAAGTAAGGTTCTAATAATAAAAATCCTAAACGAATACCAGTAAGTCCGTACCTAAACAAAGAAAAAACTAGAGTAGGTGCGTCGTTTACTATCACTCCCAGTGGTGTGCAACTATTAAATGGAATAGTCTAATAATTACCCTCACATCTCCGTAATTTCTTACTTTTTAACTCAAAATATATATTTATATGAGTAGAAAACAGAGGATTCAGGGAAGTTATTTTAAAAAATTAAGTTTATTTTTGACTGTAAGTAAATGAAGGAAAGAAATATTTAAATGTCGAGAAAATATTGCTTCTTCTACCAGCCCTCACCTCCCCAATTCATTAAAGTGCATCAGTGCCTCGTTTTAGAGTGTAACACACACAATAAAATTGTGGTGACATTCTTAGTCAGCTTCATCTTTATCAACTTCATCATTTTCCGAATTGGAGGTACCATATAAGTGTTTTAGATATCTTAATGTGTAACTCAACAAATATAGAAATATACAAAGAGTGTATTAAAACAGTAACTTAAAGAAATTGAATTATTCGAAGTCATATTAAACTTACGAAAAAATTTTAAAAAATTATTACTACTACTAGTACTACATCTATTACTACTAGTACTACTACTAGTACTACTACCACTACCACTACCAATATTACCACCACCACTACCACCACTGCTACCACTACTACTAATAATATAATTAAATATAACTTTAATTAATTAAAGTGTTAACCACTAAATAAAAATTATATTATTATTATGATTTTAATTATAATCATTATAATTATAATTAATATTATTATTTTAAAAAAATGGAGTAAATATATAGCAACGACAGTCAGATGCAGCAGAAAAACATTCGTGTAGGTACTGGCAAAAGATAAACATTCTGCACCATAATGTTCAATCCCTTTCAAATAAAACTGAGGCAGCTCTACAGAGCGATTTAAATCTAATGGATGTTCTTTGCTTTACAGAACATTGGTTATCTCCTAATGAACTTAACATTTTTCAAATTCCAAACCTTTACCTCGCAGGCTTTTATTGCAGAGAGAGAGAATCGCATAAAGGTCCTACATATGGGGGTTCGTGTATTTACGTTAGAAACAATATTGATTCTATCTCCTTGACGGAATTAAATGAGTATTCCGTTGAAAATGTTTTCGAAATTTCTGTTGTATCTTACTTCGCTAAAAGTTTGCTAAACTTTGCATCTACAGACCTTCAACAAAGAGAGCTGCAGATTATATTTTGTTCTTAAAGAAAACTGGAGATAATACTTAAAACAGTCAACAATCGCTCTTTTAATTCCATTGTTGTATACGGAGATTTTAAAATTGATTTTCTGGTCGAATCTAGTGAGAAAGAAAAGTTTCTCAATTTAATTAATTTCTTCAATTTAGACATTATAATTAATGTACCTACTCGGATCACGCAAAATTCGATGAAGGTAATTGATCAAAATATAATTAACAAAACTACTACTCGATATGAAGTTGAAACAAAGACGTAGGATACAGTGACCACGATACACAAATTCTTACCATTATAAGAAATGCGAACACTGACACAATAAATAATACACGTATGACTAGATTGTTTACTAAAAGTAAAATAAAATTATTCATTGATTACTTGATGCAGGAGTCATGGGAAGCGGTTTATAATACTGTTAATACAAACGACAAATATAATCCCTTTTTTTAACTCTTTCATTTCATTTTAACACTTGCTTTCCTCTTCAAAAAAGAAAATTATCTACTTCCCGGAAAAGCAATTCTTGGATAATACAAGGGATTAGGACATCTTGTAAAAACAAGCGAATTCTTTCTTTCATTTCTAAACGTCATAACGTATCTCAGGATTTCCTCATCTACTTTAAAAAATAAAATCATTGTTAAGAAAAGTCATAAGACCGGCTAAAATCATGAAAAACGATCAGGATATTTTGAACTCAAATAACAAAACGAAAGCAATGTGGAATATCATAAAAAAATTCGACCAAATCAACTAGAAACCTGATAGAGAATGTTGTTTTAAAATATAACGATATAAATGTGAACGATCCGGCAACAGTGGCTAGTCTCTTTAACCAATACTTTTCGAGAATTGCTGCCGATCTCACTAAGGGTCTTCTGCCACAAAATTCAATAATAGGCAGTTCACCCAAAATTTTAGACACGATGTTCGTTTCCGAAACTTCTTCCTATGAAATTCTCAAAATAATCGGTTAACTAAAAAATAAATATTCGTCCGGTTTAGATGAATTCCCAGATTCTTTGTTAAAGACCTGTGCTTATGCCATTATACACCCGTTAACTCACATGTTTAATGCATCCTTATCCACTGGAACGTATCCAGATATTTTCAAAACAACTAAAAATTAAGCCGCTCTTCAAAAAAAGCAACAAAAATTAAATTATAAATTATCAGCCCATTTTTCTTCTATCAGTTTTTTCAAAAATATTAGAGAGACTTTTTACGTACGATCAAGGAACAACCATATTTTCTTTTTTAAAGATGTCGCTTATCATTGGATCAAAACGAGGCACCTATTGGATTATTTTTAGATCTCTCAAAAGCTTTTGACGTCATTGATCATGACATTTTACTTTCCAAATTACCTTCATATGGAATACGTGGTATTCTCTAGATTCGTTTGGTTCGTACCTTAAACAACGATCTCAGAGAGTGGAAATATCTTACTGGATTGATAGAACATTACGTACGCACCTTTCCGACTCTTTGCCCATTGCACGTGGAGTTCCTCAAGGATCGATTTTAGGCCCAATTCTGTTCCTACTTTACGTAAACGATATGCCCTCGACGATTCGAAACGGAAGAACGGTTCGCTTTGCGGGTGATACGAACATCCTTTACAATAAAGAAACCGTAAATAGTACAATATCAGGTGTTTCAAATTGGTTCAGTCAAACCTATGGAACAAATATTTAAAGAATTAAGTAAAAAAGAAAACTGTTGTAATGCAGTTTTCCATTTCAAATAAACAATTCTGTGCTCCACTGAAAATGAACGGTGTACCATTGACTGATGTAAGGCAACAAAATTTTTAGGTTTCTCAATTCAGTCAAACCTTAAATTGAACGTCCATTTAAATGAATTGAACACAAAATTAAGTTCATTATGCTACGCGTTCAGAATTCGTTCAAATTCAATCAGCCTTCATACTGCTCGTTGTGTATATTTCGCGAATATTCATTCCCGCCTGAGATATGGCATAATATTCTGGGGAAATACATTTTATAGCTCCCAGACTTTTAGATTACAAAAACGAATTGTACGAATAATAATCAAATCCCACCCACGTGATTCTTGTAAGCCTCTCTTCATTAATCTATGAATTTTACCATTACCTTGTCTGTTTATTTACGAATTAGTGGTTTTTGTCAAAAATGACTTGCTTAAGGGCGGGAATATAGTTTCAGAAAATGCCGATGTCCATTACCATAACACTGAACGTAGAAATCATATTCATTACGTGACAGTATCAATAGCTCATTACAAAAATTCACATACAATACATGTACATTATTTTACAAACTTTGCCAAATGACATTAAACGATTAAATTCAATAGAAAAGTTTAAATCCAAGTGAAATCGTTTCTGCTGCATAACTGTTTCTATACAATTAGAGACCATACTGACATCACAAGAAAAGTAACAATGATACATAATGAATTATTTACCATATGGACTGTATAAATGTGTATAAACAACCTGAAACAAGTATTGTACTGCAGCCTCAGGGTCAATGACCCTCATCTCGATCAGGTTTTTCGTCCAGTTTCCCTGATCCATTGAACAAATGCCGAGTTGGCCCCTTGTTTTGCTTCTGGACATAAATGTAACTTCAGTGCACGTCTTCTAGAATTCATTGGGAAATATAGTTATTGAAATTATCGGTTCTATGTTGTTGCGGCAGGAAGTATTATTCCTTGACGAAGGACATCATGGATAAGAGTCTAAAATGTATTGCTTATTTATCCTTGAAAATAGATTTTATTTTTTTTATTTTCAAAATTTATAAAATGTGCACAGAATTCACTTCTCCCCATAGCACGTCACACGCAGTTCAACTGTTTTTTGACGTAAAGTAATAATATGTATAAAGTAATAATAAACGACGTAAGGTATAAGATAAGGTAATAATAATAAAGTGACGTAAAGTAAATAAAAAATAATATTATTAAAAGTGTAAATTACAACCTAAAACATGTCTATTGACCTCAAAAAGAATTATAAATGCACCACAAGAAAATAATACATTGAAAGCGGAATATGTCGCATTAATTTGTACCACGGAAATGAAAAAAATGCTGTTGTGCTTCATTCAATACGTAACTTCGCTAGAGTGTTTTGCGTCGCTTTACCAAATTCCCTCACAACTCTACTTTCGCTACTGCTACTCGTATCTTTCGCTATCCCAGTATAGCGTTCGGGCAATTTCGCGCTTATAGGCCACTGGAAACAGGACCGAGCACTTAATTTGCCACTTTGAGTCGTATTCTGGACGTCGCACTAAACAGCGCGAGATAAGAGAAGAGCCTCTAGCGAACGCGGTAGCAGCCCCGGGCCTCGCGACCAGTGGACTTCGCTTCGACTCTCGACCGGCGCCGTCACCGCCTCCATCCCAACCTCTGCCCCCCCCCGCCTCGCCGCAGCCATGCAAGCTAATGGAAGGGCGACCGCCGCCCCGCCCCCATGCACGGCGAGCTGCTCGCCGGAGGCCAGGCTAGGCGAGGCGTGGAGGGACGAGGAGGGGCTGGGCGGGGTGCAATCTGCCTAATTAAGCACAACGACCTGTATCCGGCCCTGGCCTCGCCGCCCCCACTCAAATGGGATTTTCTTGCTGTAGCGCGTGTGCGACGCCACCGGGGCGAGTCGTGGTGAACGGGGAGGAGGGTGGGGTGAACGAATCAGCGAGGGGTGAACGGGTCAGGGATCGGGGATGAACGAGATGGACAGAGTCGTGGTGAATGAAGTGGTGTGAACATCAACGAGACGAATGGTGGTGGTGGTAATTAATGAGACAATTGGCGGTGGTGGAGATGATGATGATGATGATTGATTGAAATGGTAGGTGGTGGTGGAAGGGCTGAGAGATGAATAGGAGGTGGTGCTGGTGAATAATAGGTGGTTGTTGTTCATGGTAGTTTGAATGAGACGGTTGGTGTTAGTGATCAAAACGAAGGGTTATGAAGAACAAAAAAAAGGGCGTTAAGTGGTTGAAAACTGTTAGAATAAGCAGCTCGAATGACTAATAGAACCTGATTAAATATAGGGACCAGATATAGATGGACTAAAGCGATTTCCTCATTTTAATGAGACATTCATTTGCCCCTATTGTTTCATTTCCTTTTTTTTTTTTCCTTTTCCAATCGAGTTTACAACTTCTTTTATAGTTTTTTATTTCATCTAACCTAATTTTTACTTTCTCGTATACGTACGGATTTACGGAGTAATCTTCGTAGTATAGAGAAAGGGCAAGAGGGCGGGGAGGGACGAGGTGTTAGAAGAGGACAATAAGGAGGAGGAAGAGAAGGGCAGCGGCAACAGCGGGAACCAGTAGAAGACGAAAGCATCTGCCAGAGAAGGACGTCTTGCGAACGAATGTTTGCAGTGTTAGGAGCTGTTCACTTTCGAAGATGGCTTCAAGTTAGTCAGAAGAGTTAGTTAGCCTTTTGAGAGAGAGTTTTGTCTCGCACTCGAGCTTGGGAAATTACGTTTTGTTGACCTCTTTAAACGCGATGCGCGTCGATTCTACGGGCAGGATGGCGCTGGCCGATGCTAAAGAATGTGGCAGCGTTGGTGGGGGATCTTGAGGTGGCAAGCGAGCCGTGTGTGAATTCGTGTGACGGCGTTGGTGGAAGCGGTGTTGTCTATTTCGCTGGTAGCTCTGGAGGTGATTGGAGTGATTGAAGGCGTTGTCATTGTCAACAATAGTACTATTGTTGACAATGACAACGCCTTCAATCATTCCAATTCTGTAAATGTCAACAATAGTACTATTGTTGACAATGACAACGCCTTCAATCATTCCAATTCTGTAAATGTCAACAATAGTACTATTGTTGACAATGACAACGCCTTCAATCATTCCAATTCTGTAAATGTCAACAATAGTACTATTGTTGACAATGACAACGCCTTCAATCATTCCAATTCTGTAAATGTCAACTACACCTCACCACTGAATCAATTGGAGCGATGTTGATAACGTCGTCGTTGGGGGTGACGTTAGGAATAGTGCTACCTGTGTCACTGTAGTGGTGGTAGTGGTAGCGGTGAGGGGATGAGGGGGAGGTTTAAGTGGGGTGGTAGCGAATGGAAGCAGTAATGACGTCTTGATGGAAGCAGCATTGGAGCAGTTAGTTATGGAGCACGTGATGTTGCAGAGACTGGACTCGAGTGATGTTGGCGTCGGTGGTGATATTGACGACGATGGTCATTTGCCCTGGTGGTTTTGGCGATGATGGTTATGTTGGCGATGTCGTCGAGGATGATATTCAAGGGATGATTTCGGCGATGGCAGTGCTGTTGTCGATGGTGGTGGTGATTGTAGTGATGTAGATTGGTTGATGTTGTAAGCTGTGATATAGATATTTTCAGTGGCCGACTGAGGTGGTGGTAGGTTATCATGACGGTGAGTGCGTTGACGGTGGTCGTAGAAGTGTTATTAGTGAAGTCGGTGACGCTACGATAGTATGAACATGACGGCAATGGTGACGGTGAGCAGTCAATTCTCACGCAATTGCGTATTAACGGAATACTTTTCATTTTCGTTATAAAACAAACCGTTTAGCCAGTTGTAATAACTGACGACTGAAATGTAAATGCAAATATGAGTGTGAGTTTGAGGATTCGTTTGAATATTTTAGATGCCTCAGGAAATAACGATTATCATGTGAAATTTTGTACATCAAAGATGATGATTCGACAGTTTAAATAATGCTGATGGAAGAACTGTAAAATATGAAAAGAACAAATTATTTTCTTTAAAACTATTCGTTGCATTCGTTCTTGACGAATAAGAAGACAAAATCAATCTTCTAAATATTATTGTTCTGTCAGATGTGTACTTGCAAAGAATGAAGTTGTTTGTTGTGCACTTTTTAAAAAGCGTTCATAAACACGCATATTTGTAACATGTTCTTAATGTAAACAATCTAAGTGATTGTATGCTTTGATAACAAATATTGTACCCGTAAGAGGTTGCCACCCAATGCACGCCCGAAATAAACGTCAGCGGGCGATAAGCCCCAGTGGTGAGGGTAGTATACTACAATAGTAACGTAATAGTATATAATAGTGAAGTATATAGATATTAGAGTATTTAATTTCCAAATATTTGGATCATTTATTTTAAACAAACCGTTATGAAAAAATAAAGTTTGACTCATCTTCGGCAGATGAAAACGTTTTCAAGAAGGATTATTGACACACATTCAGCACACTTGAAAATTTTGCAGTTTCGTATGCCGGCCGACAATCATTTTCAACTGTTCTTGCTTAACATCTGGCAAAACAGTGAATGATCTTGACGGAATCAATCGGATTATCAGAGCGATTTTGAATACTCGTGAAGACGATTCTGTACAACTGATAGGTTTACAAGAAGTAATAGTTAGTCTTTCTACAGATATGTTATTCCACATACGATATACGCGTAATCTCTTCCTTGCATTTATTTGGAGATGGTAAATATCAGCAATGGGTGCAATACGTTACAGCCTTGCGCCAGCTTTGCGCCGGTATGTGGAGAATAGGGACCTCGGAACGCCAGATACCGTCATATTACATGGCGGTATAACGATCTTGGAGAAGACGGACTGGGGGTACGGGGCCTCGGCGGCGGACGTGGTGACAGCGACGACAAACGACGACATAACGGCGGACAGCGATGCGGGAACGGTGGCGAGAGACGGACTTTCATCTGTAATCGCCAAAGTGAGTCTCTGGTCTTTCTGCAGGTTAATTGTAGGGTATTTATAATAAAAGTGTTCATTTCTGGACACTGTAGAATCATATAATGTAGATGTCGTGATAGGTCAATGTCTCAATGCAGAAATATTAAACGCTGAAATCTTCAGACAATTTTTTTTAACATTCAGACGTGATAGAACAGATCGCATTGGCGGGGGTGTTTTTATATGCGTAAAGACAACTTTGAAACAGTAGGGGCATGGGTGGATGACAAATTTGAAATAATAGGTGGACACATTCGCGATAGAAATTCAAAAAAGCAATGGGAAATTATAGGCGCATATAGGTCACAGAAAGATGGACATGAACTGTTGCAATGACTTGTAGAGCGAACTCGCGTAATCAGGAAAAGTGGGAAAAACGTCATTATCAGAGGATACTTAAATTTACCGCACGCTACCTGGGAGGGGGATGTGGGGGCTGAAGGCGCCGCCCAACGCCTCGTTAACGAGTTGGTTTGGGACGACGGCTTAAAGCAGGTAGTGACTAAACCGACACGCGATAATGCTTTACTGATTTTCAACTTGGGCTTCTAGCGAAAGAAATATTAAAAAAAAAAAAAATTTCAGCTTTATAGAACAGATGTTACAAACATGCAATAATATTTCAAAAGAAATTTTCAACTTGGGCTTCTAGCGGATGAAAAGTAGATATGGACCAACTTTAAGAACATAATTTCTAAATTCGCGCCTACCAAGAAACTACGGTGCCATTCGGATCCCGTGTATTTCAACAAAGAAGTGAGGCGACTGAAAAGGAAGGTTAGGAAAGCGTATAGCAAACATAATGTAAACAAGGAACAGAAAAATAATTTTCTACAATTATCTAAAGACTTACTAGCATTAAAGTTACATACCCAAGAAAATTACCTGAAATCAATTCTAAACGATCGATTGAACTGTTGGCAAAATTTCTTCAAGTATGTAAGACATAAGAAAGGGAACAAAGAAAGTATTCCAGTGATCTGCAGAGCTGACGGTTCGCTAATTACAAATGACAGTGAAAAGGCGGCTTGTTTAAATAGGCATTACGCATCGGTTTTCGAAGCCATGATTCCCTTACCTTGCTCGGTTAATGGTCGTCACGATAAATAATAATACGATTCTCAAAATTAGAAAGAGGCAATTGTAATCCCTGATTCACAAGGAGGAGACAAAGGATTGTTAATGATTACAGGCCTATAAGTTTGACATCAGTTGTATGCAAGCAGATGGAACACATGATTGCGGAATTTATTAGACGAGTCTGGAATAAAACTGACTGGCTTTTTCAAAATCAACACGGTTTTCGTCCTAGCTATTCGTGCGACAGCCAGACTATTTCTTTATGTCAGGACATAGCAGATTCATTAGACGAAGGGAGTAGGGTCGATGCAGTAATTTTAGACTGTTCTAAAGCATTTGATCTGGTTCCACAGGGCCCTTTTAATTGAAAACTGTCAAAACTGGATTAGATCATCGAATAATCTTGTGGATAAAAGAATTTCCTAGGGCCGAACTCAAGCAGTCAGAATAGGTGCAAACACTCATCGAACCGATGAACCTCTGGGTCCCCAGGAGTGTGTTAGGGCCGTTGCTATTCTTAGCGTTTATTAATGATATCGCAACTGGAATAAAATCGAAAGTTAGACTTTTCGCTGATGATTGCGTAATATATAGGAGTATTGGCGCGTCATCGGATGAAAATATTTTACAGAACGATCTTAACTGTTTATGGAAATGGTCGTGCAGAAATAAGATGAAATTAAATCCGGAAAAAGAGTAAATTCATTTGTTTTACCAAATCTCGCTCGAATGTATACTCGAATTACAAGTTAGGAACTAACGATATACCGTGTGTAAAAACTGTAAGTATTTGGGTTTGGTCCTGCGTAGCGACTTGGGTTTTCGGTCATATTAACAATACAGTCAAAATCATGGAGGCGCTGCACTTTGTAATGCGCATTGTAAAAACAGTAGTTCGAATGCCCGATCCTTGGCATATACTACACTTGTTCGTTCTATTTTAGAGTACGGAGCGGCCTGCTGAGACCCGTACAGAAAAGGGCAAATCGAGGCGTTAGATAAAATTCAAAAACGGGCCGGAAAGTTTGTAAATCATGGACGCGATGATGGACGAGATGAATGGAACGAGACGGGAACGGGTGCGTTTATGCGTAATGTACAAGACATACAAAGGGGGCTCAGCATGGTCAGGCCTCAGTAAAAGATTACAGAAACCTGATTATAAAAGCCGAGGAGACCATCCCGGGATAATACGATGTAGAAAGCAAAGAACTGATATAGGCAAGTTCTCCTTTGTGAATCGTACTACAGTAGATTGGAACAAATTATCTGCAAAGCACTAGAGACTCTTCCTTCTAATGTAGTGAAATTTAAAAATATACTTAATTCAATGTAGGCCATCATTAATAATACTGGGACTTTTATCATTATTATTATTT
The DNA here is from genome assembly GCA_964035755.1 of Teleogryllus oceanicus. Taxonomy (NCBI): domain Eukaryota; kingdom Metazoa; phylum Arthropoda; class Insecta; order Orthoptera; family Gryllidae; genus Teleogryllus; species Teleogryllus oceanicus. The sequence goes on from CAXIVR010000008.1 coordinate 43,209,942, forward strand.
ATATTATTATTATTGATATAATTATTAACATTTTACTGATTTTATGTAACTTTTAAGTTATCATTATTAGTTACGTTATTATAATCGTTATTATTATTATTAATATTGTGGGCATGTCCCTTATACAGTGAAGTGAGGTGTTGTGTGGTGGAGGGCATGGGAGGGTAGGGGAGGGGAGTGCAGTGTAGTACAGCGCAGTGAAATGAAGTGAAGTGAAGTAAAGTGTTAGAAAAGCTATAAGTCAACTTACTGATAACTAAGAATTAATTATAACTAGCATATCAACCTCTAATTCTAATTGTAATTATTTTTGTAATCTAACACGCCCACCTACTACCTTCCACACGTGGTGAGGTCGTGATAGAATGAATGCTCGTGAAGCGAGCTTAAAATTCTCAGGAAGCAAGATATTTTGGGTATGAGAAAGGTCTGAACCCTTGACACAATGAATCAGATAAAATACGAATAATATGAACATATATTCAATGAAAAAATTACAGTGACGCAATTTCATAACAGGATAATGCACTTTAAGTAGCTGGTCACTTGAAAAAAATAAAACAAGACAAAACAAAAAAAATTGGCGTCACCTCAACTGCCTGAACACACTTTCACCAACTACAATTTACAATTTGCTCACTCCTTTCTGAGTTTTCCACTACCAAATTATTTTACTCTTTTAGCCTCTAGTTTTTCCGTGCACGGCTTTTAAAATGAATTTCACACTTGTTTCAAGGAATCCCGTTCACAGGTGCTAGCCTTGGGCTTCGCACTCACTATAACACTGAATAAAACGAAGCATTACGTTCTTAAATCTGAACCCTTACATATCAGAAAAACAATTACTTAACACAATACAACAAACTGACTTTTCCAGATAATATCAACTGAACAACATATAGAAAATCATGAATTATTTATGTAAAATTGTACAAGGTATGGCCTCTTTGAATTAATGTAATGACACGTGCAGTAAATGAACTGAAACTGCACTACATCGTTCGAAATACTTCTCCACTATTCTAGACTTTTCACCACTTTTAACACTAATTGTCGTGTATTTACCGTTATCCTCTTTCCCAACTGATCTCGAATCGTTGCCAGTTTTTACCTCAACAGCTCCGCGTCGCTCGCCTGTAGGTAACCTTGGGATTTTCTGCCGCTCGCCCCGCGTTCCACTCGTCTTCGTTTGCTGTCCCACGACGATAGCCGTTTCTTCGCTCAACTCCGCCAAGCCTCAATTTCCACACCTTCTCCCGTTCCGGATTCGCACGATTTTCGTTCCAGTCCAAATCTTTCTACCTACGCTCGCTCTTCCTGGGTCGTCCTTCTTCTTCGCGCCTCGTACAACTCGCAGTCCGAGGCGCGCCGCGATACTGGTACTCGCACCGGGAAATTTTGGAAGGTTACTCCCCCTTTCGTGACCTCCCGGAAAAAACATTATTCACTAGTTCGGGCGTCATAGTTCGAAAAGCTGTGGGCAGATGGAGCGTTTACCAGCCATCGCTCCGCCGCGTACCCTAGTCCTCATTGTTCGTGGGCTTCTTTTCGTAGCTGATGGTGGCGTTATGGGGTTGTCTAATCCCGTGACGTCACAGTAAATATTCGTAATAGTTTTGTAATTGTCGTATATCTACTCGTAATCATGTTTGCCACCCAGCATTAGCTCAAAGCGAACTTTAATAAATCTATCTATCTATCTACCTATCAATTGCTTCAATTTATGGCAGCGGTTTAAATGCATTAAAAAAATTGAAAATGGTATTGAAAAAAACTCTTTCCATCTCTGATTCGTCTGTTCATCTTCCAGAATGTTTTGTTCAACATCAGATCCTGAAAGAGTTTCCACCGACAGTACACGAGTCTTAACGGTGCATGACAAATGCCAACACCTATTACGGACGAGGAAAGCATCAAGCAATAAGAAATGATGGTGCAGAAGGACAGTATTATTCTAAGCGGATCCCTTTATTATTTGGCGAAAAAAGTTTTTTTTCGATGTCTTGACTTCGTTACGAACTGTATGTATGCAATATTTTAGTGAAGAATACTACTTCCTAAACATTTGTTTGCATGAATGAAAAGTGAAATTTTGAAATGTTTCACTTTTTCGATGCACCGACGATAATGATTTGCTGAATATTATTTTCAAAAATGGCAAAATATTAGCTCAAACAATTTACCTTGGACTTGGAAAATCACCTCTTATTCGTTTCGCTCTGCAAATTAGCAAGAACAGTCACTAAATAGAGGTGCTACAGAATGCACAGTCTTTCTCGCGCCATTTTTTAATTTCCTTGATGTAGTCTGGCTTCAAGGTATGCTGAATTCTCTGGCCAGCTGCCATCTATCGTCGCCCAAAGTACATTTTTTTTATATTTCTTAACTTTTTGTTTCCTAGTAGTACAAACGAATTATTACTTCAAGAATATTAAAGGAGAGTAGAAACACGACATAAATAGAAGTTTTCATTGAGAAATACATAGCCGTTTTTGAAAAACTGCGATTAAATTTACTGCAAAGAATTTGAAGCTCTTTTTCTCCTAAATAGATTGAGTTTTCGAAAAACTTCATGTAAAGTCATTTGAAGTATTTTTTCTCACAAATGTAATAATGCATAATATTGATGGAAATGTCAATATAACGACCTGATAGGTATTTAAAAAAATTAAATGTGTGTAATTTTTGAAAAACCAATACATACACCAATATGGCGTTTATGCCATCGGATAGGGTGTGTTTGGTAATAATTCTTTCAAAAGTTTAAAGAAAAAATTTGAAGTCATTTTTGAGAAAATCTTGTTTTTGTATGTTTTTAAATTGCAAATATTTCACGTTCTATTGCACAAAAACTACTAAGATTTTTCGAAACAATGTTGTAACTTTTATGATACAACCATGGTGGAATACAACTACTTATTGACAACGTATTTCCTTTCAAGGAAAAATCTATCTTCAATTTTATAGTTGTAGGAAGACGACGGAAAAAATTCAAACTTTTGCAATTTTCGAAACTTTAGAGTTCACCATGCAAATCGGACGTACGTCAACGTTTCATGAGTATTTTACTTTATTCTTAGAAGAAATTTAAAGAAAAAAATTGGAGCCGTTACTGAGAAAATTTTGAAAATGTCCGGGGCCTTCATGTAAAGAATCCTCAAATATTAAGGAATGTTTTTCAAAATCTCTAAGTTTGTTTAAAAGGATTGTACACATGGGTTAGGCGCTAGCAGTGGCCACAGACGGACGGTCGGTCGGACTGACGGACAGATGGACAGGCGCACAGACGGACAGATGACGGACGGACGTTTTAAAAAAAAACACTTTTTCGGTATCAGGGGACACCAAAACGTTTTTTCTGTTAAAATTTCGAAATCGATTTTCCGCAGCATTACATAACTTTCTCTATACTATGTGTAGAGTATACACGTATGTATACGAGAAAGTAAGTAGAGGTGCTATAAAATGGCACAGACATTCTCGTAGTATAGTTTTCTAATTTCGTTGGTGTAGTCTGGCTTCAATGTTTTGCTCCATTCTCTGTCCAGATGCCATCAATCGTCACCCAGAGAACATTTTATTGACATTTTCTCAATTTTTTGCTTTCCTAGTGGTACGACCGAATTATTACTTCAGGAATACTAAAGAAGAGTAAAAACTCGTCCTAAATACAAATCTTCACTGAAAAATTTGAAGCTGTTTTTAAGAAAATGGCGATTAAGGATTACTGTAAAGAGACATTTGAAGTTTTTTTCTAGGAATCTATTCATTTGAAGCACTTCTACTCACAATTGTAATAATGCATAAAAATCGATGCAAAGTCCATATTAACGAAGTAAGAGGCATTTAAAGAAAATTACATTCGTGTAATTTTGAAAAAAAAATGAATACACAAAATAACCTTTACGTCATAGAAACTGTGAAACGAGCAATATCTATTGGAAAATTTTGAAGAAAAAATTTGGAGCAATTTTTGAGAAAATGGAATTTGATGTTTCTGAAAATGCGTTTGCGTTCATGTTTACAGAAAATTGTTTAGTTTTCGAGAAACTTAATTTGACATTATTTAAAGCACACGTGTCCTTAAATATAATAATGTAAAGAAATTGAATTCAATGTAAATATTGCAGACGTGAGAGACAAGTCAAAAAAATTTCATTTTTGAAATTTTTGCAAAAACAAAAGAATACAGCAATATTGTGTTTATGTCACCATAAGTTTGTTTGGCATAACTCTACCAACAATTTTAAGAGCAAATTTAGATCTGTTTTTGAAAAAATATTGCCCAAAATGCCTACGCCTCCAAATTTGTTTCTTTATATTTCTTGATAGAATAAAGTAAATTACTCTTAGAAAGATGACATAGGTTCCGATTTTCAGGGTTAACCCTCGAGTTTGGAAAATTGCAATTGTTTGATGTTTTTCCGGCGTCTTCTTACAACTCTAAAACCGAAGATAAGGATTTTTCCTGCAAATGAAATTTGTTATCCATATGTTGTTCCTTCATTACGGTCATGTAAATTTTTTTTGAAAATTTTAGTAGTTTGTGCAATGGAGCGTGAAATATTTGTAATTTTAAAAATTTACAAAAAAACAGATTTTCTCATAAACGGCTCGAAATTTTTGCTACGGATAGTACCAAATACACCGTATCCGATGACATAAACCTCATATTGCTCTATTCTTTTATTTTTTCAAAAATTAAAAAATGTAATTTGACAGTTTTCTGTAAAAATTATCTCAAAATACCGCATTTTCAAAAACGCTCAAACGTCATTTACTCAAAAATGTCTCCACATTTTTTTCATCTTTTTCCAATGGGTAGTACTAATTACACTGTTTAATATGACGTAAAGTTTATTGTGCTTTATTATTTTGTTTTTCAAAAATTACACAAACATAATTGTTTTGAAACTTTTTAGAAAACTTCATTTGATTCTTGTGAAAAAGAGCTTGAAATTTCGCTATTACAGTAATACTTAATCGTGATTATCTTAAAGACGACTCCATATTTTTCAATGAAAATTTCTATTTAGGACAAGGATTTAGTCTTCTTTAATATTCTTAAAATAATATTTCAGTTCTACTATTTGGAAACCGAAAAGTTGATAAAAGTTCAAAAAAGGATACTTTGTGCGGAAGATGGCAGCTGGCTAGAAGGAGGGACAAGACCGTACAGTGCCAGCCACACCAAGGAAATTAGAAAAATTTACTGTGACATTCTGTAGCACCCGTAATTGGATATTTATTAATATATTTATTTATTAATACTTTCGCCCATTTATTTACTCTTCCGTATTCCATCACTCATGTTTGTTTATTTATTCATTCCGTTTTTGTTTATTAATTTACTAAATCATTCATTCACTGGCGGGCGGGCGTTACTGCCCCCGTGGGCGTTCACAACTGCGCTTCCGAGGTATCCGTCGGAGCTATTTATTAGGTGATGTGGGAAAGCGATGTTTTATTATACCCTACGTACGTAAATGGGGAGTAATGTAAGTAGGATAAAGAAAGTAATATAATGCTGCGCCAAGAAACGGCGGATTTTCAGCGGGAAAAAATTCATTGCCGGGTTCTGATGACAAAATAGTTCATAAAACCAGTTGCTAAATTACGAGAAAAAAAATCCTCTAACACATGGTGTAGCCAGAATGCAGGTTTTGTGACTTCTTGAGACCGAAAAACCAATTGAAAACGTCCGTCCGTCCGTCCGTCTGTCCGTCTGTCCGTCTGTCCGTCTGTCCGTCCGTCTGTCGTATGTGAACCAACCTAGCGCCTAAACCACACGTACGATATTTTCCAAATTGAGGAAACCCCTGACCATCTAGCTCTATTTAAAGCTTGGAAATTTTATATAAATTTCTTTAAAATTTGGCGGTAGTTTACATGAAGCAACACGGACATTTTAAAAAATTTATCAAAAACGGCTCCAAATTTTTGTTTAAATTTCTTGTAAGAATATAGTAAAACACCTTATAAGGCGTAGGTCGATTTTCAAAGTTAATTCTGAATTTTTGAAAACTGCAAAAGTTTGAATTTTTTGGCGTCTTCAAAACTATATAATTGAAGGCACAGATTTTTCCTTCAAATGAAATTTGTTGCCCATAAATAGTACTTTCATTAAGATTATGTACACTTTTTTGAAAATTTTAATAGTGTTTGTGCAATATAACGGGCAATATTGACAATTTAAAAAAAATTACAAAAATTAGATTTTCCACTTTTCCAACACGGTTAATTTTTAATTTTGGTTTGTTAGTGCTCATACAACCCTACCGATGACATTAACCTTTTTTTTTTTAAAAATGTAATTTCTTTTGTCCCTCACGTCCGTAATATTTACATTAGAAGCAATTTCTTCGCATTATTAGATTTATGAGTACATGTGCTATAAATAATATCAAAGTTTCTCGAGAACTTAACAGATGTTTGCGAAAATGAGCACAAAATTCCGAATTTTTAGAAACGCTGAAATGCCATTTAATAAAATTGCTTCCAAACTTTTCTTCAAATCTTCCAATGGATAGTGCTAATTGCACTCTTTAATATGATGTAAAGTTTATTTTGGTGTACTTTTTTTTAAATATCTCTCGCCGTTAATAAGCACATTTCCATCGATATGTATACATTACAACATTTGTGAGTGAAGTGTTTCAATGAAGCTTTTCGAAAACTCAATAGATTCCTGTAAAAAAGAGCTTCAAATTTCGCATCTACAGTAATGCTTTACTGCTGTTTTCTTAAAAACAGCTTCAAAATTTTCAATGTAAATTTATATTTAGGACGAGGACTGTTCTTGAATATTCTTAAAGGAATATTTCGGTTCTACTATTAAGAAACCGAAAAGATGACAAAATGCCCCCCCCCCAAAAAAAAAACTTTCGGAAACGATAGGTGGCAGCTGACCAGAGAAAGGAGGAGGACCTTAAATCCAGTCCACAGTAAGGAAATTTGAAAAAAATGCTACTAGAAAATCTGTGCGATTCTGTAGCACCTCTACGTACACTCTCGTATACTTACATGTAACGGGAGTAACATACGTAGAATAGAGAAAGTTATGAAATGCTGTGGAAAATCGATTTCGAGATTTCAACGGAAATACACGTTTTGGGGTCCCCCGATACCAAAAATGCGTTTTTTTCAAAACGTCCGCCCGTCCGTCCGTCCGTCCGTCCGTCTATTTGTCCATCTGTCCGTCCGTCGTATGTGAACAAACCTAGCGCCCAAACCATAGTACTATCTTTTCCAAATTGAAGAAACCCCTGTCCATCTGACTGGGGAGCTGGCAAGCTGACAAGTTAAGCTTTGGAATTTTGAAAAACATTCTTTAAAATTTGGGTGTACTTTCCTTGAAGCCTCCCGGACATTTTCAAAATTTTCTCAAAAACGGCTGAATTTTTTTAAAACATTATTTTAAGAACACAGTAAAATACACCTATAAATGTAGCGTAGGTCGAATTTACATGATTATTTCTGAAGTTTCGAAAAATTTGAATTTTTTCTGACATCCTTCTAAAACTTTAAAATTGAAGATGCACTCTCTCTGGTGATATAAATATATATTACTCTAATCTTTTGTTTTTTCAAAAGTACAATTTTTTTTACTTGTCACTCACGTCGAAAATATTAAAAATATAGGCAATTTCTTCACTTTTTAGATTTATGCCTTCATGTGCTTTAATAAATGTCAAATAAAGTTTCTCGCAAACTCAAAGTTTTCTGTAAAATGATCTCTAAATTCCACATTTTCAGAAACGCTCCAACGTCAATTTCTCAAAAATGGCTCGAATTTTTCTTCAAATTTGTACTATGGATAATGCTAAATGCACCGTTTAATATGACGTGAAGTTCATTGAGCTGTATCCATTTTTTCAAATTTACACAAATGTAATTTTTTAATGTATCTCTCCCGCCGTTAATATGCAGATTTCCATCATTTGTAGACATTATTACATTTGCGAGGTCAAGTTCTTCAAATTACTTCAAATCAAGTTTTCCGAAAACTCAATAGATTCCTGGGCAAAAGAGCTTCAAATTTCGCATTTAAAGTAACGCTTAACTCTATTTTCTTAAAACGACTCCAAGTTTTTCAATGAAAATTGCTATTTAGGACAATGTTAAGTGTTTTTTTAATATTCTTAAAATAATATTTCGGTTCTACTATTTAGAAACCAAAAAGCTGAGAGAATTTCAAAATTGTACTTAGAGTGGGGATGGATGGCAGCTGGCAAGAATGAGATGCAAGACAGTACAGTACCAGTCCTCACACAGTAGTTAATGTGTGCTTTGGGTGTTTAAGGGCTGGCATCTCAAGCTATTTTAATGAAATGGTCAATGATTTTTAAGAAATTGTTTTCGTTATTCTTGATTCCATTTAGGGATATTTGTATTGATTCATCCATTTTTGTATATTTAATAATATATTGTTTGTATTCATTATTTCGCCCACTATTTACTCTTCTGTATTCACTCTCGTTTGTTTATTTACTCATTAACTTTTTCTTTATTGATTTACTAAATCATTCATTCGTATACGTATTCAACCATTCAATAGATCGGAATTCATTTATTTGTTTTTTGTCAAGTTCTAGTGGCCGCTGCGTCATGTTACTGCAAATTTTAGATCACCCATTTGCACCTGATACACAGCACAATCGTGCACCACACATTGACTAAACATTTTTACATTGATTCAGAATTCTTTTATTCATAATTTTATTACCATGTTCAATTTAAATGGATTATGTAACACTATTATTATATAATAGTATTTCGAAACTACAAATCAGATGATTCTCTGTCTACTATATATGTTTTAAATAATATTATAAAACGCTTCTTTTTGAAATAAACACTATACCGGCATGGTAAAGAATTCGCATTAGTATAAGTTAAATAAACGTAGTGATAAAATAAGTATATAAATCCTAGAAATAAAGTAGTGATACTAGTTCTTCATCTAATGATGAAATATTTAGTGTAATACAATAATTAGTGCTGGACCAAACAGATTCTGTTATCGATTTAACAGAATTATTGATTTAATAGAGTTTTTTCTACTGGATTACTACTACTAGTTCAATAGAGTTACAGAAAGATATAATAGAGTGGCGACTTATACATTTCCATTGTAGAAAAATGAGAATGAACTGGAGAATGAATTTGATCCTCGAAGAATAGAAGTATTTACAAACTGAAAAACAATTTCTTTGTAAATTAGTAGACCAGTGGCAACTGAGCCCAAGTAACCTGGGCGATGCGCAAAACGCACCTCACGTATTTATCGTTCGTTCTTGATAATGGCTGTGCTGGAATTAACGTTCTTGGGCATAGGGACTTCGGCACGCTGGTCTTGTCGCCGACAAGATTGTAATTGAGAGGCTTTGTGTCCGATCGTAATAATACTTTAACTCATTATTTACGTTTATTGGAGTAGGTTTTAATTTTTAAAGAAGTCTTAACACGAATTCGTATTCTGAGACATCTTTTTATAATTACACAGAACTGTAACGCACTACAAGATTTCGAAAAATAATTCAGACTACAAAGTTACAAGTTTGAAATATGGCTTAATAGTGCCTGCGCTGGAGAAAATGCGCGATTATTTCGTAATTATGGTTCTAATCAGAATCCTTCAATTAATTCCAAGTATGTACCAGCGGATGTCGAGTCGAATATAAGGGTGAGGATTTCGGAATGACATTGAGCGTAACATACGGCTTCCTCCACACGTTTCAAAACACAATAATGTCGCAGTACCGGATTATTCGCGCCAACCGAAAACTCTCAGGAAGCATTACGAAGCATCCAGGAACCGCATCGAGCCCTACCATTCCAACGAACGCTGCACGGCAATCTCATAAAACGACGACAATCTACAAAACGTCCTTTGACACCGAACACATTTTCCAAAAATATTCTCCTAACTCTCAGGCTCGGTATGCATTTTCCAAAAATATTTCGCCAACTCTCTGCTTCTAACCGGGCCGGTAGACTCGAAACGCATTTCTTTTTTTTTGGCAAGCTTCCCTCATTGTTGTGTTGTTTTGTTTCACTCTAAGCCAACGGGAGCGCAACAGCGCCGAGTAGTGACGACGCGGCGGCGACAGAGAGCGAAGCTATTCAGACTGGACGTTACGTACGCGGCGCACGATCAAAAGAATTATCTTTTATTTATTCCTTCATCATTGATTTAGCCGTGATTGGTGAGGTACAGAGACACAGCTCGCGGCCGGCCGCGCTCTCAGAACCAAATCACATAAATCCCCGGCACAACCAGATCCGCTCCCATCCCCGCCCTCGTGCTGTCCACGGGTGACTCTGGAAAAGTCACGTGGACGCGCCGCTGGAGCGCACAGTGGTGGAATGTGAGGATAGACGGCATCAGAATGGAGGAAGTGCTACGGGAGTGCTAACGGAGGAAGATGATACAAAGACGTGTATAACTAAAACGGAATTAACCTGTACAATCAAGTACCGTGTACAATCAAGTGGTACCTAGTGTACCATTATTAAAATAACACATCAGGGCAACAATATATTCTATTTTTCAGAGCTTTAAGGGTTTGAAATCACGAAGCGATCATAAACGTAGGGGAAAATGTTGCAACAAATAATTTTATTTATTTTAAGCTGAAAATGTCCATATCCATAAATGCTTCATTCTTTTACTAATTATTGTACTATAAACTTAATTTTCTTCAGATCTGGAGTTATTTACTCTTCTTTTTTGACTTATTTTTTATTCTAATAATTTAAAATTTTTTTTTTAATTTTAAATTGTAATTCATTCTAACCATGATTTTGTTTCAATTACGTTTAATTTTATTGTACAATGTGTCCATTATACCTTTATTCGATGGATTCCTTATTCAAGTTATATGAATATTTGTATTACGCGACTTCTCATTTTATACGATTATGTATATCATACTAATGCTCGAGTAACCAATATTTAATGAGTTCGACCCACCTCAGTTTTCTAATAGGGATTTATGTATCTCTCAGAACTACTCAGGACTACTGTCGGTAATCGCGCATTTTCCCTCACTCAATGGTTGCTCGCTTGTCGCCGCCTCGCCGCTCTTCCCCGCCTCGGACTGCGTTACAGCGCGCCCAGCTAAGGGAAACAGCCCAGAGCTTTGCTAGTGGCAAACGGCACACCTATCGTCGCAAAATAAATTGTGGTGATCGCCGTATCGTCACCGGGCGCTCGTTCACGGTGATGCGAAAATATTAAACTCGCAGATGTTGTTAAATCAAATAGATTGATATCCGATCCAGATGAAATCGCAACATTGGAGAATGTTTCGTTTTCATGCGAGGGAAAGAGTAGAAATGTCTTAATGGAAGGAGATCATTAAAAAATTAATACAAGGAAGAAAGTATTTTTAGTCAAGTATTGGAAGCGAGCCTGTAGGTGAACTTTTTTTGTTTTGTTTTCAGAGGATATTTATTCCCATAGAAGCGTGAAAAAATGCGTTTGTAAAAAAAACGTATTTTCATTCGCTGCAGTAATTAAACTTTCGTTCTGTTGTACTCATTTTTTTTAACCTTTATGTGATATTTTTAAAATTTAAGTAAAAGATATTACTCCTAATAAAAAAATTATTTTCAAGTTGGGATTATAATGATTCAGCTTTGATCATCTATTCAATTGTGGTCCAAGTGACACCTACTAACAACATGTCTTTGGTTAGAATGTAAACAAGGAGGTCTATCCAGTTCCATCTCGGCAGCCGACCGAGACACATCGTGCTCGATCGCGACCAGTGAACGTTGTTTTCATATTGTCATTCAGACAGTGAACTTAGTGACATTTCAATAGTGGTAATACTCTAGTTCCACGAGTTGGAGTGTCTGAAATCAACAAACAGGCAGCCGCTGCAGCGGCTACCCTGCTTTAAGGATGGAGCCCACGGGCATCGGGCCCCATAACTCAACAGCACCACCTCGGTATCTACTCAACCAAAGCTGAAAACCTACGCAAATGCCATGTCAACTGAAGTGTTTCCACCAAGGAACAAGCCATAATCATTGACTCACTAGAAGGTCTCACCATTAAAGATTACATAAACAGTCTCTCCAACATTATTGACCCTAATGAAATACGATTTATTTCAAAATTGCAAACAACAGAGTATGTATTTTCCTAAGCTCTCAAACAATAGCTGACACCCTTACAAACAACCATAAAGTCATTAAAATAAAGACCATGAATTGAAGCTGAGACCACTTGTAACAAAGCCAAAAAAATAATTATTTCAAACGTCTGCCCCATCATCGCTCACTCAGTAATAGAGAATGTACTCATCACAAAGAACATCAAATTGGATCCAAAATTTCATTTGTTAAAGCTGGTATTCCAGGACAGGGTTCTCCCATATTATGAGTTTTCGGAGACAAGTATATGTCTCTCAGAAGATGTAAGTCTACTAACTGAATCCACTACTGTATATTATGATGGCTCAACATATGGATATTTTCACAACTGATGAAATGGCATGCTTAATTGCACCAAACAGGGCATTTAGCTGGACAATGCCCCTCACCCAACACTTCTAATCACCATAAGACTACCAATTTATAATGCTCCATGGAATCTGAACACATTAGTGAAAAGCCTGTGACATGCCAGATCCAGCAACCAATGGAAAAGACACTGAAGTAGCAGACATACATTCACCATGAGCCCCTGAAAAAATGCCACAACTGAGCTTGAAACCAGGAAGAGAATGGTAATATGGTCTCTACTATACCAAAAAGAACTCTTTCATCAGACTCTCATCACAGATTGAACAAGAAAATAAAAATTGGTTTATCCTAACATGGAATCAGGGAAACATCCTAAGAAGAAAAGAAGATGCAAGTAATTGAAGAAAGCATAATTAAAGAAAAGTCTACAACTAAATCACTAGAAGATCTTATTTACCCATTGAAGGAAAATTGAGACTAACAGTGATGATTTTCCCTACCTACAACCAACTGAAAATTTTATAGATATGGCATCTGGATCCAATAATCCAACCTTAATAGCAAAGACTTCTAAATGACATTCAATCTATCATTAAAATGATGACAGTTACCTATCCTTTACTTACTGAAGATCTATAAAAATAGATTCACAAGAATAATAAATAAATTAAAAGTTCACAACTACAGGAAGAAGAAACGACACAGAAATGTCTGAATAATCCCTCTCAATGAAAATTACACAATGGAACTGTAATGGTTTTTATGCAAGATTACCCTACTTGAAACTGTAATAAAAACACTAAACCAGAGATTTTGTGCCTTCAGAAACCAACTTCAAAGAAAATCACTTGGAAAATATCTGCTATAAGTCATCTATTCGAAATAGAAATAGTACGCAAATTGCCAGTGAGGAGTAGCAATTTATGTAAAGAACGATTGTTTTATGCAGGAAATTCCTCTACAAACTGCCTAGAAGCCATTAGTCAAGATAAAATTAATATTATATAACTGTTTGTAATATTTATATCCCAACAGTCAACATTTTGACATCTATGAACTGGATAATATTCTTACGCAGCTACCTAAACCGTATGTAATAGTGGGTGATTTCCCAAAAGTCATAGCAAATTGTGGGTTCTACCAAATTGGACAGAAGAGGGGAAAATAATTGAAGAGTGGCTGGATAACCACAACAACCTAATCTTATTAAACATGCTGCCTACACATTTTAATATAAGTAATGGTACAGATAGTGCTATTGATCTAGCCTTGCCTCTAATGATATTGCAGTAAGAACTCTATGGTCTACAAACTCAAACCTATATGACAGTGATCATTACCCCATTAACATTCATATTCCATCTAATGAACCAGTTTCAGAACTTAGGTGCTGGCCTAAATGGATTTTACATGAAGCAAATTGCAAAGTTTCAAGAGATTATTAGTTCCAATGTTGACAATCTCATTAAACCTGACAATCTAAACCCACAAGATATAAATAATTTATTATGACTTTACCAATTTAATTATAACAGCAGCTAATGTCTCTATCCCCAAACAACAGGAAAATAAAAAACACCAAGTGCCATGGTGGAATGCAGAATGCACTACAGTTATTAAAAATAAAAGAGAACCTTTAGAAAATTCAAGAAAAACAACACATTAGAAAATGGAATAGCATATGAAAAGCAAGAGCCTTAGCAAGACTCACCTTAAAATCTACTATGATACAATCCTGGCATAAATACATCCAATATCACCCATCAAACCTCAACAACTGAACTTTGGCAAAAGTTAAGTCAATCAGTGGAAAAAGTTGGCCTAGTACACCCAATACCTTCATGGATAAGAATGGAAATCAACACTCTGGGCCTCAAGCTATTAGTAATATTCTTGCTAACAACTTTGCTGACAACTCAAGTAATAAAAACTATGACTCAAACTTCCTGTCTGTAATAGCTCCAAATATCAACTCAAATCAAGAACATATCAGACTGACTCTACGAGATAATGAAGAACAGCACAACCAAAAGTTCCTAATGAGCGAACTTACAGTAGTACTAGACAAAAGTAAAAATTCATGCCCCAGGCCTGATAAATTCGAATAGTTTCCTAAAAACCTGCCTAAAGTTGCACATGAATACCTACTCAATTGTACAATTTTATTTGGAACACTCAATCCTTTCCCAACCAATGGAGAGAAGCAATTGTTGTACCCAAAACCCAAACCAAACAAAGATCACACCCAACCAACTAACTTTCGCTTAATCTCCCTAACTTTGCAATATATGCAAATTACTAGAAAAATGGTCTGCAACCGGCTGAGATGGATATTAGAAAGCCATAAACAGACATCACCGCAACAAAGTGCCTTCAGAGCATTTAGATCTACCAATGACCACCTAGTCAATATTGATACCGAAATTTGTGATGCTCTGGTTTTGAAAACATGTGATGGCTGTCTCACTGGGTATCGAAAAGGCGTATGAAATGGTATATAAAGACAGGCTGATTAACATTCTGTCAAACTTGCAAATTAAAGGTAACATCTTAGCATTTATCATAAACTTCTAAACACAGGTATATTAGAGTCAGAATTCAAGACACAACATCGCAACCCACAGAGTTGACAAATGGTCTCCACAGGGATCAGTTCTTAGCGTACTACTCTTCATAATTGCCATCAATGAAGTAAACCTGGTAGTCCAACACCCTGTAAAATATACCTTTTGCCGACGATATCACCCTCTGCAGTGGAAAAACCTTCAGACAACTGGAAATATAATCCAAGAAACATTAAATAAAATCAATAATTGGTCAATTAACTCAGGATTCACAATTTCGAAAACAAAATCGGAATTCATAGTGTTTTCAAGAAGAGCAAGGATGGAATGAAGGCATTCAACTTAGACTTGGAACTTTCAACTCAAAAGAACAAGTGTCTGTAAAATTCTTGGTATGCTTTTGATTCTCCCCTCATGAAACAACATGTAGCTGCTCTCGTTGGAATGTAAAGAGACTAAATGTAATAAAAATGTTGTCGTCTATCAAATGTTGCACAATCTGAATGTCTAGTCAAAATATACAAACATTCATTCAGGCCAAGTTGGATTACGGTGCAGTAGTATATAACTCAGCATCCAAGAGAACACTGAAAAAGTTAAACCCAATAATCACAAGCGCATGTCGCTTAAGCCTTAGCCCTTTAGAACCAGTCCTGCTAATAGCCTATTAGTGGAAACAGGGCAAATACCATTAGTCCGCGACGTAAAGTTCTCTGTCTAAATTATGCTTACTCAACTTAGTGTCCTCCAAATCCTGCATACACAAATATTTTCAATAACCTAAAAACATATCTTTATAGAGGGCCAACCTCAATTCACTACCACTAAGAGAAAGGATTCCCAAGTACCTGAAGGAACTTAATATTATTGATCCAGTTACCTTACCCAGATGTATGCCTCCCATCCCACCTGGCGAGATCATAATGTAGTAACAAACATGACCTAGCAAACAGTCCTCACCTTACTTCTGGTCCCAATGCTAATTTCAAGAATTTAATAACAAGTTTACAACGAGGTATGTCAATTATTACAAGTATATACAGATGGTTCTAAAAGTGATGGTAAAGCTGAGTTGTGCATTCTATGTTCAGTCTCCCAATAAGTGGAATCGCAACGTCTCCCAGATTATTTTTCCATTTGTTCATGCGAAGCATGGCAGTCCTTAAAGCCATGAATTCAGTCTCAAGCAAACAAATTACTTGCCCATTGCAATATTCACTGACTCAATGACGACCCTTAGAGCCATGAAAATAAACACAGGTAACCAATCATACAAAATCCAAGAATTTGTATTTAGTCAAGGTGAAAAAGGGACAGAAATCGAATTTATTTGGATCCCATCCATAGGGCAATCGCTGGTAAT
Organism: Teleogryllus oceanicus; assembly: GCA_964035755.1. Taxonomy (NCBI): domain Eukaryota; kingdom Metazoa; phylum Arthropoda; class Insecta; order Orthoptera; family Gryllidae; genus Teleogryllus; species Teleogryllus oceanicus. Next base: position 43,226,346 of record CAXIVR010000008.1, read on the forward strand.
GGGAAGCTGATAAATATGCAAAATGGCAACATCATTTCTAAGTTTTGATTCACAAATTCGTGGCACTATAAAAGACATTAAAAAGCTCTCTGGGCATCTTGCTTCAAATTTGGGGCTCACAATGGAAATTAAAATCATCAAAATTACATCTAGTTAGGAACTCAGTACTGGAACCAGCCCTGCTGAAAATCTGCCTTAAAAGAAAAAGAGCAGTTATCATCACTAGATTACGGATCAGTCATTTTTAAACTGAAATATGTATATATTTAAAAATGCGACCCAGAACCATGCCCCAAATGTGGTGAAATAATATCTACACAACACCTTATCTTAGAATGCCCGGAATAGAAGGAAAGAAACCTACTGAAACTAGAAACTAACCTACATAAATTGTTCAGCTCTGAAGACGGGTGTGCTAAAGTACTAAAGTTGCTAGACATTGTTAACTTAAGTAAGGGAATATAATATAAAAATTTAATGTTATTAATTTTAAGTAAAATTAAAATTAACGAAACTGAGATCAATTTTATAATAAGAGTTATTACAACAAAATATTGTAATAAAATGTCTCATTATTTTCTATAATTACGAAAATCTTATGTTACAGTATCAGTATGTTACATTAGAATTAGCTATCAAACTATCTACGTACACTTTCTAAGTACTTTAAACATTAGTAAATCATCTTTCGCAAGGACAAATAGTCAAATTTAAACACAATCAATTGGAATTTTGTATTGTGGATAAAACGTACAATATTCTTATCGTGTCATGGCATCACAATTCTCGATTAGCTATCGAACTCTGTCTTACGGCCTCAATTGATAATTCCCCAATCTGCAATTGTAAGATGTTACGCTTCTCATTTCGTCATAACATATGATAAGTCTAAAAGAGTAGGAAAATAATAATTATAAATACTTTATACATCCAATATTTAATGGACGTTAACAATAAGTTTGATGTAATTATTCAATGAAGTAGTGGAGTAAGAAACCTATTGCTGTAAACTGTATCTACTACAGTAGATGACACAATTATTTATTTAAATTCATATTGTTGTGCAATAAACATTAATTTCCTATGACAGCTGAGTGATACAAATTTACAGAATCACAAGAAAGTCAAATGAGTTTTTCCTGGTGTTTTTGAATGGTTGTTTTCAGTAAAGCATTGAGACTGCAAAAGCGAATGGGTACGAACCAAATTAAAGAAACGCGAATTATTTATGTAATAAATCCTACATATAGTGTATTTAGAACATAGTAAGTATTGCAAAGGAAATATTTTTCTCCAATGATAAAAGAAGTGACTTCGTCAAATCTGCTCTAATATATTTCATTCGTATTAATTATAAGTAAGGCAGATGTAAGATTGAATTATAATTTATTTAATGAAGAAAGCATTGAAAACATTTATTTTATTATTGCTGCAATATTACATAAGAGAGATTTGTAGAAAAGACAAATAAACTTGATTTGATGCATTGGCAACGTTTATTTTGAGAGGTTTTATTTAGATATGTTGTAGTTTCAAGGACTATCATGGTACAAATTATCACCGCATTTGCAACAGTTTGGCAAATATTTCTATTCTTCATTTCAATACATCTTGACATTTATCATTTTGCACGTGAAAGAAGTGATCGTATAATTGTACTTCATATTTTCCTTTTATTAGAAAAGCATATCATAGTATGTGTATAATTACAAATGTATATTTGGATCATTGATTAAATGTTGAACACGTACATAATGAGCAGCTGAAAATTCTTTTACATTTCTTTATGTTAACGTAACCCTAGCAGTATCTTCGCAACATTACCTTAACACAAGAGAGTTTCATCCGTGGAAGTGAACCAATTTTAGAGCACAAGTGAATGCATTCCATACCCTTTCATTATTCTACTTCGATGTTCCTAATTCTCGCTTCGACGCCTCGCAGCCTTTTCGGCTTTTGAGGTAAAGAACTTAATCGGCGCGTAATATCCTCCTCTCGTTGCTTCTTAATAACACTCCAGACTCATCTGCAAAGTCGCTTTATTTCCTCCAGCGATAATGCGATGAATCTGGAAGGAACCTTTTGACGGCATTAAGGTCTCCATCCACTGTGTTTGCAGTTTACATCTCGTAAACTCCTTTGCTAATCAAGGAATCCGCAACCACTGTACCTCATAAGTTCCGCTACTCTCTCATTATCAAGCTGCCTGCCGGTTGACCCTACCTGGTTTTCAACCTGTCATACTTCCTTCCACTCTCACAGCTGTCTCTACTCCAGATATGTTTTCTCATCCATATCGGGACACTTCGCAACCAGGATTTTCCGCACTCTTTCCTACATCCCGGGTTCTCCGTCTTTTAAATCTCACATAGCGACCGCCTCTTTTCCTCACTCTCTCTCTCACTTTATCCTTTGTTCTTTTCTTGTATCTCTCACTCTGTATCATTCTTTTCCTACCATTCATTCATTTCCTCTTCTTCTCACGTAGGGATCACTTTTGTTCAATGATTATTGATTATTTGTAGTTCAGTACTGTCCTATTTTTGTGTATCCTTAAATAAAATTTCAAAATTATTTTGAAACCCATCTACACACTAGAGTGATTATCCTTTGTAATAATAATTTTCGGGGAAAACACCAAGAGCCAATCCTCAAAAAATAATGTTACGCAGTCCAATTGCACTTGACAATTCATTTAAGAAGATAAGCCACGATAGCAAAAATTACATTGAATTATTAACCAATTAAATTTTACCAACTTCACTACTTTTCCTTGCTTAGCACCATATTTTTCCACGCTCCATCACAATCAAATGATACCCTATATTTTTCATTCCTGAAATTAATTACTTTTCATTAAGCCTCTTCGCACATTTTACCAACTCAACTCCGTATCATAAATTCCTTTACTCGTTCATTACTCACGAGTATTTCGCTTCACGGAATTCATTCACTCACTATATGTGCCTGTTCCTTTGCGTCACTTCACGGACTTTCCCCTGAGTAATATTTTTAGCTCCACGTGCACCTTTCGAGTCTCCCTCCCTACGCCCTTGCCCTCCACTCTTTTTCATCTCGTCAATTTTACTGCCACATCCGTTGCCCGCTTTTCTCCGCGCGTCGCCTTTGATCGATGAGACGGAAAGTTTCACCTTGAGGCCGTCACGTTACCCCCTCTTCTACTGTCTCCTCCCTCCCTCTCTTACGTCCTTTACCTACCTTCCTTCGTTCCTTTCATCTCTCTCTTACTCCCTCACCTCGCCGCACCTCTCTCTTACTCCCTCACCTCGCCGCACCCTCCCTCCGTTCCAATGTTGACTGATTCATGATTCCGGGTGCGTCAACGGCAGTAATCATCAGTTCTATTAGATTAGTGAATACTTTTATGAGTGGAAATGGCGGTGTGCCTCTCTCGCTAGAGCACTTAAGTATTTAGTATGAAGAACCTTTCTAATAGTTCTGTAATTCCTCTGGATAATTCTAAAAAGAACCCAGATATTACCGACTTTACTAATATCGTCCTGTTTTAGTTCAGCAGAAAAAAGTGGCCCTAGAGACACGAACTGTCACTGAAAAAATCAAGGTGGGTTTCGATATAATAGATATATAATTATTTTTTGAATTAATTGTTCAACGTTTCTAATGAAAATTCGGGAGATAGTAGAGGAGATCTGATCTCAATTGCTGACAGAGGGGGATGCCCTAGTTCACTCCGAGCAGCGGTAGGGTACACATCGCGCTCCGCTCTGCTCAGTATCAGCGAAAGTGAAATACTTTTTCGTCAAGTCTGTTCGATTTACAGTTCTAAAGTATTAGTGCCAGTGTGAAGTGTTGTGTACAGTGCTCCGCACAAAGCAAATCTAATTTATCCAATAATTAGTGGCAGTGCAGCCCCGCCCAACCCTGGCCAGTGCATCGCCGAGGCCATGGCGGCCGTGTACGGCACGAACGATATGGACACATCCCCCAACCCAACGCAGTTTCATCAAGAGGAACCATCTAGAATCGGAAAAACAGCAAAGAATCCGTGACCAGCAGCTTACTGCGTCCGGCCATAACGTGGCTAGCGGAGGCTATCAACCGGGAACTGAAACACCACTCGAAAGCAATGCCGGTAATGGCATACCCGAAGTTAGTAACCATGACTTAGACAGCGGCCTCGCCCTAGGCCAAAATGCCCGAGTGCCCTGGACTTTGGACACACTAAAAATAACTGCTACCACACAATCGCGTGTATTTACTGAGCTGAAAATCACTACTCAGTAAATTGTCCCCAGCGGGAACAAGTACTGATTTGTAAGAACTGCAAAGGCCCCCACCGCGGAGATACTCGAACTGAGGAATGTCCCTTCTACACGTACGTCACATAGTACTTGTCACAACAAACCACTAATCATCCATCTTCAAAACATTCGTATATTTAAAGGAAGTTATAAAATAATAATAATAATTCGAAGACAGCAAGATTATATATACATAAATTGGCGTTGGTGACTCACCGGTGACACTCCTTGCAATACTTTTTTCATTAATTTTTTATGATCTCTCTACGTACGTCACATAGTACTTGTCACAACAAACCACTAATCATCCATCTTCAAAACATTCGTATATTTAAAGGAAGTAAAAAATAATAATAATTCGAAGACAACAAGATTACATATACATAAATTGGCGTTGGTGACTCACCGGTGACACTTCTTGCAATACTTTTTTCATTAATTTTTTATGATCTCTCTACGTACGTCACATAGTACTTGTCACAACAAACCACTAATCATCCATCTTCAAAACATTCGTATATTTAAAGGAAGTTATAAAATAATAATAATTCGAAGACAACAAGATTACATATACATAAATTGGCGTTGGTGACTCACCGGTGACACTTCTTGCAATACTTTTTTCATTAATTTTTTATGATCTCTCTACGTACGTCACATAGTACTTGTCACAACAAACCATAATCATCCATCTTCAAAACATTCGTATATTTAAAGGAAGTTATAAAATAATAATAATTCGAAGACAACAAGATTACATATACATAAATTGGCGTTGGTGACTCACCGGTGACACTTCTTGCAATACTTTTTTCATTAATTTTTTATGATCTCTCTACGTACGTCACATAGTACTTGTCACAACAAACCACTAATCATCCATCTTCAAAACATTCGTATATTTAAAGAAGTTATAAAATAATAATAATTCGAAGACAACAAGATTACATATACATAAATTGGCGTTGGTGACTCACGGTGACACTTCTTGCAATACTTTTTCATTAATTTTTATGATCTCTACGTACGTCACATAGTACTTGTCAACAAACCACTAATCATCCATCTTCAAAACATTCGTATATTTAAAGGAAGTTATAAAATAATAATAATAATTCGAAGACAGCAAGATTATATATATATATATATATATATATATATATATATATTATATATATATATATTATATATATATATATATTATATATATATGTATATATATATGTATATATATATATGTATATATATATATATATATATATATATATATTGGGGTTGGTGACTCACCGGTGACGAGCAGCATGACGGGGCGCGTGGGCATGATGCCGCCGCCGCCGGGCAGGCGCGGCTCGCAGTGCCAGAGGCCGGCGTCCTCGGCGCGCACGTTGCTGACGCGCAGCTCCCCGGAGCGCGGCTCGAGGGCGTAGCGGTGCGTCTCGGCGTCGCCCGGCACGCGGCGCTCGCCGTGCCGCCACGTGGCGCCGCCGCCCGCGCCGCCGCCCAGCACCGCGCACGGCAGCCGCGCCGCCTACGCACACGAAACACACACCTGCTCGCCCACGCTGGACCAACTTTCTCGCTCTCGAGTAGACAGAAAGTTATGGAATGCTGCGCGAAAAAAACTGCACATTTTTGGCTGAAAACTCTTATTACAGGGCTTTGGTCACGAAAAAGTGGACATATCCAGTTGCTAAAGTTAGAAAGAAAATCCTCTAACACGTGGTGTAGCCAGAATCCATGTTTTGTTGATCCTCCATGCCGAAAAATCGAATGACGGCAAATGGTCTGTCTGTCTGTCTGTCTGTCTGTCTGTCTGTCTGTCTGTCTGTCTGTCTGTCTGTCTGTCTGTCTGTCTGTCTCTCTGTCTGTCTGTCTGTCTGTCTGTCTGTCAACAACACTAGCGGCTAAACAGTGCAGTCTATTTGCTCAAAAAAAATATACTCCACAATCGCTCTGGCTGATTTCACGGCCCTTAAATGTGAAACCGATATTGTAAATTTGGGGAGTTCTTTACATGAACCCCCTGGAACATTTTCCAAATTTTCAAAAGTATGGCACAAAATTTTGTTATTGGATACTGTAAAGGACGTTTAAGAAAATGGTGCAGAACTCAAGTTTATCCAAACACTGGTTTTTTGGAAAATGGCAATTTTTTTAAACACTGTTGTGGAGTCTTCCTACAACTAATTTATTAAAGACAGGGATTTTTTTCCCTTAATGAAATAGATAAATGATGGATTTGGAATATGTTTATATACAATTTGTTGAGAATTTTAGTATTTTTCGCGTAATTTTGCCTGAAAATTCGGGTGAGAAAGCACGTGCTGTTTTAGCACCACTAGTTACTCTAAACACGCTATTACTGACTGTACCAAAATTAACACAATCTCATTACGAAATTATTAAGAGGAAAGACTCTACAAGATTATTAGTCTGAAGGAAGCTATTGCTGTGTCCGAAAACAGATTATCTCAAAAAGAATATCAAGATTACAAGATTATTAGACTGCAGTAGCTGTTACTGTGTCCGAAAACGTACGAAACCTCAATACGAAATTATTAAGGGAAAATCTGTACAAGATTATTATTCTACATATTTGATACTATTGATATACGAACGAAAATGCTCAGAATCTCAATAAGTCATTATTAGGGCTGTGATTTATATGCATGTGCACATTTTTTCTGTTAACTAAAACATCCTGTTTAAACAAATTGTAACCGTTTTGAGGCATTTAGAATCAATTTAAGCTTTTTTGAATTTCGCATAGTTTCGCATATGTCACCAAAATTGCAGATTTTTGCATATTTGGAAAATATTTGCATATTTTTATTGTATATTCACCTTTCATCCACGAAAAAAGCCCAACAGTTACAGTTCCGTCAGCGTCAGTGGCGAATCCTGCCACACACACGCGGCGCAAACATGGAGTGGCGTTAAGAGTTGGCCCGTGAATTTTTGACACAGACGATCTGGGAGTGTCGTTTCTTCGCTGAGTGGAGAAGGTGATGAGTCGGAGCTGATGCACGTTTTCAACGCCTGAGTTTTCCACATTTTTCACATTACACTTTATTTATTTTTATACTTCCACACGGCATTACACGATTTCGCATATTTTCCGTTTTTAATTGCATATATTATCAAATAAATGTATATTTCGCTGTTTTTATTGCATATAAATCACAGCCCTAGTCATTATTAAAGGGGAAGGTCCTACGAGTTGTTATTCTACATTCAGGTATTGTTGTCTGTACAAAAATGTAGAGAATCTCAATGTAAAATTTTTAAAGAAATGTTCCACTATTTATTTTACACAAACCTATTGCTTATTTTGATATGAAACTATTACGACAAAACGCTCTACAGGATAATTATTCTACACACAGTTATTGCTACCAGAACAAAAAGCACAGCATCTATATAAGAAGGCATTAAAGGAAAAGTTATTGCTGTGGTTCTTTTGATTGGGATGATTCGTATTTCTTTTTGGTTGGTGTGATAATTCTTGGCAGCCGGCGCAGACGGCCTTAGCGTTTCACTACTAAAGGTTTTGCTGCCTGTACAAAAATGTACAAAATCTAAATAAAAACCTATTAAAGGAAAGGTTATAGATGTGGTTTTGGTCGTTTGTGTTGTTTTTATTGTATTTTTGGGATAATGCGCTTGTTGTTGTGGATGCTGACGGTCACTTGATCGTTATTGGTGGCGTTACAATCGGTGTTGTCATTGGTGTATTGTCTACCATCGTTGGTGTTATGGGGTTGATTGTGTTCATGTCAGTGACGAAACATGAAAGTGGGAATCGAACGGGTGAATGTGTGTGTACGTAGGTGTAAAAGTGTGAGTGAGGGTGTCGAAATAGTGAATGAGGGTGACAACAGTGTTAATGTAAATCATTAGTGTGCAGAATAAATCTGTTTTCCAAGCGTTTGACTCCCCTTTTAGCACGATTTTTTTTAAACACAATTTCTTGATTTATCGGTCCTTTGGGGTTCGTGTTAACGAAGGTTTACTGTGTTAACACTTAGTTACTCGCACTGGCGTACTTTGTACGTATCCTCTCAGAAGGCATTCAGCTGCATCCTCCTCGATGAATATTATTTTGTTTAGGTAAAAATTCCAAGGTTCCTTTACTGCAGTGGCTAGACGATTGTATTTTCGTGGAAAGTGATCGTTGGCGTACTTTCAACGCCGCGGGTACCAATTTGAGTTTTTATTTTCTTTTAATTATCACAGGACTTTTTAAAATTTATTGATGGAATTAAACTAATTTATTTTGTTTTAGATTAGGAACAATACAGAGATGAAAAATTTATTGGGAAAACAGATATGTGATTAATTACACGAGGAATCGTTAAAAGACGAAATTTGCGATGCTGCAAGTGATTCTGAGAAGGAAGTAGTGGCCGAGAGCGAACATGACAAGTGTTCTGAGTTTTATTATTCAATGATTATTCAAGCAGCGATTTAAATAAAGTATAGAGATGATTTCATTGGTAAAGACAAGGTAATAAAGTGGAATAAAACACCGATTGTCAAAAATTTACAAAACTGAAAGTCATGATAATCAAAAATAACCACAACAAAATTGATAAAATACTGTCACGTTTGTGGAAGAACAAAAGACTGCTCTACAGAATTACTACCACACTTACTGGTGCTACAAAATTGCAAGCAACGAACATTTTCTTAGTCATTAAATACAAAAATTGTTCTGAAGACTATATGCAAAATTTTATATTATTATTATTTTTTTTTTATTTAATATTTTAATAGGTATATATTTCAAATAAAACTAAATAAAAATTCTATTCAAATATTATTCAGGCCTTGCAGAGTTCATTTTTCTAACAAAACAGGCTTGGCGTACAAATACGCCGCACGGGAGCTTGTGTGATAGAACTTAGCGCGAGAAACTAAGGGTAAACATGGATGTCGTGAGTGTCATAAGTGTTAGTGCATGTGTCATGGCTGAGCTCTAGTAACATATCCATTACCACATTCCGAATATACGCTATAGGGTAAGAGTAAGGGCCACTGTAGGCTGTATTATTTTCTAAATTTGCTACTCACGGGCACCCAGCACTACCAAATATATTTTAGCCGATTTTACTTCACTTCTAACACAAGCTAGTTTTCATAGTATGACCAACATACGGTTCAAAGTACATGTCGAATTATATGCACTTGATACATATAAGTATGTATAATGCATCATATGTATTATACATATAATACATATAAGCGAGATTAGTGAACTAAATTTAATTGGGTTCTCATGTAAAGACATTTATACAAAAATAAGTACTTGTTAGAGACAGTTTTAGGCAGTTGCATATAGTTTTTATAATTCATTTTAGATATTAGCAAACACTGATCATTACGTTGCGTCTACGAAACTCCAGTGTTTTAGAGAACACAGTTTGAAGGATGCTATCGCTTTATCGTAAATACTGATGTAAAGAGACTTGTAAAGAGCTATCCGGCTGAAAAAAAATCGTTCTTCCCCTTTCTGTTCCTTTGTCAGTCGGCTGCAATGAGTAGAGCAATAACGAAAACCCTCTATCATGAGTAACCCGACTCCCAAAATTTTACCGGGGACTGCCCTCGATATGTCTCTCCCCCTTTCAGGGACGCAGGGGGAATATTTGCAACTTCACAGTTTTGTCCGCTTCCCTCAGCGTTAGCGTGCAGACACGCCACTTTTATCTTCCATTTCACATCTGTTCACGTCGATCATTCGTGAAACCCTCACCGCAGTACCGTCCCCACGGGTCCCCTATCCGTGTCCCCCGTCCCGTGCGTCCCGTCGAGAGTCCACTCAAAGCCAAACCCATCGGATCAACAGGGGTGGCTACCATAATGAAACCGTTTGCAATGTAGGAGAGAAAACATCATCAGATTGCTAGCTTTTACGTACACACAAGTCGGACATTGAATCGGTCTTGCTTTTTGACCATCGCAGAGCTGTCACAAAAATACACATGGAGGACCGTTATTTTAAAAGTGAAAGAGTGGCCAAGAGTAATGTTTGCGGAAGCTTGCAACATGTGTCATAGCATGCAGTATGTGTTATAGTAATGTACTAATTATTGTTGTATCTGTTGTTTTCAAAGAGGGATCGTAGAATTTAGTAGCTATGCAGTCTGAAAATAGATATTGAATATAGACCACTTAAAATGGTAATCTAGTTAAATATATTTCTAAATGGAAATAATAATAATATTTGAATTACGTATTAAAAGGTGAATATAAATAATTTAAGGTTACAATACTATTATAATATACAATATTGTGATTCTATAAACATGCATCGGAGCATCGTACATTCATGCATTCGATCTGTCCCCGCATAAGTATATACTATTAAATTTTGATTTTTAAAGGGAAAAAAAAAACCCCCCATGTAGAAAAATTTATTTTCAAGGAAAAATAAGCAATAAATTTTGAATTTTAAAAGGGAGAAAAAAAAAAAAAAACTCCCTAAATAAAATCTTTTTTCAAGGATAAATAAGCAAAAAATTTTTGAATTTTGAAAGGAGAAAAAAAAAAAAAAACCCCCATGTAATAAAATATTTTCAAGGATAAATAAGCAATAAATTTTAGCTCTTATTATTTCCCTTTGGGGCAACATGAAACGATAATTTGAAAATTGTTTTTCCCCTGAATTCTAGAAGACTTAAGAAAATGAAGTTAATTTATGTCAGAAGCAAAAAAAAAACCACCCAAGCTTTTTGCTCAATGGATCGGGGAAACTGGACAAAAACCCAAATCGAGGGGGGGTCATTGACCCAAAACTGTGGTAAATGGTTGTTACAGGTTTTTTTATACTAAATTTATACAGCCCAAAGGGGGAAAAAATTTTCATTATGTATCATTGCTAAAATTAATTTACTTTTCTTGTGATGCTAAATTATAGTCTCTAATTGTATAGAAACAGTTATGCAGCGAAACGATTTCACTTGGGTTTTAAAACTTTTCTATAAGATTTAAATCGTTTAATGTCATCTGGCAAAGTGTTGTAAAATAATGTAATGTATTTTTGTGGATTTTTGTAATGAGCTGTTGATACTGTCACCTGGTGAAAGTTTCTACGTCGAGTGTTATAGTAATAACGGCTTTTTTCTGAAAATATTTTCCCCCAATAAACAAGTCATTTTTAAAAAAACCATGACGGGTAATTTGGGAAATTCTAGATTAATGAAAAGGGAGAATCACGTGGGTGGGATTTGGGTTTTTATTCCTTTCCCAAATTTGTTTTTTTAATCTAAAAGTCCCGGGGGGGATAAAATGTTTTTCCCCGAATATTATACCCTATCTCAGGCGGAATGAACATTCAGAAGTATACCAACGAGCAGTATGAAGGTGACTGAATTTTTAAAAATTTTGAACTAGCACAATGAACTTAATTTTTTGTTCAATTCATTTAAAAAGGACGTTCCATTTTTAGGTTTGACTGAATTAGAGACCTAAAAATTTTGTTGTCTTAACTCAGTCAATGGTACACCGTTCATTTTTAATGGAGCACAGAATTGTTTATTTGAAATGGAAAAATGCATTAAAACCGTTTTCTTTTCATTTTCTATTAATTTGTTATTTTGGAACCTTTTGGGAAAAATCTGATATTGCACTATTTCTGTTTCTTTTTTGCAAGGATGTTCGTATCATCCGAAAAAGAACCGTTTTTTCCCTTTCCAATCGTCAGGGCATATCGTTTTTCGTAAAAATAGAAACAGAATAGGGCCTAAAATCGTCCTTGAGGAACTCCCCTCAAAGGGAAAAAAGGTCGGAAAAGGGGCGCGTAATGTTCCATCATTCCCGTAAAAGGGATTTCAACTCTCTGAGATCGTTGTTTAGGGACGATCATAACCAATCTAGAGCAATAAAGAATTCCCTAAGGTAATTTGGAAAGTAAAATGTCATGATCAATGACGTCAAAAGCTTTGGGGATCCAAAAAAATCCAAAGGTTTCGTTTTTATCCAATGATGAGGGGACATCTTTAAAAAAAAGAAAATATGGGTGTTTCCCTTTTATTTTGTTTTTTTAAATCCCTGGTTGGGAATCTGAAAGCGCGTTGTGTTTTTCTGGGAAAAGGGTTTTCCCTTCTCGTAAAAAAGTCTCTCTAATTTTTTTTGAAAAAACTGATAGAAAAGAAATGGGCCGATAATTTTGAATTTCATTTTTTTTGCCTTTTTGGCAGCTTAATTTTTAGCTGTTTTTAAAATTCTGAAACGTTCCCGTGCTTAAAAAATGCATTAAATATGTGAGTTAACGGGTTTAAAAATTTGGGATACACCCGAAGTCTTTAACAAAGAATCCGGGGAAATTTATCTAAACCGGACGAATTTTATTTTTAGTTTACCGTTATTTTGAGAATTTCTGAAAAATTTTTGGAAACGAACATTGTGTCAAAAATTTTTTGGTGAATGTCTTTTTAATTTTGTGCAAAGATTTTAGTGGATCGGCAGCAATTCTCAAAAAGTATTGGTTAAAGAGATTAGACTGTTGGGACTTCACATTTATATCGTTATTTTTTAAAACAAATTCTCTGGGGTTTTTCTAGTTGATTTGGTAGTATGTTTTATTATTTTCACATTGTTTTTATTTTATTATTTGATTCAAATATCCGTCGTTTTTTATGATTTTGGCCTATATGACTTTTCCAAAAAAAATTTTTTTATTTTTAAAGTAGTAAAAAACTTGAGATACGTCAAGACGTTTAAATGAAAAAAGGGAAATTTGCTTGTTTTACAAGATGTCTAATCCCTTTGGGTTTTCCAAAATTGCTTTTTCCCTGAAATATTTAATTTTTGTTTTAAGAGGAAAACAAGTGTTAAAAAGAAAGAAAGGGTTGAAAAAAAATTATATTTGTCGTTGTATCAGCAGTATTATAAACCATAATCTTATAATAAAAAATCATATAATATCTTATAATCTTATAATTCCAGAATAAGTGAAGATATTTGTAGATCATACCTTACTAACATTTCTTTTATAATGAATATACTACTTATTTTTCTGAAGTTTGCTTTAAGTAAATTTACTTTTAATTCTAGTTAATTTATGCAAATGGAGTCTACACGAGATAGTTTACCATTTCCTGTAAAATAACGTCTATAATAGAAAGCTCAGGATATCGAAATTTGAACTTGTGATGTTCGTACGTGCTCATAATAACCAGAAGGCTTCATAATTTGAATTTAGTATAAATCATGGATAACCGAAAAAGGAGGACCGTATTGGAAGAGGATACATAATGAAATGTAGATAACACATGGAATGAAGCATAAATGATCAAAAAAGGACCAAAAATTGAACAAAACATGTGGGTATTCTGACTGAGAAACTGTCCTTCTGACTGGGAAACAAAACTATACACACTGGAAATGATTTGTTTGCCTTTGTTTAATATAATAACTATTGTGTTAAAACGCCCTTTCTGCCAAAAACCCAACTTCATTTTGGAAAAACCCGTTATATGAGGGTGATTTTCCCCTCTGATTTTGGGGTCACTTTCCCAATTAACTTTGAATATTTGAAATTTTGAGAATTCGAGAAATCCCCCCCGTTCATTTTGAGAATTTATCCCCGGAATTTAAAGATAAACTTATATGGTTTGCAAATTCAAAAGGGTTTCGTTTACATGTTTAATTTGGATATATACTTAAAAACCAGTGTCCTTTGAAAAACAGATGATGAAAATTTTTTTGGATAACCAGGGACACCTGAAGTAGCTTAGATATTAACCCTTTGCCATAGTCAGTCATATGAGTATAAGTGCCTCACCTGCTATTACTAGCTTACGTAAGTTACAGATCTAATAGATTAAAAGGTTTATGCTAAATTTTTTTTAGAAACTATCCCAAAACCCGGGTGGGATAGCTGTTTATGTAGTTTTTTGGTTTACAAATATACAGGATACAGCCGTGTGTTTTAGAAACCATATTATCCAATTACTCATCTCCTCACTGATACGGGGCCGGATCATAACTTGTGTAATTTAAAGAACTTCCCAAACAAACCCCCGAAAATTTCCCGGTAGAATGGGCCCCACCTGTCCCAAACCTGGGCTTACGTGACTTACAGAACATACAACTATAACTTACAGCAAATTCTTGAGGTGTCTCACCGGGGAGATTTAAAACCGAAAGTATTTCGCCCAGCCCAGACACAAAAAAACCACGAGTTACAAAATTAATTCAAATGCAATTATTTTTTCCAAAATTTTGAAAATTAACATCGCGACAAAACAATCTCTGAGAAAAATGAAATACATGTGTAAGTTTAAAAATATGGGCATCGAAGTCAAATTTTCCTGAAAGTTGTGCGACTTGACGTGAAACGATTCATCGACCCTTTGTCACTTTCCCGCCCCTTTGGGACCGGGTGCAGACCGGGATACGTACATGACAGACATCTATAGAAACCCAAGTTTAACCGCCCCCATTCGGGAACACCTCTTGTTTTAGCGATTTGGCAACAACGTGTCTTTGCCTTCTTTTACGACAACTGTGGCTAGTACACCAAGACACAAATCTAGGACATAGCAAATAACGTTTCCTTAAATTTGTGCGATTTGACTTGGAATAACTCCTAGAGTCTTTCGTCAGATTCGCTTCCGTGATGCAGACGCTGGATTCAGGGGAATGCCTCATTCAAAGAAATTTAAACTAACGTAAGCCGTAAACGTATGCAGTAAATTTTTCACAAAAAAACGAGCTTTCCCAAATGGCAAACAAAAGCAAACGGGGTTTTTCCCTGAAAATAAATTAACTTTTGATCATGCGTTTCTATTTTTTTTCAAACCCCCATGATTTCCCTTTGCTTTAGCAGCGTTTTACCTATTGGGGGTTTTTGGGACAGTGAGCTTTAAATTGTGTGCAAATATATTTAACGCCATGTTCAGATTTTGTCATGAAGAAAATTTGGGGGGGTGCAGGGCTTTAAGTTTATAGCATTAATTTTGGTCGCTTTATTTAAAAGAAGAAGGAGCGCTTTTTTCCATTTCAAACCCAAAATTTCCCGAATCTCCAAAATAAAAAACTTTTCGCCTACCTTTCCTATACACCCCCCCTCACACGAAAACAAAATCGATCTGGTCGCCTTCCTTCCCCGGTTTTTGGTATTTTTTTTTCATGCTTTTTCTGTTTGGTCATCTAAATTTTCGCGAACTTAAACTAAGTTTGGGAGTTTGCAGCTCTTGAGTTTAGTCTCCGTCTAAGTTACGTCGGCATTGTGAATGATTCGCTTTATCCCCTTTTTTTGGGTTTTTGGGGCAGTTCGGTTAGTTTAAGTTTGCATTGTGAATGGGGCCCTTATCATCGATGTAATGCTTTTGCAACGTACGTCAGAGCCTTATCCCCCTTTCCCCCGCCTGGTGGCCACCGGGGCAGGCAGGGGTGACCCCCAGGGCGGCGGCGGGGCGGGGGGCGCGGTGGGGGCAGGGGCTCGGGGGCGTGGCGGATTGGGTGGGGGCGGCGGCGGGGCGGCCCCGCGCTGCCGGTGGCGCAGTGTGTGCGACGCCAGCGCCCCGCCGGCGCCTGCAACAACCACAGCGATGCATCAACATCACAGTTAAATACAACACCCAGTAAAACCAATATTTTCAATCAATTGAAGGCACGATGATGTAATGCAAGACGGCGGAATGGGGCAGAGGAGTATCAGGGAGGGGGGCGGAATGGAATCGGGAAGTGTGGGATGAAGTGTGGCGAAGTGGAACAGATCGTGGAATAGGGGGATGCGCGAATCGCCCGGCACCTGGGGTTGAGTTAAAAGCGTGGCCAGAAAGGGAATAATGAAATTTTCTAGATGGAAATTTTCGACTAACAGGTTTGCTACAGTAATGTTGTGACTGAATGCCGGCTGGGGGACGATCAGCTTTCATTTCGTCGGGTAGATCCCCAGTAAATCGGCAATTCCGTTAGATTGTTGCAGCCGGTCAGGCTACAAAATAGTCTTGTTGAAGCTAAATATTTGTATTCTTTATAAGATTCACTTTACTACGAACGTGTTCCAGGAGAAATTATCAATTAAAAATTATTTATGTATTATTAAATCATTAATTATAGGTGTTTAAAAAGAAACTTAATACCAGACAATGCACGAGAAAAGTGTAAAATGTGCTTAAAAAGAAAATAATTGAATTCCCCAATTTCCCCTATTTTTACCCTGTGTTCCCAAACCCATGTCCCTGTCGGAAGATGGCAAGAACAACGTTGAAAACAAATCCCTAAATTTTCCCTCAAACTTTTCCCGATTGAATAGGGAAGGTTAGGAAATTCTTAAACCAAACCCCAATTTCTTCTCTACAAAATCTTACCAAAGAAACAAAAAGTTTGTTGCGAACCCTTGTTCTTTTGGGGAATATTGTGAAATTTCCCAATGCAGATGATGAAAACAGGCTTCGAAGATAATCTTATTGAAGCGAAGAGAAAAGATATGATATAGACGAAAAGAAGAAAAACCAATTTCAACGTGTTATTCGGAAATTGTTGCTCTGAACTTTTTAACTTTCGAAATTTAATTTCTATTCTTCATGTATCGTTAAAACAGTAGTTTATTTTTTATTCGTCTGTGTTATAAATAAATTCTCTTGCAAATTTCAAAACCTGAGAAAAGTGTTGTCCTAAATTTGAAGATTTTTTTTGGGGTTTGGGTGTTTTTTCAGTGGTGGAAAGTGTATGCCAAATGTTTAACGTCTGGGGGAGAAATTCATTATCAAAAATTATTTTGCAGAATTTTTTTGGAAGGGGTAGCATGTGATCATTTTCATATTTTTTCCCAAAAATTTTTCAGCAATATATTTCGTGTATTTTTTTTTTTTTGGAGAAATTCACACATGTGTTTTTCAAATAAATAAAATTTTTATCGAAATAAATTTATCAATAGGGGAATTCAATGATGCTCATTGTTAAATTTTAAAGTAATAATGTTTTTTTTGACACTGAGTTGAGAACTAATTTTTCATTGGCTCTTCTAGTAATTCATGGCCATTGGAAGTTCCTTTCTCCCCCCTTAAAGGCATTAGAGGGAGCGAAAATTTGGCAAAACCCAAAAACATTTCCCTTCCCCCGGGAGAATGCTTCTTCTTTTGTGGGAACATTCTTGTCGTTATTAAAATGAGAAAAAAAATTTTAAAATTCAATTAATAAACAAATAAGGTTTTTTTACATTTAATGCAAAATTTAAATATAGAAATAAAATGCAACTAAACAGTATACACATATTTTAGGAAGACGAAAAGTCTTTCTTATTGTAACACTTATTTGTATACTTTTCACTAACAATATTGAGAATATTCACCATCAATCTGATGATTTGTTCTGGTAATAATCGTTCTTATATATAATTGACATGTAATGATAGAAATTTCAATTTGGTTGGGAAATTAAGTATGAGCTCATTAATTTTAATGAAAAAATTTTTGATGAAAAATTTTTAAGCATATTTTCCCAAAACATCCCTTCCTTTTAATTAACGTTGTTACCACCATTAATGGAAGGAAAAACACCCCTCACGCGCCTATTTTTTGAAATGCCCTTTAAGTCATTTGCCGAGTCCCCGTGTTATTGAGTTGAACTTTGAAATGTTCTGTTCATACAGTAGTTCCCGAAACACGAAAATTCCCAAACGGGATCTAAAACTTATAGTAGTCACCCCCTATTTTCAAACATTATTTTTGCAGACTGGGACCGCACGTAAAGTTCTAAAAAAACTTCATTCTCTTCATGAGCATGTGTTAATCTGCCCAATTTTTTTTGGTTGGGGGGCTGTGATTCTTCGGGAATAAGTGAGTGCATGGAAAAATTCTCTGAACCAAGCGAGTTCGTTTTTAGGGGGCAAAACTTTGGGGATTAAACATTTCCTCTTCATGAATTATTATAAAGGATTACCAAAAGTGGGCCTATTTTCACTGTTTTAATTCAATTTTCTCTTTCATTTTTTTTGCATTTTAATCGTTTCTGTTTTTTATAATTTTGTTAATTTTTTTAGAAATGGGTTTATGTGAATGTTATTTTGATTTAAGCTAGATTGTGTTTCCCAAATACTCGCGGGTTCAAGTCACATCTTATTGCCATCGATAAATTTAAAATTCTTAAAAGGGGGATAAAATGCCTAAAAAAATTTAGAATCTCGAAGGGAATATTGATCAAAATAAAAAATTAAAATATCCGGGTCGTAATAGTTGTGACTGTCAATCAAATAATACCTAGAGAATCTTAAGGGCGTGTTTTTTCGCATGGGATTGTGTTCCTATTTTGCCCCCGGATGCTACTAAAATCGTCACTGGCGGGCCTTAAAGAAATTTGGCGGAAACTTTCCTGGGAGGTGGGGAACTGAATTTAAAAAAGGGAAAAATGTTTTCATGAAGTTTTTTTTAAATAAACCATAATAACTGTTTAAGGCATTAATTGGGAAAAAAGAAAAAATTGAAAGAAAGTTTTCTTTGAATAGACTTATACGAGTCCCACCAAATGGGCCCCCCATAACTTCAAACGGGTTTCCCGTATCGAAATGCAGTTTTCGCTTAACAATGGGAATCATGGGGGGAATGTGGGTAGAGATATAATTCAAAATATTTTTAATTTTCCAGAAAATTAATTATCTTTGTTTTTAAATGGAACCATATTTTTCACAGCGATAGATAATCTAAATAAGAATGCATTGATGTAGCATACGTTAATGTTTTCTAGGGTATTTAGTATAAATTACTTTCAGACATGTGATTTTTAACTAAATGTAAAAACTCCTGTTTTAACAGTTGCAATTGTCGCATTTGGGAATTTTTGGGGGCCGGCACTTTTGCGAGAACGGGGAAAGGGCAGAGCCACTTTTCCAAAAACGAAAGGGGCGACGGTTCAAAGGGAAAAATTGCCCTTTTTTCAAATCTGAAGTCTCTAATATAAAAAGAAAAAAGGGTTTATACGGGAAAATTTTTATCGGTTTTGGTAGTGACCAAAGCTGAACTCATTTTTTTTTTAATCGCAAAATTCAAAAAAAACAATGAGCCTTTCCAACGCGTTTTTTTTATTTAATTTAAATTAAAATTAAATTTTTTTTAATTTAAATAATTTAAATTAATTAAATTAAGTTTTAAAAAAATTAAATATTAAATAATTTATTAAATTTTTTAATAAAAACAGGATGAAAAATAGGTGCTTTTTTAATTTAAAATTAGAAAAAAACGGGTAGAAAATTTTCAGTGGGAAAAAGAAAATTACGTTTTGGGTTTTCATTTCGAATTTTTCCCATAAAAATCAAAAAATTTTGAAGTAAAATTTTTATTCAGCTTCATTTATGATAAATACTCGATAAATGGGTTAAAACTCTTTTTTGTTGGGGTCATCAGGGCTTTAAATCATAGGTAAAGAAGTTTTTTTGCTAATGAACGTAAGTTAAAAATTTAAAAGTTTTTTTCGAACGTTTTCTGGTGTTTCCATCCAAACAAGTAATTCCAAAAAAATAGACTATTATCACATTTCCATTGTTTTTTTAATAAATTTCGAAAAAAAGTTTCTAGCACTTCGGAAACATTATAATATGTCATTTAGTACGTAAAAATCGTTTTATCAAAATTTTTGGGTGGAAGTTAACCCAAAATAACCCCAATTTCTCTGTTGTATACAGGACAGTTTGGTTAACTGGGGGAGATATGTTTTTTTTTTTTTGTTTGGTTAGCCAAAATTATTATATAAAAAATTTGGAAGTTAATAAAAAAAGATACAAAATTAAACATTAATTTGCAGTAATACAAATTAAGCATTTAAATTTAAGCAAATTTTTAAATTTTTAAAAATTTGTAGGGTGCAGAAAAGTAGACGAAAAAAGATCCACTTCCTGCAGTAGGGTTCTGAGGCTCTTATTGTGGTGAAGTGAATTTTAAAACATGATGAAAACAGTACTACAGTATTTTATAAATACGTGACAGATTTTAATGAAATATAATTTTTTTCTTTATGCATACCTACGTATATATGAAGTAATATAAAGTAAAAATAAAGCAACAAAAAGAATTTCGGGAGAAAAAAAATTTATTGCCCGGGTCCCCATAAAGAAAAAGTGGATAAATGTGTTTTTTAATTAAAAAAAAAGTCCTCTAATACGTGATGGGCCCAAATCCTTTTTTTGGTCCTGATGCCAAAACTCAATTGAAAGAAAAAAAGCCCCCCTCTGTTTGTTTGGGAAAACTATAGCCCCTTTAAAACCCGGTAGGATTTTTTTTTAATTTAAGAAACATCTGCCTATCTATCTGAGTTGAACTTTAAAATTTTTAAAAACCCAAAATTGGGGTTTTGATCAACCCCCTGGTAATTCTGAAAATTTCTAAAAGTTTTTCTTAATTTTTTTTTTAATTTTTTGTAAAAACAGAAAAATAACTTATAAAAAGGGGGCATAGGTTCTATTATCACGGTTTGGGGGTTTTCGTTCAAAAAATGAAATTTTTGTCTTTAAAAATGAAAAAAATTAAAAATTTTCCCTTTAAATCAAATTTTTTGTCCAAATTTTTTTTTTTTAAGGGCTTGACATTGTTTTTAAATTTTAATATTCCCATAATTTCATAAAATTTTCAGTTTAAAAAAAAAAAAAAGATTTTTCTGTCTTGTCTCTAACGTACCATATTTTCATTAGAATAATTTTTTCACATTATTGTATTTATGTACATATGCTCTAAATAATGTTATAAAATTTTCGAAAACTCAAAGTTTTTGTGAAAAAAGGGACAAAAATTCCATTTCAGAAAAACTTAATCCTGATATTTAAAAGTATTTAAACAGTGTCAAAAATAAAAATTTCCCTTTCATTTATGGGCTTTAAAGAATAAAAATTTTGGGGGTCCTATTTATCTTATTTCAATCATCTTTTCCGTCTGAAGGTGGAGTTGCCTAGCCCAAAAGGGGGCCTTTAACAACTAAAATCAGAGAAACTTCTCTACATATCACGAACGATGTTTTTGAAAGAAAAAATATCCCGTGTGAAATTGAAAACTTTTTTATACCCTATATTAAAAATTCCAATTTAAAATCCGTATTTGGAAACAAAATAAATGGGGCTTAAAAGCTTAAAAGTCTTCAACGTCTGTTGAACAAAACATATTTCGTTATTTAATACTGGGGATAATACCATTTTTTTGATTATTGTTCTAGTCTTTTAACATAGATTTGAATTCCGTAGTCGGGTTCATCATTTATATATAATCAAATTAATTGTTTTTATTTCTTCATAATTCAGTATAAAAGTGAACTGAATCAATATCATTCAATACAAATAATATTGTGATCACCCATTCCCCTTACTCTCAAATATTGACACTAATTTTCACCATTCAGTCTCATGAACGACAAAAAGAAAAAAAAAGGAAACCCCTACATAAAAAACGCCAAGATTGGTCTTTAATTTCCCGGCCACGTTTCACCCCCATCCTGCTGGTGTCTTAGTTGCTGGGGGTTTAATGATGCCCAGTTTGTGGGGACCCGGGGCCCTTTGTCCCTACCTACCTCTGCCCTCCCCCACCTCTATTCCTTTTGTCTCACTGACTGGCTTGCTCGCCAGGGACAAAGTTTTGGGACGTCTTCCGTTTCATCTGGCGTTCGTTAAGAAAAAAACTCAAATTGGGAAAAAGCCCCCTTTTTTTGTTCTTTTTCCCTTTCCCAAATTTGGGGGAAATTTTATTAATTGATTGAAGCGGTGGTTGGGAAACGGCGTTTGCGGGTTGATGGTTTCCTCTCTGTTCAAGCGCTTAGGGAAATAACTTCTTCACGATTTCCATATCAAGTGGGTCTTGGTACAATATTTTTTGTGTTAAATCGTTTGAATGTAAGGATTTCATTTATTTCAATTTCATTATTTTGGACTTCATAACGGATTCAGAATTATTATTATTTTATTATTATTATTATTATTATTATTATTTTTTTTTTTTGTTGTTGTTATTT
Organism: Teleogryllus oceanicus; assembly: GCA_964035755.1. Lineage (NCBI taxonomy): Eukaryota > Metazoa > Arthropoda > Insecta > Orthoptera > Gryllidae > Teleogryllus > Teleogryllus oceanicus. The sequence goes on from CAXIVR010000008.1 coordinate 43,248,566, forward strand.
ACCTTTTTTATTATTGGAACTTTTAAGAACCTTTAGTGATAATTTCGTCTTTCAACGCTTATCGGGCGTTGACAAAAAATCCAAAACCATCTCTATGCGTAATTTTTTCGTGTGATTTCCAGAACTTTTACGATGATCCCATTCATAATGAAGTTGAAATCTTTTTTTAGTATCGGTCGATGTAGATATCAGTTGTGAAATCGGAGCTCTATAGTGAAAGTTAAATATTTCAAAAAAAATGTGTCCCAAATTTCCCCACAAAATGTGGCTCATTGCCAATAATGAACAGATGAACAGTTGAATATTTGAAAAATAAAAATATTCTCCGACACTGAAACCACTATTTACAATATATACAGACTGTTACTAAGAGGAACTTTCAACCGGTCACCACAACGGCTTGCCTGATAAAAATCTACTCCCGCGGTGTGATGCACTTTTCTCTATGTCTCGACGCATTCACGCCGGCTCCAGTCCCCCTCGCCCCCCTTGCCACCCTACTCACACCCTTGCTACCCACGAAGAGCTCGAGAATTAGAAGACCGAGTTGTGTGCGGGCGCGCAAATATACCCTCTGGCCTGGCTGACGGAACTGCGTCATCTAGCCGCTTCCGCCAGCCGCTTTTACCAGGCAGCCGAACTACGGGGTTCACAAATCTGCCCCCGTGGCAACGCACGTCACGGCAGCTCCCTGGGGTTTGCCGCCCTTCGCCCTACGCGAGAGCCGGGTTTCCCGTCCCAATATAGCCTCCCTTTGTTCTGCGAGGCGTCCCTTGCATGCTGCCCGCTGTCGCAGCCTACTTCCTTGTGCATGAAATGCACGTGGCCAATATTTACTTTATAAGGCGACTGTTATGACGCCACAAAAGGAATGCAAGTATAGAAAATGTTTAAATTACATATGCCCTTGACATACCTCAAGCACTGTAAATATTTTAAAGCAAACACTCTGAAAATTATGGCATTACATTGTTAAATAGATGCATTGCTACTTGTTAATTTAAAAATTTTTCTTCAATTATATTTCAATTTATTCTGGGGTTCACAGTCCACTCTCCCACTGTTTTTTTCCACGGGTACCGGAATGGTCTTGATATGTGACTGTTAAGAAACAATTGCTGCCAGCCTGATGCACCACAAATTAATACTGAAAATGAATTGACACGAAGTGCAAATATTTATCCAACTGATCCAAGTGCCTTATAAAAATATATGCAAAATGTTAATGAAGCACTATTGAGCTATGTACTACAATGTTAGATAAACTGTACTACCCTTCCACTGGAGTACAAATTGAAGTTAATAAAATATGCTTTTAGAATCTTTCTTTGTATAAAATAAACGCAATGAAGTATTTGTATGAATGAAATAGTTCAAGGCGAAAGAAAGAAAGTTGTATTGATACGAGGGACATTCAATAATTAAATTGACAAATTGGTCTGGAGAAATACACGTTTATTTTTACAAAACAGGACTTTTCCTACTTTTTAACATAATCCTTACCAAAATTTATCCATTTGTCCCAACTGGTTACCGGTTTTTTTTTACATCGGCTGCATAGAACCCTTTATCTTGGAGTTTCAACCAATTTCTCACAATTTTATTGACATCGTTATTCTAGAACTTCTAATTCTAAACTTCGTAATACCACCTTCAGTGGACGAAACAAATGGAAATCAGATTTGCTAAATTAGGGCTGTAAGGGGGATGAAGCAACACCATCAACCCATTACTGCATGTAAAGATCCTCAAGCCTAAATGACGCCTCTGAGCTAAATTCAAATCGCCTCTTTCGTCGCCCAAGTAATACCTTCTTTCTCCATAATTGGTGAAAGGAGTGTAACGAAATTTGCGTGGTCAGGCGGAAGAGCAGGCCTCATGGCCTGAGTCTCGACACGTAAAATAAGGCAAATTCAATTCAATTCAATTCAATTCAATTTTGTCGATGGTTTCACAGCTTTGTTGAGCAGTGCGAGGACGTGCCTTGTCTTGCTGGAGAATCACACCTTTTCTCTGAGATCCACGACGTTTCTCTCTTATGGCTGGCTTCACCTATGGCCTTGTTCAAAAGCATATCTGTGTATAATTGGCTGTTTATTGTTCGCTCGGTCATTCTAGAGTGATATTAGTTGATTTTGCACGTTCAGCAAGTAAAAAACAAATTACAGAACGTTGTTCAACCAATGTGGAATTTTCATATCGACTGGCCGTCGTTTAACTTTATTTTGATGTTATGAACGCAATAATGCTGATCACCCAGATGGTCAGGACTCATCCCAATGATGCCAACTTAGTCCTAAAATTACCAAACTTGTGCTACCAACAGTTTGCTCTACATATCAATTTATCTCTTTAATTATTGAATGACCTACGTAAGTAGTACATACAGAGTAATTAATGTGTGTCTTGAAGAAATACAATTATAATGTGAGGTTTAGAACACAAGGCATACTGTAGCTGCACAGAACACCACGAGATATTCTCGGCCACAAAGCCGGTCAGCAACGGGATGTCGAACAAAGAGACGGAAATTCCCAACTGCGTGTCGGACCCACGCCAAGGAAAAAACCCTGACGTCAAGGAAGGACACGTCTCGTCTAGTGAAAGGGCGCGAAGGCTACGTCACAGGGCGTTTGGTAGGTTGGCTGCAAGGGGGCGCCAGGTGACGGTTCGTGGACCAGATGAGACAAGTCACGTGACCCACAACCCGATGCGTGATTGGCGGGGAGCCACCGCATCATCATGACGGGAGGGGGAATGGCGCGTGCCATAAATAGGGAGATAGGAGCTTCCTCGGCCTTCTATTTCGAAAATTCTTTGGTGAGCGAGCTTCTGCTATTTATGAAATTCTTCGGTGAGCGAGCTTCTTCAGTCGGAACTTCCTCGCTTCTGGTTCGGCTTCTCTAAGTGTCGCGTCGCCGTATTGCTGCCGAGTTCCGCGATCAGTGTTCCGCGCTGAGACGTAAGCCGCCGAAGACTGTTACAAGCGTGAACGTAAATGCGTGTACGCACGCAAACATGTTCGCCCCACCTGTGCGGGCGCCAGGAGAAGCAACGGAAGACAGAGGGCGCCTTCCCTGAGGCTTTCGCCACGCCATCACTTCAGCGAGTTACGAGGGAGATCCGGCGTCGACTGGAGTTGACTGCGTGGGCGCTATTCCGACCCCTCGCTTCCACCTGAGACCACCACCTACCTGCACCGGTCACGGAGCATTTCGGGTGAGATCGCCAAATGGGGCAACCGCATACAAACATTTAAAAGATGGAGAGGGAGGGAGAGAGAGAGAGAGAGAGAGAGAGAGGGAAAGAGAGAGAGAGAGAGAGTTACGAGAGGAGTAGTTCGTAAGAGCGCAGTAGGCGTCAATTGTGATTTACCAGTGATAATGATGTATAGGGCGTAAGTGTTTGTTTTGGGTGGGTACTAGAATAATTAAAGGCATATTTCTTATATAATCAGATCATTTAATGATAGAAAACCCTAATCCAGTACATGCATGTCTCCCGAATCCTCTGCCCGATACTATAAGTGTTCTCAGGTGTCGCAGGTGAGTTCTCACTACCACTGGTAGTCAGCCGGGCAAGCAGCCAGCCCACGTTGGACAGGGCAAAAGCACACAATACGAATGATTAAATTTTACAATTTTCTGTCGCAAACAAGTTAATATAACGGTCAATAACAGTTTAGAGAATAATTAATGATAAAATAAAGTTTGTTTAAAACCTCGTGTGGGTGACAGAAAAATCTTGCAAAGATATTGAATTCTAAATGATAACCCGGAGAAGCTTGTGTAAATATTTGTTACAATCTTATACTAAACCCTCCGCCAACGCTTTGGTTCGGTCCACCTCGTTCCCTCCGCTTGCTTCGCACGTCCCGACCGCTCATTTTGTGGGCCTCATCCGTCCTTCCCGTTCTGCTGAGCCGCCCCGACCGTTTCCTCGCCAACACTTAAAGCTTTCAACACTTATAGCCTGCTTAGGTACATTGCGGGTGGATGACAATGTTCGTTTTAATAATAAAATTGTTCAAAGCTGATGGCTTAGTAGTTAGGCGTAAACCAGAATGCTCGGGATCGAATCCCGGTCGGTCGACCAATTCTTTGAACACATTTAATTATTAAAATACATTGTTACTGAGTAATATGGTCACAATTTGGATTTCTTTACGACTGCGGAATATATTCTTCGACCGTAATCGCGTCCAACAAGGTGACGGAAGAGGTCAGTTATAATGTTCGTTTTGTTTGCGAAAAACACTTCCGTTCCCACTCTCACTTTTGAAAATTTTTACCTATCGGGAGATTAGTCGGAGGCGTAGAGCTTGTCCTTGCTGAGCGGTGTCCCACTGGTGGAGGGCTAACTGGTTTGAAAAAGAAAAACAGCGAAATCGGCATGTAAATCTAACCGACCAGCGTGAAAAGATCACTGCCACCTCTAATAATAAAAGCATGAACTACATTTAATTGATTAATCACTGTAGCAGTTAACATGCCCGGAAACCAATTAAGGAATGTTACGGATATTAGAATTGTCTTACCCTCACAGTATTATTCTTCTCATTATACGTAACAAGTGAATTGACTTTCGTTGAAATTGTTCTTGACATCGCAGGATGGACATACATATGGACTGGCGGACTGGAACCTACATATGTTAAAGTTTTTCTACTAGGATGTCAAAAGTGTCTAGGCAAAGTTCCTGTTATTTATTTTCATTACAGTTGGAGTTATTTGTATTTTCGATACTTTAGAGAACGTTAGAGAACGCCGTGCTTGTTTTCTTTTCTTTTTGTTTTTGAAGCAATAATCATGACGATTATTTGCCTCAAAGTTCGTATCTCTTTAATGTAATACAAACGTGCACTACTAGTTGGAAAGATTTGGGGTAATTTGGATAATTTTAGCAAATGAAAACAACCGGATGTTTCTCTAATAAAAGTCGGCAGATTTACGATCCCAGAGAAATATCAACTACACAAGGCAGCGTCGCGAAAATGGCTGGAAAATGAACTATGTTTTTGCCCACTGTAGGTACGGTTTTCCTTTATCTATGACATCTGCATCATTACAGTATTTTTTCTTTGAAATATCTGAGATGATGTGATGGAGGAATGGTCCTTAAAATACATGTTCATTTCTGTTCCTTTCCATTGTGACTGTGCACTGTCACTGGGACAGGAACAGCCATCTTATTGATTCTTTCTCAGTTTTATTTTGTTGTAAATTATTTTTATTATTTTGAAGGTGACACGTTATCTTCGAGCAAAATTTCACTTTTACACACAAAAATAGTTTTATTTCCAATTTCTTATCATTATCAGAACGTATTTTTTATACTTTATTTTATTTCATGTCGCATCAACTACAAAAGGTTATTAGCGACATCTACACAATAACATTAATATTTTTTGTACATGGAAAATTATGACATTTATGGGAGCATTCATATCACATTAAAAAGGTTATACATTTGTCTTATATATCCCCGTTCACGTTTATACCCTCCAAAAAATTGAGAAACCGATTGCATTGTTCTCTGTCCTTTATATTTGACATGTCGTTCTTAACACCCGTTCACTCTGACACTCGTTCTTGACGTCTCTCGTCTGGTCAACCTCAAACCTGGGGCACAGGAATAGATGATTAACATACATAGAAACATTACACACATTACACATAACAGTCGTTTTCCCTGTCATTAGATGGGCATGGTGTGCTTGGTGTGACATATTCTGCATCTCGTTAACACAACCTGGTCAGCTCTGCAGAAGGATGTGGCTGGATTATAATAATCGCATTCACATTTACTTATTAATTTGCATCAGGCGTTGTTATTCCATTCCTGTCTGTCCAATTCCTGTAATTTTCTCTTGATATTGGCGTGATAGTCCTGTGGTATTATAAGAAGGTTACTTCTTTCATCAAGTTGTGACGCCTCTTTTGCGGATCTGCCTGTCAGCTCATTCTCCATGATACCCACATGAGCCGGGTTCCATCCAAAAACTATATCTTTACCTCTAGAGTTCAAGTTTCTTATCATACTAACAATGTGTACAGCTAGAGGATTTCCTGAATAAAAGACATTTCCAATAGTCGACAGAGAAAATTTGGAGCTGTTACTATCATACATTTGCGTTCACTGTCTTCGAGAATGTAGCCTAGTGAGTGATGATGGCGTGTAACTCGCTGGACAGGACTGAGTACTTGTCGGCCAGTTTGCTTGATATTACTCTTGTTAACCTCACAGCGGCACATCCCACCAAGTTGCTACTTTTCGAGTCATTTGTTGTAGTTCGGATGTTTAGTCATTTCTTCTATTCTGGCTCTTAACTCTTGATTGTGGTTTTGACTTTTTAATTTTTAGCTAATGTCCTGATAGTATGGTGCATAGTTGGTTTAAGAGAGGGAATGGTTTATGATATTGTGTTTAGTATTTGTAAGCCCGTACTGTGATTGGTTTTGGTAGTTTCTTTTTGAAGAATAATTTCCTCCTATGTCTGTATGTAAGCTGGTAAATTTGGTTCACAGTGTTGCCGCAGTTAGCTGTAACTTTGATTACATATCATACCATTAGATTTCTCCTTCTTTTATCCAGGGATGGTAAATTAGCTTATACATGCTTATCACCGAACTTGTTCTATATGCTCCGCATATAAGCCTAGCACCAGTGTTATTGATAGGGTCGAGTATTCTTTTAATATTCTTATTTGCAGCATCGTAGAATATGCTGCCATAATCCTATTTAGCCCTGATCAACACCTGGTATGTTCTTCTAAGCAGTGTATAATCGGACCCCCGCGCTGAATGGCTTATGATTTTCATCAAGTTTAGCCTTTTCGTGCATTCCACTTTCAGGTTTTCAATATGAGCTATCCAGGATAATCTTCGTCAAGTGTCAGGCATAAGATTTTTAGGTTTTACATTGTTTTATCTTGTGTTCACCGAGATTCAGGATAGTCTTCTCAAGGTCATATTAAGCACAGAGCCCTGCGGTACTCCATTTGACTGCACCTATCTTTCTGATAAGGCTGCTCTTACTCTGACATTAATGTACCGTTTTCTAATGAAGTTATGCACGAACTTCGCTATGTTGCTTTTAATTCCATGTTTCTTTATTACGTCGATAATACGACTGCGAGACCATCTCATATGCCCTTTCGATGTTTAGACTTAGTACCACTGTGATCATATAATTGGTGAATCCACTGTAGATGTTGTTCCCAATTATTGCAATGCTGTCTAAAGGAGATCGGTTATTGCGAAAACCGCTTTGATGAGGCGATATTAGCTGCTTTTCTAGGTACCATTTATTTAAGTCTGTGGTTCATTACCTTCTCAAGTAATATACACAGGCAACACGTTAGGACTATGCATGCTAGCATGCTATGTAGCTGTCTATTAAAAGTGTGTCCTTACCAGGCTTGTGAATTGGAACAATAACCGCTTCTGACCATTTTTGTGGGAAGACATTGTTTAAATATAGATAATTGTAAAGTCTCAAAGATCACTGATAGCTTCTTCAGGGAGCATCCGGATAAAAATGTTAATTATTCCGTCGGGACCGGCGCTGGTGTCTTTTAGTTGACGTATATTGATCTTAAGTTCTCGGAGCGTAATGGGTGCATTCAGTTGTATGGAATCATCTACTTCATCTTATTCTACTTCCATATTTAGGAGAGATCTCTCAGTTTCTTCGTTAAGTTTCGTGAAGTTATCCGCAAGGTTCGCATCACTAGAATTTGAGGCGAAAAACTTTCCAAAGCTATTAGCAATATTGCACGGGTCTTGAATGAATTGTCCGTCTGGCGTATATATAGACTTCGGGTAATTGGTTCTGAATTTTCCATCAATAGCGTTTATTTGCTTTCAAGCCTCCGTGTAGTTCAGTTTACTGTTTAAGGATGATATGTATTCCTTCTAGCAGCTCCTCTGGATTGTTTTATGATTCTTCTTGTCCTGGCTCGTGCTGATTTAAACCTGAATTGATTTTCATTTGTATTATGTTTCTTAAATATATTAAACCAGTGCTTGTAATTCATAACCGCTTCTTCACATTCCTTTGTCTACCAAGGTAGCTTCATTTTACTTTTAGTATTTTTTGTTTTGGGTATAGTCACTTCCTCTGTCGACAGTATAAGGTCTGTAAAGTTGCTCACAATATCGTTTATTTGCATTGAATCGTCGATGTTCAATTTCTTAAGGTTATGAACTTTGCCGGCAATGATGTGTCGGTACGACTTCCAGTTTGCCTTTTTAAATATCCATCTGGGCATATAGATGTCTGCAGGAAAAATCGAATTCTCATATGTCAATGCTATGGGATAATGATCACTGTTGTGAAGGTCCTCCAAAACGTACCATTTTAGATATCTTGCCAAAGTTGGAGTGCAGGTGCTTAGGTCGATGCAAGATGATTGCCGCTACCCGCAGTGAAGTATTTTATTTAAAATTCTTGAAGTAATGTTTCGGTTCTACAACTAGGAGAGCAAAAGTTGTGAAAATGTAAAAAAAAAAATAAAATAAAGGAATTAAGTCGACGATAGTGGCAGCTGGCCAGAGAATGGAGCAAAACCTTAAAGCCAGACCACAGCAAAGGGAATTAGAAAACTATACTACGGGAAAGTCTGTGCCATTCTGTAGCGCCTCTAGTTTATACTTAAAATTGAAAAATGTTAGTAAGTATTACTTTTGTCTCACTAACATACGCTGGATATTATATAACCTGTTTCACTTTTGCCGCTGAAGTTTCACGTTTGCTGATCACAATCTTTTTAGTATTCATCAGTCTCTGTTAGTCGACTTCGCTCACTATTCTTCTTTCCCGATGTTATTTTATCATGCTGTGTACGCTGTCATTATCGTGGACACTGTCGCTCGTGAAACATAAAACAGTTCAGCTATTATGGTCACAGATGCTCCCGATAACCGCGCACCAACAATTTGCCCTCTTTCGAAATCTGAGAGATCGCATATTTCATCGATCGCTCCTGTTCTCCGTCGCAGACCAAAGCCCCTACAATCGTAACCTTCCAGAACAATGTGCACACCAATTGTGCCATGGATCTATGAATATAGGGATATGGCATTACGTCACAAACTTGAAGCCAACTCCGCCATATTGGTGAGTCCAGAAAGTTTGTAGCATAGACAAACTGCGTGTGAGTGTTTGTGGCTTGCAGTTGTGCTCATGTTCAGTTGGTTTGTTTGGCATAGTTTTTAATATTTAAATTCCGTGTTGAGAATAGCTAGCTTTTTGTAGCAATTCGTTATGGTTTCTTTTGCGGCTGTACAAAGCGTACGGGAAAATCGGAAATTACTTTCCACTAGAAACTAGATACTCCATGTAATTTGGAACATTCGGTAACTTTGTAATCTATTCGTTAATTTTCGTTAATTTTTTCTTAAATATTTCCTGCAGATCTCAAGCGGAGAGCATTGTAGATTAGAGCTGCACGAAGTATGCACAAATTCTTACAATTACTAATAACATGAATACTGACACAATAAATAAAACACGCATGTGCAGAGCATTTACTACAGTTAACATAAAGTTATTTACGGACTACTTGGTGAAAGAATCATGGGAGGCAGTTTATAACGCTATTGACACAAATGAAAAATATAATTTATTTTCTCAAAGCTTTCATTTCTCTTTAACGCATGCTTTCCTATTAAAAGAAAATTAAACATTTCACGAAAAAGTAATACTTGGATCACAAGAGGAATTAGAACATCGTGTAAAAATAAACGTACTCTCTACTTTATTTCTAAACGTCATGACGTATCTCAAGATTTCCTTATCTACTTTGAAAAATACAAAACATTGTTACGAAAAGCCATAAGGCAGGCTAAAATCATGAAAAACGATCAGGATATTTTGAACTCGAGTAATAAAACAAAAGAAATGTGGAATATAATAAAAAATACTACCAAATCAACTAGAAACCCCGTAGAGAATGTTGTTTTAAAATATAACGATATAAATGTGAACGATCCGGCAACAGTGGCTAATCTCTTTAACCAATACTTTTCGAGAATTGCTGCCGATCTCACTAAGGGTCTTCAGGCACAAAATTCGAAAGAGGCAATTGGCAGTCTAGCAATTACAGCAGGGTATGTTCGGCTCGTTTCCGAGAACACATTATTTTGTCCAACTCCTTTATAACTCTTATTCAATGTAAATAAATTTCAGGATACATGAAATTCCTCACAATCACACCTTATACGTGATCTACTTTTATAACATTTCTTTTGGTATGTTTGATACAAAATTCTCTTTTGTACAATATGAATTATCTGTGTAAACCCATAAACTGCGAATAGCAAACCTTTTGCATTTTTGCTTGCCCGAGGGCAAGATCTTTCAGTGGAGTCACATTCAAATGAAAACATTTGCTCACTGAGCGAGTCGATATTATGCTGACATGTCTCTAAAACTCTTCCTCTGAGCGTTTTCTGGGATGACAAAGGCACGGGTGATAAATTGTAAAGCGCAATTTGTTGCTTTGTGTCATAAGTTCGAGATTGGAAAAAGAAGTAAAGAGACAATAAAATAACTGCGAATGAAAAAGTCGTTCACAAAATTTGATAAAAAGAGATTGCAATATAAAGTAATGTTTTTGATAACTTTTCTGATATCATAAGAAATTAATTGTTACCGAACAAATAACGAAAGAAATAATAAACGTGTAAACATTTCTGAAATCTAATAATATGTAAGACAAACCTTTCATATTGGATTCAAAAGATACCAAAAATTGTAATTCTTTGCACCACATTTCTTGTCGTGAAAGTATTTGGCGTAAAACATGGCAGCTGAGTGGATATATTGAGACTAATACATCAGTATAACTCCCGAAAGCTCCGTGCTGCCGTATCACTCTACCTGGCCTAGTCTACAGTTGTTTAGATTAAAAAAACCCGTTTCACCAGTCTTGTTCCGCCTGCGTAGGAGTCTGTAGAATTAAGCATTTTTTTAAGAAAATACAAAAAATTAAAGAAAACTTGTAATACCTAATTTTAAGCGATATTTAAACAGATTTTGTTAATTAAAATTCAAGTATTACAGCATAAGTTAAAACGTTCCTATATTGAGAATATTTGTCTCCACGTGGCTTACTAAGGAAATCAAGTTATAGAATAGAAATAAAATAAATGTCATGGCCAAATTTCATGAATTTGCTACCTTGCATTGGATTAAGGTCAAGTAAAATTTCTCGAAAACTACTCACTTATTTTTAAAAAAATTGTGGAAATGTTTAAAGATTAATTTTGGAACTGATTTTATGAAGGTAAAAACTCTTTATAACGTTATAATTTTGCAATGTCATTTTTTCGCATTTTTTGAAAATAGGTTGTCAAAAATGGGATCAGCACTATGGAGTTTCTCGTAGCACTTTTTTCTAATTTCCTTGGCGTGGACTGGGTTTAAGATCTTGCTCCATTCTCTGGTCAGCTGTCATTCTCTCAGCCATCTATCGTCGCCGTAATATTTTCTTTTTTACATGATCTCAACTTTTCGTTTTCTTAAAAGTAGAACCGAAATATTACTTTAAGAATATTCATGAACTGTAAAACCTTGTCCTAAAGCCTTTTTATTGGAAATTGTGAAGCCGTTTTTAAGAAAATGCCGATTAAGCTATACTGTAAATGCGTAATTTGAAGCTCCTTTTCAAGGAATCTATTGAGTTTTCGAAAAACTTCATTTGAAATCCTTTGATGCACTTCCACACCCACAAATGTAGTAATGTAAAAAAATCGATGGAAAACGGCATATTAACAGCGAGAGAGATATTTAAATAAATTACATTTGTGTAATTCTTGGAAAAACGAAAGAATAAAATAATTCACTTTACGTCATATTAAACAGTGCAAATAGCTCTATTAATTGAATAAAATGAAGGAAAAGTTGTAGTAATTTCTGAGAAAATGGCGTTTGAGCGTTTCTGAAAATGCGGAAATTTTGAGCTCATTTTTACAGAAAACTGTTAAGTTGTCCAGAATCTTATTATTTCAATATTTAAAGCACATATACTCATAAATCTAATAATGTGAAGAAATTGTCTCTAATGTAAATATTACCGACGTGAGAGACAAGTAAAAACAATTACATATTTGTAATTTTTGAATAAACAGAAGAATAGAGCAATATGGTATTTATGTTTTCGGATAGGATTGGTTGGGCACTAACACTACAAAATTTTTTTAAAAACATTGGAGCTGTTTTTGAGAATATCTTGTTTTTGTATTTTTTTAAATTTGCAAACATTGCACGCTCTGTTGCACAAAAACTACTAAAATTTGCAAAAAAGTGTATATGACCTTAATAAAATAAATAATTAAGGACAACAAATTTCATTTAAAAGGAAATATGTGTCTTCAATTTTATAGTTGTAGAGAGACGCCGAAAGAAATTCAAACTTTTGCAATTTTTCAAAATTCAGAGTTAACCGAGAAAATGGGACCTACGCCTCCTTTATAAATGTATTTTTCTCTATTCTTCGAAAGAATTTAAACAAAAAAATTTGTAGCAGTTCTTGAGAAACTTTTGAATATGTCCGGGAGTCTTCATGTAAAGTATCCCCAAATTTATTTATTTTTTTTAATTTGAAAGCTTCAACCAGAGGCAGATCAACGATTCTCCAATTTTTTTCAATTTGGAAACGGTCGTACGTGAAGGTTAGGTACTAGAAGTTTTCACAGAAGGACATACTGCCAGCCAGCCCGACGGACACACAGACGGACAGATGGATGAACTAATGTTTTGATTTCAATTGGTTTTTCGGCATCAAGAACCCACAGAATATGGATTTGGACTACACACCATGTTAGAGGATTGTTTTTTCTTAATTTAGCAGCTGGTTTTATGTACTTTTTTGTCATCAGAGCCCGGAAATGAATAGTTTTCTTCCGAAAATCCGCCGTTTTTTCGGGCAGCATTACATACCTTTCTCTATACTATGTATAGAGTATATACGTATGTATACGAGAATGTAAAATGGGGCACTTAAGCTATTTGCATCGAAATCTGTAGGAGAGAAAAATGAAAAAATTGAGTGTACTTAGTTTAAGAAAGCGATGTTAGAACATAAAAATATATTGAGAATACTGACATTGATTGCGTTGACAAGGCAAAGACGGTATCATCATGTTCGTCAATACGAAGGCGATTATTGCAAATGATAAAATAAAGAGGGAAAGAAAAACAAAAGAAATAGTGAAAAGTGCTTTGAAGAAAAACCCATCGCAAGGAAATATGAAAAGAGAACGAAAGTGTTCGTGGGTTGAACAAGGGTGGATTCAGTGAACTTGCGGAAGAAAACATTTCCCGCGTACATGAATGAGGAAAAATGTGAAAATGAAGTAGATGGTATCGAAATGTGAAGAAGTAAATGAATGAGTAAAAGGAAGTGTTAGGTTCGAGAATGGTGACTAAAAGGGCGAAAATAAGAGGGACACAGCTTGAGTTGGCAGAATGGGACTGACAGCGATGACTGAAGCTCGTGGGGAAATGAACATTCGCTGGGTCCAAATACCGCTGGGGAAGAGAGGGAGACGAAGCCAATGACGAAGATGCTAGAGAGTTAAGTAGATTTGCGAGGAGATTGGCTAGCTGTTGCACCAAGAAATAAAATCAAAGTTGAAAGAAAATGATGAGGTTGAAAAGGCACGAAATTAAGATTCAGAGGGAAATACTGAAGACGACGAGAAAAAGATGATACCAAAACGTGATTATAGGAAAACGAGCACTGGCAAGTATTTAGCATGAACAACGAAAGAGCTATAGTAATTTGCTTGTTAAAGCACACATTCCTTGTAAGAATATAACAAGCAACATGCGAAAGTGAGGCAATAACATCAAAACTTGAAGGGAAATAGATGATTTTGGAAAGATAAGTTAAGAGAGACAGTAATTGAAAAACGAGAATAGTAGATAGGGAAAAAGCATTATCTAGTTAGTAATCTGTGTTTTCGGGTGCGAGAACTACTCAGGTCATTACTTTCGTGAGTGTAGTGCTATTTGTACCTCGGGAGGTGGTGGCTGTTATTTTCCCGCTGGAATGCGAGAACTGCCGTGATATCTTACGGGATTTTCCCCTCTCCATTCGTATCCCTAGCGTGGCACCGCCCCAGCCAGAATAAGCACTAACCTCCCGACTGCTCTCTCGACATGTTCACTAGTGTAAATGTATGTATTTATGTGAAGGGAAAGTCCGGGTGAAATATGAGGAAAGAAATATCGCGCGCGATCCGCGCCGCATTTGGAGGTAATCCTCAGATATTCGACAGGTATTGTTCGGAGAAAGTACGAAAACCAATCAGAGTAGCAGGACGCTAGAATTTCTTCCAGTTACAGTTGAATTCGAACTACACATTTAACTAAGTCAAAAACAGCCATCATCGGGACTCGAACCCTAGGATCTCCCGGACAGCGACGCTGAAGTGGCGACAGTCAGTTGCACTGATTCATTGGTTCGGAGGTCACGTGCGCCTGCTCGCAGCGCGTGCGTCTGCGTCCGCTGGTCGCCATGGCAACGCGACTCTCCGTCTTGCGGACAGCGGCGTGGGCGTGGGCGGCGGCCGGATAAAGTGCGCGTCCTTTCATCGCGAACAATGCCGTCGGTGATGAGGGTTGAAGGGTAGTTACACCCGAGTTAAGCTCCTGATTCGTCACCGCTTCCACGCCGCACCGCGCTGTCCAATCAAGGACCGCGCGGGGCGGGGGTGACGTAGAGGGGTGGGCGCGGGAAGACATGACGCCAGACAAGCTCCGGGGCTTGTAATGAACTTTGGCAAGTCGCGGCGCAGGGTGGTGCGGCAATGGATGGCTCCCCCCCGCAGCTGTCACCGCCTCCTCCCACTTGCGCTGACAGGGGATTCCCCCCCCCCCCTTTCTCCCACGACGCAGCCGCTTTAGCGGAGCGGGAAAGGGGCGGGTGTTGCCTCTACCTTCACAAATGAATAACGTTTTCCCAACTGATCCATCCCACTGGCCTCTTCCCACTTACCGTCCAGATTTCTACCTGCCGCTCAGAACTTCTACTTGGCATCCTTCCCTGATGTTTGTTTGACCTGCCCTTCACCACTCGTTCCTTCCCACCAGATCTTCCTACGTGCCACCATCCATCTAATCAACCCCATTTGTTCTCATGTACCGTCCCCCCCTCCCACCAGCACCTTCACCCACGTCCCCCATCCCATCTGTCATCCGCGCACCAGCGCTCCCTCCCATCAGCATCCCCACCCACAAGCATCCCTTCCCATCAGCACTCCCTCCCACTGCACCCAATCCTACAAGCACCCCTTCCCACTAGCCCCCTCCCACCTCTCATCCCCCCACTCCAGTGACAACCTCACTTCTCGCCCCCTCAGACCCACTTGAGAGGCGAGGGGGCGTCTTCATCCCGCAGCTGTCCCCCCTGCTCCCTCAGAAGCGTCTACGTTCCACCCTCCCCCACCGCGTCCCGCAGCCACTTGAGCGCGCGGAAAACTTTACGACCTCCAGCGACGTCCGGCCGGGCGCTAACTACTTTAGCACGAGCAAAAATAGGATTATGTGTTGTTAGCACTTTCATCAAGTAACGTGATTATTGGGGAGGCGCGAGCCGGGCCGGCGGCGGTGGCTCCCGACGGAGCTGCACCCTCCTCCCTCGCGGCCGCCCCCGCACCCTTGAGACGACCTCGTCCTCGGCCCCGCCCCCCTCGGGACCCTCAGACACGCACGCGCCGGCCCAGCTTGATTTATGGCGGCGGGGATGATAGACCATTATGTGGAGAGGCCCCCGCGAGTGCCGGCCGCTATCGGAGCCCACCTCGGCCTCGCCAAGGTCGCGCCCGGCGCCCCTTCCCGCGGCATGCGGCCGGCGCCCACAATTTGTCTTCGGAGCGACCTTGTCGCAAACGGGCTGGTAATGGCAGTAGTTTGGTTTATCGGTGAATCTATGTTACTAATTTCGAGAGCGCGCAGAAATTAAAAGGAAATTGTGAGGTTGAGGATTTACAAGGTGTCTGTTTCGTCAGATACCCAGGCATTTGGAGGAAAGGCGAAAACAATGAAATTATTTCGATTTTGTCAAAAAATGCAAATTTCATTGTTTTTGCCTATTGTCATACTGCGGATATCATATCAATTTCAATACTCAGAGGTCACTGTTTACGCAACTGCTGACGTCATGCGGTAGCCAGCCTCCAGGAAAGGCTAACATTAAATATTTGCTATTCTCGTGATGGGTAATGGATAAGTATTTTTGTTGGTATTGAAGGAAAGATTGGAGAATTGCTGGATTATTGACTTTATAAATAATAATCTACATTATTCAGTTTTCTGAAGGAGATTTTGTTAAAATATTTAATTTATTGTAGTGTTTTAAGTAAGCATTTTTTATTTCCCTGTTCTTGAACAGGGTGAGGGTTACATTTTTGATACCATTTTGTGTGATTTTGTTCAGTAGCGTTTTTACAAAACCCTTCCTTGTAGGGGAATTTCTCGCCTGATGAATATTATGTCACCTTCACTTCGGCCGACGCGAAATGGCCTGATTTCCCTTGACTGTTAAAGGTTTCGGAATGACTTGTCATGCTGCGTAAGTAAAACTGCTACTGACCACTTACCACATTCAGATCAACGTTTACTCATTACTCTCATCAAATGATTCCTCAACAAACCATACTAAACATTTACACTGTACTATTCACTAAGATGTACAATGTTGACGATTTTAACATAAAAACATACAACGTTTTGCCTGCCCCTTACCAACTTTACGAAACTCAAATAAAATTTGTGGGAGAGCACAAGAACGTGAACTTTTGAAATTTTATGTGGAACACGTAATCTTTACTTCAGTAGATCCATTTCACTTGATGGAGCTAACAGGAGCAAAATGAACCGAGTGAGGTGAAGATTAACCTATAAAAGGATAACAATCTAGATATTATTGTAAACTTTTTAATGCGCACACTTTATTTTTTTAATTTGTTCATTCTGCATGGCCTGTGTGTGAAGTTACTACCTTCCCCTTTTCACCGGACGCTTTTCATTTATTCATTTCATGGGATTTCAAGCGACTTCTAAAATTCACTGTTTGTTTTTTTCGGAAAGTTAAACGCGCAGTCTGTCGTTTTCCGAATCCTATCGTTGAATACTGCAAGCAAAAATGTATTATTTGTAGAGTCGTATTAAAAATGGAAGCATCAAATAACTGCTCACAAAGGTAATCAATAACAAGCGAACTCACGAATGGCTTCATCTCGCTTCGCAGAAATCGTTTAGGAAGCCGTATCGGTCAGGGATGTCACAACATGCGATCCGCAGCAAAAAATGTAACAATATGTAGATACTGAGGTAATGATAATTCAATTAATAATATCTCCCATCATACTCTCGAAAACTAATATCTTAAAGTTTATTAGACAAAAATTTTAAAATTCCTAATCTACTACATGTCAACTCCTGCTTCACGTGGTGTGTCTAAAGAAAATTTTCCGCAATTTTTTTAATAATATGAATGATCTAATGTATAATTCTGCATCTGTAAATCAGTCGGTTAACTATTAAAAATATGCAAATTCACGAATGGCTGTATCTCGCTTCGCAGAAATTGTTAAAGCTAATAAAAATGAATTCAACGACATGTAACAGACATCGATAAAACAAAACGTAGGCTCATTTTCAGTATCGGTGCAGTATCCTTGCAAAGTTGGCTAAAGATTAATGCAACACCAAAGGGGAAAAAACTAATGTAAATAATATGTTAGAAGATGCACAACAATCATAATTTTTCGCCTGTCGCTAAGAACAGGTTGGTTCTTAATGTATTCCGCCAGAGACATTCAGGATTACGTAATACGATATTAAGATTTCTTATGTCTAAATGTTAAACCATTAAATGGATATTTTGTAACCCCATTGATAACTATTTCTTTCAAATTATTAACAAATAAAATAAATTAAATAAGTTCACAGAGTAGTGGTTTTCGTTATACACAGTAGGTGGAGTGCGTGCGGTCGTCACACACCACGATGAATATGATACTAATATTGAATGTAGCTGAATGCTCCTCCAACTCCTCACTCCACCATCTCAGGTGTGTGTTGGTGTGATGAGGAGGATTGTGTGTCTCTCAATCCCCGAGAGGTGCCTGAGATGGAGGAGCATTCAGCACATGTATTAATTATTTTATTTATTTATTTATTTATTTTACGTCAAAAAAAACAGTTAAAAACTGCGTATGACGTGCTATGGGGAAAAGTGAATTGTGTGCACATTTTCAAAATTCTGTGATCCCTACACTTAGTCATATACTACTTAAATTTTTATGTTTTCATGTTTTGGTTGCAAGCCCTGAGGATGGAAATAAATTTTCCGAAACGTCGGCAAACAACTAACTTATAGTTCGTGTTTACTTATGACCAAGACCCGTTAACCTGCCTTCCAATAATATTTAAGTTTATTAATATATTTCAGTTTAGATGAAATGCTATAGTTTCCTAATTACGATCCTTCATCTAAAGAAGACTATTAATAACCAAAAAGTTAAAACATGATATACAATGCATAAAGTATAAATAAGGAAAGAAAATAAAAATAAAAGGATTTCTCTTTAGAAATAAAAGAACGTAAACCATTTTTAGTACACCTGAAAAATTGCAATATCTTCAATAAAATATGACTTATAAATTAAGAATTATTCGTGAATAAAGACATTAGTATTTATTTTGTTTAAGGTCACTATGGAGTAATTGGCACACCAGCAATACCTATATCGTTTGATCTCCGCAGTAATCTAACAATTCACAGAATCGCCAAGAGCGGTTTCCAGGAAACTGCACAATAAATGTGTTGGTTTCTATGTGAAATGCACTCAGGTAATTCCATGCCTCATGTGATAGTTGCGTGCTAACCTCACGCTAGAACCGTAAAGTATAATTATTCATTTACAATGCATGGCTTGAGCACTACGCGCATTAAACAACTTAGATGTTCAACAACCTTTTGTGGGAATTCTGATTTGGTGTTGTTGACGTTCTTATAAGAAGAAATAAAAGAGGTCATCTTCGTCAACATATTAGCTTTATTAAGATAGCCGGCTTTCGACAGCTTTGCCGTCATCGTCAGTCTTGCTGCTGTCGGCAAAAGTCGGACGACTGTGCCGAAGTTGACCTCTTGTTGACGAAGATGACCTCTTTTATTTCTTCAACAACCTTTGTTTGCCAGTACGTTACGATACTAATAAGTCTGACAAGTTATTCGAGTACCATACAAGGAATCATAGCTCTTTCTGGCAAGTAAGTGTTCTTTTCTTTTCATTACTAACGTTAAGGACTCCGGGTTGAAGCCTGGTGTTCGTCATTTTTTTACGTAACAAGTTTCGTAAAGGGAAACATGTGTTTGATGAACTAAGTTTCGTCCACATTTACAGAATAGAATTCTATAAGTATTTTATATTAAGTATGTAGATTTCCTTACCACCACATTCTCAATTATAATATTTATTATTTCGAAGTATTCCAAATATATAATTATATTTGTTTTCATTCATCCTTCTGAACAACAAAAAAAGTTCCTAAGACGTAAATTAAACCCCGACAATTATGGGTGATCTATAGTAAAATAAAGGTTCCTTTGATATAATTTAAAACATCAATACATTTTAACTCATCAATTTGTTTTGGTCATTACGAAATTAATTATTTCTTAATCAATATCATGCAAATATAAATTGGTTGTATTTTGAATAGTTTTTTAATCAAAAATAATACTCCATGCAACGCCAGTCATAGTATATGATCACGAATGAAATGTTTAAATTCATATTACCTTTTCCTTCGAACGCTACATCCCAATTCGTGCGTGACATTTGCATAGTCACACTACTTGTCGACTCACTACCTGTTGTCTGAATTTGTTCACAACAGAGAAGCAATGGCGCTTATGACAGCGACGGAATTTTCCCATCTTCTGAATATAAAGTTAGGAGTAAGGACCATTCTCGCTTCAGCTGCGGACCAGAGCAGTCGCTCCGTTATCAGCAGCTACTATCGTTCCGTGCCGAAAAAGGCCGACCAGTCTCGGTTTGACTCCAGTATTTGTTTAGTGTTTTGTCCGTCCAGTGAAGTATAAATTGTATCAAAACTGTTCAAAGTGGTACACAATATGCGCACCGAAGTTACTTTAAACAGTGAGTGCAGTGCGTCCATCAATCGTTCGTTACTCTATTCATGAGCAACGAAAACAATGTCATCACACGGGAGTTAATCAGTGCCGCCTAACCACATTGAACGGTGAAGCGTCATCATCGCCACCCAGCAATATGGAATCTTACTCAGCAGGTCACTCCAGCAACTCCAAACGGGCGGGAATTACACGCCCCACAACGTCACCGATGGACATTAACCCCGGCTCCATCATCAGGCGTCCCACGAACCTTCAACCAAGCGGCCGCCGGGACTCTATCCGGAAAAAGATCGATAGAGACCTGCGATGAAGGTGACAGCAAACGCGCGGCAACGCAAGGTAACACTCATCATAATAGTAATGCAGACCTACAGAAACAGTATAACGTAATAGTTTCCAATAGATTTAGCTTTCTCAACGAACAATTGCCTGAAGAACCACCCGAACCAAAGAAAATTCCACCAATTTTGCTTACCGACACAAGTAGTCACGCCGAACTTATTTGTGAAATTAAAAATAAAATATCCAATAACTTTACAACAGAATTCAAGACCAACAAAATTAAAATTCTATTCCGGACCGTACAAGATTTCCGTAGTGCTGTGAAGTATTTCATTGAAACTAACAACAATTTCATACCTACAGTGATCCCTCTTGTAAAAATTTTTAATACTGATAAAAAATATACACCCAACAATTACCGAAGAAGAAATATTAGCAGACATAAAATCCCAGTTTCAGTCATTAAAGTAACTAGATTAATGAAAAACAATGTACCAATTCCATTTGTAATAGATTTTAATGGTAAAGACAAAATAGAATCAGTCCTCCATATAAATAACGTGTGCAACTCAATAGTCAAACCAGAGAAACGAAAAAATCAAAGGTCCAATTCAATGCATGAGATGCTTAGATTTTGGTCATACCGTAACCATTGCAATTACATAATGTCGTGCGCGTTTTGTGCCGGACTTCATTTCACTGCGCAATGCCCTACCAAAACAATAATAATCTAAAATGTAAACTCTGTAATGGAGCGCTTGGGGGTTACCTTCGATCTCATTAATGCGCTTACTATAATAAGCTAATTGAAAAAAGACAAAAATATTTACCGTTACCAACGCCATCACCCCCATTAAATCTTACAAACTTCCCATCACTCCCACAAGTAACAGAAATCCCAAATTTCACTCAAGTAGCTACAACAACCAAACACAATCACCCCATCCTAACACTACCACAAACCAAACATTTTATTCAACCAACAACAATCATCCAACGAACAACAAAAACACATTCACACCAACTCTACGGAATATAATCCACTCAATCACTAACTACATATCAAGTATTATATCCTCAACAATTCCAACCATAATACAAAGCATACAGAACTCAATAACCTCGTATTTAAGCAATAACTACGGCCAACCATCCTCTTAAAAATTTTATCATTTTCAATTGGAACTCAAACAGTATCTCAAACAAAAAACTGAACTAATCCATTTCATCATACAAAAATCTGTTGATATAGCTTACATAACAGAAACTCACCTCAATTGTTCAATGAACTTTTCAATCCCAGGTTTCAAAATTTACAGATCTGACAGAGAAAATGAGCAATGGGAGGAGTCCTAATCTTAGTTAAACAAAACGTTCCACATATCAGTTCACCCCCGGCCTCGAAACTATAGCAATTAAAATTCCGTTAAATAATAACAGTGATCTCAATATAATAACAGCATACAAACCTCCCAAAATTAAAATAAAAATAACAATTTATCTACATTGTTGCAATTACCCACCCCAACAATCATCATAGGAGATCTCAATGCTAAGCACCACTCAGGGATGCCGAATCACCAACCCGGCAGGCAACTTCTTACGTAACTTACAACACCAAATACCCTTCCTTATTATTGCTCCCCAGATCCCACATACTATCCCTTCGATTCCCAGAAAATCCAGGCATCCTCGACATAGCACCCACAAATTTCAGTTCCCAATTAAAGTAGCACGTACCATGAATTGGATTCTGATCACATCCCTGTCATTATCTCTACCGTCTCCCGTTCCCCAAAACTCCCCTCTTTGACATCCTTAAACACACTTAATATAAATTGGAAAACATTTAACAGAAATATCAACCTCTCAATCCCCTCATTTAAAACCTTAAAATCTCCAACAGATATTGACGACGCAATATCAATATTCAATAGTACAATAATTAATGAAATAAACAAAGTACAAAAACAAAATTCCAAACCCTTACACTAAACTAAGCAACCCTCTACCTACTAAAATAATTCAACTAATTAAATTAAAAATAAAACCAGAAGACTCTAGGACTCATTAAGAATACCATCAATCAAAGAAGAATACAATCATTTAAATAACACTTGCAAACACGTCTTGTACACTTACAGACAGCACATACTCAACATTATTACAATCTCTAAACGTAAGAAACAACTCTCATGGCAATTTCAAAAAGTCTAAAAAAAATTCAATTTCACCTCTATCAACAAACACAAGTAAATACACTCTGCTAGCGCCAAAGCAGAAGCTGAACATTTCCAAAATACGTTTACGCCCAATAATTCTCCTTTTCACACTAAACACCACGAAATCCTACAAGTAGCCTCTTCCCCCATCTTTAATATACCCCTCAGAATAAAATACATTTCCCCGCAAAATAAAAACTCTAATTCAGAAACTTCCAAATAAGAAAGCCCCCGGACACGATAAAATCAGTTCAATAATCTTAAAAAATCTCCCACCGTCAGCCTTAGCCTTCCTAAACAATATTTTCAATTCAATTTTAAGAACTTTTACTTCCCCCAAACTTGGAAACATTCAACCCATCCACCCCATTCCGAAACCCAACAAAAATCATTCCAAAGTAGACAGTTACCGGCCCACCCGTTATTGCCAAAATATTCGAAAAACTAATCCTTGCCAGATTAAACCAGCATCTCAAAAACATTAACACATCCCCCTTTAAAACAACGAAATTAATAGAACACATCCACTCTGCATTTCAGAAAAAACAACCACAATATCTACATTCCTCGACATCACTCAAGCATTTGACAGAATTTGGCACCCGGGACTAATCTACAAACTAATAAAAGCAGGAACTCCAACCTACATTATTGACATCAAAAGTTTCCTATCAGATCGCACATTCTCAGTAATAGTCAACAATCACCCTCCACCCCACAATTATCAAACAGGCGTCCAACCTTCCAACATTATTCAATATATACATAGCAGACATTCCATCATCATCAAATTCTAATATAGCTCAATTCGCAGACGATACAGCCCTATTCGCCTCAGGATACTCACTAAGTAACCTACGATCACAAATTCAAAATCACTTACACAACATTGAAACCTGGGCAAACCTCTGGAAAATTCAACTCAATCCCGACAAAACAATAGCAAAAATCTTCTCACTCAGAAAGTTTACCTCCCCACTCCGCTAGTAATAAACAACTTCCCCATCGATTCAGTGGTGAGGTGTAGTTGACATTTACATAATTGGAATGATTGAAGGCGTTGTCATTGTCAACAATAGTAACATTGTCAACAATAGTAAGTACTATTGTTGACAATGACAACGCCTTGAATCATTCCAACTTCCCCATCACCTGGACCCCACCATCACAACACATAAAATACCTAGGACTTCATCTGGACACAAAACTAACCTGGAAAACCCACATAGATATCAAAATTAAACAAGCAAGAAATAAATTATTCCAACTCCGGCCACTATCAACAAACAAATCTGACAAACAGTACAACACTATACAAAACAATAATCAGACCTGCTTTATGCATACCCCATAAGGACCAATGCAGCCCCCACAAATGTCAATAAAATTGAAGTAATGCAAAATAAATTTTTAAGATTAATCACAAATGCCCCCTGGTTCATAAGTAATAAACAACTTCATTCAAAATTAAACATCAATGCAATAATAAACCAAATAGCACACATATCACACAACTTCTACCAAAACCTAACAGATATACCAGCAGCATCCCATTACAAACTACCGAAAAATCGAACCCACACTCGAATAAAAAATAGATTCCCTTTTGAAGCCTTCCTCAAAATTTTAGTCAACCACGATTCGTAACACCGAGGTTCTCCCCTAGAGTATCCTCTCCAATGTATAGACTAAGTTAGCTTAGCTATTTTAACTAGAATAATTCTGAACAAATACATCTGTAAAGTAATTGTACTGAACGATATAATTCTTCCAAAATGAATAAATGTGTGTTATAAAAAAAAGGAGTAAGGTCAGAATGGGGAAGGTCCTACCGTCAGCGGTCAGTAGCTCCCTTTCCTTCGGAGCTGTCTTGGCATGTTTCTGGAATTGGTGGAGAAAACCTTGGAAACTACTGGTCAGAATTCTCATCCACGCAGGTGCATCCTCCGATCCAGCAACATATCTAATGTAGCAAATTTGTCACCACCGACACTCGAACTTCCCTATCCACTAAACTGCAGTCGCTGACCCGTGCAACTACATCACCCGAAGTACTCGGTACCCGCACTTTATCACGGAACGGAAATCGGAGATAAACAAGGAGCGGCGAGAAAAGGAAGTAGGAGACAAATGGTGCTCCGTCCCCGGGAGCGGATCTTAATTGCAGGTGTCGTTAATCAACGGTGACCTCCAGACACGCTGCCTCCCACGGGCTGTGGGAGTGCTCGGGGTGCGACTAGGGAGAAGGTGGGTGTAGGTAGAGGTTGAGAGGGGACAGGGTGGTAGAAGATAGAGAGGGGTGGGAGGGCGTGGGTGGGAAGAGGGTTTGGGAATGAGAAGACGGTGGGAATGGGCAGAGGGTAAGAATGTGAAGAGTGGGAGTACGGAGAGGATGGAAGTGGAGAGAGGGTGGAGTGGACAGCAGGTGTGATGAGACAGAGAGGGAATTAGGGTACGGAGAGGATGGAAGTGGAGAGAGGGTGGATGTGAGACAGCAGGTGTGATGAGACAGAGAGTGGAATTAGGAGTACGGAGAGGATGGAAGTGGAGAGAGGGTGGAAGTGGGACAGCAGGTGTGATGAGACAGAGAGTGGAATTAGGCAGACGGCGGTTGTCGGCAGCGGGAGGGAGAGGCGAGGCGTGTATAGGAGTTGGGGCTGGAAGGGCGGGGGCCGCGGGGCCGTGCACCGGTGGCGGGAGGTGGGATGGGCGACGTTCGTCGGACAAGCATCGCACGCTAAATATTCAACTGGCGGTGCCGCGCCGCATCCAAATGACGTCGGACCTTCACCTGCGCCATTCGCCGTATGCAAATGCACGTGCGCTAATGCATCTTGCCCGGGAAATAGCGCCCTCTCCCACCGCCTCCGCGGACGCTGCTGCCGCTGTCTGGGGACCCCGAAACGCGACGAGACTGATTAAGCGAGGAAGAATACAATTCTGTCTGGCATGCTTTGTCTCCATATTGTGACCGCTCTACCTTTTCGTTATATTCACTAAAAAGCCTACAGCGGGTCACTCAAGTAACCTAGTAGTATTACTTGACCTGTGACTTGTTATGACAATATCACACCAAATATTAAGAATGGTTTTATATGTCCTAACTGCCCAACAGGAGTGGGTTCATCTTTTAACCTGCTTTTTTGTAATAAAAGAAACATAGGCAAGTTAATCTTTTAATTATGAACGGCGTTCTGGATAATTTCTGTCAAATACTTGAATACAGTTTTATCTAGCATTTACACATTGCATTGAAAAATTCTATCAGTTGTTCTACTTTTAGCAATTACGTGATTACCTAACAACTGCACTTGCGTTTTAACACTTGCATAAACACTTAACATAAAATTATATTACCCTTCACTTCACAAAACACAATAAAATAACTGTACACAAAACAATAATACATGGAAATACAAAATACTGAAAAAGAATCATATACCAAATATAATAAAATAAAAGAATCATATACATTTACATACTCCTTCCAAGAAATTGTCACTTGAATAGTGAATGAAATATATACAAAACTTTGTTTCACTTTCACGTAAATTATTGCTTAATGCAATTTAACCAGCAAAATAAATATTGTTATGGAATGATCGTACAATCAATAATAACTCTTACTAATTATTGGTTTTGAAGAATTTGAAACGATTAAACAATAAATTGAAAACACACACTAAAAGAACAAATATTATCGTTAATGAAAAATAAAAAAATAGGATTTTGGAATTCTTTACAGGAATTAGCTATCTGGCTTCCTTTTATGACTGCAATATTGTAAAAGATTACGTTTAAATGATCTTAATATAATTACTTGACTATCTACGTCTGTAACTGGGGTGAATTATATCTCTGTAGAATATTTCTCGTTTCTTTAAACAGTTCGTTTTTGAGAATTTCTAGTGAAGTTTTCTGACTCACGACACGTCGTCTGTAAGAAATATTTCCACAACTTGGAGCGTGACGGCGACCAGATACTTTCAAGGTCGTGGCAACCACTTGCTTCGGCGAACACGTGCTCTGGTGAATCGCTACCACAGTCCTTCGAATTTTATACAATATGACTGCAATATCTCTGCGTAATGAATTCTTACATGTAAGCGAAGATGAAATACAAAAGACACTGGAAATGGAAAGAAACATTTCCTATAGCACATGCTTTCTATTTCAGTATACGTTCTTGAACGTTGAAATATATTATTTCCTTGTTGATAGAAAATAGTATATTTCTACGTCATGCGTTCACGTGAATTTATCAGAATATTCATGATTTAAAATTCGCTATTCTCTTATACATGGTATCGTTATTTTAACATGATGAGACGATTACCTTTTCAAGCTTCTTATCGTCGAAATACGGCGAATTCTCCTATCCTTCCAGCACGAACAATTCCGGTGTGTCCAGATCGGCGGTCGGCTGCACAAGAAAGCTTTCGTATCGGTGCTTTGCGCTAGTGCTGATATTTTCAAGGGTGATTTTGATTGGTTGTCGTTCCATTCTACGCGAGTGCGTTCAGAAAATTGAATAAATTCTCGCAAGGGATACCATTTACTTCTGGCGCGATCTCTTGCGATTCGGTAACACTATAATTGCATCTTGTCGTGCCTTGACGTCTCGGGTGCTTCTCAAAAATCAATGGATCCGACATATGAGCGGTTACAATATGGAAGTGCGCGGGTGTTACGGAAAATAAAACAAGCAACTAGTGAGATGGATTTTTATTCCTTCTGCCTCTTCTCCCAATGAAATAGTGGTATTTTACGATCACCCCATCAGATCTTATCGATTAATCGGTTGTCGTAGGTTCGTGTTGTTCTGTCTCATTGCACTTGTAACTTGATCAACCTGGCAGTACACGCAGGTGGTCTGGGAATCCGGAAGCCTTACTCTAATATTGTGATTGCAGTTCGGCCACTCGTGACCACTGCTTCCAGGTACCTTTTCCTTCTACAGATATGAATCATACTTCTTTTGAGAAAGTGAGTATTATTATCCTTTCTAGCGACGAGACATTTCGAAACATTGCAGGGTTCTCAGAGACCGTGCGGCGCTCGTGCAACGGTTTTGGTTCAGTACTTTACGCTACTTAACAAAATATTAGTGCCAAACATGCAAAACGTCTATATGTTTGTAGTATTCACTAACAGTTTGTAAATCATCTAATGAAGGAAAGCTGTGAGATATGCAAAATATACCAAAGACAACGAAAAGAATATTTCATTCTATTTCATTATCTCAGTTTTGTTAATTTACATAGAAACCAATAAATATAGTAATAAACTAAATAAATATATGTCTTTATTGGTGGCGAGGCTCAGCCATTTAGCCTGCTCTTCCGACTGACCACTTTCAGAATTAATAGTGAATGCCTTATTTTACGTGGCGAGACTCGGCCATCAGGCCCGCTCTTCCGTCTATCCACAAAATTTCGTACGCTCCTTTCACCACCTAGCGGAGAAAGGAGGCATTATCTTGGGCGACGAAACAGGCGGAACTCAATTTTGCTCAGAGGCTTCATTTAGGTTTGATCTTTTACATGCAGTAAATCTACTACATGGGACAGCTGGCTTTACTTCCTCCGAAGGAAGGCGTACGAGGATTTTTCGCCCTTAAAATGCACTGCTTCGATCGGGTTTGAAGCCCCAAACTGGGGTACAACAGTCCGATACGCTAACCGTTATACCACCGATTCCGAGAATTTATATTATAATAGTACATAATAAAGGAAGTCATTCAATGAAAATACACACGCAATGTGGATGAAGATTTTCACAGGGATAGGAGTGAAAGCAAGGGAGGACGAGTTTGAACGAAATCGGAAAGAATCGGGATGAATGGAACGGTAGAAAGAAATGAAAGAAAAGGAATCATGATATGTTAATAAGTTCTGTTAATAGGTTCATTGAGGTTTGAAGAAGCTAAAATTACGTATTTTTGAATTACCCTAGAAAAACTAGAAAGGCAGGGAATCTCGTCAGCATACAAGCAAATACATCAAGTCAAGAGTTCAAGCATTGAGAGAAACTGAAAACATTGAGAGATAATGATAAATGATTTTGCGTATATTTCCTAATATTAACAATAATTATTATTTTTATACGATAAAGTGTCGTAAAACTATTTGGTTCTTAAATAAATTTATTAAAAAATTAAAAATGTGGATATAATCAATTTATTTTTAG
This sequence comes from Teleogryllus oceanicus, assembly GCA_964035755.1. NCBI lineage: Eukaryota > Metazoa > Arthropoda > Insecta > Orthoptera > Gryllidae > Teleogryllus > Teleogryllus oceanicus. Next base: position 43,277,435 of record CAXIVR010000008.1, read on the forward strand.
GAAATGTTCACAGTTAAAATATTCCACAAACTAGCAAATTGGAAAATTTTAAGAACTTAGGAAATTTTTACCGTTTAGAGTATTCCCAAGACCCGAAAACTGACCCAACATCTCTCACCCGTAAGGCAATTTATTCTACCTTTATTTCTGGGACTGCAAGCAGAACCATCCCGGCATGCCCTTAAGCGATTGAGTAAACCCAGGTAAACCTCAATCAGGATGGCGGCTTAAGGCCAAGACACAATACAAGTAAACAATTTCAGGCCACAAAATACAAAGAAAGAAAAATTGAATTTAATATTATATCTAAATGTACGGCGCAGTTGTAAGAGATGAAGAACTGGACAGAAATATTGCAAATAGTGAAACACATGTAGACAAAATAAAAGCATATCATTATAATATTTTGAATACATACAAATATGAGCAAATGCTCATGCATAATCACACAACAAAGGTACACATACATCTGCGTACTGCAATAAAAGTGACGTATGAGATAAAAGTTTGTTCTTCATATGTTGATTAAAACTGATTGAAAGAGTGTACTAGTAGATTACAGAGATATATAGCTAGGTAATGGATGTCACTTTTAAAATATAATGATAAATGTAAAAGTAGATGGGAGGAGGAATGATATTTTTGTCTGCTAAAAGATTAGTTTACTTTATAAAGCTAAATAGTTAGATAATAGTATGAAAATTGGAGGGAAGGAGAATAAAGTAACCTAGGATGAAAACTAAGAGAGAACAAGAACACAAAACGAAAGAGCGAGAATTTTAGCTATCCGGAGAGAGAGAGAGGGGAGAGAGAGAGAAAGAGAGAAAAAGAGATATGAGAAGGCGTTAGGATGACACGAAAGTATTGATTTAAGAAATGGGGTAGAACTTTGTACGATAGGTGGGATAGGAATAAATATGAAATACATCACGGTGCTGATGTAGTGCGTGGACCACCCAGAGCTAATTTTTAGCAAGCTAGCAGTAGGACTATTGTTATGTATTATTTTCAGGGATCCAGTTAGAGACTTCTTTTTTAAACTTATGAAATGTACTGCAATTTTGATAGTAGAGGGAAGATTGTTCCAAGCACGGATGGCAGTGACAGTGAATAATTTGCTAAACGCAGTGGTATTGTGATGCGGAATACAAATAAGGCGTGACGCTCGGCCGCGATGTAGGTTCATAACCTGAAATCGTTGTGATAGGATGGTATGATGTGTGCTGTTTAAAATCTTTTAAAGGAGGAGAAGGCAGTGAAGTAAACGCCTTTATCAACACTAAGAATTTTAGAATGAGCAAAAAAGGTTGAAATATGATCGTATTTTTGAAGGTCGAAAATAAAACGAATACATGCAATTTCAACTACTTGTATCTTACGTTGCTGTTTTAGATTTGTCAGTTAGTAGGAAATCGCAGTAATCAAAATGAGGCATTCTAGCTGTTTCTTCATTACTTACGTGGACATTGTTAGGGGTCATATTTGATCCCATACGTTTCACTCAATAGTTTACCTGTATTTAATGCACGGATGCTATTTGGGAATTATAATTAAGAAAATGTCGCTATTTATTTGCTTCATTTATTTTACCGTTCTAAAAAGAATATTATTCCCAGAAATACGTTCTAGCATGTCCTCATCACTATACATAAGTGTCTACCATTCTAGCATGAGAATGATACAACGTCACTTCCTCGTAGTACACAAATATGCCAGATTTTCATTGAGAAACAACAACATATTATAAAATATAAATGGACACGTTTTTAGATTTTTCTTATAATTTACACGTGTAAAAAATAATTTACACGGAGCATTTCTGACACCAACCGCATAAAAAAAAAATTACTTCAGACCAAGAAAACTTAAAAATTGAAACGTTTACGACAAAAACTGAAAAGTTTACATGTAAAACTAGAGATAATTAGCATAAATAAAGAAGATCATGTGAATAATTTTCAGTGTTTTAAAACATTATTTGCGCCTGTGCATAAAAGAATCCAAACTGAGTCTAAAGGTTAAGAGAAAGATCTTGAAATTCCGCAGGAAAGGCCAGTGCGAGTCCAATGAGGCGAAGACGTGCTCATGTTCGGCGAGTAGTGACAGGTTGCGGTCACGTCCCGACGAGATGCCTGGCAGAGCCATGAAGGGCAGGCAGGAATCGACTAAGCCTACGCTTCGCAGGCGTCAACTAGTGAAATTCCAGTAGCTGTATCGTGTATACCTTCACATGTTGGATAGCTGGGCTTCCGAACTCAAGATACAGTTAAATCCAAGTAAAACTTTCGCCAAAATATTCACACTAAGACCTTACACTCCACCCACGCCTATGACACTAAACAATAACACAATAGAATGGTTACCCCCCCAACAAACCGGTTAAATATCTCGGACTTCAACTAGACACCAAACTAAACTGGAAGCAACACATAGATAACAAACTAATTCAAGCCAAAATGAAATTACTGCAGCTAAAACCACTAATTCACAGAAATAGCTCGATACCATTCAATTCCGCCATATTAATATTCAAAACAGTTATAAGACCTCTACTACTGTACGCCTGCCCCCAACGCCTCCAAAACCAACATTAACAGAATTCAAGTAATACAGAATCAATTTCTTAGAACAATCGCTAATGCCCCATGGTTCGTATCCAACCTCCAACTTCATAAGGAATTTAACCTCGAACCGTTATCACAGCATATAGCGTATCTATCCACTAAACTTTACTCTAGCTTAAATCAAATCCCCTCCCTGGTGCCTTCAGACTCGGTAAAAATCCCATCCATCAAACCAGAATTACAAATAAATACCCCTACCATTCATTTCTCATCAAATTCGCCAATTTGGAACCTGATTAGAGGACCCATTAGGGATTCCTCTCCCAATGTAATAGTTGTAAGTTAATTGTAAGTTAATTATAAGTTAATTTTAAGTTAGTTAATAAGTAATCAATACATATGTAAAGTTGTTAACAACTAATCTATGTACCTACATCAAAATCAATAAATAAAAAAACAAAACGAAAAAGCTGCATCGCGAAGCTAGTGCCCCGCCCAATCACGCTTTGTGTTCCAGGAAGGGACGACGCGCGGACGTTTAGCTCACCCACCTCCTCCAGAATTGCCGTCACTCTAACTGAGCTTTCGGGTGTGGTTCTTAGTCTACTTTATTATTTAGAGATAATATGTAAGGGTTTATTTTCTTTTATACCAGTATGAACTATTTTGATCATAAAAACACAAGTGTGTTCTGCACAATATGAAAATATGCTATTTGCTGAACACCATTATTTCTCCACACCGATTTTTCGTATTTTTCATTTGTTTAATAACATTCTACAGCATTTTAGTATGGTATGTCGAATTTGTTAGCACTTTTGACCCGGATTCGTTATTATCTCCGAAAATAACGAAAATATACTTTCTTTGAATTCAAAAGAAAGGAAAACGAAAATTTGTGTATTGACGAAATATGGTAGAAAGTAACAACAGACCAGTACATAACCAGAGTGCGACAAATTTCTGTTTACTTCACCTGCGACTGCGAAGTTCTGAAAGAGCATCGACTTATTCAGATTACGCAGGTGACTTTGAGAATCGATCGGTTGCATTTCGTTTCACCCCGATGGATTTTTTTAATGTTTCGATGAGTCACTGGCTGCAAGGGAGTTCGGCAATCACTCAAACCTTCGTATGTATCTGCGCATTTGAGGACAAAATGGTTAAAAAATTTAGATTATATTAAGAGGATCATGATTTTATTTTCACTCCTAAATCTCTCCAGTCTATTTTAAATCAACATTTTTGCTACGATCTTTCTTATTTATTAATACGTCTCTTTTGGTTCTTAATTTTGTTTCGATTGTATTTTTACTCTGATCTCTTATTTTTTCTGATTTCTTAGCTCCCTGTGATCATCTCTCCTGTGAGCATTTCTATTCCTCAACAGCTTTTAACTGGCTTCATAGTGAATCCCACCTTCTCTTCCATTCCCTTTTTGCCACTAACTAGCACTAGTATTATGCCACTAACTAGCACCTTTCCAAACCTTTTTACAGAGAACTCTTCTCAGTTTAGCTGTTAGTTCATCAATTTCCACCACACCCCTTCACAGCGCAAGCACTCATTCCTGACTCTTCTATCCTCAACACATTCCCAGTTTGTACTCTCTCTTGCAATTTCGCTCTTTCTCTCTCTCCCTCTCTCTCCTCTTCTTCTCCCCCCTCTCTCCTTTGCGATCTTCCCTCCATTCTACCTCCCTCTCCCCGTCCCTTCTCTCCATTCCACCGCTCTTTCCCTCCTATGCACTCTTCCTTACCCTTGTAACGTCGTGGGTAGGGATCTACGCCACAAAGGAACAGACACGAGTGGAGTGTCGGAGCTACCCGCGGCAGCCCCCCTTTCCCAACACGCGCCTTGCGGCCGCACCTGCGATTAGCCAACTCGGCCGACTCGCAACTCGGTACCTGGGTGCCTCGGCAGACAATCTGCCCTGAAGTATAGAGCATACTTCACCGTGTACGAACCTCGAATACCTGCTCGTACCTACAACACTTTCGCGCCAGACTTGGCCGGACAAGTTTTGCGGTCTTGCCGCGACGAAACCAAAAAAACGTTACCCGATCTGCGACGCACCTTAATCGTATAGGGCCTAATCACATGACCTCCTACGTCATCTGTACCCCATGCAGTCGTCTTGAGGCGAGCGCCACCGACGCTGCATTTTTGTGCCCGGCACCTACAAGCCCCATATCCTCTGGAATTTCCCTGAAGGGTGGCCTTTGTTCGGAAGCCAATATTTGGCTCCCTCAACCCCATACCTTGCAACTCGTCTCTCTAGAGCAGGGAGTCAAATCTATGACGCTACACCCTCCTTTCCGTTATTTCTTTCCTACTCTGTCCCTCTTTCCTTCCCGCCAGAAACCTTCTCCCTTTCTTATCATACCTCCTTCTTCTCCATTCAATTCTCCTGACGTTCTCATCTCAAGGAGACAGCGACACGCCGTGTCGCGTCAACTCGTGCCTGCTTGCTAGCCAACGCTTGTGTTTTGGCCGGAGTCCGTTATAACTGTAATTACGCCGGCCAGTTCCGCGCCTGCTCGTAACAGCCGCTTTAAGGTGCGTGTCCACTTGAGAGCAACCCTCTGACGAGTTTGTGTCGAGAGCGATTCTCGCCATTGGACACAGTTCTGAGAGCAGGCAACGGATGTGGCGTGATGCTCGCGGAGGGCGGTCGTCATCTTAACTACTCGCCAGTGGACATGCCTGCGCGAGGACTCGCACCGACTTGCTCTCAGCATTGGAAACGCGCTGGAAGTGACTGCGAGCGCCCGCGACTGTTTGGTGTTTGTTGCTTCGACATGGCTGCTACCGAACAGAAAATTGCACTAGAAATGGAATGTATGTATTTATTTAATTTATTTATTTATTTATTTATTTATTTATTTATTTATTTATTTATTTATTTATTTATTTATTTATTTATTTATTTATTTATTTATTTATTTATTTATTTATTTATTTATTTATTTATTTATTTATTTATTTATTTATTTATTTATTTATTTATTTATTTATTTATTTATTTATTTATTTATTTTTTATTTATTTATTTATTTATTTATTTATTTATTTATTTATTTATTTATTTATTTATTTATGTATTTATTTATTTATTTATTTATTCATTTATTTATTTATTTTACGTCAAAAAAACAGTTAAAAACTGCGTATGACGTGCTATGGGAAAAGTGAATTGTCTGCACAATAAATAATAAAATTTTAATATTGAAGGAAAAAAAAATTTTGAATTTTTGAAAGGGAAAAAAACTCCCATGAATAAAATCTATTTTCAAGGATAAACAAGCAATAAATTTTGAATTTTGAAAGGGAGAAAAAAACAACTCCCATGTAATAAAATCTATTTTCAAGGATAAATAAGCAATAAATTTTGAATATTGAAATGTAAAATGTACAATGTAATGTACAATTGAAGAAGTAAACTAGAGATGCTACAAAATGGCACACACTCTCAAGTATTTCACTATAATCTTGCAGGAAATTGAAAGAAACAAATTGGAGCTATCTTTGAAGAATAGTTGAAAATGTTCCAAGGGTTTCACGTAAAGTATCTCAAAATTTAAAGAATGTTTTTCGCAGTGCTTCGAGTCGGGTCAGATCGATCGGGGAATATTAAGTTGGGAAAAATCGTACGAATAGTTTACGCGCTAATGTTGCTCACAAACGGCCGATCAGGCAGAAAAGGCCAGACAGACAGTCGTTATGAAAGAAATTAATTTTTTTTTCAGTATCGGGGGCTCTAAAACGTGAATTTCCTTCGAAATCTAATTTTCCGCGTCATTTCATAACTTTCTCTATATTACGTATATTACTCCGATTATACGAACCTATTCGAGAAAGTATAAAGAAAATTCACTACTCTGAGGCCCCTGTTGTGTGATTATTTATATCTGATATTCAAGTAAAACGTGTAAACAAGTAGCCTACTAATGGAAACTTATTGTGTGTGATCTTGAAGTTTTGAGGTTAGGTTAATCAATGTGCGTTGCTTAAAATTTTATCTAATAAGTTGCGCATCCTCTATTTCAAATACTTTGACAAGTGTTGAACAATCACTCATCTGTGGTCGACAATCAATCCACATTCTCACCCATATACTTTTCGTCTTTAAGTAACGAAAGCCTCCGTCGCTCTCTTCTTTGCCTCCATCTTAATTCTCGCATAGCATTGCGAGCCTACTGTTCTCCAGTTGGCAGGCATGTGAGAGGCAATCGCGAGAGGGCGCGGCGAGTGCTCTCTCGAGAGGGTGGTCGCAGGTGTTTCTGCGAATCGCTCGCAGATGGACAGGGTATTACGAGCTTCTGTCGAGACGAGCTCGCGCTAGTTTCTCTCTTGTGGACACGCACCTTTAGCGTCACCGGTGTTAAGATGATGGCCCGCCCAGTGCTGACTCCGCCCCCGCCTCCGCCAACTTCGCCACTGCCGGACGCCAAAGTACCCTTTAACTGGCTTTAATTCTGTCGCGAGCTTCCCGCCAAGTCCGCACAACAATGTATTTATAAAAAAAAAAAAAAGACTGGGGAGCGTCTCACGACGGGAAATGACTGATGAAACAACATCACTTCTTTTTGGAGCAGCAAAAATATCAAAGACATCAAATATCAAAGAGCAACAAAAATATCAAGAAAAAGCGGCCGACCAAATGTGAGACAATCACAGGCCCCAAAAACGGAAAACTAAAACAAAACAAAACTATCCGCGGAAGAGCTCCACACCAGGAGCAGGCCGCCAGATTTAGACCAATGACGGTACCGCCAAGTCCGCCAGAGTTTCTGGGCGTGCTCACTAACTCAAACTGCCGGCACTTCATTGCGATTTGTCACCTTTCGTTGTTCTCATAAGAATAGTATTAAGTGGTTTAATAATATTGAAGTCTGAAGTTGTAGTATTTTTGTTTATTTGTCATTGTTTAATTAATTTAATAATGTAATTAGTTGGTTTGTTATCATCCTATACATTTTCATTGTTGAGAACTATTACAAAATAATTTATACGATGTTCCGCGTTTTATCTATAATGTTATAATGTTCCTACGTTAATATTCTACACACTTAAGAAAATAACATAATGGTCAAGAAAAACTGCTACTGAACGAACCTACACAAAATGATTTTCCAAAAAACAGCTCGCACACTACTCCAGAACAAGTAAAATACTTTTGTATAACAATGCCGTATAATAGAAACAGTCTTTACGAATACTGAATTAATGTGGTATAGTATTTATGGACACACAGTACAAAAGTTCTTTAGATACCGAGAATATAAACAAAAAAGTTGCTGTTTCATAAAGTGACATGTGAATAGCTGCAAATATTTAGTGGGTGCGATATCTTCCTTTGAACCTTCCTGTCGCACAACGTCAGCTGAGTTGTAAGCAGTGACGCACTGAGAATTTAGTCGATGTTCTTAGTATATGAATAGGCGGAACAGAATAAACAATTATTTGCAATTTTTCCATCAAAATCAATACTTCCCGTGTACAATGGGTATCTAACGAAATCGTATGATCGGAGGCTGCGTAATTTTCAATATCTGCGCACATTGGAAACTACTAATGTTGATAATCTGATACAAACATGAATATATTCAAGTGCAATTGTTTTGACCTCACCTCTCCGCCCATCCATGCAACGCTAAATCAGATACTTTTCCAAGGCATCCAGTGTGCCCAATTTAAGAGGACCCCAATGAAAAAAATCAATGTTTTCGTTCTTTGTAATTTAATAAGTTTAGAACAGAAAATTATTTGACACGTATTAATGAAATAAAATGTGAAAATAAAATTAATTGAAAAAATAAACAAATCATTAACGATTTTATTTAAAATAGTAGAATTATAGTATACCTAAATAGTTGTAACTAGTGAATATCTCACTGAGACACTTAAAACAGCAAATAAAATATGAATTGTATCTTAATACAACAAATGGTTAAATTTAGTGTCAGTTAGGTGAATAACTTCCCCACCACGACACTATGGGTAGAAGTTAGTGCCAATTAAACTTACTGTCTGAGGAAACTCGACCATTCCCAGGCAGCTCCCCCTCGCAAATGTTCGCCTCCGCCTCTTCTCCACCCTGGGCCCACGCTTGGCCGCTGACTCCCTCCTCGCGGCAAGTTTCGGTCATTTCTTGTAAAATGTATGGCACGCGCGGACATACATTGTGTGCAAATTCTCGTTGCGCGTATCCTACAAGGCACATCCTCTCCTCTGATGAAATTCCGTCGGGACGAGACAGGAGAAAGGGGGAAGGGAGGAAGAAAGGAAGAAAGGGAGGTGAGGATGAATGAAGGTCTCCAGGCGAGGTCGGGCAGAACGACAGGGATGTCCAAAACTTTTGGACATGGGTTTTCATTCAATATTTCAAAATAAACACGAATAAAATATTTGAGTATTTGCATTTTTTTTTGCTTTTTCGGAGTTCAGTCGTGTGCACGTGATGTAAAAACACTGGAGGGATACATCGAAATATTACACACATTGACCTAAATTGTCTTCATCAAAATGTATATCTTAATATGTAAAATGCATTCTCTTGTCGACATTATTGAAAATAATCGTTCTATGAGCCAAATGTGATTGCTCAAACATTTATGAAAACACCTCATGTCTTGTCTGAGAATAAATATGGCAATCTTCTAGGGAATTTAGAGAGGTGGAAAATGATAACTTTCTGCCAATTATACTATTACTGAGTTATCGCATGTGCCATTTTACTCTGATTGTTAGGCAACCCCTTATGCACAGGTAGGTCACTTTCTTACGCCGTCAACGAGATTCAGACCTGCCGGATGTCTGTAGTTGCTTAACAACCAGAGGTAAATGTCAATGTGTATAAGCATATACCACCATTAATGCAATTCACAACAAGATACTCATTGGTAAAAAGTTATCATTTTTGACAACTCTTCTTGCCCTCGTAGTTCGTAACATTTATGCTGAGACCCATCTATAATTTCAAAACCCTAGTAATTTCCTTGCTTTAATTTTTAGAAAGTATACCTAAGTTTTCGGTTCTCCAGTCATTCTGAGATCGTATATATTTTCCATACTTCACGATGATGGAAGCGAGTTATTTATTGTAGTTTGGTACTTGCTATGCTTTCAATAAAATGAGAGATAGAAGCCAACTCCTATTTCGGGCATTTCATGAGATTTGTATTGGTTTACTGTACTTTAAGATAATTAAAATCTTTAATTTCACTTTTACATGATTTTTTGCCAAAATAATGGAATTTTCGTTCAATGGGGAAAAGACACTTATGCTCTTTTAAAAACATTGCATGAATTGTACTCTGGTCTCCCATTGTTTTTTAGATTTGATTGTACTGTTGTTCTTTCAGGATAAAGCAACAAGACAAAAGCGGGACCAGTAAGCGAATTGTGATTCAAAACCTGTTTAACACATAATGTTTAGACATTCGGTATTTGTTTACAACTGGCCATTGATTCAATTGCACAGAAACCTAGAAGCATTCGATTTATTACATGATGCTGTGCTGTAAAGAGAACTATGAAAAAAGTATAACTAAAAAATACAAATGAATGTCGTATCTCGCCTTCATTATGTACATTTTCTAGTGTTCCTTCCGGTTAAGACGAGATAATTGAATGAGTCTATGTCAATAAAGTTAAACTGCGGGAGGTATATCAAATCTCGAATTATATCCTTACGAGACTAGTGCTTCTTTCCACTAGTAAAAACTAAATATATTAATAACATGTCTCTAATATTCTTGATTTTTCTAATATAATAAGATCTATTACTAAATAAGAAACTATAAATTTATATATCTCGTGTCATTTTCGAAGAGGTTTCTCTACTAATTTCTCACGTTACCTGTCTTACGTTTTGCGCGCCAATAGCAACTGTCAAAATCTGCAAGCCTTAATTTGCGTATCTGGATGGGGTCACGCGAGAGTCGCAGCCATGGAATGGCAAGTGCAGTGAAGGAAGCAAAAAGGCCTAAGAAAGGTGCCTTTACTATACTTCGTTGAAAATTATTCTGCTGAAACACTTGCGATATAATGAGAACCCTGCGGGACCTAAGCAATTTCTATTGAGAAATGTAATGTACCTATTTTCCAGACGTATTACCATCCCTCATTCTCACGTTGTTCTTGACATACAGTGGGAGGCATAAATTTCACAATGAACTCATTTCTATATATTGACCATCTAAGTACGCGTGAATTTATTTCGTCTGAAACCGGAACATGAGGATGAACGTTCGAGTTACATTGGATCCGTTAAGGCATCTGATTTATTTTGTCATATTCTTGCTGATGATATGATAATACGATCTATAATTTGCAACCTTTTGTACCATTAATATTGTGACATACCAAAATGGGGGCATGTTTATTTACAGAATATTTGTCGTAAATGGGCGAAATGGTTAGGGCAAATAATAGGCAATATGGCGCCTTAGTAACGACGTCGTGGTTGTTGTCAGGATAAACAAAATCATCTGATCGTGAGGTGACGGCGTGAGTAGGATGAAATATAAGAGATTTGGGGATTGGTTGAAGAAGCGTCGACTGATTATTAAAACGGAAGTTTGGGCATTTTGTCGAAATAAAAGAAAGGCGAGGCATTGTGGGTTTTTAAAAGGAGGGATAAAATTCATTCGGTCGCATGTCGTGACGGTGAGCAGTTCGCTCGTGAATAGATTAATTTGTGCATGTTAGGATTCGGGGGTCTACAATACGTGTTGGGACTTTGAAATATTTTGGTGGTGAGCAAGAATCGGACTTGAGGGACATATTCGGACTCTGAATATTTTCGTGGCAGAACCAGAAGTGAACTTGTGATACTTCTAAGATTTGGGGAACGTGTCGAGTTCCGAATATTTTGCTGTGCATAGAAATAAGACTTGGAGTTTTTTCGCGAGTGAACTCTAATCATTCTTGAACTTATAAATGTATGCGGTTTACAAACGATAACGGACTTTGCATATTTTCTTGCTATAAACGGAAGATAGAACTGAAGATTTGTTTTGCGGTGTAATCATAAAAGCACTGGATATTTATACGGTGAGAACGGGCATCAGACATAATATAGTGGAGCTGGAACAAATATTTGAGTGGTGCGAAGCGGTGAATCGGCGGTGTTCGCTTTTAAAGAAGAGAAGTGAATTCATGGTAATTGGACTTCGGGACTTCGGAGCTTCAAATACAAGAAGAGAAGACGTTTCGAGGGAGCACCGATCAAGAGCACGCGAAGACCAGAATCGCCGTATAAGGTTCGAAGCAGGTCATGACTAAGAAAGTTTCTCAATGTAAATTTTTCACATTTTTAATTTGCTACATTGATAGAAATAAACATTAAGTTTCTCTTGAAAGAAAGATAAAAATGATTTCCATTGGCCAATTCAAGCTAATAAGTAGCTAGATCAAATAATCTCTGTTTTCAGATTCCTCGCCATTCTGTATAGATGGCAGATCGGGTAATCGGCTATTAATAGATAATAGCGATTATTTCTGACGTGACCCATCGATCAGCTAGCGGGATAATATTCAGTTTTTATCAGAGTAATAATAGTTAAAATATTATCGTAACCTTTTTCCTGGCGCCCATGTTATTAGAAATTTGGAAACGGGTTACGACGAATCGCCCAATAATTGTAGCAGTTAGGGGTATGTTTCAAAATATTAAATTTGATTTTTTTAAATAAAATTTGCATATAGAATACTGTAACCGAAAACACTCCACATTTATGTTCAGTTTTAAATACGTAACATTACGGAAACATGTATTTCGTTTTCAGGAATTTTTGCCATTCTAAGGATTGAGCTATATTTACTGAATCGGTCTTCCAAGTACATCACCTCGTTGGCAAAGCTTAACTCACTTATATCTTAGATAACTGTTATAAGAAGATATTCAATTTGCGGAAAATACATTTTCATTTGCACAGATCTATACTCTTTATAAATTGTGAACAGACGTATTGCTTCCTTGGTAGGTTTTGATGGAAGTTTTAGAAAAAATATTTTCGTCTAAAATAAAATATTTTCGTCTAAAATCTTTACAGTTTATGATTATGATATACTTATAATTAATTCATTCATTCACGAACGTAATGATTTGAAGATTTCAATCGAAGCAGAAAAGCTTTCAAAAAGTAAACAATCCGTGACTTTTCCAGCAATTTATTACCCAATCCGAACATATCAGATAAGGGAGACAGAAATCTGCACTTCGCCGTAGTTTCTTGTCCCTCCGTAGAGACGCAGCTCCTTGTGCACATAATGTCCTTTCGCCGTCCTTCCCCTACCTCCCCCACCCCTACTCGTCGTCTTGGCGTGGGCGGCGGAGGCAGGTCCCGCGCCGGGCGACTGCTCAGCGAGATATTAAAGGCCCTCTCTCCTCGCCTATGCCTTGGACGCGGGAGCCGACGCCCGTCCCAAAGTGTCCCCTTTATAACGGCTTAATTTCGTTAGAGCGGCAGATAACGATGGCAAAGGCAGCTATTTTCTTCCTTAAGCGCCACCTTTTAGCTTGAGCGTATTGCCCAATAAAATGTCGCCGACGCGTTCTAAACACCTTGAGATTCTCGTGCGGTTAATAGACACCGCGGAGGTGGGGCTGACGGTTCACCCGCTGCGTCGGTGAGATCGCTGACGTTCTCTGGGTGCCCGTGTCGTACGTTCTCCTTCCGTTGTCGTGCTCAGGTAGCGTCTCAGCTACAAGTAATTTAGCTCATCAACCACCTTTACTTCATAATAATTTTATTGGTTGCATGTGGATTGTTGTACGGTGGCAAGACTATTGGTTGCATCGTGGATCGTTGATTTCGTAGAATCAATAATTTAAAAAATATTTAAATAAAAAAAAAAAAAAAAAAATAAAATACTATAGAACTATATTTTCTTCTGTCAACACTAGTGAAGTTTACTTATACAATGTAGCTGAAGGTAAATAAATTATTTATTTATATTTTAAATATTGGTTTTAAACAATGTCACTACTATACAACATGACCGAAAACTTGCCACTGAGGGACATTTAAAAGAAAAATTTGACAAACTTCAATTAAAATTGTAACGTTGTTTTCCTTAGCTCATTATTTTAAATATATTTTGAGCTACATTTTGTATTTGACATCCGTTTTTATTCGAACACTCTGAAAATATTTAAGTGGTTAGGCGGAAGAGCAGGCCTTAGGGCTTGAGCCTTGCCAGTAATAAAGACATTATTATTATTATTATTATTATTATTATTATTATTATTATTATTATTATTAAAATGTTGGGAGCAATGTTATGTGCCACTTGTAATTTATTTTTATTTAATTGTTTTTATTATCCTTGTTCGCCAATATTATGTCTTTTAAGGGTTTTTATATCACACGATATACAAAATCATTTTTAACTACATTTCATCATACATGTACAATGTTTGAAAATAATAATATTAGAAACTAACAACTAAGGATACTCAGAAAGGGTCCTTCAAGAAAATACAATATTTGGATTGAAAAGAATAAATAAATATTGAATTGAATTTAGGAATGTTTAAACCTGCTTTACGGCTAATTAAGGAGGGTGTGGTAGGTCTTTAGAATATCTTGATTTGATTCGTCGAAAAGGATTGACTGATTTCCCTAGAGTGTACAAAGGAGTGGCTGGGCAAGATGAAAGAGAATTGTAGAAATAGGAAGAAAGTTTTAGAATCCAAGTTTTTAGAGGTTCTTTTGATAATTCTTTTAAAATTTGATCATCCTGGAGCTTTTAAAAAAATTCTTAAAAATTTATTTTGCAGTACTTCCCGTTTTTGAAGGTTCCTTGTAGCGGAACCTCCCCAAATCGGGCAGGCGTAGGTCAGTGAAGGTCGTATAATGTATTTAAATATTATTAATGCTGAGTCTATTGATAATTTTGATTTTCTATTTATGAATGGATACAATTTTAATATTTTTATATGTGTGTTATTAGCTGTGATGCTATGTGGCTTTTCCAGGTTAATTTTGTATCAATTTGAAGTTCAAGATATTTAACAGAAGTGTCATTCGGAAGCCATTGAACTGCATGATTATTAATTATTAAGGGATAAGTAGGAAGAATCCATTTTAAAGAGAAAATTTTAGCTTGAGATTTTTGGTGATTTATTTTTATTTGCCAATCATTGAACATGAGGAAATTAAGTCATCTTGGAGATTGTCTCTACCTGAAAGATCACTGTGAGTGATGAATATTGCAGTGTCGTCTGTAAATAAGTCATATCAGAAATAAAAATGTAAAAAGCGTAGGTGATAAAGAAGATTCTTGAGGAAGTCGAGCTTGCATATTGTGATCAGTTGAGAGAGTGTTATTTATTTTAACTTTGAATCTTCTATTAACTAAAAAGGATTTTATTATATTTTGTAAATCATTTCTCAATTAATAAAGTAATCCATCATGCCAGATTTTATAAAATGAAATTTTTACTCTAAAAATATAGCAAGAGCATGACGTAATTTTTGGAAATTGGTGGCAATATAGTTTGTTAAACATAACAATTGATGAGTAGTAGAATGATTGTGTCTGAAACCAAATTGACTACTAGGAAAAATATTATTTTGATTAACAAATTCATGAATTCTGGTCAAAATTGCTCTTTCAAAGATTTTTGAAAAATTTGGCCTGAAATTTTCAGGTTTAGTTTGATCTGTGTTGGGTTTAGAAATATGTGCCACTTTGTGTTCTGATTCTGTTGAATCACGACTACGTTAAATGAAGTTGAGTTGTAAGTAAATTTTAGTTACTTATGACAATCTCATTTTCACGCCAGGAAATACTTTCTCTGTATAATAACCATAACTTAATGTAATAGTTAAACTTAAAACCCACTTACTACAAAGTTTTCAAAAATAATATTTAGTTTTAAACTAATAGAAATCGGTTGTAATAATCATTTATAGGAAGAAATAACTGACTTCTTTCTCATCGTTGACTCGTAGCAGTAGTCTACAATTCGACAACACTGCCACCCCAATTTCACTTGATGACATTTCTACCAGCACCAACATGTGCAACACTGTTGCATTCCTGCCTAACCATTTGGTCTACCACATTTTTTTTTTTTTTAAAGCTTTTTCTCGAAACTTGAGATATCTTTTTTTTCACCCACCCTTGGCATTCTTCACTTTCCTGCATTACTTCTGTAATTCTATATTTTGGTACCCTTCTACCAGCACCAACATTGCAACACTGTTGCATTCCTGCCTAACCATTTGGTCTACCATTCCGACGTAATTCTTCTTCCCTTTCCCACTAACCTCACCTTATTTCTCATCTGTCTCTTCTCCCCTTACCGTCCTCTCCAGACTGAAAAGCAGTGGAGCGAGGTGGAGGAGGTAGGTGGGAGAACGAGCTCGTTTAAACAGGGTGTTTTCGCCGCTCACAAAACTGTTGTCGCGGGTGTAAAGCCTGCACCGGCGATGATAAAATATACAAAGTGTGTTTGCTCGCCAAGAAAATTAACAGTTAAATTAATTGTCCTCATTACGGGGTACTTCATTACCGGAGCCTCGCGTGACGTGAGCGCACCCGCCGCTCGGGGTGATAAACCGCTTGCCATCCCCCCGCGCTGTCCGGCTCTCGACAAGAGCTCGGCTCCTCGGAAGAAGAGAGGCGAGGATGAGGGCGACAAGGGAAAAATGGCGGGCTTGCTCGTACACGATGCAGTTCCGTGCGCGGCCGCAGTATCTCCCTTTACGGGTCTTGGCGAGATGGGGAACAAGATGGTGGCGTTATCTGCCTGGCGGTGCTATTGGTGGATGTATGTGATGCACCGGTGCTGGAGGGCGTCGAAGAGTGAGATGTACGAAGTACTGGTACAGTTACTAGCGTAAAATGAGAGCGGTAGAACTTCATTATACGTGTAATTTTGTGCTTCAGTCAAAGAGCCATTGTTAGTTAGCTTTAATTCTGCGAAACTACTGAATAGTTTATTCGTGAAAAAAAACTTTAAAAGTACTGTATTTTTTTCATTACTTCAAATGGATATTTCCACATTTTTCTTGTGTTTATTTGTATGAGAATTGACATGATTTTTTACAACGAAATTTAAAATGTGATCTCCCGATGTTCATTAAGGAGCTCGTATTTATTAGTAATTAATAGTTTAATTATTGTTGGTTACGCCACCATATTTTGAGGCTGAAAAATAGTTTGAATTTTTTGGGAGAGCATCAGACGATGATTCTGGCTGGCAACAAGATTCTTGCCACCTTTTCCTCCCTTGCTACCTGGAAAATTCTGAAAGCCAATTATTTAAGAACTATTAGTTTACCTCAGCGTAAGAATGATTGGATATTCAAGACGTTGTCAGTATTTACCTCGTCTGGGTGAAAAGAAGATCATTTTCTGTCGTAATTCGGGCATGACAAAGTGTTAAGCAGAGCTCCGCGCCAAAAAACTCTGTCACGGAGTCAGCATTGCTGTGAAGTAGATCACTACCAACATAGCTTCTGGCTTTCGTTCCTTCTGGCTTCTCGATCTTCGAACAATGCGATCACATCGCATCTTATTTCGAACGACGTTTGATTCTCGAAATGTTGACAATAGTCTCTGGTCGCTTCCCAGTAGCTGGCGCTATCTCTCGGTCATCTTTGAAAGCAGTTTGTCTGCTCCAAAGAGCTTCATACGAAAAATGTATTGCTTTTCGCTCTGGAAACCCAATGCGGGACGTTTGAAATTTTTACCGCGAACGTTTCAACATTTTTAAGGGTAAACCCTTTGCTTAATTAGCGCCAAGGAATTGTTTAAATGATTGAATTCCAAGTCGGCGCCAAATTTGAATTAATTTTGGCTACCTATGTGCTGACAGTCGGTAACAAAATAAATTGATTTTGAATATTGAAATTAAATGAATTTGGAAACTTTTGTTTACTTATCGCAATTGTACAATATGATATGATGAAAAAATGAGTGTGATTTATATAGTAAGAAAAATGCTGGTCATTAATCATTTGCGACTCTTGTTTACACTTTCTACAATTTTGCATGTAGTAAAACCAATTTATTAAATAGCAGGAATTAAAAAAGGAATTCCCTGACACAGCAATAAATCACAAAATAATAGAGATTACTTTTAAATAAGGAAATAATTCTCACGATTTTGAACTGCCGAAGGCTGAAAATATGTTGTGGTAACGTTTGGGTATTGTAACGTACTCGAACGTTGTAATAATGGAGGCTGGCTTTTTTAATTGTCCAGAGTTTATGAAAACACACGGCATTTTTTTTCGAAATGTAGAAATTTAGTACTCTACTGAAATAATAATGGTACGAAAAGTAAAATATAATTTCCAGGTAGTTTATCGGTTGAAATGATCGACAATGAATTGATAGCAAGTAGATTTAAATATGTCACGATGTTGAAGTAATTTCAATGAATTTAAAATGAAAAGTTATTTTAATTCAGTTCAATATTTTATTGAAATATCTCAACTATTTAAAATCTGAAGCGGGACGCTCATATTCGTCGTTATTTTGGATCAACAGTCTCTTCTACATCTCGCTACAATTTATAGAGTACATTCTAATTGATATTTATTTGTGTAAGCTACATCTCACACAGCAACCTCCTCTTCTAATGAAGCGTTTCGCCCGTTCAAATGATAAAAACTAAATTAACGACATCCTTAAAACGGAATGAAATATTCTGGCGCAAAATTTCTCATCTTCGAACAATTTTACTTCATTTGTTATTAATTAATCTCGATGAAAAACTCAATTAAACAGGGCTTCATTTCATTCGTTACACGCGAACTAGTCTGGAGCAGTACAGCAAGATAAATCTGAAACAGCGCTGAATCTCTCAGTCGCCGTGGAGAAGCTTGAGCGTGTATTGCCCGGGGTGCTCTTGAAGTCGGCCTCCCTTAAAGAAACGCAGCGAAGTAGGCAAACGGAGCGAACCAGCTGAAGTTGAACTGATTAGTCAGACGCAAGATTCAAGTCGCGAGGAATAACTCGATGGAAAGTGAAGGTGGAGGATATGGTAGAACTGATGAAGGCGACGGCAAAAGATATGGCTCTGGGTCTGTAATAGAATTAGCTGCGATGATGGATATAGATTTTTACAAATTTGTTTGTGGTTAAAGACATGACTTGGCAAGAAGATTGTTGAGAAATAAAAACAATATTTCTCAGATTACGTAAGACTGGGAAACAAAATATTTCTTGATTGATTGGTAGGTTATTTTTGATTCCGTGTCCGTCAACTTATATGGTAAATAGTCCCGTAAGTGTTGTACATGCGTTTGAGTCACAGTAGATGACTGTGTTCTTCCCACGCTGGAAGATGTAAACCAATTATTTGACCGATTAGATGAAAACCGATCAAGTTTCGTCGCAATTTAAGAATTTTCACACATCCTGCATGTGATTAAGATGATAGATTTTGCATAATTTTGAACCTACATTTTGGCATTTGAATAAGTGTCAGATTTGTATAGATGTTACTTGGCATAACCCCTGAAATGACCAGAGGAATGATGACTTTTATGAACTTTTTGGAGCTGCCATAGTGCATTGACTTCTGCTGCTAGTTCTGTATACTTTGTTATTTTTTCTGCATGTGCTGTTTGAAGATTAGCTGTTTGAAGAACAGTTATGTCAATTAGGTAGCCAATGTTTGCCGTTTGTCTGCCGTTTGTAGCCGTTTGTCTGGTTGTTATAATCAATGGTTTTATCTGTAATAATGTCTCTGGAAAGTACAACTTATAGTTTGAATTTTCAAGTACAGTATCGGGAACATATTTGTAATATGGACTGGTCAATTCTTGTGGTTTAGATTTCGCTGCCAGTTATTGGTGAATAATATTTGCAACTTAATTGTGCCTATAGATGTAGTCTGTATGGGCCATTAATTTGCGTCCTGATGTGATGTGCTGTATGCTTTCAACTGTTGTATGGAATTTTCTACATTTGTCATCTATTGTTTGACCATATGTTTTTTGTAACTTTAAGTGTTGACCACTTGATCCCGTATGATGGCCATAAACCCTTCTGTTTCACAAAATAGATCACCATATTTTAGACAAATGTTTCAGGCTTTTGAGTCAACATGAGGTTGCTTGAGTCTACATGAGGTCTGCTGAGATCATTTGCATAACGTCCATGGAGTTTCTTTCTTGACAACATGTCTATTTTGTAGCTATTGTCTGTAATCCGCGACGAAATGTCTAGCTGTTTGTTATTAAGGTTAAGAGGCTATTGCAGCATGTAGTCCTCAGGTTGCTTGTTATATTAATAAAAGTTACTTAATGAAAGATTTGTTTGTAGCACAAGTTCTTTAGATCTATAAGGCCTCTTCCTCCCTCATTCCGTGGGAGTGTCACTCGTTCTATTGCGCTATTTGAATGGTAATGTCAAACTTTTCCATTTTGCAAACTTTGTCAAAATTGTGCGAGTAAGTCTCTGGATGTCTTCGGGGTCTGTGTCGCGGTTTAATTCCAAATGGAAATGTGTTGATTGCGTTTATGATGTTACTGTCTGTTAATTTTGTTTTCAGGAGTGCGGTGATTCTTGATTTGTACAGTTTTGTTAGCAATTGTTTGATTGCCTTGTCTGTGATTTCTGCCTGATCGAATCCTAAATACTTGTATATTCCTTCATCACCCATTGTCTGTATTGTCGTTTGATCACAAAGTGCGCTATCTTCTGTAACTTTCCGGTTTTGTCTACGTTAAATGTCTTACATTTGCCAATGCCAGAACTCATGTGGATGTCTTCAAAAAAAGTTCGTGTTGTTTCAAGCAGATATTGAAGCTGCCTGTCTGTTGAACTGTAAAGTTAAATGTCTTCCATGTACATCACACGTGATATGGTGTGGATGGTTTTCTTATTTTGACGAATTTGGAATTCATAGCGAGTACTATTAAGTGGTGTTGACAGGGAGTTTAGGGACAGTCAGAACAACAATGGGCTTAAGGAATCTCCTTGGACGATTCCCCGCTTAATTCTGATATCATTTGTTCTGATTGTTAATTCTTGCTGCCTTAAAGACAATGTTGTTTTCCAATGAGTCATGATCTGTTTCAGAAAGTTGATGACGGTTTCATTAATTTTGTATATGTCGAGAACGTCAATAAGCCAACTGTGAGGAACGCTATCAAATGATTTTCTTGTAATGAATGCATTTCAGGTGAAAGTTTCTATGGTTTTTATGTACTTGGAGAATGGCCATATCTGTTAGACGTTGTTCTTTACATGCTTTATGTAATCGTCTGCAGCATTTCTGTTGTTCTGTAATTATTTCTCTGTCTTCAATATAATTTTGGATTTTACTTGTAATGGATGAGGTCAAAATTTTGTATATTGTTAGAAGGCAAGTGATTAGGCAGTATTGAGATGGGTTCTGTGTGTCTCTACTTTTGGGTTTCATGTACGTAATACCTTTCGTTAAAAATAAAGACATGCCTTCTGGGCTGTTAATGAGTTATGTGAAGCACTGGGCCAACTTACGGTGAAGCGATGTAAACTGCTTGTACCAGAAATTTTGAACGTGTTCTGGGCCAGGAGCTTTCCAGTTGCGGATTTTCGCTTTGTATATTGAATATTATTCATTTCTTCCTTAATCAAGTGTACCTCACTATTGAGATGACAGGTTTCTGACCGTTTCTGACCAAATGTCTGACCAATACTGTTCTAATTTTTTTTGATCTGGTGCACTGTTGTTCTCTTGTTGAAAATTGCAGTTCTGAGTTGTTAAAAGAACACTTTTTCATTCTGATGAAACATTGAATTTTGTTGCTTACGTTCTGTTGTTTCTTTGCATCGTCTAAATCTTCGTGATTTAGCTGCAAGTTTCTGTTTCAATTCATCTAAGTGTTTAACTATTAAATTTGGATAAACGGTGTTATATCCCTGGTACTTGTGTTTTCTGATCTTTGCAAGTGTTTTATTAATTTTCTTGGCTAATTTCTTGTTAATTGGTTGATTGAAATGTTGTGTTACTCGGCCTATTTCTAGTCTGAGATAATAGATTTCATTTTTGAGTCGTTGCTGCCATTGCGGTTTAATATTTTTCTTGATTGACTTCCGTTTTTTACTTTCTGACTGATCCTTTAATTTAAAATCAAATTTTACAGCTATGGAAGCAGCTGTACAGTAACTATAGCATGTATATTTGTTAAGGTATCTTCTTCTTAGATCCGACAAGGCAAAACATGTTCATTTATAAATTGAATAATTTGGGTGAGCCTGTTGTTTGTATTGCTGTTGAGTTTCCGATTTCTGGGGCGAAGAGTTGGATCTAATCTTCAGTACTTGAGAAAAAGGTCCTGGCATATGTCAGTTACGTCTGATATGTTGTCTTTCGTGGCACCTGATGTTGATGGATTCTGATTTGCTTGACCTAATTGAGTTGAATTTGGAACTACGGGAGAATCTGGGATAGTTTGTGTCAAGGGGCATCCATTACTGGAGGAAGAGATTTCTGCTGCTACTTCCTGTTTAATTTGATCCAACCTTACTTTTGGGATTAGATTGTTTGTAAGTATAGCTCTTTTCTGATGAACAAGTATGTTCTGTAACGCCAATATGGGAAAATGTCTGTCGCAAGGTTTATGTATCTTTGCAATCCCTTAGATGTATCGACAAATGTCTCCCAACAAATACGAAGGAAATGTTAGTAAAAACTCTGTTGTGTCCTCATTTCGACTACGGTGATATTGTGTACAACAATTTAAAAGATTCACTCGCTCAAACTCTGCAAAGAGCTCAAAATGCCTGTATTCGTTTCATTTATAATATAAAAAAATACGATCATATCTCCAGAGTTTATAAAGTGAACAAAATACTAACACTAAAGGATAGGCGTTTGTATCACAGCCTTTGTCTTTTATTTAAGATGATTAAAATGGATTCTCCGTCATATTTAACAAATTATTTCGTATATCTTAAATCCTCTAGATTTCAGAAATCTCAGTTCCTCTGTATTCCAAAACGTAAAACAAACTACTACAATAAATCATTCGCAATCACGGTAGCCCGAGAGTGGAATAAATTGCCTCTCAACATTAATAACTGCTCCTCATTAACGTCTTTTAAGAAACACCTGAATGACTTTCTTACAAAAAAGAATATATTATACAATTTACATCACTGTAGATATTCGAGTGTCAAATCCAATGTCAGTTTTACCTCCTTTTAGGAATGCTAAAAAAGTGACTAATATGTTTGGAAATAACCGTAATGTACTTGTTGAAAATTTATTTTTTTTTTTTGATTTGTTTGATACTGCCGGAAATGTATTTTCATCCATAGGAGCAGATGTGGAATAGAGCAAGAAGACCATTCCGTGCAGCATGGCCAGCAGCTGAGGAAAACATCCCAAAAACCTGTCACTTCATTTTAGCTTAGGTACTATGGTTGTATTAGGACGCAGCCTGCCTGGTGGGTTTTCCCCGATTAGCGGGTTTTCCTCCAGGGTCGAGCGGCGAGTGAGGTGGTGTGTTTCTGTAGTAAAAGATAACAGTCGCTCGGGGTGAATACCAGGCTGCCGCGTAGCGCGCAAACGTTTGGAGCAATGCTATTCAACTCAACTTGTTTTTAACTTCCATCTATGAGTTTAAAATTCGTCAAACAAAATTTGCCACGTTTCTGTGTCTATTTTAATATTTCATTCATCTTTTTAAAAGCTGCACTTAAATTATACTTGGTTTCTACTAACTAGTTACAACTTAAATATATTTTACATTTGTTTATAATATTACATGTTTTTTTATGCATCTGACATGTGGTTAAGCGGAAGAGCGGGCCTGATGGCCCGAGTCTCGCCATAGCAATAAAGGCATTATTATTATTATTATTATTATTATTATTATTATTATTATTATTATTATTATTATTATTATTAAACCTTTCTCTGAAATCAGCAAGCAGAGACTGTCTGTATCCAATCATTTCTGTTTTGAAACGTGTGGCTCTGTAGTAGACGCGCCGGTGAAGCCACAGATTGTCGGTTGCTTCTTTGGGATTTGGCTGTAGTTTGTTAGGGTGACCCGGTAGGCGCCCGCCTGTTCAGCGTCCTACCTCCGGTGGCTCACATGCTGTCACGCCCGGCACCGGCTCCAGACGTGCCCCGGCGCTCCCTGGGCAGCGGCTCTTTTTCAAAGGCCTTATGACTTCTTAAACGGCTCTCCATATCGGTATGGTTGATTGCCATTGCTCTAAGCACCTTTATAATCGGTGACAATTGCTTGTCTTCCACGCAGCACTGTTGTTCTTGCTAACACGCAGGGTTGGACTTAAGATGACTTGCAGAAAGAGTGGGAGGGGAAAAGGAGATATCTTGGGGAGTTCGTATTTCACCTAAAGAATGAAAACGAGGAAGGACAACTTAGGACAAGGGTAAGAGGGATAATGGGAGATGGATAAATTTCACAGGTAGGGACAGCAGACAGCTGCTCCGGTTAGCTTTCTACGACAGGGAGAGGTCCCGTGGTTCTATTCTTATAAAATCCTCTGTCACCACACGAGGTTTATTATTATTATTATTATTATTATTATTATTATTATTATTATTATTATTATTATTATTATTATTATTATTATTATTATATTAATCGCCAATATAGCAAATTCCCTAATTTTGTTTTAAAATAGAACACATTTTATGTTACTTTGTGAACATATAAGGGAATTATTCTTTATATTTCCGAGTATCACTCCGTTTCCCAAAACAATAGATTTTACTTCGTGAAGTAGCAGTAGACACTAGCTCATGCCAGATCAAAAACTAAAGAGCAATACCTGCGAAATGAATGAATAATTAAGTAATTCGGGAATCGTTTTAAAGAGCTTTCTATGAATGAAAAAGGATATTTTATAGGATATATTCACGTATAACCCTAACGGTAGGAAAATATATTTTAGTCAGTTATTTGACCCTAATAAACGAAATATCGCGTATAATACATCTGCATGTGATATCTCTAACGCTTGTCGGATATTTGCTACATCAATTTGAGATGAGTCGTACGAGAATTATGGATAATCCCAACGTCCAATATTCAGGATGAATGAGAGGACAGAATGTTGAAATTTCGATGTCGCGCAATCCGTGCCGCATTGTTAACTGTGCTGCTGCCTCGATATGTGCCTGAAATTATTGGAGAGAACCTCAAAATCAGAAGAGTTAGCAACTGAAATTCTCATCCAAGCTGAGGTCAGAATATATCAAGTTATTCTAGGATCCTCCATCCTATGAAGTTTTATTATAGAACTCGCATCTGCATACGTTATTGGAGCAAACCTGACAATATAGTTATGCCTGATTTTCTTGTACATACTTTTGATCGTAAAAACGTGTAATCTTGTATTGAGCGCGTTCACGAGCATTTTTGACCGTTCACCTACCCCAAACAGCAACTCTATTCGTAACCAACAATCACATAAGCATGACGACTATAAAGGCTTACCACTCAGAATTCATCAACGAAACATAAAAAGCATGCGGCGTTGTTAACCAACGTGGTCCATAAATTACATCAAAAGCAAATTCTACCCGTCTTTCCTCAATACACCTCTAGAGAGCAATTTAAATCTGCAACGATTTCGCTAATTGTGCTTTTCAGTTCAAGTGAGTAAGAGCACTTTATGATATTCGATCTGTTCCGTACGCGAATGATACATTCCCTAATTTGAAATGACAGTGAATTCAAATTTAACACATTTAACATTGTTTTGTTAACCTTTAAAGGAAATCTTGTTGACGGTTTTTGAACATCACACAATGTCTTCAAGAAAATATAGGCAAATGCAGAGAGCATGGAATTCTATCAAATCAAAGTGTACAACATAAAACTATCTACAATCGTTACGTCCATGTCTTTGAACAAAAAAAAACTCAATTGGAAACCGTGTATATGCCTAGTGATCTCTGGTATTTCAACAATAAACAATTACACAAATAATTTAACTTACAGAGTGTGGACCATTACATCACCTATAGAAGTAGTTAGTATACTAATTACTTCTTAAACATATCCAAAATCCTTTTACTGTCAGTGCACAGACTCCGTAAAAACCCGCGATATGTATGCAGAGTAGAAAATATATTTCCTTTTTACATTTTCCTCAAAAAATTATCCAGCCGAGATCCCGACTGAAGAGGGGTAACCTCATCCAATGTAACATTTTTAAGTTTTAACTATTGAACCATCACACATATGTAAACTTGGGTTAATCAAAATGATGTAATCACCATCTGTATAAATAAATGAAATGAATAAACATCCACGTCTTCAAAATGCCGCTTTTACTTTTTGTCCGCACTGGCTCCTGGAAATGTGCCATCTGTGGCCCCGCCCCCTCCAACTCTTCCATATCTCGGTCGCGGGTCGCAGCCCCATCCCCGGGCGGTGGTGACCTCACAGCAGCATTTCGCCGCGACAAGTCATCCCGAGTCGACGGCGCTATTCGTCGACGTGTCGCGAGAGGCCGAGAAGCCCTTTCGTAATCTCCCAACTTCTGCCGAGGACAGAGATGCCCGGGAAACGGTGTGCAAGTTCGGAAAATGAGGCGGAGGAAGTTTTAAAACGAAGTTAACTACTTAGATTAGGGCAGCCAGGTGGCGGGGTGAAGGGCGGGCCGGGTCGCGCGCCGCGAGATTGGGAACGAAAAGAAGTCGGAACGGGTCGCGGCGCGGGCGGGCCGAGCGGGAAAAGTTGGACCCGGCGGGAGAAGGTCCGGAGGCAGATAAGGAAATTAACCAAGCGCTCCAGCAACGCCACCGGGGTTCCCAACGCGGCGCCTAGCCGTCACCTCCAAAGATAGCGCAGGCGGACAGGTGTGATAAGAAATACTCGCCAGGAAACTTTTTTTATTCCCGCCTCGCCGTGGGCACCATTCGAACAACTCGGAGTCGGCGACCGACCGACCTGTCACCGAGGCGTCTCGCCCTCCCGAGAAACCGCTCCCCGCGAAAGAAGTCGGATTTCCGGAAACGTCACATGCACACGGAAGCGAGAATATATAAAGGTGGATAATGTGCGCAAGTTGGTCGGGAAAAGTTTGGCCCTTCGCGTCGCATATTCGGGTCTCGAGTGGAAGCAGTTCAGGGAGGAAGGTGACACTCCGCCGGTTCGCTCCCCTGGAAAGTAGTGCGTGGAGGGGGGGATGATGAAAGTGGCGGAGGTGAGAGGTGACGGAGACAACGGAAAAGTGGCGGGGGAGGAAATGTATGAGGGGATAATGGCAGTGATGGGTAGACGTAGATATGGAAACAGGTGGAGGAACAGTAGAGACAGGGAAAATGAGAGAGGTGGTGGCGGAATGGGGAGACTGTGTTGGTGGAGACATAGCGTATGTGGAGAGATGGCGTTTATGGAGAGATTGCATTTGTGGATAGACGGCAGCGGTGGAGGTGGCGTTTGTTGAGAGGATAGAAGGTAGGGAAGATATAGTGGTGGAGAGGTGGGCCTGTAAAATAATCGCAAGAGAAGAAGAATCTATAGAGATCGCGATGGAGGACACCCAATGCAACTCAGCTGACAAGATGTTAACGGACGGGTAGGTGACTCAAAGTAAGATTATGAGTGCATGGAAAATGATGTCAAAATGCAGAGAACGGCTTGAGGGTCTCGAATTTGTAAATTGGCAAACCATATGTAATTTGTGGTGGACAAAGCGAACTTTCGGGACACTTTCGGGGTTCTCCGTTTACCCCTCATTCCACCATTGCTATATTAGCATTCACCTCCTCACCGGCTTAGGTGACTCAAAATATAAACTGATGTCACAGCAGTGGCTATGGCAGGGAAGTCCGAGTCTCGACGGTAGCAGGATTTTGAAGTTAGCCGGTTCTATCGGCCAGTGACTCTGATCGGTAGTTTTCCGTGGTTTCTCCGATCGACACTAGGCGAATGCCGGAGCAGTACTCTAACAAACGCGCCACGAACCGCGCGCGATATTTCCTTCCTCTTCCTTGTCTATCCTCACCCCTTACACACACATTTACACTAACATGCACTATACTACCACATATGCCGGGAGACCGGTCGGGAGCTTAGAGCTTGACCAGGCTGGGGCGGTGCCCCACTAGTAGGAGATACCTGGTTGAGGGAAACCCCGCTAGCCGACGGTAAATCGTCGCCGGATCTCGCCATCCAGCGAGAGATTACCGCCATCTCCCGATGAAAAATGCACTACACTTACGAGACTGACCTCAATAGTTAACGCGCCCGGAATCACTAACAACCAACCAACTATTTATAAAGCATTGTAGGCTTTCACAGCCATCCCGAACACTTCGCTCGAGACCTCGTCACTGAGGATGCCCACCGTAGTCGTGGGCAAAACGTTTGGCAATTCAAAGCCAATTGGACCACGGCCCATCAGACCGGAAGACATGAATAAAATCAACTAACTATTGTTTTTTACACAATACGTATATCACTAATAGACCTCCTGCAGTTGAAAAATGGATAAATAACAATAACTAGGGGTTAGTAATGCGGAGGTTGGGGGATTGGCGATGGCGATGGCGATGGCTATTCGGCGACCTGTGCAGGAAAGGGCGTAGTCGTAGCGCGAAAGCAAGGCTGGAGTTGCGCTGACTGCCTGGCGCAGGAGAGAGGTGAGATACGCGTCGTCGAGCCCCCTTAAGTGTACTGGAAAATTACCTCCGGTTCCGCCCGAGAAGCCTAACGTATTGGTTATTTCTGGACGCGGTCCGAAGCGGCAATAAAGGTATATCTTCCACCAGCCACATGACCAGGGTCGCTATCCCTTTCTTGGAACAAACGCTTATTTGGGGGAGGCTATGTAGTGCACGTACTCTTCATAAGGGGTGGGTAGATTTTAACGAAATTTAACCACTGTCTCTTGTCTCTCTATGTATCTTATGAATGAGTCTCTTTTCTTTATTCAAGGGCAGAAAGATGAGAACATTACAAAATATCCTGGAAGAAAGGTTTCATAAAGGTCGTTTTGCTTACCAGGTGTGTATATTTTACTTACAGATAATTTATTCAACTTCATACGGCTAACTGGATTGTTGAGGATTGCAAGAATTCGAGTTCATGAGAATATACTATTGTCTGATACATTTTGAAATTTCCTTCGAAGTGTACACTGAAAACAAGGATACCATAAATCCCAACAAGGTCTCAATAGTTACATAAAACCTTCGTATTCGAAACAGAGACCTTGTTGCTTTACTCCCTTTCCTAGTTACAACAGCATCCAAGATTGCTGACTTTGACGGACCAACCTTGATGCACCAACCGACCTGTGATTTCTGAGAGGTTGATGTTGCTTCATAAACGGACCTGTCGGCCTCATCGAGCCTAATCATGTTGCAGAGCACTAGCTGGCCACAGCAGCCAGGCACCTTGTCAGATTAATTACGTATTGAAGATAATATATATTGAAAAACATTCAACTTATGTTAAACACACACTCACATGTGTATATATTATATATATATATATATATATATATATATATATATATTGTAATGGGACAGTCGCCCACGTATGGCATCGCAAATCATAAATATAAATTGTATTTTCAAACGCATATTAAAACGCGTAGTAAAGAGGCGCAGGAATGGGGGCGTTTTCCCGTTACCTGCGCGCCGCCAATGCGAGCGAGCAGGCTAGCCTTTGTTAACCAGCCCTGTAGAAAGGGGCGCGCCCATGACGTCAATGAGATTTCCGGCCGCCACCGACCAGCGCCGGCGTTTTTCGGCGAAATTCTGACGTCGAACAAATTCCCATTGAAGACGCTACTTCATAGCGTCAACAGCCACGTCGATACAGCCGCGATTGGCCATCTCGTGTCGCGTGATGCCGCAGGCCAATAGGCGTGAACATTGCGTGGGCGCGATCATGTGACCCTATGGAGCCACGGAGCTGCGAGGAAGGACAATTCGGGTTCTTCTGATTCGAACTGTGGAGGAGATCTGGCTGAGGGGAACAGCGGGCGAGGGCGTAGGTGTTCTCCCGGAAGACTAGTCTTAGTCTCCTAGAAGGTCTAGGTTTAGTCTCCTAGAAGACTAGTCTTAGTTGCTTTTTTTTGGCTTCGGCCACGTACGTGCGAATACACGCACAGTAGAACAGCCTCGGGTGTGCAAGTTGGGCTCTGCCGGCCCGAGCTTCGGTAATTAGATCAGCGACAGGAAGTAGGGACCGCTGATATTTACGCGCCGTCGACCGCCAGAGGCAGGGCGCGACGAGGCGGTCACGCCACGCTGCGAGCGGCCCCGCTGTTACGATCAGCTCCGGAGGTAGGCGAACCCGAGGGCAAGAGCCGCCGTTCCTGGCGCAGAGGCGTGCCTGGACATTTTCTATGCCGCGGGCGCCGACCACGCCGCCACCGCCGCAGCCGTCGACCCCGAGCGCCGCCTTCACGCGCTCGGCTACTGAGTGGTCATCGGCTGATCCAGGACATTCATCGCCGCTGGGCCGGGCAAGAGCCCGCGTCATCGTCACGGCTGCGCTAGGGAAGGAAACGCACCTGGGCACCTGCGCACCAGGGAAGGAAAAGAGCGAGTACGCTCGTGACCCCCGCCAGCGCCGGCGCAACAAACTCCGTGCCCTGCGCGGGCAGCTGCTGTGACGGGAGATGGGCGAGCGACCCGTCGAGACCCCAACCATGTAGTTATAAGTTAGTCTGTAAGTTCGTTTTTTATGTATCCGGCTTCACCGTGATTTTGCCTAAATATCTCTTGTGAATTAAATTTAAGCTAAATGAGGAAAATCTTTTATTCCGCCAATGCCCACGCCACGCATGTTCCCGCTAGAAATGCGCAGGGGGTAGCCGGCAAAGCTTTAACCTGCAGCTGGCGCCGGGAAAAGGTAAGTCGAGGTCAACCCTGGGAGCACCTCCACATGAGGTTGTTACGAAAAGTGGGAATGTTACAGTATGGACACACACACATATACACACGCACACACATATGTATATCATATTATTTCAATTAAATAATAGAAGCATGATGCGATAATTATGACTTTATCAAGCAAAGAAAACATAGTATTTGTCATTCTTGCTCAAAACGGGAACGAAGTTTGAGACAAACTTTAATAATTATATTATTTTCCGTCTGCGTTGTTACACATGTAAATATAAATGTCGAAAATCAGACTAATTAAGTTATATACTTATCAGCTACCAGTCCCAAGGCCTTCGGGGGCTTTGGAATGCGGGGGGGGGGACAGGAAGTTGGCGCGGCCCGAAGCTTGCTGCAACCTGACCGCAACACAATAATTATCGGTTCATCCTAAGAAAAATCCTGATTTAAAGACGTACAAGTGTAGGTTAACTACATAAGAACTAATTCGAGCCATCGGTTGTTAAATTAACCTTGCATCAAAACTACTGCAAAGGAAGGAGACCAGTGCGAACTGCATGCGTGTTGCTGGGCGATAAGGACCTGATATCAGCCGAGGGTCAGCAGCGAGCGTGGGAGAGGGTCAGGAGGAAGCGTGGGACGCGGCTCGTTGGACCGCGGCGTCGCGCCGCCGATCGGCCTGCGAGGACATACTATTCAGTTCATTTTGGAAGGGCTAAGAGAGTGACTGGCCCTTCAGGAAAATTTCTTCGAAGTGGCGAAAAGCGCATCGTTGTGAAAGTTTTCCAATTTGTTATTGTAGAAAAATACGTCATTGGCGAAGGAAATCGCTGAACGTACTAAGAGTTCACTGGTAAGTACCGTATTGAAACTTACCGTCTGCATCAGAGTGAATTATAATCTAAAGGATATTGGTGGATATCTTTTAATAGGCGCCAGACTACAGAGTCTAAATTACCTCTTTGAAGTGAAAATCTTATTTCATTGGAAGTAAACGGGCGAATGAAGTTCGAAAGAAAGTGATACCTTCATTTACGCCGCCTATTTGAAATCAAACAAGAATTGTGAACCAAGATTAAAAGAGAATGTTGAAATGGAATTGCAACTTTTAGGTACGTATATATTTCTATCATGAGTTGTAATAATATAAAGGCGTATATTAGTTTATATGCATTTCTATGAACATAATGTAGAAAACTTGGCCACTAATCTGGCTCAAAGTTGTGTTAATGTAAATAAATTGCAAAATTCCATTAAAAGGTTATGTCGAACAAGATAAACAATGATATGATTTTATATCGTCGGTTTAAATCCTTTAATACAAATCTAATGTTGTTAAGTGGTTATAAGAGCTTGGCTTCCAAACTCATTATTTGATTATTTGTTTTTTAATTTTCAAAAAAGTACCTTTTGAAAAAATTTAAGTTACTTATTAGTTTTTAATACTCAATTAAGATTGCAAATTCGTATTAAAATTTTAAAAAATAATATTTATTATGTTCCAATTCATTGAAATAATTTTAATTGAAGTGTCATTAATGGCAATTAGAAATTGTAGAATTAATTGTTGTGTAGTCCTCCAACCTGCGTTGCTCGCTTACGCCGAGCAGATAGCCAACTCTTTCAACAAGGTTGCTTGGGTTGGGCAGCTTCTACCCGTGCACTTCTGACAAGGTGAATTCAGAGGAGTGCAACAAGGGACTCTTTACGATGCAACTTTTCGTTCCAACTATCTCCGTCACGAAACAGCAACAGTGAACCTGGTTGGACCTATATTATCATGCATTCCCTTAATACAGTATAATGGATCAGGTATACTGCAAGTGTACTTTTTTCTGCGTGTATGTATTGATCTAATATATAATTTATGGTAATAAATATATGTCAAATTATTGGTTATCTTACAGAAGTATACAAGATGTCCAGTTGTTGGTTTAGATGTTATTAGGAAAAATTTAAATGAAAAAAATTGGAATCATTTTTCAGAAAATTTTGAAAACGTCGAGGCTTTATCAAAGTTAATATCAAAATATCAATTTCAAATTCTCAGGTTTTTGCGTTCGTTCAGATCGATCGTGATATATCTATTGTGGGAAATCGTCGTCTGAATGATTTGGACGCTCGTGTTGAGCAGGGAGGACGGGCAGAGAGACAGACGGATATTTTGCCGTCAAACGAGTTTTCGTTTTGATGAACCCACAGAAAATGAATTATGGCTACACAACGTGTTAAAGAAAATAATTTACACCACTTAGCGACACGATTTACCCACTTTTTTCTTTGCAATGGCCCGACAAACCGATTTCTTCTGTCGAAAAATCGGCGATTTCCGTCGCAGTATAATAATAATTTCTCTTTAGTATGTAAACATAGACGAAAAAGTTAAAAAGAAGATAATTTCTTCGAATAAATAACAGAAATCATTCAATTTCAAGAAGAAATATTTTCACTTCCGCAACCAACATAGCTCAACCGAAGAGTAATATTTTGGATATATAATATTATAATGGATGTAATATAAATTAATGGAATGAATATAATATTATAGCCATAGAAGAGCCCCAGGATTGTAAAGGAATGTCACTGCCTGGTCAAATTAATACTGGAAAATGGGAGTTATATATACCTACCACGAAATTGTAAATATTTTCTTCAAAAGAAGAGTTCTTTAGATAAATTGTTACCTCACCAATGATTTAGTTGTATTTGTGAAGTTAATTTTGAGATTTCTATTTAGTAGCTCAATGGCGTGAAATTTTAATATATTAAATTATGTCACGAATGTCTTTTGCTCGGCTTATCTATTTACTTATAGAATTTAACGTAAAACAAGGAAAATCTATGGATATCAAATATCTAATATTAATTGTACTTATTCTTATAAATATAATTAATATTCTAATAATTGGATATATTTTACAATACTTTAGGAACAGTTGAAAACAATCGGTGTGTTCTGAGGCAAAACTTTTTGATTGCATAAGAAATGAAAGTTTCCTAATATTTTGACGGGGAAGTGTTTTATTCCTCGGTCTATGATCAAAATCTGAGCGAAATAGTGATATTTCATAACAAGGAGGACACGATATTTAAATTCAGTTGTCGATGGCGTCCTTCTCCTCTATTTCATAAGTGCTATTGCTACAAATGAAAAGAAAACGAATTTGCCTACACAAATGCTTAGTTGAGTTTTGTCTAAATTAATATACTTGAGTTTTGTCTAAATGAATTTATACGCACGAAAACTCTGGAGATTCTCTCTTAATTGGTAGAAGTGCAAATTAAAGCAAAATGTCAGCAGATTAGGGATTTTTGAAAATTGTCTCCTGTATGATGTTGGAGGTTTAATTGTTAACAATGGAATCCTACTATTTTTAATGCATTGAGAGGCAGAAGGGAACTCTTGCAATCCCAAAATTTCACTTTTGGGTCCCAGGGACATTTAATTCCTGTGTTTACCGCAAAATTTCAAGTTTTTACGAGATTTCCATTCTCTTTTATACGTTTGCTGTGCATGCGAGGACTCCTAAGCCCTCGATCGTTAGGGTTAACTGATGAAGCATCCATCCGATGGGTGCATACCTCACACAGTGGACTCGTCCCGACGTAAAACATTCGCATAGTGGGTGTTAATGGAATCTGTGACGTATCCGGGCGCGTAGCTTGCGGAATTTCTTTTTGCGCTTGGAGCTTAAGAGTCAGAGAATTCCCAATAGAATCTAGAACATTAATCAACGATCGTGTGATAAATTAAAAGCATATAAAGAAAGTCAAAAATACGTATGTTCTACGTACGTATAACGCTGTATGTTCATGTTCGTGTTGATTAATATCTTCGGCCCCCTTCTTGCCCAAGAAGTTTGTATTTTTATGCTACATCGCTCTGCTTGTATTGTTTGTATGTATTATGTATTGTTTGTTTGTAAGTATTCTCTGAATAATGCAATCAATAGCTTCGTATGTGATTGAAGATCTTAACGACATAACTGTTTGGAGAACACTACATCGAAATGTTCCCGTCTTGGCATCGCTGCCTGCCCGTTCGAATTTGTGACGCCACGCTACTGAGTGGGACATCTCTCAAACCCACACTAGAAAACAAACAGACGGCAGCGCGTGACGTCGAGCATCAGTAAAAACCCCCCAAGAGGGGCCTGACGTTTTTGACGTATGCAAAACGGCAATACACAAGCTCTGGGACCACTCACTGTTGCAGTCCGGCGGAATTCGGTTCGCGAAAACATAGGAAAGCTGCTCCGCGAGTAGAAGAATAAAGGTTGTCGCACGACGCCCGTCCGTCCGTCGGATGTCACGCAGCGTCAGAGAACGAGGCGGACAGTGAAGCCTATCGCGGTCACCCCTCATTTGTCACCGGCACCGCCACGGCCGCAGCCGGTAGATAGCAGCACCGGCGTGGCGCGACGGGTCGCCCAGTCCAGTCCCACCCGACCGACGCGCAATGCAGTTTCCACGTTGGTGGACACTCACACTCCCACACTCCGACCCGGTCATGTATATGTATATTTCAAAATAATATCCGATACCTGCTCTATTTTTATTTTTGTTGCGTTGCTCCCCGTTGTTGTTTTTTTTCGTGCACCACTACTTGTTAAAAATTTTACCCAGATTGTTTGGCGGGATATATACGACTGTGTGCGTGTGCCCGGCGTGCTGTGTTTATTGGATTCCGTGTGTGTTTTGCACGTTTCACGGCAGAGAGCAGCACTTCCGTGCGCAGTTACCGACCGGTAGTTTATTCTTTTTTAGCCTGCTTTTCGCCTTCTCTCGCACGGCGGCGCGCCCGCGTTTTCCTTCGCTTTTCTCGCATTTCCTCTTCTGTGGGTACGCACACACTTGTGTGGGCCTTCACGCACACACACACACACAAAGCAGGAAATGGCTTTTCGACCTTTCCTTATACTTTCTGGGTGCATTTAATGACGAGCTTTTATGAAAGGGAGTTGTTTCCTCCCTTGTGAGCGTTCTTTAGGCTTTTGCTGACGTACCTCCTAACGCATTTTCTAGCAAATGAAGTCCTTCTAGATACAATGGACATTCGGGGGAAGGGAGGTGGCGAAATGGCTAGCGTCTATGTCATCTAACGCTGCAGATCGAGTTTGATCCTTGGCAATCTACATGGAATTTGGGGTGCACAATGCAAACTCTCTTCAAGTTTTCGTCAGTTCCCCTCGTCTCCCGTTGCACCATTTCTTCTTCCTCGTCAACATTGTCACCTGGAGATGTGCCTCAGGGCATCAGCTGATACCACTGCAGAGTTAGGATACGGGAGGTACTAGGTTCCAACCCTTAGGTCCGGGAGGTGCTTGGTTTGAGTCCCGATGGTGGCAGGGTTTTCGATACTAGTTAGATAGCTAGGTCGAGTGCAGTCGGTGTCTGGTTGAGAATTGTAGATACCGGCAGTACTAAACGTACTTTTCCGTGGTTTATCCAATCAATTTCAGGCGAATACCTGAGCAGCACCCTAAAAGTCGGATCACGGACCAAGCGCGATCTCTCATTAGCCATCCTTGTTCAATCCTCACCCCTTACTTACACATACGTACACTCATATGCAGTAAACACTACCACACTTGTTGAGAGACCAGTCTGGAGCTTAGAACGTGACCCGGCTGGGGCGGTGCATCACTGATGGGAGGTACATGGTTGGGAAAACCCCGCTAGCTGATGGCAGGTAGCAGCGCATCTCACCATCTAGCGGGGAAAGTTCACCTCCAACGATAAAACCTTCACTACACTTATGGCTATTGACCTTAGCATTTGACGCATCCGGAGTCACTAATCAGTCAATCAATCCAACATTGTCGCTCTCAACTCATTAGACTCATTAGTTTACTGATGGGCCGTAATGACCACAGGAGAAAAATTACTAAGCCTCTACCTCTTACTTCGCTTCTGTTTCTCTTGAGTCAAATTCAACCACACTAGATAAAATCATTCTGACAGCTGAGTGCGGTGCGTGGTAGTTCCTCATGGTTTCTCCCATTAATGACCGTCGAATGAAGGAGTAACAAACGGGGCACTAATTTCACGTTATCTTTCCTTCCTCATCCGTGTCCCCTTCTTTCCTCTTCGACGCACTCTCACACACGTACTACGCAACCACACGTGTCTGGAGACCTGTCTGGGGTTTGTTCCGACGCGATGCCTTACTGAGAAATATATCTATGGAAAGAGAACCCGCAAACCGCAATGAAGGTAGGCGCCGAATATTTCATTCGCGGGGAAAGAACACAGTCACCTTTCAGGAACCTGCAAATTTACGAGAATAATAAACTCAGAGATTACCTAGTCGTAAATCTATACTAGTTCGCTCATTCAGTCATTCTCCCGTTCGTTCTTGCTCTTATGATGTTTATATTAGTTTTAAAGTTATTTCGCTCATCTTTCTCGATTTCTTATAGTTCTGTCAAATTTATTTCAACCCGTATTTTAGAAAATCACATTTTAAATCGTATACTCGTATAATTTCGTATTTAAATCGGAT
This sequence comes from Teleogryllus oceanicus, assembly GCA_964035755.1. NCBI lineage: Eukaryota > Metazoa > Arthropoda > Insecta > Orthoptera > Gryllidae > Teleogryllus > Teleogryllus oceanicus. The sequence continues at coordinate 43,314,321 of CAXIVR010000008.1, forward strand.
AACTTTGAAAGACTAAATTTATATGCTCTCTTTACATGGTTTCTTGTAATAGATACTAGAGATGTGCTTAACAATTTTTCTTCAATAACTGTTATCACAAAAACAGCATACTCGTAATAGCTGTTATTACAAACAGTTGAAAAATAACAGGTCCATGACCAGCAACCTATCATGGCCGACTGTTAAGAGTTAAAGCAGTTGTAGTGAATGCTAAGAGTTAAACCACGCAAAACGACTAATGTTGGTAGCACCGTAAAGCTTGTGGAGCTACCTTACGGCGCATCCTTGTACTACTTTCCCTGACATGTTTGGACAGAGAAGGAGCTGGCTGATAAGAACGAGACTGGATGAACTGCCAAGGAAGAATAGTAATTCATATAATGTGTAGCGAATGTGTATGGTATGTGTGTATGAATGGTAGAATATTACCAAAATGAAAGTGATTCGGGTTCAGATTGCAAATATTCTTTCAAATATGCAACTTGTGCATGATGAAGTGACGAGTGCCAAAAATAATGACGTGAAACAGTGTTTTTGCTTACCTATAGGTATAGTGTTAATGACTGTCGAATATCAAGTATTATAATGCGAATTATTTGACCGTAACCCATTTTATTTTTTAGTGCATAGGAAATTTTTCACATAAGCAAGGACAGAAATAATTTGACATATTGGACGGACTTAATTTAAAGGACAAACTTCTTATTGTAGTATACATTAAATATAAAAAGATTGTGGCAGATGGTGTGTAATAATGACGAATTATATATTAATGAATCATAATTTGAACACTGGCAAATCATGATTGATTAACTCCAGTGGAGCTGTTATCGTACAAAATGGTTGCCACAAAAGCTTGTATTAGGATTCGGATTAGGACCAGTAGATTGCAGTTCTATGCATTTTAACCGATAACAGTCAATAACAGGATAAACGCAATAACTGTTATTTTGCGTAACAGTTATGAAACGTTAACGGTTAAGAAATAACAGTTTAGCTGTTAAGGGCACAACCCTATTGCCTTCCGTAACATGCGTTCATCTGCTTCTTAGGTTAGTTGGGCCTTCCGTTGTTTACGATTTTTCCGAAGTAGTACCTGTTATGCATCTTCTATGAGAGCATTATTTCGCTCTCTCCAGAGCATATTGTTTGTGGATTTCTTAGTGTTTTAGTGCCTAAAGTTTTGTCAAATTTATTTCTTAAAATTTAGCATTATTTTTAAAAAAATTCTATTATGAATGTGTTTCCGCATTTTTTTCCTAGCAAGTCTATTCTCACTCTCACCTTAACTTCTACATTTTCTCTTTCTACTGAGTTATAGTACTTCTTGTGATGTTTCCCTCTGTGAATCAGGAAGGGCAGCATAGTTGTTAACGCTCCTATATACGTATTTCCAGCAAATATGTACGTGAGGAATAACTCTATAAAAACCTAACTCTTCAAGCAGCTTGCATTGCGGAGAGTTTACTAATAATTGGAGAAAACTTTTTAGAGAACGTTGAGGCTTTGATAAATTAAAGAGAGCAGCTTGAAACTTGAATATACCCTCTCCTAAAATAAGCTTTGAACAAACAGTTCGAATTAATATCACAAGTTTAACATATTTTTATACTCTCTTAGACATTTTCCCAACACTCCCCAAACATTTCTCTTCGGTTGTTCGCTCTTTCTTTCTGTTCAAGTTCGATGGTGAAAATTACGAATATTGAAGTATACATGTGATTCCTTGTGTATCACAGTTACTGAGTAACATAGCTCCACACCTAGATCATTAAGTTTTATATTTTCTAGAAGATTAACAACAACTTAAGAACATTATTTATGTTTTCTCAATTTTTGTTCTAAAACTGAAAAGATATTGACATAATCACATGCCAAATTTCTGCTTTAAAAGAGTATTTGGTGTATTTCAAATATATCCAATTTGTCAGACTTTCCTTATGGGCATCTTCTTTCGTTACCTTATGAAAAAGAAGTTCGCTTTCTATTTCGTTCTCCCACTAATCACATCTGTTACGCCGCAATATACTCGTTAGTAGTTTTATTTGCTTAACAGCAAGAAGTTAACCTAATTACAGATCTGTAATTCACAATCTAAATATTTGCATGTTTTCAACCACTTGTTGCCGTGACTAGCCAAGATAATGTAAAAGGACCTTGTAAGGCATATCTCTACCATTATAAATTAGTGTTCTTTTCCTAAAAACACTATTAAACATACAAAATTTAATTTTGCAGATTTTTTATTTTTTTTTTTATTTTAAATTTAAAAATTTTTAATAATATCTTTTAAAACTTTGTTTAAGACTACAACAATAAAACAGTCTAACCAGAATAAACTATTAATTATGTGTACAATTTCATTAATTTGCTAACAGTAGTTTCTGAGAAACAGGAACATAAAGTTTAAAAAAAAAAGTTACATAAAACAGCTAGTAAAGTTTTTGGTAGTAACACAATGCATTCCAGCGCCAATTTCTGGATCATCACTGTCTTCAAGTCCCTTAAGTTTTCTTTTAATTTTTTGACTTTTGAAGCAATTTCAGATAATTGGTAGTCTTTGTCCCTCAAGGTTTCATCATCAATTGCCTGACATAGAATGATCATATTCATTCCTGGTTTGATTCCCAATTTTTGTAAAACTTTAACTTCCAATATTTCCATCATTAAACATTAAAGAACTATCATATGCACTAAGAGAGAGTACTTCTGTTCCTACAAACACTAATTCGGGACCCTTGACCAAATAACATTATTGAATAATTCGTTCACATTTTGGTTTCATCTCTTATATAATGAGAGATCTGCTAAAGATTTAAGACAAATGAAAGCGAATATCTGGAGTTTATAGAGGTCTGCCAACGTCAAGAAAACAAACTGTGTTATATGGTTATCATCTCAATTGAAAAAAGTTTTCCTCAAAAACTATAACGAAATTTTGAATCTCACAAAAGTAGGCGTGTCCGTCAGAGTTTACCGAGTGCACGGGGATATTTAAATGGACATTTAAACCCCTTCGAATTTGAATTAGCCAAAAAATCGATTATATAATGAAAGAGCAGACTTCAGACTATCAAAATTACACAAAAACCGAAAATAGATATTTTGGCCCAAAGTACTTACAAAGTCCCTCTAATACTAAATTAAAAAACAAAAAGTTACTTTTTTGAATTTTAAACAGCGTTTTAAATATTTTTTACGTTTTAAAAAACATTTAAACGAGTTTCAGTTTATTCAATTAAAAATATAATTCATAAATGAAATAAATTTCATGACTCATACTAGTCTCTCTAGAGTGCAGATAACATATTTGATTAATAAAGCAAATACAGCTAGTTTCACGGATATGATTAAGGAAAGCTGATCTTGTGTATGAAGTATATGCAATAGTGCAAATTAGCGAACGTAACCCTATCAAATGCTTCCGTTGTTACACTCAGATTCGTGCAGCCAACAATGATAACATAGGTTTAGTGTACCATATCACTGCATGCCAAAAAGTAATTTAACGCTTTATCAGATTACATACACTTTTACTATAACTAATATCTACAGTTAATGTTTTTTGTTCGGTTAGCATATTATTCATGACATCCTAGCATATAGGTCACATGTTAAAAACAAGTCATCTAAATGGCTCATCTACATTCAGTCGATACTTTAAATGTTATGTCACATATAGATAATGAAAACTAGGTCCCGGCTGTCGTAGCTCAAAGACAACATTGCCGTTGTCTCACATTGCAGTGATTCAGATCAGGAGGTCCTAGGGTCTCACTCCGGACGATGACGGATTCTCGACACTAGTTTTGTAGCTATACTTCGGTTTTTATGACATGGCCGTGAATTGTCCTGTCTTTACGATGAAGTGTGGCATTCGCTTTTCGCGTCGTTCTCCGTCGTGCCGCTAGATGTCGCATGATCGCGAACGTATCAAGCAGTGCAGCAGATCAAGTACTATCTAGCGGCACGATTGAGAAAGACGCGAAAAGCTGCCATATTTCACAGTGAAGACAACCTTTGCGCGTCATATAAAAACCGAAGTATAGGTCGGGTTCATTCACGGTCGGAGAAGAATCCTAGCAACCACCTGTTCTGACCGATTGTTTTTCGAGATTTCTCCGACCTATATCAGACAAATGTCGGAGCAGTACTCCAACAAATAGGCCATGGACCGCGCGCAATCTTTCCGTTCTCAACCTTGACCATTCCTCTCATTTTCCAGACACACTTATGTACACTACGAGAGCACTAACACACGTGTTGGGAGACCAGAGCTTGTCCCAGCCGGGGCGCGCCCCACTTGGAGAGATACTTGAAAGGGAATTTCCTAAGGAGGCTGCTGGTCAGCGCCATATCCCTCGCTCCAACGGGCGAGGAACACCGCCAATCTCGGATTGTGATGTTACACCACCTACCGGAGGATGGCCTTAGCGTTGAAAAAAAAAAAAAGACATGCACTTTTATTCAGTAATTTTTCACACTTTTTTTTCTTTTTTTAAAATGAGTAATTATTAAAAAAAATTTAACTTTCTTTTCACATTTTCATTTGTTTATTCTTTGCTTTATATTCTCCTGCGGGAGACTACAGCAGATATAATGTAAGCATGTTTTTATTTCAACTATTCAAATAAGTGTTTGTACTACTAAAATAGTATATCTTTTATAGTTATTAACTTTTGTATATAAATGTTGATTCAACATTTGAACGTTCGTGTTAAAAATTATTCAGAGTTTAAATGCTCGTATTAAAAACAATCTCGTTCAAAATATTTTAAAATATATATGTAAACATTAACATCTGCGAAGGTCATGAAATGTGTTAAACCAACACATTGCACCTTCTCAAGGACACGCGTAACATGCCCTTCCCTTGCGTGCTGGTAGTGGTTTGTCCTTTCCGCCAACAGATTGCGCCGACTTAGCGACGTCGTCTGCTTTCCCCGCCCCGCAGTAGCTGATTTCCGTGTTCACCGTCGATTACAGGGCAGGGGTATCTGCTCTTTAATCGCATTCAAGCGCGCACAAAAAAATGTTATGTAATCATAACTTCATTACTGAATGTGGCTGAGGGGCACAGGTTCGGCGGGGCATTAGCATAATTGAACGGCGCGAGCGGAGGGCTCGATCGTGCGCAGATTCCAGAGCGCCCTAGCGGCTTTTCTCCAGATTACCTCGCTGTACGGTGGCCCCGTCCTGAGGAAATTTCAATAATAAGCTAAAGACGCAACCGCTTGTGATGTAAGTACATAAGGTGTGTTGAATGTTGCCTAAATAGTAAGAGGAAATGTCTGGCGTAGGATGGCACAGAATACCATAGAGAGAAAGGCGTAGATCTTAAGTGAATGGAAAAATTGTAAAGCAAGAGATATTTCGTAATATATTATTGATATTCTTCTGTTATATACATATATATAAATTTAAATTTTAATTCTGAAACTGTATATATATGTAATTTAAATTTTAATTCTGAAACCCAACACTGCAACAATCAAGTAATTCATTTATACTGAATGTTACGGAGTAAATACTTCTTAAAATGCAAATTATCTGTGGATATATTTAAGCGATTGTATTCTGCAGAATTTAATCACTAATTTTGTTGCTAATTGTTGAATACTTAGTTTTTAATTTTGTCATCATCTCCTGTAGATGAGTTTCTAGTAGTATAGATGAGTGTTGCGGCTCTCACGCGCAATCAATCTTTATAAATGATGTCTCTCAAGAAATAAAATTTGACGGAGACATGACGAAATGTCCTTTAACTTTAAAAATTTGAAGAATTAGTGGAAACACCGCATCTAAATATTCATGTCAAATGCAACTCGCAACACTCGGGCAGCATTGTTAAAATGTATATAATTAAATAACTCCTAGTTAAAACGAAGCGTTATAAAGCTTTAAACTCTAGAATTGTGAAGGCAAAGAACTCAAAGAAACGTTCCTCGCACCATAATGTACAGGATGAGATCTTTTTGAACGTTCTGTTACATTTTTGCTGGTTCGGCGCTTCTCGATACTATTCCATATGTATGATATGTATCTGTCACAAACTTTATACCAAATAATAAGAAATTATACGTTAAGTGTAATACGCTGAATATCTGAACAAATTGTAATAGTCGTTAAAGCCATTTTTTGCTTTTATTGGAAACTAACTCATTTAAACATAGTTGCTTTGTAAGGAAGATATCTTACACATAATTACTTCACTTCGCTATTTTATTAGGTTTATTGCTATTGTCGCAAAAGAATACATCTGGGATTACTTAAATTAATGGTTACTTATAATTATATTTTATACTACATCTCCGAAATATATACAAACACATATTTTTCTATTCAAATTTTCAAATATACTATGTAGTGGAACTTTTCACTTTGGTAACCGCCGACACTGCATTATTTTCAAAACTGAACTGAGCATGAAAAGTTATCGTTACCAGTGTTCCATGATTTTTCTGCCATTTGTTCTTTTTCTTCTCTGTAAAGTATTCATTATGAGTACGCGCACGTGGATAATTTACCTCGTGAAGAAAAAGTTTCTCCGGCTCCGCATCTTTTAAAAATTTCATTCGTTGATAAACAACTTCCAGATCGTCCTAATTCGTGTGCAATAAAAAACCGTTCCACCATCCGTCTGAATTCAATATTGGCTCTCTTAAAATTTAGTAGGCAATTTTTCCGATGTAAGACACTTTTTTGAAAGGGTAGAATAAAGATTGTATAGTGAGCCATTTAAAAGCATCCCAGACGGGACTTGCCAATCACATTAAATTTCAAATTATGTATATAATGAACTCTGCTTCGGAAATTTTAAATAGATGTTTAACGCAAAGGAGAGTTCAGAAGTAATAACTGACGATTTTACACACGAGCCAATTATAATAATTTGTGTTATCAACATATTTTAATTTCTGTTTCCTTAAAAATTGAACATAAAAACAACTAAGATCGAATTTTAAATAACAAGACCACGGATTAATAATACTAATCTAACTGTGGAAATGTTTTACTGCTGCTTTTGCGACGGAATAACCTTATTCTTGAGGTAAAATAATAAACTAATATCATAACAAACTCATGTGAATATGTTCTATGTATTCTGTGACGATCAATGTACGAGTAACATAACGCTTATGTAAAGGCTAACTTATCGTATTGAAAAGTCATGTCAGAGTTCACGGGTTCGAGTCCAGACCAAACGTACCATACAAGGACAGTAATTTTGCCAGTTATCGAATGACAATGTCGTCAATGAGAAATAAGCACTTGTCAGGTAACACTGTAAGAGCTAACAGGCAAGTGTTTAAACATAAGAGACGAAGCTGTCGTAAGAACTAGCAAGAAACACTGCCCATGTAGAGATGCCTTTAGTCATAGATTTATAAGAGGGAAAATGGTCTTTCCATACCCTCTGGAAAAAGAAAATAAAGCCAGTTGTCCCATGTCCCAGAGTTAAAGCATGCAAAGGATCCTCAAGGCTAGATGACGTCTGAGTGAAATTATAAACTCCTTTCTCGTCCTAATAATGGCTTTCTACAGAACTTATGGCATTGTAAGATACCTACACCCATATCACTCAATCACTAACCTACGAATGCAGCCTAACTAAATTAAGGGCTGAAATAGAGATGGCTGATCAGAAGCTGAATTGACAGGTGTAAACATTTGCAGTATGAACATCGCTGAAAAACATCAAAGTGGCCAACGTGTTGATATTAATTGCCCCTTAAACTGACAAGTTAATGTGACCTTTTGGGTTTCCTTCATAAAAGTCGTTCGCCTTTGAATATTAAGATCAATACCACAGAGATTTTAGAGATGCTTATTTGGGGCTTACCTCACCCCAAAACAATGTTGGATATTTCTGATTTATCTTGTAGAACTAGATCGAACGTATACTCTTGCCAGTCACAGTTTCGTCGGCATTGTCCATCCGCTTCAACCAGAGGACAGCCAGTGTACACGGGGTTGCGCTCGAGCTCAGCGGGCTGTTGCCTATTGTCCATTCCTCGCGTCATTTAACTTTAAAACTCTTTAATCGGCAGCTTCTACATTTTGCATAGCGCAGGAGAACGCCGCCAATTTGTGGCAGGCCGAGCGAAAAAGGTAATTAACCTCAGAGGCGAGGAATTTGCGAAACACGGCGCGACCTCTGCGAGGGGTCTGTCGGAATGAAACGTGTTGCCAACTTTACCCATAGTCGGACCGTTGCGCTTTTCTTCAATGTCATGTGCAATTCGTGCACCGGACGCAACTTTGGATATTTGGAGAAACTGGTTATTTGGTGAAAAAATCGTGTTCATTAGTCCCAGAGATTACGGATTTGAAAATTCCAGCGAGGAGGAATTTATTTTTCACGCATTGTTTTGATTTTGTGAAAAAATCTTCAAAAATGTTAAGTGTGATTTTCTGATTAAAAATAGCTGTTAAAAACACACTAGGTCTTAATTAGAAGACATTAATGTTCTTGAAGAGACTCGTAAGGCTACGTTTAAATGAAAATATTCCAAAGATTTCGTAATTGATTAAAATCCTTACTGGCTTGTATTTGTGAATGATAAAAATATTCAATATTGTTGTGAAGTGTTACCTGCATGTAACGCAACAGAAGAAATGCTCCGTTCTGTATTTAGGTTTTTGCGTTGTTAAAATAGCGTCAATGTGGATTCATAAACTTATTAATAAAAAGTCAGTTTCTAAAATGTTGCTGCTTATTAAATTTACAAATAGATCTGGAGACTGAGTGGATGTAAATTGCTCAAAAGTTCACGCGTGTTTGTCGTAGATTGAAATCTTCGTCATGTTCGTTAAAAAAGTAAATTCGAGAAAATATAAATACATTTTGTTCTCAATTATTTCGTTACATACATATACGATTGTTGATATAAAATAACTGAAATAATTCCCTTCATCACTCTCATATCATAAAATATATAGTTCTCATCACGAGAAACATTAATTTTGTATTTGTTCTTTCACAAGTTGCCATAAGGGAAATAAATTGTAAGTAAATTTAATCTGAAAATATGCTTCAAACTTGTTAATAGTAACAACATAGATTTTAAAAATTTGAATGTCAAATCATATTAACTTCTATTTGGAAAATATATTGCAGACTGCACAATTCTACAATCGTTTGTTTTAGAGAATATATCAATCAAATGGTGATCATAAATAGTTTTTTGTAAGAAAATACACACGAAGCGCTTATGAATTGAGTTCATTTTCACGTAGATCAAGTGAGAGCAAAGAAATTACACGTGTACTTCATTTAGAAAATCACAATATATATTACACTTTCATTTACGAATATTGCTTCATTTTAAAGTTAGTTTCCCCACAAAGTATTAGATACATGACTATCTTTTTTCTTTTCATAAAAACCATACTCTTTATAAAATACCTTTTAAAGTATTTCCTTTGAAAACTCTTTGAGAAATGAGACAGAAGGATGATATTCAAATGACAGAATTAATTAAGAACGCATTTTAAATTTAAGTTCGTCGCTAAGGGATAATAAATATTAATAAACATCATATTACATTTTAAAACGTTTCTTTCCCCCTTGATGCATTTTCCACACCACATTTTCCGAACGACAGCTCTGACCGACATTTATGTATGGTGCTATGAGAGAGGGCCAAAAAAAACTAAAAACAAAAAACAAAACACATCTAACCCGCTCCCAAATTAACAGGGAAAGGGGATTTCCAACCCCCATCAGCACTGCGGTAATGAGCGCGACCAGGGAATACGAGGGAAAGTAGAGGACCACGCGCGACGCGAATATCACTGCAGCATCCCCACGAGCAGTCATTATTACATCATCAGTTTTGTATGCGAATGGCACGTCGTGGGGCTGCGTCGCCAAGGCTTGTCCCCATGCGACACGTGTCGTACTGGGCGCGCGGGGCTGGCGACCAACGTCCTAAATGGGGGAATAATTCATCAAAGTGACGCGTAACGTTTGGCGCGCTTTTTATTGCGCATGCTCGCCCACGTGTGTGTGTGTGTGTGTGTGTGTGTTGGTATGTGCCGGGCCCGGCGGCCGGCGTCGTTCGACTGTTCATTAGCGTCGGCCGCCTCCAGGGAGGTCTGATGGGCCTGTGAGCGGGCGTTGAGCGTCGCTTGTTGGACGTGGGGCCGCTGGGAAGTCTGATGTATCCGTTGTTGTGGTGAAATTCGTTGAAATTGCTGTTGGGGGTTGTGCCGAGCCGGGTGGAGCTGATGGATGCGTACTGGTGGTTGGATTGGCATAATATGTAGGCGAAACAACATCTAGGTGATGAATTCATGTTACTATTAATTATTGCAATATCGTTGAAATTATTTACATTTTTTGAAAAAAAATGTTAACACATGAATATTGGTAAATATAGTAGTGTTAGATATAAGGACATACAGGTTGTAAAATCGCTGTTTAGAATACAAATTGTAAAACAATCTTCTTTAATAAATTGTTCTTGTATATTCTCAAAAATGTTCAAACTTTGAAATGATTAATTACTGAAATTACCCAGGAAATCGACTCAAATATTTTAGTAATTCACGAAAAATAGTGTCTCACGTAGAACCGGTTTGTTAAAAAAAATAATTGAGAAGAACGTATAGGGATGATACGAATATTTTTGGGAGGATGGGAAAATGTAAGAAAAGCAGATTTGAGGTCGAAAGATTATGAATTTAGAAAAGACTGATGTTTCTTTTTGTTCTGTAAGTTGCTACATATTACCATGCAGTTCGTAACTCACATTAGTATGCATGTGATGAACAAAACAATTGTTTATGCAAGGAAAGACATTAAAACAATTGTTTTTAGTGATTTCACTTGCCAGCATAGACATAGAAAACAACAATAGCCAACACTCTTGCAATAACCCTCACATAGCGTAATCAACACCGTGACTGTTGTAAATGCACGCCTTGTCGAACTTAAATACGGTGTCTCAAGGTCAGGACCTGGAAGACGACTTAAATTTTTGGTATTGAAGCTCCCGATTGGATGACAGTGTCCCCTCACCTTCCAGCTCGTGGCCTTGAAGAGACACTACATTTCATTTCAGTAATGAATCATTTGACGTTTTGAACTTTTTTACGAATAGATAAAGAAGACTCTTTAAAGAAGATTGTTTTACAATTTGTACCTCTAAACCACCTCACTCCTACAAACCTGTATGTCCTTATTTCCACACAGTGCTGTTCCATCGACTACTTTACCATTACACGTAAGCTTCTGCAGCTCGAGTCAATGTGACGAACCGTCACTGCCCTAAGGAAGCCTGCGACATGTCAGGCGAAACGTCGGCTTCTCAACCCACTACGCGGCGTTCCCGGACAGCCAAGAAGTTATCGACTTTACCACTATTCGTCTTATAACAAAAATGAACTTTTACAGAAGTTTTAAATAATTTCCACAATATTGCAATAATCAATAGTAACATTAATCCATAACTGATTCCTGTGCAATATAAGCCGACCGATGAGCTGTGGAGACCCGACTGAGAGTGTCGCCGTATCCGTCAGGCGATTTGAGCTGACGAGTGCCGTGCTCACGGTAGTGCTGGCATACGGAGCCTCGCCTCCGAGTGATTGAACCGGATCTCGCAATTGCTGCGCTCCTCCGGTTATCTCCGATTCCTCCGACGGAGTACAAAATGGAACCGGAGGAATCGGAGGTCCGGTTCCACTCGTTCATACAGCGAGACCCGCTCAATTTACTGGGCCAATCAGAATGTGCTTACGCATCTGTTGTCTACCGGTCTAGAATTGGTATATGACGTGTAGGGAATAAAATACCAAGTAATTTAGACGTAGAATTTGTATGCTCCCCTTCTATTTTACATATTTTATTATAATTTAAATAATAATAATAATAATAATAATAATAATAATAATAATAATAATTTGTTTGGTACAACACGTCATGAATAACAAGTTATATTACATACTCTTACTTCACATTACTAATTGTTATATTATGAATAATAATAATAATAATAATAATAATGTATAGCTACTGTGCTAGAAATCATATCCTGGGGAAGTTAGGTAAAGGCAATGGATATGCGTAGGAGTCAATTTTCCGGGCGACGACGCTCGACGGTTTACCAGAGCCACGTCGTCTCAGAAGGTTATTTTTCCTCATACGTCGAATGTGTTGATCAGAAATTCCTCCGCATGCATGAGCCTATCGCGTTGTGAACATATCACCGTCTGGTTCAAGGAAATACACGAATAGGTAAACGTGAGATATTTGAATTTCGCGGTCAAGAACCAACCGGAGGTCACTCGGAGGCTCCGATTGAAAAGGCGGGAAAGAATCGGAGGGAAACCCGTCATTCAATTGCCAGCACTAGCTCCCGGCCTGCAGCCCTGCAGTGCCCAGGCGCGGCCGCGTCGTGCGAAGCGAAGTCAGCGGCGCGCACAGCGGCCACGGGAGCAATCACCAGGCCCCCAGCCACGACGCGCCGCGCCGCACCACGCAGGGCAGGGACGCGTTTCACGCAAATATTTGTTTGACGGCTGCGGCAGCGGCGGTGGTGATAGTGGTGGTGGTAGTGGTGGTTGAGTTGTTGGTGGTGGGGAGTCATAGAGCCGGGGTTGGTCGTGGTAGTGACGCGTTGGTGTGGTTGGGGGTGGTGATGAGACGGGTTGGTGGGTGGATGGTTGGTACTAGATTGGTACCGAGGTAGTGGGGAGCATTAGTAGTTGGTATTAGGTGGTGGCGGGTCTGTCGTCATACGACGGGGTTGGTGGTGGGGGGATGCGATTTTGTAGTGGTGATGGTAATGGAGTTGGGGTTGGTAGTCGTTGTGATGGTTGGTGGTAGAATAGGCTGGAATGGTGGTTGACTGATTGATATTCCCGGGCATGTCAAATGCCTTGGTAATTGGTGTCTTTAGCACTGTGAAGGTTTTTCCCCGAAAATGATGGTGCTACTCTCCCACTCATGGCGCGATCCGGCACCGACCTACATGTCGGCTTCCAGGGGTAGAGTCTCACTTCCAGATATCTTCTGTAGCGAGGTACCGCTCTGTGGGGACAACATTTAAGCTCCTGTCATGTAGTGTAGTGAATGTAAATGAAAGTGAGTTTGAGTAAGAGGGACAAGTAGAAGAACGGAAAGACAGCGCACGCTGCCCGTGGTCCGATTGTGAGGGTTCTGATTCTGCACTCGTGATTGTTCACGGTGATGGCAGCAATAGTGGTGGCGCTAATGGTAGCAATGACGAGGGTGGGAGTGGTATTAGTGCAAGTGATCGTAACAAAGACGATGACGATGACAGATTCAATCACTTTCTGAAGGAGAATTCTAGCGGCTGGCTGCTCTGTTCGGTAGTTTTCCTAGATATCTCCGATCAAAACCAGGTGAATGTCGGAGCAGTACCCTAAAAAGACCAGGGACCGCGCGCGATGTTTCCATCCTCTTCCTTGTCCTATCCTCTCCCCTTACACACTCTTACACTGACATTCACTACACTACCACATACGGATGTCAAGAGATCGGTCGGGAGCTTAGAGCTTGATCCAGCTGGGAGGTACCCCCCTGAAGGAGATCTCGGGTTAGGGGAAACCCCCATTGCCCCACGGAACCTTCCATCCAGTGGGGAAGATCACCGCCACCTCTTGGAATAACGTTTACTACACTTGCGGGATTAATGACCTTTACAATTGACGGACCCGAAATCAAGAATCAATCAATGAAAACGATGGCTGAACCGTCAACAACGGTGTTGGTCGCTGGTTTGTTAATAGTGGTAATATTGGCTAGCGGCGGCACAGGTGACTGAGGCCGAGATTTTTGGTGTAATTGTCGGCAATAGTGGAGTAGCCAATTGAGGTAGCGACGGTGACAACGATGTGACTTCTTCGCTGTCCGGGTGACGCCGCGTAGTGGGCTGAGAGGCCGACGTTTCGCCTGACATGTCGCAGGCTTCTCAGGGCATTATCACCCGGAAGCGAAGAAGTCATCGACTCAGCCGCGGAAGCCTACACGTACAGGTGACAACGATGTAGCGATGAGTGACAATGACTTGCAGTAAACGTAGTTTAGACAATGTGGCAAAAGACATTATTGCGAGACTATCAAAGGCAATGTAACAGACAGTAACAAATGTTATAAATTGCAGACAATGACACGTTAGCCGTTTTACATAGAAAAATAACACAGAGGTAATTTCTAGGTAACAATGAATATCAAACACGACGGGGTGGTAAAGCTAATGTGGTTTGTGGTGGTAGTGGCGACGGCCGTGTAGTTAGTTTTCCTGCTACATGTTCGCTTTCTGAGAACTTCATGGCACTTGTCCCGCTTTCACCATCGCAAAGCACTTCTTGCTCGCCCTCTGGTAAAGCACACCTATTACACAGGCGCTCACCGCCCTAAGCTTGCGGAAATACCCGGAATCTATTGTTATTCGTTGTGTTGCACAATGTATTTTTGAGAGGCTTGTGACCCTCCTGTATCTCTTCAGGTGGGACAACAAAGTTATATGATTTGCTGTTTTTCTATTCGAGAGCTCCACAGGGATTTTATGAAAGGTTATTTTACACTAAAAATGGAATGTTATTCTTGAGTATACGCTATAACATTTCTTCATAAAATTTATTAAGTACTATAAGTGTTTGGGATATGACTTTTGGAGCATTCAAGTAGGTTAAGTAAAATGCGAAAGCTTTGTTCGTCAACCTCTGGATTCATGAACCTAAACTAAACCACCATACATTATTTTATTTTCAAATAGTTTATATACAATACTTAATAGTTTGCATTGTATACTTAACAATACTTACAGTATTGTTGGCAATGACAACGCTTGAATCATTTCATTTAAAATACTTAATTTTATAATAAATGGGAAATGTATTACTGAGAGTATTATTCTCAGCTATTATGGAAATCCAGTGGACGATTGGGTCTGCCGTGATTATAAATCACTGCACAATTTAAATATTACGAGATTTAGGCCTTCTGAAGAGCTTGTTATTGAATTACGTTGAATCCTTGGTATAAAGAACATAAAATAAAAAAATAAGCAGGTTCAATATCGTGAGTTACGAATGTTAAACTATGAATCGCATATATAATTCGCTTAAATCACTGTCATTTTAGGTTAAACTAGTGCCTAGCTACAAAAGCTGCTTCACATACTGATAGTAAATCAGACTATTATTTTTATGAGCATTACAATCTAGAGTATTTAATTTTCCTTATAGACAAAACTCATTGCTTACGAACTTTTCTTGAATTAATTTTGCAATGAGAATGGCCTTTCACAGTGTCGTTGGTACTCTAGTTCGACCAAAATTGTTGGTAAGCCTCAGAATTACATTAAAATATTTTCGTATTATTTTATTTAGAGCGAGTAAAATCTATTGTACGATCTGTGATCATGATGTTTTCTTCTTTCATATTGTACAACTTATCGGACAGTGCTGGCAACGCGAACAGCGTATTATGAATGCAACATATCTTTTAGCATGATGCACGATTGCGAATTAAGATTGTAATTTTCCCTCTATTTTACATGATGTTCTCTAATATTGTTCTGACGTCAAACCACTTAATTTGCAGATCATTAGAGTTATAAGGTCCGACGAAGTTTTACAACCTCTATATCCGTCAGTTTATTTTACGGGCCGTAAATACACAACGCGATCCGGTGGCTTTATTTTCTTTTCAAAAGAACGTCTTTCGAAGATCCTCGTAAAGAGCATGTTTATTCTCCTTGAGCCTATCGTCTTGATTATATGCTGCTAGTGAAGGGAATAATTTATTAATAAAACTCGTGAGAAAATATCATCGATTACTGATATTGACACAGCAGTTCCCTCATGTCAAAGTGTATCGTGTACGTACTGGGCAAAAACTTTCAACACAGTAATAAATTATTGACGTACAATTAATTGTACTGTTTTTGTCTGTTGATGATAAACAATCACAAATTTGCCCAAGGGAAACAAATTCGAGCTGACCAGAAATGTGCGTCCGGATATGAAGACGTTGGACGTTTATGCGTTAGAAGCGGAAATTTAAATTTTGATGACAAAACAATGTGCTCTTTTAAACGAAGCCTATGTAAATGGTAATAAAATTGATATCAGGCAAGTTCTTGGGGAGATGACGCTGTGAATGTTTTGTTATTGTGTTTTTACTTCCATGATGTGCGTGAGCAACAGAATTATAATTTAATGTTTCCTGCGAGGCAGTTCCATACTGTATGTTGAAACTTCGAGAAACATATTTCAGAGTATTTTGTTGCACTGTTCCTTCAACTTCCAACTCGTTTCGAAACACGACGATGTGTCTTGTAATAAAATGAGATGTTTCGTCTACTTCTCGCGAGCGTTTCTCGTGCTTGAGATATATTGTTGTACAACTTTTCGGGTACAACTTATGTCATACGTCTATGTGCAAATGAGTTGCCTAGAGGAAGGCGATTTCGAATTCATTCTGGAAAGTAAATACCGGGCGTGATATTCTCAGAAGACATTTGCCGTGGAGCAACGAGCGAAGTCGTAATTACTACTAGAGTTGTTCCAGGCTAAACTAGATGCTGGCGGCGGGCACAAGTGCAGAGGTCACCGGTAAAGCGTGTCCTCGTTTGCAAGGGCGACCTGGTATGTGATGGGGCAGAGGCCACTTCCCACTTGCTATGCAGTTGTTTCCGTAATACTACCTCACTTCCTAAACTCTACTTCACTCTGTCACGCTAATACAAGTAAACTAAGCGATTTCTCGAAATCTACTCTCTCCACTGGTTTAGGAGGTGGCACAAAAGATCCTAAAATCCGAGTTTTCTCGTTCGCCTGAAGGAAGTGGATTTTGAAGGGACGAAAAATCCTCAATGTCTCATAGGATAACTGTGGAATATAAAATACCGTGGCTAAATGCCCGACAAAATTAAATCACGAGAAAATTCCGGTAGAATATACTATTCATTAAGAAAATGAACGTTGGATGGGATGTTATATTCTGAATATCATTTTGCCAATTGTCAAATCAGTCCATTTGATTGATTATCTCATGTTTCTGGGCCCATCAACTGGTCATTAGTGCCATTAGTGTAGTGAAAACGCCAAACTTACACATCGGAGATTTCCTCATCCAGGTATCTCCCATCAGCGGTGCATCGCCCAAGCCTGGACAAGCTCCAACCTCCCGACCGATCTCCTGTCATACGGAAGACATGCATGTTAGTGTAAATGTCTGTAAGTAAGGGGTGTGGATAAGACAAGGAAGAGAAAGGAAAGGGCCGTGGGGCGCAAGGGCCGTGCGGCGTGGCCCGTTTTTTAGGGTGCTTTTTTCACCTGGTGTTAATAGGTAAAACCGCGGAAAACTACCGATCAGAGTAGCCGGGCGATAAAGTTCTCCTCCTGACAGCTCCTAAATTGGACCTACTTTATTTAATAATTTTATCTAATTAGGCCACCACAAAATATCTTACTAGATTTTTAACTTTTCTGATACAACTTAGATTATCAGCCATTATCAGCTAATCTATTAAAAGAAAGAAATCTTTAGAAAAATGAGCAGAGACTGAAAAATAAAATTTTAGTTTTTTCGCTTAGAAACTATGTACGGATGCACAGCGAGCGCCTTAACTGTGGCCTCCCAGAAGATTTCGAATGGACCCACAAAGACCTACCTAATACATTTTGTTTTATAAGCATCCTCAATTCAGGATTTTCCCATTTTTACTTTCTCGTATACGTACGGAGTAATTACGTCTCATTTACGGAGTAATGCACGTAGTATAGAGAAAGTTATGTAATGCTGGTCGAAAAACGGCGGATTTTCAGCACAAAAATTAATTGTCGGGCCATGACAACGAAAAAGTGAATAAATCAAATTGCTAAATCAAGAAAAAAAAATCCTCTTGAATGTGGTGTAGCCAGAATCTCTGTTTTGTGGGTGCTTGAAGCCGAAAAACCAATTGAAAGCAAAATGTCCGTCCGTCCGTTCGTCTGTCAATCCGACCGTCCGTTCGTCTGTGAACACTAATAGCACCTAATCCGTGCGTAGAATTGTTTACAAATTGAAGAAACCCCTGTTCATCTGGCTCTAGTGCAAGCTTTGAAATTATTAAAAACATTATTTTCAACTTGGGGGTACATAACTTATAGTTCCCTGGACATTTTCAAAATTTTCTCAAAAATGGCTCCATATTTTTTCTTTAATTTTCGTGTAATGGAGTAAAATGCACGTATAAAGGTGTCATAGGCCCGATTTTAACGGTTAACTCTGAATTTTCGAAAATTTCGAAGTATGAATTTTTTCGGCGTCTTCTTACAACTACTAACTTGAAAACAGATTTTTCTTCAAAAAAATTTGTTGTTCATAAATGTTTTTGTTGATTAAGGTCATGTAGATTTTTTTGAAAATTTTAGTAGCTTTCGTGCAATACGACAGACTACAAACGGACGAGCGGACGGACAAAGGGACAGACGGACGGACTGACAGACTTTTAAAACAAAAAACAATAACACTTTTTTGGTATTAGAGGACAACAAAACGTGTATTTTCGTCGAAATCTCGAAATCGTTTTTACGCAGCATTACATAACTTTATTCTACGCATATTATTCCCACATATACATATGTATGCGAGAAAGTAAAAATAACGAAAACAAGATTTTCTCAAAAACGGCTCCAATTTTCTTTAAAATGTTTGGTAGGGTAATGCCAAATGTTCCCTATACGTTGATATAAACGTCATATTACTATATTCTTACGTTTTTTAAATATTACAAAAATGTAAGTTTTTTGATTTCTCTCTCACGTCGGTAATATTAACATTGGAGGCAATTTCTTTACATTATTATATTTATGAGTAAATGTTTTTTAAATAATGTAATAAAGTTTCTCGAAAACTCAACAACTTGTTGTTAAATGAACTCCAATTTCCGCGTTTTCAGAGACGATCAAGCGATATTTTTTCAAAAATGGCACCAATTTTTTTCTTCCAACTTTTCAAATAGGTAGTGATTATTGCACAATTTAATATGACGTAAAGTTTCCTTTTTGTGTATTCTTTTGTTTTTTAAATTTTTTTATATATTTTATTAATATTAATTTCACGCCGTTAATAAACACATTACCATCAATTTGTATGCATTATTGCATTTGCGAGTGGAAGAGCTTTACACGACTTCGAATAAAGTTTTTGGAAAATTAAAAAAATTTCTGTGAAAACGAGCTTCGAATTCCGCATTTACAGTAACGTAGAAACGCCATTTTCTTTAAAACAGCTCCTAATGTTTTTAAAGGAAATTGCCATTTATGACGAGGATTTACTCTTCTTTAATATTCTTAAAGCAGTATTTCGGTTCTACCATCGAAAAATAGAGAAAATCTTTAAAGAAATGTTCTTTGGGCGGCGATAGATGGCAGCTGGCAAGAGGATGGGGCACGATCGTAATGCCAGTCCACACCAAGGACGGCCATTCTGAAGCACCACTAGTTAAGTTGAATGTTTCAACTCTGAAATAATCCTTTTGTAATGGTTGTTTTCTATATCCAATAATTTTACTCCTTTCCACTCCATACAATAATTAAAATGTGGAATGTAATCAGTAATTACGGTATTGTGGTCCTCATTATTCCAAAAATTATTAATGTGTTTTTAATTCTAGTTTTTAAATTTCATTTAGTTGTTCTTATAAATCAACATTTGCCGTTTAATCTTTTGGTAGAATATTGTATTTCGTTGTGTGAACTCTGTTTAAGATTACGTTGAACCGAATATTTAATATTATTAATACATTTTTATAAATCGGTTGAGATGAAGTAAATAAGAATATAATATTGTCATTTGCGAATGTCATTAAAGTTGATACCAGTCTTTTAAAATATGGAAAAATTATATTGGTAAAAGAAGATGCATTGTTAGTGTTCTAAATTTTTTTGTGTTTTGATCGTGTTAGTAATAATATGCAGTCATTCGAAAACATACTACTACCCCAATTGTAGCCTCGATTTAAGTGTTCAATTTTTCAAAATTATTTTATTACGATATTGCAATCACATTGACGTTATAGCCGCGTGATTCAACATTATAATTCTGACATAAACTTTTTAATATATGTGGTTTGTCAAAATAATTTCTTTACATTCCTTACCCCACGTTCAATTTAGCTGTTTTCTTCAAAATTTTATAACTTGAGTTTATCGTTAACTATATTTTATGCATCGTCATTCCCTTCTTTTGTCATTTTAACTGTACCTGCCATTGTCCCTGTTAGAATATCATTTATTTGTGCTCTCTGAAGTCCTTATGTCTGACTTCCTTACTCCTTTACCTCTATTATCTCTCCAATCTCCTTGTTGCTCTGACATAAACTAGTGGCTTGTGCTGTCAGCATCGTATGTAGCCTTATAACGTTTCTCGTTCTGCCAACGACGTCTGTTCGTCGTGATAACACAGTCTGCTGAATCTGTAATGGCTCCCTTTACTTTTAAGACTTCATACCTAATCTTCATTCAATGTATATACTACTTCTTCCTCATCTTTTGTCCTATATTTTGCACTTTTGTCCTATATCCTACACTTAGCTGAATATTTTACAGCTTATTTTCTCTAATGTTGTCGAGTATTTGGTTTAAAAGTCCCTGTTCAGATGAACTAAGTTCGATTTATCGGTACTACTAGATTCAGATGAACTCGATTAATACAGCTCTAGATTAATACACTTTTGTGAATAACACCACCTAAAATAGAAAAATATTGGAATTGTAATCCTAATTAAATTTATAGTCTTATTTCTTCAGATTTTTTCAATTAGTGCATCTTATTCCTGTTTCTTCAGATTTTTTCATTGTATACATCTACTGTGTTATTTGTAATAAAATAATTATTGATAGATATCTAAAAAAATAAATGAAACAATTGATGATTTTTAGGAATTTAAATTAGTTTTGCGTTATAATTAAGTCATCGACTACGTATTCTCTCCTCATCAATGCTACATGTAATTTTATTACTCTTATTGCAAGTAAAGTTGAAAATTAAATACAAATAATACAACTAAAAAAAGTAAATTAAAGATTTAAATATATTGGTAGACCCTTAAACTGCTGTTACTCCATCCATTTCCTACACTCTTCACCTTCTAATCCTATTTAAATTCTCAACCTTTGAAATTCCTTGGAACTCTATGGCTCCTATCATGAACCCCTATCGCAAAAATCTTTCGGTATCTTGAACTACCCGTACTGTATTCTCTTCCACCTTCCCAAACCCATATAATTTCTCCAGTCCCAACTCTCCCGCCATTTCCGCCGCCCTTATTACGTTAGGCAACCTAACCAGCCATCGGCGACCAGCCTCTGTTCCGCGGCCTTCGTCCTACTTCGCCGCATCTGCCCTACCCTGCCTTCCCTGCTCTGTTCTGCTCTGCTCTGCTCTGCTCTGCTGGGCCCCGTGCCATTGGGTCGCGTCTAACTGGGTCGTGCGCTTATGTTAATCCCGCGCAGAAGTGCCTGGGAGAGACCTGCGTTATTCGCAGCTTCATAAGAACCTCACGGGGCACCGGCCAGAGGTCCCAGTTCCCAGAGAATCCCCGTTGTGATCGTATTAGGTCACAAGGGGTTGAGATTCCGTGAAATTCGAACCTAGGGTAGGATCGCTTTCAGAGACGCTGAAAGATGTTTGATCTTTTTGGTAGGTTCTCGGTAATTATTATTGTTCCCGTATGTTTCAAATTATTTATTTATTATTTTATTAAACAACCATGGCGAGATACGAATATAAACATTAACTAGTGGTTTTACAATAGCAAATACAATCTTGCAGTATTTCTAAATTTTTAATTTTTTAAAATTCAAAGAGTTCAACGAAACTGAGATTTGCCCCATTCTTTTGAGCACCCCTTTTTCTGTCCGTAGAAAAAAAGAAAAAAAATTGGATCGTTTTTTGAGAAATTTTTAATAATTTGGATCAAAATGAAATCAGGCAGAAATTGGGCAAAATCTACATGACCTTTTCATAGATCTGATATTTTAGAACAGATTTTAAAACAAAAATCTCTTATCTCTGTAACTTTTTTGCAATTTTTGAAAAAGCCGAGAGTTCCCTAGAAATAAAACTTACGGAATAATGGCAATGGGGGATATGAGAATAATTTTCGCGTATATTGGCGTGAAATTTAGGCAATTTTTAAAACAATTATTTTCTTTAAAATGGTTCCAAATTTTTTCTTTATTTGTTTCTAGTACGTATCAAAAACCGTAAACAAAATTTGCTCTACTCCCATATCAGTTGTAGACACGAAATTCTTTTAGGAAGAAAGAAATCAAATTATACGACGAACATTTTCTCGTCATACGTGGTGATAATTGTATTGAATTGAATGTGTTTTCGATTCGTATGAAAGTCGTAAAAGTATTATTTGAATAAACTATTTCGAACTTCATTATCAGAAATATTACACAAGAAACATAATATTCCAGCATTTAAATATATCGTAATAAAATAGTTGTACAAGAGTTCTAACCAAATCTCTGAATGAGCCATAAAAAACGATTCTATATTAAACTTAAAACTCACACTAGGTCCTACATATTTTACGGAACTACGTTTATTTCAACGACATCCCCGCAAAGGCTGACTACGTAATTTTGCAGCGAAGCGAAGTTTACATACAATTGTACATACGTAACAGGAGAAATGCAAACGGAACGAGAACATTCGCCTACAGCGAGGAGGTGGTCGACGGTGGGGAGGGGCGACGGTCTCCGATAACAGGAAGCGAGCTCTGTTGGCAAATGCGGCAGAAGCCAAACGACGCTCTAACCCGATCTCGCGAAGGGGAGGTCGGGCTCCCCTCTGTGGAGAGGTGGCTCGTGGGGAATGAGGCCACGGAGAGACACCGGTAGAAGGAACAGTGGCAGAGTTGGAGCGTTGGAGAATTCTGTGAAGAGTTACTGGGAAATGATAGAGGTGGTGAAAATTTTAAGAATCGGAGACGATGGAGATGTAGAGTGAAAAGATAGCAAGAACCCAAAGAAAACCCTATTTTGTACCAATATAAGTATATTACTAACATCTGAAAGAGATGAACGCTGAACGATCATTCACTCAAGAGTAAGTCACTGGCAATCACTGAAAAACAGTGACAATGGCAGCAATGAGACGATGAGAAATATGTTGATACACGTAGAAAGCTGCAAAGATAGTTTTCAGGTAGTGTTTTCCTAGAAACTAAAGACACTTTTAAACATTCCGTAATGCTTGTTTTGCTAAGGCTCGAAAATGATGCACATAATACAAATATTAATACCGAAGGCATAATGGATGTACTAATTTTTGGTACCGATAATCCAAATTTAAAAAGTAAAATATAACATCACTGAAAATAAACAGTACACCAGTAACAATCTTAAAAACATGTTTGTATCCTTACAGTTCATACTCTTAGAAATGCCATCGAATTGTCGCCTTTCAATAAAAGACATTTAATTCTATTAACTTTTAAACTACGAAGGCGTAGTTTGTGTAAGTTATTTGGTTCTGAAGAAGTTGGCACTGTGGGTGACAGCAGACGAGGGGTACACGGGTCTTGATGTGTTAACGACCGTTTCCAATACAGTGGAGATAATGTAAATAATAATGCAAAAATATAGAGGATACTGAGTCAGAAGTGATCTAAGGTACACATGAAAATATTTGTGGAAAGTTGCAGCAGTGTTCGAGGCCATGGCCACAAACAGAAGAAGCGTAGTAGACTATAGAGAATGCGATGGCAAACATAGTTGTGGACACTGCTAGAACAAGCTACAAGCAATTGGGAGCAGCGTTTGTCTGCAGAGAAGTTTGACGTTGGAGCTATAGCAGAGCGAAACGAGCACGAAAGCTCAATTGCAGAGCAAGATGCGCAGTTCTTGCATATACCCTCTGTGAGTTTCGTGTTGTCGGTCGAAAAGATAGGAAAGGTGGTGGAAAGAGCACTACACCACAAGGTAGGGAAGAGAGATGTAACTGTTGAAGTGAGTGAAGTGGTTGGACGTACAGATGGCATCAAAGCTGAGGAAGAGTTGGAATCCAGCAGACTACATAATACGACTTGGCTTAGTTCTACAACTGACTTTACGATTAATAGAATATATTCATTTTTTGGGGATTTTTAATATTTGAAATTATTTGTGATATACAACAGTGTCAAAGACAAACGATTGAAGTGAAGTTTCTTTAAATCGAAATTTTGTGAACCGAAATCTAGACTCAGTAAAGGATACATATGAGGGTGGCGCATTAAATCGTTAATTTAGCATAAAATTTGTAGTTATGTAACTTTAAACATTATTTTGTCACATTTTGACCATTTGGACATAATATGTTGAGACGTAACACTTTTTCCTTTGCCTGGTGTCTAAAACGAAAATAATGAAATACATCGTTTAATAAATAGCTTTTCTTTGTCGGTATTCATCACACGTACGGTTGCTGTCTGCAATTTTGCCGTACTATTATCACAGCAACCATAAACAATCCAGTAATTAATAATAAAATCGGTACTGGTACGAAAAATATTTTGGGAGGTATATTATTTTGGTTTTCATAAGAGATTTTTCATAATAATGCCAGAGACGGAGGAGTATGTGACACATATTAGTGACGATTCGTTATTTTCTCATCTTCGTTTGGAGAGGCCTGCTGGCGCCGGCAGCGCCGCCAAGGAGCGCGGGCGAGGGGGGAAAGAGCGTGTGGGGGGAAGGCAGCCGGCGCATCGCCGCCAGAAGTCAAATAATGCCGACGGGAACGACCTCGGCGATCGGACGCGAGAAGGGGGGTTGGAGATAACAGAAGTCGGGCAGACTGGAGAGACAAACAGGGAACATTATACAAAACAATAATCAGACCACTACTGCTTTATGCATGCCCCATATGGACAAACGCAGCCCCCACAAATGTCAATAAAATTCAAGTAATGCAAAATAAATTTTTAAGATTAATCACAAATGCCCCCTGGTTCATAAGCAATAAACAACTTCATTCAGAATTAAATATCAATACAATAATAAACCAAATAGCACACATATCACACAATTTTTACCAAAACCTAACAGACATACCAGCAGCATCCCATTACAAACTACCGAAAAATCCAACCCACACTAGAATAAAAAATAGATTCCCTTTTGAAGCATTCCTAAAAATTTTAGCCAACCACGATGCTTAACACCGAGGTTCTCCCCTAGAGTGTCCTCTCCAATATATAGACTAAGTTAGCTTAGCTATTTTAACTAGATTAAGTCTGAAAAAATACATCTGTAAAGTATTGTACTGAACGATGTAAATCTTACAAAATGAATAAATATGTGTTATATTATAAAAAAAAAAATACAAACCGGGAATAGTATGGGAAGGCGTCCGCCTGGAATGGCGGCGAAGAGGGAATGGTGAAGCTGAAAGTAAACTCATCCAATACGGTAAGAACTGGGATCTGTTGAAAATGTGCTGAGGCATGCTTGGTGAATAAAAAATGAGCCCGACAATGGTGTCAACTGAAGAGTAAGAATTGGGTAGAAGGAAGTGAATCCAGAGAATTATGATGGAAATGGCGGACGCTGAATATAATAAATGATAGGTGGTGGAGATCTTTGTGTATTTTTTAAGACAGTTACATATTTTTGAAATGCGTTTTCACGATCGTCATATTTGGATGTTATCATTAATTAAAGGGTTTTTGATTGGAATGTGTCCCTGAAATATCTTCCGACATTTTCTAACCCCTTTTCTTAGGAACGGTTAAGTGAAAAGCGGAGGTGGTGTTAATATTATTTTAAAACGCTACCCCCATTTTCAGTAAACTATGTGACCTGTCTAAGTCAACCTCTCACTTCTAAGTCAACCATCGAGAAATTAGGCTCATTCAATGTGCAAAAAAGGATTCATTGAAAATACCAAATGACATTTTAATGTGAGAGTGACAATTTAGACCTCCTAATCTGCACTAAGCCTATCACATGGTTCCACACATCGTGATTTTGCTCTAGCATCTAAGAGTCTTCATTAATATAATCAACGTCAACAGGAGGCGAGGGCCGAGGCGTGAGGGAGGCGAGAGGGGAGGCGAGGGCGGGGCAGACACCATGGAGTGAGGTGGGGGCGGAGGCGAGGGCAGGAGCGGAGGTAGGACGAGGACTGGGCGGGATTAGTTCCGCATTGGGGCTCTTGGGCTGGAGACAATTACTGTACCCCCACTCCATGCCTCGTGGCCCCAACCCCCTGCAACACCGCCCTTGCCCTCCCCAGGCGCCTGCAGGCGACGACATGTTGCACTTACTTTGGTAGGGGAGAAATTCTAAGAAATACGGGGGGTGTTTTGTAAGATGTTTCTCTGTGAGTGGCCGGGAGTGCATACGAGGATTACAGGGGTGAAAAAATGTTACTGTTTTATTCATTTGATTTTTGTACAGGTTTTTACTACGTTAGTTTTATTGTTCTTCGTTATTATGAATTGTTCAGTGTTCCTCTCAAGTTTCTCTCTTCTCATAATCTATAATTGCTTTCCATTTCTTTCTAAAAATGTACTTATTAGTTTTACTTGTAATCACCGTACGTTGTTGAGTACTTCAACTGAGTGTTTATTGTACCCAGAAATGAAAAAATGAACAATTATTAAACTGTAATTCGATTTTTCAAAATTTAAATAACTTCATTCTTTTTTTAGTATAAACACGGACACACTTTATTATTTTGAAAGAAGTACATACAAAACTTCATACAAAGTATTACGATGATTAATATCATGATATTCAGAGACAGCTTGTAATGAATTTATGTAATTAAAAACATCTAGGAATTTATCTTTTTTATATAAAATATACATAAATGTTTAAAATTTTTTTTTTTTTTTTTAATTTTAAATATTGAACAATTTGAGTCGTGCAATATAACTTTTGCCACCAACTTTATTAACTGCAATTCTTTAGCATAACTCTGAATATGTTGTTGCAAATTAAAGAACGTTACGATCACTCAGATATTCTAACTGTAAGATGTTTCGAATATGTCTGGATATCACTCATAATGTATGTACGAAAACATGTTTCATGGACTTTCAACTGTGGTTTAATGAGCAGATTTAAGTGACAATCGTCTTATCTACATCACTGCACATATGTGTGTTTCCAAATCACGTTGATCATCAAAAGGACTATTCTAGCCGAATTCTTTTACTGTTAAGGTAAATGTAACTAAAAGTGTATACGGTGTTTTTATCCTTTAAGTTACAATTTCATAGCGAATAGCTCTATTTTGACAGCAAATCATGAATAATCATTATTGAATTTTTTGTTTTTATATTTATTGACAAATTGGAATTCAGGTCATTAGAAACTGATGAACAGCAACGATCTATTAATTTTATTTGTAAAATCCAAATATGTGGATATTTTTTCGATATTTCGCGAACCAGTGTTTCTCTCTTTAAACAGTAGTGTTTGATTGTTTTCCATCAAGAAATAATCACTTTCATTCGAACACTCACATTCGAACTGTTTAATGCACCTGTGGATGGCAAATTATTTAGAAAACTAACGTGACCCTTGCCCGTTTCAGCCCAAATATTTTCTCGTTCATCCAAGCGCAAACAATTTAGTTTAACTCCCGGGTCTAACCAGGGAGAATTGGAAAGGTTATCGTTGGAGCGGGTGACTCAACCGCGCTGACCCGGATGAATTTGCACAATTGAGCAACCATGTGACTATTAGAGAGAGTGCGACTGCACGGATGATTCGTTCATATCCGGATTCATTTGAAAGGTCTCGTGAACTTTCTATACATTAGTTCAGTTCCCTATGTCATTTCGTTCGCTCACGGTTCGCCCGCTATGTGAATGCAGAGATTTTCTTTCGTCGGTTGTCTTTGGAATGGATGCGTACGCTATAAAAATATTTAGGATGCAACTTTGTATTGGTCAAATAGACTTTTAAACCTTAAGAAGAAATTGGATCTAATTTATATTCCACAAAATCATATCAAGGAGTCGTTTATTCCAATCTTCATCATTTGTTGAAGTGTACAAATAAACTACGTAATGTACACTGTTTTATTTTAAAAGTTTAATAGTATAACATAAGACATTCATTCGTCATATTATTAATAAGGTTATAACTGTTCCTATTTCTCATTGTTTTATATGTGCAAAATATGACATACTGAACAAGATTGTGTTGTAGGCTTCAATATCGACTCGAATTATTGTACCACCATATAAAAACTACGTTCCAAATTTGAAGTATTGTTTTCGTCTCGGTAATATTTATGCTCTAATTTCGCAATACACAATAGAACGTTGAATGCCTGTTTTCTATCTAAACGTATTATTGTATTGATTCACAAGTAAACAGGTTAATTTTATTGTTACAAATATTTGCATTTGATTCCAAGAAACACTCCGCAAATAAACACACTTTTGGCATGTATTATAGCAAAATTGTCTTAGCAACGCCTGTACTGGTGATACGTAATTAGTCACGAGAAATCAGTAACGTGTATTTTTGTGCTAAAATAAAACCTTGTGAGAGGGGCTGGAAAATATTAAACTTTAGTCTTAGTATCTTTAACCTGAGACAAATTCAACGAGAACATGCTAAATACAATTTTTAGATCTAATAAAATACCCTGTTTTTACAGAAGCTTGTCCCTGGCAGTTTCATTATTACCACCAGATACTCGTAGATTAAAAAATTAAGCGAAGGATGGAAGCGATTAAAACCGCATCCAATAAAGTCCGTACGTAAAATTGACTTACGAGGGTTGACCTCGTGAGGGCAACACGTGTCGGCAGAAGAATTCAACACGGCTTCCGATCACCGGAGAACATTTTCCATGATAATCGATGTATATCGATATAATCGTAATTGCTGCCGCCGCCGCGCCATCGACTCCGGCGAGAGCAGCGCCCTCCGCGGCGGTTTATAAAACTCCGCCCTCTTCCGGCACTCGCGCGCGCTGCCCCGGGGAGCGCCGCGTGGTTCCCGCTGCCTTACGAGGCCTCGCGTGTCGCGATATCGACTATCGACTTTCGATACTTCTCAAGACCTGGCACTCGCGGGCTCCCAGATAAGGCCCGGAGTAACACAATAGCAGAGACGGCGTGGGGCTGCTGTGCAGATGCCCGAGGGTGACAGGGAAGTGGGGGTGTGGTGGAGTGGAGGAAACGGTAGTGGAGATGATGGAGGAATTTGTGAAGATGGTGGAGGATAAATGGTTCAAGAGAAGGACTGGGAAACGTGGCTCAGAGCATCAACTGATATCACTGCAGTGCTTCAGACCAGGAGGTCCAGGGGTTCGAGTTCCGACGGTGGCAGGATTTTCGACACTCGCTTGTCAAGAGATATCGAATTCAGTCAATACGCGGAGAAGAAATCTGGCGTCAGACTGCTCTGCTCGGTAGTTTTCCGTTGTTTCTCCGATCACCTCAAGGCGAATGCCGAAGCCCTAAATACCCTAACAGTCGGGCGCGCGATCTTCCGTTCCTAACCGAAAAGTTGGAGCTGAAATGAAGATGTAACACAATGGCGTATGACGGAGATGGAGGATGAAAAGAAGTTCGTGAAGAGGAATTGAAATGATTGAAAGCATTGTCATTGTCAAGAAAACTATTTATATCAATAAGAGCAGCTTTCGATGGCTTAGCCATCATCATCAGTGTTCTGCTGTCTGGAAGTCACAAAAACTACCACTCGTTACTACTAGGCAGATATGAACCTCTAGGTAAGGGGGAATCTGCATGGGAGGGGAAATAGGGAATGGAGTAGAGAGGGAAAAATGTGGATATCTCGAGATACGAGAGGAATCGAGAGACACGAGAAGAATCGAGAGATAGAGAGGAATCCAAAGGTATGAAAGGAATCGAGAGGAGGAATCGAGTTGGAAAAGGATGGAGTAGGTGGCTTGGATAGAGGAAGGCCAGAAATCAAAGCGAGTAAACGACAGTTTAAGTGAAGGACGCGGAGGTGGGTGGTCGGGAGAGGAAGTGGTAGGTGGAAATGCTGACGGAGGCAATAGATGTGGAGAAGCAGCTGAGGCAGTGACGGCATATACGGCATACTCGAGAGCAACGGATCGTTCTCTTCCACTTCATTTAGGCAACGGCTACATCTGCGTATTGGTGTTTGGAGCGTAGCCGAGGAGACGGGCGTCTTATCATTGCGTGAGGGAAGCGTCTGCCTGCATGGATTCTCCATCGCTCTCTGCCAGAGCAAAGGCCACGAGCTTTGCGCAACGGAGCCTCTTTAGATAACGCTTGGATGGCTATTGAGCGCGAATCATGGGCCCCGTCGAAGCTCTCGCCAAAGCCGTCATCTACGTCGGCTATTGGAAACTACGTTACACTAATGGGATTTATCTATGATAGTTGGATTTTGCCGCTGAAATTGGATTTGAACAATTGGCTTTAGGAGATGTACAGTAATGCAATAATAATAGTACGATTGCCAATTTCATTATTAAATGTTTGAATAAGTAATGCTTTAAATTTCGTTTTTATGTACGTAGCGAAGTGTTAGACTACATTATAAACTAGAGTTGCTACGGTTCCTCGCATTATTTTTTATCTTTGAAATTTTCGAAAATTCAGAGAGTTAAACGAAAATTAGACGTCCCATGTTTCAAGTGTCCTTTGAATTTGTAATACGAGGGAAAAATTGAAGAGAAATTTGGAGCCGATTTAGAGATATTTCTTTATAATTATCATTAATTTCAAGCAAAAATTACGCGAAGGTAATTTCTTCCTTTTGTTAAAAAAAATCTGGAGTTTTGAGATTCTTCTTTATAATTATCATAATTTCAAACAAAAATTATGCGAAGGTAATTTCTTCTTTTTGTTTAAAAACTCTCTATCTCAATATTTTTCTTTTGCAATAATAATAAAAATGCTCATATTTTCGAAAAATTCCACATGACCTAATTTTAACCTTTAATTGGTATCGCGGTCTGACATGCCGCACCGATAAGTTGTCACTTATGCAAAATCACTGAGCGTTGTACCTTCCTTGTTTGTGTAGCTCTGTCTTTGAATAAAGTAAAAGCTTCACTAGTGGTTTCTTTTTAGAGTTATGTAGTATTTTTGTGCGGTACGGAACAAGATACCGCCGATACCAATTGCGTAATTTTTTTTTCGTTTAGTGATACCAAATCTGCGAGATAACATGTAATTATAGAGATCATGATTATGATTCTGAAATCGAACAGAAGCAAAAAATAAGATGAATATCAAAGTGGTTCTAATACTACTAAAAATGAACGCATTTATTATAAAAAAAATGCAGCAACTGGTGCGCCTGCCCGCCATCGATTATTTGTTGTTTTTTCTTCGGACGCGGCAACGGCTTTCATTTGTCCCGTAAGTCCAATGAATGTTTTCCCAGGATGTGTTGGTGTTCTTCCACCGCTGGATGATATTCGGCCTACATTGGCTAGGAGTTTTCCCCAACCAAGTACCTGCCACGGGGTACTGCCATACTTAGCCGCCGACTGGTCTGCCATCAGAGTCCGTAGTGTAGTGCACGTAAGTGTAAGACTGTGTAAATAAGGAGTGAGCATAAGAAAGGTCACGTGCAGTCCGTGACTTGTGTGTTAGGGCACTACAGCGAAATTAGCTTAGCGTTCATAAAAAAAAAAAATGGAAAACTACCGATCAGAGCAGCCGGCAAGAAACAAATTTAAATTTTTAGACAAACAGATCAATTCAATGTTGTCAAATAATACGTGGAATTTTAGTAATTAAGCGTGAGAGGTATTACAGACCGCCGATACCAATTAAAGGTTTTGAAAATCGATACCACCTAAAGGTTAAGGTTGAACTACAGGTTTCAATAAAAAAACATTCTCGTATCTCTTATCTAAACATACTCAACATCTACGTTCAATTTTTAAAAAATGTTATATCCAACACCCATTAAGTTGCAACAAACAATAATTGAGAATATAATCACACATCAATAATAAAGTTATTCACGTCGTAGGATGACAATAATTCTTGAATTACAAGTATTTTACTAAAGTATTAAAGGACGTGATCACGAAACCTAACTCCTGTAACATATGTTATTTCTTAACAATGGGAATTTTGTTTTAATTGCAAAAACATTTAATCAAATGTTATTTTAGTTTAAAATAGATGCAATAAAATTGTTTTCAATATTACTGAAGGGAGGAATATTACCGAGGGAGAAGCTTAAAAGGAAAATATTTTAGTCGCGATTTGATTATTTCGTTATTAACTAAATGAGATACCGGGAAGGACTCTAAGTGGTTTGGGAAACCATAGTGTTAAATCTTCTAGCTAAAAATATTATGAAAATGTTTGTTTAATAATGCGCTTTACAATTTATTTTTTACCGTTATAATGCAATTTCTTCTTCCCCAACTAAAACAAACAATTTCAAAAGCATTAACTATATCCCTAAAGGCTCCAGCTGAACCTCGATGACTTGCATATATAAAATTATCAATTTCTTTTCTTTTTTAAAATATGTTTTGTTTTGGTTTTTACTTCAACATGCACTTCTAAAGCCTTCGGATTGAACAGTTTGAATATTTTTGAAGAAAGGTATTTATGTGTGCCGTTTCAGAACAGAACAAATTTTTGCTACTCCAGAATCCCAGTTTCCACACGCTCGTTCCAACAACATTTTTGCAGACCACTTGATCCGCGCGACATGTTTGCCGGTATTGCTGAAAGAATATTACCATCATCAGAACTTCAAAACAATCAAACAACGGAGCTAAATACGTCTGCTTATTATGTGCAATTAGGACTCTCCTACGTCGTACAACAGGTTCTGAAAATGTATGTCAATTTCTGTGACTTTCAGTTTTGACCAAGGAAACTAGCTGCTGTTAGAAATTTTACACTAGCAGAACCAGAAAAAGAAATCAAAGATCTACTGACAAAGAGTTTGAAAACAGGCAACCATATTCACAAGAGTACAATATTCTTTACCAAACCTCTCACCTAAGTGTAGAATACCGAAGAATAAAAAGGTAATAAAATTATAGTCTCCTTTACATTGTAAATTTACTATACATTTCACACTTAATTGTGAAGAGAAAACGTTAGAGAAAGAAAAACAAAAATTACCCCTAGGTTTTTTTCATGGCCATGCGAATTTTGTTTTTAACATTTTTAGAATGTGTGATTTATCTGGTGAGTAAATGGTCAATGATATTCGCTGCAGCGTTCTGGAGATATATTTAGCGACATTTTTTGATAAAGGAGAACATTCCTCTTTACTTTATTGTACTCTTTTTGCTTGTAACTTCACTTAAGTGTAAATAATGCGGCTATAAGCCGAGGAAAGAAAAATTATTCCGAAGCGTAAGTAACCGGAAGTATTTTCGTGCACTTTCGCCTCATTTAAACCGTTGCTTTCTAAATAATTTATTTTTCTTATTCAGGAGAAAAAGTAAATACTAATTTTGAATTCATTAAGATTGCGAAAAAATGAGATTCACTTTCATCGCGTGAAAAAATTTGCTGCTCCAAAAAGTATGCATATTAACGCTGGGTGTAACGAAAGTTGTGTGCATTAATTAAGTAAAGATCTTGCGAGACTGCCAAAACAAGAGAAAAACTTGATGGGTTTCTTGACGTAAACAGGCTTCTCCGGCGAGGAAGTTCATTGTTCGATTTCTTTCCCTCGAAAAATTGAGAGATTTTCTTGATTCTGCTACTGTCGTGAATACAAACAATAAATGGAAGTGGATAAGAAGTTCTTTGAAACGTCCTGCTATTGAAACTTCTGGAAATGGAGACAGTTATTTGTGAGTGAATTTCGATCGGTTTTTTGTCTGAAAGGAATTTAAGGTGAGCTTCATTCTTGAGATGTTTTGATGTAAATTAATAGAATATACTTAATAGTTGTTTTTATTAACACATTTACTTCAAGGAATATGCCAAAAGAGCGAGTTGCATTGCCGTCGTTAACTATGACTTACAGGTAAGTTCAAAAAACCAAAAAATGCTGATTAAAAAATACTTTCGAATTAACAGATCAATAAGTTGAGTGTGCTAGAACACAAAATTAGACAAAATTGTAACAAGTAGAACTTTCTATTCTGTTATTCCGCTTTCCCACTTCAAAACATACTTAGTGTCTCGAGAGATTCAACTGATCCCTGGTTTCCGGATTTCCCCTTTCTCCGTAGTTTTTTATTCCTTCTTTATAGAGAAGAAAAGTATGCATTCACTTCAACAATGCGACCTCGAAATTTTTGATCGTGTAATACATGTGTAAGATTCGTGTAATACATGTGTAAGATAAGCTATAACTTCGCATACAGTTATTACATTAAGTTTAAGGTCAACTAATAATAAGGTTAAGGTCCAAAAGAAATTAGTGCAGGGGTGAGTAGATTCCCTCAATTGGTTTCCCTAACTCGGAATGTCGAATGGAAGGATGGATATGTCACGTTTAACTGTCACATTAAAAGCATTTGGACTGAAACTTGGTAAACACGTGATAAGTATGATGTATTAACGTCGACGCGTAGTTCATTGCCATATTTTAATTTTTAGGCGTTCTTTTCATGAAACTCCTGCGACATTTTCAAATTTGGCTGGAAAATGGCTGTATTTTTTTCTTTAAATTTTTCGCTCGCATAAAAGAAAATTTATTTATTAAAATTGTGTATAAAATTCAGATTTTCATAAAAAGTCTGGCATTTTAAAATTTGCAAAAGTTAAAATTTTATTTTCAAAGATGTTCTACACCAATATTTCCGACGGACATTTTTTCCTTTGTGCAATATATCCCACAATTTTAGATCTTTAAATGGCGTCATTCATTTTATTAGAAAGTATTAGTAGTTGTTGAATAACAACTTTTGATAATAGGAGGAGGAAAGTTTCGGAGTGCCGTATCGTCCTGCTGGTATCAATTGAGAAATGATATATGAAAACGGTTCATTAGTTGGCCCAGGGAGAGATAGCTCAGGGCATCAACTGATGTCACTGCAGTCCCTCTGACCGGGAGGTTCTAGATTCAAGACCTGACGATGGCAGGATGTTCGACAATAGCTTGTCAGCTAGGTCGAATTCAGTTGCTGACTGGCGGCGAATTCTAGCGGCCGACTGCTCTGATTGGTAGTTTTCCGTGGTTTCTCCGATCAACATCAGGCAAATGCCGAAGCAGTATCCTAACAAACGGACCACGGACCGCGCTATCTTTCCTAACTTTTCTTTGTCCTATCCTCTCTCCTTACACACACTTATACTAGCATGCTCTATACCATCACACATGTCAAGAGACAGGTTGGGAGATTATTGCTCGTCCCGGCTGGGGCGGTGCCCCGCTGGTGGGAGATACGTGTTTAGGGAAAACCTCACTAGTTGGCGGTAGATCGGCGCTGGATCTCGCCATCCAGGGGGAAGAACACCGCCACCTCCAGAGAAAAACATGCACTACACCTACGGGACTAATTACGCTAGTAGTTGACGTGCCCGGAATCACGAACAATCAATCAATTGGCTCTATGAATGAGAATGATGATGAGGACGAGGTCGAGGACGGAATGAGGGCAAATGGACCGCGCGCGTTCCTTGTCCGTATACAGCTGCAGCATCAGCCTACAACTAATCGGAGAAAACCACAAGCATACAGATTGCTAGGTTTCTGAGATATTTTGCCTGACGAAGGTCGCAGAAGTGCGGCCAAAACTTTGGCACCAGTCCCTAGGGCGCAGCGTCTCCCAGACAGAAGAGTAGTTTGAGACCCTACAGAGTTCGAGTTCCCAATATTGAATCATGTTTTAAATGAACCAATGAAATATCGTTTGCTGAAAATCCATTTTTAGTATCTACAATTACAATTCTACAAATAATTTCTTGAAAGTTGCTTAGGCAATTTCTAATTAACAGTATCTGGTCCGTTTTTTGTCCATTACAAATTTATTATCCTAAATTCAGTGCCCTCTAAATGGCCTCTGAAAGTCTGTAACTGCTCCACAGTGTATATATTTTCGTATTCCAGTGTCTCGTCGACCATTTCACGACTCAATAAGCCGAACAAATAATCTGTCACGATGTATTCGATTCCGTAACGCGTCGTCGTACTTGCCTACAAATGGCCGCATTTCTCGAGGCACCCGGACATCGATTACATAATTCCGATCTGATCTGGAATCTGCCGAATAGATGGTAACAGGGACAGTCGTGTTGGTGGCAGTTCAGATCAATTTGATGTAATGATCGAGAGATAGCCTTTGAGACAATATTCTGTCCGGAAATGGCAATAGGAATAAATCGATGTGTTTTGACTTTTATTATGTGTACAGCAAGTGAAAATCCGGTGATGGAAGCATGATGGTATAATAGTATTACATCAGATGATATGGTAGTGATATCTATCGCAGTTAGTGGAAAGTCAATTTTCAGACGATCGAATTGAGAGAGATGGAATCAAAACATTTTGTGCTCTGGAGTGATATCTGTGTTGATTTTGAAGATTAATGGAATAGCTGTGATTAATATAGCAATATTGTGGACGTTCAGTCAATTTCAAATAACAGCGAAATAAACTCAAACCAAAGCAGTAGACTCTAATTATCGCTTTATATTATATTGTTGTGACAGAGAGAAAGTGAATGATCTTCAGTGGGATCTAAAAGAAAGTGGGGGAAAAAGATCCATTTATAATGCAACCGATAAAGTGGACTCCAAATATGCATGCACCAAAAGTGGAAATACAAATACTGAAAATGAATTTTGCGCATTCTGTACTGTTATACAAGGTAAAGAGGAACGAAAAGTCACTCTTAACACCCAGCGTCCGTTAAAAATTTAACAGACCGCCGTCCGTGAAGAACACTCGAAACGAATGAGTAACTAAGGATGTATAAATTTACTTATACCAAGATGTGGTGTCTTGTATATGAGTTTTTCTTATGATGGTATTACGAAAAGTTTTATACGACCCACAGCTGATAGCTCAAATCGGTTGATTATAAACTAATGGTATCACCTGGCTTTGATCAGCAAAACATTTTTCCAAAAATATAAAACGCAAAGAGGAATATACGAGACAAAATACTTCATTACTTTCTGCATGTATTCAAATTATTCCTAATGTAAGCACAAGAAACTAACATCGAACCAAAATAGTATAATAAATGTGATATACGAGTGTATATCGCCAACCAGGGAAGTTGCTACACTTCACAATGATTTTCCGGAAATTTTAATCTAGTAACAACCGCAAATAAAAAACGAACAGTACCTATTGTCTACTTATATAATACCATATTTTAATTTACTATAAGAAATGACATATTATATTATATGAGCCAAGAATCCTCCATTTTATTTCAGTATTGTACATAAGATTTGCAGATTTTACACGCAACCAGTCATAATAAATATATCTAAAGAAAGATAAGTTCACTGAGACTAGAGGAATTACACTTGAACTTTAAAAATTAGAAGGATGTGTTGAAAAAGAACGCAAATAAATATTACTTTCAATTAATCTCCAAAATCAAGCTTTCTAGTGCTGTAATACCTAGAATATTAGGTCAACGTCAAGTAAATGCTCCTCACACCGTAATATAGAGAATGAAATCTTCTTCGACATTCTATTACTTTTTTGCTAGTTCGGCGCTTCTTGATACCCAAACTGTATGTGTAACTAAACTAACTACCTGATATTTTATTCGATTAAATTGCAAAGGTGTTCCTCTTTGTTAGGTAAAGTTAAATAACAATATTTTGTATTGACAAGGGTGTATTGCACTGTTATGTTAAAATACGTTCAATTGGTACAATTACAGGGGATATATGGAACGGAGGATAAGAGAGTTACCTATTTACATTTTGTAAATAAATAAACACGTCTTGTTAACAACTTTCCCCTTAATATTGAAATGAATGTGTAGGGAAGAGCGTGAGGATTTAAATGTAAGAGATCTCGCACTGCTCGCTGTAAAACTAAATCTTGGAGGACGGTTTTTCCATCGAGGCTCTGATAGGTAGTGGTAACGCAGCCGCGGCACCGGAAGTACCGTACTATTGCGGCGTCTGTGGGAGCTAAAGCAGCTTGAAGTTGTCTCGGAAAATCATTAGACGGGAGCGGCGGGGCGGGAAAAAACACCGCGAAGAAGTGTGGAACTCGAAAACAACTAAATATCCCGGCGACCGAACTCAAGAGGTGGAGGGAAGGTATGAACGTCCAAAGAAGACGATATGAGAGCATTGAAACTGGGGACTGTTTTCGGATTGCTGGTCCAGAATGGTCTCGACTGAGAGTACATTGACCTAGCAAAATCAACAATAAACAAGCAATTTCCTTACTTATTAATAAGACTGTTTTTGTTCTTTATTTTAAAAACAGAATTTTGTTTTTCGGATAACTGTTTAATATCAATATATTACAAGTGATATATAGTAGTTCGAGAAACGTTTCGAAAAATCATTATTTCCATCTTCAGGCGCAAATGTCGAAACAAAGTATTTGTTTATTTGTTTTGACACATAAGCATGAAGATGGAAATAATTATTTTCCAAAACGTTGCCGTCACTATTAAATATCGCATGTAATATACCTATATAAAACAGTTATTCAAAAAATCTGTCTTAAAAATCATGGCCCAAAAACAGTTTGATTAATTGAAAAATCTATATACAGAAAAATAAATAACATTCTTTTCCTTATTCCAGAACTGAAGGTGTTGATGTGGGGAACAGATAATTTATTCGTTTATGTGCGAGCAAATTGAGTTGTTGATATCATCGGATTTGTTTCTTGAACAGGATCACAACATCTTTCTAAGTGTACTAAGAATAAGTGATGTAAGTAGTGTAGTAAGTTTGTATATTTCCTGAATGTTCTGAAATATTAGAAACAAAGACATGTGGTTCGTGACGGTATGTTAAAATTATATCATACCGATACAATAAGCCTTATGAAATTAGTTTTATTGACAAAATATTTTCCCATCGATTACGACGTGCGAGGAAGTCAGTTAAGATATTGTAAACACGAAAAATAGAATACAAGCACATATGTAAAACCATATTCCCAAAGGTTTATATATATATATATATATATATATATATATATATATATATATATATATATATATATATATATATATTAAACTTTAAACATTTTGTAATATTACGCAAAGTAATCAGAAATATATCAGTTATGATGTCCCGTGCCTTCAGAGGTTGAAGTAATCTTCAAAACCATAAGCTTCATTATGGAGACGTACGAAATACATGGTTATATTCAACCTGTGACTGTGGGAGCTTAGATTCTCATTCCAACATGTATCACAACGGGAGAATATTCTCTCGTAATCATCTTTACTGAACAGCGTTCCTCCCACACAATCGCTTCTACCATTCAATATAGGGATACGGAAAACCACCATTGCGAATAGGACATCTCTGAAAGGAAAGGAAGGCCGCTAGTGGTGTTCACAGACGGACGGAATTTTTGCCGTAGCAAATTTGTCGGTATCAGGAACCTCCAAATCGTAAAATCTGACTACACAGTGCGTTAGAGGAAGTAATGTTCTGTATATTGGAACAAATTTTATCCACTTTTCTATAACATGGCCGCACAATACGCGTTTTCTCTCGAAAATTCACCGTGTCTTGTTGCAGCATTACATACCTTTATCTCTACTGCGCAAATTTCTCCGTGTATAAAAGAAGATATTATTTCGTACATATTGTGATATACTAAAATAACGAACCATTTTTATTAAGGAAATGTCATTTTATATGACATAGAGTATGGGGACATCAATTGACGATCGCGAGGGGTCGCTATGTGACAAATGAACAACCGGCGTTAAGGATCATTTTCGTTAGGATGAAATGACAGAGCAGAGGCGGAATAAGCAAGGTTTTGGGAGACAAAAGAAAAAGACATAAAATTTGGATGATTCCGAGTTTTTAGAAGAACATTCATTCGCTAATGCAACGCGTTGACGAGCGGTTCGGCTCTTGATATATTTTACTAGATCGAGGAAAGACTGTAATTGACAGTTGTATATAGTTAACGATTGTTTCTCATATTAGGATAGAGCGTTCTTGTAAGATGAAAAATACGTATCTAGGCGTCCACCCGAGACGTTAGTGAGGGAAGTCACGGATTATAATAGTATCGCCGGGAGAAATAGAAACCAGACACGGGCATTAGGCGAGGACTTTATCCAGAAGCAAGATTTTGCTGCGTCGACGGAGATGGTTCTACGGGGCGCCATCTAACGAAGAAGTGAAGAGCGCGCGAAGACCCACAAATGAATAAAAAGGTTTTATAACTACTGAAATATAAATAAAACTGATCATGACCAAAGAATGATTCATTTTTGATTATCAATATAATAAATTATAATTTAAGTTGAAAGAAAGTTGATTATCATTGCCCGTTACGTGCAATCCAGCATTTTAATAAGATTTTCAGATTCCTCGCGACTCCGTATGGATGGCAGATTGAACGATTGGTTGCAGACCAAATAGCAACAATTATGAACTTCGAACCCCAATTAACTGAGCTAGCACAACATAGTTTTGGAAGGAGAGATATTTACATTACGTAGGAATCATTAGGTTTCAAGTGTAACCTTTTCCTGGCGCCCAAATTACATTTATCAGTAATAATTATGTTTCAAAATGTCCCACAAAGTGGGGCTTGTTTTTAAATAGAAAGACCGGGCTTCTTTAAAATTGGCACCAGTCAACGTCGTAAGTAAAAGAAAGAAAAATTGTTGTATTTAGATTTTACTACATGGGAGTTTTTGTTGTTTTTTCTCCTTTCAAAATTCAAAATTTAAGTAGTATATGACTTAGTGTAGGGATCACAGAATTTTGAAAATGTGCACACAATTCACTTTTCCCATAGCACGTCATACGCAGTTTTTAACTTATATTAATTAAATAATTAACCCACTTAATATCATGTGTAATGTTTTATTTAGACAAACATAATTTATATAAATTGCGTGAAAAATAAATTATGTGCATATATATGCAGAACCTTTAAAGACTAGATGTGTCAAACAAAGCTTAATAAAAATAAAATTTTAAACAAGGGAAATGGGCTATGTAGGCGCAATATTCGTTCCTCGACTGTGTTCGAGTACCGAGTATAAAACTTCATCATCATATCACATGTTTTTTTACGAATCGGCGCAAGACAAAATCCCGAGGAAAAACAACGAAGTGCAGGAATAGGCGTAGCGAGTGGCGCCATACGAATCGAGCCGCGTCCGTCCTCCCCGTTCACCTCCTTCCATCTCCGTCCTCCACCCAGTCCTCATTCCTCCGCCGTCGCGTACAGCGATAAACTCGCAGGGCTCCGGTCGCGTTTCAACCTCTCCCCCCCCCCCCAGCGCAGACTGGTGGCGGCGGCCACAGTTTAATTGGGAACCTCTCGTCCTGGCCGCCGCAGCCCTTCTCAGCCCCACAGGTGCCTTTGTCCTGTCCGTTGCCCCGCTCCCCCCGCCCCGCTCCCAACTCGGGGCTACTTCCCCGGCCCCCCCTGCCTGTCTGCACCCCCCCCCCCCCGGACAACTCTAACGCACGCTAACCCTCTCTCCCCTGCCTTCCCCCCTCCGCCACGCCCCTTTTTCCTTTTCCCCCTTTTCCTTCCTTCCCCCCCCCCCTTCGCCTTCGCCTTCGCCCTCGCCCTCATACTCGCGCCCGCCTTCGTCCACGTCTTTGCCTTTGCCATCCCCACGCCCTCACCCTCACCCTCGCCCTTACCTTCACCTTCGCCCTCGCCCTCGCCATCGCCTTCGTCCTGACCTCATATTTGTCCTGTCATCGCCGTGCCCACATTCTCGGCGTGCGCTTGATTTTGCCCATGTATAGGCCTTATCTTCGCCCCATGTTCTCCCCATCCCCTCGCTCATCCCCTCGCTTATTACTTTTCTCTGTTCCTCGCTCCCTTCCTCGCTCTGCCTCTCTTATTCTCTTCCTCTTGCCCTTTCTCATTCCCTGGCCCATCCCATTGTCTATTACCTCGCTTAACCTCAGCCGGGACATTTATTTGCCCCTAATTTTACTTTCTGCGTTCTCTTCATCTGTCTTCTGTTATTCTGGGTTTTCTTGCTTTTATCCTAATTTCTTTTCCTCAACCCCTTTTGCACGCTCTGAAGTCTCAAATTTTTTTTTGCCTCCTTCATTCATATTCGACCATGTTTACTTGCTCTCCACTTTTATTCCTCATTGCACTCATTTTCTCTTGATATCCTTTATCAATCCATCTAGTCTTGTTTCCTTACTTTCCGTATTTCATTCCTTCTGTTCTTAACTTAATTCCTTCTTTCTGAGTTTCATTCCTCCATTCTTATATTCCTTTGCACCTTTTTTCACTCTACGACACATTTGGAGGGCTACTCAGGGATCTCACCCTTTCGCTCCATTGTCGTCGAAATTCTGTGCCTCCGGCCCCCATTCCTGCTCGTCCAAGCTCTTTGCGTTTCCATTCCAGCTAGTTTCCTCCGCACTCGTCGGAACACTTCTTTTTTTCTACGCTTAGCTTTTTAAAATTTTATTTTAATTTAATTGACATTCGATTATTTAGTTTATACATTAACTGTGCAAATGTTTAATAACCTTAATCTATCGTATACTAAGTTAAACTAAAAATTATAGTTAAACTTAAAATTATACACATTTGCAATTTATATATATATATATATATATATATATATATATAATTGCAAATGAAATATATATATATATATATATATATATATATATATATATAGAGAGAGAGAGAGAGAGAGAGAGAGAGAGAGAGAGAGAGAGATAAAGTATAGCAAAATATAGCGTGAGAGGAAGCAAGAAGCACCTGAAATAAGTATTATTCCAGGTTTGCGAACATTTTATAAAAAATAAAGGGGATATCCATTATTAATTCTCGTTGGATAATTGT
Organism: Teleogryllus oceanicus; assembly: GCA_964035755.1. NCBI lineage: Eukaryota > Metazoa > Arthropoda > Insecta > Orthoptera > Gryllidae > Teleogryllus > Teleogryllus oceanicus. The sequence goes on from CAXIVR010000008.1 coordinate 43,357,227, forward strand.
TGTTTTTTGCCTAATTTATAGAAGGATGATGTTTGTATTTGGGGAACGTTCGTGTACAAGTTGTGTGCAAGGTAGGCTATTTGTTTTTTATTGTGTTTATATTTAAATCCTTATGCAGTTGGTTGTTACTGATGAACCAAGATGCTTTCGTGTTTAATCTTAAGATTTTATTTTGGATCACTTGCACTTTGTGTAGGGGCAGCATTAGTCCAGATGGGACAAGCATAAAGTAGTGTCGGCCAGATTATTGATTTGTAGAGTAATAGTTGGAGAGTTGACTGTGTTGATTTAGTACGGGTCGTAGTTGGTTTAGTTTTGGCTTGCTGAGATTTTACCTCTATGTGTTGCTTCCAATTGATTCGCGTATCGAAGTTTAAGCCCAAGTATTTTATTGTTTTAATTGTTGGTGTCCTTGTCTTAATTGTTGGTGTCGTTATTTATGAAGAGTGGAAAAGGGTATGCGAATGGTTTTAATGTGAATATTTTTGCTACAGATTTTGTTGGGTTCAACTTTTTTTCCAGATATTAGCCCAATTTGCAAGTAAATTTAAATGATTTTGAAGCTGTGTTTGAAGAGATATTAAAAAGTTCAGAGTGCAGTGTCATCAAATTGAACGGTGTTTATTTGTGCTGAAATAGGAATATCTGCGGTGTATATATTGAACAATAAGGGGGAAAGTGGTAAACCTTGGGGGACTCCAGCAGCAATTTTCCTTGGGTTAGAGCAGTGGCCTTCGACTGACACTGAAAAATTCTATTTGTTATATAGTTAAGGATGACAAGTAATAGATATTTGGGTTTTCCTATTGACATTAATTTATAGAGAGCTGGATTCTATATTCTATCGAATGTTTACGAGATGTCTACAAATGCAGCGATGGTATGCAGCGATGGTCCCTTTTGGAATGCAGTTTGAATGTGTTCCGTAAACCTTAGTAGTTGGTGGGTGGTAGAGTATTGTGATTTGAAGCCGAACTGATGTTGTGATATACTGTTTGTTTTTTGATACATTTGTTCAATCTGATGAGTATTAATTTCTCTAAATTTTTGTCATTATGGTAGTGTTTGAATCTTTGAATGTTTTCCTATTGGGTGAATGAATGTTTCCATATTTGAGGAAAATACCCTGTTCTCAATATAGAATGATAAATATTATTTAGAAAAGCAATGGTCTACGCTTTCTACTTGCAAAATATACTTTATTGGCGATATGGTGTATGTTTTTTTCAGCGGCATTCTGTACAGCTCCCTTTTGCTGTTTTCTTCATCACCAAAATTCTGCGCGAAAAATAGCCGATCCTTCCTCTGACTCATTTATTGATTAAAGATGTTGGAAATTAACCTAATTTTTCAAGCAAAGTATATTAAATGATTTTGTTCAAGATCTTGGCCTTTCAAAGGAATCTCAGGACATACTCGTTTCCAGACTTCGTGAAAGGAACATGTTGACACCAGGAACGACGTACTACTCGTACAGATATCGCGAACAGGAATTTGCACCTTGTTGTCTGAAGAGAGAATTTCGGTTTACTGCAACAACATCGCGGACGTTATCTGAAAGTAGGATTGCAATAGCATGACCCTATGAAACGGAGACTTTTTATCGACGTCTCCAAGCGTAGTTTGAAGTGTGTCCTTCTTCACAATGAAAAAAAAATCTTTCGTCCGGTTCCCATAGCTTATTCTGTTAATTTGCGAGAAACATATGGATATATTGAGATTTTGTTTTGTAAACTGAAGCATCAGGAACACAAGTGGAAATTCTGTGGTGATTTTAAAGCCATAGGTATTCTGTTCTGTGGATGTCCTAGTGGGACAAACGAGTAAGGTTACAATACTGGACCCGAAAAGGATGGCCACGAAGACAGTGGATTGTAAACTCGATAAACATAAACCAAAAAACTTCTTCTGATCACATTAGCAAAAACATTTCAAAATTAGCATCAGAAAACTTGATCTGATGCTAACTTTGAAGATGTTATGTGCGCTGCAAAACATCTGCATGGAAATCATTCCAGGATGTGATCAAAAACTTTCTTAGAAACAGAAAGGATTCAGAATACAAAATAATAGTGGATATAATTCTCGTTTATTTTCATGATTTAGGTTAAAAATGACTTTTAAAAGTGCACATGTTACATTCACATTTCACTGAAATAAATCGCTGAGAATCTAATAATGCTCTGCGAAAGCAAGGAGAATGATTCCAACGGATCTAAATGACATGTAACGCAAATAGCAAGGGACATGGAACAGACACATGCTTGCAGATTACTGTTTGTTACTAAAGAGAAGATACAACTACATCTCACACGCGAAAAGCAAGGCAAAATAGATTCTTAAACTAAGTTATAATATTGAAACCATAGTCTTACCATTCTTAATTCATTATGAGGCATTCAGTCCATTTCGCTGTTTTTCATCAAATCTATATACAGAACATATTACATATTTTTAGTTACTATGTTCATAAATATTAATTATAGTAGTGTTTAAAGGAGTAAAAATTATAAGAAACAAGCATTACTTGTATATGACAATAAATTAATTGTAATCTTGCCTGTGTGTCTGTCTCCCATTTCTCGCATTTTGATTTTGATTTTGCAAAAAAACTGATGATGATGAAAAACTGATAGAGAAAAACTGACTTCAATTCCGGAATCAGCATGCCAGAAATATAAAGATCACCACTTAAATTTTATGCAATGATCAGAAAGTTTAAATTCGCAGGTCAGTGTTAATATATCATCGCATTGTATTTGCCATACCATCTGTTCGTGCTTCTTAACTTTTATTCTTCTATTCGAAACAGAACTGTCCCTTCATAATTCATTCCGCTTATTTCAGTTTAATTTGTCGTTTTTATCTTAGCATATTTCTGTTTTCTCAACTTTCATGCTTCACTTTGCCGCTATCCACATCGCGTATATTCCACAAGTTTTATTTTTCACCTTCTTCCCTCCATATTTGTACCGTGGTCAGTTACACCTTTCGAGTTAATTTTATGTCCGCTTCGTTCTTTCCAGCTTTCACAACCGCAGCAAACTTTCCAGTAGCAACCTCCTCAGCCCAATACAATATAAATCAGCCATAGCAATTTACAAGACAATTTTAAGACCATTAATGTTGTACGCCAGCCCAATTTGGATCAATTCTGCTAAAACTAACATCCATAAACTGCAAGTCATGCAGAATAGGTTCTTAAGAATAGTTGCTCATGCTCCATGGTTTATAACCAACAACCAACTTCACAACGAATTTAATTTGGAACCGATTGAACAATACATCACATATCTGGCCACCAACTTTTATCATAACCTACCTCAAATCCCAGCCCTATCACCATTTAAACTAGCCAAAAACCCCAATTATCAAACACGAATCAAAAACAAATATCCTTATCACATATTCCTAAAAAATTTGCAGATTTAGATCCGGACTGAGGACCCAAAAAGGGATTTCCTCCCCCTTGTTAGTATGTAAGATTATATTTAAGGTTAGAATATAAGTCTGTAAATACATATGTATAGTTATTTTTACTGATCTATGTAATCTCTTCAAAAATTAATAAAAAAAAAAAGCAACCTCCTCTACTATCGTTCACCTCTCAGCCTCCGCCTTTAGGCTGGCGCCTCGACGCCCTCCGCCTCAGCAGTCCACTCCGGGATACGTCACTTCCTGCGGCCGAGTCCGCAGAGGAACACAGCGCCCGCGTCACCCGGAAGTGGAATCCTCCCCAACCCCCAATCCGAAAGTCCGTCTCTTCCCGTCTGTTCTTTCTCCCCGTCCTCTTTTCCCTTCCCCCGCCAACCCGCGTTCCCTGCACCGCGAGCCCGAACCAATTAACTCGGTGCCCGAGCGGACTATTCGTAAACAACTTGGAGCGCGTCGCCCTGTTCTTTGCCTGTCTAACGCCGCCATTACTCGGCGATTTAGACAAATGGTCCCCCGGGCGCTTTCTCGCGGTCGGGTTCTCCGCGGGGCTGTTCGGCCGGTAGGGCGGACGAGCGCACTGATTAAACCGGCTTTTTTTCTTGGTGCCTTTGCTCCTGGGCTCCTGACGGATGTTTTCCAAGGTGTGGCCGCACGGCTTGGATTTCCTCCGAGTGAGATAGATTGCACTCGTGAAAGGAAATATTCGGCTGAGTTACACTATTGCGTGGATGCGAGGAAAGGTAATGAGTTGGGTGTGGTTTTTGGAAGATGGCGCGTTTTTGTCTAACGTTCAAAATACTTGAACTTCACACTTTATGCTTGATAGTAGTTCAAATTAATCCAAATTGCTCAGAGAATGTTCCAGTCTATTCCTTTTAGATATTTGCATGTAGTTTATTATTTAGCAAATAGTTTTATTAACAGAAATAAAGCAGAGTATTGTGGGTTGCCTGCAGTGTAAGGGGGTGTAGAGGAAATTGGGGGAAAATCTCTTTTCATAAATGGTTGCGTCGAAAGAATAGTAGGGTTTAAATAGATCAGCATATTGTAAGTAGTACACTCATTTATTTGAAAATACAATGAGAACATAGGTAAAAGTATGCCATTTTTCATTACTGACAATAGTCACTGTTTTTTGAATATTACATCCGGAAACTGACTACCATTACATTGTATACATTCCTCCAAGAGGCGACCGAGAGCCTGCATCACACGATGTACTATGTCAAAAGGAGTTTGACAAGGCTTCTAGTATCTGGCGCTTGAGATCTGCCAATGTGTGAGGGCGTGTAGTGTAGGCTTGACCCTTTAAATATCCCATGAGAGGAAATCAGGTGTAGTGAAATATTCCGACCGCACTGGGCAGTTGTTAAAGATCTACGATTCGGATGTAAAACTACCAAGGAAATCCATAGCAAACATCCTTCGGGCAATTTCATCATATTTTTCAACTGTTGCACAACCTGCATCTTTTAGGGGTGGAACTGTAGGTCATCATGGATGAGACGTCGCAAAGTACGAGGCTACATCCTTAGCTCTAAGGCATGTGTGACAGCGGAATGCCGAGGACTTCGATAAGGGCTCGACATGTTTGCTCTATCCCCGCAGGGGTCCGTTGTGATCTAACACGTCCTGGATTTTTCAACTAAAAACTAGGTGCATTAATAAGAAACTAGCTTCCCGTGCGTGAACTCTCGCGTGTTTAACCCCATCCTAATTTTTCCTTAGGATATAGTGAAACGGAAACTTGTGAAGTGAAACTGGAACATGTGGTCCATTTCCATAAAAGTTTCTACCGCAATTAGGTACACAGCACTTGTAGAATACAGCAAAAAGGTTAAATGAATGGTTGCACGACCTGCATAAGAAACAATCTTCATCTGTATCAAGAAAATAATAGTTCTTGTAGTTGTTGCTGATGGAGCGAATATTGAATTAATAATTATGCAAATAAATCTCGTCGGTCGACGCACGATGTACAAAGGAAGCGTAAATAGTATAAGATAGATGAATCTAAGCCTTCTAAGCGTGTCGACATAAATATGACCATCAGCACCAAGGGCTGAAATATGGGTCATGGAGGAATATATTCTGTATTCCTTCATGCATAGGTGGTATTGGTAGTATCGATAAGCACCGAACCGGCAAAATTTTAATAGAACGTATAAGAATATTTCACCCTATAGATTACAGTGCGAAAAATGTTTCTTTGAGGCATCTCTCTCAAACATTTTAGTTTTTAAGGCCCTAAACCGCTTCGTTTAAGAGATATTTATTTAACGATATACCTGACCAGTGTTGCGGGTTGCATTTGACATGAATATTTAGCCGCGGTTTTTTAACAAATCCTTCGTATTTTTCAAAGAGCAATTCTTTACGTCACCGTGAAATTCTCTGTATTTAGAGACCTCATTTATAAAGATTGATTGCCTGTGAGAGCCGCAAAAGATATGTATACTACTGAAATAATATAGGAGACGTTTGCTTCACACACCCTACGGCGGGTGAACCAATTTCAGTGATGAACTTTGTTGTGACGTCTCAGCTTGAAATGGCTACAAAAGATGCTTTGTACAGTAATGGGAGACTCATTGTTTCTACAGCAAAAGAGCTGTGATCTGAAGTATTCTTTGCCATAATTGCAAATGGCCATCCTCCCACACTTTATTACGCATACTAATATCGCGCATGCGCGTACAGAGCGTCTATAGTCAGTAGACCCTATATTATGCCTTATAATTTTGAGTATATTCTTACCACATTTTGCGCCAATTAAGTTAAGGAAAGATCTTTAAAATTCAAATAACAAACCAACCAAATATAAAGCCATAAACTTCATGGATATCTGTGTAATAAATATGTTCTTAGAATATTTTTCTTATGGATCTGAATAGTATCTGCTTATGAAGATGAATAGCTCTATAATAAACAATTACAAGAAAAGAGTTTAACTTAAAATAAACATTTTTTTAGATATAACCATCTCCTTCATACTATAAATATAATACATTGTGTAAATCCGCCTACTTCCTTTCTTAAACAAGATATTTTCAATTTCACACAAAACGGATCTCATACGATTCTTACGCACCTCACCTTCAAATTTTACTATTATATTAATCAGTAGAATGAAGTTCCAAGGATAGAAAAAGTCTGGAGGTTTTGCAACGAGAAGTAGGAATCAGGCTTACAAAGGGCAACAGCTCTTAATGAACATGAATCGAAAAGTCGTAAATACTTCGAAAAAGGTTGGCTTCGACACTCCTCGCGGGTTGTTCCTGAGCAAGAATTTCTATTTGAAATGGAAAACTATTACGTTCACGATTAAGTATTTCTGAATGTAGTATGGTACAGGAGTTCCGTAGGCGTACTATATAAAAAATAGTCTTGGTACAACAGCACATATTTTTTCGCATTATTTCTAAATGTGCTAATTTCGAAAATTCTGAGAGTTCAACGAAAATGAGACCCGCGCCATTATTTTAAGCTTTTCTTCTTTTATCCGTAATTGTTTTTTAAAAAATTGAATGGTTTTTTAAAGAAATGGTAAGTTTTTTATTGCGTATATTTCGCGCCAAATTAAACGATAAATACTAATATTTTCGAAAATTTGAACGTAAACTTATTTAAAGATCAGTCTTTAATAAACAGATTTCCTAGGAAAAAATCTCTATCTGCAATATTATAGACGCCTTCAAAAATTGCACTTTTGCAATTTCAAACTAGAGGTGCTACAGAATGACTAGAGGTGAAACAGACTTTCTCGTAAACTTTTTTTCTAATTTCCTTGGTGGTGATTAGCTTTACGTTATTGCGTTATTCTCTTGCCAGCTGCCATGTATCGCCGCCCAAAATACATTTTATTTTACATTTTCCCAACTTTTCTGTTTCCAAACTGATAAACCGAAATATTATTTTGAGAATATTAAAGAAGGCTAAGGCCTTGTCATAAGTAGCAATTGTCATTGAAAAATTTGAAGCCGTTTTTAAGAAAATGGAGTTAACCTTTACTGTAAATGCGAAATTTGAAGCTCTTTTTTAACAGGAATCTGCTGAGTTTTCGAGAAACTTTACTTGACATTATTTAAAGCCCCTGTACTCATAAATACAATAACGTGAAAAATTGCCTCTAATGTAAATATTACCGACATGAGAGACAAGTAAAAAATATGCGTAATGTTTGAAAAACAAAAGAGTATAGCAATTGTTATTTAAAAAATGCAAATATTGCGCATCCCACGGCAGCCAACACTACCAATTTTTCGTCATAATAGTAGCGTGAATTTTAAATGTCAAAATTATCACAGTTGCAGGTCATTTAAAGAGAAACAGAAAAGCACTTTTTTTTTCAAATATTGCATCTTTTATTTCAATTACACCTTCATCCTGTTATTTTTGGTTAGTCACTCACTCTCGAAAATTTTCACTTTACACCACTTTGAAAATGTTTCTCAACACTTCTTGCTCTCCATGTAACATTGCAGCCAACGTCTGGTCTCGCTTTTAACCGAAGTGCGTCACGTGCTTTTCAACCGTGTTGTGGTCACGTGGTTCGTGACGCAAAGTGGCGCTGCGCAGAACGAGCAAAAATCGGTGCATTAAAACAGCCCACCTACCTCTTTCCAGCATAGGAATATCGGTGAAACGATATTATTGTGAATGTGCGAACGGGAGTGGCAGCCGGGAATGCTGCCCTACATAGCGACATTTATTATTTGGCACACGCTTCTTACTTGGGGCAAATTTTTTAACTGTCAGATATTTTGAGTTGACTTATATGAAGGTACTCCCAATTATTGAAGACAGTGACAATGATTAATTGCCTGTGACTGTCTAATTATCGATAATTATTAACTATACAACTGAGTAATTTAATTTAAATTATAAACAAAATATTAATAAACCTAAAATCGAGCAATTTGATTTATATTAGAAACAATACATAAATCTAAAAACAAAAGTGGTTTGATGATTTTATTTCGATAATATAAATACTTGCCACATAAAGACAAACATTTGTCAGCAAAACGTTGTAAATCATACTTTTGTCTGTAAGATTTTTCTGTAATTTAAACATAAATTGTTTAAAGATGGGCGAAAAAATTTCCTAGCACATTTTGGAGCGAATTTCAAATTTTTGAAGTGATAAAATTGGCTTTAATTTTCTTTCCACGTTCTTTAAAAATCTGAAAAAATATATGTTATAGAATATTATAAAACACATTCTAGAGGGAAAACTAAAACAGTATTCCAAGCTCATCACGTCGAAAATTCATTTCAGAAAGTTTTTTTTTGTATTTGAATTTGTTGTTAAAATTGGTAGGTAAACATACCTTAAACTACTTTTGCCTGTCTCTCCAATTTGTTCCAGTCTGATACATGCAATAGAAGCCGAGAAAAAAATGAAAAACACGTTTCTCGTTGTATCTCTGCAACAGATTGCCCTAGAAGGCTGAGTTTTTGCGAATCTACGGCATTTTTTATGAGCATCCCGATTATCGATTTGGTTTGGGGGCACTTTTCACCCCCTTATTCGGCTATAGCCTTTAAAATACAAGAAACGTTTGTTGAATACATTTATTTTTTCATGAATATATTAATATAAAAAACAATAAACGTGTGAAATTTATTAATATAAACCACAAGGAAGTAGTGTTAAAGTAACCAGATGAACGAAAATTTACTTTTAACGGCCGGTGACCATTAGGTACTTTAATAGACCACCGTCCACTGGTAGTGCTTATCCCTTCATTTTTCTTTCATAATGCTTCCTTCCATAATATAATATTTTTTTCTTTTATGTCTGCAATCCTATTTCTATTTTTATGTCTAAAAGTCATATCTGCAACCATTGATTTCAGCTATTGCAGCTGTTTCGTTTCTCGAGAATATTCGCAAATACCCGTCTCCAACTGAGAAACAAATAGCACCAGTTCCACGTTAGTGATCGGCGTTTTTTGGCGAGAAACTGGTTAAAATGAAAAATAAAAACAAGCACAAAAGTCAATACTCCTCCACAGAAAAGTTCACCACGTGTGCAATATTTAATGCACGAGTGTTCGCACACTGGCTCCGAATGTTCCTTGCCTCCGCCGCCGATCACGCTGTCAAAAAGAGCTAGCTTCCATCCGAAAATCGGAAGAGCAGGTCGGCCAGCGGGGTGGGGGCAGGCCAACGTAATCGCATTTATTTCCCGGGGTTCCCTCGAGTCTTGGACCGCGCGCGGAAAAGTCTCGAGGGCAAACGATAACGTGGACGGGGGCCTCGCCGGGGAACTGCACGTGCGTTACCCTAGGGCATGAATCGGCATAGGTCGGCTCCACGCGGCCGACGTTTTGTGCACCACCGCGACATCTATAATGTTTGCTCTGTTTTTTAAAATAAATTATTATTTTATTTCAAAGCATTTGAGCGAGCGTCTACTATTGAATTAGAAATAACATGGCCAAAAGAAATTAAATAATTAAATCTTACATTACTAAATCAATCCCGCATTTAAATACACCAATTTTATTTGTTACAAGAAAAAATCAATGATTCCAGTCAATTTAAATATATTTCAAGCAGGTTCACTTGAACCGTTGCGTATCGAACAACATGCACCGGTACCTTAAAGTATTAATTTCAATTGGAAGAAAATCTTACAAGATAATCAGTGGCATTCCTCAATGCCTTGCCAATATGGTCTTTTAGACCACCATTGTTTATGATTAGAAGTGCCTGGATTTATATTATATCTCGATATTATGGTGTAACATAACCTGGGAAATTTACAGACACTGAAGAGGGCCTTACAATTTAAGCCGAAACGTCTGCTTTAAATATATTTAAATTGACTGGAATCATCGTTCTTTTCTTGTAATGTTTGATTTATCCAGTGAATCCTGATTTATTTTATTTGTATCAAGAATTACTGTTATATGAATTTATTTTAGATTGATAGAAAATAATTATAGCCAAGTCCCCCAAGGATTTGTATTAACAAATATTTTACAAGTACATGAATATGTTGAAGCCCAATTGACGATTGAAGACTCAATTTGTGGATCATCTTTTTTATGGATTTCATATTGTCATTGCTAAAACATTCTTAGCAGTTTGTCTAATTCGACACATAATAATATGCGACACATATATTATAGGTCACATAAGACAAACTGTCTTATCATGTCTTACATGTCTTATGGTCTTATGTAATAATCATTTTTTATTCGAAGCAGAAGCATGATACTGTCATAGATCGTAGATAGTGTATGATAATTCCTTAGACCATTAGTTCCATAGTGTAGTGCATTTTACATACTAGGAGGTGGCGCTGTAACTGAAAAGTGAAATCAGATGCTGACCTTCACGTCATCTTGCTTTCCTCCAGGTATTTCCCTCAGCGGTCAGCGCCTTTGGCGAGACAAATGCTATGTTTCTCACTAGTCCACCAATCTCTGTGGTAGTGTATGTAAGTGTAAGCGTGTGTGAGAGGGAGAAGAGGGAACAAATATAAGGAAGGATATGTCCTGCGCAATTCGTGGGCCGTGTGTTTATGTCCTTCCGGTAATCGTTTCATATTGACCAGCAAAACCACGGAAAAGTTCCGATCACATCATTCATCCGCAAGAATTCTCGTCCAAGCAGTGGTTGAATCCCGCCCAGCAACGTAGGAGGTGTCAAAAATCTGTCACCGGGATTCAAACCAAATGTTTGTTTTGAATGACGTTTTTTATTGGTTAATGAGGTTGCTAATGTACCATTTTTATTGCATGGGAACAAAGTATTAATTTATTGCGTAAAATTGTGTAAACGTTTCTCATAAGCGTTCCTTGCAATGGCGCTGGAAGCTGAACAGACATAACATAACGTAACACTTTTTTAAACATTGTATTTTATTTTCAAAATAAAGTAAAATATTGCACACAGCGACAAAGGTTCTTATCTCCTCTAGAAAGAAACATCGCTCGTGAGGTAAAACCTTCTCTCTTTAACAACTTCTGTAATAAACTACTAATTATCTACCCTGGAAGAAACGTAATGGGAAACGATTAATCTGTGAGATCTGACGAACGGTTTAAGAACACAATTATCCCCAAATATGGAAAGGTAGTTGGGGGACGTAATCGCAGTTTGTGCCAGCGCAGCCCTGCACCCTCCCAAGAGACAGGGGCGTTTCCCGTGAAGTCTCCAGGGCCAATGTGCTCGAGGGTTGCGCAGGGGAAGGGCACGCGCATTGCCTTAGGGTGGGCATGCCCAGTCGGCGAACCACGAGCATCGTGATGCCTGTGAAGACTACACACACAATATCCAGGTAAATTCATGTTTTATGAGAGATTATTAGAACATTCAAACTTTGTTAATGTATTTTATATTAATTATGTATGTTAATATATTTAATATAGTTAATATATAATAGTTAATATAATAGTTAATATATTATTAATGTACTTTATATTAAATATTAATTATTATTTGTTAATGTATTTTATATAGCATGCTCATTTCTAAAATGTTACCCATTTTCGATGCATGTTTGAATGTTTCGGTTATTATTGAAAATATTCATGGCCAAGGAATAGTTGTACTTTTCTGCATAATATTATTATTTTCATGTTTATTGTTTATTTATTATGCGTTTTTGAAGAAATTATTATAATTATTGTTATTACAATCTGACAACGAATAAATTTTTTTTATATGTATTTAAGCTAAAGCTTAAAATTATCGGGAGTTTCGAAGAAATGAAGCTATATACTGATGCGTTTCGTAAAGAGAAATACACATTGGAAACATTTATTTAGTGTTTTACCGGAGCTAACTAAACAAAATGCGGTCGCATTAAAGGGAGAAGTTAAATTGCTTTAGTAAGCGTTAACGTGTTCGGGCCGACCTCACACAAGGGCATCGATTAAATGTACCCACATTGCCGCGAGAGCTTTTGCAATGTGGTAGAACGTTGTTCCTTGAAATGGCAGACCGCAAAATGACGGAAATGCCCTTGAAGGGCGTTTTCGAAAGATCGATTTGATTTAATATTGTTCTGGCAGCTGTAGTGGAATGGCGGATATAGAAAGTATTTTTCGATACTCAAAAAAATGTTTAGCCAATTGTTAATGTAACTGAAGAAAATATATTGATAAATCATTAATCTCTACTGTTGAAAATTGCCACTAAAACAAAATTGATTTAATTTGATAGTAAATATTTCATTCGTTTTTATTCTTAATTGAACATGTTTTGCAATGTGATAACGCTTGTTTTCTGTCATAGTTTAGGTCTTGATAGTGCCTGAAATCCAACTTCAGAGACCTCTTTGAAGACTCTTGGAACATATTTTGATGGCAGCAATTCATGTAAAATATCATGTTTAATCCGAATATCGATAAGTAGGAGTAGTTGAACGAGCGACAGTAGTTGAGCGATAAGTAGTTGAACTCGATTTTATATCAAAAAATAGAAATTAGAATGATTAAAACTGTTCATACAAAAAATTTAGTACGTGTTTGAATTATTATGTTTAACCCATTACTTATAATATTATTCCATTATTAATATTATTCCATTACTTAAAATGTTAATGTTTGCACCGTTTTATTTTCTAGTGATTCAATTTTTTCTTAGGAAGTTTTGCAGCGTTATCTCGTTACCTTTTTCGCCGCCATAATTTGTTGTTTGAATCTAATATTACACACTAAAACATTCTGAGCACGTGATACAAGGGATAATCATGGTTACGCTGCAAGAGATTCGAACACGCAACTAGTAGTTTGGACTAGTAGAGTCGGTTCTGTCTCAACTCGTTCAGCCATCCTGGCCAGATTGCCCATTATTATATTTTTTAAAAATATAATCTTTCCATTTTAGCGCAAAATTATTTCGTTGTAATTAGAAAATACCAATTTTTGTATTTTTAATTTTTCATTTAAACTTTTTTTATATTCAGTACAGATCTTAAACTAAAAAGTCACAGGAACTCCACACCTGGAGATGTTGTTGCCTTCTATGTATTTTCAGACCATTACACTGCACAATATTCCATAATACTACTATTGCGCCGCAGTGCGTGGCAATGAATAATACCGCGCTGGGGTACGGAAACATGTAACGAGCGCTCTCGTCACGCCCCCTGCATTTAACACAGCAAGGACCTCCCTGTCGAGTAGCATCCGGGCGTGGGCGCGGCGTGTCTAGTGCTTGCAGGGTGGGCGGGGCAGAAGGATGGCGCAGAGGCGTGACCCGCGGCCCTGCAGGGACAAACGAGCGACGCGGACAGATTGCTATTAATAGGCGGCGGAGCGTGCGTTGGGGTGCAACGGGGCGGGTGAGGGGCACGCGCGGGTGCGTCATGTGCTTGGCGACGGCTTCACTGCAGGCGACGGCCGCCCTGGCAGTTTTGCAGGCGGTGGAAGTGGTAACGATGGTGGTAGCAGTAAGAACGGTGGTCGTGGTGGTGACAGTGGCGTTGGTAGTAATGGTAACGATTGTCATGGTGGTAGCAGTAAGAACGGTGGTCGTGGTGGTGACAGTGGCGTTGGTAACTATGGTAACAATGGCTGTGAAGGTGGTTGTGATAACAACAGTGATGGCTAAGGTCATAATGTTTGTAATGATTCTGATGGATGAGATAGGAAAAATGGTGATGGCGTAGTTGCTAAGGGCAATGGTAGCGGTGATCAGAACTGTGATGAGTGCATGGGTGAAAATGGCGATGGCATGGGGGTTGTTGAGGTGGTAATGGTAACATGATTTTCGTAGTATTTATGATCATTGTTGCGGTTGTAACGATGGTGACGATGGACATATTAACATGGTTGGAGCTAGAGTAGTATTCACAGAATGACATGATGAATGAAGCTTGTCACAAAACAGACAGCGATTACGGGTCTGATATCGTGTGAAAGAAATTAGCGTACATGTCTTCTAATTGGAAATATGAGATGTAAGAAGTACTGCAGGAGGTACTAAATACAAATATTACAGGGATAATGAACATTCCTCTGGGCCACGCATGAATGTTATTAAACCATGGAAACATTTGAAGTTTGACGTTTGAAGCAATGTGATTAAGAGATAAACGTTCATGAGTCTCGGCGGCCAGCAAGAAGATCTGTTAATGAAGCTACGAGGAGAGGAGAAATGCAATTTTAATAGCAAAAGAACAAGCGAAAATATTCAGGTAACTGGATGTAAGAAAAATGTATTGATCTTGCAAAGATAAAACGAGTAGTACGTTGTTTGGGTGGAAAAATTCAGTAAACTGGAGGATAACGAGTGGTACGGTGACCGGTAAAAATAATTGTGAAGATACATATTGTATTGTTTATATGACTGTGATTCTTCAATTTGGGTTCAGTAGTTTCTATCCGTATACATAACTTCTTCACTCAAATAGCAATACTTCGGTAAACTACACGACAATTAGGGAACTTCTCACGTACGTTGGTAACGATGAAGACAAATGTGACAATAATATTGACCGTGACTCTGACGGTAATATTAACATGTCTAGTTTCAGAACTATTGTATGTCACATTTATAGTAAAATTGATGGTGGTAGTAAAACTGCCAGTCCACGACACATTAACGCTGGCAGCGATACTGCTTGTGACGATGACTGACGTAAGCAATAATAGTGATGTCGCCGGTGTCATTCACGATGACACTGACATCGACCTTCAGGTCACGGAGGCGGGCAACCGTTGCGAGCATCGGGTCGTAAGCCTGTTTTACACGGTCATTTTTTCATCCTTTTTTCATCATTTTTCTGTACAGAAACTGGATGGAAAAAGGACGTTCGGTTCTATGCGTACCGAAACTGGATGAACGTGATTCCAACGTTTTACACGGTCATTCCTGGTCTGTACGTAATCGTGATGAAAATACTTCCTCCAAACGCCGCAAAAAGCGCTGGAAGTTTAACAGTTGAACATCGCATTTACAGAAACAAATGAAATTAGCGGGAAGAATAATCAGATAGTTACGAATTCGCGGAGTAAGGAGTAGAAAGATGTGTGAGGTATTGTGGTTTTATTTGCGAGAGGGATCACTGAACGCAAAGACTCAATATCACAAACAACACGTGCCCACGCTACGCACCAGATAAATATACTCCCTACCGGAGAACTCACGCAATCAAAGAAAGTTCCATAAAGAGACACCAGGGGCGCTGTAGTCAAACTGGATGAAATCTGTACGGAAAAATGAAGCATGCTTCATTTTTTCGTACAAATTACATCCAGTCTGCTCCGTATCGACGGGAAATGAAGAAAAAATGACCGTGTAAAACAGGCTGTAGCTGATAGTGACAGTAACCGTAACGATGACAGTGCCTTTGAAAACGCGATGGCATTGGCGGTGCCTTTAACAAAGACGCTGACAGTGTCGACCTGCAGTTGGGCTCACGGATGCAAGCGAAATTCGGAACCGATTTGGTGAAAGTGACCGGGACGATATAATTGACGTTGAAAACGACGGTGATTTGGGCGGTGTCATGGCACTGACGCTGACAGTGTCGATGAGGGCATAGACCTCGAGTTGTGGTCACGAAACGAGCAACCGTTGCCAGCGGCGGAGGAGCGAACAAGGTCTGCAACTCCCACGCCCAGCCCTCCACGGACGCTGAGGCGTCCGCCAGAGTTATGAACTAGCGTTAACGCGAACGGGCGGGGCGGCCCAGCAAGAGACGCGCAGCTGCCGACACTTTGTCTCGTAAATAAGGGCCTCCGAGGCGCCGCCCATGCACCGCCCCATCACGGCCGCCGGCCCCCATGAATCCCCAGCCACCCCCGCCCCAACTCCCGCCGTCCCGCCCTCTCAGCCGTCCTCCTATTCGCTCATGAAGTTTCCGCCCCGCGCCACGGTTTATAACTCACACACACACACACGCACACACACGCACACACACACACACACACACACACACGCACACACACACACACGCACACACACACACGCACACACGCACACGCACACACGCACGCACACACGCACACACACACACACACACACACACACACACACACACACACACACACACATTAGCTTGGTAATATTACAAATATATAGGTCTTGTCTTGCAGCAATTTTCCCGTATTGAAAACGCCTTACAGTTCGAGTTTAAAAATCAGTTGCTTTGGTATTAACGGAATTCAGTCCATCTTGGCACAAACAGCTTTCGACTACTCACATTTAGGTAAGTTGGATGATTAAATAATTCGAAGAAACTTTTCTTCACCGTTTCATTCCTTTCGTTCACACTCTTCCTCCCTATTCAAAGCTACCTTACACGTCCTCACCCGCCTACACAAGGACCTTATTAAGAGTCTGACCCAATAGTTGTTCCACAGAAATATATTATGTTATTCCCAGCCCCTGCCGCCCCGCCCACTCACCCGCCTACACGCTCATGAAGTTTCTGTCGCGCGGGCCACGCTTTAGAAATCACAGACACAAATATTAGCATACTGTTATTACACTTATAAACGTCTTGCAACAAAATGGTTTGCCCTATTTAAAACACTTCAGGCTTTGGTTTTGAAAACCAGTTCCTTTAGTATTAACGAAATGTAGTGCAATCTGGCTCAAACATATTTCGACCATTTGCTGATTGATTGATTACTAGTGCTTCCGGGCGAGTCAACTACTAAGGCCATTAACCCTTTAAGCGTAATGCATGCTTTTTGTTTATAAGGTATTCTATGATACACCTTTTGTGTATAAGGTGAATGATCTTGCCCTGCTCAATGCCGAGGTCCAGCACCGAACCACCGACCCCCATATAGGGGTTTTCGCCAACGAGGTATCTCCCACCACCGGCGCACCGCTCCAGCCGAGACAAACTCTGAACTCCCGACCGGTCTTCCGGCATGTGTGGTAGGATAGTGCATGTACGTGTCTGTTAGGGAGTGAGAAAAGGACAAGGAATGGGAAGGAAAGATCGCTCGCGGTCGGTGGCCCGTTTATTGCGGTACTGCTCCGACATTCCCCTGCTATTGATCGGAGAAACCACGGGAAACAAATACTCAGAGCAGCTGGTCGCTAGAATTCTCGTCCAGACAGCGACAGAACTCGACCTAGCTATCCGTCTAGTAGTGTTGACCATATGCGTTGTAAGATAAATTGAATTATTAGATAATTTGAACTAACTTTTGTTCACTTCCTTATTCCCTCCTTTCCCACTCCTCCCTATTTGAAGCTACTTCGCATTCGTCTGCATTCTCATCGATGTCTGATGCGAACGTCTACCACAGACACATTGCAGTATTATGTATTATTATAGGAGGAAGAAACGCTTTTATGCATTTTCACTTTCACTCTAGTTCGTTTTAATGAAAACTGTATACTCTTTCACATTTGACTTGCGAGTATTGAATTTTGATTGAGATAATTCTAATTATTATTAAATTCTGATTATTTGATGATGTCAAGTATTCTATGATTCACATTATCGTATGATTCAAATTATTGAATGATTTGAATTATTATTCAATTCGGGGCAAAGCTTGTCACGAACACGACGCGAGTATTGAATTCTCTCCAACCCAATCAATTTGCACAATCGTGAAGTTTTGAACTTGAATCCATGTTTCATTTTTCCCTGACACAAATGTTTTTTACAGTTATTATTGTAGAACGGGGTAGAAAAAACTTTTTTTAAATAACAGTAAACAATCTAAAGCCAAAAAATAATGTTCTTTACGAAGGTTAATTTTCTCAATATTACTTATAGGACTGCTTTTTTGATATTTTTGTAATTCTTGGAAGTTCCTTTGGCTCTTTAGGCAGACATTTATATTATATCAATTTTTATTATATTTTCTCTACAGTTTTTAGAGACCAAGTTTCGAAAGTCATTGGCTTTCATCTTCAGGATCTAATGAAATGAAATGTATTCATAAATTAAAAGAAACAAGTTGGAATTTAAACGATAAAAATGAATATCGTGAATTTATTTATTTAGTCAAAAACAGTAGAAAACTGCGTGTGACGTATGAGGGAGAAAATTCATCTGTGCACGCTTTCTTGAGTTTCAGAATCCCTTCACAACAATTTAACTATTAATAGTTGAAAGATGGAAAAAATAGTAATAATAATAATAATAATAATAATAATAATTACATAAAGCGAGATATTAACATTTTAAAACTAGATATATTCTTTTCCGAGTTATAGAAAACTTATCTGCAACGCTAAACGAACTGCAGATCTGATTTTTCTGAATTGCTAACAAAATCAAAACTCACCCTAAGCTCTACTACCACTACATGCAAAAGGAGAGCTCAAAAACCGTGCGCATTATTATAAATTAGACAAATAAAAATAGAAATTAGATTAAGCACGACCTGCGAGAGAAACTGAATCAATAATGTAAAAATTATGATTGGCCTCAATTAAATGATATACTTATGTTGTATTCGGTCTTATAGTATGGTTGTAAGTATGGGGTCATGTAGTATCGTGAAAGTTTTCTATGTCAGTATTTTATGTCAGTATCATAGTATTTACTGTTTGTTTTATTATTTTTATATAAAGGTTTCTTTAGTATTTATCATTTATTTAATATTTTATATTTAGTATTAGTATTATTTCTAATCCCACCATATGAAATAAATAACCGAAATACCATTCCAGGATTACTAAAGAAACTCTTTATGAAAAATTACAAAAGCAAACAGTAAATACTATGACAGAGAAGAATACTTTCACGAAACTATATGACCCCATACTCACAACCATACTATATTAAATAATCAAAATACCGTTCCAGGATTACTAAAGAAACTCTTTATATAAAATTACAAAAACAAACAGTAAATACAGTCACGACAGAGAAAAATACTTTCACGAGACTATATGTCCCCACAATCAATATTTTTAGACAATATCTGCACCACAAATTTCATTTTCCTCGACATCAACTTTACCTGTTAAAACCTCCTTCTTCTATTAAAACATTCTGCTACCTGTTTACAAAATTTTATAAAGTGAGGAGGCTGTGGAAAAAAAACTCGAGTGAGATATTATTTCAAAATCAAAAACTACTCACAACGTATTACTATAATTTAATTCAGGTAAATCATAATTTTCACAAAATTAATTCATTTTTACTGTTTTAATATCAAGTTTTTACTGTTTTAATATCACTTTTTTGTTTTAATTTATGTATACATGTAATTTCATTAGACCTTGAAGATGAAGGCCAATAACATTCGAAACGTTGATGTCTAAAAAAATGTAAAATAAGTATAATAAAAATTGGTATAATATAAATGTCTGCCTAAAAAAACAAAGGAAAAAAAGAATATAGTGTCAGATTGTTTCCATATTAGATTCTAAGTCGGATGTGTCTGATTCTGATATGTGTTTTAACAGTTTTTCTTTAGTCTGGTGACTCTGCCTTTGATAACTCTGTCATTTAGTACAGAGTGAATATCGTTGAGCAGTTTTATGACAGCTGGGACATCATTGGAATAATCTTTGACAATGGTAAGAGGGTCAGCAGAGCCCAAAGCATTTTCAAGTAGTAAATGAAGTTGTTTTTGTGACAGTGGAAAAGAGTTTTTGTTCTTTTCGAATAGAGATTTAGTTGGGCTGAGCATGTCTTCAAGAGTAGTACTAGGGCTACTGTCTTGGTCCGTTTTAACTTGTTTCGCAGAATTCTTTTTCTGTTTCTGTTTCTGTTTCTTTTTTGTCTCTTTTACATTATTGTCTTGATTGTGGCTGTCTTTAACATTGTTGTTTGCTTCAGAGGGAGAGGAGGATTCACTAGCAGTATGGCCTTCCACTTTGCAATTGAAACGGGGCAGTGGTGTATCACTGTATGAGTTGTACTTCATGTGTTTGAAGGTTTGATGATATATTTACTGGTAGAGTCCAGAAGGCAATTCTGTTTGGAGAGATTTTGAGGGATGTTACTAGCAGTATGGCCTTCCATTTTGCAATTGAAACAAGTATGTTTTCGCAGAGAAAAGATTCTGTATGGGTACCTTTATATAAATCACTGATGACTGAGGGAGTTGTGAAGTTCTTCAGATTGGATAAATGTTTGCCTTCTGAAGCTCATAATGTGACTGAGGTTAGGGTCAACAGACCAGCTCTGATGAAAGATATACTGGAGGTAGTTTTAATGTCACGATTCTTAAAAATATTTGTAATTTCCTAATTTGGAATAAATGGGTATACGTTTGATATTTTGATTCTCTTGAGTTTGTTAATTAGGGGTCTCACATTAACAGTAGTATTTTTAATGATCAGAGTAGGGTATTTGTTTGTTATAAGATCAGCATTGATCTTCGAGTTCAGAAACACACATATTCTATTATTGGATATTCTTGATATAAAAGTAATGGCACTGGGGGGAACAATTTCGGTTAGTTTACTTATACAGTCTTTGACAGTTAGATTTTCGCATGCGTCCAGTAGTATAGATTGTTCTTTTGATGGAAAACTCACAGTATTTGCAGCTCCGGCGTACGACTTCGTGGGTTGCTGTTGGAGGTTAGGTGACGGATTCATCTTGAGGTTGGCTGGTACTGCTTTATTCATGTGGATACGTTGAGCCAGCCGGCAGGCCGGCCAGAGAAACGCTGTATACTGCTTGGAACACTGATAGCACTTTAAATAACACTGTAAGGTAATATTAATACTGAAGTGTTTTGGTTCGGAGATATAGTATATCGATAAGCTGATAGAGCGCAGCAGTAGTTGTTGCCTCTAACGCTGTCGAACTACGACTGAAGAAGTATTTAATGTGGTCGATCGACAGCATTCACCAACGAAGGAATGTCCACCTCCAGTTCAATTGTAGAGAATATCATGAATTGAAATAAGGAAGAATTGGTTAGCTTGCTTCTGTTGTGACTTTTTTATGGACTTCATTAAGGATAACAAATTTTTACATAAATTCTGAGCTTTGATGTCATCTTCAGTAAAACATCTCGTACGTTTGGGAATCTCTCCTTACACAGCAATTTGAAAACATCATGTCCCATTTTTTGTCTGATTATTAGGAACTTATCAACTTGAATATCACAAAACTTAAGTTGTAGGTCAGGTTGATGAAATTTAATGGTATCCCGAATAGGATTATTGTAAGTAAAGAGAGATTTCAATTTCCTCAAATTTGTATTGAATTTATCAATAACTTGTTGAATTTGTGAACGCAGCTTGAAAACTTTTCAAGCTTGAAAAATTTCCTCATTATGTCCTTACCTTTAAATCATTCTGCTGGTTGAAAGCACTAGGGTAGTGTGTCAAGTTTTTGGTTTCTAATACATGTTTGAAAACTTTCTACTTATTCCGAAATTCATTTATTATTCAAATCAAATCTGAAAGCGTCTGGTTTCTTCCTCAAAGAGTCGATATTAAGGTTATTAGTCAAATCTGCACCGCGAACTACATTACAAATTCTGCATTTTGGAACTTCCCATTCCGTTATTTCTTCCCATTCCGTTATCCTCTTCCCATTCAGTTATTTCAGACGGAACATTTTTTTTTAAGAAATGCAAGGATTTCGTTACTTAAGGCAAAACGTCGCTTCTCCATACTCAGCCTCTGGTTTCAGTAGAAATCTACTTACATTGCTTGTGTAAAAAGGTTCAGTTAATAAGATTAATGTGAAAAACTTCATTTTGCTTTATTGATTTTCCATCTAAAGCGCCCTGGAGAATAACAGAGTTAATTGACGGACAAGTAATTCTGTTCTTGTAAAGTAACCGCTCTAATCCAGACTTTTTACCGACTAGTGATGGTTCCCCATATCTAACAATGGATGAACAATTACCATAGCCTCCATTTCTGTCAACTGTTTTCTATAACGGCTCATAGATGTATCTTCCTTTCGTGGTTTCATGAAGAGTACGAACAAATATTTCCTCTTTACTAGAAATACTTCAAAGGTAGTATGTAAGCGATGACTAACATGTTTGATCATTGGTTTCGTCTAGACAAAGTGAAAAATATGAGCGTTTTTAACCTGGCAAAGCAATGATTTTTCTTCTTATCCACCCATGCCAAAAATTTTTTTTTTATGGTTTTCTGTGAAAGTAGCCCTGTACTTTTGAATTTCTTTGCTATTTCAGAATCTTCAGAAAAGGTTGCCATTTTAATGATACTTTTTGATGATTACTTTTTAATTAAACTGCCTTCAGTAAAAGGCTTTTCGCCTTTTCCAGCACAAGAGACACAGCATAAGATGCTTAGTTAGAATGCATTTAAGAGTAAAATATTTTAATAAATTAAGCACTTGCTTCAAATCTGCAACTACCTCACACCAACTTTTAATATGCGTACCATTCGTGTTTTCTCACATTGTTGAATAATACTTCAACACAATATAATCTTTAGGAACTGAAACAACTTGTATGCATTTAAATAGTGCCGCTTTTAGTTACTGTCAGCGAACAAGCTAGCAATCACTCTCACATCTTTCTTTGTATCTCTTGTTTTCACTACTCGTTTCAAGTTTCACTGATTTTCCACTAATTTTTTTATGTTCAAAGAATCCAAATGACGAAGTTAACTATGATTCATACTATAGTCGTCAATAATAGTGGCGCAATCAAATGCTGGGAACATCAATGTATTCGGCATCAGATAGTGTCCAATAAAAATAGTTGATATTGGATTTCTTATTTAAACCAGTTTTTGAAACATAGATTAATTGACATTTATATTTAAGACTTACACAATATTACTTTTAATTAAAGTTAAAATAATATATTCTCAAAAACTTAATAAAACATTTGACTAAAAGTTAAAAATTTTGCATTTTAATTCTCATCAATTATATCTTATATATTATAATATCATATGCCTCTTCATGCCTCTTGTGAAACGCTGAAAAGTTAACTCTTGTATATTTCCCAAATTGATTATGAAAATAATTGAGAATTTTTATTTTGATAATACCAGCCATTTTTTGTTTGTGTATTTATTGCCGGAGGCACAAACAGTCGCTTTTCAGAATTCATACGTTAATGAAGGGAGCCAAACATTTTGTGAAATAAATGTATAACTCATTTAATTATCATTTAAAAATAAGGTTTATGAGTGTCGTATTTCATCATAATTGTGCGTGTTGAATAAAAATATCTAATACGCTTCCTATATTGTACATTTATAATTAGTATAACAATTTGAGATATATAAATGTTAAAAAAAATCCATTGAATGCAAATTCAAAATAATAGAAAGTTTTGTTTCATTTGTAACAATAATACTGTCAATCCCCGTAGAATTATTTTAAGGACTGCACATAGTTTCTCCCATAAAGTTCACTCTACTATTTCATCTGGAAGTATTCCATTCTCTATTACGAATTTTCCTGCTGTTCCGTCTGGAGATTTCAGTCATAATACAGAGCGTTTCTAAGTGTTCCGTTTACGTGAATTGGATGGCGTTTTAGTTCAATGATATCAAGACACATTATGCATTTCCTCGTATTGTAAAGACAAAACATAGTTTCCCTCGTTAAATTCACTTTATCATTTCGTCTTGTTCTTTATTCCATTCCCTTTCACGAAGTTTCCTGCCCTTCCGTCTGGAGACGTCGGTCATAATACAGAGCGTTTGCAAGTGTGCCGCTTTACGTGAGTTGGATGGCGTTTCAGTACGTTCATATGAAGATGCCAATGCGAAATGGTTTCTTCGCGGAGCTCGCATGTGGCGCGCTGTGCGGCGGGCGCGGGAGTGAGCGGGGCGGAGAGCGAGAAGTACGCCGGGGTGCTGGATGGGGAACGACCGCCGGGTGCACTAAAATGGGTCGTAATTGCCGTGCTAAAACCCTGGAGGAGAGATTGGTTTGGCCTGCGAACGCGTTACCTGCCGCTGAGGAAACTTACTTCTTGATTTGCTCTCTTGCCCGTAGTTTTGTCTTCGTGTTTTATTTTTGTTTTTGTTGAAGTTGTGTTGTCAGTAAGAAGGGAAATGTAAAGGATTAATAGAGGAAATTGTTCTTCGGAAACCTTTCAAATTCTCTTGGTAACGAAAACAATTATTGTTTTCTGAAAAAGTCATGTGGTAAGTTAAAGTATGAATCTTATCTAAGAAAGGTATAAGGTGTGCAGTTCTCACTATTTTCACACGAATGTTTGATAATGAGAAATTGTTTATTGGTAGAAACACGTTTCTCCCTATTATCTTTCAAATTATCTATTCAAATATAATCTATTGTGCTTCTCTCTCTGTGATCGCTCTACCTTTTCACTATTCTCTAAAAAGCCTAGAGCGGGTCACTCAAGTAACCTAGTAGTATTACTTGACCTGTGACTTCTTATGACAATATCACACCAAAAATTAGGAATGGTTTTATGTCCTAACTCCCTACAGGAGTGGGTTAGTCTTTAACCTGCTTTTGTAATAAAAACACTAGTCAAGTTAATTTTAATCTAGCATTTACACATTGCATTGAAAAAGTCTATCACTTGCTCTACCTTTAGCAATTACGTGATTACCTAACAACTGCAGTTGCGTTTTAACACTTGCATAAAACTTTCTAATATTATAAATCCCTTCACTTCACAAAAACACAATAAAATAACTATACACAAGACTATACATGGAAACACAAAATACTGAAAAAGAATCACATACCAAAATACCCTTTACATACACTTTCAAAGAAATTGTCACTTGAAAAGTGAATGAAATATATACAAGACGTTGTTTCACTTTCACGTAGATTATTACTTTATACAATTTAGCCAGCAAAGAAAGAAAATGTCGGTATGCGATGAACGTACAATTAATAATAGTTCTTTTACTAATTATTGGTTTTGAACAATTTGAAAACGATTAAACAATAAATTGAAAACACACACTAAAAGAACAAATATTATCGCTAATCGAAAAATGAAAAAAAATAGACTTGTACAATCCTTTAAAGGAATTAGCTATCTGGCTTCCTTCTACGACAGCAATATTTAAAAGATTACGATTAAATGATTTTAATATAATTAGTCGATTATCTACGTCTGTAAGTGAGGTGAATTCTATCTCTGTAGAATAATTCTCGCTTCTTTAAACAGTTCTTTTTTTGAGATTTTTTAGTGTAGTTTTCTAACTCACAACACGTCTCTAAGAAATATTTCCACAGCTTGGAGCGGCGACGGCGACCCAAATCCTTTCAAGGTCGTGGCAACCCCTTGATTCGGTGAACATGTGCTCTGGTGAATCGCTACCACAGTCCTTCGAATTTTATACAATACGACTGCAATATCTCAGCGTAATGAATTTCTTATGTGGTAAGCCAAGATGAAAGACAAAAAGCTGGAAATAGAACGTGTGGCGTCGCGCATCGCTTCCTTGCGAGCCGGCCGGGAAAACCGTCTTCCCCCATGCTTAAGCCGGATGCGGGGTTGGGGGCGATTGGCATGAGCTGTGCACGCTGACGCGCACCGAGCTGAAGACGCGCTGAATAGGCCAAGGGGATGGGGCAGGAAACTCTCCAAAAATAACTATAGAGAAAGGTTAGGGCGAGTCGTGAACTATGTCGCAAGACTCCTAGAGGAGGCTGGCCGTCGAGTCTTCCTGACGCCCGCCGGCATGGGAGCGCCGAGGGGAGGGGGCGAGCCTCCGGGTACTTAAGGCTGCATGGACGGTTACAGCTCTTTAGCAAACATTTATGTGTTCAGAAGCTTTCAGAATTTTTAAATATCGTTTATGAGTTTCGACTCATTTTTCTGTGGAAACTCATTCATTTGTGGATATCTCCTGGTACAATCCCCTCACATACTACATTTGTTCTTCTGAACTCCTCTCCACTATCCTTTACTTCTCCATCAGTATTCAATTTATTATGAATATTACTTTCTAGACAACCTCACCTTTCTCAGTGCTCTCCCTCTCATTCCCCGCCATCTCCATAGTCGTCCTGGATTATTTTCATTGCATTTCAATATACATTATTCAAAAATTAGATTAGTTAGATTCTTGTTCGCGTTCATATAATATATGTTCTCTCTTAGTTTTAAACGTTGATCCAGTATGTACTACATTGAAGAAATATGTTCTTATTTTATTTACCTGTGGTAGTACAATTAGGATTTTCAGTGATTTTGTTTCATATGTTAAAACACGATCTTGCTGAAAAATATCAATAACCATAGAATAATTTGGTGTATCCGGGCTCTGCAACGTCTCAATAATTTGAAGTTCAGGAAACATTTTCAATTTCATTACAAAACGCATAATGATAAATTGAAAAACACTTTCGCAGTGCAAATTGAATCATCAGCGTTTCATAATTGAAAATCTTAACATTTGCACCCTGGCACATGTCTATATTTGAAACAATTCATTTCTTGCTCTTGGTTTCAGTTAAGATGCACAGCTTGGATCCAAACATCAATCGTAGTTACTGAAGTTGTAGCGTAGTTACAATGGAATTTGGATTGAAAACCTTCAAAAAGTAATCTTCAGTTTTTCGGGGTTAAATATTCGAAATTGTTAGAATCTATATATTTTTAAACGGAAAACTCTACAAAAGGGAAACATTTTCAACTGAAATTTTTACATCGAAAATATGTAAATCGAAATACTAGTAAATAAAAATATTTATGAATTGAAACATACGTTGAAATTTTAAAGAATTAAAATGTTAATCAATTTAAACAGTAAGTAAAAGTGCTTAGATTGCACTTCTTTCCTTACTACGTCACACACAGTTTTTAACGAATTTTGATTTTAAGACAATAAATAAATTAATAAAAGGTTAAACTTGTTTTAACAGAAAGCTGTATCTGTCGAATCCTATACTCCTCTACCATTCTACAGAGTTTCGATTTATCGAGGTTTATCGTATTTTATTAACAGCTACTATTTTTGTTGCGGCTCGTGACCCAGAATTCCCTCTTTCCATCTCCACTTCGCCCCGCGCCGCCCCGCGCCGCCCCGCGCCGCCCCGCGCCGCCCCGCGCCTTGCGCTTCACCGCCGCGGCTCGCGCAATAAGGGCGGCTGAGATTGCGTGCCCCGGATCGACCAAGAATTTCATAAGCGCGATTGGCCCCCGGGGGCGGGCGGAGCGTCGGGTCGTCTCGTCGTCGGTGACAGGTTATTCGACGGGCCTGGCCTTCCGCCCGCCCCCGCCCCCGCCCCCGCCCCCGCACACGCGCCCTGCGCCGGCGGCGTCGCTGCCGCAGCAGCGCACGGCACGCTCCACTGCCCATTTACGTAACGTCCTCGCTCCACTGTCGGGCCCTTCACCCTCAGTACGAGGTTTCGGGAACAGATTTGATCTCCACTTGAAACGATATCGTGCCAGGTGGCATGTGTGCGTATTAGCGAGTGAGAGAGAGGGGGAGAGAGCAAGGAGAAGGAGAAGGGAGAAAGAGTGCGTGAGCACAATGTTTTCTTAGAGCGTTCGACGTCCAGGGACTGGAAATTAACAGATTTTCCGTTGAGAATGATGATGGCAGACTTGGGACAGGCGTGATTTAGTCGCCTTCTGATCATTGACTTGACTTGACATAGTTTATTAAAACTTAAGAAAGAGTTCAAGATTCTAAAGATAACATAAATAGTTAAGAAAAAGATACTTCTTTAAATTTAATTTAATTGTTTTTGTTGAAATTATTTTCTTTATGTATCTTAAAATGCAACCCTGCAGGTTTGTTATGTGCCCTTGTACATGCCTTGTATGTTAAGAAATTTAACATCCTTAACAATAGGTTTTAACATCCTTAGCAACGTAAACAATCTTCTATTAATCGCAAGTCAAATGTTTGTTAGGGAAAATTCATGTCGATGTTCAAAACAAAACAGATTCAAAAAAATCAGAAGTAATAGACATTGGTTTAGGGAACAATTATTCTTAATTGTATTATTATTAATAGTACAATTATACAAATGTGTTTTCGGTAAATTAACCTCATTTTC
Source organism: Teleogryllus oceanicus (assembly GCA_964035755.1). Classification (NCBI taxonomy): domain Eukaryota; kingdom Metazoa; phylum Arthropoda; class Insecta; order Orthoptera; family Gryllidae; genus Teleogryllus; species Teleogryllus oceanicus. The sequence continues at coordinate 43,385,521 of CAXIVR010000008.1, forward strand.
TTCACATTCCACTAAATGACACTACTCCGATAATCGTATTTACTGACGATGAGAAGGTGTCGCCACTGGAAGTCAACGCGCTAATTTCCTAACCGAATGTCATTTCTTTAGGTTCAGGAGAATTATTTTCATTCATCTTTCTCGAACCATGGTATACGAATATTGTCTATATAGATATAGGGCAAGCAACAGCCCACAATATCGTTCTAATGTGCCGCAGCAACAGCATTCATGTGTTTACTATAGCAGTAATGTAAATTTTCGCATAATTTGTGAGATTTTATGGTGACCGATAAAATGCTGAACATACCTCGAAATGCTAGTGTTAGCCCCCCCTTACTCTCGGCTCCACTACGCTCCGCCTCGACTTTCAACTTTTGACCGCGGCAGTAATAACACTCATAATATTTCTAGGTTTGTTAATAGTTATTAAATACTATACTTTAAGGTCTCCGGATTCCGCGCATATGATTTTTTCAGTTTCTAAGCTGGGTCTATTAATATACCATCCTTACTTTTCAGCTCTTTCAGCCCTCGCTCTCATGGCGAGATTTGTGGGACAGATTCGATCTGCACTAAGAAAGATACCGTGCCAGATGTGTTTGCGTGTGTGGGTGTGTGTGAAAAGGGGAGAGAGATAGAGTGAAAAGAGATAGTGAGAGTGAAAAACAGAGATAGGTGAAAAGAGAGAGATAGAGAGAGTGAAAAAGAGAAATAGTGAAAAATAGAGAGTGAGAAATAAGGTGCACAATATTTCCATAGAACGTTGGACGTTCAGTGACTGGAATTAACATATTTTCCCTAGAGATTGATGCCACAATTGAGAAAGGCGAGATATCATATCTGCCTTCATATTGTTGGGCTTCACATATTTTATTAAAACTCTTACGAACGACTTCAGGGACTTAAGACTTAACATAAACTGTTAAGAGAGACAGATAATTCTTGCAATTTAATTTGTTTTTGGCCAAATTATTTTAACTAATAAATTTTTATGTTCTCAGATTCCTCGTTTACGAACTATTGAGCTTCTAAGACAAACGTCGCTATTAATTAACATCCTAACTTTTCAGCTCTTCCAACCTCGGCACACATGACGATATTTTTAGTCTGACGAGAGATTCTCTTCTCACTTTCAACGACAGCGTTCCAGGTTGTGTGTGTGTTGAGAGAGAGAGAGAGGAGAGAGGAGAGACAGAGAGGGAGAGAGGGGGGAGAGAGGGAGAGAGAGTCCGTGAGAGAGTGAGAAAGAGTGAGTGATTGAGACAGAGAGAGTGAGAGTGAGAGTTATCACCTAGTATTGCCACTTCCACGTTCGTCGTTGAATTGTTGTAAATTAACAGAAAATTCTCCCTTAAGATAGATGCCAGATTTGGCAAAGGTGCAATATCACATCTACATTCGAACTGAAGATGAACTTGACTTGTCAGATGTTGGAAGTGTTGGATTTGTAAGAGTTATTAATTATCAACATCGTATACAGAAGCTATTGGAAAACAATCTGAAGTGCATTACGGATTGCGTAAAATCCATTGAACACATTTAATTTTTTAATACAGTTTTTGTGTCTGTTCGTTTTTATTCATATATGTTAAATTTTGGTCCTTGAATTTTATAACGGCCTTTACTATTGAAGTTGGATTTATTTAAATAATTCTACACATTTTTTTATTTAGCTACAGTTTCGTGGACTTTCTTTTCCTCATCGTCAGGCTAGAAAATTATTCGTTTTCATAATTTGTTAAATAACGAAATTACTAATTACCTTGTAATTAATTAATTACCTTGTAATTACAAGGTATGCTCCATATGAATATATTTAGTATGTATTATGTAGTCTCCTATATAGATACTTTTTGTGATGACGTTTTGTAGAAGTAAGTGTTTGTACTAGTAATTTCATTATTTAACAAGTTACTCAATGTAATTTTAAATAATTTTCTAGCCTGACGATGATGAAAAGAAAATCCTCGAAACTGTAGCGAAATAAAAAAATTAAAAATAGTGTAGAATTGTTGAAATAAATTCAACTCCAATAGTAAAGGTCTGTTCTAAAATACAAGGACCGAAAATTAACATTTTTTTCCCTTGGTTCACTTTGTGAAGTAATTATTTACAAATATTTATTATCCAATTTTTTTAATTTGAGATTAAATAAGTAAAATCCAATGAAAAATCTCACAATTTAATGAATTTCAAGATAATATTAACAAAAAAATGCTGTTTTCTAAATAATTATATGAGATAAGAATTAAAATTTGCTTTAATGAACCACAAAGAATTTATTGAATGAAAGTTTCAATAGTTAAATTCAATGTTTTCTCTTCCAATGGTCAGTATCGAATGGTATCTATAAATTTAACTTAACAGTGAGAATTGTTTACTATTTGTTCGTTTGCTTTAATACCAATGTTAGTACTAAATCTCTTGGAAACACGCGTGGTGTACAAATATTCCAGAAACAATTAGTGTTCGTTTGCCAGGTCGGTGGTAATTCACGGAGGAACCTTATTTGCTCTTATTCCATACGTAGTAGAAGAAAGGGGGAACTGAGCCTGAACAAAGCACGGAGGGGAGAGGAATTTTAAAATACGAAGTACAAATTAAAATGGGGAAGCACGTTAGGATCATTGAAACCTTTTACACCAATTATTGAAGTAATATATAAGAGTCACATTCAAGCATGAACACTTAAAAAAAACTTCATTATTAATATATTTAAAACGTATTGGGGTTCCATATGAATTCTACTGCATTTTTGACAAAGTGGATTTTTTGGATCTATTTCTCCCATATTTTAAATGCGTACAATCTGAACCTCTTACAAATCAATTTTTTTAAACAAATGCTGCGCAGAAAAAGCAAAAATTGGTGCTCCCGACGGTGGTATGTAAATTGCGGACCAAATAATCGTATCTTCTGAAACTTACTTTCTAACTCTGTAAGTAAATTGCGGACCAAACCATCTCGGGTGAGGAAAAGAAAATGCAGGTAGGCGCGTCAAGGCGCCCGCGGCCTCCGCGCCGCTGTACATTGATATAACATGTTTAAATCGCTAGAAAAATGCAGTTTAGTGTAGACATAAATTTTATGTTATGACAAAAGGAAATCAACCATTTTTATTTGTAATTTTTTTTTTCATTTTCGGCTATTTCCACTTTTTATTTATTTATTTATTTATTTTATTTTACGTAAAAAAACAGTTAAAACTGCGTATGACGTGCTATGAGGAAAAGTGAATTGTGTGCATATTTTCGAAATTCTGTGATCCCTATACTAAGTCATATACTACTTAAATTTTGAATTTTGAAAGGAGAAAAAAACAAAAAACTCCCATGTAATAAAATCTATTTTCAAGGATAAACAAGCAATAAATTTTGAATTTTGAAAGGAGAAAAAAACAAAAAACTCCCATGTAATAAAATCTATTTTCAAAGATAAATAAGCAATAAATTTTGGCTCTTATTACTTCCTGCCGCGACAACATGGAAACGATAATTTGAATAATTGTATTTCCCACTGAATTCTAGAAGACGTGCACAGAAAATGAAGTTACATTTATGTCCAGAAGCAAAACAAGGGGCCATCTCAGCATTTGCTCAATGGATCAGGGAAACTGGACGAAAAACCTGATCGAGATGGGGTTTCCAAGTCCTTTTAACCTTTTCTCGTCATCTTTAACGTACTATTTTTCGCTAGTTTCATCGATTTTAAGATCTTTTAACGGTACTTTCTTCTAATTATATTTACGAGATGCAACAAATATTCTTCATAGAATTCTTGAGAAATCTATTAGATTTCTTCGCTCAGAAATTGTAATCTCAGCAGTTGTGAATGTGTAATTTAATGTTCCTGTGACGTCTATCAGTGTCATTGTCGGATCAGCCGATTTCGGGAGAACTAGATATTTCCTGGTAAAGAACAGACCAAACCAAAAGTTTAAAAGCTGTGATCATTGAAACGAAACCTCGTTTACATCTGTAACGTATTCTACACCTTGAGTTGTTCATGCGAACTGATTTTGATCACATTTTTACGTCATGGTTCTTTGCTTTTTGCGCATTTTTATAACATTTTCAGAGTATTTTATTGATCATTTTGGGCCATTTGGGCCAATTTGGGCCATCATTTCATGTTTTAATCCACTCCCTACTTATGACTACCTCTTAACGATCGACTAGATTATTAGCGAATTGAATATAAAACACAAAAATTATTAGAACTCGAAAGTTTTTTTTTTAAAAAAAAAAATAATAATAAATAATAATTAATATAATTGTTAGAATTAAAAACAAAACTTCTGTCTTTAACTACACTTTTTTAATTTTAAGAATCTACTTTTTAATAATTCACTTATATAAAAAATATTTAATACTCACGTAGTCGAATACGTACACGAACAATACAATTTTTCAACAAAGTTCAATAACTTAAAAATCTTACAAGTACTTATGAGCACTAAAATCAGTCTGGAAAGCGCAAACATATGCAAGTACACGATTAAATTAATTGAATTGGACGATGGATGATTCATCAATGAAGCTTTCTTTGAATTGTCGAAGCATCATTCGGGACTTCCCTGAAGGGATTATTCGTACTTAATCTAATTTGCACGTTTTATTATACAATATTGAACACTAGTATTTATACAATAGGAGTCATTCTCCGTGAATACTAATCATAAACTATCCAAACAAAATAAACTACGGGGAATATCTACTAGTCAGTATAGACTGTATTGCCAGTCGCTGCAATGAGGAATATGTTTTTAAGATACATTAATTTAAAGAAGGCACAGAATAAGTAATGAAAGATTCCGTGCTCGTTGCAATCGGTCCCAATCGTAGGTGCGACAAAATATAAAATGAAATGGTTCAAAGTTTTACAAGATATTATTATTATTATTATTATTATTATTATTATTATTATTATTATTATTATTATTATTAGTATTAGTAGTAGTATTAGTATTAATTGTGAAATTTTTCCACCCCCGTAAAAGTGCTGCATAGGGCCGGCCGCCCCTGCGCTAGGCCACTGGTCACCTTCCACTTGTACCTGGAAGGGCAGGTAGTCGGTCCGAAATTTACGTATACGCTTCTCTGGGTCGGTCCGCAATTTACCTACGGGTTTAGCTCTTATTTTCCTTCTGTTCCGCAATTTACATACCCCACGCCCAACTAACTCAACACTGTCTTTCCACCATGCCTAATACTTCAATATTAAGAAATTTGCTTTCATAATTTTTTTAAGTTACATCTAAATTAGTTCTACACTTCATTCACACTTAACTGTTTATAATATCAACGTCGTTATTTGACGGACATCGTACTACATTTACTAACACTGAAAACATTCGCAATTGTATTCCAAATCTACCTCATTTAACACGCATACGCTTATTCGTATACATTCATACATTTATTAAATAAATAAAATATTCAAAAAATTTCAATTACTCGATGCGTTGTTTCAAAAACCATGAAAATATTACCCTATTTTTTCTCATTGTTTTAGAAAATGACAGAGGCAGATCGGAAAAAAAATTCCACCGGCTGCGATAGCTCAGAGACAAAGCCGTTGCTTCTGCAACTTCTTTCCGACACTAAATAACAAGATCGAATTAAGCAGCTGGGTCTCGTAGAATACTAGCAGTCGACTGTTCTAATTAGTAGCCCTTCCAGGTTACTTAGATCAACACTCGCGAATGCTGGAGCAGTATCCAAAAAATGGACCTCGCGCGATGTTTCCTTCCTCATCCTGTCCCATCCTCTCCCCTTGCATACACAAACTGGCAGTTATGTGCACTGCACTACCATACACGTCGGAAGACTTTTGCCGGTGTTAATTAGAGCTTGTACTGGACGGGGCGGAGATCCTTTGGGGAATTCCTGTCAAAGGAGCCATCCGCAAGCTAACGCGCCGGATCCTACATACCAGCAAATGAGAAACATCGTCACCTAAGCGATATAACATGAGGCAATTAGTGACTTACAGGTCTCGCATCAATACTCACTCTTTCAACGTTTCTTTTTCACTCTTCACGCTGTGCTAAAATAACGACTACCCACGAGTATTGGTTATGGTTATGACGAAATTTGGCTATTGTTAGCAGACGTCGGTTAATTTACAATAATTTGAATAAAGCAGTACGAAGGAAGATGAACGAATCATTCGGTTTTTATCAGGTTAATTATATTAGCGACGGAGTGCTGGCCGAAGAAAGATTATTGTTTAATTCTGAGACGTCTTGAATATTCGAACGAATGAAGTGGTCTCGGATGGGAAAGAAAAATCTAATTTTATTTATCATTTATAGTCCTCTATGATTTTGCAGTTTCACTCACCATATGAATTGTTACAATCGTACGTAGCTATTTTAATCATGTGACTTAAAACATTTCCGTTCTATTGGCCTACCCAAACAGTAGCCCTGAGGTCGACTCTTATGTCAGCCGATGTCACACGGGTAGCCATCGAGACCCACACAGTAATTCAATATTAGTTCTGGGAAAACTTGGTTCGTAAAGAAGGGAGCGGCAGGCGATCCGCAGTGAGGAAAGAGAAGAGGGCAATCCGCAGAGAGGAAAGAGCTCTGAATCCAGTTCTCCGAATTAAGCTATTCTTCTGCCCTATCTTTATTTCATTACGAACTACCCGCTTAGGTGGCTCAGGGCAATAACTAATGTCTCTGCAGTGCCTCTGACTGGGAGGACCTACAGTACGAGTCCCGATGGTGGCAGGATTTTCGGCACTATCTAGCGAGCTACATTGAATTCATCCGCTGTCTGGAAAATTGAAACGGCCAGCTGCTCTGATCGGTAGTTTTCGGTGGTGTATTCGATTAAGACTAGGCTAATGCAGGTAGATCCCTAACAAACGGGCCATGGACCCCGCGCGATATTTTCTTCTTCTTCCTTGTCTTATCTTCACATCTTCCTCACATACACTTACATGTAATACAGGAGCTGAGTGCTTGTCCTGGCTGGGGCGGTGCCCCGCTTAGAGATTCCTGGTTAGGGAAAATTCCGCAAGCCGACGGGTAGGTCCGCACAGGATCTCGCCATCCAGCGGGGGAAGATCACTGCGACCTCCCGTGATAAAAATATGTATTACACTTACGGACTAATGACCTTGGCAGTTAGCACCCCAACAATCACTTATCAGTCATGACGAACTCTGTATGTCCATATTGTATGACCATGCTGGTGGAGCAGCAAGGAGAAAGCTGTTCAAAAAGGGGTAAAAACGAGCGTTGACTACACATCCATCTTGCGTCGCTGCTCTTGTCGACGGCCGGTCGACTAGGGGATACCTTGACAACCCTACTCACATCTGACACGTATATTCTCCCTCATTTTCTTTTTCTTAGCATACGCCTAATTGGAGTGTTTTAGAAACGTGATGAATTCTGTCAATATTTTTGTTTCAATAGAATGAAAGAGAAACAGCCCTTTTGGGGTCAGTGACAAGCCATTTATTTTCGTTACTTCAGCTTCATGAGAATACGAAACTGCCTGACAGTTCCCAACCTTTTAAAGCAAAGAAAATAAGTTATAAATACTGTCCATTTTTTGCTGCCTGTGTTTTTAAATGTATCAATCGTTCCTTTTTTGCTTCATCCCTCGCGTTTTATATTCTAGGTAAGATAGTATCAACATCATTTTTCTTTGTCACATTCCTTTCCTTTGAAGGTACTTAGCATCAACACACTCCTAATCAATCGATCGATACTCTTCTTAAAAGCCAACAAATTCACATCATTTATACGTTCAGTAACTGTAGTGGCAGTTGTGTGAGGGAATTGTGATTTATGAGGGTGAGACCATTCTGATTCAGGTATTATTTAACTTGTCATCCACGATAAATAAAAAATTCTCATTTGGAATTCAGATCAAGGAGTTTCTTCCTTTGGTAATTTGTAAGCCAGCGGAAATGGCGTAAAATATTTACATAAGAAAGCCTGGAGTAACGTAGTCTCGATATTGACCAACTTATTATTTCTTGTATTGAAATATTACCAGTATACAACCTATAGAAATCGCTTCTTAAATTAAGGTTATTATTTCTTGGTAGTTTTGGGAAAATGTGTTCTCAATTCACTTGTCTTATCAATTAATCTATACTAATAAAAGTGAATTCAACGACATGTAACCGACATCGATTCCACAAAAGGAGTCTATGAATAGGTACAAAAACGTTAGAGGCTCTTCTTCAGAATTTGACGCAGTGTCCTTGCAAAGTTTGGTACAAATTAATTCAACGCCAATGCAGAAAATAAATAATTTAAATAATATGCTGTTACACTGAAAAAAGAATACCATAAATCCCAACAAGGTTTCAACAATTACACAAAACCTTCGTATGCGAAACAGAGACCTTGTCGCTTTACTCCCTTTCCTGGTTACAACAGCATCTAAGATTGCTGACCTTGATGGACCAACCGGCTTGTGATTTCTGAGAGGTTGATGTTCCTTCATAAACGGACCTGTCGGCCTCATCAAGCCTAATCATGTTGCAGAGCACTAGCTGGCCATAGCAGCCAAGTACCTTGTCAGATTTATTACGTATTCAAGAAAATATACATTGAAAAACATTCAACATATGTTAAACACATACACACACACACACACACACACACACACACATATATATATATATATATATATATATATATATATATATATATATATACATATATATTATTTCAATTACATAATAGAATCATGATGCGATAATTATGACTTTATCAAGCAAAGAAAACATATTTGTCATTCTTGCTCAAAACGGGAACGAAGTTTGAGACAAACTTTAATAATTATATTATTTTCCGTCTGCGTTGTTACACATGTAAATATAAATGTCGAAAATCAGACTAATTAAGTTATATACTTATCAGCTACCAGTCCCAAGGCCTTCGGTGGGCTCTTGGAACTGCGCGGGGGGGGGACAGGAAGTTGCGCGCGCGCGCCGCTGCAACCTGACTGCAACACAATAATTATCGGTTCATCCTAAGAAAAATCCTGATTTAAAGAAGAACAAGTTCACTACATACGAACTAATTCGAGCCATCGGCTGTTAAATTAACCTCGCATCAAAACTACTGCAAAGGAAGGAGACCACTGCGAACTGCAAGCGGTTTCCTAATAGTAGAACCGAAATGTTACTTAATGAATATTAAAGAAGAATAAAACCTTGTCGTAAATAGAAATTTTCATTGAATAATTTGCACCCGCTTTTAAGAAAATGGCGATTAAGCATCACTGTAAAAGCGAAATTTAAAGCTTTCTTTCAGGAATCAATTAAATGTTCGATAAACTTCATTTAAAGTCCTTTGAAGTACTACCACTCACAAATGTAATAATGTATACAAATAGATGGAAATGTGTATATCACCTACGTGAGAGATATTTCAAAAAAAATATAAAGATAGAGATATTTCAATAAAAAATATAGGTAAAAAAATTACATTTGTGTTATATGTGAAAAACAGAATAATACACCAAAAATGTACTGTACGTCATATTAAACAGTGCAATTGGTACTATCCAATGAAAAAAAAAATCAGAGGAAAACATTTGGAGCCATTTTTTAAAAAATGGCATTTGAGTATTTCTGAAAATGCGTAATTTTGAACTCATTTTCACAGAAATCTGGTGTGTTTTTGAGAAACTTTATTTTACATTATTTAAAGCATATATACCCATAAATATAATACTGTGAAGAAATCGCCTCTAAAGTAAGTATTGCCGACATGAGAAAGAAGTAAAAAAATAAATTTTTGTAATTTTTAAAGAAACGAAAGAATAGAGCAATATTGCGTTTATGCCATGATACAGAAATAAGTATCGTATAGGTTTATGTCATCGTTTAGGAATAAGATAAAGAAAAAAATGGGAGCAGTTTTCAAGAAAATACTTTTGTAATTTTTTAAAATGGCAAATATTGCACGCACAATTGAACGAAAACTACTAAAATTTGCAAACAAAATCTACATGACCTTAATGAAATAACTATTTATGCCCGAAAAATTCCGTTCGAAGTAAAACTCTCTATCTTCAATATTGTAGTTGTAAGAAGTTGCCGAAAAAAACATACTTTTACAGTTTCCGATAATTCAGAGGTAATCCGTAATCCGATCGGACCTATGCCACATTTATTAGTGTATTTAACTCTATTCTTACACGGAATTTGAAGAAGGAATTTGGAGCCATTTTTTTAAAAAAATTCAAAGGGTTCCCAGGGCTTCGCCAGTTCCCCCAAAATTAATTAATATTTCTCAAAATCGCAGAGCTTCAGCTCACACAAAAACGACAGGGGTTTCTTCAATTTGGAAAAAATATGCATATTTTAGGAGCTCGGTTTGTACACCATACACCAGACAGACGGACGAACACACGGACGGACGTTTTGCTTTCAATTGGTTTTTCGGCATCAAGGACCCGCAAAACAGATTCTGACTACACCACGTGTTAGAGAATATTTTTTCTTAATTTCGCAACTGAATTTTGCATCTACTTTTTCGTTATCAGGGCCCACCAATGAAATTTTTCTGCCGAATGTCCACCGTTTATTCGCGCAGCATTACGTTCTCTATGTAACGTATATTACTCAGTATATACGTACGTATACGAGAAAGTAATGAGTGGGAATATGAATACTAATCTCAAATGGAAAGTAAATGTTTACTCAAAATCAAATACAATTTTAATACCGTTAATTTTTATCCTCAATGAACAGCAGAATAACATTAAATTTATAATTTCACTTTATAGTATCATCTTTCGTATACTTTTCTATTGATTTACATCCAGTTTTATTATTAGGCGTTAGATTTGCCTATTCACTGCTTCTCATCCTTGCTGTCTCGTAGGCTGTGTGAGCGAAATGCGCCATTCTCGCTGACCCAACCTACGCTAGACAAAGGACAATCAGCCGCTCCCTCTTTGGAATTCGAATCTCCAACCTTTAGAAAGGAGGCGCTCAGTAGACAGAGGCCGTAACACCCGCAGTCGTACCAAGGCGCGCACAATGGCGCAGGAAACATTCAATCTGAAGCATTGCTCCAATGCAAAAGCGGTCGCCCGGGGCGTCGGGCGTCGCCACTGCCGGCTCTCTTGCCTCGCGTGTCTGCTCTCTTGCAGGCGCCCCAGCGCTGCCAATGCCCACGCCACTGGTCGCCGCCCTCCTAGAAGCCCACGCCAGCGCTCTCACCCGCACCCACACCCTCGCCCCCTGAACTCACATCCGTCCGCTCCCCCGCACCCACAACCGCTTCTCGCCCTCGCCCTCGCCCTCGCCCTCGCCCTCGCCCTCGCCCTCGCTCTCGCCCTCGCCCTCGCCCTCGCCCTCGCCCTCGCCCTCGCCCTCGCCTCGCCTCGCCCTCGCCCTCGCCCTCGCCTCGCCCTCGCCCTCGCCTCCTCGCCCTCGCCCTCGCCCTCGTCCACGTTCCGTCCTCACCTCTACATTCGCTGTTTCTCGCGTTATCTGCCATTGCCACTGCTTTCCCTGTCACCCTCGACGCCGACATCGCCACTGTTCTAGTCTCCGCGGGCGCCCTTGACACGACTCGAAGAATGTGTGGGGACATGGTAGCACTAGGGACAGTGTGGCGACGCCGACGGCAACGCAGTGAGGGAGGTGACGAGGTGGCTGCAAGGGAGTTTGTGAGGGTAGCGGTGGCAACGAGGACGTTGAGCGTGGCAGCGGCGTGGGCGTGGTGAGGCTGATGAAGCCGCCCGGGGCGGCGCCGCCGGCCCATCCATCTGTCCGCCCGAGAGCGCAAGAGGGGGGCGGGGCGGGGCGGCGCGGCACGTGCGCAGGGAAAGGCCGCCGCGGCCTTTGCGACCAGCCCCCGCGCCGCCGCCGCCGCCGCCGCCGCCTCCGCCGCCTCCGCCGCCTCCGCCGCCTCCGCCGCCTCCGCCGCCTCCGCCACCTCCGCCGCCTCCGCCGCCTCCGCCGCCTCCGCCGCCTCCGCCGCCTCCGCGCCTCCGCCGCCTCCGCCGCCTCCGCCGCCTCCGCCTCCGCCGCCGCCGCCGCCGCCGCCGCCGCCGCCGCCGCCGCCGCCGCCGCCGCCGGGGAAGGCGGTGAGGGCGGAGAGCTATGGCCTGGCGGGCGGGACGGAGGGCGCACGCAGGGCTCGCTCGGTGGAAGTGAGAATGGAGAGGAGACAATCGGGGAAAGAGGAAACATTTATGCTGTCCTCTTCTTGCCCTTGTTCCTCTTCTAGCTGCCTTTGTTGCTGTCGTCAATGGCATTAGTGTGGTGTTGATTGTATGTTGTCGTTACATTTGTTGTGGTGACAGTGGTATGTTATAGAGGATGTAATGGAACATGGTCTTGTGGTGGTGATGGTGGTGGTTGTGGTGGTTTGTGTTGGTTTTAGTGGTGGTGGTGGTAGAAACTATGGTGGTTGTAGTGGCAATGGAGGGTTCTCTCAAGTTGGGGGTGTAATTTGTAGCAGTCAGGGGTATGCATATTGTTTAATAACAGTTTCTTGCTACACTTATATTTATATATGGTTGAAGATACTATGATTTCTAATATCGGTGTGTACTGAAACTTGAGAAACTCTCATTCTCATGCTAGTATTAAAGGTTTCAACAACGTTAGTAATATTTACAGTACAGCGCTGTTTATGTAGTACTGAAAATAATCCTGTTATCACTACGACACTGTTCGTGATATATAATGATGATGGTAAGTTGATTGTAACTGCAGCGACGACCTTGCAATATTGAACAGCCTGAAGTATCAATTACGAAGAGGGAAACGGGGGGGGGTATGATGGCGGTCGATCGCCTCGGAAAGCGGGTGGCTGGAATGGCTCGTTGGTAATGATTGCGTTGTTGCTGATGCTGGAGATGAAGATGGCGGTTGGCCTGTTACGGAGGAGGCAATTGCGCACACGGTGAGTGAGGGCTGCTTGGGAAGCACTTATGTTTGCCAGTTCTGGAGATAGGTTGTGATGCTTGTGGAGGGTTTCCTATTACAGTAAGTGATCCAAGGTTTCCAATAACAAGGGATTCTCCGTTAGCTTCGTATACTCAAGGTCAAGAGTTCGCTCTCGGTATACAGTGGTTCTTTCCGAAAGTTGTCTAACATAACCCCTTTGAACTTCGAGTGTGGTGTTCATCCTTCCACGATAATAGATATTTACTTTTATAATAAATGTGGAAATGTAAACTTAAGAGAATGTTTTTCTGGATATTAACACGAAAAATACTACTTTCTATTTGATAAATTATCTTCAAATATCCTTGCACGAAAAGGATTACATTACGAACATATTGGTAATGTTTTGACACGATAGACGTGTAAGATATAGTTTGTCTCATTTAAATATGTGTCATCTAATTAATTTAAGTAAGAATAGCAATTCTACTTAGTTCCTATCTGGGGTACGGTTTACTGAAGTACAGTTCGTAAAGTTCGAAAAGCAACCGGAAAAAAATTTTCCTTTAATTCTCGTATGTTGTGAGGCTAAGTTATTTTTTTTAATGATGTAGATTAATGTGTGGCGATATTTGTTGAAAAGGAATCCTTGAATATATTTCATCATCACTACTACAATTCTCAAACAAAAGATAATTTTGATCAACTTTTTCATATCATCGATATGAAATCACACAAATGTGCTTCTGCTGATTTACCTCTAAAGAGTGCATCACAAAGTTTAAGACGAAGAGTTTACATTTTTTAGATTATGACACAATAAAATTACATTATAAAAATTAAACTCGGAACTCACGCTACTTTGTAACACATTACCATTGTGCTAACTGAAGAAAATGCGTCTTTGACCCTTAAACCAGGTTTTGAAGACCCCACAAATTGTTTATTATTCCCAAATTTACAATTAGTACAATTTTTTATAAAAAAACATTTATTATATTTCTTAATTTTCAGATCGTCTTTAGTTCCAATTCCAGCACAGCTAGTAAGAAATGAACAGCATCTTGATTTTAAATTTTTTTATTTGAAAAAATTTGAAAAAATGATTTGACTATTTGATAATTGTGTTATGTAATGGTCAGTTATTGTTTGAAATAACACAACATTTCAACATACTGGAATATTTACTCACGACAGGTGCTGAGTCGCATGATACACATTTTTTATTTGAACCATTCGAAGTTTGACTCCATTCTAACTATTTTCTATTTTAAAATAATTACGGAAAGCAATGTTTTAATTGATAAAACCTTTGAGAATTTGTTTCTTATTGCAAGCTAATATTTTATAATTCAAGTAATAATTCTAAATTAAGAGTTTTAGAAATATTTTTAATCAACATTAAGTTCTCAGGAATTCACTTGAAATGTTATAATCGCCGTAAGTCCGTCGCATATTGTAGGAAGTACGAAACAAAACCTCCACGAGGTAACTAAGCAACCACAATTGAATACTATTGTAAGTACAGAAAGGACAGTAAAGGAGAAATTACACCGGTCATTAAGACCTCCAAGTTAATTACGTACATATTACTTTATACATTACATAATACGTGCTTTCGGTAGAACCGGAATGCCTCAGGATGTTCTCACGACTATACCGTAAACAATTGAGTGCGGCTCTTAAAGTCGTCTCCCTGATTATTTGTTTTCTCTGTCTAAAAAAACATTACTGAATAATATTCATTATTGCACATTGACTAATATTCTGATTCAAAACACAATTCACTGTTCTACTTTGTAATAAGGGTCTCTAATGCAAACATACACTGAAGCAACTCGGGTATATACGAGAGTACTAACGGGTGATAACATAAAACAATATTTTAACTCAATATATATATATATATATATATATAAATAATTGCACGTAAGCGTGCAATTATTCAGAATATATTATTTGTCTAATAACATACCTGGCCCAGCTACAAATTCCGGAAGCATTTTACTCACGTTCTGTATGTGTTTTGTAGGGTTGTAGTCTAATTTCAGGTTTGCTAGAGAAATGTCATCTTTACAAATAGTTGCAAAAAAGCATAATAAGTTGCACTATTTCAGTTTTTGTTTATATCTCGGCAACTATGTGCTTTATCGATATCACATTTCTACACAAAATTAAAGCAGTCATAATTCTTTACTAAATTCATATTTTAACTCGATGTTTTCAAAAATTCGTTTAGGTGCAACTGCGCGCTGAAAAACTGCTAGTTTTTGCTCCTCTCGCTAAAAGAGGGCCCGTCCCGCCCTATTATCTCGAGGAGTCGCTATAGTATCACTACGAAATGCTTGAAAATGTATAGGACGAAGGAATGATTTCCTTGGCTAAATGATTAACTTCTCGTTACTTACAGAATTTTCAGTATCTTCCCTGCGTTTACTTGCGCGAAGTATTTGTGTACCCCCATCATTAAGAAACCAAAACACGACGATAATGAGAGAAGGAAGAAGATGCAACACGTTCTGTATAATATCGTATGTTCCTTTCGGTTTTTTTTAATTTATGTTCTGTCCTATACTAAATTATGTTACTCAATAAAACCACACAAATGTTTTCTAAAACGTTGCATGCACAATTCTCAAGAAAACAAATAAAATACTCTGGTGTGACACACAATAAATTGTATATGTAAAATTACATGAATGCTGCGATAATACAGTACTGTAAGTACAGAGCACAACGGTTCTTTATATACCAAGAATATAAAAAGTTGCACTTGCATAAAGCAACACGAGAATAGCAAATATTAAAATATTTAAATTTACTAATTAGTAATACCGATTCTAACAATCAATCTTTGTTTCCAGTATTATAGATACATTTTTCAACTCTTCATAGACAACCGTCTTTAAAACTGAGTGTGTAAACATTATTTTTTTCTCAGAGATGACAAATTGCATTCCCACGTTATGAAGATATTTATTTCTTTACAAAAGCGCTTGTATATTATGTAGTTGCAAATAAAATTCAAAATCATCTCTACGAATTATTCCAAAAAGAAATAACACAGTATATTATCGATAAATTTGCAAAATTGAGTTCCTGAAACGTATGCTACAAATTAAACTAACATTAGAATCACGTTAATTGCAATGTAACATTAAATATTGCCGTGATAATTAACTCAGCGTACTATCATGAAAATCCACACACTTTTTTCCAAAGTTGAGAGGCGCATTCTATTATATGTCTACATTTTTTTGTATAATATTCTTCAGTCTTCCAGTACGTGCTCTTTTCCTTACAAGACTGAGTTTCGTTTAAAGTTGATTTCCTACACTCTCTTTCACGTATTAAGTTGGGGAAAATGGTCCAGGAGATATTATTAACAGTCTACTTATTTTTTAAGGTTTATTGATATGAATCAGCAATTGGTAACATTTCTTGTTGCACAAACAGGGGTGAACAAACAGGGAAAACACATTGCAAAGCAGTAACACTTATTGCAATTTATTTTCTATGAAACATAATTTAAACAAAGGAAATGGATCATTCATTAGCCATCGCTGCAAGTTGAAATACTAAAGTCACTGCTAATAGAAATAAGAATTTTCGTACACTATTACGGCCTGTTACTACTAAGACTTTCTTAACACTGCATAGGATCTCCGTTTTCTGTCTTGTTTGCCTTCCATACAAACAAAATAGTCTAATTATATAAATTATATACAAACATGAATTACATAGTTTTTCTTTTTACAGACATTACTTCCCCTCTCTTTACAATAATTGTTCTCTCCGGGGCTTGTCCCCTAACCGTTGAATATAATGCCAATATTCCCCCCTCTCAAATTCTATCACCTTCCCTTACCATTGCCATCGGGTATATAAACTTCGCTCGGAAGCGGTCTTACTGGGAGCAGCATCTTGGCAATGTGCACGGGGGAAAAAAAATCACAAGCACGCGA